>BSBM01000269.1:15038928-16308214 GCA_027924585.1 Larix kaempferi | reverse complement strand
CCCGCGGCCCCGACCGTAGACATAGACCCCTTACCCACGGTCCGTCCCACAACTCCTACCTTCACACCCAAAACCCTAGCCGAACCCGCGGCTCCGACCGCAACCTTGAGCCCCATTGTCATGGACCAGGTTGCAAGATCCGACAAGGAAACTATGCCCCAGTCTGCATGTTTCGACCTGAAAACCGCGCCCTAGGCTGCAATTTTCGTCCCAAAGATCGCGCTCATTTTTCTGAGTTTTTACCCATTTTTGCCCAAATTTTTCTGCATTTTTTTGCACCTTAACAGCCCCCTGTTTTTTCCTGTAGCCCTAGTTACTCACTGAGTTTTTCTGCTATTTGCTTCATTGCACCACTTTACATATTTTCAGCATTTACATTGAAAAGAAAATTTGTTTTTACATAGCAGTTAAATTTCAGCATTTACATTTTTTAGATAGTTTCCCAAGCATGGCATTCTGTTGGGTACATCATCTCACTTACACACTTTGTCACCTTAATTCAAGTGATCCATAAAATTTACTTAACTCAACCAACTTTCTAACCCCACTTGGGGAACACAAAATAAAATTGTAGTTAGGTAGGACAGAGGGGATAGGCATCCAAATAACACCCCTCGTTCATTTACACTTGAGACATAGAAGTTGTCCATTAGGGTACCAAAATATCCTATTACTTGTTGGTACAGTTATACACCAATTTGTCGGAAAAAGGCCTCTCCCTTAGGAGGGCAAGTCGTGAGACTGGTTTCGGAGGACTACGTGGAATTCCGCACTCCACCTAGTTCCGAAGGACACCTACTCATTGTCCTCGTTGCATTTCCATATTTGGGGTGTAGTGACCAAAGGACTGACACGGTGAACTCTTTTTCATGAATGGGGTAGCCTAGTTGCCATTCTCTAGGATTCTTTTACCTGGAGTCCCTCTCGGTAGGGGTATATCCTTAGTCATTTGGTTCTGCTTTTCGTATTGTCTGACTTGGATTTCATCACCTTGCAAAGGATACATCTAGTTCGAACCAGTATACCTTTTAGTTAACCGTTTGCATGCTCCCTTACCTCCCCCTGGTTTAGCGAGTACACCATTTTTTATTTATTAGGATCCATTTGCTTGTTGGTATTCTAACCACTTTTTCTTGTCGCTCTGCTTACCATACCACAACTACTACAGTGAGAGTTTTGAGCTTGTTGTTGGCCTGAGTGCCATATTTCTTGCGCTCCCCTTCTGCACACTCGGCTGCATTAGTATTTTTGAGCTTTTCACTTGCCACAACCCACTCATTTTACTATCTATCTGTCACCATTGAGTCCCCGAGACATTCTCGACGCCAACGGGGCAAGCCCCGCAATACGGTTCACTTGACACCACTCGTCATAGGCGTAGATCCTTGTCACCAGACTCTGACGCCCCCCATTTCACATCTGATTCTGAGTTGAAATCAGAAAACCCTATATACACAGCCCCGTCTAGCCCCATGGCTGGCATGAATCCCAACCCATTCCTTGGAGGGACTGTAGGTGGAGGAAACACCATCGCTCCAACCACCACCGCTCCGGCCACCACGACATCACTTGTCTTTAGTATGCCCACGGTAGGACCCAGACCTACCATCCATGTCACCACTCAAATCCCAACATCTACTTGACCCACTACCACCCCGTTAGTGACTCATGGTACACTTGGAGACGCAGGCCCCTCCCACACAATCCCCACACCTCTGTTTGGAGGTCCCAACATCCCCGTTATGACTCATATTCCCACTGCACACATTGGGGGCACAGGCCCTTCTTACATGGTACCCCTACTTATGGCTGGAGGCCCCACAACCCCCATCATGACTTATACCACTACTCCTTCCATTGGGGGCACTAGCCCCACCATAGGTGCTACTACTAGCGCGTACGCCCCAGCGATCATGTCACATCCTTCTATTAGTTTTCCATTCATGGCTAGCCTCAAACTTCCTGACCTGGCTAGATTGACCAACGACCCCATCCGACATGACCCCACGTGGCCTCATATGCCTACCAAACTCCCATCGGACATCCCTAAGTTTGAGGGAAAGGCCGGTGAGGATCCCCAGAATCACATCATGTCTTTCCATTTATGGTGTTCCTCCAACTCCATAATGGACGACTCCATCCCCCTCCGCCTATTACAACGTACCCTTACTGGCTCTGCGGCTAAGTGGTACATCGAGCAACCTCACAGGACCCACTCTACTTTTACATCCCTCGCCTCGATCTTTCTGCAGTTCTTTCAGTTACCCGTCCATTACAACGCGAGAGTAGAGATCCTACTATCTTGCGGACAAAACACGACCACCCACATCACTGATCACATTCATGAGTGGCATAAACATCGAAGCTTGTGCAAGATTAAGTTAGATGACCGTATCTTCCTAGATTGGTTTCTGAAATATCTCCTTCCAATTATTGCCAAGGATGTGGCATCTAAACGACCCTAGTCTGAAGAAGAAGCTATTCTGAAATCCTAGCAGTTTGATCTCATCTATGCCCAGTTTGGCTACTTATATACCATTTTACCCGATGCTCCCCGCAGCGATTTCTCTCGGAACGACACACCAAGAGAATCCCACGCTGTCAATGGCATCATTGGACATGTTGCGTCACACAACCAACCTTTTACCGTTACGGGCAATAATACTGGCCCCGACCTTTCGTGAGCCACGTCCCACTCCGAAGCTACAAATTCGTAAGTGGTATAAGTCATGATGGGGGTTGTGGGGCCTCCCACGGCACACGCCCACCACACCCATGGACCCCTCATGTCTACCACAGTGTTACGGTCACACACCTACAGCCTACATCTTTCTAGTTGCACCTAATTCATATTACCAACAACAGGCCGCACATGCTCCTTCCCACTCTCAAGCCCCATCGGCTTATTACCCACAACAGGCAGCGCCTGCAGCAACCCAACCTCCAGTCGCTCAGACTTATCAACAACCACAATCGGTACCAGCACCTGGACCACCTCAAGCCCCTCCCGCTTATTATCCACCGTAGCCTGCTCCATCACCTACGCAACCTCCAAATCCCCCTGCCCCCCAAGGGCAAGTGTACGCACAACAAAACCCGCCGCAGAACCAGAATACCCAACACAATCAACAAGGCCAACAAAACCGCGGAAGAGAACGCAACTGCGGAAACAACCAACCTCGGGACCAAGGCGGCCAGCCACCCAATCCTCCAAACAATAACAATGCTTCTCCCGCCAACCAAAACCCTGATCGACAACCGAAACAAGGTAAGAACCCCAATTTATGAGCAAACCACCCTTGTTCCATATGCGGGGTATACGGCCATTATACACACACTTGCCCCCATTTGGAACGAGCATGCCAACTTTGGACTGATGACGCCGAATTTTAGGAGCACACGGCACAGCCGGTGCCACCCAACCCCCCACCACCTCAAACACAACCTATGGTAATGCAGAATCCTTTACCACGCAAGGAATGGTGAACACTCAACAGTTGGTTCCCCCTCAAGGAACCACGACACCACAGCAGCAAATTACTTATGTTGCACCTACTCATTAACCTATGGACTCAGGTACTCACCACCTTGTAATGATGTCATCGGCAGATGTCAACCTCCAAACACGTCGAAACCAATATGGCTCCACCTTTGAATCCATTCTAGATGATAAAGCCACCAAAACTCTTCCCCCTGATCAGCTGTTACGCATACCTACTGCACCGTTAAACGGGGGCCCCAAAGCCCCTCGTTTCCCACTTCGTCAAATCAATAATAATCCTAATACTCATGCCGCCTCTAATTATAACATTGTGGATGACTTAGCCCAATCTCCTGCTGCTATGTCAGCCCTAGAGGTTCTAAAGAACTGTCCTGCCCAACGCAAGACTCCGTTATCCTTCATTGGTGCCATTGACCCTTCTGACTCACGAACGATGGCATTCGACTTGGACCAATCCGAACCACGTATGCCTTCCACATTAGCTTTTCAAGTCTCTGTATCCATTCGGAATCTTGTGATCCATCAATGCATCATCAATGAAGGTGCCTCCACATGCGTTATGTCAACTTTCGTCTGGAAGAAACTTGGATCGCCTACACTACAGCCATCCACCACCGCATTACGAGCTTACGATGGCCGCTCACCCCAACCACAAGGCCTTTTGGCCAATGTTCCAGTCCAGTTAGCAGGAAAAACAATCCTTATCGACATAGAGTTCATCAATGCCCAGCTCGATTATAACCTCTTAATTGGATGCAGTTACATGTATGCCATGAAGGCTGTCGCTTCATCAGTCTTCTGCATCATGGTGTTCCCCCATGAGGGATGTGTGGTCAAGATCGATCAACTTACGTACTATGATCCCAATGCCCTCGCTGCACCCGAAAACATTCTCCCCATGATTGAACAACCCGTTCACAACGCACATACATCGTTGGTCTCCACAGTCGGACCCGGGATATACTCCAATACACCCATGACTTCCACGTTTCAATCCATTCCCCCACCTTTGTGGTCAGCTGAGATATCTGATTTTTGCACCCTCTCATAGAATACACAGATACCCACCCAGGAGACCCCTTTACTGCCGCAACCACCATCAGTGCCCAGTCATGTCGAAGCCACACCTATCCACACCATCCCGTTCTTATTCCCTCCTTCGGGAGCAGTCAGCACCCCAGTAATGGCTACTTTAAATCTTCCCGGGTTAACGTTAGGACTACCTGTGTGGCACCGACCCGCCCCAACTCCTCCCCCGACACCAAACGTCATTTTACAACCAGTTCAACCTATTACCGTGACGAACCGCCCACCTCCAGGGGTGGCAACCGCATCAACGTCGGGTAGTGCACAACCTCCACCCCGCCACACTGGGGGCAAGGGTCCACAAACTTACACTACCCCACCTACACCAAAGCTAGCAAAGAATCCTCCTCTATTATATGCTCCCCTCAAATGCTCTTTTTGTGATGATTTGGGCCATGCTACCCATCAATGTCCGCAACTACCAGCACTTCAGGAACACATGCAAACATTAGATGACGATCCCAACATACCAGTCATCAAAATTGACCCTACCCCTAAGCCCCGTGATAAATCGTTGCGTACCAATCACCCCTGCACAATATGTGGTATTTACGGCCACTACTCGCATCACTGCCCCGATCTCCCGAAATACAGATTGGCTCTCTATGAACTAACTCATTCCGATCTAGAAATATCCACTCCTACCATTGAGGAAATTCATCCCCCAACATCTTCCTCCTCGGAAGAGATTAATACCATCCACATGATTTCCACCACCAGTGCACCCCAGTCAACCGATTTGACAACTCAATGCTTCTGTAGTGATGAGGAAATCCTCGAAGCACTTACCGCACCTGACTACCCCTGGGATGATATGCACCATCGATCATATTTCATCCCGAACAAGTCTACCACCTCCACGACAACCCAATTCTCTGTCGAGTCCAAAGATTTCCTTTTGCCCAAGGTTGACTGGTTTAAGGATCCCGTCCCAGCTCCCGATGCCTTCAAGGAAGGCAACATGGCCAACATCTCACCCACCTTACAAGTCGACATTTCCACCAAACCTGGAGTACCTGAACTCATTTCATTAGGTGCATCATGCACTGAGGATGAGGTTCAAGCATATAAGAAGCTCTTCCAAGAGTTTCGTGACGTCTTTGCCTGGTCCTACACAGAGATGCCTGGTCTTGACCCTGCTATCATGGAGCACCACATTGACACTTGGCCAGACGTGCCACCCGTTCAGCAAAAACAACGCCCCATCCACCCATCTAAGCTTCCCGCCGTCAAATATCAAATTGAGAAGCTTCGCGCAGTTGGGTTCATTTACCCCATCGCCTATACCACCTGGGTTTCCAACCCAGTACCGGTCAACAAGAAGCAAGGCACCATTCGTGTATGTACCGATTTTCGCAACTTAAACCAAGCTTGTCCCAAAGACAACTTCCCCACGCCATTCATCGACCAACTCATCGATGCATGTGCGGGGCACGAGACGTTATCTTTCATGGATGGTTTCTCTGGGTACAATCAAATTTAGATTCGCAAAGACGATCAGTACAAGACTGCCTTCACCACCCCATGGGGCACCTTTGCCTATCGCGTTATGCCTTTCAGTCTTAAAAATGCTGGTGCCACCTTCCAGCGGGCCATGACCTATTGTTTTCACGACTTGGTTAATATCATCTTGGTCTATCTCGACGACCTCACGGCTCGATCCAAGAAACGGTCTAACCATCTGAACGACCTCTGGCAAGTCTTTCTGCGTTGTCGCAAGTATAAAATCCGCTTGAACCCACTCAAGTGTGTATTTTGCGTTCCGACAGGCCGGTTGTTGGGTTTCATCGTTTCCCAGAAAGGAATTGTTGTAGATCCATTAAAAGTCCAATCCATCCTGCACCTCCCATCACCATGTACACTACGACAGTTACAGAGCCTTCAGGGGAAAGCCAATTTTCTCCATTGTTTCATCCCCGATTACACCACAACAGTTCATGGTTTCCTTCGTTTGCTCCATACTCACATCCCTTTTGTTTGGGACGAATAAGCGCAAGGTGCTTTCGAGGACCTTAAGAAAGCTCTCAGACATGCCCCATTGATCTCCCCTCTGGATTTCTCAAAAGACTTCATCCTTTACGTTTCGGCATCCGATTATGCCATTTCGGGGGTCCTTATTCAAGACGATTATGCTCGTCAAGAGCATGTCATTTATTATGTGAGCTAGACCTTATCAGGCCCACCACTACGTTACCCATATGAGTAGAAACTGACCCTCATCGTCGTCTTTTCCGTGCAAAAGTTGTGACACTACATCCTTATGAGTCACACTAAAGTTGTTGCAGACTCCAACCCCATGGTCTATCTCTTGAACCGCCGCCTTCTTCAAGGTCGCATCGCTAAATGGGTCATTATCCTACAAGAGTATGACCTGACATTCACAACCCCTAATAGTACTAAATCCCTTGAGCTTGCCCAACTCATGACGGATTTACCATCCCTATCACTATCACCCTCGATCACTACTAGTTTACCTGACAACCATTTGTTTATCATCTCGTCAGACGACCCCTAGTACGATGACATCTTAGTCTACCTCTGCACGCAAAAGTTTCGACCCGATATTGATCACAATGGGCGACGTCGCATCCGTCACCATGCCTCCCTTTATCTTCTCCTAAGCGATGTCATATATCGACGCGATTTCGACACCATCTTACGACGTTGCCTCACACGAGACGAGCAGAACAAGTTCTCAACGACTGTCATAGCGGAGCCTGCGGTGGCCATTTCTCTGGAATGGCCACTGCCCAAAAGATTATCCACGTAGAGTAATTTTGGCCCACACTATTTACTGATTGCATCGCAGCAATCAAACATTGCCGCAATTTCCATCTCTTTGCCCCCAAGGCAAGGACACCCCTCGCCCCCTTCATTCGGTCATCACCGTGGGTCTTTTTGCAAATGGGCCATCGACTTCATGGAATGTAACCCTCCTTCTGCCGGTAGCCATAAATACATCATTGTGGTCGTTGACTACTTTACCAAATGGGTCGAAGCCATGCCTACCTTCAACTGCAAAGCCGACACTGCAGCCCACTTCTTTTTTAACCATGTCATCACTCGTTTTGGAGTCCCAAAGCAACTCGTCTCCGACGATGGCTCACATTTCGAAGACTCTATCTGGCAAGAGTTGTCAACTCTCCTCAGATTCAAACATCAATATGCCTCCGCCTACTACCCCCAAGGGAACGACCAAGTCGAGGCCATTAACAAAATCTTGAAGACAATATTTCAACGCACCGTTGGCCGACATAAGTCCAATTGGCATCATATGTTTTTTCCCGCACTCTAAGCTTACCGTACATCTACTAACACCGCCACCGGTTTTACCCCTTTTCATTTGGTTCACAGAGTAGAATTTGTGCTCCCCGTCGAGTGTCAGATCCCAGCATTGCACATCGCTATCGAACTCCTCCCGGATACCTCACCACTTGAACAATGCTTAATTCTGTTGTAGCAAGCTGACGAAGACCGCCGCGCCGCCCTTCAAACCATTGAGAAAGCCAAAAGCCACTCCAAAGCCGGTTACGATAAGCACGTTCACCCACGCGCCTTTCGTGAAGGAGACCTTGTACTCGTTTATGACCAAGCCCATGATAAAACGGGTAAAGGAAAGTTTAAATCCATGTGGCAAGGCCCATACATTTTGCACACCTGCCTTGGACACAGGGCATACATTCTCACCGATTTGGAAAGAAACCCCCTGCGCAATCCCCATAATGGGTTGTATCTCAAACGCTTTTACCCTTAGCACTTTTTGGACCCCTTAGTCCATGTTGTACAATATCATTTCTTTTTGTTTTTTCCTTACCTTTTTCATCTAGGACCTTACACTTTGCTTCCCTGCATGACCACAGATAGATCCTGTTCCACTTTAATATGTCGGCTTCGCCGACGGTGCAAGTCGTTGGTCGCCAAATCTCGCCTCTGCAGCTTGGGTACTCTATTCCCCCTCACATGAGTTGATTCACCTCAATGGCGTGTGCATAGGTGCTGCTACTAACAACCAAGATGAGTACGATGCTGTGACCAGTCTCTTGACTGCTGCCCTCCAGATGGGTATAAGTCACCTTCGTGTGTTCCTCGACTCCCAGCTTCTTGTCGCCCAACTCAACAATTGTTACCAGGTACGCGATCCTTGCCTATTTAGAAAGTTCCTGCACACTAAACAAATGATCAGACAATTTGAATCCATTATATTCACTCATGTCCCAAGAAATCAAAACAATGTGGAAGATCAAATGGCTAGCAACATTCTATACTGGCACATCAACCAAACCATGTAGGACATTGCTCATACATCATCATAACATCATATAGGCGTCTAAAAACCATAGAAATAACAAAAAGAATCCATCATAATCCTACATCCACGTGCATATCATCACCATCCAATTGCATCCACATGCAACAAAATACAAACAACACCAAAATGTGCATCCACGTGCATATGAGACTCTATCATCAAAAACTGCATCCATGTGTATGTATATATACCATATCGCCATAAAAAGTCATGAGTGCCCTCAACACCCAACTATACAAAAAATACATCAAGGAGCCCCAACAGCATCCTCCCCATATGACATCAGCCGTATATACAAAGAACATCCCCACATGTTCATCAGCATTGGGGGCAACCCACGAACTGTCTAATCAGAGTCCTCCCCTTGGTCTATATCCTTGTCGTCACCTGTAGCCTCTGCCTCTGCTGCTGACTCATCCTCTCCTCACTCCTCCGACTCCTCTAGATCCTCATCATCAAACTCAGGAGCGTCCAACTAGTCCCGAGCCCTCCTCTCCTCCGCCAATACCGCAACCCGCCTCAAGATAGCTCTCCACTCCCATGGAGCATCATAGTAAGTATCTAGCAACTCCTAGTCTAAATCTCGCCAACCCTCGTCTGCTACCCTGACTAGCAACTGATCAAAGCTGGCCCGTAAATCCTCTAAGGCAACATCGCCATCACGTCGCAGCACCTCCCCTCGGTCGGGTGGTGGTGTTGCTACTACCCGACCCCTGCGGTCCGGATGCCCCGGTGGCGGACGTGGTCCCACATCTGCAAAAACCAACACTAGCAAGTTCAGCATCATCAAACATCTCTAGCTATCATCATAAACTATCAAGTAAAAATACAACATGATATGCTACGAAGAAACCAAAATACATACGTACCATCTGGCCCCCAGACCTATCTAGGAGGCCACGGAAACTGAGGATCCCCCCCGGTAGTCCATAGCTCGGTACGGGTAGTCATCGATCAGGACAGGTATCTGCAACCACTGCCTAAACAACTTTGCAGTAAAATAACGGCCAATGACCCCACCACCACCGCGGGTCATCATCTCCCCCCACCGCACCATCTGCGGCTCCCTCAGTCCTCCATCTCATATCGGCACGCGAGGCCACAGCGTAGGAACCCGCTCAAAAAAGAAACAACACAAAAAAGAACCATAGCAAAAATCTCCTCCAAGTTGCCTCACCTTGCTCAGCTCCTGCTGAACAACAACAAGGTACATCTAACCCCATGCATAGTAGGTCCCATCTAACACCTGCTCAATCAACAGCATCTGCCCTCCCAACACTCGGTGGGGCGACTACGATCCCAATACGCGCACCACGCATGCAGTGATCGCTCAGGTCTCCGGCTCCTGGAAATAACACACCAATAGTGTATTCTTATGCACATGCGACCCCGGAAAACAATGCCTCTCCAGCATATCCTCTGTATCCACGTCCCCCAACCTCCTAGGCCGAGTATCCACCATCCTACCCAAACAGGGCAATCCAGTCAAAAAGTACACATCTGATAGGGTGATATCTAGTCTCTCACCCTGGATCATAAACGCCTCAATGTCTGGGTCCCAAAACCCAACCAGCCTGTTCAGCAACAGAGATGCTGAACGCATAAGGGGCACCTGCGAAAACTTCAGTAGTCCGCAGAGTGCCAAAGTCCCCCACACACGATGATCCCGCTAGATGACTCTCAAAAGGTCCTCCGGCATCTCGCACTCTCTTCATGTCACCTTTGGCATCCTGCCAACCACACAATGAAATCTCATCAGAACCACATAAAATACTCCATCGATCCCCTCCGGATCGATGCACCGACACAATGGCGCCACGACACGCATTCTGAGGTGCCTAGACCCCACCTGTGTGCTTTGGAGCACGCTTTTCTCCTTGAAAAGCGCACGTCCAGAGTGCAATTGTGGGGCCCGCAGTCACACTCCAAAGCGCGGCTGTGGGGCCGCAGTCACGCTCCAAAGCGCGACTGTAGGGGCCCGCGGTCGCGCTCCAAAGCGCAGTTGTGGGGCCCGCAGTCATGCTCCAAAGCGCAACTGTGGGGCCCACAGTCGTGCTCCAAAGCGTGGCTGTGGGAGCCTCAGTGGCGCTCATCCAACGTGGCTACCTCGCCCATAGCCACGCTCTGAAGCGCACAAATCACCTCGGAACCCGCACTTTACCACGGTGATCACCCAGTGTGACCGGTACCCCTCCCCCCCCGCGAGGACCAACTACCCCGCAAAAACAAAATAATATCAAGGTAAGGGCTCAAAGGGTTACCTGCAACTCGCGCAACAGAAATCCAACGGTCGGTTCTCCCACAAATGCCAATCACCTCTGGCTCACTCAATTCTCCTGTCAAACTCAACCGTACAAATGACACATGTCACTATGGGTCCACTTACTATTTATAGACATTTGACCCATTCTTGTTTTAGCCATTCTGGACTCATACAAGGTCCGTTTTCCACACCATTGATACCACAGGATTCAGCACGATGAGACCTTCGTGATGGTCGAGACCATTTTTCGATTTCACTAGACCCTTTTTTGGGCATTTGTTTTAGCGCCCCTCGTCGCCTTGATTTGCGCGCCACAACGGTCATTATCAGTTTTTGACGTTCTTTATATGATTGGATTCAGTTTTCCATGCTCTTGATGATGCTTGAGATAATTTCTCGCTCTCACCTCCGTATTTTTGAGTCTTTTTCACACACCCCTCATTGCCTCGATTTGTGTGCCACATCGATCGTTATCAATTTTTGGCGATTTTTATACCATCGGATTCAGTTTTCCGAACCCGTGATGATGCTTGATATTAGTTCTCAATCTCACCAAAAACATTTTTTCGACATTTTGTCCATACATTTTTTCGCCTCGATTTGCGCACCACATCAGCCACCATCGTTGTTTACCAATTTTGACATCACTGTCCATCTGTGAGCTCTTCGCTCCATCCATACTGTAGTTACTTCGTTATTTTTCCACCATTCATCACCCCACAAGGAGGCCACATCAGTGTTCCCCCCTAGCCTCTATTCTTGGTTCACATAATTGTCCCTTGACTGAACACTTCCTCCTTGCTTGGCCATTACTTTTGTTCGGTATAGTTTTATCCCTTTTTCGGGGTCGAACAATTCCTTTACGAAAAAGGCCCTTAGGGAGTTTCTGTTAATCTCTTTTCTAACTCCAAAAACAATGAAAATATCGCTGAGCAATCTTGCTTCCTTTCATGCTCGCTAAAAGTATCTGAAATAGCATCTACTTGGTATAAGTTTAACCCTTTTCTGGACCTTGTAGACTAATTATGAAAAAGGAATACTCTAATCACAGCGGATAGAAGAGTTCTTCATTGCATCCTTTTATGCTTTTTCGGGCCTTAGAGACTAACACACGAAAAAGAACCCCCTTGGAGTCTTCTTACTGCTTTCAGACTCTCTAAAAATGAAAGCAACCACGAGCACTCACCGTCCTGGGCTCGTATAAATCCACCCGACGATACCTCTCCACCATTTCAGATTCTTCTTATCACTTTCAGACTCCTTAAAATTGAAAGCACTCACAAGCATGAACTGTCCTGAGCTCGTACAAATCCACACGACAGTACCATTTCGAACACCCTTCTATCCCTTCTTTGAGGAAGAAGGACCCAATGGTGCCTGTTTGTGCCATGATAGATCATATCTAGTCACACTATTATGGACGCTTCCCCAGTATGGTCGCCTTTGTTTAGAGTATTCTGCAATGTGTCACCTTTAGAGTCTCCCGATATCATTCATCAATTTGTCTCCTTGAGTCTCTCCCGTTGCAGTTACAGTCCCTGGTCCCTTAAGCTACGATCCCCGTACCCGAAGTCAGTCTCATATGCTTCCAGGTCAACCATGCCATCATACTCTAAACAAAGGAAGTTTGAGTCCCCCCCCACCCTGCGACCTCAATTGACCCCCACCCCCAAAGTATGTCAGTCCCACCTTCAGTACTATCACCTTTTGGTTGTACACCTCGCACTCCTATCACTGAAACATCATTGCTTTGGTAGTTGCAGGTTTCCCTCTGTCGACGCCAACCAATCTATTCCAGAGGATAGACCCATAGGTCCCTGTACCTTGGACTCATCACCATCAGTGGTGAGTGCCTACAGACCATTTTGAGAGGAGTCCTTAGTGCCTCTCCGAATGGTTGTTTCTCACGTGCTCGACTCCAACACCTTGATCGCACCATCGAGATTCGTGCAGGGTATTGGTCCCTTCAGTTATTAGTCGAAGACCCCGGACGTCCCCCGACTCTAGCACATTGGTGAGTCTACTCCAGAACCCCCCAATTGTATGTTCCCGTGGATATCTGGGCTGCGCTTGGGGACAGTATTCAGAAGCACCCCAGTTATATGCTTCCTCGAGTACCCCATTCAGATACAGTCTAGTGTACCATTGAGATTCTAACTCTCAGTCATTGAGTCCACCCAGTTATTGGACATCTTCAGTTCCAGTAGCTCATCAGTCCTTCTGGTACCACATTCACAGCGACTATTGTCATTCCAGTATATCTGTGCTTCAGATCAGTCATGGCAGGACCATGAGTATATCCCAGTTTTGTGTCCCCTCTGGACCATCATGATGTACACAGCAGTTCTCCATGTATTATTCAGGTCCCATTGGACCTCATTATTCTTATTTTGTATATCTTGATACGAGCATGGGTATGCCCGCCTCGTCCATATATCAGATATTATTCCTCATTCATTTTGAGGCCATGTATGTTCAGTTTGTGTAGTTTGTATGGGGTGGTTTTTCCGGTCTCCAATCAGTCTCTTCTCTCCTCCACACCCCAGGAAAAAGACAAAGAAACTAAGATGTCTATCGGCATACAATGAGCTCCTGCCCTCACACATCAGGGGGCAATCTGTTAACACCCAAAAAATGCTCTCTAGCTCATCTCCCTAGCCACATGACCCATTTGTCCATTTTTCCCACCATTTAGCCTCCAAAACCTCAAAAAACCTTCAAATGGTCATCAAAAAGGCCAAAATTAATCTTTTTCTCCTCAAAATAATTAAATTTCCTCCAAAAATACCAAAAACCCTCCAAAGGGGCCCAAAATTTCCAAAAAATCAAATAAAAGGGAATAAAATTCAAAAAAGGGAAAAAAGAAGGAAAGAAACCCTAAACCAAAAACCTAAACCATGTGGTACCAAATACCATGGGTCAATACTCCACCACTCAAAAAACCTATAAATAGGTGATGGAGGCCCCCTATTATTCATCCACTATCCAATCCACCCTTATGCTACAAAAATCACTCCTGAAACCCTAGCCGTCCATTTGAGCTAGCTTTCACCACTTGAGTGCCCCTTTGGCCAACCATCTCAATATTTTGGAGAAGAGAATGAGACTTGGAGCATTGGAACAGCTCGTCCCTACGGTTGTACAAGCTCCACCAACCTCACCATTGACGTAAAATTTCGTGTAAAACTTCATTTTCATCTAATGAAAAGATATAACTCTCTTGTGTATTTGTTTTGCATGAAAAATCTATAAAGGTTTACTGTTTACTGTCTTTTACTGCCAATTTATTTGATGAATGCCCATGCACATGCTTAGATTTAATTTCTTATTTCTATCATTTACTTAGGTTTATTTTATTGTTTTTCGAATTACTACTAAGGAGTCCATTCTCCTTAGTAGGTGCTCATTTGCACAAGCTAGGGTGAAAACCCTAGCTACAGCCGGCATAAATAGATTTGGAAGAAGCAATGCAAGTAATCCATAAATTTATACAACAATCAACCGAAGGAAACAATAAGAACAAGTGTAAGGAGAAATTCGAAACAAGGTCAACTTTGACTTGCAACAAAATTGTATTCCATGAGAATGATAAAATAACATGACTAGACACGTAAAACGAAGTTTTACGTGTAAAATATTTAGATGGAGAAAAGATCACCCAGAGTTGCACAACAAATAAAATATGTATTCAAAAGAACCAAACAAGAAAAATGCAAGAATAAAGAAAAGGTTGAGTCCCACCCACAATACAATGAAATCAAAGAAGGAGAACAAAACCTAGATGAATCTAAACCCCCCGAATGAATGGACATAGATATAAAAATTGGAGAAGTGAATATCTCCAATGATGATCGACCAAAGATGGCAAAAATAGGTAGAATCGACAAACAACATAAACCATAGAATTTCTCAAGGAGTGCCAAGACGTTTTTGCATGAGATTATAAATTTCTCAAAGGGTTGGTTAAATCAATTGGTGAGACGAAAATTGAACTGATTCCTAATGCTAAATCTGTGGAAAAATGATCATACAAACTAGCTCATACATACAAGGAGATAGTACATAAAGAAATAAAAAATATGCTAGCAACGTATATTATTTTCCCAATCAAAAAATCAGAATGGGCCAATCTAATGGTTGTCTAACATAAAAGGCATGACCCAAAGAAGCTCAGAATATGTGTTAACTTCAAGGGTCTTAATAAAATGACAGTAACATATCCCTTCCCAATACCATTTGTAGACAAAATAATTATTGAAGTCATAGGACATGAATGCTATTCATTTACAGATGGATTCTCTGGATATAATCGCAAAAGAGGATAAAGAAAAACAGGCTCTAGGAGATGCATTTAAAATGCCCACAAGCCTTTGAGAAATGCCCGCAGGCACTAGGAAATGCATTTAAAATGCCCACAAGCCTTTGAGAAATGCCCGCAGGCTCTAGGAGATGCATTTAAAATGCCCACAAGCCTTTGAGAAATGCCTGCATGCTCTAGGAGATGCATTTAAAATTCGCACAAACCTTTGAGAAATGCCTACAGGCTTACTTAAATGCCTACCAATGCTTGCCAATACCAAGCCAATCAATCAAAATGCCCACCAATCAAGCAAAATTTGTTGAATATGTCAGTAAATGCACCAAAATTCCTGCATCAACCAAAATGCATGCAGTTGTATAAGTAATTAAAGATTTAAATCATGTGTGTTGACTTGAAGGAGAGTCTTGGAACACTAGAATCAACATGCAGAGGTTATGAACGAATACTTGACATGAAGACTACTACACCACAATTTTTTATAATTTGAGGATGCATTCAAAAAAGAAGCTTGAAGAATCCATACGTTGTTTCTGCAAGTGCAATGAAAGTGACATAAAATTCTATTTAAGAGGCTTTAGCGGACTAAGTTCAAGTACAAATTTGTGATTGTTGCAAAATTGAAGGGATGACTTCAGACATAGTTTAGTGTGTAGATCTGAAGGGTGTTTGAGGACAGATTTGAGGGCATTTATGACGATAGTCTAGGCACAGTTTTTCAAGAAAGATTGTGAAATGCATCATTGGAAATTTATGGACAAATTGAAGAAGAGGTTTAAAGACAACTTTATGGACAACTTTATGACAGTCAAGACAACAAAGTCACAATATGAGTAGTTGTCTTGGCACACCTCTTAAAAGCATATTTTGAGCTTTCTTTGGGGTTGATTGGATACTTGTTCAAAGGAAATTTCTATGACAATCTTAAGGACTAAGTTGAAGAACGATGACAAGTAGTGGCAAAATTACAGGGTTGGAAATGCATCATTTGAAATTTTGTGATTGTCTAGCTATGGGAGATCAAATCTTGAAGCAACATTGAGCTTTTGCTTAAATAATTCACTTGTTTGGATCAGCAACAATTAAAGCATATGAAGGATCAGTGGTAAATGGCTTTCAAAGTCTTGCATCCATTACTTTGTACAAAGTTTTATTGGCAACAATTTTGTTGCAGTCTCTTGAAGTACATGAGTTAAATCATGACCATAAGGGGGAGAGAATAAACAGTAAAAAAAGTACAAGAAGCATGAAGACAAGGGGAGTTATCCCAAAATAACCACAAGAAGACAATACATTCACAGGGGAAGTCAACATAGACAAAGGGGGAGCAATTTTAGAAAGAAAAACAAGTGCACAAGCTCAAGGGGTGCATCCCTTTTGTCCTTGATGTCAAAGGGGGGGAGATAAATGTTTAAACAAAATACAAGACATGAAGCGTTGAAGATAGGGGGAGCATGATTGTTTTACTAAGTTGCCATCAATGACAAAGGGGGAGATTGTTGGAAGTTTTGTTGTCATTGATGTCGAAAAAGTCTTGAAGTGTCTTGATGCTTGAAGCAATAATGACGCCATTTTGACAAAGAGTTGAAGTGTCAAACGAAGTCCCTTGAAGGAGCCTTAAAATACTTTGAAGAAGCCCTCGTCTAAATATTGTATTTTGAAGAGACAAAAAACCAAGTTGACGCTATTTTACCCCAAGAAACAACATAAAAGTTGTTGACTTTAAAAGGGATTTTTATCCCATAAAAATAGCCCAAATGGAAGGGCAAGTTACAAAATCATATAGCTTATATTGATACCTTTCTGGTGATAGGTGGCATGTTTTCTAACTCCACGTGGTTGAGGAGATATGAATGTTTCTTTATACTCAATCAAAGTGCCAAGTCGGCCCAGCCAAAGAAGGTTGACCCCAATCTTTAAAACACATTTGACTTGTATAAATATAGGGAAAGGTGCCCTCATTTGAATGGATTGATAAGGATATTTTTTGAGACAATGATATGAGGCAACGAATTGAGGACAGACAGATGCAAATATGAGGAAGCAAAGCAGCAGATCGAAGACAATCCTAAGAAGGTTGAAATGAAGAGTAAGGCCGAAGTTTTGAAGAACTAAGGAAGGCACGGATCTCTAGGAGACTGTTATCACATATATAGTAGCCAAGCTACCATACATTATTTTTCTGATTCCAGTACACTATTCAGCCAGTTCCCTTACATTTGAGATGCTAAGATGAGCATCTATATTGGATCACTATCAGATTTTGGACAACAGTTGTATTCCCCATGCCATGACTGAGTCTCAGGACACTCAGAGAGACGACCGATATAGCCATTATACAATTGGTATAGAGCGGTCAGTGGTGCCCAGAGTTACAGCAGCATTTTCAGAGGACAGATGATGGTATAGGTGATGAGCATTCAGGTACATGACTCAACAGTTATATCATTATGTTATGGTTATATTGCTTTTATATTTATTCTTATAGCATGTCTTAGCACCTAGTGTCATGATCTGGCGATCGTATAGATATGTGGACCTGGTTGATCTTATTATATATACTATATTGTCCCTACTCAAACTTACAAGTTCACTATTCATACTCATTGGTTTTACCCTCCTTAGAGAGAATAGAGGTGATCATTCCACCATACCTTGGCTTGCTAGTGTTGGCTCCATTATTCATTATCTTCATCCATCCATTTCCTACCTTTTAGTTTATCACCCTGACTTACTACTTGACTAGTGGCATGGAGGAATTTTCCCCACTGTAGCCTATGTATTGGATGAGCTTCCCTGTTTATTGTGTCTCGACTCTGAGTTGGTGACAAAACTTACCTATGGTGAGTTGGAGTTCCTTGTGAATTCCCCCTAGTCACTAAAGTTGTGTTGGCTAAACCTGAAACTTTTAGTGTTGCCATGAATACAAAATCTGGAAAAATGAAATGCTCTATCTTGTATGAAAAGCCCATTCATGCAATGTGTTTCTCAATACACATGAATGAAAGGCATGCCAAATGAAAATGGCCATGAAAATAAAATGTTATATCTTTTGGAAATGTAAATACCTAGGTAAACAAGCTGTCTGTGACACACCTAGAAGTGCTCAGGTAAACAAGTGCCTTAAAAACACACCTACAGCAGAAAGCCTAAATAAATGTAAATCTATGCAATGTGTTTATAAACACACATAGATCAAGGCTATGGAAACTTCAGGCCCAAAAAGAAATGGAACTTAAATGCTATATCAAAACAATTGTTGGCCTTATTTGTATTATGGATTGTGCACATCTGTTAAAGGTGAATAAACCCTCTTTGAACAACTCATCCATTTGTGAGACACCGCCATTCTCTGTGTTATTGCTCATTCAGTATATACTATGGTGTGTATTCCCTTTCCCTTTGCCAAAGTGTCACAAAGTTAAGTCAATCAAGTCATCCCTTAGCCTAGCCAGTTATTTTAGCCTTCACCCTTCATTAGCAAATTGATCACAGCTATGAAGTGAGTTTGATCTGAGTATGATCTTGAAAATCTAATCTGAGTAATAATAATAATTAATGATATTATATATTTGAATTTAGATCGCCAATAATGATTACTTTTTGTTATGATTGTTATTTGAATAAGTTGTAGAGCATGCATTAACCTTTGACACTTTGCAGCAGCTTCTGATGTTGGTCTGAGTTATATTTGGTCATGTTGACTTGGTCAAACCTAGTTTGACCAAGGTCAACCATAGGACATTAGATGGTTAGACCTTGTGATGATATGGATAGATGATATATGGTCTATGTACATGTACATGATGATTCTATGCAGCAGCTACAGGGTTATGATGATGATTCATGGTTTACAGCAGTATTTGATCATTTACAGATTATTATTATTTCACATGTTCCGGTATATTGGATATATTATATAATCATGCAGAGACTCATAAGGTGTATGAGTACTCATCTTGAATGGATTTGGACCTTCTGAGTCCAATGAGACAGTTTGTTTTCAGTTCTGGGCACTTGCAGTGATGATTGAGCCTCAGTAGGCTAACCTAGTGCAGTTTTGATATGTCGGAGACCCTGTCAGAGCAGAGAGGATTTTTATCGGGTTGACCTAGGGCGTTGTGCTTGGAGGG
Source organism: Larix kaempferi (assembly GCA_027924585.1). Lineage (NCBI taxonomy): Eukaryota > Viridiplantae > Streptophyta > Pinopsida > Pinales > Pinaceae > Larix > Larix kaempferi. The sequence goes on along the minus strand of BSBM01000269.1, from coordinate 16,288,603 downwards.
GGTGGTCCAGCCACTTGTTTTTACCATATTACCCCCCTCCCAGACACACTGGTGCCCTCGCCTTGACAGCGCAGGCACTCCAGGAGGCAGTTTGGGGCAGTTTCACGCTTCCCGAGGCATTTCAGGATTGGTAGAAATGGCTATTAAAGAATTCGATTTGGGCTACTAAGGCAATGTCTTCGCATGGGATGATCAGTGATGATGGATTGATGTCTTCCACACCTCCTCCAGCAGTTTCAGTTTCATCGGGACCCGCATCCATCACCTATGGCATTTTCTGATGATTTCTGAGGTTTTTTAGGCCTACGATTTGTCCATAGAGGCACGATTTGGTATATTGATGACTATTTTATTATTATTGTGCTATGGGGATTGACCAAGGGTGGCTAAAATTACCCATTGGAGCCACCATAAGCTTCTTATTATATTTTGTCATCATGATTTGGTGGGATTCCCCTCTTCTAGGGCGATTTTGTCCACTTATATTATATTTTATGAGTGATCCATGTATTTTATTGTTGAGCTCATCTCAACCATTGATTAGACATTTGTATCTTTTAATCTTAGCCACTCATTCAAAAAGTGGTTAGGATTTTGATGCCTCTCCTTCCTATTTAAAGGAGAGAGCTTCTCATTGTTAAGGGACTTGTGGCTCTGTATTATTGGAATAGAAAATTATTATTGCATCTATCTCCAGTGTTGTGGTGAATGTTTTTGGTGTTCGTTCGTTGGTTCTTCCTTTGCACTGAGTTATTGGAGATCTTGTTTTGCCATATCTTTTGTACCACGTTTTTGCATCTACAGGTGGAGGTCGATTTGCTTTGAGGAGGAAGTACTGGTAGGGGAAGACTCTCCCTACTTCTTCTTTGGATCTCTTCATTGGTAACAGGGAGTATTACTGTCCCAGGACCTTCTATTTCATGTTATCATTGCATTTTACTTGTATTTCCTCCATACTTGACCTCTCTGATTGAAATCGATTTTCCTTGGATTGACAAGTAGAGGAGGGTGCACTTGTGGGCTAGGGCATCAATTTGGCAAGCAAAATCAACAATCTCTCATTTGATCTCTGCGAGAATCTTCCTCAACATCAAGACATCTCTCTTCATCACTTAGGTATGATCTCAAGGTAATTTCTATCTCCATGATCTATCCACTTGTCTAAAATATTTCAAACCCTAATTAATCAAAACCCCCATTTTACATTTTCTCAGATCTACTAAGATCTAGTGGCTTCTTGGGTAAGAAATTTCAAACCCACCTCTATAGTATCCACGGCATCCCGGATCTATAGTTTGGTGAGGATTGGCCTCCATTTGACCCTCTTCCCAAGGCACTTAGCCTCTCCAAGCAAGGGCGCACTTCTTGGTTTGGGTGGGTTAACCTAGATCTAGTACGTGGGTAGTTGAGATTCCACTTGATTCGTAATCTACACATCCAATAACCTACCCCCAGATTGTCACTTTTCTGTTTTCTACCTTGTGGGCCCTATTCCACATTTTAAGGGATTTAATCTTATTTTTGGACCACTTGGTATCTTAAAACTCAGATCTAGTAAGATCTAGCCATCAGATTTCCGTGAAATTGTAGGATCCACACTCTCACTTGATCAACCTACTTGGATCTAAAATTTGGATGCCATTGGACTTGTCTTGATCCATTTATCCCCATTTTTACCCTCTTTGGGCAAAGTCACACTACCTTGGAGATTGGAGTTTGTCCACTTCTAGGACGTGGGTACATGAGAGTTTAGTGGATTTGGAACGAGTATAATTCAAAACCTAGGTCTAGTTGGTCACTTCATCAAATCTTGCCTTGGGGATAGCATTCCTTGTTTTAAGGGATTGTGGTCCACTTAGGTCAAACCTTGAATCTCTAGATCTAGACCTATTCATCCATCAAACTCTTAATTGCCCACTTGTCTCATGCAATAGGAGTTTTCAACTACAAGTTAACTTCACTTCGACTCCATTATCCCAATTCCCAAGGCACTGGTCTCTCTCCAAGTCAATTCGACTTTCCTAGATTGTTGGATTAACTTGTGGTTTGACCCTTGTGTGGTGGACTAAACCCTTTGATGCCATCATACTTTATGATCAAGCTTGTCACTTGTACTAGTTAGCCCCAATTCAACCCCTAAACTACCCTGCATTGGACACGGTTCCCAAGGCAGTAGATTTTCTCACATTGACTAGTACTATAATCCTGGATCTTATCTTTAAATATTATAGGTCACTCTCACATCAAACAATGAACCAAAGCTATACTCATTGAACCCCTCACTTGTCTTGTGACTTCATCCTTAGGTCTAGGATAAACCATACACCTTACTTCACTTAGAATTAACTTGACTTAGTGTCTTGGTTTTGATCTCTCCTGTCGGGAGTAGATCAGGTCTCCCCCTTTGTTGTCTAGGCTAGATAACATAAAGCAAAGGTTGCCTCGACCGGCGTGACAACCATCTATTGGAGGTCGAGGTGATCATGGTTGCACCTTTTGAGTTGCCCTTTCCTATTGCCATCCATCAATGGATACATCCACAGGGGTAACTATAGTTTAGGTGATAACAGAGACTCTAAAGTGGTTTTAGTAGGGATAAAGGCAATTTTGATCTATGGCAGAGTTTGAGGACTATCTTTGATTGTTTAAGCACATAATTCAAGGGCAATCTGGGCAAAGATTTCAAAACAAGTTAGAGAACAGTTTTTGAAGATTTTTGGAGCAGCTTTCAAAGGATATTATTGACAGATTTGTTGATTGAGCTTGCATAGTCTTAGGGATTGTTTAAAGGTCTAATTTATAACAATATTAAGGACTGTTTAAGGGAAGATTTTGAAGCCTAAATGAAGCATCATTGGATAGCGTAAGGGCAGTTTTTGGAGAGCTATCTTGGAGGCGGATTTGTAACCTGTGATAGGATAGAATTAACAGAGCTTGAAGACAATATCTGGATTGATTTTTGAAGACAATGTTTGAACTATTTCGGGATAGCTTGGCACATATTCCAAGACATTTTTGAAAGATCATTCTGAGGACATTTAGAAGGTGTTTTATAGATTTTCTACATATCTTCAAGGATGGACTTAAGGGTGGTAGGGTAGTGCAAGGAAAGATTGAGTTGGTGCTCAAGAGGATTGGTGTCTTCATCCACTTAACAGGTTGGAGCCTGCTCATTTGAGTTGGTGCTCAAGAGGATTGGTGTCCTCTTCCCTTGAACAGGTTGTTTCCTACAAATTGCAAGTTGGTGCTTGCACAAGGGATTGGTGTACCTGTTAGATTGGTGTATGCTAAATCTGTGAGTGGGTGCACACCATCATTGGAAATTGGTGTCTCCTACAATTCATTGTAATTTGTGGTTTTATCAATTCATTACATTGAGTTTCCATATAAAGATTTTATGTTGATGATTGTTTATGATTGATAATGGTACATAATTAATGAAGTGAAAATTGAAGAAAATGTGTGATATTGATTCACCACCCCCGCCCCCCTCAGTATCACTATGTGTTCCAACACAATATCATTATAACACATATTTGATGTTATGACCATTACACTTGATAGCAAATGTGGTTGAACTTTTCATGACTTGGACTCCTTTATAATAAGAAATGTCTTTCATCCAATAGAAATACTTCAAATAAAATCTCAAACATTAGGAGTTAAACATTTCATGTTAATCACCATCCAAACTTTTTATAATAGGTTTGCAAACCAATATTATGACATCTGTTAAATAAACTCTCACCATAAACAACAAATATACAAAAAAAATTCTCGGAATAAAACAAAAAAAACTTTCTCACCATATGCTCACTCCATGATATTAATAAAAATAATAGGAAGGAAGACCTAGCAGTACTTCGCATTTAAACATAACGCATGGTGTTCCCTATTTAATATGTTAGCCATATATCGCCTTCGAAATTTGAGATGTGTCATTTTGAACCTTGCAAAATTAAAAACTCTTTTGGTAACATGGCCACCACATAATACTGGTTACACAAACTAAAAAGTTCAAGTGGGTGGCGAAGAAATAAGGCATGTTAACATCAAGCAATTAGCAAACTCAATAATTTGTAAACAAAAGCAGGGACTATGCCACTCTTATTTACTTATTAACTTATTTTGCAAACTTGTTCCAACAAAAAGTACAATGATGTATTGGTAAGGCAGTTTGTTAAAATTGTGAAGACTGCCTTGAAGGAGCATAGGAAGATGTTTATAAATAGTCATAGAATAAAAACAGGGACATCTGTAGGACAGTTTTTAAGGCCCTTATTTTTTGAGCCTGAAAAAGAAGAATGAATGATTATATTTTGATTTCACACTTGAAATATGGAATGTAAAGCTTTTTTTCTTGGAAAAAATATGGTTTGTTAAAAGAGGTTAAAAAGGAAGATAACTTTTACTTTAAACACCATAACTCTGTGGTGACCTTGTTTATATCTTCTGAAATTATTTTCACTGTTTTTTTTCTCATGGTAACAATTCCTTTCAAACTTTTATATGCATAATTTTCCCACTGCCTGTAGTTAAATCACAAGAAATACACAATTAAGACTCTTCAAACATACATTTATAATTGCAATAAAAGAAAATTAGATTCCTCAAACACACAATTTACTTCAAGGATAACCCCCATAGAAAATAATCATCAAAATAATACAATTGAAATAGGCAAGGATATGGAACCAGGAAGTTGGTTAAATCGTTTGTTATGGGAGAATTCAAGGAATGAAAACAAAACAGCTGCAAAGGCACAAAATCTGTCATAACCGATCTGTTACAAACCTTAGTGTAGAAGCAAGATAGGCACCCAGGCCAACTGAATGTTGAGCTGTGCCTGGGTTAATTTTGTCATTGAAACATTACAAGAATGTCACACTAGCTCGTTAGCTTTAATAGAATGTCATTCAATATTAAATAAATTACAAATAATAAAAAATTATGGAGAAGAGTTCCATTGCACAGAATCACTGAATGAAACAGTGTCCCTAACAAGACTATATCAGTCTTCAGTTAAGATCCACTACGTCATTGAGGAGCCTTCAATCTTCCAACCCCGACATTTACAATGTACCTTGGCAAGTGAAGCCATGTAATCCCCAGATCTAGACAAAGAAGAAAGTAACATCATTCTCTTATCAGTTCTGTCCTTTCACATGTATGTCAAATATATGTATCATTTTCCTACACACACACACACAGGCATTTCTCGCAAGCTACAAGTAACAACAATGGACCGTGACATAAACGCAAAGGCCATCATATATTTGATTTAGATTGTCACCTGATTCCTTATTAAGTTATTTATGTAGTTATACAAAATGCTTGGAAATGTCGTGAATGCATGAGATAGGCTGTTGGGTAAACCGTAAAACCTTAATGAAAGGTGTAAATGGTAACTGGGTATATGTTATCATGTTTAACTTGCCTGTTAAAATCTAGCTTCCCTAAGGAAGCCTTTCCAAAATGGGTAAACCTGGGCTTCAATCAAAGTTTTCTGGTTCAAGATTATTTCAGATATTTCCCTGCTTGAGGAAAGGCATTCATCTCTTCTCCAGCATGTTAGTTGAAAGAGTTCCAGTGAAAACAATACTTACACATGACAAAGAAATAATCAGGTCTTAATGGTGGACAACTCGTTTCAAGTTGGAGGGATAAAAAAGTAATCATTATACAGTGACCTCTTGCTGCTCGAACGTGGAACAATTACCACTAGGAACAATTGAAATTAGGGCTGGTTCTGCAAGGGCATTTGCAAGCACAGAGAATAGATTTTATTGTATGCCTACAAATCCAACAATGCCCTCTATTCTGACTTTTAGCACAAGGAAAATACCTTGAGTAATACTATTATCATTATGCGTGTTTACTGATATTATTCTTCATCATAATGTATTCATGTGTTCAGCAAAATTTCCCAGGAGCCAAAGGATGGAAAGGGTGAATTGTAAAGAAAATTAAGGAAATGGCAGTGCTGAACTCAATATATATGCATGCTATACACTTGAAGGGACTAACCTTAATCCATAGGGAGAACAACATGCATCGATCATAGCAGCCTCTGCAGCAACTGGATTCTTCTGTAAAGGCCATGTACACAACATTTATGTGCATGTTTTCAGCAGCGCTATCTTAGAAATAATAACAAGCTCCAAGCATCTTAGACACTAATGCCATAAAAAATGTTAGGACCATAAAAATTTAAGACTGACTACAATGCATAGGCTAATTACCAATAATATGGAGATGGCACCAATTTCAGTCACTGACCGCCACAGCAGACCAGTAGATTATCATATCAGTTTACAAGGGTAGAAATTTTATTTTAAAAAAAAGATGCCATCAACATTTCGTGTCGTACATCTGCTGTGAACTATTTACCAGCATAGATCCATGATTCCATCTTAAACCCAGATCTATCAAGCACCGAGAGGGATCCAATTTCTTGAAGTGTAAATTTTTTATCTTAAATTTTTTACACAAAGAAAAAACTTACACCTCAAGAAATTGGATCCCTTTCAGTGCTTGATAGAACCGGGTTTAAGATGGATCTATGTGAGGTTTTTTTTGAGTTGACACGAATTTTTTAATTACTTTTTATTTTTTTGTAAAATTATGTAACGTTACATGACAACATCTTCCCCATACTTGGCTGTATAGCACCTTGCTACTCTCAGTGCAATCAATATCAGCTACAGCGATAGTTATTGGAACTGACCGATTTAGCCCGTTTTCACCAAAAACCGGTCTGGTTCTTGGCTGGCCAATTTCAACAGTCCCAAACACTACCCATGGCACAGTCACGCCATTCAAGGCCTGTCGAACCATCTCACTATCCTCTACCTTCTCACCCCACTGCTCCCAACTCATCCCTCACCTGAGTTATCTTGGTGAGATAGGTAGTCATGCTCTAATCCGTCCCCATCTTGATGCTTCTCAACTTCTCTCTGAGAACCATCTTCTGGTTGGTGTTGGAACTCTGGTACAGACTAGTCAATGCATCCCAAAGCTCAAACACATTGTCCTTGGTAGAGACATGTACGATAACATAATCCTTGATTGCATCAAGAAGGATCCTCTGAGCCTTCACATTCTTTTTATCATACACTGCTTTAGTAGTGGCATCTGACGGAACTGTAACTGGATTTGTCGTTGTGTTGTTCACAACATCCCATAGTTCACACTCCTTCAGCAAGAGTGTAATACGTGCCCTCCATGCACTATAGTTGGAGGCCCCATCCAACCGATCCTCCACTCTCAAGCTTTTGGCCATACTCTTTCAGCTGAAATATTGTAACCCACAGTGAACAGGAATCTCTCCTGATCACAGATCTAACCACAGAACCCTTTGATTTGATAGATCTAACCTCTACAACCTCATATCTGAACTGTGCTGCTCAGATCTGGTAGATCTGGTCTCTATCGTCACTGATCTACTAGATCTGTCTCAGATCTAGTCTCCAATGTTAAATTTCATACATTCATAGCATAATATTTCAATTGCATAAACAGGATCACTAGAAGAAAGACAAAGCACAAAAAAACAACACAGAGTTTAACCTGGGAAACCCAAATGGGAAAAACCCAGCAACCTTCGCATAGAGATGATAATCCCGAGATCAGAGTACAAATGATAAAAGAGAAAATGTGAAAATGTCTTCCACAAGTAGAAACCCCAAAACAAACTCCTCCTCCAGCTTGTGCAAACTTCTCCTCTCGCCCAAGTGATGCGCAATTGTCAAGTGAGTGAATGATCTAATGAGGTGCACTTTACCTCTTATTTATACAAGTGCAAACATGAAAAATCCCTAACTGGGCCGACTTCACCTGGGGGCAATTAATAATTTTAATTTTAATATTTTTCTTTTGCTTCTTTGCACCCCAAGGTTTACATTGATTCTTTCATGTGTTTACATAAGTGATTACATAAAGTTCATCTCCCTTACGAGGTACAAACAAGTACAATAAAATACAATGAATAATATCTTCCGAAGTTGTACAAGATCCAACACTCCCTCTCAACGAGGAAGGTATTCTTCGGTCTTCATCTGCATCTTGATCATCTGGGTTTCATCTTGTACATCCATGTTGTCTCCATCATCTCTATACATACTAAAGGTTGTCCACACAGTCTCAATGCATCATCTTCACCAGTTCTTCGGTGAGTCCAGGAGAATCACTCAATCTTGGATATCTGAGATTATCAGCTGTACCATCTCTGTTATACAATTTGCTACCTGTCTGTCTCATCTGCCGATGGGGTCCTCCCATACCTCGCTTATATCTTAGACGCGCAAAAGGGAACGTCCATCTACTGATTGTCCGACTCATCTGCCTATGGGATTTCTCCCATATATGGCTGAGTACCTGGACTATAGAGGCACCTGTGCAACCACACGACCAACTGCTGACTGTCCTACTCATCTGCCTATGGGATTTCTCCCATATCTGGCTGAGTAACTGGACTGTAGAGGCACCTATGTGAACCCGACCAACTGTTGACTGTCCTACTCATCTGCCTATGGAATTTCTCCCATATCTGGCTGAGTAACTGGACTGCAGAAGGTACCTGGGTGAGTCCGGCCAACTGTTGACTGTCCTACTCATCTGCCTATGGGATTTCTCCCATATCTGGTTGAGTAACTGGACTGTAGAGGCACCTGGGCAAAGCAGGGAAAGCATCTCAATGTCATATTTCCCTCTCAAGGAGGGACACGTTCTCTTCGACTCCAAGTCTTCGGCGAAAGTATTCAAACTTCACCCTGGGAAGAGCCTTGGTGATAACATTTGCAGTCTAGTCATCTGTCAACACGTACGGTAACTTGACCGCACGTTTCTGCACCATATCACGAATGAAGTGATATCGAATCTCGATATGCTTCGACCTGTCGTGAAATACAGGATACAGTGAATCACGGTCGGCTCTGGAATCTGGCCGAACAATCCTGCCAGGAGTTTACGAAGCCAAACTGCTTCTCAAGCTGCTATGCTAGCAACCATGTACTCGGCCTCTGCAGTACTGAGTGCTACCAAGTTTCGCTTCCTACTGCACCAGGAAATAACTGCAGAACCCAAACTGAAGCAACATCCGGAAGTACTCTTCCGATCTGCAACACATCCGGCCCAATCTGAGCCTGTAAACCCCTGCAATCTCAGGTCACCTTCTGAAGCATACTTCAATCCATATCCCACAATGCCACGTAAGTATCTGAGCACATGTTTTGTAGCAATCCAATGAATCTGCCTCGGTTCGCACATGAACTAACTGAGGGCATTCACAGTAAAACATATATCTGGTCTGGTGTTGGTCAGATACATCAATGACCCAATCAACTGGCAATAAATGGCTGGATCGATCAAATCAGAATCTGAAGTAGAATCTCTCAACTTCTTCCAATTTGCATCCATCGGAGTAGCCACGGACTTGCAGTCCAACATCCCGAATCTCTTCAATATATCAATGGTGCATTTTCCTTGTCCTAGGAAAATCTCTTTCTGCCTCTACCATACTTATAATCCCAAGAAGTAATGCATCAATCCAAGATCTTTTATTTCAAACTCCGAGGCGAGATTCTTCTTACTCCATACAATAAGTTTCTCATTTCCTGTGAGAAACAAGTCATCAACATATAATACCAAACTCAGTGGCTCATCATCTACAACCTTGTAGTAAAGGTTGGGGTTTGCATCACTCTTGGAAAATCCCAAGCTCACCAGGAATCCGTCTATCCGTCCATACCAAGCACGGGGTGCTTGCTTGAGTCCATACAGTGCCTTTTTCAATCTGCATACATGAGACTCCTTTCCTTGGACAATAAACCCATCTGGTTGTTCGATGTAAACTTCTTCCTCAATAACACCATTGAGAAAGGTTGTCTTCACATCCATCTGATGTAACTTCCATCCCATAGTTGAAGCAATCGCAATAATGGATCTGATGGAAGTATATCGGGCCACGGCTGCAAATGTCTCATCATAATCGACTCCCTCTTTCTGAGAGAATCCTCTGGCTACAAATCTGGCCTTGTATTTCTCGACACTGCCATCTGCTCCATGCTTGATCTTGTATAGCCAGTTAGAAGTCACTACTGACTTCCCACACGTTATTCTTCATGATGGATTGATATTCTTCCAGCATGGCATCCTTATAAACTTGATGTTTGGATGCTTCTTCGTAAGTGGTGGGTTATGAATCAATAATGTTGCTCATCAGTGCCACATAGCTAGAGAACCTTTGAGGTCTTTTGCTTTCTCTAAAAGCGCCATGTGGAGCATCATGCCCCTCTACATCCTGCAATGTCTACTTTTCCCATCTAGGTCTTTTCCGACCTGCCACATCTCTGGGGATATCAACTGGATCTATGGGATCAATAGGTTCATCCTTTTCTGATGAGTCCCTCTGAACTAGAGGGGGAGATGATCTCATCTCCTTTGGTTCTAGCATTTCTTCATCATTGATCTCCATATCTGATCCTCTACCTTTCCTGACAACCATCTTTTCTTCAAAGGTCACATCCCTACTTACTTCAATCTGTCTGGATCGTGGAATGTAAATTTTGTAAGCCTTTGAAGACTCATTGTATCCCACAAAGGTTTCCTTCTTGCCTGAAGATTCTAACTTTGATCTTTTCTCTTTGGGCACATGTATGTAGATTGGACAACCAAAGATTCGGAGATGGCCCACTTCTGGTTTCACACCTGTGAACGCTTCTTCCGGAGTCATATTCTTCAATATCTTATGTGAACATCTATTTTGTAAATATACAGTGGTTCTGGATGCTTCTGCCCATAAGAACATTTGAAGACTCTGGTCATGTATTTGGCTGCCTCCACAATTGTACGATTCTTTCTTTCTGCAACCCCATTTTGTTGAGGGTTGTAGGGAACTGTGAGCTCCCTCTTAATTCTTGCTTCCTTGCATAAATCATTGAATTATGTAGAGGTATATTCTCCACCATTATCGGATCTCAAAATCTTGATCCTTTTTCCTGACAGATTCTCAACTTGTGCTTTAAACTCTTTGAACTTGTTGAGTACTTCCTCGGATTCTTTTGACTTGAGAAAGTATATCCAAGTCTTCCGTGAGTAATCATCAATAAATATGATATAGTAATGATATCCACCCAATGACACAACTGTCATTGGCCCGCACAAGTCAGAGTGTACCAAATCCAAAATCCCTTTGGATCTACTCTCGCTATCTGGAAAACATTTCTTGGCGTTCTTGCCAAGTGCACATCCTTTACATGTCCCATCATGGTCTACCTGGAGCCCTAGCAAACCTGTCACAATATTCCTCAAAACTAGGAGAGCTCGATAGTTCAGATGAGCTAACCTTTTGTGCCATAACTCGCCCATACTTGCAGCATCATGTATTAGGGCTTGGACTAGTGGAGTGTTTAGTCTATACAAGTTCTCTTCTCTTATGCCAATAACTTTGGTTGTGCTCATGCTTGAATTCTTGTGCCAAGCAAGGACTTTCCCTTTTGAGAAAGCTACTTTATATCCCTTGTCCTCCAAGGCTGAGATGGAGACAAGATTTCTTTTCATTCCAGGTAAATAGAGCACATCACTCAGACATAATGTATCATTTGATTCTAGTTGAAGGGTGGTGGCTCCAGATCCCTTCACAGTATAATTTGCATCATCTCCAAGTACAACGCGGAGATGTGAATCTTTCTCAACTAATTTTGAAAGATTCTCTCTATAACCTGTCATGTGTCTAGATGCACCACTATCTATGAGCCAAGTGTCACTAGTGGTGGGAATAGTACCTGCTAAAGCTGATATGAACAGAAATTATGTGTGATCTTCATTCTTTTGTTTCTTGTGATGATGATCTTATTCTACATCAGTAGTGCATGCTTCATGCTTTCTTTTGATTTGGCTTCGACAACTACTGGCGTAATGTCCATACTTTTTGCACCTATAGCATTGAACTTGAGATACATCCCTCTTCTTCTTTTGTTCTTGGCGGGGACTTGATCTCCTTTCTTGGTGCTTGTGTTTATGGAACTGTTATCACACCATAGTAGCAGGGCTACTATTCTTGTTTAGCAGATATCTGCACATTCCAGAGCTTCCATTATTCAGAGCATGGCTATGATGATTGTATATTTTGTGATCACTCATGATCAGAGCAGTGTATTATTCAGACTTATGTTAGACCTTCTGTCAAGGCTGAGCCTTGAGAGTTCAGATTTGATGACCGATGTGACCCTTTATCCCATACAGTTTCAATTCAGTGCTTAGAGATGTATTGTAGCAGTGTTTCAGATGGTATATGATGTTTATTACTATGATGATGTTGTATGATCTATGGATATTTTATCATTGACTGTGGATTATTATCTTATTGATTTAGTCATGTTCACAGCATCTGCTTGGTATATTATTCCTGATGTGGCAAACTGTTTAAAATGAACTATAAATCATAAAATGGACAATTGCTTGCACATTTAGGTCATTTAACAAAACCCACTGGTTTTCCACCTTACATAGATATGGTCTCTCCTGACACCAGTTGTCTGCTAGTGTAGGCTCCATATTCACTTGACTCCATCCATACATGACTTTCCTATTTGACTTTAAACCTTGACCTATCTCATTTGACTTTCTGATACTAAGGACTTCCCCATTTTTCTACCTCTGTGTTTGGACCGTATCCCTGTACGTTCAGTGTCTCGGCTCTAAGTTGGTGACAAAACTTGCCTTTGGTGAGTTGGATTGTAGGCCTAAATCATTCTGGTCGGTTGTCTCGATGTTTGGCATTGGCTCGAACTCCCCCTAGTCACTTGAGATGTTGTTGGCTAAAACTGAAAGCTCATGCTCTACTTATGGAAACTTATAAATTCGCCCATGGAAACTAAAAAGGGCAAGAGCAATGAACAACTAAAAATACTCCTCGAAGAGTATAAGAAAGGTCCATGTTACCTCCCATTTTTGCATGGGTGGTCACTAAATGACAGGGTCAGAAAGAGGGCTGCTGGGACAAAAGGCAGCACTTGAGAAATTAAATGCTGATGTTGCTGGAAAAGTGGCACTAGACTTTGGTCTTTTCACCGGTGGATTCACAGATTGCTTACTCCAATATGGTGCATCTTTTGTTTATGTTGTTGATGTTGGCTACGGACAGGGGTTGTTCACAGGCCGGAACACCATTTTGCAGCAGATAGTGTGCCCATTTTGACTGACAAAAGAAGCACATTGTTCAATCTCAGAAGATGGAGAATGCTAATATTCCCTTGCAACTTTAGGACACGCAGTGGATGCAACTTCAATGAATTTTTTATGAAAAATGGCTGCAGTATTGTCAGAAATACACAATCCATCTACTTCTAAATCAGCCTTTGGGCCATCCTTGCTAAATGATAAGGAGGAAAACCTGGAGAAGATTTCTTTCCAGGGTTACAGGGCAGCAGGGGATGATCATGACAGGATTATCTACAGCAAAATCTTGGAAGGTTATCACTGGGTTGATGAAAATTATAAACAGTGCGCGGATCTGGTTGCTAACCTTGAGCTAGAACCACTGCATGGTTTCAATCTCAGTTAGTGGAAAAGTGATGATCTGATAAACATATATGAATTCTCTTGGAGGCCCTTGTTTCATAGATCGTCACTCTTGGTGCAATCGTTTGGAGGCCTGAACACTGCTCTAGATGTGCTTTATCCTTTTGGTCTTCTCTGGAGTTTCTGTCAAGATTGTCACTACTTGTGGAATGATTTGAAAAGTTGGGGAGGCGACCACTAGGTTGAAGGTGATGACCTTGAGAACAAATGGTACAGATTGAAGATAATTAATGAAGATATAGGAAGTGTCGATCAGATTTGTTCATGTCAAGCTGTGTTCATGGAATATAAGTGACAATTTCTTTAGATTTTTCCTTAAATCTGTTGGCTCAGAGCTGATTGGCCTCGTTAATTCTAGAGACGAAATTCCAGATCTGCTAAAACTGGATGATGCTATAGATCTTGTCATTCCAAGGGGAAGTAATAAATTGATGTCAGAAATCAAGGAGTCAACAAAAAATTCCTGTTCTTGGTCATGCTGATGGTGTTTGTCATGTATATGTGGACAAAGCAGCTGATTTGCATATGGCAAAACGAATTATTTTAGATGCAAAGAGTGACTGTCCCGCTGCTTGTAACGCGATGGAAACACTCCTTGTACATGAAGCCATAATGAAAACTGGTGGCCTTGACGAACTTATTTTGGCATTACAAGCAGCAAGTGTTACATTATATGGTGACTTAAAGGCTGCCGATATACTGAAATTACCAAAGGCCAGTAGCTTTCATCATGAATACAGTTCAATGGCATGCACTGTAGAAATATTACAGGATGTTATGGGGTTTTGAAGAAGATTTCGATACAAATACGTTGATGAGGCCGAGAAGAGGGTCGCCATTCCTGGTTGAAATTTCGCGTAAACAGAATCGTGTTCGTCGACCTCTTCTCCAGCAGGACACGAAGGTGACATGAATTTGGCAACCGATTGCAGAATCATCGTTCAAACGCCATTGAAGAAGGCCGCAGGGGAGTTTGAAGCAGGTCATGTTTACAATAGCAGCCGATGATCGACTCAGAAGATTCGATGCTAAATGCTCGGGGACCAATAATTTAATCAGCACGCAGCATAAAGTCACGTCCATCGCAAAAAACTTTGTGGAGTTAAGCTGGCGTTTTCTAGTTCTGTTTCAGTTAAATGTCCCGATTCTGTTCCATACTTAACCGTATTTGATATTACGTCGAGAGCATCACAGAAATTGGTACTTCAAGAGCAGCCAAGCTCGACAACGATGGCTTTGCGGTGTCTTCAGCTTCATGGAGTTTACCTACTTTCTCATTGGCAACTGATTAATTGATGTCGATTCAGATGCAGTGAGCTCGTGTTTCGACGGGTTAATCGGCGCATAGTGGAAATTAAACTTGATCGGAGATCATCCCGTTGGCAGCCGAGTACACTGATAGATTCTGCGTTTTTTCTGGAGCAGACCATCATGCAGTCGAGCAACAGTCAGTCCGTGAAGACCATCGCAAGAAGCGCCGAGGGTGACATACATTTGGCAGCGTGAATCTTGAAATCGAGGCTGAACCCACAGTCACGCTGGCGGCAAATTTGTAATACGGGAGTTACATTTAGTTCAGAAACGCGGGTGCAGACAACCGAGCTCACATTGGATGAAGTATTTTCTGTTGACAACTGCGACTAGACACTAATCATCGCCAGTTAGTTGTGTTAGAGAGAACCGTGAGTTTCGATCATCACAAGCTGAGGGATCGGTTAAATGCCAGCTGGTTACAGAGGAGAAAATTTCGCTCAGTGTGCTTTCTGTTGTTGGATGAAACCACTTGTATTTTGATTTGTGAACCCGTGTCTTTTCACTTGGCGGCATATACTTTTCCACACCTTCAGGGTTTCGTGGCTACGTGGGGGTATCCTCGTTGAGGCATGGAGCTTTGAAAGTTCGATGGTTTTGTTTATTTTGATACATGGCGGTTGGAGCTTGTAGTTTTTAGTGGGATTTAGTAACTTTGGGGGATTCGGTGGAGAAGAAAGTGGATCTAAGATCCACCTTTATCATTATTTTATTATTATTTTTTCTTTTTTTAGCCTATAAAGGAGTCAGACTCCTCATTGTAGAGAGATGAAAAAATTTTGGGAGTTTCTTCCCCAGAGCTTTAATGAAAAATATCATGGGCCTCTTTGGATATTTTTAGAATTCTCTCGCTCTTTGTTAACCATTTCTCTTTGTTTTCCAGCTTTCATTTTGTCTGAGGCAATGCCTCTCTTAGCTCTTACTTTAGATTCTTAAGCTAGGGTCACTTAAACGGAGGGCTAACAATCTAGTGCAGCGTTATTTGACCCCTGCTTTTCTCTTAAGATTTGTGGCTTTCAGGTATCCTCGAGCACAAGAGCTCTTAGTTGGTCATTACATTCACCTGGCAGCAAGGCCCTTCAGAGTTCTCCTTTGACTCCATTCGCCCCTCTGGTATATTGGCACTGGCCATCTCTTCGAGGGCTGGTCCTCCCTTCTTTTTCCATCACCCAATTTCAAAATCATCTTTTGTTACTTCTGTTTTTCTAAGGCAGCCTCTTCCATTCACCTTGCCCGTCACTGTACCTGCCTTAGCGATCCTATTTTAGGGATACCCCCCTAGTGTTGGAGAAGAGCCAACCTGAAGCGAAGAGGAGAGGAGTGTGGTGACATTGGCCTCTCTCCTGAGAGAGTTGTCATCCAGTTGGCGTTGCACATTTTGGGCTTTCAAACGACACGCATGCCATTTCGGAGGACAACAGTCCAAAAAGCAATGGTTCTTAAAAGCTATATCTAAACAATTACTAACCTTATATGTATTTGAAAACATGCCCTGGATGCAAGCTGCAACTAGTTGTGCTTATCAGCACACCTGAGATCCGAAGGGTTATGTAGGCCAAAAAGGCCATGAAATGAAATGGAATGATCCTAATGAACCTGGATCAACTTGATGTAGACATGATGCCTAAGTTGAATAAGCACTCTCTGAACAACTTATCCATTTGTGAGGCACAACCATTCCCCGTGTTATTTTGTCCAGCACAGAGTTTGTAGCTTTCCCCCTTCTCCCAGTCCAAAGTATTTTTGAGTTAAGTTAGATAAGTCAACCCCTTGGCCCAACCTTGTTCCTAGCCTTCATCCTTCACTAGCAGTTTGACCATGTCCAATGGGTGAGTTTGTCATTTGAACTATTGTGCAAGTAATTTTATATAACAAAGGAATATGATAACTTGATTAATGCCACTGAATGGATGTTATACTTTGAGCTTGGCTGTGAGAATGATTAGAGAAGCATGTCTTAGTCTACTGATGTGATTTATTCTTGGTTGTATATTATTGGGATCCGTGATGATGTGGGCCATATATATATACCTATTGATGATGATTGATGGTCCCACATACTTGATGATGATATCATATGATGGACATATGGTTCAGATGATGATTGATGTAGTTCAGCAGGTTTTATTATTACTTCAAATCATCAGATTATGCACTGTTCATATATGGTGGACCCTACAGCTGACCCATTAGGGAAACCAATGGTGTATGAGTACACATTCTTAGTGGATTTGGGTCTTCTGGATCCAATGAGACACTTTCAGTTCCGAGCACTTCTGACAGTGATTGATGCAGTTTTACACTTGTTGACCAGATTTGGGGCTGATTTCCCAGCCTGAGCAGCAAGGGCCATGAGAGGCCAATTCACCTAGGGCGCTGTATGAGGAGGGGGTGGTCCAGCCACTTGTTTTTAGCATTTACCCCCCCTTCTAGAGAGCCTGGTGGGCTCAGTTGGACAACGCAGATGCCCTAGGAGGCAGTTTTGGCACTTTCACAGTTACCAAGGCAGTTAAAAAATGGGACAAAGTGATCACTGAGGAATTCGATTTGGGCAATTGAGGCAAGGTTTTGGCATTTGGTTTTCACAGAGGTCTTCCAGGGTGATCCCACTATCTTCCAGCCACTTTTCACCATGTGGGTAGGCCCACAACGATCACAGGAGACCTTTTACTGCTTGTCTGTCATAGATTTTGAGGACAGATTTGATCATTTATATTATCTTGGACATATTTTATTATTTTATTGTGCCTTGGGGATGAGCTGGTAAGGATTGATGCCTCCTAACCCCACTACGTGCTTCTTATGTCATGTCCTAGTCATTATAAGGTGGGCTTTGGTACTTTTACCCCCTCTAGTGGATGACGTCGCCCTCCATGACTATTTTAGACTATGACGTCATCATTATATTGGGTGATCCATGTGATATATTGTTATGATTCATTATTAGCCATTGATCATGTATTGAGATCTTTTAATCTCAACCACTCATTTGATGTAGTATTGTAAAGTGGTATAGGGTTTTGGTCTTTATTATCCTATATAAGGAGGAGACCCCCTATTGTATAGCTCACCTTTGGAGCTCTGGAATATTGGAATAGAACACTTCTTTATGGAGCATATCTCTCTTGTCTTGTGGATTCTCTTGCATATTGAATATACAGTATCTCTTCTATGTATCATTGTGGATTTTGGTGCTTCTACTAGTTTTCTTGCAGGAAAGTCGAATTGGTGGAGAGGAGGGCGATTTCTTGAGGGTTATTGTTGGAGGGATCCACATATTCTCTCCTGGGTTGATCTTGTGACAGGGAGTATCATTATTGTATCTTCGTGACATAGTTGATGCTTTCTATTACATCTTTCTATCATTTTCATAATCATCTTACTTGACTTGTTTCTTTGATATTGTCTTGTAGGAGGAGGACGATTTGGCTATCTTGGAGGAGGACGTTTTGGTTGGAGCTCTTGGATCTCACTCTTGAATATACACATAGGAGAATGCTATCAATTTGCAAGGTGGCCACAAGCAATTGCGGTAAGATCTACAAGGTATGTGCCTCTTTCCATCCATTGTCTCTTCATTGGTCACAAACCCTAATTAATTAAAACCCTCATTTTGGTTTTTCTTAGATCTACTTAGATCTAGCCTTGCTTTTGAAAAGATCTTAAGAACCCACCTCTATAGCATCCACCCCTAGTTGGATCTATAGTTTGGTGGTGATTGGGTTAAAATTAACACACTTTTCAAGGCAATATAGCCCTCTTGAACCAAATCGCACTTCCTTGGAGAGGCTTGTTGGGTTAGATCTAGCATGTGGGTAGGTGAGATCCCACTTGATTTCCAATCTACACATTTGATAACCTACCCCTAGACTTTTACTTGGGTGATTTCTACCTTGTGGGCATCATTCCACATTTTAAGGGATTAATAACCCCCTTTTGAATTACTTGGCACCTTAAAACTCAGATCTAGTAAGATCTAACCCTTGGATTGGCTTGATTTTCTAGATACACATAGATCGTTGCCTAAGCTACTTGGATCTACAATTTGGTGGCCATTGGACTTGATTTGACACACCTTATCCACCTTTTAGCCCTCCTTGAGCAAGGTCGCACTTCCTTGGGTGACTGAGTTTGCCTACTTCTAGGACCTGGGTAGTTGAGATTTCAGTGGATTTGGAACGGGCATACCTTGAAACCTATATCTAGAGTATCATTTTGTGACGATCTACCTTGGAGGTAGCATTCCTTGTTTTAAGGGATTGTGGTCCACTTGGGTCATTCAATGAAATCCTAGATCTAGCAAGATCCAACCATTCTATCTCAATTAGCCCACTTGACTTGACCTCTAGGTGTCCCGATCTACACTTTGACATATCTTTTGACTCCATTAACCCATCCAACAAGGCACTAGTCCTCCCTAAGCAAGTCGCACTCCTTGGGAATTGTGTCAAACCTTAGATCCAGTAAGTGGGTACTCCTAAATTCAACTCAGATCCATAGATCTACTCATTACATATCCTCTAGTGCCAATTGCATCCCTTAATTTCACCTTGTGGGTCCACTTTAAGCCATTTCACATATCCCAAGAAGGTAAGACCCACTTGTGTACCATATGGTACTATATCTTGTCATCATAACTAATCATGTGGCCTGAATCATACATTGGCTGAAACACTAATCATCTCTCAAACCACCTTCAACCATACTTTAACTTCTAGGTCCACTCAACCTTGCATTGGTTTTCGTAACTCATCATTTACTTATTCCTAGGAACCTTTGTTTGGGTCCAATCATCTGTGATTGGTCATAGGGTCTCCCCCTAGGTCTTGTTTCACATTGATCTAAAGCAAAGAGTGCCTCGGTTGACGTGACTCCCACCTTGCATTGGGAACCGTGGCATCTCTTGGGTCACCTCTTTAGTTGCCCATCTCCTCTACCGTCCCGGATGGGATACCACTAGGGGCAACTACAAGTTGTGTGATAACAGGAACTTCTTCCCTTTTCCCTTAACTTTCTTGGCATGGGAAACAAAAGCTTGGTTCTCCTCAGGTTGAGTGCCATGAAGTCTTTGACGTGATGCAATCCTTGTCTCCTCCTGAGAGCAATCTGGCCAAAGCTTGTCAAACTTTGGTAGTTTGGATCTACCACTTATGCTTTGGATAAAGGACTCCCAAGATGGTGGAAGACCATTCAGAGTGTGGAGGACAAGCTCCTTATCATTAATAGGATCTCCACTGGTGCTGAGCTTATCTCTTAGTTCTGTGATCCTCATGAAGTATGAGGCAATAGATTCTAACTTGGCTATCTTCATATTTGAAAGTTGGTTTCTCAAAGTCATGGATACATTGAGGCTAGTGTGTTCAAACAGCTTCATAATGGTCTTGAACATTTTCCTAGCATTCTTTTTTCCTGATATTTGTGGAACCAAGTGATCTCTTACTGAATCCACAAGAATCCTTCTTGCTTTAGCATCATTCTTCCTCCATCAGGATTTATCCTCTTCGGCTTCTGGTTCAGGAACCTTCTCATTTACATATAGTAAGAGGTCATTTTCTTCTAGAAGCAGAAGACCCCTTCACTTCCAAGGGATAAAATTGGAAGCTCCTTCCAGACAATCTTTAACCTTCATATCAATCATCTTGATTGCAGATCTGGTTCAAAAACCCTAGCAGGAGCTAGGTCAAAATGAAAGTTGATAATTTGAAAAACTGAAACCACAGATAAATGTGCCTTGCCAAGGAGAGTTGAGTTGAGGTAGGGCTGATCCAAATCTGTGGAGAGAAGTGAGTTAAAACTGAAACCCTAATTCTGCTGCAGCCACAGAGTTAGGTCAAAAATTGATAGTTCTCGGAATTGAATTTCGTCTTCACCAAAAGATGCGCCTTGCCAAAAACGAAATTCCTATAGCTCTTTTTCTCCAAAATGATGGGTGAAGACTTCACAAGATGAAACCCTAGTTCCGGCAAGGTTCCGACAATGTTCCGGCAATGGCTTCTTCTAGAACTGCTCTGATACCATGTTAAATTTCATACATTCATAGCATAATATTTCAATTGGATAAACAGGATCACTAGAAGAAAGACAAAGCACAAAACAACAACACAAAGTTTAACCTAGGAAACCCAAATGGGAAAAACCCAGCAACCCTCGCATAGAGATGATAATCCCAAGATCAGAGTACAAATGATAAAAGAGAAAATGTGAAAATGTCTTCCACAAGTAAAAACCCCAAAACAAACTCCTCCTCCAACTTGTGCGAACTTCTCCTCTCTCTCAAGTGATGCGCAATTGTCAAGTGAGTGAATGATCTAATGAGGTGCACTATACCTCTTATTTATTAAAGTGCAAACATGAAAAATCCCTAACTGGTCTGACTTCACTTGGGGGCAATTAATAATTTTAGTTTTAATATTTTTCTTTTGCTTCTTTGCACCCCAAGGTTTACATTGATTCTTTCATGTGTTTACATAAGTGATTACATAAAGTTCATCTCCCTTACGAGGTACAAACAAGTACAATAAAATACAATGAATAATATCTTCCGAAGTTGTACAAGATCCAACATCCAACACCACAGATCTCTGTGTGACTGCCCTCTCTGACCCTTACCAGGGCTCTAATACCATGTAAATCTTTGATTCAGAGATCACTACTCCCTCTGAATCACCCTGAGATCTCAAGCAATTTGAGTCTCGATATCAATACATACTCATATAAATATAAACTCAACAACTAGATCTCTTTCCCAAACTGGAACACATGCAATCACACATAAACACCAAATATACCCTAGAAACCCCAACCGAGGAAAACCAACAAACTGTGGGGCTATCTTCTCAATTGAGCCCAGAGCATATATATAAATGGACAAGTACAATACAGTATTACCTCAAAGGTAACTCAATCCCTCAACCGGACAGACTCTAGATATGCATGCATCAGGTGATGCATGCACTGGAAGAGTAAGCCCTAACTGGTAAACTGGATTTTAGTATCTTTGCAGGTGCCTCTAACTGATCTGCCTCTCTGTATCACACTGCTCTGATATGCTCTCTCTGAAGACTGTCCTCTGAAGAATGCGACCTCCACTGCATGCATGGAGAAGTGCGCCCTCCCCTTTGGATGTCTGATGCTCGTACCGAACCGGATCTCAACAGATCTGAGCTCTGATCGTCCTTAACCTTCCTCGGATGCTGAGACAAGGCTATCCTGGAATTCTCAGACTCTGAGTCGGTCAATCTTGCTCCAAATGAGCTTCTCCCTCCTTGGGAAATGCGCCCTCCTCCAGGTGAACACGTCCTCCTCTAAACTAAGCAGAAATCCCACTGATGAGCTATCTCAACTCACAGTACTGGGTGCCTAGTGTCTCTGGAGGTAATGGTCACTGATCCAGCTCAGATATGACCACCCTAGCTCTTGCAGCAGTTCCTCTCTCTCTCAGAAAGTCGCCCTGCATGCACAACTATGCCCACCTCACTCCTAATCTATCACTCACTGATACAAAAACTGAGCAACCTCATCCGGGGACCCCCTGCCTCTATAAATAATCTCACCGATGAATTAGGTTTACCAAAACCCTAATTCTCGGTGCATGCAAAAGTCACTTTTGCATGCATCCAATGATCGTTGACAGGTCATTCAAAACTCATGCATGCAAAGGTCAAATCACCTCGAAAGGTCTACATGCAGCCACCACTGGACTCATGCCACTGAGTAGAGTGTATCTCATCCTCTACTCCATATTGATGCCTATGTAGCTAATGTACCTCCATGCAAGGCATCTAAATCATGGAGGACGTCTCGAAGTTACCATAATCTAACATAGATCCAATTTAAAATGAACTAAGAGGCACTTCTTTGAAGAAGTTTTGTAATAATTTTTTTAAACGAGAGCAAGTGGGCTACACAGCGCCCACACCCCATCCCCCCTCGGGGGATTCGCAGTGTCAAGTTTTGTCGTATAAATTTTTCTAATGGAACACACTTTTAACTGCAGGGTTGTATACTTATTTCATTTATTTGCTTTTACTTTACTTTTATTTCGTAAAGTAGATTTAGAAATAACATCGATCTCGTTGCCACGAAGTATGCTCTCACCACCCCACAAAGGCACTGCCGATTAGTGGTGGTTGATTAGAAAAGTGACACATAGATCCGGTGCTTCATATCTTTCTGTTTTTTCTTTAAGCATTTTTTATTTTCAAAGTAAAATTGAAAAAAACATTTGGTCTACAATTCAAAGTATGCTCTTTCCCCTTGCGGGCATTTGCCTGGCCCTATGGGAAATCAAAAAGGATTGTAGCCATTCTTTAAATTTTCACATTTAAACTAACAACTCATCTAATAAAATCTACGACCCCTCACATAGTGAAAATCCGGCACTACGATTAATCGAGTTTTGCGTGGGCAAATTTCTCAAAAGAAGCAGGAACAACTGGGAGGAGACCTCAGGGCACAATTAGGCTACACCCTTGTTGGTGTAGTGTTGAACACCACCCTAGAGACTCCATTCCAGCCCACACGTCTTCATGAGGAGCCACCTTGCCTCAATTTCCGGACATTGCTCCCTGTACCTCACGGTATCTCGGGAGTTTCCCCTTTCCCTTAACAAACTTTAAATCATTAATAATTTAAAATCAACCGAGACATTTGCAAAACATTTCCCTTTCAGCAGTTTCTCTTATTTATCAACTCCATTTGGCACTGGTCCACAACAGCACTATTCATTATTTTTTCTTAATATCATAAACTATTGTTGTATCTTTATATATTGATGGTCTTGAATTTTCTGTTGTTGAAAGCATATCTTTAAAACAATTTTGCAAACGAACTTGGATTGTTGTAATCATACTGTTATCACATATATAGTAGCCGGGCTACCATACATTATTTTTCTCATTCCAGTACACTATTCAGCCAGTTCCGTTACATTTGAGATGCTGAGATGAGCATCTATATTGGATCACTATCAGATTGTGGATAGCAGTTGTATTCCCCATGCCATGACTGAGTCTCAGGACACTCAGAGAGATGACCGATATAGTCATTATACCATTTGTACAGAGCAGTCAGTAGTTTTCAGAGTTGCAGTAGCAGTTCCAGAGGATAGGTGATGGTACAGGTTGATGAGCTTTCAGGTATATGACTCAGCAGGTATATTATGGTGTTATGGTTAGATTGCTTTTATACTTATTCTTATAGCATGTCTTAGCACTTAGTGTCATGATCTGGCGATCATATAGATATTTGGACCTGGTTGATCTATTATATATATTATATTGTCCCTACTCAGACTTAGAAGTTCACTATTCATACTCATTGGTATGTACCCTCCTTAGGGAGAATATAGGTGATCATTCCACCATACCCTGGCTTGCTAGTGTTGGCTCCATCATTTCATTGTCTTCATCCATCCATTGCCTACCTTTTAGTTTATCACCCTGACTTACTACTTGACTAGTGACATGGAGGATCTTTTCCCGTTGTAGCCTCTGTATTGGATGAGCTTCCCTGTTTATTGTGTCTCAGCTCTGAGTTGGTGACAAAACTTACCTATGGTGAGTTGGAGTTCTTTGTGAACTCCCCCTAGTCACTAAAGTTGTGTTGGCTAAACTTGAAACTTTTAGTGCTGCCATGAATACAAAGTCTGGAAAAAATGAAATGCTATATCTTGTATGAAAAGCCCATTTCATGCAATGTGTTTCTAAACACACATGAATGAAAGGCATGCCAAATGAAAATGGCTATGAAAATAAAATGTTATATCTTTTGGAAAATAAATACCTAGGTAAACAAGCTGTCCATGACACACCTAGAAGTGCTCAGGTAAACAAGTGCCTTAAAAACACACCTGCGGCAGAAAGCCTAAAAGAAAAAATGTAAATCTATGCAATGTGTTTATAAACACACATAGATCAAGGCTATGGAAACTTCAGGCCCAAAAAGCAATAGAACTTAAATGCTATATCTAAACAATTGCTGGCCTTATTTGTATTATGGATTGTGCGCATCTGTGAAGGTGAATAAACCCTCTTTAAACAACTCATCCATTTGTGAGACACCGCCATTCCCTGTGTTATTGCTCAATCAGTATATACTATGGTGTATATTCCCTTTCCCTTGCCAAAGTGTCACAAAGTTAAGTCAGTCAAGTCATCCCTTAGCCTAGCCAATTATTTCAGCCTTCACCCTTCACTAGCAAATTGATCACAGCTATGAAGTGAGTATGATCCTGAAAGTCTAGTCTGAGTAATAATAATAATTAACGACACTATATATTTGGATTTAGATCGCCAGTTATGATTACTCTGTGTTATAATTGTTATTTGAATAAGTTGTAGAGCATGTATTAACCTTGACACTTTGCAGCAGCCTTGGATGATGGTCTGAGTTATATTTGGTCTTGGTTAGACCCAGTTTGACCATGGAGGACCATGGGACATGAGATGTTGGACCTTATGATGATATGGATAGATGATATATGGTCTATGTATACATACATGATGATTCTATGCAGCATCTACAGGGTTATGATGATGATTCTTGGTCTACAGCAGTGTTTGGTCATTTACAGATTATTATTACTGGCCCTGTTCCGGTATATTGGATATTTATTTTGATCATGCAGAGACTCCTATGGTGTATGAGTACACATCTTGGATGGATTTGGACCTTCTGAGTCCAATGGGACAGTTTGTTTTCAGTTCCGGGCACTTACAGTGATGATTAAGCCTCAGTAGGCTGTCCCAGTGCAGTTTTGGTCTGTCGGAGGCCCTGTCAGAGCAGATGAGATTTTTTTTCGGTTGACCTAGGGCGTTGATGATGGAGGGGGTGGTCCAGCAACTTGTTTTTACCATATTACCCCCCTCCCAGACACACTGGTGCCCTCACCTTGACAGCGCAGGCACTCCAGGAGGCTGTTTGGGGCAGTTTCACGCTTCCCGAGGCATTTCAAGATTGGTAGAAATGGCTATTGAGGAAATCGATTTGGGCTACTGAGGCAAAGTTATGGCATGGGATGATCAGTGATGATAGATCGGGGCTTTCCACACCTTCTCCAGCAGTTTCAGCTTCACCGGGGCCCGCATCCATCACTTATGGCACTTTCTGTGGATTTCTGAGGTCTTTTGAGGACCACGACTTCCCTATGGAGGCACGATTTGGTACATTCATGATTATTTTATGGTTTTTGTGCTATGGGGATTGACCAAGGAGGGATAAAATTACCCCTTGGACCCACCATAAGCCTCTTATGATATTTTGTCATCATGATTTGGTGGGATTCCCCTCTTATAGGGCGATTTTGTCCACTTACATAATATTTTATTAGTGATCCATGTATTTTATTGTTGAGCTCATCTCAACCATTGATTAGACATTTGTATCTTTTAATCTTAGTCGCTCATTCAAAAAGTGGTTAGGATTTTGATGCCTCTCCTTCCTATTTAAAGGAGAGAGCTCCTCATTGTAAAGGGACTTTTGGCTCTGGATTATTGGAATAGAAAATTATTATTGCATCTATCTCCAGTGTTGTGGTGAATGTTTTTGGTGTTCGTTCGTTGGTTCTTCCTTTGCACTGAGTTATTGGAGATCTTGTTTGCCATATATTTTGTACCACGATTTTTGCATCTACAGGTGGAGGCCAATTTGCTTTGAGGAGGAAGTATTGGCAGGGGAAGACTCTCCCTACTTCTTCTTTGGATCTCTTCGTTGGTAACAGGGAGTATTACTGTCCCAGGACCTTCTATTTCATGTTACTATTGCATTTCTCTTGTATTTCCTCCATACTTGATCTTACTGATTGAATCGTTGTTCCTTGGTTTGACAGGTAGAGGAGGTCGCACTTGTGGGCTAGGGCATCAATTCGGCAAGCAAATCAACAATCTCTCATTTGATCTCTGTGGGAATCTTCCTCAACATCAAGGCATCTCATTCACATCACTCAGGTATGATCTCAAGGTAAGTTCTATCTCCATGATCTATCCAATTGTCAAAAACATTTAAAACCCTAATTAATCAAAACCCAATTTTTTACATTTTCTCAGATCTACTTAGATCTAGTGGGTTGTTGGACATAATATTGAAAACCCACCTCTATAGCATCCACGGCATCCCAGATCTATAGTTTGGTGAGGATTGGCTTCCGTTTGACCCCCCTCCCGTGCCAACTTAGCTCCTCCCAAGCAAAGCGCACTTCCTAGTTTGAGCAAGTTGACCTAGATCTAGTACATGGGTGTTTGAGATCCCGCTTGATCCATAATCTACACATCAAATAACATACACCCAGGTTGTTACTTTTATGAAATTTACCTTGTGGGCCCTATTCCACATTTTAAGGGATTTAATCCCCTTTTTGGACCATTAGGTGCACTTAAACTCAGATCTAGTAAGATCCAGCCGTTGGATTGCCACGAAATTATAGATCCTCACTCCTACCTGACCAACCTACCCGGATCTAAAGTTTGGATGCCATCCGACTTGTCTTGACCTACCTAACCCTCACTTTTGACCTCCTTGGGCAAAGTCGCACCACCTTGGAGAAGTGAGTTAACTCACTTCTAGGACGTGGGTACTTGAGATTCTTGCGGATTTGGAACGGGAATAATTCAAAACCTAGGTCTAGAGTGTCACTTTGTCAAATCTCGCCTTGGGGATAGCATTCCTTGTTTTAAGGGATTGTGGTCCACTTGGGTCAAACCTAGATCTAGACACATTTATCCATTAAGACCTCTATTGCCCACTTGTCCCATGTACTAGGAGTCCTACACCACAAATCAACCCTACTTTGACTCCACTTCCCAATTCCCAAGGCACTGGTTTCTCTACAAGTTAAATCGACTTTCCTAAATTGTTGGATTGACTTGTGGTTTGACCTATGCATGGTGAACTAAACCCTTGAAGCCATCATGTACCATGGTCAAGCTTGTCATATGTACTAGTTAGCCCCAATTCAACCCTTAAACCACCTTGCATTGGACACGGGTCCCAAGGCAGTGTATTTTCCAACATTGAACTAGTACTCTAACCCTAGATCTCACTTCAGATATTTTAAGTCACTTTCACATCAACCATGAACCAAAGCTATACCCATTGAACCCCTCACTTGGCTTGTGACTTCATCCTAAGGTCTAGGATAAACCATACACCTTACTTCATTTAGAAACAACTTGATTTGGTGTCTTGGTTTTGATCTCTACTGTCAGGAGTAGATCGGGTCTCCCCCTTTGTTGTCTGGGCTAGATAACATAAAGTGAAGGTTGCCTCGACTGGCGTGACAACCATATATTGGAGGTCGAGGTGATCGTGGTTGCACCTTTTGAGTTTCCCTTCCCTATTGGCATCCATGACTGGATACATCCATAGGGGTAACTACAGTTTAGGTGATAACACATACCTTCTCAAAACTCCTTAAAACATCCACAATTAATTTACTAAAACATTGTAATAACCTTAGAAACATTCTGTACGGACTACCCCCCTTGGCTTCGGTTAGGAGTTGGCATAAACGGAGGAGTCAAGATCAGGTGACAGCCTTGACTCGAGACTTGCCCCAAGGGCGCACTGAGCAGTAGCATAGATTTCTGCTGCGTTGACCAGGTGCACGATCCGGAAGCAACAGGTATCAAGCTGCCTTTGAGGGCCTTTAGTGGAAAGGCTAAAAGCACATCATCTACAACCAAGAGCGAGACAATCAAGGCATGGCGTAATACGCAACCATCTCTTGCATGTGTATGCTCCCTAAGGTGCACCTCTAACTCGTCAATGTAAATCCCAAATAAGGTCAGTGAAAGGGGACACCCTGATTGACTCTAATGGTGCTCCTAATGAAATCAAAGAATTAATGGGATGTGCAAGGTCAACCGATAACTATGCCATAGAGTCTCATGATAGCAACTATGAGAAACTTGGAGATGCCAATGTTGTACAATCTTTGAAACAATGATTCCCTTAGCACAAACAAAAACCTTCTGAAAATCCACAAAAAAAGACTTTAGAATAACATTGTCTCTCTTCCTCAAAAACAGAACAGAGTGTTAATAAGTGGTCAATAGTTTGATAATATCTTCTAAATCTTATTGCCCCTTAGCAAGAGACTATAGAATAGAGTTTGGCAAAGGTATTCCAATCACAATAGTCCTGTAATTCTTTGGGTCAGAAATATTCGGTGATTTGAGGATGGGGTGGATGATGTGTTGAGAGCATGAAGAGGGAAAGCCTGAGCAAACTACATGATTAAATAGATCAGAAATGTAGAAAGAAAGAAAGCCAATACCATGCATAAGAAATTTGGCTTGACAACCTTCCTCATCTGCTATTTTGCTGGTGCTCAAGGTCCAGAGAGATCTCTTAATGTCTGCTGAGGCAAATAGGTGACAACTTGACAAGAGATTGGGGAAGAAGGAATATGGACCTGGCACGTCATAGAGGGAAGTGGTGTGCAAGAACCAAGAATAATGTTATATCTCCAACAAATTTATTCGAAGGATATAATACGACATATAGCATCCATTAGTAATGTTATATACTTTATGTCAGGAACATAATAAATAAAAAAAGTGTATCTGGAGAACAGAGAATGAGCAATAGCACACAACATCAAAAAGCAGGAAGGTTGTCACAAAGGATTTCTTAAGATCCATGTCTGTATAGCCACCAAACCTAGATGGCTAATGCTGATGATATGTCATGGAGTTGCTTTTGCAAAGATCTACATCTTTCCTTAAAAGGAATGGATAGGATTGAAAGATATCAACTCTAGCAATTGAGATTAGTTTCCAATATCATCTATTGAGTATTCTGTTATGCCAATTTATGAGAGGAAAATGCAACAAAAGCATGTACTGCAAATTTTAACAAAAAACATGAATAGGGATGCTTGACTAGTATTTATTTACATACCTGAGCTTCATGGTACAAGCTAGCATATAAGGCTGCATAGAAGTAATCCTGATCCTTTCCTTTTGAGAACTCAGCTATAATCTGCAAAGATAAGGTATAATGAAACTTGTTTTCTGTACCAAGCAAATAAAAACAAACTAGAAATAAATGGTTGAAAGACGTTATACGCATCTATATAAAAGGTAGAATGTAAGAAATCATTTTGCAATTACCAATAATTATCAAAAAGATTACAGTAGTATAAGATGGGTTAGTAGTAGCTTAGCCTAGAGTGATGGATAATGACAGTACTAGGTTAGTAAGAACACTCATATTCTGAGGGCCTTTATATTTTCATTTTGTAGTTTAGTGAGAATCCTAGATTGTCAAGGAATGATTCTAGACTTTCTTTTAACAAACTGTTGTTTTCCTAACCACATCATCTTCATTAAGCATTAGAGTCTATGTACATGAGTTATTTCATATGTAAGCTCATAATTTTGCTATAAAGCTCTCATCTAGGTTTTTATGGTATCAAATTTCAATATTTGGAAAAGGTCACTTTTATGTAGTAAGGGCCTGATCATTTTTATAAATAGCTTAAGCTTTAAGTTAGGGTTTTTCTCTCTTCTTGCATAAATAAGTGTTTCCCCCCACATTTGTAACTTGTATCACAATAGTAACACAATTAACAATGCTTCTTTGGAGAAGTCTTCAACCTATAGTTCGGATTTGCAAGTGCAATTCAGTTTGGGTGTGGAGGTGCTCCCACTGTTTTGTGTGTTTGCTCTTCATTATTGGAATTATTAGTGTAATCTGTACATATGGCCATAGCTTATGTATATTTATTATTTATTACTTGTAATTATAGCTAAGGTCATATTCATTCTTTTTATTGTATCACTAGGTATTGTTAAGCCCAAACTAGTCAAACTTGATGTGTAGCCTCATGTTGTCACATGATTTGACAATCTAGAGTTTGCAAGGATTAAACAATCATCATACCAGTGGAACAGAAACAGCCCCAAAGTGTCACACAGGTAGGGTCCCCTCTCTTTAGGTTTCTCAAGTCCACAGAAGTAGACCTAGACTAACCACGGGAGGTGTCCCCAGTCAGGCTTTCCCAGATACTTGCCAGAATAACAAGCTTTACCTCAGTACTAGAAAGACCGATTTGTCTAAGACAGGGTGCTTTTGGAAATTAACAAAGGGGATAAATGTGGCACCATGTGGGGGATACACTACGGGAATGAAAGATAATGAAGCTAAAAGAGTTGAACCTGATGCACGTGACCATCTCTTACCTACTAGACAAGAGTTGAACAGGATCACCCAAGACGACAAATATAGACAATTTATTCAAGTCACTTGGACAGACCCACTAAGCGAGTTATGTTCAAAGATAACCTTTTATGTAGAGCACTACATGGAGTTGAGAGGTGGACTCATTGTACAAACTCTGTATACAAGTTGTCAGTGGATGCATACTAAGACAGGTTAGAATGGGTGAAATGAACAAAGTTCATTTACTAAGGAATATCCAACATAAGAAGCAAAACAAGTCAAAATCCATGAAGAGAAAATAATATATATAGATAATTGAATAATGAATATGAATGAATGATTTGATATACAATGATGGGTGACCTTGGAATTTTGTAGACATTGAGGTGACTTTTCACTTAAAGCTATGTCTTTATGTGATGCACCTTTCAATAATAATATCCTAAGTTCTATAGTTTGGGTATATATCTATAAATAATGTTTATTTTTATATACCTAACATTGCCTTCCCCTATAGAAATGGTTTGTCCTCAAAGCATATTTATGGAAACATTTTTTTGTTCTGACTTGTAATGCCTTCTCATGATTCTCTATTCTTGAAACTATGATGGTTGACGATACAAGACAATATGATCTTCTAAGCATTGAGCAAAATTGTCGAATTGTGATAGGGTCTAAGCATCATAATTCTATCTTCTGTGGATTTGTGTGGCAACGACTTTTGTTTTGAGATTGAATTATATCAAAATTAATATTCTTTGAAATGTGGTTTGAATATTGTGCTTGTTCTGAGCAATGTTGATAGACGGATCGGTGAAAGTATCGATTATTGTGATTTGGATGTAGTAAGGTATCCTTGTAGCATGATTTTTGTATCATACTTGTAGTTTTTTCCAAATTTACTTTCGGTATCATGTCTTCTTCATGCACCTGTGTCACTTTGTTGATCACTGAATATTTATTAGTAAGGACACTTGGATTTTCCATCATTTGTACTTCAACATCTGAAGATATCCTTACTTCAATTGGATTTTCATCTTTTTGAGTTGTGATGTTGATTGGATCTGTGTTGATTCTTTTCTCCACGTTAGCTTCTTAATTTGTGTAAGTAGACCTTGATTAATTTGTGTAAGTAAGCCTTGATTATGATTCCTTAGGCATGAAAGTTCTTATTATTTTTTTATTTGTCACTTTTGTTTTTAGATTCTAGATTTTCTAGCTTCTCCTCTTTTAACCCTTCAATTTGTTCAAGCAACCTCTAATTAAGTTTTCTTAGGCAAGAACTTTCTTCTTTTTTTATAATTTTTTTCTCACAAACTTGATTCTCTTGTTTTTATTAAAATATAAAAAACGTTTTCCCGGAAAAGAAACATGCATAACAAAATAAGTTAAATTTCTTTTTGCATGTATAAGCATATGATCAAACTGTAACTCAGTCCTCTAAAATACATTCTGGAGCTACCAGAAAATTCTCAAACTACCAGGCCACTCTATCATAGGTGTTTTGGGCATACCTCATTTGGGTCACCACCATTTTTAAACATCAGATACGCTTTGCGCATGACAGGTCTTGGATCTGGACCAACCTGCAAATAAATAATCAAGATGCTATGAATATTTTCATGAAAGATATTCTAAAGATTTAATATTAAAGCACTCATCTTAACAGAGCAGATAATTAATACCTTCTTAACCATATTTCCACGACTTAGAATACTATGACAAAAATGTCTACCAATACCCCAATTGCTATGAATATTATATGTATGTTAATTAAAGTTATTAGTTATTAAAGTGAAAGGGTGTAACCCTTCACTATACACGCTCAAGCCTTATAAAAGCGAGCCTCATTGTAATTATTAATCATCTTTATCATCATCAATTATATATTATTATCAAATGGAGTTATTTTCCATTGGAGGATTATTCGCTTGAATAATCATTGAGTATATCCGGACACGGATATAGCACCAATAATTCACATTCAATATACACAGCAGTGAATAGATTAATTGTGTAAAGTTTGAACTTTCAAGTTGAACCCCTTTCGTTTTTGAACTCAAGATAGATCTTTGGACCTCAAAAGGCATTATATGATAATGTGAGCCAACCCACTCAATCCAGATTCCAATACATGAAACAAAGTATCGTATGTCACAATCTTCCTTGAATCAACCAAATATGCATTAGCATTGTAATATGTGCCTTTTGAGGTGTAATCCACATATTATGTAACTAATTGTGCTGTAATAATAATTATCAGTGTTGCAAACATTGCCGATAAATCGCCAATGTTCTGAGAAATCACACGGTTTTCTGAGAAACGATTTTTCGTGAAAAAATCAGCCGTTTTTTTTGTGCCGATTTTTTGCCAAGATATTGCCAATTTATCGCCGAGAAATCGCGAGTTGATGAGGAAATCTCAACCAGCCGGAAACGAGGGTTTCTAAAGCCGATTTTGACTTTCTTTTTGGTCATTTGCACATTACAGCGAGGAGGAAGAGAGCCAAGGAGTTTTGCATCATCACACATTTTCCCAAGGAGGCTTTTGCACTTGAAATCATTCGCCATCAAGGATTGATTTTGTGGATTGGGCATTGCAATTTGGAATTTTTTCAACAGTTATCACATTTGAAGGTATGTAAAAAAAATTGGCCATCATTTCTCATTTTTCCAAGATGGTTTTTTATTGTTTTGCAATGTCAATGAGTTTTCCCTCTTCATATCTGAATTTTAATGGATCATAAACCATATTTTTGCTGTTGTTATGTTAATTTGCATCAGTTATGCATGTCAAAAAACATTTTTTGAGATTTTCTTGCCCTAGGTCCATAGAAATCCACCCAAATATGTCCATTTCTTTTCCCTCTTCAAAACCAAGTTTGAATGCTAAATGTATCATTGATTTCCTACTGTTTTTTAAATTTCCATCAACCACATATGCTAAAAAACGTTCTTTTCTTGCCCTAGGTTCATTTTTTACATATAAAAGATGTCGAAGGCTTTGGATCCATTCTGGGAGTGGGGCACACCTGTTGACCTAGTCAATCGACAAGTTCTTACTTGCAATATATGTGGGAAGAGAATGATGGATGGGATAAGCAGGCTAAAATACCACCTTGCACAAATTGCAAGGCACAATGTGGGTCATTGCAACCAAAAAACCCTAGAAATCATTGTTAAGGCCACACAAGCAATTGAAGGAATTGGACAAAAGAAGCAGTTCAAGAAAGCCTTGAGAAAACAAATGGCTTCAAGATCCGGGTCCGCAGTGGGAGTGGGGACTAGTGGGACAGGTTCGGATATCCAATCCACACAGTCCCTAATGCCTTCAGCAACATCGCCTTTCTTTGTGCCTAGATCCACACCTGGTGCACAACCTTCTCTAAGGTCCATGGTGAAAGTAAAGGAGAAAGAAGAAGCAGACAAACTTGTGAGTTGATGGATGCTATGGAGTGATATTCCCTTCAACTTTGCCAAGAACCCATTCTATGTGTCCATGTTTGAGGCGGTTGCTATTGTTAGACCGGAGTATAAGCCCCCCACTTATGAAGAGTTGAGAGGGACCATCCTTCAGAAAGAAAAGGCTGATTGCACTCGTAGGTTGTAGGAGCTTCGGGATTAATGGGAGTTCACAAGATGCACGGTGATGTCAAATGGTTGGACCGATGGGAAGGGTAGGACCCTTCTCAATTTCTTGGTTCATTGTCCCAAGGGGACTATGTTTCTAAAATTCGTGGATGCATCCGCACATGTCAAAGATGCGGCATTACTATGTGACTTGTTGGATGGGTTCATCCAAAAGGTAGGCCCGTAAGCATGTTTTCCAAGTCATAAGCGACAATGCTGCGAATTATGTGGCTACAGGTAGGATGCTTATGTCCAAGTATCCTACACTGTTCTAGACTCCTTGTGCTGCTCATTTCCTTGATTTGATTTTAGAGGATATAGGAAAAATTGATTGGATTGGGGATACCATTGATTCAATGCAAAGCATCACAAAATTCATATACAATCATGCAGTGGCG
Organism: Larix kaempferi; assembly: GCA_027924585.1. NCBI lineage: Eukaryota > Viridiplantae > Streptophyta > Pinopsida > Pinales > Pinaceae > Larix > Larix kaempferi. Next base: position 16,253,522 of record BSBM01000269.1, on the reverse strand, counting down.
CTTAGCTTGACGAGACAATTCACAGGTGACAAAGAGTTGGTATGTCCTGCCATCACACGCTTTGCCACTAGCTTTATTTCTCTTCAGTCTCTCTTGAGTTCTATGGGAGACTTGCGGGCAATGTTCCTTTCACCTGAGTGGTGTGCTTTACCATTTAGCACTAGACCAGAGGGGCAAGCCACATATAGGTTAGTTACATACCAGGAGAACTTTGGGATGCGTTGAATAAGGTGTGCACCATCACCGAACCTTTGGTAAAGGTTCTTCACTTGGTTGATGGAAACAAGCCCACACTAGGCTACCCGTATGAGGCCATGGATAGGGCTTATTGTCCGTTGAGATGCACACCAGCAGCAGAAAGCTTTCGAAATTTGTTTCCTCACTACAAGTGGGAAAGGTGTGGCCTTGGGGGCAAGCAATGAAGCAGGTACTATCACCTGAATCCCAGCTCCTTCGTTTAGGCAAACTCCTAACGAAGCCAAGGGGGGTTGTCCCTAACAAAGAGTTGTCTAAGGCTTTGTGTTTAAATGTTTTTTAAAGGTGATATGATGTGGATGGGTGTTGTTTTTAGGAGTTTTTGATGATCACAGATTTATAATAATTGAGATTTAAATAACACAAAGATATACTTGCAATGATATTTGAAGGAAAAGCACCAATGATTGACAATTTAATAACTCAGATATAAAGCATCCACAATGATATAATTAAAGCAAATGATTCATGCACTTCCGATAGATAAAATCAATGAAACAATAGAAGGACCAGTGCCTTATGGAGTCAAAAATAATGCTTGGGATGCTGAGATACAAGAGTTCAGTGTTGCTTGATACAAGTCTTGGTTTGGTGCTTGAGATCATTTTGCAAGTGTTCTTTGTAAATTTTATTATAAATTTTGAGGTGATCTTGATTATTATGGCTTAAGGGAATTTCTGACCGATACGCAAGGTACTGGAAATCTGTCTGGGAAGACTCTAAATGGCTCCGTTCGAAGACATGACGGACCACCCAGTTTTCTAGCGAGGCGTTCAATAACTAACCAGCCACTAGAATCTGAACATGGCTACCCGGCGCCCCCACTTGGAACTTGCCCACTTTCGAGTATTGTATCGATCAACGCCGGATTCGTTGGTTATGGGGGTGGTGAATTTTATTATGATTGAAGTTGGAATTAATGTGAATAATTAAAAAGCCCAATGCCGTTTCTGAGTAACCCAACCTTTCTCAAGGAGGCGCAGAGCATACGTGGTAAGGAAAATAGTTCATTCCAATTTTATGGGAAATGGTGAGTTGTGAATGATTTTACTTAGAGCACAAAGAAACAAGCCTCTCCGACAGAGAATGCTCTTGATCCACCTTATGGTGAGATTCAAAAGTCTTATCTAATCTATATGAAAGTGCAAAATGCAACAATATGCTCTTCGATAGAGAGTGCTCTTGACTTGTCTTATGACAAGTTCAAGAGACTTTTGTGCTCCTTTTAAGATTGAGCAAATATAAACAAGAAACACAACAAGATAGCTCAAATAAAAAGATGCAAGATTGATCTAGCAATTAGTGGAAATGAAACTAAGCTAGCAATTAGTGATCTAATTGCAAAATGGAAAACTAAACTAACAATTAGTATTCTACTTGCAAAAAGTGAGACTAAGCTAGCAATCAAACCAACAAGAAACAAGACACTACAAACTTCCCCAAATGGGGAAGTTGGGTTGTGGGAGCCTTAAATCCCACTTGCTCTCTTTTATTAGATATTACAATACTTATGGAATTTAACCCTTGAAGAGAACTTGAAAGGAATAAAAAGAAGCTTCTTTAAGAGCTTTTACAAGAAAGGAGAATGGTTATTGGATCTTCTCTGGTTTAAATCTTCCTCTTGGTTGGGTCTTCTTGGTTTTTTTCTCTTCTTCTTGGTTTTATCTTTTCTTCAAGTCCTTTGCTTGTTGCTTCTTCTCTTGAAGTACCTACAACAAGCCAAAAACTCAAGTACCCATTATTCATTAGTTCAAATCAAAACTTGAGAGGCTAATCTAAGATCGAAATGCAAATCAAACTACTTGCTCTTTGAAAATCAACCTTTAAAAAGCAAATGCAAAAATGGATCTAAGATGCAAATCTAACTTTCAAATGAGATCTAATGCAAACTCTTTCAAATCAAACTAAGTTAAAAATGAGATCTAGATGCCAAACTTGAAATGAAACTAGATGCAAGACTAACAAAATGGAGTAAGACTAGATGTGAGATCTAGTGCAAAACTACCAAATGCCAACTCTTAAAATGCCTTAAGTTCTTAAAACGAAACCTTAAACTAGCAAAGGAGGCAAAGGAAAACAAAGCAAGGTAAAGCAAGATGAGAGGAACGAATGGAAAGGAGAAGGTAAGACGAAAGGGAAGAGGATCTAAAGAGGTAAGAGGAGAGGAAGGAAGAAGGGAGATCTAAAGAAGGAGAGAGCTAGAGGAAGGAAGAGATGAAGGAAACGAAAGGGACGAGGAGAGAAGAAACGAAAGGAGTAAGGAGCTAAGAAATAGGAAGGAGAGGAGTAAGACGAAAGGGAGGAAGAATAGAAGATGGGTAAAACGAGAAGGCAAGAGAAGAAAAACGAAGCAAGGAGAAGGGGAGACAAAGAGATGAAAAAAGGTCAAGCCAAACAAGGCAAAGATGGGGACGAAGCCAAAGGAGTAGAGCTTGAAGGTTTAGGGCTTCTTAAGTAACCGAAAATTGTTTTAAAATTGAAGTGTGATGGATGAGGAAGAGCCCCTGTTGGCTATGTTTCTTCACTTGGAATTGGAAGCCTTTGAAGATCCTGCAAAGTGAAAGTATTAGATGGAAAAAGTTCTTGTTTAATGAAGGAGAGATTGAGCCCCAATCTTTTCTCCACCTTTAGTGATCCCTGAAAACACAACACTCAACAAGACAAAGAAAATCAAGTGCTAGAATGTAAATCAAACAAACATCTAAAAGACACTAGTATATCCAACTACGTCCTATCCGATGTAGATATTTGAGAAACTTAGCATAGATAATCAAATTAATACTTTAAATGACTAACCTCATGTGCTAGATTGATAGCCTTCTAGACCAAGCATTGAACATAATTTGAAAATGAGAGAGTAGGGTGAGAGAGATAGCATCTCACACAAGATGAAACCACAACACAAAGAACCCTTGCATAGACCTCCAAAGTCGCTTTTATTCCAAGATTAAACAAATGATTACAATACAATTTTTGGCAGAGTTCTCTTGCACAAAATCTCCATCATAATAGAGCCCAAGAGGCCTCTCTTTATACAAAAACTAATGACCAAAGACCTAATTCGACTTGGCAAATAAAGAGAGCCAAATAGCAATCAACACTAAGTCAAATTCCAATCAATCCATGGGCTTGGAATATAGATCCAATAGATAACACGAGTTGTGGTAGATGGGAGTGGGGAGGTGGCCTCCACCTAGGCAAGGCGCCCCCCACTCCTCCATAGTAATTAACACCAAGCCAATGCCCATCCTCCATGTAGGAAAGACGTGAGCTTATGAGGGAAGGCGTGAATCAATCCAAAGAGAAAGCTTGGAGTGCAATGGAGTTGCAACTCGAGTTCATTGGAGTTGTAACTTGTGATGTGGCCCCAAATTTAGGAAGGCGCCTACCTTTCATTAATTTCCAAACCAACAACCCACCCAAAACTTACCATATCATCAATTCGTGAGAGCTTCATGACGAGGGTGAATTCCTTGGTAGAGATTGACTTGTGGTGACTGTATACTCCACTGAAAGTGATTGGAGTTTATTGGAATCCTCTTAAATGTTGGTTGCCATGTCATTTAGCCTGTTTTTTTAATCCAATTGAATTTTTTTTGAGAGATTTGGATTATCTCCAATTTATTATTTTTTGATTATTTTTAATTAATATTTCTTTTTTATTGATTTTTTTGAGAAAATATTAATTAAATGGCTAAATGACTGTCCGAAACTTAGGATAAGTGGGTTTGGGGTTTAACTGAGATTATTGGCTTAGGAATTAAGCCTCCAATCACTTAAATCCACCCCCGAACCACTTAATTATTAGAAATTGAATTTTTTCAATTAAATATTTGGAAAAATAATAATAAAATAATAAAAATTGTCCAAGCGTCCGGTAAAAAAAATTCGGACAACGTTTAAACACAAGGGACCTAGGAAATGACCATCTAACACATACATGGTATCTAGTAGGTTCATATACATCAGTTGGACTCTAATAACCCCCCAAGGCCCAAACTTTCAAAATCAGGCATTCCAACTTTGGAGGAAGTAGGAGAAAACCTCGTCGATTATTGCTCGGCCATAGGCAAATCATAATTGACAAGGACAAAAAACTCCCTAGAATACCTTAGTTGATAGTCAGGTCTTGGGAAACCGAGCCACTCAAAACCCTACTAGCACACTTACTACAAAGCCCATGGGGCCATGGTCATTTCAACATAAAAACAAAACTGGATAGCCAAAATTGGCTAATCACTGCAAACTGAACCCCTGATACTCTGGAAGTGAACATTAATCATGTTCAAACATTGGCGTCTCAATGGAGGTTCAACTATTGTAAAATATAGTTGGCAACAGGGCCAAAGAATCTATTCGTGCCTATTATGAGGACAAGGGAGATCAAGGGCATGAGAGACAACAAGTGATATGGGGATTGATTGATGCGCGATGGAACCATACATTCCATCGCCCCATTCATGTTGTAGGGTTATACCTCAACCCTACTTTCTCTTGCACCTATGGCTTTAGGTTTGATACAGACTCAAAGGTTATGGATGGATTCTACGAGTGTGTTCAGAGGATGGTGCCTAGTGCAGTTGACCATACAGAGCTTTCCCAAGAGTTGGAACTCTATAAAAGGGCCATGGGATTATTTGGGTTTGAGATGGCTATTAATGACAAGACCAACACAATGCCAAGTAAGCTTCTTGAATCTTAAGTTCATTTTTCAAATTTCATTTTCTCTTCATAAGTTCTTTCTTTATTTTAAATTTCATTGCCTTTTCTTATGTTTCTCTAATTCATTGTAGATACTTGGTGGGAGAACTATGGCTCCAAACTACCTATTCTACAAAGGCTTGCCATTCGAGTGCTTAGCTAGAAATGTAGCTCTTTCGATTGTGAGCACAACTAGAGTGTATTTGAAAGAGTACACACCAAAAAGCGCAATAAGTTAGAGAATTTCAAATTCATTATAAATTATTAAATTGTAATTTATAATTTTATCATTTATGCCCTTTTACCTTTTAATTTATGATCCTCCTACAGGTTGGATACACAACGCCTTAATGATTTGGTTTACGTCTACTACAATATTGGGTTGTGGGTGAAGCAGATTGAGAGAAAAGTTGATGCCAAGGCCATTTCATTGGATGGGATTGACACCACTGATGTGTGGAGGGTAGGTTGTGAGGAACCTGTTATAGAGGCATCTCCTAATTGGCTAAAGGATGATCATGAAATTGATCATGATATGAGGTCTTTGGATGAGGATGTCCCAGAGGATTTTCAGTTTCACACTGAGTCTAGATGGGTGCCACCGTCGGAGCCACAGTCAGAGTTAGATGGAAATAGACCCGTCGGTAGCACTGGCAGTGGTAGAGAACTTGATCAAAGTCTTCCTGCTCTAACTTCTTATATAGGACATCAGTTTCGAGGGTCTTCTTCAGTTTCTAGAGGACATCATTTTGCAGGATCTTCTTCCAGAGGACGTCAGAGTCCAGTACGAAGCACACGAGCCTCAAGGGAACCTACTCCTAGTTCTAGAGGAAGAGCCATTTCCACAACGATTACCTTTGCCCATAAAACGAGTAGAGGGAATCGATAGTTTATTTACTTGATTTCATTGTCGATGACTCATGAGTCATGATGATGATCATGAGATACATTTGTTATATTTTTGTATGACTTAGGACTCAAGATTCAAGACACGATTCATTTTTTATGTGTGCTGTATCACTAGACATCTTATATCTCTTATATGTCAGTTTTCTTTCCATATTCATGTGGCAATGTGTTTATTTGATGTTCTTGTTGCTTTAGATGTTTAAAAATTTGAAAAAAATGAATATTTTGTATTTTTTAAATTTGTCAATATATTGCCAATGTTTGCTGATGTGTTCCCGAGATATTCCGAAACGATGTTTTCTGGAACCCGTCGATTTTTTCGCCGAGACACTGCTTGCAACTTTGATAATTATAGATTATTTGTTATGGAACAGATGCCACCCTTCATATACCTACGTACTCACGACTATAATCCATACTTTTCATCCCCAATGTATTTACCATGTTAGATCAATTTATGTTATATTTACTTACATAGCAGCATGCCAAGCAATAGAAAAGGGGTACTATTTTAGGGAATTTGCCATCTCATTACTCAATTTTGCTTGCTCTTAACCAATCTATCTTCCCTTCACAATTCACTCTTTGCCCACAATTTATGTTTCTCATCCATCACATCAAACAAAAATCTTCATTGCATCCTTGTTCGCTTCTCAAATCTCTATCCCTTAACTACTTTCATTATGCAATCCATTTCCTCCTGTTGTCTCCCAAAACTGACATGCATGTGCTAAAGCCCAAAATGTAACACACCAGCTGGAGTACAACTCTCAAGAGAGAGGCCAATGTCACCACACTCCTCTCCTCTCGCTTTAGGTTGGCTCTTCTCCAACTCAAGGGGGGTATCCCTAAGGTAGGATCACTAAGGCAGGTGCAACGGAGGGCAAGGTGAACTGAAGAGGTTGCCTTAGGAAACAATTGTAACCGAAAAATGTATCTTGATTGGGTGATGGGAAAGTTGGGAGGATCAGTCCTCGAGAAAAAGGCCAGTGCCAGTATATCAGAGGGGCGAATGGAGTCAAAAGAGAGATCAAGGGGCCTTGTATCATATATGACTGAGGGGGAATGATCGCATTATTGAGCAAGCCCTGCTCAGTCTAGTGTTTGACAATCAGAAAGAGTACTTCTTCTTCTCTAGCTGCGGGAGGTGCACTATTCAAACCAACGATCAATATTACACAATCAAACTAGCTTAAATGTAAAAATCAATACCTATGTATGCACGCTCACAAAGGGAAAAAGAAAGCAGACGCTAAGAGTTCTTCACCAAAGGGAAAAAGAAAGCGGGCTACTAAGAATTCTTCACCTTCCAACGTGGTGGATTGTCACCCTTCTATGGCCTCTTACACAAATGCCGAAAAGAAAATGCAGAATTTTAAAAGTATTCACACTTATCAAAAACTCACAAGATCATGCCAAGAGATTGCTCAGTTTTTCCAAAGAATCCCATAGTATTTTTCATTAAGCTCAAGGAGAGGAAAACTCCCAGGTGCAAGCCCTGATTAGGGCTTGCAAGAGTGCCAGAAAAAATGACATATGTGTGAATGAACTACCACTCAGAGTTGTTGTCTGCCAAAAAAAGGAGTTAAGTGTGTCGATCTCCAGGTGTATGGGTTAATTCGGAACTCAAGCTTGGTTGCCATCGTTTAACTGAGATTTTGCTGGGCCACCACTTCTGGTCATATGAATTGGCTGACTGCTTTATGTTGCTATGTCACAAAAGGGGCCAATAAATTCGACCTTACCAAAGTTTAATCCCTCGAAAATGGAGCTCCTAATACGTGAATCAAAAATACATAACCCATCCTCGCCGAAAAACTAAACTCATCAAGATGCAAACGGTTGTCAATAGAAACGGTTGATAGGTAGGTCCAGAAAATACCACCACATCATATGAGACAATAAAAATTCGGTGAATCACATCAGCGAGGGAGCATGAATTTCTGCCATGGCGCTAACCTCCACTATGCGCCGATTAATTTGTCGAATCCCGAGCTCATTTAATCTGACTCGGTATTAATCAACTGGTTGATTACTACGGTTTGAAAAAACACGGCCAAATAAAATATCGACTCATTATAAAAAATAATTCCACGCAGACTCGCGGCTAATTTGTGAACTGGTGCTAGCATAAAGCGATTTAATTTCCTGAATGTAGGCACGATGTCAAATTCAAAGGTGGCCCGGATCTGAAACTAGCTGTCGCGGTGGTGATCCAAAAGTAGATCCACCTAACCTGCTCACGCTAGCTGCCACGGGATCAACGGAGGCGTCCACTGTGAGGCACCTGCAACAATTAATTAACAAGAATGCGCGAAATAGCAGAAATGACAGAACTCAGAATCACTTTTGTATTGATCACGGGCCACTTCGAGGGGGCAACCTCCTTTGAGCAAGCTCAATACAAATAACTTCACGGTGCCTTCATAGGTCTCAACACCCACTTATATACTAATTCTAGGCGCCAATACTATGGGTCGAAACCATGGGCCGTTACAAACTATGGATTAACAATACTACGGGCGACTTACAAAGCATATGCGCCAACAACAATAACACAAACTATTGATTAACAAATACTACGGGACGACTTACAAAGCATATGCGTCCAATAACAACATACTAACAAAGTAAAGACATGGGTTCCTAACATCCCCTCCCCCTTGAAAAAAAGCTTTGTCCTCAAAGCTTTAGATGTGGAAATTGTTGTTGAATCTGAAGGAGTGGTTCCCATGTAGCGTCCTCTGGTTGCATGCCGTGCCACTGAATTAAGACCTCTGTGATAGAGCGAGAGCGAAGCTGACGCGTGCGCCGATTGAGGATGGCCTCTGGCTCCAAAAGGATGGATCCTTCATTATCCAGTTCGGGTAAAATCGTTTGGCCGCTGATGTTGGTGCCAAGAACTTTCTTCAGACAAGAGACATGAAAGACTGGATGAATGCGGGAAGAAGGAGGAAGTTCCAATTTATAAGCGACGGACCCAATCTTCTGAAGAATCCGATATGGCCCATAGAACTTTGGAGCGAGCTTATGACGTCCTTTGAGTTTCAAAGAGGATTGCTTGTACGGCTGGAGACGAAGAAAAACCATATCGCCGACTTGAAAGGTGCGCTCTGAACGGTGCTGATCAGCTTGTTGCTTCATGCGATTCCTTGCCATGTGAAGATTGTCCCGCAAAATGCGAAGAATCTGATCTCGGTTGCGAAGGACCCTGTCAACTTCCTGAACTGGTGAACTGGTGGGGGTGTATGGAAGAAGAGCTGGAGGTGCCTGACCATAGACTGCTTCATATGGGGTCATTTTGGAGGCAGTGTGGTAAGAGGTATTGTACCACCATTCAGCGAGAGGAAGCCACTTTGCCCACTGATGTTGTTGTTCCGAGGTGAAGCAACGAAGATAAGTTTCCAAGCATTTATTAACAATTTCAGTCTGACCATCTGTTTGTGGGTGATACCCTGAACTCATCTTCAGTTTGGTGCCAGTGTGACGAAATAGTTCTGTCCAAAAATGACTAGTGAAAGTCGCATCACGATCCGAAACAATGGAAGAAGGGATGCCGTGAAGACGAAAGATCTGGTCCATAAAAATTTGAGCGACGGAGGAGGCTGTATAGGGATGGCTGAGAGCACAAAAATGACTATATTTGGAGAGACGATCAACCACAACGAGAATCACTGTCTTTCCGCCAGATTTAGGGAGCCCTTCGATGAAATCCATAGAAATATCTGTCCAAATCCGTGTAGGTATGGGCAAGGGTTCAAGCAATCCTGGAAGGAGTGTTGTTTCACCCTTATTGCGCTGGCAGGTATCACATTCGGCCACCATCTGTTGAATTGTCCTTTTCATGCCTTGCCAAAAGAAGTTACGCCGTGCTCGTTCATAAGTTTTGAGGAACCCAGAGTGCCCGGCTGATGGAGAAGCATGGAGTTCATAGAAGACAGCCTGTTGAAGATCTGTGCTCTGGGGAAGCACCAGACGACCCTTGTATCGCAGAGAAGCACCATCCCAAGAGTAATGTGGGACCGCAGAAGGATTGTTGGTCAAGCGCTGGATGATCTGAGATAAGGAAGAGTCATTGACATAACCCTGTTGAACAGATTGCAACCAATTTGGAACAGGCATAGAAATAGCTGAAAGAGAACCTTGGGCATCAAATGTACGAGAAAGAGCATCTGCCACAATATTGTCTTTACCCTTCTTGTAAGTGATCTCATAGTCATAACCCATGAGTTTGCTAACCCATTTCTGTTGTGCTGGGGAGGAGACACGCTGGTCCAAGAAATATTTCAAACTCTGGTGATCAGTCTTGATGCAGAAATGATTCCCTAATAGGTATGGCCGCCACTTCTGTACTGCATGCAAAATAGCCATCATTTCCTTCTCATAGGTAGAGGCAGCTAAATTCTTACCGGAAAGGGCTTTGCTGGTGAATGCAATGGGGTGTTCATCTTGAAGGAGAACAGCACCAAGTCCATTGCCGCAAGCATCACTCTCAATCGTGAAGGGCTTGGAAAAATCGGGCATAGCTAGCACAGGTGTAGTACACATAGCTTGTTTTAGTTTGTCAAATGCACACTGAGCAGCAGGTGTCCATGTAAAAGCATCTTTTTTCAATAGGGCAGTTAATGGAGCAGCAATCTTCCCATAATCCTTGACAAACTTACGGTAGTAGCCAGTCAACCCCAGAAAACCACGAAGGCTCTTGAGTGTCTGAGGATGTGGCCAATTGTTCATGGCATCGATTTTGGCAGGATCCACGCGAACCCCTTGTGCTGAGATAATGTGCCCGAGATACTCAACTTCCTTTTGTCCAAAAACACATTTAGACTGCTTGGCATGGAGATGATGGTCAGAGAAAAGTTGCATGACAAGATCCAGATGTTGGAGATGTTCATCCCATGTTTTACTGTAGATGAGGATATCATCAAAGAATACCAGAATGAATTTCCGCAAGTAGGGTCGAAATATTTTATTCATTAAGGCCTGGAATGTGGAAGGAGCATTAGTGAGGCCAAAGGGCATGACCAAAAACTCATAATGGCCATCATGTGTGCGGAAAGCTGTTTTAGGAATATCCTCCTCATGAACCCGAATTTGATGATACCCAGAACGAAGATCCAACTTGGAGAAAAAGTGAGCCCCATGAAGCTCATCAAGAAGCTCATCAACAACAGGAATTGGAAACTTATCCTTGATGGTGAGGTGATTAAGTGCTCGGAAGTCAATGCAGAGGCGCCATGACCCATCTTTTTTGCGGACAAGAATAACTGGAGAAGAAAAGGAACTAGTGCTTGGGCGAATAATACCTTGCTTCAATAAGTCCCGCACGAGCATTTCAATCTCTGTTTTTTGGTGAAATGGGTAGCGATAGGGCCTGATGTTGGGAGGAACGCTGCCAGGAAGGAGCTGAATACGATGGTCTTCTGGCCTGGAAGGTGGTAATCCCACTGGTTCAGCAAAGACACCTGTATATCGATTCAGAATTTGTTGTAGATCCAAGGGAATAGTGGAGACCGCGGATGGTTGCATCTGGATGGAACTGATCTGAGCGATGACACCATGTGAACTCTTCTTGAGGAGTTTCTCCATGCGATGTGAACTGATGATGCTGAGAGAACCTGGTTGTAATCCTGTCAATGTGTGTTTGTGTCCATTGAGGGAAAACTGCATCCAAAGTTCGGCAAAATCCCATAAGATAGGGCCGAGTGTGCGTAGCCATTGAGCGCCCAAAACCACATCACATCCGCCTAAGGGCAAGGCAAACATGTCAGAGCGCAGGATATAATCTCCCATGGAGATACGCACATTTCGACACTTCCCTTTGCAAGGTAAGGTGCCCCCATTGGCAATCATGACTTCAAAGTTGGAGCACGGATGGATAAAACAATCAGCTTGTTTGGCGATCCGAGGGTCGATGAAATTATGAGTGTTACCCGAATCAATGAGGATTGTAAGAGGAAGCTTCTTGAAGTAACCCCTGACCCGCATTGTTTGGGGGGTGGTGATTCCAGCTAAAGCATGGAGAGATATCTCTGGCTGGTCATCCTGAGACGGAGGGTCAATAGGCGGTTCCTGAATGTCGACCGGAGCATCTAGTGTTTCTGGATCTTCGTCACCCATTTCAGAGGCAGGCGGAGACTCCACATCCAGGAGATATAGTTTTTGCTGAACACATCGATGTCCCCGAGTGAATTTCTCATCACAATTATAGCAAAGACCCTTTTCTCTGCGTGCTTGCATCTCTGTTTCTGACAAACGCTTGATAGGAGTCGGTCGAGGAGCCTGCGGTATAGGAGGTCGCTGAGACCCCATATTTCTGAAGGGAACAAAAGTGGGCTTGGAGCGTTGTTGGGCTGCAATCTTGTCTTCTGCCAATTTAGCCAACCCGAGTGCTTCCATCATTGTGTTGGGGCAGAACATTTTGACCTCGGAGCGGATGGCATCCTTTAGACCACTGATAAAACAACTCCGGTAAAATTCATCAGACAATCCTTCGGTGTGGTTGGCTAGATTCTCAAATTCTGTTTGATACTCTCTCACAGTGCCGGTCTGGCGAAGTTTAGTGAGGGCTCCTGTGAAGTCATCAAAAGCACTAGGACCAAATCTTTGCAGAAGGAGCTGGCAAAAGTTTGGCCAGTTGGGCTCTGGATGAGCCTTGATGTACCAACGGTACCACTGAAGAGCTTCCTGTTCCAAATGAAAGGATGCCAACGGAACTTTGTTGACATCAAACGTATTATGCAGACTGAAATATTGTTCTGCACGATAGATCCACCCAGTTGGATCGGTACCATTGAAGTGAGGAAAATCAAGCTTTGGACCACGGAAATTGCTGGAAGAAGAGAACCCATTGTCTACTGAAGACTCGGACTGCCGTTTGTTGTTCATAGCTGAATGCTCAAGATGGAGACCAAGAAATTTTTCATCCAGATCCTGGAGTTTGGCTTGGATGGCTGCAAGGGCTTCCTCCATGGTTTTTGCTCCTGCACGGGTGACAACCATAACCAGGGATTTTTTTTTTTTTTTTTTTTTTTTTTTTTTGATTGGGTAGGAAAACAAAAACAGGAACTACTTTAGTAAAGGAAAATTTGGGTTTGGGAAAAAATCAGGAGGGTAATTGGGGTTTGACTCGTTTTTTGGACACTGTTGGATAGACAGGGAAGTAAAAATGAGGATTTCAGCAGCGGGGTGAAAGGATGGGAAAAATTGGCAGAAGGGAACAAAGAAGCAGAATTCAGAAAGGAACTCTGTGGTAAAAATTGAAGGTGATTGGGTGAAATCTGAGGAAGTTATGGCAAACCCTAAAAATAGACAAATGTGGGATTTCCGGCTGTAGGAAGGGGAACTGAGGATAGGGTCCTCAGGGATGAAATATGCAGAATGGAATGACAGGGGTTCCCTGAAAATTTCAAGGGAAACAGAGGTAAAACAAGGGAGATATGGAGAAAAAACTGAATTTTATACTCTTTTTTTCTTTTTTTTTTTTTTTCTTTTTTTTTTTTTTTTTTTTTTTTTTTTTTTTTTTTTTTTTTTTTTTTTTTTTTTTTCAGACTAGAGCGGCTAGGGCTCGGTGTTTTTTTTTTTTTTTTTTTTTTTTTTTTTTTTTTTTTTTTTTTTTTTTTTTTTTTTTTTTTTTTTTTTTTTTTTTTTTTTTTCTACAGACTGGAGCGGCTACGGCTCTGCTTGCAGAATGGGATCTCTGGTTCGAAGGATTCTGGAACAACGCCGAACGGCTGGACCTGGAACGGTTTGCAAAATGAATCTGAAACGGCGCAGCAGTGATCGACAATAGTTCAGCTGAAAGTAGATATGGACCCCAGGTATGTGCGGCTTCCTAACAGTTCAGGGTTTTCACTCGGCCACCAATGCTGTCTGACGGCTTGCGTATTGGGGCAGTACCCCTCACTCCACGGCTCAGGTAAAACTGATAACCGCTTTGCCACAAACGACAGCTCTTGGTTTACCTCACGGGTGGGAACTAGTCAATCAGGTAGGGGTCGTTGCCCTTTTCGCCGGCAGGTCCTCTCAATGGGCCAGCTACTTCGGGGTTCCTGTGGTACTCCTCACAATGAGTTTTAGGGCTTATGCCCAAGTACTTCCCACAGTTAAGCGGATAGGGATTATTCCCAAATCCGAACCTGCAACAGATGTGAAAAAAAAAATTTGGCAGAAATTTCACCCAGCGAGCCCAAGAAAGTGCTCTGATACCAGATGTGAGGCACCTGCAACAATTAATTAACAAGAATGCGCGAAATAGCAGAAATGACAGAACTCAGAATCACTTTTGTATTGATCACGGGCCACTTCGAGGGGGCAACCTCCTTTGAGCAAGCTCAATACAAATAACTTCACGGTGCCTTCATAGGTCTCAACACCCACTTATATACTAATTCTAGGCGCCAATACTATGGGTCGAAACCATGGGCCGTTACAAACTATGGATTAACAATACTACGGGCGACTTACAAAGCATATGCGCCAACAACAATAACACAAACTATTGATTAACAAATACTACGGGACGACTTACAAAGCATATGCGTCCAATAACAACATACTAACAAAGTAAAGACATGGGTTCCTAACATCCACACGACTTACCTCACAACAGCTGCCCTAGCAGTCCACGTAGCAAAGAAAAACGCCAAGTTATTTTACCACAGCCGATCTGAAACACGTGGATAAAACTCAATGTGGCCACGAGTCTGCTCCTTGTGCCAATGTATGGTATTTGCTGCGTAATAGCTGGAAGTCCAAGAGAAGTATCAGATCCATTATTCAATTCATCAACAAGTTCTTTTGGCGCAATCTTGGTGTCTAAAAATTCCTCGATCTGTTGAAATATTATCTTATGGTCTTCTGTAAATACTTGAAGCAATGCAGCTGACCCCAAAAGCTGAAGAACCGTCTCTATCTCTGAAAATGTAGCTAGACCAACTCCTGCTGCTGCTACACCTACTGTGACAGGAAACAAGGCCTGAGTTATAGTGGCTGCAAAAAGGACGTGTGGAAAACTCAATCTTGAACGGAGATGTCATTTCTCATGGTTTCGGCTATAGGAATCCTGGCATCTTTTTCCACATCATCAATACCATAAAGATTTAACAAGCCCCGCGTGGCTACTTCATTGTCGGCGGCAAACACTCTGCTAACAATTGCTCATGGGCTAAAACTTTTCTGCCCTTCCCGATCCGAACAATGCAAGCATCAATTGCCTATCTTCTATATAAATATCTCTAGGTCCACTCATAACAGATTTGACTTATTTAGTTCATGTTACCACTTGATTTTCTGCATCCGCAACGACACTGTTTTATGCATTTTTTGTTTCATTTTACTTGAAAATATTTTTCCTTGCTGCAGTTGGTAAAGCCTTCTATGATTCACTACCATTAGTACTCATCCTTAGATACCCCTGCTTGTTCTATGGCAGATCTGAGCTTGAGAACAAGCTCATCTCTCAAATTCCTTCAACTTATTCTGGGTGGAATCTTGTAAGTCTGACAGGGTTTCAGAAACGCAGAATGTGACTGCCTTCACATATGACTTTAAAGCGTTTGCTTCCTTATGTTTGAAAAATGCCCCTTTTATAAGCTGAAGCACAGTCATGAAATTCTGCTCCTAATGATACCTTCACCCTGTCTGCTAAATATTTCCTCAACATCAGTGGATAATGCTTCATCATATTCGCCGTCACTTCCATAATCCTGTAGATTTCAACAATAGAACCACCAGAAATTCATCAAGTGACCACCCATACAAAAATGGGGGATAACACCTCCTAACCTATGTCTTTCAATGATCGGCGTCATTTTGTTGTCTATCTTATATCTCAACTAATCACCAATCCATTTAACCAAAAATTAAAAATAATTATGTTCCCTCCATAGCCATCTTTTGCCTACATTTTATTCTACCCAATTATTTTAATCATTGTAACAAATAAAATAATATATAAACATATCAATAAACAAATAATTAAATAATAAAACCAATATTAAATAAAATTGATATGTAATTAATCGAATAGATAGAGACGTACCTTTCCATTGAAAAGGCACATAAGACTATATTTAAATGGTCCATCAAATTGTAATATAATCATCTCTCATCAATATATATTCAATATTATTAATTCTTTCCAAATGGAGTTATTTCTAATGGTTGACTATTCACTTGAATAGTCTTATTATGATTCAGACACGATCACAACATGGAATATCGGGATACGGATATTACATCGGTATCAAAGCCCCTTCTTGGGCTTGATTCCGGCCTTTGGCCACAAACCATTCTCAGAGCTTCTCTGATTAGGAATATTTGATCCACATTGGCTTTTGGCCATCATTTTTGGGTTTCCCAAAAATCTAGGACCTTGTCCAAAAGTAGGCTTTTGGCCCAAAGAAGATCCAGTCACAACGTTGAAGCAAATCAAGTTAATAAAAGAAATATTATTCCGATGCAAAATTCAAAGACAACCGTAAATCAAGGAATCCAAGAATATGAGAAGAGAAATAAAAAAGAGAAAATAAGTAATTATTTATGTTGCAAATAAGAAGAAGAGAACAAGAAGTAAGAAAAACAAATTACAAAGAAGAAGTGTGAAAAACAAATTATCTGCAAGATAAAGAAAAAAGAAAAAAAGAGTAGAAAAAAAAGGTTAAAAATAGCATTCATAAAACTGCACATGGTTTTATGAAGCCACACATGGTTTTATGAAACCGCACATGGTTTTATGAAGCCACACATGGTTTTATGAAACCGCACATGGTTTTACTTAGTATATTAAAATTATAAACAATTTTTATAAGGTATATACAAAGAAAGATGTGACCTTCATCACTAATGCTTTGAGGACAAAGCATTTTGAAGAGGAAGGTCATGTAACAAATAAAATAATATATAAACATATCAATAAACAAATAATTAAATAATAAAAGAAAAGTAATTAAACCAATATTAAATAAAATTGATATGTAATTAATCGAATAGATAGAGACGTACCTTTCCATTGAAAAGGCACATAAGACCATATTTAAATGGTCCTGTTACCAACTTTTTGTACCATAGTTGGATTTTCTGGAGAGCCACCATTTTACAAACATGATAAATGTTTGATTCCAGTGTATCAGATGATCCAACATATTGTAGCTAGCCAGTTGTGGTTAGCTTGTTTTGTTTTTTGAGTCAACATGACCATGGCCCCATGGGGGTTTGTAATAAAGTGTGCTAGTAGGATCTGAGTGCCTCGGTTCCTCATGACTGGATTAAGCAACTAAGGTATTCCAAGGAGTTTTTTCCCTTGTCAATTATACTTTGCTTAAGGCGAGGTATAATCGATGAGGTTTTCTCCCGCTCCTCCAAAGCTGGAATGCCCGATTTTGAAAATTTGGCCATGGGGGGTTATTAGAGGCCAACTAATGTATATAAGCCTACTAGACACTGTTAGAATAGGTGTCAGTCATGTCCTAGGTCCATAAAACCCTCAGAAAAAATTTCGAGAAAATTTTACCGGGTCCGTCGAAATTTGGGTTTTAATTATTTTTTAAATTTAATAAATTTCTCTATAGTTTAAATAGAGAAATAATTATTTGTAATATGTCAATCATCCGGGGTCCGAATTCAGTGATTGATGGCTCGTTTGATAAGCCAAAAATCACACATGACCTATGGAGCAGCTAAACCCAACTTTCGGATGTCAATTCAGCCCCGTAATTAACATTTTCTCTGAAAAGTCATTTACAGAGAAATTATTAATTAAAATAATAAAATTGATTATTTTGGAGATAATCCAAATCTCTCCAAAATTAATCAATTTAATTAAAATAAAAGGCTAAATGACATGGCAATGAGCATTTAGGAAGATTCCAATCAACTCCAAGTCTTCCCAGTCAACCATCCAGTCACCAGCTAAAGATCTTCTTGAGCCAATTCGCCCTTCCTCATGCATAATTCGATTTGGTGTGTTGGCATGTGATGAATGGTTTGGTGGTTAGCATTAAAGTTTTAGGTGGGCACCCTCATAACTCACCACACCTACCAAAGCTTGGCTCCTTGTGATGATTCGAGTCTACACCTACCTATTACCATGTGTCTCCCTCACAACCAATTCGCATATCCTACAAATCCTCACGTCACTCCTCTCTAGCTCACGTGGATCCTAGTTGGGGTTCATCTATTGGTTAAACTCCCATGCAAACACCATTTGATTGGCTCCCATTCAATTACGAATTAGCACCTACCTTTTATCCACTTGGCATCCACCAAACTAGCTCGCACTCCACATGGCTCACGCCCTTCCTACCTTAGTTCACGCCATTCCCTTGTTGTAACTCGCTTATTGGATGTTGCTCTCATCTCACCTACCATAAACTCGAGTTAGCCCCAAAGCTTGGTGTTGATTGGATTCAAACTACTTGCCATTGCCAAATTCGACCTAGGGTTTAGATTGAGTCTTTTACTATAAAGAGAGGCCCATCTGGGTTATTATCTCATGGATTTCTTATGCATCGAAACTCTGATGAAATTGTAAGCGCTTTTAATTGAGAATAAAGTTGAGACTTTGGAGGTCAAAAACGTGGAGGCTTTTGATGTGCATTGCTTCACTTGATATTGAGGTGATATTGTTTTACATTTCATTTGAGGCTCTTAAGTTGTAGATCATGTTCATGATGGCTAACAATCTAGCACAAGTAGCATGTATCTAGTCCTTTTCACTTGAATGTTTTGTTTCAAATATATTATCCATGCTTAAGGTTCTTGCAGGTATATCTTCACTCTACAATAAGACCAAAGGAGTTTTAACTTTTGGATTTGAGAAACAAAGGGAGTTAGATCTTCTCCATCAAATATTCAAAACACATTTTTTGGTTACTTGTTACTATAGGCTTCCATCTCTTCTAGCCTTCTAGTTTGCTCCTTGAGTTTTTGCTTTGACTTGCTAAGCCATTTCTAGCCCCTCTAGCCTTGATCCGAGATTGTTCTTGTCTTCAAGCCATAGATTAGTTTGCCATAAGGTTGAAGTTCCTTCAACCTTGGGGAATAACTTGGGATTTGTTCCCTTGTGCTCTCTTCAACACTCGTAGTCGGCGTATCACCAGTTAACCGGAGGATTTCCAAGGCGGTGTTCTACTATCCCAAGTGTTCCACTTGAAGCCCTTGCCCTAGATCTGCTTCCCCATAAGTTTGTCTTCATCCTCCCATTCGCCCCACTTGATTTTTTGTCTTCATCCTCCCTTTCGTCCTACCTCATTTTTTGTCTTCTTCTCCTTGTATTCGTCCCACTTCACTTTTGCATTTCTCTCCTTCCTTTCGTCCTACCTTACCTTCCTCCTCTCGTCCCTCTCCTACTTCCTCTCCTCCTTCCACTCATTTTCTCCTTGGCTTTTGCCTCTTTGCTTTCATCCATTCCCATCTTGCCCTACAACACATAACAAACAACAAAAACAAACAAGTGTTAGTATTAGTAAGTAGTTAGTGTAATTTTCATGCTTAGTTAGTTGTTAGTTATTTGTTTAGAATCTCAAACTGTTAGCTAGTTGCACTTTTGAAAAGTTTGTGGTTAGATTCCTTTTATAAATCAAAATTTATGCATTTGAAAGTTTAAGTTAGGCATATCAAAGGGTCATTTAAGGCTTGCATTTAGTCTTTTCTCTTTAAGTTTTGTAATTCCATTCCAAAGTAGGAAAGTTGGCATATAGGGTAGTGTAAAATTTTGTGGTTGCATTCTCATTCCCACCATATTTTGGGGCATTTTAGCTTGCTGGTCCGTTTTACCATATTAATTATTTCAAGACAAAATCTCATGCTCTTTCATGTTTTAGTCTTATTTTGCAAACCTAGACTTGATTGTTCAAAGTTTGATTAGATTTCTAACGCTAATGGGTGCATGAGTTATTGGCTTATTCTTGTGGTAGGATTGTGGGAAGAGAAAGATCTCTTAAATCAAAAGATCAAATCGAAGAGAGAAGAAGAAATCAAGCATCATAAGACATATTTCAAGATACACCTTATCCTTTGTAAAAGCCATTAAGGGCTTCAATTTTTTCAATTTTTTCAATTTTTATAAGTTGTTTCTAGGTAGCCATTAAAGACCTTTCAAGGATTTTCCCTTGAGGCACTTGTAAAGGATTAATAAAACTTATAGTGGAGAGGTCCTCCATTTTTGGTCTTCTTCCCCATTTGGGGAAGAGTGTTGGGTTTTGTGGTTTGGCTTAGTTAGAATCTTTCTCATATGCTCTTAGTTTAATTTCACTTCAATAAGTCGTTTTGCTTATCTTCCATATTTACTTACCCCCATGCTCTCCCGAGTAGGGTCTTTGACCTGAAAGAGACTCTTGGGTAGTTTAGATTTACTTTTGTTTATTATTATCTTGTTTCTCTTCCAATCCTTGACCAGAGAATAGCTAACTTTGGGATCGTATCCCAAAGGCCACATAGTTTTGTGGTAGCTTCTCGCTCCCCCATCAACTTCTTGTGGACATCCAGCTAGCTGGAAGGTTTCGAGGATTGGTGGCTTCTAGTGGTTGATCTTGTTCGGAGATCAATCCCACCTAGTAGATTAAAGTTTGTGTGGTAGAACACTAGATTCACTCAGTTTCATTTTATTTCGCAAATAGTATTGTTAGTAGTATTCATATCTTGCTGATCAATACTATTGTTTAAATCTTGTTTCAAGTTAAGATATACTGCTTTTACAATTCATTTGCCTCTTTAAAATAAACCAAAGTCTCTAAAACTTGGCCAAATCCAAGTCAAGAGCACCCTCTATCGGAGGGCATTTTAGTTTTGCATCTCCCTGCATTAGGCATTGTTAAGATAGCAAGTCTCTTGAAGTGTGGTCATAAGACCAAGTTAAGAGCGCTCTCTGTCGGAGAGTTGAACAGGGTTTTTCTAATAATAAAATTTTCCACTCATACACCCCTTTAATTAATTTACCTTGGTTTCTGTCCTACACCCGTATGCTCTGCCAACCGGAAACGGTTGGGCTAGTACTCAGAAAGGTGGAAGACTTGATAATTTACAAGTGAAAATCTAATTAAAACTTTCACCCCATAACCAACGGACCGGCGTTGTCATAAAGTATTTTAATTAGTTCTCAAGGGAGGCGCCGGAGTGCCCAATCTGCGACACGGTGGCTGGTTAGCATTGCGCGCCTCGCTGTGATTCCAGACAGGTTCCGACAGGTCTCTTAAAGGAGCTGCTTAAAATTACTTTCCGGACACTCTTTGAACATCCTTGGTTTTAGCCCTAATAATCAAGAACATCTAAAACACTTAAAATTTACCAAGAACAATTGCAAAACATCCTCACAAACAGCTACTTTCGACTTATTCTTTCAGCATCACAAGTTTTATTTGACTCCATTTGGCACTGGTCTTCAATATTTATATATCTTTGAAATCTGGACCATATGTCCTTGTCACTTGTTTAAATTTCAATCTTGTGGATGCCTTAAATTAAATTATAAGTCAAAGTATTCTGTTATCTTCTGAATTTGTATCTTATGAATTTTGCAACTTGGATTGCGTGTTTAATTCTGTTCTAGTCATCATTCAAAAAACTCCTAAACAACACCCATCCGCATCACAACACAAAAAACATTTAAACACACAAAGAGCCTTAAACAACTCTTTCTTAGGGACTACCCCCCTTGGCTTCGTTAGGAGTTTTGCCTAAACGGAGGAGCTGGGATTTAGGTGACAGTACCTGGCTCATTGCTTGCCCCCAAGGCCACACCTCTCCCCACATTCCAGTGAGGGAGACAGCTTTCAAAAGGTTTCTGCTGCTGGTGTGCAGTTTGGCGGACAATAGGTCCATCAAATTGTAATGTAATCATCTCTCATCAATATATATTCAATATTATTAATTCTTTCCAAATGGAGTTATTTCTATTGGTTGACTATTCACTAAAATAGTCTTATTATGATTCGGACACGATCACAACATGAGAATATCCTGATACGGATATTACAATCATCATCTATCATCGCTTGCTCCTTTATGAGAATAAACATTTCCATTTCCTTTTGCAATTTCTCCATCCGTTCCTCCATTGTCATCTTTCACAGCGTCACTTCCCCTTATGATTTCATTTTGTCTTAAACATGTAGCCTAAGACCACCCCATTACATCATTTTCTATCACTTATCACTTAAGTAGCATCTATGTAATTTTCCATTTCCGTTCCACTAATTCTTATTCATCTCGTTACACTCTCTCCTCCTCCTACGATTGTATTTCCTATTTCCAATTGCTTCAGTTCTGCCAGATGGACTAGGATTAAAATATTGATGTTGGAATATAGTGGACTATTTTCTATTTTTAATATTTGAGAAGGGAGAAAATTGACAGTGAATGTGTAAAATCAAAAGGTGTTTGAAAAGGGAGGAAATTGAGAGTCAAAGCATAAAATCAAAAGGGTGTGCCAACATAACTTGAACCGTTTCACCAGCATTGAAAAATGTTTATTGAGCCCTCTGACTTGTTCTATATCCTAATTCATAAGTAAAAGGACAAAGATTTTATTTGAATCCCATTAATCGAGCGAGGCATGTGAATTGGAACCTTGAAGCCAACAATAACATAAAATGATAAATAATCAAAATGCAAATATAGCAGAAATTGAGGAGAGATTGAACTAATTAATAATTATTATAAAAAGTGGTTTCAACCGTTCACATTTCCTCAACTAGAAAATAGAGTCCAACATCACAAGAATTAAAACAAAATATACAGTAACCAAATATGAATATAGATAAAACTAAAATGGAGGCAATAGATATAGAAGAAATCAATGAAAAAATGGTATCCCTAGTGGTAGTAGTGTCGACACAAAAAAGTGATCCTATCAATCAATATCAAGTGACCCCTATCTATGTCTGGAAGCAAGCTTACAAAACATCAAGAAAGAAGCCAAAAAGTGTATGATCGAGCAATACTTCTTCATTAATCCACAAAAAAGTATAAGGAATGCATCAACCTAAATGTATTGCAATTGGAAGGACCTGCATATGATTGATTTCTCTTGTTGGCAAAGGAAACCAATAGTTCCATAATTACCTGGCAGCCATTCAACATGTAATGTTTAAAAAGATTCAAATGTCTTAAGAAGTAGGAATTTTTTGTTAAGTTTAGCATAAAATTCACAACAAGAGCATAATAAGGATCACTGAAAGAAACACAATCACAAGATAGACATAGATTTATCCTAGGAAACCCTCATGGGTAGAAAACCCATCAAAACTTCCTCAATATAGATGATCAACAAATACAAAGATGAAATCCCCAAACAAGAGCTCCTTCTCCTCCTTCGCAGATCTCTCTCTCTCTCTGTTATAGGTCAAACTTGCACCTCTCCGTCCGTGATCACCTTGAGTTGTTGATCACACAAAAGGACAACTTGGATGGAGGAGCATGTTGACCTTAGATGAGACCTTGACTCATTCCACCTCCTTACAAGCTGGCAAAACCCTAAAAAATGTCATTTTGAAACATGAGCGCTACTCTACTTCAATAGACTAGCGCCTGTACCCTACTCTAGTGTGCAATAGTAGCGCTTAAACCTCATGGGTGCTACTCCTCTTCAATAGAGTAGCGCTCAACATTTAAAAAGTCATGAGCGCTAGTTGTAAAACACTATTGTAGCGCCCTGGGCACTACTCCACTGTGAAATAGTAGCGTATACCTCAAAAGATGATTAAAAAATAATTAATTTCACGAAGAGGATTAGTTGCAGTTGGTTTCCCAACTTCCCCAACTTCCTCCATAACCATCTCTCGACCTGAACTGCCTCCCTTGTCCTATAAATACAAAGAGGAATAAAGAGAGGGGTTAGAGACATGAATGCTATAGAGAGACTCTTAAAGAGAAGCTTGTGTTGAAGGAGGTTATGCTGGAAGATTTCCAAGCCAACGAAGAGCAGGACCCCAGGATCAGGTTGCAGGAGCATGCTGCAAAGTCATGTATAGTTTGTATCATCAATTTGCATTTGACAATAAAAGGTTGAAGCATTTTTCTTGTCCCAAATCAAGTGTTCATTGAATCATGTACTTGTTTGGATCTGTTTTGATTTATATTGATGTTTAAATTGCTTTGTCCATTTCATCATTATATATTATCCAAGACACGCTGAGAAAGGTACTTGTATTGCAGGTTTATCGAACAGAAGATTGACTTGAGGATCGAGCGCAAGATCAGATAAGAGCTAGGATCGAACTTCGTTCAAAAAGGTATGTTCTCAAGACCTATAACTTATTTCCATTCATAAACATCTCTGTAATACAGTTAGTATGCTTACCTGTCATCCCCTTTCAATTGATAGTATCTGTTTCCTTACTATAGGATAGTTTTTCCCGCCAACAGACTGGCGACTCCGCTGGGGACCATTGTTTTTCTCCTCTAGGAAACCTTTCTTGATTTTCTTTCCAGTACTTTATAACTCTTTCAATCCTCTGAGAAGTCCTGTAGGTATCCCCTGCTTGCTTCTCCCTGTTTGATTTCAATCTTTTGTATCTTTTCAAAGTCAGTTTTTAATTCTTTAAGACCTGAGCGCTACTCTGTTATACGTACAGTAGTGCCCATACGCTACTATGCTATACATACAGTAGCGCCCATCTCTCCAGGAGCGCCACTTTCCCTACTGCACAGTAGGGTACATTCCTGTAGCCTTCTGTTGGTTGTTTGGTTGAGTTTTCTGCTTTTTTGGGTGGTCTTCTGACTTTGTTTTAGGTCTCCTTGACTGGTATTTGAGGTTTATAACTCTTCTTTGAGTCTCAGAACCTTTCTTTGAGTCTTTTTGCCATCTTTAGATCGCTTGCTTACTTGTGGAATATTTGGTCCATTTATAACTTTTTTTGGAGACTAAGCTTTGTTCCTTAGTGAACACCCTTGCTTACCTTTGCCCTGATGGTGTGTTGCTGACCTACAAACCTGCATGCTTTGCATGTGCTGTTTGTGGCAACACTTGTTTGCTCTTTACACATCTTATCCTTTGTTTTAGGGTTTGGTTCGTTTTGGAGCCTTTGGGGTGTCTTCCAAACTTGTTGAGTTCCAACTTTCCTTGACTTTGTGTCTCTTTTCGGTATCAAGTGTACTTAGAGTGCTTTAGTTTGCTTCATTTCTCAGTCCTTGTGTTAGTAGGGTGGTTGTTAGCTTGCTTGCCTACCGTTTGCTTGGCATAGTGGTCTTGTTAGGGTTTGATGCTTTGGGGTCTTGTTAGGGTTTGATGCTTTGGGTCAGCCCTCTTGTGTTTGATTCCCAGTTTTGAGTCTCATTTTCCTTTGTTTTCTCTCCACTTTGCTTCCGAGTGTGAAGGCTTTTTCTTTTGCAAAAAACCTGTAAGACAAGTCTTTGTTGAGCTAGTGTTTTGACAGCTGTAAGCTTAGGAGCCATTTTTAGCCATACTTACACATTGTGCATAAGTCTTATTTGCTTTCCATGTTTATAGTTCTTTTTCATTTATAATAACAAAAAAAGCAAAAATTTGGTAGCTTAGGGTTAGTAAGGCTTATATTTTTTACAAGATAGCATAGGTTATTTTGTTTACAATTTCAAAAGAAAAAGAAAAAAAGAAATTTGATTAGATTTGCTCAGTTTTCAGTTTGGAAAGAACATTAAATGAAAAAATAAAAAGTTTTGTTGTTGAAAGTTATAATTTATGCACTTTGCTTTTCTGTTGCAACCACGCCACACAAACGCACTACCTTTTGAGTAATAGCAGCCCTAAAAATCTTTAATAAAATTAAATAGTAACAATTTTTCTTTTTAGGGATACACTACACCAACTAGTCTTAGTTAGGATCTTGGGTTTAAATCACCTTAAACCACCCAAGGTCACACATTACGCAAAAATCGTAGTTCGACTATCACAGGTAAACCCACTTCATTCAAAGCTTGCCTGGATCTATGCAGTAGGTCTTGTGAGATCAGATTGTTGGGAATACTCCTCCTACTTTCTGTTTTGAGCATATACCAGGATTGGATCGCGTTTGGGGACTCTTTTGAGTTTCGGGCTCAGTTACCCTGCCCACGCCTTCTGATTCGACCAGAGACTGTTCCCCCAGGAGTTTTCGGTGTTGTGGTATCCTTAGTATCTGACCATAGGTTCATACACAGGTGACATCGGAGGGTATATCTGCTGTACCTAGGTTGGACGTGGGAGGAAATCCCTTGCAAGTCTTTGGGAGGGCGGTTGGGTGATTCCAGCGCTTGCACCCTTAGTCATTGTATTGTGGACCCCGGGTAACTGTTCTTCATCCTTCGTTGATCTGTTCTGGGCCCTCATCATCCCAGACTCTTCTCCGGAAGGCACCTTGTTTGCTTGGTTTGCATACTTAGGACTTTTTAGTTGGCGTGCTGTTTGCCCCCTAGTCTTAGTGGCCACTAGGTTTTCTAGTTTTATTTTTATATATAATCGTGGACAACCAAGAACTTCGTAGGTCGAGAAGGTTGCAAAACCTTCCGCCACTTAGAACAGAACCACTACCGCCAGCTAGACGACAGCGGGTAGACCCCAGTGTTCCGTTGGAAACCACTGGCGAAATAGAACTTCCTGAGGAACTTTTTACAACGGAAAATCCTGAGGAACTACCACCTGAAATTGAGTTTCCTGAAGAACTACAAACTGCAACAGAAAGCCCTGAAATAGAGGTTTCTGAGGAACCACAACCGGGGAATCTAGATTAGCGACATTTTAGTTCAGTTGAGATTGAAGATCTCACTACTACTGAGTACAGTACTCCTTTTAATCCTCCTTTGACTAATCTTAGAAATCCGCTTTTGTTACCCGTTGGTTTCCAGCACCCCGATTACAGTGCATATAATTTCCCACCTGAGCATTTTATGACTAATCCGGGAGGCGAACTGGGAGTTCCACAGACTCCCACCATAGGTATGAACACTAATACTATAAATGCTCCTCCTACTGCCACACCGAGTTCGGCACAGACAACCTCTGTGTCCACTCCGTCCTTCAGCTTTAATACTGGTACATTAGGCATGTCGAGTTCAACAACTATGGCATCTGCCTCTACACCTACTTTTGGACCTAGTAGTACATCTAATTTAGTTCCACCTCCTTTGACTCAACCGTCATATCACATACCCAGTACTTGGATTTCCACACCCGCTATAGGGCCAAGTGCTTCTGTAACTGTGCCTGTCATGAGTACCATGACCGCACCGTCTACGTTAGCTACTATTGGTTTTAATACCTTTGCAGGTCCCAACACGAATCAAGGTAATTTACATGCAGGAAATGTCCCTTTTTCCTTATTTTCGGGAGGAGGGGGTAACATTTTTAACCAACAATATGGCGGGGCTAACACCCAGCCACAATGGACGAACCCACAGAGCACTAACCCACTTTCATATGGGTGGGGGAATTTCAATAATACTTTCATGCAACAACAAATGGCCAGGGGCAACCCCTACCAGCAGATGGTTGGGGGCAACCCCTACCAGCAGTTCATGGGTCAAACTATGGGTGGTTCCCCCTTTATGACCCCAGCTTATCAAATGCCATCTTACAGACCTCTTTTACCATTTCTGGCAACTCTAAATTTTCCAGACCTTTCCAAGTTGACAAATGATCCGGTGTATCACAATGCCACATGGCCACCAGTTCCTACCAAGTTACCTTCGGACATTCCAAAATTCGAAGGCAAAACGGGCGAGGACCCTGGTGACCATGTCACTACTTTCCATTTATGGTGTTCCTCGAACTCACTAAATGAAGATTCCATCAGGTTGAGACTATTCCAAAGGACCTTAACCGGCGCTGCAGCCAAATGGTACATTGAGTTACCTGCAGCTACATTCTTGAATTTTGGGGATCTCGCAACTGTCTTTTTGAATCACTTCCAGCTTCCTGTTCGGTATGATGCCGGAACAGACCTTTTGTCTACATTTAGGCAAAATAAAGCCACTCATTTATCTGATCACATTCAGGAGTGGCGAAGACGAAAGAGGCTCATTAAAGCCAACATACCTCCAGAATTCCTTCTTGAATGGTATTTGAAATCACTCCTTCCTTACATTTCTAAGGAAGTAGCTACTTCTGGAGTGTCTACCGAGGAAGAAGCCATCCTACGGACCCAGCAGTTAGATCTTGTTTACGCACAATCTGGGTTACTGTATGAGATCATACCTGATGCACCGCGATCGAATACCGATCTGAGTAGACCTAAAACTGGACCACATGCTGACGGCATAGTGGGTTCAGTTGATTCTGCAGCTTTCGAAGCTTTGACTAAACAGGTTCATGCCCTATCTGTTAAACAGTCGACTGCAAAAGTTACTTCCGTCACAACCTCTCCTTCTACTTCTGAATCTGTTAATCAGGTTCAGAACAATCAAAAGGGCATGTTATCACATATATAGTAGACGGGCTACCATACATTATTTTTCTAATTCCAATACACTATTCAGCCAGTTCCCTTACATTGAGATGTTGAGATGAGCATCTATATTGGATCACTTTCAGATTTTGGACAGCAGTTGTATTCCCCATGCCATGACTGAGTCTCAGGACACTCAGAGAGATGACCGATGTAGCCATTATACCATTTGTACAGAGCAGTCAGTAGTGCCCAGAGTTGCAGTAGCAGTTTCAGAGGACAGATGATGGTTCAGGTGATGAGCAATCAGGTATATGACTCAGCAGGTATATCATAGTGTTTTGGTTATATTGCTTTTATATTTATTCTTATAGCATGTCTTAGCACCTACTATCATGATCTGGCGATCATATAGATATGTGGACTTGGTTGATCTTATTATATATATTATATTGTCCCTACTCAGACTTAGAAGTTCACTATTCTATTCATTGGTTTTACCCTCCTTAGGGAGAATAAAGGTGATCATTCCACCATACCTTGGCTTGCTAGTGTTGGCTACATTATTCATTGTCTTCATCCATCCATTGCCTACCTTTTAGTTTATCACCCTGACTTACTACTTGACTAGTGACATGGAGGATCTTTTTCCCACTGTAGCCTCTGTATTGAATGAGCTTCCCTGTTTATTGTGTCTCGACTCTGAGTTGGTGACAAAACTTACCTGCGGTGAGTTGGAGTTCCTTGTGAATTCCCCCTAGTCACTAAAGTTGTGTTGGCTAAACCTGAAATTTTTAGTGCTGCCATGAATACAAAATCTGGAAAATGAAATGCTATATCTTGTATGAAAATCCCGTTCATGCAATGTGTTTCTAAACACACATGAATGAAAGGCATGCCAAATGAAAATGGCCATGAAAATAAATGTTATATCTTTTGTGAAATAAATGCCTAGGTAAACAAGTTGTCTGTGACACACCTAGAAGTGCTCAAGTAAACAAGTGCCTTAAAAACACACCCGCAGCAGAAAGCCTCAAATAAATGTAAATCTATGCAATGTGTTTATAAACACACATAGATCAAGGCTATGGAAACTTTAGGCCCAAAAGCAATGAAACTTAAATGCTATATCTAAATAATTGTTGGCCTCATTTGTATTATGGATTGTGCGCATCTGTTAAAGGTGAATAAACCCTCTTTGAACAACTCATCCATTTGTGAGACACCGCCTTTCCCTGTGTTGTTGCTCATTCAGTATATACTATGGTGTGTATTCCCTTTCCCTTTGCCAAAGTGTCACAAAGTTAAGTCAGTCAAGTCATCCCTTAGCCTAGCCTATTATTTTAGCATTCACCCTTCACTAACAAATTGATCACAGCTATGAAGTGAGTATGGTCTTGAAAGTCTAGTCTGAGTAATAATAATAATTAATGACATTATATATTTGGATTTAGACTGCCAGTAATGATTACTCTGTGTTATTATTGTTATTTGAATAAATTGTAGAGCATGCATTAACCTTTGACACTTTGCAGCAGCTTCTGATGATGGTCTGAGTTATATTTGGTCATGTTAACTTGGTCAAACTTAGTTTGACCAAGGTCAACAATAGGACATGAGATGGTTGGACCTTGTGATGATATGGATAGATGATATATGGTCTATGTACATGTACATGATGGTTCTATGCATCAGATACAGGTTTATGATGATGATTCATGGTTTACAGCATTATTTGATCATTTACATATTATTATTATTTGACATGTTCCAGTATATTGGATATATTATATGATCGTGTAGAGATTCATATGGTGTATGAGTACACATCTTGGATAGATTTGGACCTTCTGAGCCCAATGAGAGAGTCTGTTTTCAGTTCCAGGCAGTTACAGTGATGATTGAGCCTCAGTAGGCTACCCCAATGCAGTTTTGGTCTATCGGAGACCTTGTCAGAACAGAGAGGATTTTTATTTGGTTGACCTAGGGCGTTGTGCTTGGAGGGGGTGGTCCAGCCACTTGTTTTTACCATATTACCCCCCTCCCGGATACACAGGTTCCCTCACCTTGACAGCGCAAGCACTCCAGGAGGCAATTTGGGGCAATTTCACGCGTCCCGAGGCATTTCAGGATTGGTAGAAATGGCTATTGAGGAATTCGATTTGGGCTACTGAGGCAATGTCTTGGCATGGGATGATCAGTGATGATGGATTGATGTCTTCCACACCTCCTCCAGTAGTTTAAGCTTCATCGGGACCCGCATCCATCACTTATGGCACTTTCTGATGATTTCTGAGGCCTTTTGAGGCCCACGATTTGTCCATAGAGGCACGATTTGGTATATTGATGACTATTTTATTATTATTTTGCTATGGGGATTGACCAAGGGTGGCTAAAATTACCCCTTGGACCCACCATAAGCTTCTTATTATATTTTGTCATCATGATATGGTGGTATTCCCCTCTCCTAGGGCAATTTTGTCCACTTATGTTATATTTTATTAGTGATCCATGTATTTTATTGTTGAGCTCGTCTCAACCATTGATTAGACATTTGTATCTTTTAATCTTAGCCACTCATTCAAAAAGTGGTTAGGATTTTGATGCCTCTCCTTCCTATTTAAAGGAGAGAGCTTCTCATTGTAAAGGGACTTGTGGCTCTGTATAATTGGAATAGAAAATTATTATTGCATCTATCTCCAGTGTTGTGGTGAATGTTTTTGGTGTTCGTTCGTTGATTCTTTTTTTGCACTGAGTTATTGGAGATCTTGTTTTGCCATATCTTTTGTACCACGTTTTTGCATCTACAGGTGGAGGCCGATTTGCTTTGAGGAGGAAGTATTGGTAGGGGAAGACTCTCCCTACTTCTTCTTTGGATCTTTTCGTTAGTAACAGGGAGTATTACTGTCCCAGGACCTTCTCTTTCATGTTATCATTGCATTTTACTTGTATTTCCTCCATACTTGACTTCTCTGATTGAAATCGATTTTCCTTGAATTGACAGGTAAAGGAGGGTGCACTTGTGGGCTAGGGCATCAATTTGGCAAGCAAAATCACTAATTTCTCATTTGATCTCTGCGGGAATCTTCCTCAACATCAAGGCATCTCTCTTCATCACTCAGGTATGATCTCAAGGTAATCTCTATCTCCATGATCTATCCACTTGTCTAAAATATTTCAAACCCTAATTAATCAAAACCCCCATTTTACATTTTCTCAGATCTACTAAGATCTAGTGGCTTCTTGGGTAAGATATTTAAAACCCACATATATAGAATCCACGGCATCCCGGATCTATAGTTTGGTGAGGATTGGCTTCCATTTGACCCTCTTCCCAAGGCACTTAGCCTCTCCAAGCAAGGGCGCACTTCTTGGGGAAGGTGAGTTACCCTAGATCTATTTGATGGGTAGTTGAAATTCCACTTGATTCGTAATCTACACATCCAATAACCTACCCCTACACTGTCACTTTTCTGATTTCTACCTTGTGTTCCCTATTCCATGTTTTAAGGGATTTAATCCCATTTTTGGACCACTTGGTATCTTTAAACTCAGATCTAGTAAGATCTAGCCATCGGACTGCCTTGAGATTGTAGATCCATACTCTCACTTGATCAACCTACTTGGATCTAAATTTTGGATGTCATTGCACTTGTCTTGATCCATTTATCCCCATTTTTACCCTCCTTGGGCAAAGTCGCACTCCCTTGGAGATTGGAGTTGGTCCACTTCTAGGATGTGGGTACATGAGATTTTAGTGGATTTGGAACGGGCATAATTCAAAACCTAGGTCTAGTTGGTCACTTCATCAAATCTTGCCTTAGGATAGCATTCCTTGTTTTAAGGGATTGTGGTCCACTTAGGTCAAACCTTGAATCTTTAGATCTAGACTTACACCTCCATCAAACCTTTAATTGCCCACTTGTCTCATGCAATAGGAGTCATCAACCACAAGTTAACTTCACTTTGACTCCATTTTCCCAATTCCCAAGGCACTGATCTCTCTCCAAGTCAATTCGACTTTCCTAGATTGTTGGATTAACTTGTGGTTTGATCCTTGTTTGGTGGACTAAACCCTTTGATGTCATCATGCTTCATGATCAAGCTTGTCACTTGTACTAGTTAGCCCAAATTCAACCCCTAAACTACCCTGCATTGGACACGGTTCCCAAGGCAATGGATTTTCTCACATTGAACTAGTACTTCAATCCTGGATCCTATTTCAAATACCATAAGTCACTCTCGCATCAATAATGAACCACAGCTATACTCATTGAACCCCTCACTTGTCTTGTGACTTCATCCTTAGGTCTAGGATAAACCATACACCTTACTTCACTTAGAATTAACTTGATTTGGTGTCTTGGTTTTGATCTCTCCTGTCGAGAGTAGATCGGGTCTCCCCCTTTGTTGTTTGGGCTAGATAACATAAAGCGAAGGTTGCCTCGACTGGCGTGACAACCATCTATTGGAGGTCGAGGTGATCGTGGTTGCACCTTTTGAGTTTTCCTTTCCTATTGCCATCCATCAATGGATACATCCACAGGGGTAACTACAATTTAGGTGATAACAGGGCCCTCGGCAGCCCAATAACAAAAAGAAGGGCAAGAAAGGAGAGGGGAACCATCAAAAGCCCAAAAAAGAGAATGTTGAGGAGGGTAACAAAGAGAAGAAGAAGGTTAAGTTCCCTTGTAAACTTTGCAAGCAAGATCACCTTACTCATCAATGCCCTCTGCTCGAAGAAGCCCAGAAGCTGCTTCAAGAGAAGAAACCTGTCGTATTGAAAGATCCATTCCCTAAAGGACAGGGTTCAGCTTCTGGCACCTCCAATGCTAGGGGCACCACACATGCTTCGGTTGATCAAACTTTTATTAACATGGTTAATTCGGATGCACTCTTACAAACAAGAGCCAAGAACTATACCTTGGGCGCACAGAAAAAGGATAAAGAGATTCCAGAATCCTCCACTCCACTCCACATACCTGTGGACCCAATGCCCAAGATCCCGAAAGGTGTCTTGAAACGGGCATCGCACAACCCCAACACTCGGGCCGCCTCTAACTACAATGTAGTTGAGGATCTAGCCCAAACCCCTTGTGCCATGTCTACCTTAGAAGTCTTGCAAAGTTGTCCTTTACAACGAAACGCACTTCTGGCAGCTATTGGAAGTATGGAATCCTCTAACATGTCTGCGCGATTTGATATGGCTAATATCAAATACCGGTTGTCGTACCACATTGCCCTTCAGATTGAAGTCGTCCATGGCCCAATGACCATTAGACAAGTTGTCGTAGATGAGGGCGTGTCGACGTGCGTAATGTCAATTTCCTGTTGGAAAGCTTTGGGTTCTCTCGAGTTAGCCCCTTCTAACACATTGCTTACTGCATTTGATGGCAGGACTTTCCGTCCACACACGGTTTTTCCATCATTTGATGTCACATTGGCCGGTAAGACAGTTGCTGTAGAAGTAGAAGTTCTAGACGCTCCGCTTGATTACAACATGTTATTAGACAGGAGCTGGACGTATGCCATGTGAGCTATTGCATCGGCAGTTTTTCGAGTTGTTATGTTCCCGTTTGAAGGTAAAGTCGTTACAGTCGATCAGCTTTCTTTCACTCAGAGAAACAACCAGACTTCTTCGGAGTCCACGATTCCTTTAGTTGATCAAACCGCCCCAGTTAGTGAGAGTTTAGGAGCAGGGCTTTACGGGTCATTAATAGGCACTTTTGACCTGCCTGCTCCTACCTTATTTGTCGGTTCTAAGGAATGTTCATCGTCTGAGATTTCCACGGCCAGTTTAACAACTGATCCTGGGTTTCTCCCAACTGATTCAGAATCCTCTGTGCCTACATTTGTTCCAGAGGTAACCTACTTGGACTCACATCAAACTGCAACACAACATATATTGACTCCGCTGGTCTCTGTTGATTCAGATATGGACTATGTTGTTGCACCGTCACTCGATCCGACTCACTCTCTTAACAGTTTGGATACTACTTTACCTTTTGAGGAAGCAATTTTGGAAGCCATGACTGACCTGGACCGTCCTCGTGAACATATAGATCCCAAGTCCTTCTTGATTCCCTTTCTAAACTTGATAGAGAGAGGCGAGTTTTATTCGACACTCAGTGAGGATGTTGATGTCACTTCTATCCCTTCCACTTCACAAGTTGGTCCTACTGAAGGGAATAGATCGAGAACCATTCTGGTCAACATTTCCACTGCACCTGGGGTCACAGAAAACATTTTTATTGAAACGGGATGTTATCTTGATGAGGTCATTCCATACACCAATCTTTTTTATGATTTTCGTGACATCTTTGCCCGGCCTCATCATGAGATCCCAGGCATTGACCCTACTTGAGAAGTTTCTTCGAGCATTCTTCTACCTTTACTTCGAGCTTGTTAAAAACAGTAAGTAGGTTACGAGCAGTCTTCCACTTTTCCTTCGAGCTAGTTAAAAACAGTAAGGAGGCTATGAGCATTCTTCTATCTCTCCTTTGAGCTCGTTAAAAACAGTAAGAAGGTCACGAGTGTACTTTTTTGGACTCGTTAAAATTGTACGAAAAAGATTCCTATAGAGTTCTCTCTAAGCTCTTGTTAGACTCTTTAAATATGACAAGATTGCCGAGTATTGTTGTCATTTCAGACTCGTTAAAGGATTTGAAGCGACATCCACTCAAGTATAGAATTACCCATTTTCCGGGCCTAGGTGGATAAATTACGGAAAAGGTATACTCTAGGTATACTTTTGCATGCGCTAGAAGAGTTCTTCTTCCTTTGTTTTATACTTTTTCGGGGGAGGAGACTAACTGTACGAAAAAGGACCTTTTGGAGCCTTTCTTTAGGGTTTTCAGGCTCTCTAAACATGAAAACACCAAACGAGCATTCACCTACTTGGGCTCAATGTGAAATCCACGAGAGGGTAAGTAGAGAACTGTTTAAGTTTTTCAACTCTATCAACAAGAAAACACCACCGAGCACAGACCAATCCGGGCTCGATATAAAATCCACGGATAGGTGTAAAGAGGATTGTTTAAGTTTTTCAGACTCTATAAACAAGAAAACACCAGCGAGCATTAATCTGCTTGGGCTCGATACTAAAATCCACGAGCAGATATATGGAGTTATTGTTTAAGTTTTTCAGACTCCTTAAAATTGAAAACACCAGTGAGCAAGAACAGATCTCGGCTCGATATTAAAATCCAGAGATCAGTAATATAAAGTAATCTTCTATCTTTTCTTCGAACTCTGTAAACAATGAAGAAGGTACTGAGTCTTCCTCCCATGGGCTCGTTAAACTTTTTACATGGTTGGATCTATTGAGTTTTCATTCTTTCTTGGACTCATTAAAATAACAAGAAAGGTATTCTTTTATCTAAAAAGAATAAGGGATTGGAAAGATGTGTCATATCTTCAATGTCAAAGGCAGTTCAGTCAATTCTATCACAGCACCTACTTGAGTCTATCATGTCGGTTGGGTTTAGTTTTTGACCTCAGGGTGAACCTGATCTCCGAGTTGTTTACTCCCCCGGTTGGTTATTCTTCCAACCATATGGAGGGTCTGATAATGTCTCCTACATTTCAGGCTTATCATTTGCCCCATTATGTCGGAAACTGCCTGAGTCACTTTGTGTCGTGCTCACTGTTCAAGGATATACCCTGTGTCGGCCATTCTGCAGTTTACCTTGACCTCATGCGTCGGCCATCCTAGTGTCAGTCTTGTCACATATTACTCCATATCAGCTCATACCAGTTGAGTGTTCCTCGAGTTGGATGATAGAGGATGCCTTAAGGCCTCCCTTCCAACGGGCTTCTTCCCATCGACATCAACTCATTTTACTCTGGCAATGAAGTTTAGAGTTTCGGTTAGTACCTTGGAGATTGCAGTCACCAGTGGCAATTTTCCTCACTGTTGAATGTCGAGAATACATCAATGTCTCTTCTTCGACAGGATCCCCAAGTGTTTGACTCCAAGTCCATTTATTCACACTTGTCAGATCGTACTAGGTACCTTGGGCCCCATCATCATTATCGGTGGAAGCCCTCGCGTTTGTTAACGGTATACATCAATGACCGGTAATCAAACGATTCCCCCATGTTCGACTATCAGCTCATCTGTTCACATGGCTAGGGTTTGTACCTCGGGTTGTTTCGGATGAAGACCTTGGGATTTTGGATGACATTACCTCATTATGTTATCACCCAAGTTGCGCAAGACTGAGCCTCACTTATATTCGGCTCTCCATGATACATAGATCCAGTTTGTTGTTATGGCTATGATCTCTAAGTTCGACATGGATCCACGCTTGTATTCTAAGTGGCCATGCTTTATATACATCTCCTTGTTATGTATCGGAGATCATGTTATATCACATTGTACATCTATATGATGTCAAGAATGTAATTGCTCGCTAACCTTGATTTTTGTTTCAGGTGTTCTTGTGACTTGTTTCTACGGTTCCTTGCTCCTTCTCTAGCTTTGGATTGTAATGTATTTCGGCGATCGTTTCCCTCTAATCTCACACATTAAGGGGCATCTGTTATAGGTCAAACCTGCACCTCTCCATCTGTGATCACCTTGAGTTGTTGATCACACAAAAGGACAACTTGGATGGAGGAGCATGTTGACCTTAGATGAGACCTTGACTCATTCCACCTCCTTACAAGCTGGAAAAACCCTAAAAAATGTCATTTTGAGACATGAGCGCTACTCTACTTCAATAGACTAGCGCCTGTACCCTACTCCAGTGTGCAATAGTAGCGCTCAAACCTCATGGGCGCTACTCCTCTTCAATAGAGTAGCGCTCAACATTTAAAAAGTCATGAGCGCTAGTTGTAAAACACTATTGTAGCGCCCTGGGCACTACTCCACTGTGAAATAGTAGCGTATACCTCAAAAGATGATTGAAAAATAATTAATTTCACAAAGAGGATTAGTTGCAGTTGGTTTCCCAACTTCCCCAACTTCCTCCATAACCATCTCTCGACCTGAACTGCCTCCCTTGTCCTATAAATACAAGGAGGAATAAAGAGAGGGGTTAGAGACATGAATGCTATAGAGAGACTCTTAAAGAGAAGCTTGTGTTGAAGGAGGTTATGCTGGAAGATTTCCAAGCCAGAGAAGAGCAGGAGCCCAGGATCAGGTTGCAGGAGCATGCTGCAAAGTCAGGTATACTTTGTATCATCAATTTGCATTTGACAATAAAAGGTTGAAGCATTTTTCTTGTCCCAAATCAAGTGTTCATTGAATCATGTACTTGTTTGGATCTGTTTTGATTTATATTGATGTTTAAATTGCTTTGTCTATTTCATCATTATATATTATCCAAGACACGCTGAGAAAGGTACTTGTATTGCAGGTTTATCGAATAGAAGATTGACTTGAGGATCGAGCGCAAGATCAAATAAGAGCTAGGATCGAACTTCGTTCAAAAAGGTATGTTCTCAAGACCTATAACTTATTTCCATTCATAAACATCTCTATAATACAGTTAGTATGCTTACCTGTCATCCCCTTTCAGTTGATAGTACCTGTTTCCTTACTATAGTGTAGTTTTTCCCGCCAACACTCTCCTATGCGAGTTCACAAGTGAGTGAGTGTGTGTTAAATGAGGAACACACCTCCTCTATTTATACTTTACTTCACTTGGCTTTTAACCCTAACTGGGCGGACTTCTCCTAGGAGAGGCTAATAACCCCTAACAACTTAACTCAAAGCCGACTTCTCCTACGAGAGTCTAATAACCCCTAACAACTTAACTCAGGGCTGACCTCACTAAGAGAGTCTAATAACCCTAGTTATAACATCCCGACGGAGGAATAAAACATCTCCTAATGAATAATAATATCCCGACGGAGGAATAAAACATCTCCTAATGAATAATAATATCCCGACGGAGGAATAAAACATCTCTGGATAATAAAGTACAAATAGAATATTCTTAGAAGTTACAATATTTCAACATTTTTCAACCAGCTCACTCATTGGCAATGGATAGACACAGTCAAGAAGTACATACATGAGTATGAATAATTGGTCAAAAGAGTTTTGAGATATTCCACAAGAAGATCTAAACAATCTTATATCAATGGCTTAAAACTGGATATTAGAAGCCATCCAAATGGCCAAATTTGTAGCCTGTTATTTGCTAGCAACATAACTTCTAACAAATATATTCCTTCTCGTATAAAAAAATCAAAGCCCAAAAAACAAGACCTAAATACTACCAAACAACATGGTATACAATGGTAAGTGGAGACTAGAGCACATTGGCAAAATCATTAGGGTAAATTTGGGGTCTAAAATGGGACTCCTATGGAAAATACTAAATGAAGAGATAGGAATTGTGGAGGGAAAGAAAAAGAAAAAAATCATGTATTTTCAATTTATCTCCTTGTAGGTTTCCTAAAAGTATCAAGTGTAGGTATTCGTTGGATGTGGAATTAAAGTCCACATCAAATGAGTATCCAGACTTGATTCTTTTTGTAAATATGCGTTATATTTACAGAAAAATATTTACAATCAGAAAACCAAAAAGTGGAAGGGTATATACAATGAGAGTCATAGCCTCTTCCGAAGTGATACTAAAGCTGAAATAAAAGAAGAGTACTCAATGTGATCCAAAGATTGGGCATCTTTGATTAGCAAAGAACCTGTTTCCGACACCCGATAACAACGTCATCCTTCCAAACCGAACCAAAGGCAAACAAAGAGATAATCTCATGATCAAAAACAAACTTACACCTTAATTTTCACAAAACAATAACACCACTATCCTCAAGAAATGTCAAATCCCTAAAAAAGCATCACGAACTAGAGCACAATCATCCCCAAACAATGTTGCTCACCTGTGAATCCTACCCTAAAGAAGCATCGAGTGACCGTCCTTGTTACGGCTCAAATTAGCACCCTTGATTGAGGTCACGGATCGCGGTGCAATGAGGGGTAAGGACGGGAAAAGCTAGTGCCCAATGTCACCACAACCCAGCTTCTCAAAACTTTAGGTCAACTCCTAAGACCAAGGGGGAGTCCTTAACA
Source organism: Larix kaempferi (assembly GCA_027924585.1). NCBI lineage: Eukaryota > Viridiplantae > Streptophyta > Pinopsida > Pinales > Pinaceae > Larix > Larix kaempferi. The sequence goes on along the minus strand of BSBM01000269.1, from coordinate 16,214,279 downwards.
TCGGTGAATAATATCTGCAATCACTCCAAGAACACAAATACCCTTCACAAGCAACCTCTTGGCTAAGACCAGTTCCTTATGGAGTCAAAACAATAAAACAGATAATGACACTAGGTGAGAGGGAGGAGTTACAACAGTTTAGTATGAATTTCAAGATAGATAACTTCAATATCTTACTGTTGTTATGGAATCACAACAATAAATAACACTTTAGAAAATGGATGAAAACCAACCAAGACAATGCCAACTTACCACATAAGATATACCTTGAGGGTTAGGGAAAGTAACATGCCTCAAGAGGGTGAAAGGAAGCCCTAAATGTTGAAATCATGTAACTTCAAAGAATATTCTACTTGTACTTTATTATTCCTCCGTCGGGAGATGTCATTAATGTAAAAGTCATGAGGTAAATCCTCCATTGTAAGTCGGGTCAATAGTACCCAAAAGAGTTTAATATAAATATTATTTGAGTCTCCCTAGAGAGGTCGGCCCATTCAATTTAGTGAGGTCGGCCCAGTTAGGTTAAAAAGGTCAAGTGAAAAGTTGAGTATAAATATGTGAGGTGCCTCCCTCATTCTAATTATTCACTCACTTAAGCATTGCGCAAGAGAGGAAGAGGAAGGGTTGCGAAGGAGAAGGAGGATTTTTCTTGGCTCTTGTATTTGGGTTTAGTCTCTCTTTCTTATGAGACTTCTTCTTTGGGCATTTTACTTTGGTAATCTATTTGAGGAAGTTTTGCTTGGTTTTCTTCCCCTTGAGGGTTTCCTGGGATAAATTGTTGTGTACCTTGTGATTGCGTGTCTTTCAGAGATCCTCTTTATGCTGTTATTGTCAAAATGTATTAAATGCTCATGAAGTTAGAATTTAGTCTTTAGTAGCATATAATCTTGACACTAAATCAGATCTGAAAGTGCTTAACCAGATCTGGTTTAAGCCCTAACCAGCCCTCAAATAGGTGATGGACCCGCTTAAGACTTGCTTTTTAGGCCTTCATTTCTCTTCTCTGGTCCATCCAACTCGTCCAACTTCATCTCTTCTTCTCTGGTGCACAAATCAAGAAGGTCTAATGAAATTGCAAGGAGCAGCTATTGAAGGTTCTTATCATCTCTCTTAGGTTAGCCATCTTTCCTTCATGAAGTTCGCACTCTCTCTGTGACTCGATGCGCACTCCCTTTGTGACTAGGGTTTGTACATTGTGACTGGATATCTTCATGTTGATGTTGCACCTTATTATTGGAAAATATCTTCTTAAGAAAAGTTGTTGGGTTTTCTCCCAAGTTTGGTTTTCCCGGGATAAAAATATTATGTCTACTTTGTTGTGATTCTCTTATGTTTCTGCTGCATTTAAAGTTGAAATTTTCAATGTAATTATTCAATGATAACAATGGGATGAAATTATTGTTTGAAAATCATTAGGAAGTAATTATTAGATCTGAAAATTTTATTTCTACTATAAGAAAATTCAACAATACAACAAATTTGATCAAAATTGAAGAAGAGAAGGGGCTAGACCTTAGTCCTTAACCCTAGCGAAACAACATATCAAGTTTAATGTCCCTTCTCAATTTAGCAATTCAATATTTACCAGTTGGAGCAAAGACTAGTAACCCTAGATAGGCCAAAGTAGCCTTAGACTAATTAGGGAAAACAATGAATTCCAAGGTCCAACTGTGGAAAGCTCCTTCAAGAGGAAAGTCTCCTCAAACAAGATTGACAAGATGCAAGCAAAACCCTAACTTGTCTTGCTTAAGGTGCACAAAAGCAATGTCAAACAAGAAAATTAAAAAATCTTACCACATCCACCAAGAAAAGAGCAAGAGAGAGGTCTTAGGTCTTTCCTTAGCCTTGAGTTATAACAACCATTCAATGGATCAACCTTGAGAGATAGCGAAACCCTAGAAATTTCATCATCCAACCTTCATCACAAGAAAATTATGCCGAAGAGAGAGGTGTGCATGCCTTAGAAGCTCTAATAGACCAAGAGAAGAAGTAATAAGATCATATTTGAACCCTTGTATTGTTACAAATGAGAAGGAGGTGCTCTTTATTTATATGGAGCAACCTAGCCTCTTTAAATTTAAAGCCTACCTTACTAAAAGATAAAATATTTCAAAATTAGGGTTTGTCACCAACAAGCCGGGGACTAAACCACAAAATGACATAAAATAACAATAAAATGATGCAAATGGCTTTGACCAAGTGAGATGTTGAACCTAAAGGAGTACCTCATGCCCCAATTAACGCCAACGATGTGTTTGTCCCTCAACATCCTCCTTTTTAGCAAGATAAGGCTTTCTTCAAAAGGATGATGTCATCATCATTTTTGCACATGGAGACCAAGATGAGGGGTAATACATCAAAAGAGAGGTCCAAGTGGGCATAGATGAGGTATGCTAAAGTAGGTATGACAACACTTACAAGCACAATCACCTCTACATAGCATAAACATAAGTGTGGTTAGGAGCTTCTAAGCCATGTGTCCAAATGAGTTCATCCCAAGGTGCACCAGACCCAGGGCATAAATGCCCAACATGATGAGGGACTTCCGCCCATCAAGGGGTAGTCAACAGAGCCACAAGGCCAACACTCCTTGAAAGGAGAACCAAAAGGACCTGCCATGACCAGACGAAGGGTCTTGAGCCCCACTAGACCAACACTTTTACATAAGAAAGCCCAGACTTGACTTTTTACAATGGAAAAGAACCCCTCACTCTAGTACATCCTAAAAGGCACGCAACAGACAATTTGGGGCATAACTATCCTCAAACTAGCTCCAACAATGCCTAGTGTTATGCCCCAAATCATTTGTGACATGCTTGCTAGGATATACCAAAGTGAGGGGGTCCTTTGTCATTGTAAAAGGCCAAGTTTGGGCTTGTTTTTGTATAAGTGATGGTCTAGTTGGGCTCAAGACCCATGGTCTAGTCATGGCAGGTCCTCTTGGTTTTCATTCTAAGAAGTGTTGGCTTAGTGGCCTTGTTGACTACCCCTTTGTTGGGCGAAAGTCCATCGTCATGTTGGGTCATTTGTGCCCTGGGTTGGTGTCCAATGTTTCTTGGAATGGACCCATTAGGACACATGGCTTAGGGGCTCCTACCCACACTCATGTTTATACTATTTAGAACGTGATTGCACGTGTAACGGTTGTCATACCCGATTTAACACACCTCATTTATGCCCACTTGGACCTTCTTTTTCTTGTATGACCTCCTCCTCTTAGTCCACATGTGTACACTTCACCATGATGTCATCCTCTTCAAGAAGCCTTATCTTGCTAATGGGGGACATTGACGGATCTCTACATTGTTGGGGTTAGTTGGGGCATGACATCCTCCCTCGGCTCATCACTTTATTTGGATGAAGCCAATTGCACTGTTTTACATTATTTTTAGTCTTTTATGGTTTAGTCCCCAACTTGTGGGTGACAAACCCTAAAATTAAATTATTTTACTTTTTAGTAAAGTAGACTCCAAGGTTAAATAAGCTTAGGAAGCCTCATATAAATAAAGGCTCCTAACACTCATTTGAAACAAGACAAGGGTTCTAATTATGTACTTTTTTCTGTTGGAATTTGTACAACTTCGGAAGATATTATTCATTATATTTTATTGTACCTTCATTGTACTTGTTTATACCTCCTAAGGGAGAAGAACTTTATGTAATCAATTATGCAAACACATGAAAGAATCAATGTAAGCCTCGAGGTGCAAAAGAAACAAATAAAAATATTAAATTTAAATTATTTATTGCCCCCAGGTGAAGTCGGCCCAGTTAAGGAATTTTCCAGGTTTGCACTTGTATAAATAGGAGGCTAGTGCACCTCATTATCTCATTCACTCACTTAGCAAGTGCGCATCACTTGGAGGAGGCTGATTTCGCATCACTTGAAGGAGGAAGCTTATTTGGGGCATCTACTTGTGAAAGATACTTTCACATTCTTTCTCTTTTTCTTATTTGTACTCTGATCTCAGAATTATCATCTCTCTGCGAAGGTCGCTGGGTTTTCTCCCATTTGGGTTTCCCAGGTCAAACTCTGTGTTGTTGTTTTGTGCTTTGTCTTGCTTCTAGTGATCTTGGTAATGCATTTATATTTTATGCTATGAATGTATGAAATTTAACATGGTATCAGAGCAGTTCTAGAAGAAGCCATTGCCGAAGCATTGTTGGAACCCTATCAGAACTAGGGTTTCATCTTGTGAAGTCTCCAACCATCATTTTGGAGAAAAGAAGCTATAGGAATTTCGTTTTTGTCAAGGCGCATCTATTGGTGAAAACGGAATTCAATTCCGAGAACTTTCAATTTTTGACCTGACTCTATGGCTGCAGCAAAATTAGGGTTTCAATTTTAACTCATCTCTCTCCACATATTTGGACCAGCCCACCCTCTATTCAACTCTCTTTGGCAAGGCGAATTTATCTGTGGGTTCAGTTTTTCAAATTATTAACCTTCATTTTTGACCTAGCTCTTGCTAGGGTTTCTGAACCAGATCTACAATCAAGATAATTGGGATGAAGTTTGAAGATCGTTTAGAAGGAGCCTCCAACTTTATCTCCTGGAAGTCTAAGGTTCTTCTACTCCTAGAAGAAAATGATCTCTTGCTATATGTAAATGAGAAGGTCCCTGAACCAGAAGTCGAAGAAGATAAATCCCGATGGAGGAAGAATGATGCTAAAGCAAGAAGGATTCTTGTGGATTCAATGAGAGACCATTTGGTTCCTCAAATCTCAGAAAGAAGAATGCTAGGAAAATGTTCAAGACCATTATGAAGTTGTTTGAACACACTAGCCTAAATGTATCCATGAATTTGAGAAACCGGCTCTCAAATATGAAGATAGCAAAGTCAGAATCCATTGCCTCATACTTCATGAGGATCACAGAACTCCGAGACAAGCTCAGCACCAGTGGAGATCCTATTAGCGATAAGGAGCTTGTCCTACACACTTGAAATGGTCTTCCACCATCATGGGAGTCCTTTATCCAAAGCATAAGTGGTAGATCCAAACTACCAAAGTTTGACAAGCTTTAGGCAGATTGCTCTCAGGAGGAGACCAGGATTGCAGCACGTCAAAGACTCCATTGCACTCAACCTGAAGAGACTCAAGCATTTGTTTCCCATGCCAAGAATGGCAAGGGAAAAGGAAAGAAGTTTCATAAACACAAGCACCAAGAAAGGAGATCAAGTCCCCGCCAAGAACAAAAGAAGAAGAAGGATGTATCTCAAGTTCAATGCTATAGGTGCAGAAAGTATGGACATTACGCCAGTAGCTGTCGAAGCCAAAGGAAGCATGAAGCATCCACTGCTGATGTAGAAGATCATCATCACAAGAAGCAAAAGAATGAAGATCACACAGAATTTATATTCATATCAGCACTATCAAGTACTATTCCTACCACTGGTGACACTTGGCTCATAGATAGTGGTGCATCTAGACACATGACAGGTTATGGAGAGAATCTTTCAGAATGAATTGAGAAAGATTCACATCTCCGTGTTGTACTTGGAGATGATGCAAATTACTCTGTGAAGGGGTCTGGAGCCACCACCCTTCAATTAGAATCAAATGATACATTATGCCTAAGTGATGTACTCTATGTACCTGGTATGAAAAGAAATCTTGTCTCCATCTCAGCATTGGAGGACAGGGGATATAAAGTAGCTTTCTCAGAAGGGAAAGTCCTTGCTTGGCACAAGAACTCAAGCATGAGCTCAGCCAAAGTTATTGGCATAAGAGAAGAGAGCTTGTATAGATTAAACACTTCTCCAGTCCAAGCCCTAATACATGATGCTGCAAGTATGGGCGAGTTATGGCATAGAAGGTTAGCTCATTTGAACTATCCAGCTCCCCCAGTTCTGAAGAATATTGTAATAGGTTTGCCAGGGCTCCAAGTAAACCATGATGGAACTTGTAGAGGATGTGCACTTGGCAAGAATGCCAAGAAGTCCTTTCCAGATAGCGAGAGTAGATCCAAAGGGATTTTGGATCTAGTACACTCTGACTTGTGCGGGCCCATGACAGTTGTGTCATTAGGTGGTTATCATTACTATATCACCTTTATTGATGATTATTCACGGAAGACATGGATATACTTTCTCAAGTCAAAAGAATCCAAGGAAGTACTCAGCAAGTTCAAGGAGTTTAAAGCACAAGTTGAGAATCTATCAGGAAAGAGGATCAAGATCTTGAGATCCGATAATGGTGGAGAATATACCTCTACAGAATTTAATGATTTATGCAAGGAAGCAGGAATTAAGAGGGAGCTCGCAGTTCCCTACAACCCTCAACAAAATGGGGTTGCAGAAAGAAAGAATCGTACAATTGTGGAGGCAGCCAAAGCTATGATACATGACCAAAGTCTTCAAATGTTCTTGTGGGCAGAAGCACCCAGAACCGATGTATATGTCCAGAATAGATGTCCACATAAGATATTGAAGAACATGACTCAGGAAGAAGCGTTCACAGGTGTGAAACCAAAAGTGGGACATCTCCGGATTTTTGGCTGTCCAATCTACATGCATGTGCCCAAAGAGAAAAGATCAAAGTTAGAACCTTCAGGCAAGAAGGGTACCTTTCTCGGATACAGTGAGTCTTCAAAGGCTTACAGAATTTACATTCCAGGATCCAGACAGATTGAAGTTAGTAGGGATGTGACCTTTGAAGAAGAAATGGCTGTCGGGAAGGGCAGAGGATTAGATATGAAGATCAATGATGAAGAAATGCTAGAACCTAAGGAGATGAGATCATCTCCCCCTCCAGTTCAGAGGGAGACGGCAGAAAAGGATGAACCTATCAATCTCATAGATCCAGTTGATATCCCAAGAGATGTTGCAGGTCGGAAAAGACCTAAATAGGCACAACAGACACTGCAGGATGCAGAGGGGCATGAAGCTCCACATGGCGCTTTCAGAGAAAGCAAAAGACCTCGGAGATTCGCTAGCTATGTGCCACTAATGAGCAACATTATTGACTCAAAACCCACCACTTACGAAGAAGCATCCAAACATCAAGTTTGGAAGGATGCCATGATGGAAGAATACCAATCCATCATGAAGAATGATGTGTGGGAGGTTGTGCCAAGACCTGAGGAGAAGTCAGTAGTGATTTCTAAATGGCTATACAAGATCAAGCATGGAGCAGATGGCAATGTTGAGAAATACAAGGCCAGATTTGTAGCCAGAGGATTCTCTCAGAAAGAGGGAGTCGATTATGATGAGACTTTTGCTCCTGTGGCCCGATATACTTCCATCAAATCCATTATCGCGATTGCCTCAGTTATGGGATGGAAACTGCATCAAATGGATGTGAAGACGGCCTTTCTCAATGGTGTTATTGAGGAAGAAGTTTACATCGAACAGCCAGATGGTTTTATCGTCCAAGGAAAGGAGTCTCATGTATGCAGACTGAAAAAGGCATTGTATGGCTTCAAGTAAGCACCCCGTGCTTGGTATGGACGAATAGACGGATTCTTGGTGAGCTCGGGATTTTCCAAGAGTGATGCAGACCCCAACCTTTACTACAAGGTTGTAGATGATGAGCCACTAATTTTGGTATTATATGTTGATGACTTGTTTCTCACAGGAAATGAGAAACTCATTGTATGGTGTAAAAAGAATCTCGCCTTTGAGTTTGAAATGAAAGATCTTGGATTGATGCATTACTTCTTGGGATTAGAAGTATGGCAGAGGCAGAAAGGGATTTTCCTAGGACAGGGAAAATACACCATTGATATATTGAAGAGATTCGGGATGTTGGACTGCAAGTCCATGGCTACTCCAATGGATGCGAATTGGAAGAAGTTGAGAGATTCTACTTCAGATCCTGATTTGTTTGATCCCACCATTTATCGCCAGTTGATTGGTTCATTGATGTATCTGACCAACACCAGACCAGATATATGTTTTGTTGTGAATGCCCTCAGTCAGTTCATGTGCGAACCGAGGCAAATTCACTAGATTGCTGCAAAACATGTGCTCAGATACTTACGTAGCACTTTGGGATATTGATTGAAGTATGCTTCAAATGGTGACCTGATATTGCAGGGGTTTACAGACTCAGATTGGGCCGGATGTGTTGCAGATCGTAAGAGTACTTCTGGATCTTGCTTCAATTTGGGTTCTGCAGTTATCTCCTGGTGCAGCAGGAAGCAGAACTCGGTAGCACTCAGTACTGCAGAGGCCAAGTACATGGCTACTAGCACAGCAACTCGAGAAGCAGTTTGGCTTCGTAAACTCCTGGCAGGATTGTTCAGCCAGATTCCAAGCCGACCGTGATTCACTGTGATAACCAGAGCTGTGTGCAGATGTTAGTGAATCCTGTATTTCACGACAAGTTGAAGCATATCGAGATTCGATATCACTTCATTCGTGATATGGTGCAGAAAGGTGCGGTCGAGTTACAGTACGTGCCGACAAACGACCAGACTGCAGATGTTCTCACCAAGGCTCTTCCCAGATGGCCTTCTACGCAGAGCACTTCCAAAGGGCCAAGGATCCATACCCCTTGTTAATTCGAGGCTGAAGTGTTGGCCGCAGGCTAAAACGGGGGCCTATGAACTGCACTCCCAAGTAAGTATATGTGTTGGTAATCTCGATTTCCTCTCCCTTGAATAGGAAGCGGTAATCCAAGGTCTTCTTCACCCCATTGAAGATCATAACCTTTGTTTTACTCAGATTCACCGTCAACTTCCGAAGATCACAAAACAGAGCGAAGGCATCAAGCTGCTCTGTAGGCCTTCTGGGGAGGAGGATAGGAGAACGATATCATCTGCAAAAAGTAAAATGGAAATTAGGACCTGGTGAAGGACGCACCCATCATTTGTATCCTAGATATGCTCGTGGAGAAAAGCTTTCAACTCATCAATATAGATCCCAAAGAGAGTGGGGGAAAGTGGGCATCCCTGCTTAACCCCAATTGTGCTCCAGATGAACTCAGACATTCCACGAACTATGCGAAGTCGACCAAGGACAGACTCGTACAGGCGCATAATAGTTGTCAGCAGAGTCGTCGAGATGCCAATATCTCTGAGTCGCTGCAGTACGTCTTCTCTCGAGACTGAGTTAAAGGCTTTCCGGAAGTCCACAAAACAACAGTATACCTTCGACGAACGGTGGCGTGCCTCCTCGATCACGGCCCGAAGGGTAAAGATATGGTCAATAGTCTGATGAGCTGGTCTAAACGCCGCCTGGCCCCGGGCCTTGAGTTTTCTCTGCTCAAGAACACTGGACAGCTTCCTGTGGAGAACAGTGGCGTATAACTTCGAGAACGTGTGTCCAACCATGATCATTCTGTAGTTATTAGGATCAAAGGTGGATCCTGACTTGTGGATCGGGTAGATAATGTGATGGGACCACAACAGAAGAAAGCCTTCTCAAACCACATGGTTGAAGAGATCAACCAAGTAACTAACCAGAGGGCGAAGACCATGCTTAAAGAACTCTGCTTGGTATCCTTCCTCATCTACTGCTTTGCTGCTATTCATTGCCTAGATGGCCTCCCTGATATCCTTGTCGGTGAAGAGGTAGCAAGAGGAAGGGGGGAAAGTAACCTGAATCTGGGTCTATCCAGGAATGTCGTACAGACTGGAAGTATGGGAGAACATGGAAACGCGGTCGAGGTCAGCAGGAGGAGGGGAACGCCAGGGGACGATGGTACCCCAAAATTGTTTGGGGGAATGGGTAAGGAGGGTAGAGAGTTCCCGTCTTCTTAGAGAGATAAAGAGTCGTTTCTTACGACGATAAGCTATTCGGATGACAGGATAAGTGGATAGGGAGTGACGGAAGGCATGACGAAGTTCTTGATGAAGGGATTTGCAATCTTCATCGTACCATTTATTCATGGGACAGGAACCAAGCTTGGGGGGGCAGAGGTGGCTCGGGTGGAATGGGGAAAGGAATTGAGCGTAGCCTCCCAAATTGCAAATGATAGGCACTGGTATTTAGCAGAGGTAGAATCAAACGAGGAGAACTAGGCCTCAATTGGAAGTATTTGACGGAGAGTGGAAGAGAAGATGTCTGGGTTGCCCTCGTCGAACCGGAAGATGGGTCCGAATTGGGGGTTTCTGCGGGGAGAGATGGGTTGGCCGAGGCGGATCAATCTGGAGAGAAAGTGAAAGTAGTGCATGGTTTATTGCTATGTTGAAGGAAATGTGGGCCCTGTTACCGGATGAACTAGCAATGCTACTGTCCGATGAACAAATGTCTAGAAGAGTGACCACTGTCATCTTAGTCACACTTCCAACTGCTTTGGAGTATCATCACCTCCAAGGGGAGAGCCCTTTTATACTCTGCAAACACTTAAGATAGAAAGCCGTTATGTCTTCTAGATGACAAAGTTAGTGACCAGTGCCTTAAACCAATGTAATCATATGAACAAAGAAGACATACTAGTTCAGGAAAGTGTTTGTAGATGCAAGGTCATATATCTAAGTCAATGTACCCAATGGAACAATAGCAAAGATCATTCGGTATCAATTTAGCGATCAAGAGAGATCATTATTATTAAGTAAGCATCAACCATATAACATAGATCATTCCATGGAAGTGTAGTACCATAAATGTATGAGGAGCCAATCTCATTCAAATGACGAATAGAAAATTGTAGCAGTATGGCAAATTGACAATTAATACAACGTGATATAAGTTCTATCGTGAGTAGTGTTATCAACTATATCTGTACAATAGTTGAAACCTTATTGAGCCGCTAGTGTTGGAACACATCAGTGTTCACTTCCAAAGTATCTGGGTTTCAGATATTTGGGTCTAGCCAGTTTTGGCTCGCCAGTTTTGTTTTTGAGTCGACATGACCATGGCCCCATGGGGGTTTGTAACAAAGTGTGCTAGTAGGGTCTGAGTGGCTCAGTTCCCCATGACTTGATTAAGCAACTAAGGTATTCCAAGGAGTTTTTTCCCTTGTCAATTATACTTTGCTTAAGGCGATGTATAATCGATAAGGTTTTCTCCCGCTTCCTCCAAAGCTGGAATGCCCGATTTTGAAAATCTGAGCCGTGGGGGGTTATTAGTGTCCAACTAATATGTATAAACCCACTAGACACTATTAGAAAAGGTTTTGGTCGTGTCCTAAGTCTCTAGGACCCCCAGAAAAAAAATTCGAAAAAATTTTACCAGACACGTTGGATTTGGGGTTTTTTAATTTTTAATTATTTTTAAATTTTAATTAAATTTCTCTATAGTTTAAATGGAGAAATTTGAGTCTGTAATATGTCAGTCATCCGGGGTCCGAATTTAGTGATTGATGGCTCGTTTCATAAACCAAAAATCACACATGACTCATGGACCAGCTAAACCCAACTTTCGGATGTCAATTCAGCCTCATAATTAATATTTTCTCTAAAATGCCATTTACAGAGAAATTATTAATTAAATTAATAAATTTGAATATTTTGGAGAAATCCAAAACTCTCCAAAATAATCAGAAATGAATAAAATAAAAGGCTAATTGACATGGCACTGGGCATTAAAAAGGATTCCAATCATCTCAGTCATCAACCAGACCACTATCCAGTCAGCATAAGTCAAACTCCAATAGAGAATTCGCCCTCCCTCCTTGAGATTTCGATTTGATGAGGTGTCATATGATGAATGGGTTGGTTAGCTTGAGGTAGGCACCTTCCTTGATTTGTGTGATCACTAAAGCTTGGCTCCCTTTCTAACTAGATGTGATCCCTACCACTGCTCACCAACCAACTCGCATACCTCATCTAGCTCACGCATTCCCTCATCTAAGCTCACGCATTCACCTAATTCTTCATGTGGATCCTAGTTGGAGCACCCCCATTGGATGGGTGGACTTTCCCATGCCATCCCTAACTCGATTTTGCCTTGTAGACCACCACTCCAAGCCCATGTGATTGATTTGAACTGGAATTCGATTTTGTGACTCAATGTTATTGGCTCTCTTTGGCCAAATTCGACCTAGGGTTTTAGCACTTGTATTTTGTTATTTAAGAGATGCATTCTAGCTCTCTTCTGATGGATCTCTTGGGCAAACTTACTCTGCCAATTTGTAATCGTGTTCTAGCTATTGCTATTTGGAAATAAAAGCGACTTTGGAGGTCCACATGGTGTTGATGCTTGTTATGGAAATGCTTCATCTATTATAAGGTGATATTGTATTTGTTTATTGCTCATATTTCATCACTTTGATCAATTATTTAGCTTAGAAGGCTTTCTTAAGCCCATAGGGTGGGCATTTGGGTTCAACTTGTCCATTGATGTTGGGGTTCTATGTGATTTGAAAGGAGTAGACTGTAGTTGGAAATATTTATAATCTTCTAATCTCATTTTGCTTTACATACAATATTTGATCAAGGTGTGTTTGTGAGTAATTTCTTGTGCAGATCTCATAGGTTGAAGAGAGGTTTGAGCTTGGGTGCATCTTTCATCTCTTCAAAGACCTTTTTTCCTAACATTTGTGTGCATTTCAGGATCTCCCAAAGTCGATCTTAATAATTTTGGTAAAGAAGTGTTGAGTTTGAAATCCATCTTCAAAATCATATTTTCAACTGGTTACTTGGTTCTAAAACTTCCCTCTTCTAGTCCATTCCCCCTACCTTTTTCCACCCATTTATCTCTTATCCCCTTCTCTCTTTATTTCTTTTTGTTAAGCCTAGCTTAAGATTTGCCATAAGGTTGAAGCTCCTTCAACCTTGGGGAATAACTTGGGATTTGTTCCCTTGTGCTCTCTTCAACACTATTGCAGGCGTATCATCCAGCTAGCTGGAAGGGTTTCTTGGATAGTGTTCTTAAGCCATCAAGTGTTCCACTTGATCTTTCCATCTTCCCACTCATTCCTTATTTCCTCATCCATTCGTTTTTGCCATCTCTCTTACCCATTCGTTTTCCCCTTTTTGCCTCATTTTCCCTTTGTCTTCTCCTCCTTTGCTTCCATCTCCCTTCCATCAAATCTACAAAGGAAACAAGCATCAAAAAAGAGGTTTGAATTAGAATTAGTTTGTTTAAAAGATTGATAAGTTTTCATTTTGAAAAGGCTTAGTTCATGCATCTTTAAAACATTTAGGGCTTGCATTTTGAGTCATTTTTCCTAGTTTTATTTCAAAGATAGAAAAGTTTGCATATAGGATAGCATAAAATTTTGTGGTTTCAACTTCATTCCCACCATTTTTTGGAGCACTTTAGCTTGCTGGTCCGTTTTGTTAAATTTGAAAATGTAAATACAAAATCTCATGCTTTTACATTTTAGAACCTATTTTTCAAATCTAGACTTAGTTTAGTTTCAATTTTTGTTTGATTTGACTAACACTAAAGGGTGCTTGTAGTTTCACTTTCACTTGTGTTGTAGGTGTGACAAAAGCAAGCTCAAGAAGAAAATTTGAAAAATAAGAAGAGGAGAAGTTAACCAAAGTGAAGAGAAGGACAATTGCAAAACCCAAGAAGAGTAATGAAAACAAGAAGAGGATCTTAAACCAAATAAATCAAAACCATTATCCTTTTGTAAAAGCTCTTAAGAGCTTCTTAGCTTTCCTCTATTTTATTTTCAAAAGTCCTTTCAAGAGTCTCAAACCCAAGGCACTTGTAACCTCTTAATAAAAATTTAAGTGGAGGAGTCCTCCACTCTTTGGGTTTTCTTCTCCATTTGGGGAAGAGTGTTGTGCATGCTTAGTTTAGATCTCATCTTTTTTCAAGTTCATAGATTAGTCTTCATTTTCGTACTTAGATTATTTTCTCTTCCAAGTCTTGACTAGAATAAGCTAACTTTGGGATTGTATCCCAAAGGCCGCATAACTTTGTGGTAGCTTCTCGTTCCCCCATCAGCTTCTTGTGGACATCCAGCTAGCTGGAAGGTTTCCAAGACTGACGGTTCTAGTGGTTGACCTTGTTCGGAGGTTGATCCCACCTTTAGAATAAATTTGTTTGGTAGAACACTAAGTAAAGTTTCATTTTATTTTGCAAGTAGCATGTTAGCAATATTTCACATCTATTTGAGCTTTCACATGATTTAAGTATTACAAAGTTGAAGTATCTTGTTATCACAACTGCTACTTGTTTCTTAAAACGAACAAAGTCTCTTGAACTTGGCCAAATCCAAGTCAAGAGCACTCTCTATCGGAGAGCATTGTTAGACTTGCATCTTTCCCTGCATTAGGCATGTTAAAATAGGAAGTCTCTTGAACTGTGGTCATAAGATCAAGTCAAGAGTGCTCTCTATTGGAGGGTTGAACAATTGCTCTTTAATAATTAAAATACTTCAACTCATATTCCCCTTAGTTAATTTACTTTGGTCGATTGTCCAACACCCGTATGCTCTGCCAACTGGAAACGGTTGGACTAGTACTCAGAAAGGTGAAGGACTTGCTAAACTTGCAAGCGATAACATAATTAAAACTTTACCCAAAACCGAAACCAGTTCAAATTGCTGAGGTTGCTTCCTGAAACAGGTGGTGCCGGGAATCCACTGTCAGACTCGAGGGTGGTCAAGCCATTGTACACTTATCCTCTCTGCAATCTGGGGGCTCCCGACCTATCATCTAAGAGGTTGCCATCATTTGTCCCGGTTAAGGTTCTACTCTTTTGATATCCTTGTCCTCAGCCTTAATAATCAAAACCGTTAAAATTTACAATTTACCAAGATAATTTTCAAAACGATCTCACGAACAACATTTTTCAAGACCCACACATTTAGCATCACAATATTTGTTTTTATTTGACTCCATTAGGCACTGGTATTTAAAAGTTTATATCTTAAACATGACCATTTGTCCTTGTGTTATTTTTATTGTGAATGCTTCATATGATTGGCAAATTTTGAATAGTACTGTGATCTTGTTATCTTATTTAGCAACGTGGATTGCATCATTATCTTGTGTTGTCATATCTTTTAATTGGTCTCATCATAATAAACTCCTAAACAACACCAATCCGCATCATTTCACCAAAAACACTTAAAAAAACACAAGCGCCTTAGTGAAACTCTTTGTAGGGACTACCCCCCTTGGCTTCGTTAGGATTTAGCCTAAACGGAGGAGTTGGGATTCAGGTGACAGTACCTGGCTCATTGCTTGCCCCCGAAGCCACACCTCTCCCCACTTTCCAGTGAGGGAGACAGCTTTTGAAAGATTTCTGCTGCTGGTGTGCAGTTTGGCGGACAACATCTTTGGCGCCGTTGCCGGGGACAAATCTTTTTGTTCCTGGACAACCTTAGTTTTTTCTAGTTTGTTTTACCTTTTTTGATAGATTTCATATCTATCTGGCGACTCCACTGCCCCTTTTAGTTTTACTTTTGGTAGATTTTTAGTTTAATCACTCTCTGAAATTAGACTTGGATCCACCGGGCGACTCCGCTATCAGTTAACACCTCAAGGTATTCAACTAGAAGAAACACTGAAGGCTTGCTTAGTTTTATCCCTGAGCCTAAAAAGGTTTATAGGAGAAGACTAAACAAACTTGCTTCTCGTAGAGTCCTTGAAAATCTTAGATCTGAGTCTATTTTAGACATCCATTCTTTGTTTCAAGAAAATCAAGAAAATCAAGTAAACTCTGAAAACAATAATTGTTTCCTTTCCACGATGGGTGAGTTCTTTGCTCAACTCAATTTTACTCAGATAACAGGTCAACCCCACGACATTCCTGAAAACGCTATCGACAAACTCACAAGTTTCAGTGGCACTGATGCCTCCATATCTGCTGAACAACACATCAGAAACTTCACTAAGCTGTGTAGCGCTTATATCAGGGATACTGATAAACATGAGGATGTTTATATGACTCTTTTTGCCCTATCTTTAGAAGGAAAAGCAGGGAACTGGTACGACAATTTACCAGACAACTCTTTCGCCACTGTAGCAGCTTTCAAGACAGCTTTCCTCAACAAGTTTGGTTGCAAAAAAGAACCTAGACATCTAGTGGCATCCCTAACCAACATGAAGAAGACAGAAAATGAAACTATGGATGAATTTAACACTAAATTCATGGAGTTGTCTAATTCCATCCCTGATACCTATGCGCCTCCTGCAGCTTCTTTATTGGATTACTACATAGAAGCGTTAAGTGGCAAGGTCCAATACCAAATAAGAGACAAAGAACCAGCTACCTTGCTTGATGCTCAAAATTTGGCCACTAAGATTGACAGGAACATGAAATCTTCCGGAGAGTCAAATATCCAGGGCTATTCTAGATCTCAACTTCCCTCAAAACCAATTGAGCACAAAGAAAAAGATCCTATGACTGCCATGAAAGACTCTTATGAAAAGAAAATGATGGACATGTGTGAGAGAATGGAGAAAGCTGAACAGAAACATGTGAGCCAAATGAAAGAGATACAAAACAAAATCATAAACATGGAAAGAACACAAGTTCAGCAAATTCAACACACACAACCAGCTCCTAGGAATTTCCCTGCTAAACCTACTTGGCAAAGGAAACCTCCTAACCATGAGCAGAGGCCTCCTCATCAGCTAGAGGTTGCTAACATGGTTGAGTATGCCAAGCCCTTTTGTAGAGCATACAAAGATTTCCATGAGGAATCTGGATGCCACTATGCATGTTTTGTTCAAGAGCATGGTTATCCTGAAGGATGTGGCCCTAGTACTTCATCAGATGAGCCTGTTTTTATCAACCATGTGGGAAATAACTATGAAAACCTTAATGTGACTCAAGCCAACCAAAGGTTATCAGCAGATTGATTATATGACTCAACTCTACGGTGAGATGCCACCTAGTATCAACAACAGCCAGAGATTCAAGGGAAATACATATCAAAAGAAACCGAAGGAGGGACTTTCTACTTAAACTACTCCTAAGGTAACAGTTCCTCACATTACTAAAGAAATTAATAACAAAAAGGAGTCTGTTGATTTAAATTTTGATTTAAGTAGTTGGTTGGCCAACACTAAGGTTCTGGTCCCGGTACTTGAGCTATGCAAACTCCCTGGTCAGAGGGAGAAACTTTTGAAACTGTTAGAGCCTCATACAGATAGTACTCCTCCTCATACTCCTAAGCCTATAGTTTCTGAAAAGCCCCATGCTATTCCTAAACCCATTGCATCTGAAAAACCTCTTCCACCTGCAAAGCACCCTACCCCTAAAAAGGTAACTTTCTCAGAAACTAAAGAGCAACCTTCAACAAGTTGTACAAATGATTTTGGGGATCCCCCTATAGTCCTACATACCAGGGAAACATGAAAAGAATCTCACCTGCCTTTCTACATATCATTGATGATAGGTGACCTTCTTCTACATAATTGTATGTTGGATTCGGGATCTGGTGCCAGCCTGATGACCAAAAAAGTCATGCAACAACTTAATCTAAAAACCACCAAACCTTATGGAAATGTATGTGCCATGGATTCTAGACCTGTCGAAGTCGAGGGGATGATTCAAAATCAGACCGTCAGATTAGCCAAGTACCCGGACATCCATGTCACCATGGACATCCTTGTCATAGATGTGCCTGATAAATGGGGGATGCTTCTTTCTAGAAAGTGGGGTGCGTCTTTGGGCGGGTCACTACAATTAGACTTATCCTATGCAACTGTTCCGGCTTCCGAAGATACTCATGTCAAACTGCACTAGGAAAAAGAAAGAAGGTACCATGTTGAAAATCCCCAGAAACCATCAAATGAATACATCTACAATACGGATGAAATGGGAACCCACCAGATAAATTCCACCTTCTTAGATCCTGTTCATAAAGAAATGAAAGATAAGAAAGTTGATGGATTGTGGAAAATGGAGTTTGACGGTGCTTTTTCTAGAGCTGGCAAAGGTGCTGGTATAGTCTTGATATCACCTGAAGATAAGGTCTTCAACTTTGCGTTCAGACTTGAATTTGAAGCCACGAACAATGTTGCAGAATATGAAGCACTTTTACTAGGCATAGAAATCGCTAAAGACATGAAAATCAAAATGCTTAGTATCAAAGGAGATTCTGACTTAGTTGTGCAACTGATCAAGGGTAATTTTGCATGCCATTGCAAAAGACTTAAGAGGTATAGGAATGCAGTATGGGACACCATGGAGTACTTTGATGCATTAAACATAAAAGCAGTCCATAGGGAAGAGAACAGTATAGCAAATAGGTTGGCAGTTGCGGCATCTACCCTCCAGCCTTCAGAGGAAATGTTGAACGGAGATTGTACCCTTGAAATAAATTATAGGCCATCAATCCCAGACAATATGAACCATTGGCAGGTTTTCAAAGATGATGAACAGATTCTGAGATTCATAAATAACTTAGATGAGTTTGCCAATTTCAACATAAATGAACAGGAAGAAGGCAAGCAGTATGAAGGAGAAAGCCAACCTATGAACCCAATTTCACGTGGCTACACTAAGTTAGAAAACATCTTTGACAGACATGACGGGAAGAAAAACAACATTGACCAGATGAAGCCAGGAGACTACATTGAGATCAACATTGGAACGGAAACAAATCCGAAAATCATAAAAATTGGAAAAGGAACATCCGAAAAGGAAAGAAATGCATTAATAAGCCTAGTCAAAGAGTATAGAGATATATTTGCCTTTACTTATGATGAGTTAAAGGCCTATAGGGAAGATGTGTTCCAACACACCATTCCCCTCAAACCAGAAATGCATAATGCCAAACCTTTCCGCCAAAAACTCAGGCAAATAAATCCTAAGTTGGCCCCTATTATCAAGCGTGAGCTAGAGAAAATGCTAGCAGTAGGTATTATAGCACCCACCCGACACACATCATGGTGCTCCAACTTAGTTGTAGTCAGAAAGAAAAATGGAAGCATCAGAATATGCATCGATTTCAGAAACCTTAACATAGCATGCCAAAAAGATAATTATTCGCTTCCCAACATGGAAACCCTTCTCCACGAGTCACTGGATCCAAAATGATGTCCATGCTTGATGGATTTTCGGGATACAACCAGGTTGTCATCAAAGAAGAGGATAAACATAAGACTGCTTTCACAACTCCTTGGGGAACCTTTGAATATCTGAGAATGCCCTTTGGCCTTACAAATGCAGGAGCTACTTTCCAGAGGGCCATGGATTATGCCTTCAAAGAGTTGATAGGAAAAATCATCGAGATATACCAAGATGACTTAACTGTTTTTTCAAAAGAAAGATCCAGCCGTGTTGATCATCTAAGAAAGGTTTTTGAACGATGCAGAGAGTATGGCGTTTCTCTAAATCCGGCTAAGTCAGTATTAGGCATCGAAGAGGGGAAACTCTTGGGGCATATTATAAACAAGGACGGGGTCAAGATTGACCCTGAAAGAGTTGAAGCAATCAAGAAGATACCTCTCCCCAAAAATGTGAAAGGCCTTCAATCTTTTAACAGTCATATAAATTTTATTAGAAGATTTATCCCAAACCTAGCTGAGTTAATGAAACCCATGCAATGGTTACTCAAAAAGGATGTTAAGTTTGTGTTGACTAATGAGGGGAAAGAAGCTTTCACCACCATTAAAGATGCTATTACTAGATCACCCGTATTGGTTAGTCCAGACTACACTAAAGACTTCATGATTTTCTCCTTTGCTTCTGAGGATACTATCGCTGGTGTTTTGCTCCAAAAGAACTTCGAAGGGTTCGAGCAACCGATTGCATTTATGAGCAAGGCCTTGCAAAATTCAGAACTAAGATACACTATAATGGAAAAGCAAGCTTATGCCTTGGTCAAATCCTTGAAACATTTCAGAACGTATATTGGCTATAATAAAGTTATAGGTTATGTTCCCCATGCTGCAGTAAAAGATATCCTATCCCAGCAGGATTGCTTAGGAACAAGAGGCACATGGGTATCCAAAATCCAATAATATGACTTGGAAATAAAGCCTACTAAACTTATCAAGGGACAGGGCCTAGCCAAAATGTTGACTCAGAAAAATGAGGAAGCCATTGACATAAACTGTACGAACCAACCATCTGGTCCACGTATGACACATGCCTTGCAGGAATTAGATAACCATTGGTATTCTGATATCATATATTTTCTCCTGCATTTAACTTGCCCAGATCACCTTAAGGGACACAAGCGAAGGGCACTAAGACTAAAAACTGCCAGATATTGCCTTACTCAAGAAGGCTTGGGTTGGAGAAACCATGATGGGGTAATCCTTAGATGTGTCCATGAGCAAGATTCTAAAAAGATCTTGACTGAGCTCCACACGGGATTTTGTGGAGGCCACTATGCAGCGAATACAACTGCTCAAAATCCTCAGAGTCGGGTATTATTGGCCAACCATATTCGCTGATGTATACAAACATGTCAAGTACTGCCAAGAATGTCAACTATTCACAGGAAAGCCTAAGTTGGCCGCTTTACCCCTCAACCCGGTTGTTGTCATTGCCCCCTTCCAGCAATGGGGCCTTGACTTTATTAGTAAATTCAAAGACAACTCTAGCAATGGATTTTGCTGGATCTTAACGGCAACCGATTATTTCACCAAATGGGTGGAGGCTATTCCCACCAAGACGGCTACTGAAAAGGTTGTCATGGATTTCATTGAAGACAAAATCATCACTCGATTTGGCACCCCTTTGAAGATAACTACTGACAATGCCAAAGCTTTCAGTTCAACAGAAGTGAACGACTTCTGTTTCAAATATGGCATTGTTTTATCTCATTCTTCTGATTATTATCCGCAAGGTAATGGCCTTGCTGAATCCTCAAACAAAAACCTAATGACTATCCTCAAGAAAACTGTTGGTGATAATAAGAGAGCCTGGGATAGCAAGATTAAATATGCCCTTTGGGCGGACAGAATCACAAAGAAGAACTCCACTGGAAAGTCCCCCTTTGAGCTTGTTTATGGCATCACAGCAACTTTACCTCTTAGCATGCAAATCCCAATCTTCAAAATGCTAACTGACTATGACTCTGAAAAGTTAGAGTTGGAGGATAGGGCTAACCAAATCATCGAGCTTGATGAAAGCAGAAGGGCTTCCTTGGACAAAATGTTAAGACACAAGGAGAGTATGAAGGCCACGTTTGATAGATCAGCCAAGCCAAGGTCTTTTCAAGTAGGGGACACTGTTCTCTTATGGGACAAAAGGAGGGAGAAACCCGGGAAGCATGGGAAATTCGACAGCCTTTGGAAAGGCCCTTTTATTATATGCTGCCAAGTCGGAACCAATTCTTTCTGCCTCAACACTATGGACGGGGAAATACTGCCTCTCCTCATGAATGGGCAACATTTGAAGCCTTTTTACCGAAATAACATACAAGATGACCAAGGGGTCATCTCAGGGCTTCCCTAAACTCGTATCTTTGTACTTTTATGTATCATTTTTGTATCATAGTGATATTTTTGTACTGTAGTTCATATATATGTTTGAAAAAGAAAAGATTCCTATTTTTGTACTTTAAATTCGAAAAGAAAAAGCAAAAATAATTTCATATTTGATATCTCATTTTGGCATTATTTATCATGTACATGTGGAACTAAGACACTTCTTTTTTCCATGCAGGAAATTGATATTCTGGGATTCTCTAACACCTTCTTTGATTCCTAGATCAAGCAAGTGTCCGTCCCGCAGTTGGAGCCAGATGTTATCAACTATATCTGTACAATAGTTGAAACCTTATTGAGCCACCAGTGTTGAAACACATCAGTGTTCACTTCCAGAGTATCTGGGTTTCAGCCAGTTTTGTTTTTGAGTCGACATGACATGGCCCCATGGAGGTTTGTAACAAAGTGTGCTAGTAGGGTCTAAGTGGCTCGGTTCCCCATGACTTGATTAAGCAACTAAGGTATTCCAGGGAGTTTTTTCCCTTGTCAATTATACTTTGCTTAAGGCGATGTATAATCAATGAGGTTTTCTCCCGCTTCCTCCAAAGCTGGAATGCCCGATTTTGAAAATCTGAGTCGTGGGGGGTTATTAGAGTCCAACTAATATGTATAAACCTACTAGACACTCTTAGAATAGGTTTTGGTCATGTCCTAAGTATCTAGGACCCCCAGAAAAAATTTCGAAAAAATTTTACCGGACGCGTTGGATTTGGGGTTTTTTAAATTTTAATTATTTTTAAATTTTAATTAAATTTCTCTATAGTTTAAATGGAGAAATTTGAGTCTATAATATGTCAGTCATCCGGGGTCCGAATTTAGTGACTGATGGCTCGTTTCATAAGCCAAAAATCACACATGACTCATGGACCATCTAAACCCAACTTTCGGATGTCAATTCAGCCTCATAATTAATATGTTCTCTAAAATGCCATTTACAGAGAAATTATTAATTAAATTAATAAATTTGAATATTTTGGAGAAATCCAAAACTCTCCAAAATAATCAGAAATGAATAAAATAAAAGGCTAATTGACATGGCACTGGGCATTAAAAAGGATTCCAATCATCTCAGTCATCAACCAGACCACTATCCAGTCAGCATAAGTCAAACTCCAATAGAGAATTCGCCCTCCCTCCTTGAGATTTCAATTTAATGAGGTGTCATATGATGAATGGGTTGGTTAGCTTGAGGTAGGCACCTTCCTTGATTTGTGTGATCACTAAAGCTTGGCTCCCTTTCTAACTAGATGTGATCCCTACCACTGCTCACCAACCAACTCGCATCCCTCATCTAGCTCACGCATTCCCTCATCTAAGCTCACGCATTCACCTAATTCTTCATGTGGATCCTAGTTGGAGCACCCCCATTGGATGGGTGGACTTTCCCATGCCATCCCTAACTCGATTTTGCCATGTAGACCACCACTCCAAGCCCATGTGATTGATTTGAACTGGAATTCGATTTTGTGACTCAATGTTATTGGCTCTCTTTGGCCAAATTCGACCTAGGGTTTTAGCACTTGTATTTTGTTATTTAAGAGATGCATTCTAGCTCTCTTCTGATGGATCTCTTGGGCAAACTTACTCTGCCAATTTGTAATCGTGTTCTAGCTATTGCTATTTGGAAATAAAAGCGACTTTGGAGGTCCACATGGTGTTGATGCTTGTTATGGAAATGCTTCATCTATTATAAGGTGATATTGTATTTGTTTATTGCTCATATTTCATCACTTTGATCAATTATTTAGCTTAGAAGGATTTCTTAAGCCCATAGGGTGGGCATTTGGGTTCAACTTGTCCATTGATGTTGGGGTTCTATGTGATTTGAAAGGAGTAGACTGTAGTTGGAAATATTTATACTCTTCTAATCTCATTTTGCTTTACATACAATATTTGATCAAGGTGTGTTTGTGAGTAATTTCTTGTGCAGATCTCATAGGTTGAAGAGAGGTTTGAGCTTGGGTGCATCTTTCATCTCTTCAAAGACCTTTTTTCCTAACATTTGTGTGCATTTCAGGATCTCCCAAAGTCGATCTTAATCATTTTGGTAAAGAAGTGTTGAGTTTGAAATCCATCTTCAAAATCATATTTTCAACTGGTTACTTGGTTCTAAAACATCCCTCTTCTAGTCCATTCCCCCTACCTTTTTCCACCCATTTATCTCTTATCCCCTTCTCTCTTTATTTCTTTTTGTTAATCCTAGCTTAGGATTTGCCATAAGGTTGAAGCTCCTTCAACCTTGGGGAATAACTTGGGATTTGTTCCCTTGTGCTCTCTTCAACACTATTGCAGGCGTATCATCCAGCTAGCTGGAAGGGTTTCTTGGATAGTGTTCTTAAGCCATCAAGTGTTCCACTTGATCTTTCCATCTTCCCACTCATTCCTTATTTCCTCATCCATTCGTTTTTGCCATCTCTCTTACCCATTCGTTTTCCCCTTTTTGCCTCATTTTCCCTTTGTCTTCTCCTCCTTTGCTTCCATCTCCCTTCCATCAAATCTACAAAGGAAACAAGCATCAAAAAAGAGGTTTGAATTAGAATTAGTTTGTTTAAAAGATTGATAAGTTTTCATTTTGAAAAGGCTTAGTTCATGCATCTTTAAAACATTTAGGGCTTGCATTTTGAGTCATTTTTCCTAGTTTTATAGTTTTATTTCAAAGATAGAAAAGTTTGCATATAGGATAGCTTAAAATTTTGTGGTTTCAACTTCATTCCCACCATTTTTTGGAGCACTTTAGCTTGCTGGTCCGTTTTGTTAAATTTGAAAATTTAAATATAAAATCTCATGCTTTTACATTTTAGAACTATTTTTCAAATCTAGACTTAGTTTAGTTTCAATTTTTGTTTGATTTGACTAACACTAAAGGGTGCTTGTAGTTTCACTTTCACTTGCGTTGTAGGTGTGACAAAAGCAAGCTCAAGAAGAAAATTTGAAAAATAAGAAGAGGAGAAGTTAACCAAAGTGAAAAGAAGGACAATTGCAAAACCCAAGAAGAGTAATGAAAGCAAGAAGAGGATCTTAAACCAAATAAATCAAAACCATTATCCTTTTGTAAAAGCTCTTAAGAGCTTCTTAGCTTTCCTCTATTTTATTTTCAAAAGTCCTTTCAAGGGTCTCAAACCCAAGGCACTTGTAACCTCTTAATAAAAATTTAAGTGGAGGAGTCCTCCACTCTTTGGGTTTTCTTCCCCATTTGGGGAAGAGTGTTGTGCATGCTTAGTTTAGATCTCATCTTTTTTCAAGTTCATAGATTAGTCTTCATTTTCGTACTTAGATTATTTTCTCTTCCAAGTCTTTACTAGAGTAAACTAACTTTGGGATTGTATCCCAAAGGCCGCATAACTTTGTGGTAGCTTCTCATTCCCCCATCAGCTTCTTGTGGACATCCAGCTAGCTGGAAGGTTTCCAAAACTGACGGTTCTAGTGGTTGACCTTGTTCGGAGGTTGATCTCACCTTTAGAATAAATTTGTTTGGTAGAACACTAAGTAAAGTTTCATTTTATTTCGCAAGTAGCATGTTAGCAATATTTCACATCTATTTGAGCTTTCACATGATTTAAGTATTACAAAGTTGAAATATCTTGTTATCACAACTGCTACTTGTTTCTTAAAACGAACAAAGTCTCTTGAACTTGGCCAAATCCAAGTCAAGAGCACTCTCTATCGGAGAGCATTGTTAGACTTGCATCTTTCCCTGCATTAGGCATGTTAAAGTAGGAAGTCTCTTGAACTGTGGTCATAAGATCAAGTCAAGAGCGCTCTCTGTCGAAGAGTCGAACAAGTGCTCTAAATCATAAAATATCTCAACCCACATTTTCCCCCTAATAAATTTACTTTTGGTTGATCGTCCGACACCCGTATGCTCTGCAAACCGGAAACGGTTGGGCTAGTACTCAAAAAGGTGGAAGACTTGTTAAGTTCATAAGTGATAACTAATAAAAACTTTCACCCCCATAACCAACCAATCCGGAGTTGAGCGATAAGATAAGTCCAGTGGGTAATCTCCTAGTGGGGGCGTCGGGATTCCATGTTCAGCCTCTAGTTTGCTGGTTAGCATTGCGCGACCTGGCTAGAGCACTAGGTGGCCCGACATGTCCTTGAACGGAGGCACTTGATACTGTCTTTTCCGGATTTTCTCTTAAATATCCTTGGTTTTATCCTAATAATCAAGACCATTAAAATCTTCAATTTACAAAGATAATCTGCACAACGATCTCACAAACGGCATTTCTTCAAGACCCACACTTTCAGCATCACAATCTTTATTTTTCTTTGACTCCATAAGGCACTGGTTGTTTAAAAGCATATATATTGATCAGGACCATTTGTCCTTGTGTTTATTTCATATTGTGAATGCTCTAGTAATTAATCAAGTCTTGAATCATATTGCCATCTTGTTATCTTATTTCGCAACATGGATTGCATTATTATCTTGTGCTTATCTCATATTTAAAATTGGTCTCATTCTAAAAAACTCCTACACAACATCCATCCGCATCCCCGTACATTTTAAACACTTAAAACATTGAGCCTTAGTGAAACTCTTTCTTAGGGACTACCCCCCTTGGCTTCGTTAGGAGTTTGCCTAAACGGAGGAGCTGGGATTCAGGTGACAGTACCTGGCTCATTGCTTGCCCCCAGGGCCACACCTCTCTCACTTGTAGTGAAGAGACAGCTTTCGAAATATTTCCACTACTGGTGTGCAATCTGGCGGACAACAAGTAGTATGATAGCCACTTAATAGTAGTTAAAGTAAACATATGTAATGTGCAAATTGTGTAATTCATCAATGTACAGCTATCAATAGAGTACCACAGTTATAACAACCAAATGTGATTGAGTTTCAAACTTGATATCACAATCCAACTAGCAGCATGACAGTTCCTTCAACAGCAAGATGATGTCTAAATTATGTAATGAACGATACTTCAATTAAATGTGCCAATGTATGATTGTCAAAACGTAACCTTTAGACCGTATGCAAATAATTTCAGACCTCCTTTTATCCCAAGTAGGAAGCCAATAAATTGTAGCAGAATGTAATCAATTACTAATCCTCTTTTTGTTGTTTTGTGTAGGTGACAATGGAAAAGGAAAGAGGACTGTTGAGTGTTGACAGTCTGTTGTTTTGCAGACTTGTGACAACAGAAAAAGGAGGCTGCTACAGGTTGTTTTCAACCTTGATTTTGGGCAACGAAGGGTGACTGAGGGTTTGGATGAGGAAAGGGAAAAAGGATGGGAGAAGGAGAAGAAAGAGGGAAGAAGGAAGGGAGGAGAGGAAGGGAAAAGAAGGGGGGCGCTAGGGTTTTTTTAGGAAGGGTTTAAGGTCTGATTTTTAGTAGTTTTTAGGGTTTTTTAGGAATTTTTTATATTTTTAAGTTTTTAGGGCTTCCTAAAATTTCGCCCTAGGGTTTTTAGGGCTAAGGAAGGCAGGCCAAATTTGTAGGAGGGAGGGCCGAAATTTTAGAGGCCCAAAAATTGAAAAAAATATATTTTTTTTTTTTATTTTCTAGGGTTTCAGTCATAAAATTGCAGACCTAATTCTAACCCTAATTCTACCATAAAAATGCAAATTTACACATGCATATGAAAGAAAATTTGGTAAAAGAGTGACAACTTAGGGTTTTAATGGATATTACCCTTAAACCCTAACCTTAGAGGAAGGTGACCAGCCTTCCTCTTGGAGTTATTTCTCCTTGTCTACTAAATTAGGGCTTCTTGAAACAACCTCTAGGGTTCGTTTCAAGACCCTAATATAGGACAAAATTGGAGATCCAAGGCTAAACTTCGTAAAAACCTCCTCTAGGGAGCATTTTTACTATGCCAAAAGGATAGAAAAGTAGATAAAGCCTTATTCAGAGAAAATGTAACCCTAAGGACACCATTCAGTCATTCAAGAAGCAAATATTTACCTACCATTCATCAAGCAAGACTAAAAATGGACTAGACTTACTTGAGCATGAGTTCTTCCAACCATTCTAGCACCCACCAAGCATTAGCAAAGCAAAAGAAGATCAAATTTCATCCACAAGAGCAAAAAGAGAATCCCTCCAAGAGGTGCGCATCACTTCATAAGGCTATCTTGGATAAAAAAGTAACATTATGAATTTTGTCCCATGAGTTGTGTGTTACAAATGAAGTGAGGAGATATTATTTATATGATCTCACACTCACTTTTGAAATAAAACCAGGCCGACATGCCTTTAAAATGTCAATTTGAAATTATAACATGTCAACTTAAAACTATAACATAAAATAATATAAAATAATCAAATATGTGGCCAACTTGGGGCATTTTCCCCAGAGTTCACCCAAAAATGTCTAAAATAGCTAAAACTAAGCAAAATACTTTGAACTGGAGGCTGGAGTAGACAGGGGGGATGCCATACCCCATCTAACCCCAACAGTGTTGATAATCCCTCAACGCCCCCCCCAGAACAAGCAGTACGGCCTAGTGAGGATGATGATGTCATCTCTGGAAGTGGCCCAAGGAGAGAGGGAGCTAGGCTGCAAAGGGACTAAGAGGGTGCCTGAGGTGATTTGGAAGAGAGGCAAAAGTGTCATAGCTGAAGGAACTATCACCGAAGTAATGAAACAAGTGGGAGGGTCATGTGACCCAATGACCCACCCCTAGGAGCCCCATACACCAGCCTCAGGGCTACAAGCCCTTTAATGAGGCAGTCAGCAATGCCACTAAGCCATAGTACTCCTAAGAGAAGGACCAAAGGGTCTAGTCATAACCTCTACTCAGAAAAATGCTAGATAACACCCCTCCTGGTTTGCAAAAAAATGACCCTCTCCCTAGGGACACATCTGAAGGTGCGCTGGTACTGGTACCACGTAACACTGGCTCCAACTGCTGGACGAGTACTCTTCCCGTGAGTGCTTGAAAACCTGTGAATCTTCGGGTACTTGTAGACCTACACACACATCAAACATCCAAGGAGATCAACAGCATCATGAGGCAGACACTTTCGTCCTGCCTTGCTCAATAAAATGATATGGAAAATAAACTGAATGAACAATCGACTAACCTATGTGGACATAAGA
Organism: Larix kaempferi; assembly: GCA_027924585.1. Taxonomy (NCBI): domain Eukaryota; kingdom Viridiplantae; phylum Streptophyta; class Pinopsida; order Pinales; family Pinaceae; genus Larix; species Larix kaempferi. The sequence continues at coordinate 16,185,985 of BSBM01000269.1, read as the reverse complement.
ACAACAAATGCAATGCATGGGTAACAATATATGCCTATCTCAAATGAAACTAAACCTACCTATGCTAAACATAAGAATCAAGAACGGTTAAGTGAAATCAGACCACCAATGTAACCATTTGAGTAAGCAATTCATACCCAATCCCTTACCTTGGTCTTTAGAAATAATCCATGATAAGATCTCATTAATAACAAAGCAAATACGTACCAAGGTCTCCATCGGGATAGGAGATGAAGGATGGGTGACTACGGGGATCTGGAAGCTTTAATACTGTTGCCATGAAGAAGGATTACTTCAACAAGCTTCATTTATCCATGCTTCTCCTGGACTTACGTATGGGCCATCTCCATCATACATCTGCATTGAGAAAAAAAATTGCCTCAAATTGGTAGGTTGATTTTGAACTTGGGAGGCCATTATTAGAGGTGGATCTTGCAAATCTTCATATGCCAGTTGCAACATGTCCCTGCACCTGCTTAAACATTTCTTTGGAGACACAAGCATATTGTTCATCTTTATAATAACCATGTTAGTACCCCCAATAATCTTTAAAACTTTGAAATTGTCAGCCACATAATCTATGCCTTCACATTTCAAGCGAAAAGATAAACAATAGAAATCCTGACTATGTGAGAAGAATGTCATACCTATCCACATACCTGTATTGGTTTTACTGAAATGCATCGTTGGAAACTTACCGATACTGGACAAAAAAGGCTGAACAACTTCTTGAATATTGCTCGAGTAACACAGCTGGGAATGATAATCTGGGCTCTGAATAACTGCGAGAGAATCCCCTATATAACATGCCTCACTGTTCTCGATGCTAGATAAGTATGACCGAGCTAAATCCATGGAGATATCACTAGAGATATGGGACCCTAAATTCTCACACCATTTATCATAGTAAGACATCTGCATATGGTACGAGTCTGTAATGGCAAGAGGAACCACATCTTGAGGAACTTCATCATCAAAAGGGCTGCCCCAATCTTCATTATTAGCATCCTAAAGAGATGGGAGAATCTCATCTTGTTCGACATGGCTTTCACTGATTATGTCTTCAATATCCTTGTGTGAGGTAATCATGACTTCTTCATCCCAAACAGTGTCACATTCTGGCTCAAGTTGATCGATATTAGCCTTTGGTTCTTCTGTGAATGGCCACAAAACTTCATTGACTTCTTCTTCGTCACTGCAGACTCTGGAAACAACACTACCAGGTCTCGAAGACTCGTAAAGTGGAGGACACATAAATTTCCAATAATCATCATCCTCATCAATTCTGTCATTATGCTCCAAGAGATCCAAGATGTCATAAGAAATTGTTGAGTGACGGCAAGGAGAATCCATCCCTTCCCTTTGTTCTTCAACTTCTTCAACTAGGACTTCTTGGTCTTTGGGTGTAGGATCCCAATCATATTCATCTTCATGAGGAACTTCGTCTCTGGATACTGTGCTTGAGATATCATCAATTAGATCTTGAACAATGGCCTCTTCAACCTGATTTTCGTTCTGGATTTCTTTACGTAACAAGTTCCTTGCATGTTCGACATGAGGCAACCATCTATGTTGTTTTCCAGGGCACCAACATCTACAAAATAGTTCAATCAATTTTGAAAGAGAAAATATCTTAGCTTTCAACAAGCTTGTGAACCAAATGCGGGCCTTTCTTTCTAGGTGAAGAGCGAACAATCTCATATAAACACCTTCTTCCAACTCAACTTCCTCTGGGAATAACAACAAAAACTTTGCGACCAGGTCTTCGACATGACCCTCATTCTAATCACCGAAGGGCTTCCATAATTTGTGGGCAATCCATCTAAATAACCTGGGAACTTTGTTAGGTTGAGCGGAGCGAAATATACTTCCATTTCTGCAACAGTCGGATTATCTGGATCTTTAAACTCAAATGGAATATCCTCGTTGATTTCTTCGTTAGGACCATCTTGTTTCAAGGTCTCTTCACGTATATGGTTGATCACGAACTTTCTTTCATGTTCCTTCATATCATGATCCCATTCCTCACCGAATGCATTGATCAACTGCCTGAGTGAAGAAAAAAATTTACAAGGAAATCCTTAATACCAATTTCTGACATCCCAGTTGTCCTCTAAGTTGAGAGATAGCATAAAAAACTTCATTTTAACATCCTCATGTATGATATTGTTTCCTTGGAGAAATTGCATGAACGCCCAGATATGTGTTGTTGCTTGATACTTATATTCATGAAATAATGGAAAAAGTGCTTTCCCATCATCTTCAAAGGCATACTGATGTGGATAGCCCGGAATGTGTGAAAAATCCAATATATCCAACCACAATTCGTAAGAAGATGCCATATCATCTCTTGTTGGTTGTCTTCTTCAATGGAGTCGCCTTATATGACCTGCGAGGTTAGCTTTTAACGAAAATATTATCTAACCAACTAAACAAAACTAAGACTCTCTAATAGAGAGTGCTCTTGATCCACTTTGCAGTGAGATTCAAGAGACTTTGGGTTCCGTTTAGCAGTTTTATATCAAAGCAATGAAATCTAGAATCTAACTAAACAAAGCTAAAGCAATGATAATTATTGAAACTAATCTAAACTAACAACTATTTAACTTGTGCAGGTATAAAGCAAATGAAAAGAACTCAAAGGACGATACAGGCTTCACCCAAATGGGGGAAAACGGGTGTGGGAGCCGTAATCCCACTTGCTCTTTATTTATGCTTTACAAATGAAATGGTGTTAATCCTCTTGAAGGCACAAGGATAGAAATGGGAATGAAGAAGGGGGAAGCCCTTTAGGTTTGTGCCCTTTAGGTTTGCTTTGCTCTTCTTGTTTTCGCTCTAGCCTTTGGGCTTTTTGCTTGGCCTTCTTGCTTTCCTGTAGATAAGAGCTTTGAGCAAAAGGCTAATTAATGGATTAGTATTTGTTAGTATATAAACAAATAAACAAAAACTAGATCTAGAAAAGATGACACTTTAGGAATTAAGATCTAGTCATTAAGTAGATCAACAAAGAATGAAACATGAAAACTTTGAACTACTTAAGGAAGACGAGCGAAAGGATCAATAGGATAAAAATACTTAAACAAGCATATCCAACTCTAGATGAGAGAATGCAACTCAAGACGAGCGAATGCACTTAAGACAAGCGAATAGGTGAAAGATGGATAAAACGTTAAGCTTGCAACCTACTAGCTTAAAACAAGAACGAATAGGCCTAAATGATGAAACTCAAAGCTTAACTAACTATTTGCACTTGAGGAGTGAATGCATGAAAGAAAGAACCTTTTGAAGTAGATGATTCGCTTTGGTAACCAACAGAAAGGGAAAGAGTTTGATTTTAAGTTTGAAGAGGTGAAGAAGGGAACCAATCCCAAGTTTGAAGAAGCTGAAGGTTTGTAGAGATCTGCAAAACAATATTAGATCATGATCACTTGTTGGAGAGGAGAGAAGCCAACTTAGGTTCGCTTCCAAATCAACCTGAGAGATCCTGCATCAAACATTCATACACTTGCAAGACAAAGTGGATTAAATCTAGAAGATATGGTTAATAAAAAAGTATAAAGAGTACTTTGTATAACTGACTACGCATACTACTTCTTATTCTTTTAAAAGCATACAACTCAAATCCTATGAATGTATACTTCTATGGGCTCAAAGGCCTTCCTAGCTAAACCATCCACAATAATCAAAATAGAAAATGCATAAACATGAGATACCAGATTACCTCAGATGAGAACATACACCATAACACAGATCTTGCACACCTCTTTGACCTCCAAAGTCTTCAACAAATTCTCCTTAAAAAATACAGAATACAAGAGCAGAGGTTCGAAGCTAATCCACACTGAATGATGGAGCTTGAGCCTGCTTAAATAGAGTTTATAGCAAGGTATGCGAATTGAGGAGAGAGCTAGGGTTTTAGGAAGGCACATTCCATTAAGAAGAGAGCCAATGCGTTGATTGATGCGAATTGGAGTTTAACTGAGCTTCGGTTGGTGGTGATGAGGTGATGTGGCCTCCGCATAATCAAAAGCGCCCTCCTGTCCATTGGCTTCAACGCCTTCCCCATTGGAGTATTCGCCCATGCCTTCATGAGTTCTCACACATGGATGATTGCCCACATGAGGGAGGCCCACGCTAATCCTTCTTTTTAATCCATGAGCTTTATCCTATGTATTATTTCAACATGTGCTTTTATTCCTTAGATGAGGTCACACACCTTATGAAACCATATGCCACCCCTTTCCAATCTTTATTTTATCATTTTTTGACTTTTTTTTATTTTTGTCAACTGTGCATTTTTTTTTTTTAGCAATTAAATGCCAATTTGATGCATCTTTAGCAAAAACTGTTTCCATAGGCGATGTAATCACCCGGAACCAGGAGAAAGTGGGCACTAGGGTAAATAGGACGCTCTGAGCGTCAAAACAAGCCTCCCCACGCCAAATTCCGCCTCCAGACGACACTTATATTACATTTTGAATTTTTCCAATTAAACCGTTAAAAAATGATCTAATTTACGGAAAAAAATTTATTTTTGTCGGAATGAAACGAAACTCCTAGGGGACCTAGTGCATGTCCATATGACTCAAATTAGATGGCTAGCATGTAAAAAATCCTAGACACAAAGACTTTAATAACCTCCCTAGATTCGACCACCATGAGAATACTCCAGCGTTAGAGGTGTGAGTGAAAAACTCAAGAATTATACGCCATTGAAGAGTAGCGCATAATTCCTAAGGAAAAAACACTCTAGAGTATCACCCGGATAGTTAACCCTAAGGAGAGCCAAGTCTTTTATAAAAGGACAATGCTTAGACCAACTCTATACAATTCCCCCAGGGGGGTATGAACATGCAGTTTATTACAAAAGGGGCAAAAATTGCCCTGAAAATGACTTCTGAACTTCTGAAGATGAACATGTGTCATGTTCATGAAACTGGCGGCTCACTAGAAGTTCAACTATGGTACAAAATAGTTGGTAACATTGCTCACAATTTCCAAGCAATGAATGTGTTTTGTAACCTTTTGTTTTAAGAGTGTCTTAAAAAGCTATAAATCTGAATCAATGCTACACCTAGGTTGTTTTGAAGATCCTTGATATGATCCAAGTGTTTGTTTTGAAAGTTGGGAGGGTCGTACAGCATTTGGGAATCCAAAAGAGTTATCTACCCTTGGGGGTTTTAACATCGATTTTCCAAGTATTTTTGCCTTTCATTCTCATGTTGTAAATGCAAGTTGTTGAAGTCTTTAGCAAGTGTACAAGAATCTAATAGCTGAATTAGTGTGTCCTAATACACCTCAATCCACTCCAGACATAATTCGAAACCATTTGGGATCATTTGGGACAGTTTCGGGTTTCACTAGTCCAAGGTTCGAAAATTGGCCAAATTGAGTAAATTTTCAAATTGGGGATATTACATTGTGGATGACAAACCCTAAAAAATCATTAAAAGTCATTTTAAAGACAAATTAGGTAGGTCGGCTTAAAGGAGGTTTAAGTTATCCTTTTCAAGTATAAATAAGGCAACTACTCATCATTTGTAATCAAGATCATGGAATCAAATAGCACATTATTGCTCTTTCTTCTTGTGTACATGAGCAAATCTAGTGGTGTGCACCTCCTTTCTTGGCTCTTCTAGGGCTTTTGAAGGGATAATTTTGATGTTTGAGGCTTATCTACGATCTTTCATGGCTTGTCCAAGGTGAAAGGATTCTTGAGAGGCTACTCTCCTCTTTTCTTCCTCAATTCCGGTAAGATCTCTGAGTCTCTTGTCTTGCATAGTCGGAGGCATCCAAGATAAGAGTAACCTAAGGTTTTTATGCATAATAGTATAGTCTTGTAAGTGAGACATCCCTCTTAAAGGGTCTCTCTTATGTTGGGCCTTGGCATATTTCTCCGCCCTAACTAGCTCAAAGCTAACACAACCTAGGGTTTCTTAGCTTTGCCCTAGTTCATACAAAAAATGATTTGCCAATTCTTAGGAGAAACATTAACCTTGATTTATCGGTGCCTTGAAGGAACAAGACCTAGGTCTCATTCCCTCATCTTCACCTAATTCTCTTTTATCAAATTCCTTGTACTATATATTTCAAAAATACAAAAAATAGAAATAAACCCTAAAAATCACATATTTTTGAAAAATCCATCTAAAAATCACATATTTTTGAAAATCCATAAAATATTTATTTTACCATTGAAATAATTATACTTGTTTACTTCTACAATAGTTACTATTGTTATTAATTTCTGAAGTGATTATACCACTGAGAAACCCATAAAAAGTGTTTTTGCAGCTTAAAAAGGGCCCTAAAAGAGGTGACATCAACCCTAGGGAGGGTGACATCACTCCCTAAAAGATATTGTAGATCTGGTATAAGTGTTTTGCAGGTCCATTTTGACAGGAATATCAAACCCTAAGGGTTGCAAGAGGTTCCTAGCTCATCTCAAAGTCATCTGGGGTTGATCTAAGGGGGTTTTGAAGTGCCTAATCAAGTTGTCCAGCCCTTACTGCAGAAAATTGCAGACCTGAAGGTAAAATCAATCCCAAAAAGAAGTGTGCCCTAGGGGGGATTGATTCTCCTCGAATTGCTATGCGTTGAGAGATATTTTTTGACGTATTTCTACAGTCAATTTTGGGTTTTCTTCCAAATTTACGTTGTTGGTTTTACTGCAGAAAAGTGATTTACATTGTTAATTAATCAACATCAAGTTTTATTGCTCCTTAACATTCTCAGTCATTGGGTATTAATTGCATATCTTTTCAACTCCAATAAGGCACTAGTCTACTAATACAATGAGAAGGTCTTGTAGGGATAAGGTTTTTCTCCTTGTACATCTTACAATTCTATTTCTATCATATTTTGGAAGCCTTCCGTGGCCCAAGGAGCAGGCCTAAAAGGAGAGAGAGTGCATTGAGGTGACAGTGGGTGCATCTCCTGAGAAGTTGCCAATCTTAGCACCAATCCTCATGACCTAGTTGAAGGGTGTTAATTTGTAAGGTAACAAGCTCCTTGCTCTCTATTTCTACTTTTAGAGAACGTCCTTTCTGATCTAGCTATTCAATTTAAAACTAAAGGCACTCTCCTTCGAAGAGATGTGCCAATTTGTGATCTTAAGGCACATTCAGAGGACTAGATCTGAAGGCTTTTCTTTGTCCTTTACATAGATTTCTTGCCAGTTGTATATGATTATTGTATCATGTATTTTCTCTGTTAATATAAGATGTAGTTTTCAAACAAACAAACAAAAAAACTTACTAGTTCACTGAAATGCAGCTAGCTAATTTAGGTACTCAATTATCTACTAAGCTTTCCTATGGATTATATAAGGCTTGTAGAGACCTTAAAAATAACGGTTCAAGGAATAAAAACATTAACCAAAGTTTTCTCTTGTTTGAAGATAATATTATATTTTCCTTTATGTTTAACATTAGTTTGAATGTACTATTTTCTCCCTGTAGTGCTTGTGTTTTCTTGAGCACCAATTCATCAAGCATTGGGCTTTGTATATGTAACTATTTTCCCAGAATTAAATTAGCACTTTGATGTTCTCGCAAAAGATTTATCTAAGCACAAAGATCATCTGCCAAAATTAAAAGATATAAGCATTGCATTCATAAGCCATTATTTGGACAATGGTAATTTGGAATGTACATCAAAAACTGAGTAAATATAAAGTTTGTTAGAATATAGAGAAATACCGTATTGACAAAGCATCAAAATAGTTATTGGGAATCTGTATGAATGTGCACCACAAACCACTTCCTGATTATATGCATGCTTTTCCACCCTCAAAAGAAATTCCAACCATTTAGCTGGGTAATGCTTTCTAATTAATGAAACACTATTTTTAAACAAAAATGACAATGATGAAAATAATAAACCAACTTGATACACAAATAAGCTACATATAATTTGAGTTGTTTGGATCTAATTAACTTCAATTATGTCAAAAAATCAACCCTGTTTGCTACATAGCTTGTGTTAATTAAATCTTATTAACTTCAATTTTCTTTTCTTTTTATTCTCAATGAGCCAATTTCTCAATTTTCAATGTTTTCCTGTAGTTGTACAGTGGGAGGGAAGCTCTAGTTCTCTCAAACATTCTTTGTTTGCAATGCAATTTAAGCGTGGATTTATCAGAAGTACATTTAATTACATCCAGAAAAAATTTAATTACCTCCAGAAAGCACCTTCGAGCTTCATCAACTCCATGTAGTTGAGCTTCACAAAGGAAACACCAAATTGATTCCTCGGTATCATTTGGATTAGCCGCGACATCATCCCTAAACTGGGTTGCTCCTTCTTCGAACCTGTAGAGACATGTAAGAAGATATGCACAAAATAGAAAAAATTTCCTCCAAGCAAACTGATTGACCAGCAATAAATTAAATTCAAAAATATTTATACTATCCGCATATGGCTCTAATCTTATATGGAACTAAATTCTCTAATACCTGTTCAGATAGTATAGTGACAGCCCTCGTTGCCAGAGATCTAAGAAAGTGAGTAATGAATCAGTAAAATATATAAATTAAATGAAAGAATCCATTGCAAGTAAGGGCCATTCCCAGCAAAATGTTATGCTCAAGTGAATCTCAGTAGTAGTACATCAGACCATAATTGATTCCATGATTAGACAGATTCATTCATTCTGTAATAGCTTCTTCCACAGCCTAATTTTGCACCCTCTAGCCTTGCGAAGGAAAGATGACACACTTGTACACCCACAGTTTGGGGATCTTTTAACCTCACAATCCATTTATGCCAGTAATGTTTGGAAAATTTAAAGAGATTTAACCCCACTCACACCCAGTCTTTACCTTAGTGTTAGGTTATGTTGGAAATGCTTGAAAAGGCAGCCTTCTTCCAAGTGCAGTTATATTAAATCAAACATATAAATTATTTAAGGCTGAGTAAATCAGAGAAATTTTCCTTCTAAGCACATCATCGGGTACTTGATCTAAGAAATTAGTCAACTCTGTCAAACATGGAAACACTTTGCACAGTTGCTTGAAGATAAGAAGAAATGTCTGGAACTAAATCAAACAGCATTAGTTGTTCAATTCTATGTTTTCACAATGCAGAAATCAACACAAATCAAAATAATATAGCTTAGTTTACATGGGCTGATATATTGACAAATGTTACTAGAAACGGAATTGGTTTTCCCTAAAATTATAAACCATTATGAACCAGACCAGAACCAGCCGAATAAAAAATACATAATTTATTCAAATTTTAACAAAAATATATATATTCGGCTACATCAAATATATCCAAACCATTATACACCATATATGCAAAGTTTGTTGTATATATTGCATGCAAGGGCAGAAATAACAAAATAACATCGAAATTTTAATGAGCCATCTGTAGTTTCGCAGCGGAAGTGTGGTGTGGGCCCATAACATGTTAGATTTTAATAATATAGCAGTATAATTTTCATCTCTTTCAACTTTAACTACACATAAGGATCACTGAAAGAATAACCATGCACAAAAAAACAAAAGACACAATAGTTTACCCTGGAAAAACCCAAACTCGCGAAAACCCAGCCAACCTTTCTTATTCAGAGATTCGGTACAAAATACAAGTACATCAGATATAGAAGTGATCTAGAACAAGAGAGATCACATAGGAAGATGACATCAAAGAAAGAACCCCAGAACAACAGTCTTCTACAACCCTTTAGCGAACTTCTCCTTGCTTGAGCGAACTTGCTTGAGTGGTGCAAATGAGGAGGACGTCACCCTTATATATACTTGTTTTCTGGCTGACTTTTTCACTGGGGCCAACTTGTCAATTCTGCCTGGGCCAACTTGTCAATTAGGATAATAAATAACAGTTTGTTAATTGTTTTCTTGTGGATCGGCTTGGTTAGTGAGGATACCTCACGTAGATACAAACAACAACAATATGCTGCTAAACTAATGTTGCTTATTGCTCTTGCTTCAGTATAAACTCCTAGATTCTTTTTTTGTTATAGCTAACTTAGCCTTAGTTTTTTTTAGTTAGGGACCTCCCCCCTTTGCTTCTCTAGGAGTTGGCCTAGACGGAGGATTCGAGTGTTGAGTGACAGTAACTCGACTCGAGGCTTGCCCCCAAGGACACACTCAGTGGATTGAAGATTCCTACCACGTTACCAACGGTGTGTATAAAGGCGGCAACACGACCTTTGGTTTGTTGATTTTTGTACCTAGGAAAGTGTTCCCCTAGGTGACCTTTGCCTTAGTGACAGTGACCCTTGCATTAAATGACTTGAGATGAGCATTTAATTAGACTTTAGAGAATAAAGTCACTTTTTGGAAAAATTTAAGTGAAGTGAGTGAAATTATTTTTAAATGAGATTTAATGAGCATTTAATCTCATCCACTCATCTAAGCCAATCTCAACCGTTGGATTAGAAGACCATTCACTTACCCTAGGGTTTTCACCAAAGAGGCAAGGGAAGGCAAAAATGCTTTTACTTTTGAGAAGAGAGTGAAGGAGAGAGCTGAGAGAGAAGGAGCACGAATTTCCAGGCAGCGGGTTTATTTTCTGTAGCACGAATTTCGAGACAACTCAGTTTTCAAGGCAAAGAGATTTAGAATCAGCACGTGTCCCAAGGAGGCCATACAGCAGTTATTAAGGGCATGAGTTTCGAGGAAAGTTTCAGGCACATTTTTCGAGGGTCGTACAGTCTATACAGACTATACTTTCTGCACAGATTTCGAGGTTCTCGTTCTGCACGTTTTTCTAGGTAGCAGGGACAGAAAACGAGTTTCTGTAGTTGACACAGAAATCGGGCAGCAAGCACAGAAATCGAGCACAGGCACAAAAAACGAGTTTCTGCAGCAGGCACAGAAATCAAGCACAGGCATAGAAATCGAGTTTCTGCAACAGGCACAGAAATAGAGTTTCTGTAGTTGGCACAGAAATCAAGAAGGCTTGGCACAGAAATAGAGGAAACTTCTGGGTACATTTATTGCGCTGGAGATAAGTTGTATTTTCTACTGTAATTGCTATTCTATATTTTGCTGAAGAAATAAAAATCTCTTTCTCCAAACAGGTTTTCCCCTTGTGGGTTTTTCTTGGGCAAGTTTGCCAAAAATCTCTGAGTCTGAAATTTATGGTGTGTATTTATCATTTAATTTTTTGTCATTAAAGTGAGTTTCAGCAGTGTTTTATTTGTCTGAAAATATTGTGCAATTTCCAGCCAACATGAAAACTGGGTTGGGCATTAAACATTGAAATTTTGACATTGAAACCGAGTGGTTGAAATTCTCAGAAAACTTACATGGTATCAGAGCTTGGTGGGCAGAAAAATTAATTTATTGCAGACAAACAAAAATTTCCAGAACTCGGTATTTTTTCTTTTGTCAGTGGGTAGCACCTTGTTGAGTTGGCAGTGAGATGGCTACAGGACTTAGGTTGGAGGATAGGATAGATGGGATAGGGAATTTTGTTCCATTGGAAGCTAGGATAATGTTGATTTTGGAAGAGAATGAGTTATGGGATGAAGTGGTAAACAGTACTACAGCTCACCTTATTCAGATTCCCGCTACTACAGATGCAGCTGCATTGTCAGCCTTCAACAAGAAAGACTGTAAGGCTAGAAGAATTATCTTAGATGTAGTTAAAGATCACATCATTCCCCACATTTCAGGTAAGGACCGTGCATTTAAAATGTGGGCAGCCTTGACTAATTTATACCAGAGCACTAATGAGAACCGGAAGATGGTTCTAAGAGAGAAGCTGAAGGGTATAAAGATGAATGGTGGAGAGGGAGTGACATCTTACCTTACCAGGATATCTCAGGTTAGAGATGAGCTAGCAGCAGTTGGGGAGGTAGTTTCTAACTCTGAGCTTGTGCGGACAGCAGTGAATGGGGCTTCCAAGCCTTGGGGTGCTTTTGTGCAGGCCATAGTGGGCAGGGAGAACTTACCTTCTTGGGATAAACTGTGGGATGATTTTGTATAGGAGGAGACAAGGAGAGGTCTTGTACAAGGCAGCTCTTCACAGGATAGGGAGGATGAGGAGAATGTGGCATTGACTGCAAAAGGAAAGAAGAAGAAGAAGAAGAAGGGCCCCAAGCAAGGTGGGGCCAAGTAGCAGCAACAGCAGCAGGGTGGGCAGAAGAAAGATTTAAGCAAAGTCAAGTGCTTTTCTTGTTAGGGATTTGGGCACAATGCTTCTCAATGTCCAAAGAAGAAGAAGAAGAAGCAGACAACAGCCTCAGCGGAAGTTGATGATTTTGGAGAAAGATTTCAGAGAGAGTTTTCTCTTTGTGCTGGACATGTTGAGAGAGAGAGAACCTCTATAGTTACCAGCACTGATTTGGAGATGGATTATTCTTTGTTGAATGGCCATCAGATGGATGCATCCACCACTAGCACTTGGTATATTGACAGTGGAGCTTCGAGTCACATGACAGGTGCTCGAGAGATGTTCTCCGATCTTTCACAAACAGGTGTAGATGTGGAGGTTGTACTGGGAGATGACACCATTGTCAGAGCAGTTGGTCCTGGGACCATTACCTTTCAAAGGGAGTCCATGAGTCCTATGATTTTGAGGGATGTGTTGTTTGTCCCTGGGTTGAAAAAGAACTTAGTATCTGTTTCCACTATTGAGGATAGGGGACTTGGGGTTTGTTTCTTGGACGGACGCGTGCAGGTATTCCCCAAGACTACAGGACTATCTGCCTCCATGGACATTGGGGTTAGATGTGGGAAACCATACAAGCTCTTGTTTTAGCCTCAGCATGCTTTGGCACACAGCAGTAGCAGTGAGCTATGCAAGCTATGGCATCGGAGGATGGCCCACTTGCATCACCCAACTTTGAGATTGTTGAGGAGTATGGTTACAGGTTTACCAGAGTTTAGCACAAAGCAGAGTGATGTTTGCAGGGGGTGTGCTTTTGGAAAGTACACCAAGACTGCTTTTCTGAGCAATGATAACAGGTCAGCAGGGGTGCTTGATTTGATCCATAGAGATATATGTGGTCCTATGTCATCAGTTTCCTTGACAGAATTTGAGTATTATGTCTCTTTCATCGATGACTATTCCAGGACGACCTGGATTTACTTCTTGAGGAGCAAGAAGTCACCTTTCGTCTTGAAGATCTTCCAAGAGTTCAAAGCTCTTGTGGAGAATCAGACAGGGAGGAGGATTCGGGTCCTGAGATCGGACAATGGGGGTGAGTATACCTCCAATGAGTTCAATGAGTTTTGCAAATAGGAGGGCATACAAAGACAGTTGACAGTTCCATACACTCCTGAGCAGAATGGAGTAGCGGAAAGGAACAACAAGGCTATTGTGGGAGAAGCGAGAGCTATGCTTCATGATCAGAGTCTTCCTTTCTTTCTTTGGGTAGAGGCTTGCAGTACTGCAGTTTACCTGCAGAACAGAAGTCCCCACCGTGCCTTGGGGAGGAAGACTCCTGAGGAGATGTTCACAGGCAAGAAGCCTTAGGTTGGCCATCTTCGCATATTTGGTTGCTTGACTTACTCTCATGTCCCTTCTGAGAAGAGGACAAAGTTTGATCCCACTACAGAGAAAGGCATTTTTGTGGGCTATGATGAGGCTTCGAAGGCTTACAGCATTTATCTTCCTGGCCAGAAGAAGGTTGTTGTGAGGCGGGAAGTGAGATTTGAGGAGGAGAGAGCCTTCAGGAAGTCTAGAGAGTTGGAGCATGGGGAGCCACCGGCTTCCACACCTCAGGTGACACAGGGATCTTCAATACAGATCACAGGTTCACAGGTTTCTAGAGTTACTGAGCCACAGGTTATAGGCACAGGTTCAGTGGTTCAGCCAGCAGGCACTCCAAGGACAGGTTCTGGTTCTCAGGTTACAGGTTCACCAGTGACTAGTTCACGGGCTACTGGTCCACAGGTTGCTGGACCATCTGCTTCTAGCATTTCTTCAGATGAGGAGAGACCAGTTTGGGAGGAGCCTTCGAGGAAGAGGAAGCCTAAATGGCTTCGTGATACCTTGGAGGAAGCAGAGGCATTTGGTAGGCCCCAAGAGGAGGACAGGACAGTAGTGATGTCGGATAGATTGGGCATGGCTCTAGTTGCGAGTCTTCGTGATTCAGAGCCTTCCACATTTGAGGAGGCCTCTCAGCATCAGGTTTGGAGAGATGTCATGATGGAAGAGTACCATTCCATCATGAATGGTGATGCATGGGAGATAGTACCGAGACTAGAGGGGAAGTCTGTTGTGACTTCCAAGTGGATCTACAAGGTGAAGCATGCTGCAAATGGCAGTGTGGAGAAGTACAAGAATCGTTTTGTGGCACGAGGGTTTTCACAGATAGAGGGAGTTGATTATGATGAGACCTTTGCGCCGGTTGCTCGTTATTCTTCCATCAGAGCAGTGATTTCTATTGCAACAGAGATGGGTTGGAAGATCCACCAGATGGATGTGAAGACCGCATTTCTAAATGGCCTTCTGCAGGAGGAGATTTACTTAGAGCAGCCACAGGGCTTTGAGATTCATGGGAGAGATTCTCATGTGTGCAGGCTGAGGAAATCCTTGTATGGACTGAAGCAAGCTACTGGAGCTTGGTACTCCAAGATTGATGTGTATTTGACATCGATGGGTTTTCAGAAGAGTGAGGTTGATCCCAACCTTTACTACATTGTGGTTGGTGGAGATCCTCTCATTCTTTTGTTATATGTTGATGATTTGTTTATCACTGGGGAGGAGCCTCTCATTGCAGCTTGCAAGAGAGACCTTGCTACAGAGTATGAGATGACATACATTGGGTTGATGCACTATTATCTGGGGATGGAGGTTTGGCAGAAGCCTGGTCATATTTTCCTGGGACAGGGAAAGCATGCAGTAGATATTCTGAGGAGATTTCGGATGGAGGATTGCAGGCCAATGTCCACACCTATGATCACCAACTGGAGAAAGCTTCATGCTTCTGAGGGTAAGTTGGTGGATCCTACACTATACCGTCATCTCATTGGGTCATCGATGTATCTGGTCAACACCAGGCCAGACTTATGTTTTGCGGTGAACACTCTTAGTCAGTTCATGGTGGAGCCTAGGAGTGTGCACTAGGTAGCCGCGAAACAGGTGTTGAGATACCTTGCAAGGACAGTGGACTATGGTTTGGACTACAGGGGTTCGGGTGGAGTCAGTTTGGTTGGTTTCACAGATTCAGACTGGGCAGGCAGTGTGATGGATCGGAAGAGCACTTCCGGTTGTTGTTTCAGTTTGGGCTCGGCAACAATGTCATGGTTCAATCAGAAGCAAAAGTCTGTTGAGGCTGAGTATATGGCAGCCAGTCAGGCTACTTGCGAGGCACTGTGGCTTCGTAAGTTGTTGGTTGATTTATTTGATCAGGAGCTGAGACCTACGGTGATTTACTGTGACAATCAGAGCTGCATCCAGCTCTCTGAGAATCCAGTTTTCCATGATAGGTCTAAGCACATAGAGATAAGAGACCACTTCATCCGAGACTATGTTCAGAGAGGAGCTGTGGAGTTACTGTACATTTCCACTGATGAGCAGGTTGCAGATATTTTGACGAAATCTTTGGGGAGGGGCAAGTTTGTATTCTTCAGAGACAAGTTGGGAGTGGTGCAGAACACCTTCCTCGGTAAGAGGAAGTGTTGATTTTTGTACCTAGGAACGTGTTCCCCTAGGTGACTTTTGCCTTAGTCACTTAAAAGGGGAAATAAAGTGACCCTTGCATTAAATGACTTGAGATGAGCATTTAATTAGACTTTAGAGAGTAAAGTCACTTTTTGGAAAAATTTAAGTGAAGTGAGTGAAATTATTTTTAAATGAAATTTAATGAGCATTTAATCTCATCCACTCATCTAAGCCAATCTCAACCGTTGGATTAGAAGACCATTCACTTACCCTAGGGTTTTCACCAAAAAGGCAAGGGAAGGCAAAAATGCTTTTACTTTTGAGAAGAGAGTGAAGGAGAGAGCTGAGAGAAAAGGAGCACGAATTTCCAGGCAGCAAGTTTATTTTCTGCAGCACTAATTTCAAGACAGCTCAGTTTTTGAGGCAAAGAGATTTAGAATCAACACGCATCCCGAGGAGGTCATACAACAGTTATTGAGGGCACGAATTTCGAGGAAAGTTTCAAGCATATTTTTCGAGGGCCGTACAATCTATACAGATTGTACTTTCTGCACAGATTTCGTAGTTCTGGTTCTGCACGTTTTTCTAGGCAGTAGGCACAGAAAACGAGTTTCTGTAGTTGACACAGAAATCGGGCAGCAGGCATAGAAAACGAGTTTCTGCAACAGGCACAGAAATTGAGTGCAAGCACAGAAAACGAGTTTCTGCAGCAGGCACAGAAATCGAGCAGCAAGCACAAAAAACGAGTTTCTGTAGTTGGCATAGAAATCGAGAAAGCTTCTGGGTGCATTTATTGCGGTGGAGATAAGTTGTATTTTCTACTGTAATTGCTATTCTATATTTTGCTGAAGAAATAAAAATCTCTCTCTCCAAACAGGTTTTCCCCTTGTGGGTTTTTCCTGGGCAAGTTTGTCAATTGTGGGTTTTTCCTGGGCAAGTTTGTCAAAAATCTCTGAGTCTGAAATTTATGGTGTGCATTTATCATTTAATTTTCTGTCATTAAAGTGAGTTTCAGCAGTGTTTTATTTGTCTGAAAATATTGCGCAATTTCCAGCCAACATGAAAACTGGGTTGGGCATTAAACATTGAAATTTTGACATTGAAACCGAGTAGTTGAAATTCTCAGAAAACTTACATGGTTTTTGTGTCACAAGGCAAGACTTTGTTGGGTTTTATGGTTATGTGCAAGCTGACTATTATGGAATTTGGTTTTATTGTATGCTTAGTGACGATTTTGTTATATGCCCTTGGGGTATTTATAGCCGTTAAGGCATCTTTCACATAGTTTGTTTCAGCTTGCGGTGGCTACAGCCAAAACCCCTTTCACAAAAACAAAAACAAAAAAATCTACTTCGAACAAAATTGCTCTTAAATTTAACTAAAAGTGATTGATTTTAAGTTTCAGTGTCTGTCCTGAAAGCCGACTTCAAGAATTTAGGATTCATATATTAAAAGACTGCCAAAAACTATTAAAGCCAATTCAAAGAAGCAATCGACCAAACTCCGTTAGCATTTGTTACTGAATTTAACTTAGTTTTTACTGAATGTCAAGAGTAAAACAGTAGAGTCGAAAGTTTAAGAAAGAAATGAATAAGTCGTACATATTTTCTGGCGAGGATCCAACTCTATTGCTTTGTCAAACTCGACCACTGACTGCTCAACATCGCCCTGTCAAAAAAACCAAAAAAACTATATTTCAATTTTTCATTTTCTACAGCATTTGCATGAATTTTTACTGCTCTAAGGAAAGCCCTGAGTCGATTAAATGTAGACAATATATGAAATGTAAGAAATAAGAGAACCTGCACAAAAAGCTGCATTCCGCGTCTAACAGCAACAGCAGCTTCCCGAGCAGAGTTTTGACCGCCCGTTAAGGATGACGTAATCGCATCCCAAAGTGACGTAGCAACCACTAATAGGTTCCTACGAGAAACCGGCCTGGTTGTCAAATGCAATCGAACTGGGAGCTGCAAGGGATTTAAACGGCGCGAATGAATTGGGCTGATGATGAGGAGCGAACGCGATGGCCTCGACCTCGCATGGTGCAATGTATTCCCACCAATGGACGACACTGTTGCCGTTATTGCTGCCATTTAGGGCTCTCTAAATTTCCCGGGTTATAACGATAACGCACAGTCGACGTAAATTATCTTACCAGCCCTTTGGTTATGTGAACATGCATGACGGGATTTGGTGGAAGGATTGGGTTCTTTCAAGGAGATCTGTGTTCACATGCGAGATGTTTAAGGTGAGAATATAATAAAATGTTATATACAGTGTGCAAAGTGTTTCATGCAATCATTTTCAAATTTATATTTATATTTTTGTAAGCTTTTGTGTGAAAGGATGAAGTGATTTGATCTTTTGAAGTTGAGTTGATTTTAAATAAATTTCAGATGTTTTATAAATTAAATTAGATGAAGTGAATGTTAATAAGATATTTTATTTTTATTATTTTTAAATTATTTATAAATTTTATGATTTCACTCATCACAACAATTCTTCTATTGCCATTACCACATGCTGTTACCATAAGTTAACTTGACAATAAACCTAAGTAAAGCAATTTTGTAGTAGTGAATTGAACATATTATCATCACGGAAATCCAATAACCATAAAACATGTAATTCAAGCATATATATATCCAACTGGCCAAAAATATCTACTTTAGATCGTATGCCATATACTTCACAGAGACTTCCCAAGAGACAAAACTTACCTTCCAAATGACTACTCTGGTTGATGTATTGAACTTAACTTCCAAACCTACACAATACACATTATTTCTATGCTCCCACTCCATTACTTTGTAATAAAAGAAACCAAGGATCAAGTATGACTTTTTTTATGCTAAAAAATAATAAAGTTGAAACTCAAACCTTGTAAGATCTCATTTTTACCTTGTGTTAATTCAATAGAGGTGATAACAAGGTCTGCAAATGATTTTGATTCAATCAAAGAGAAGCTAACTTTATTGATCCAACCACAAAAGAGAGAGGATAAATCTAAATGGGCATTGTGATGCCATCAATGATCACATAAAGTAGAAGGCTAACAACAAAGAATGTTTCAATTAAGAATACTTTGTACCTAGTCACAACATTAGGTTTTAATTAAAAAGATGTTTACAAGAACCTTCTTCACAATATTATTAGTCCCCATTGATAGGTTTTTGATAGGAAGTCAAGGTGTGTCGATTTTGTATTTCTACATATTGTTTTTGTTTTATCAATGCATTGTGTTTTTTACAAATTTGTAATTTTATATATAGAAGATTGATGGGACTAAATATATTTTGTGGTGGATGGTATTTTTTTAAGTATTTATTGAATTTACGAAAAATGAATCATTGGCCTAATATTAGGTGCACTTAAAAGCAAATCTCATATAGTAATAATGGATGTAATAATTGATGTGGGGTATTATTAGTCCTTGCCTAGCTTGACTATGTAATACTTAAGATTTTGACATTTAAATATTTTTCTTATCTCCGAAGTTAAACATAGGCAACACTGAATATTACATATTTTAAAACTAAATTTTTTATTTTTCTAACATTTCATTGGATCTCAAGTTGAGGGTGTTATTGTTGGGGTGGATGCATTTTTGTTGGTAATACAAATGGTATTAAATCTATTTGCAAGCACTGTTACCATTTTATATTTTTTCCGTCTTTTTATGTGACAAATGGCACATGCAATAAATTTATTTTAGATGCAAATGAACTTACAAATTGCCTTAAGACTGGATTTTGAATTTTTGAATGTGTTTGTATGTAGTTGGCTTATAGCTTGTCATACCATTATTTTTATAAGTTTTGTCTTATATGTAAGAGAGATCACTATAAAAAAAACTATCATCAAGAAATAAATCTTTCATGATATTAACATATCAAATATCAAAGTATTTTGTGGAACAAAATGTACTTCTTAAAGTCATTTTTACCATTTCAGTATTCATCCTACCACTATCATATTCATATCCTACTCGTCATAATCACTGCCTTATTTTTATGCCCCTTATCTACAAGTGGTGTAAATATGGCTTACTGGACATCCAGTCACTCCATCATTCACCTCCTTGCATAGTTGGTTGTCTTAGGTCCTATATTTGGTGGTGATTGATCAAGCACCTGCATTAAAACAACCATGAGCAAAGACATGACTAAATGTGCAATACAAAGGGTATGTAACAAAACAACATATGCAGAAGCAAGGGTTGTATATATACTGTACTTCCTTGGTTTCATAGTTTTAATTTACCATCTAGACAGGAATATTGGAGTTATTAAGCTGCTCAGGTATGGACAATACTCGTCTGGATAAATATAGAAAGTTGTAAGCTAATGAAGATTTTAGTTTCTTTGAAAAATTAGCAATGCAGTTTATTTAATATTTAACCAATTTCTTAGTTGTTCCAATACATAGCATATGCCATCGCCCCAACCTGTGCTAGATTGGGTCTTCTCTAAACCAGAATCAGTCCATGCATACGGCTTGATATTCATTTGTCCATAGCTTGTCACTTCAAGATCGAACACAAAAATAAGGGCTACAATAATCCTAGAGCGAGTCGCTAGCTTGCGTGGGGTTTCACCATTCCCGGAGCCACATAAATAGAACTGTTGTTTCATAACATACAATAACAGAATAACACGAAACTTCTACTAACAAAATAACATAAAGTTCAGACATGAAAAGAATAATCTAGATTTGTTGCACTCAACTCTGAGTATATGGGCTATTGGCGATCAGTTTAGCATTTGCAACAAAGCATAATGGTTCCTTTTTATGGATTTCCAATGGAGACCCAACTCTAGTTCATCAAAGTCGCCTACAAGAATGCTTGCAGCGTCCAGGTCATGCTCAAAATCTGGTAATTTGTCTTCTCCGTCGTTGCCTGTATCACTGCCCAGCACTCGAACTTATTCTGAGTGAGATGCTCATGCAAACCTAGGTTTGAAAAGGATGCAATTTTCTTCATTTTGATGTCTTTTGTATTATTTTTCTATGGAAAGCAGCCACATCTCTTCGCGGGCCATTTTACATGAAGTCGGCTCTTAGATTATTCACTGGCAGGCACACTTCTTGGCTACTCTGTAGTCCCAGAACAATTTTGGATTGTTGGAGGGTCTTTGCTCTCCAAATTTGTGAATTCTATTGCTCTAATCTTGTCTCTTTTTATGAGACCGCACTACTCAAAAAAGTGAGATGCTCTATGCTCTAGATCAGGAGGTAGGGTATCAAAGAGATAGAGATCCATCTTAACTAGACATCGTCTATGAAGTGCTAGATACTATCTGTTAAGCGCTAAGATCGATGAAAAACTTGTTAAGCGCTAAGAATAAAGAAAAACCCTAAAGTGGTGTTGCACTGTCATTTATTCACTCTAACAGGCTAGACTTTTAAAATATGTTTCAAACAATTAATATAATAGGTCCTGAGTTAAATGAAGATGATATAAGTAGGATCTATTTGTGTGTATGTATAGAAAATTGTGATAACCTAATATTAAATATTTATTTAGATTCAGTGGGTAGCAAACAAACTCATGCCTCCATATTTCTCTGAAGCCAAGGATTCCTTCGGGCATGGCATAATGTTCTTGAATTTGAATGATATTCTTAGAACCTGTAGAGAATAGTCAGCAGTGCAAATTAAGGCAAAAAACTCATATAAGAAACTAACCATATAAAAAACCATAGTTCCCTCTTTCTAATGATAATCCTATAATTGCCATTCTAATAATTTATTGTATCTATTCGGAGAATTTCTGGTAAGAATGAAGGCCACCATTACAAATCTCTCTATAATTTGGACATCCCAAAAATCCTAAGAGAACTAAGAAAAGGCTGTACTAAAATTTAAGAGAATTTTTCCGATAGGGTTTTTGGCACGTCAAGGTATAAGATGCCTATATCAGGAATATAACAAAAGGGTCAGTGCAAGCTAATGAGGGTCACTTTTCGCACGTTAGATGCAATAGAAAACTGAAAAAGCAGGCATCCCTCAACTTACTTGGATTTTTTGAGCTACTTACGCAAAATATCTTGCATTGAGTAAAAAAGATGAAATGTAGGAAATCGAATCACGTTTCTGAATATATAACTTTTATGTATTGAAAATTTGCATAGCTGTGTCAAGTTTCATTTTTCCTAACATACACTTTTTATTTTTCAGGCAAATGATAAGGTATATGTTTTTGTGGGTAGAACCTTTGAGGGCCTAAATGATGGAATCAAGCTACAAAAATCGGCATGCATGTAGAGAAAACATAGCACTTGTGCGCCATTATTTTTCGAAAATTAAATTAGTAATTTTATAATTTTTTTATAATTATCTAATTGATCAAACCTCGAAAATAGTACCTCTTTTGTGGGTAGAGCCTTTGAAGGTCTTAATGCAAAAATATTGAAATGGGTTTTTCATAGAACGTGGAGGTTAGTGTCCTCTTGTGCACCATACAATTTCTTTTTGAAATGATTGAGAATTGAAAAAGTTATGGAAGAAACACTAACAGTGTGTTTCACGAGTTAAGGAGGTAGGACAGAAAAGAAATTGAAAGAAAACAGGAAAAATTAATATTTCAAAATAAAAGTTACATATTTGGAATCTGCAGAAAAAATGCTATTTGTGTCTAAGATTTCGTCAAAAATGACTCTGTGTAGCATATTGTAACGAGTGACTAAGCACAGGCTTCTCCAGAAACTGGAAGAAATACCCAATTAGCTTTGGTTTTTCATTAACATAGCACAGGTTTGGAATTACCGAAGCAAACTCCAAAGCATACACATAGGATTATTGTTTACATGTGAGCATGTGACTCGGCCTGGTTTAGGCTCTACAAAACACGAGTGCGTTCTGTTTAAATTCAAAAATATTGCCGCGCTTTTAGATGTACGTAACGCGCTCGCGTTATATAACTACATAACGCGTACGCGTTATATAGTTAAAAAACACGCTCGCGTTATGCAAATCATAAAATACATGTTTAATACTTGAGAAAGAGGGGGTGTGGAAGACTCAAGGGAATTTTTGTTTAATATTTGAGAAGGGGTGGGGAAGGGTCAAGGGAATCTATGGTTAATATTTAATAGGGGTGGGAAAGGGTCAAGGGCTTAGAAGGATGTTGGAAGCTTGAGTGGGGAGAGATGAAGGGAATGAGAACATGATGGGCTACAGGGGGTGAAGGGAAGTGGAGCTTGAGAGATTAGGAGTATAATAGGTTCCGAAGAGGTATAGGGTTAGAAGTTGAAAGTGAGACTTGAGTGACAAGGGGGAATGGATGGAGGCAAGGGGGATGTGAGAGAGAAATAAAGAATACAAGGTGGGGGGGATACATAGAGTGAGGAAGGGAGAGGGACAATGGGGAGGAATGGATTTGGAGGGAGTGAGAGATAGATGGGGATAGAACGAAATAAAGAGATAGGAAGGGAGGGACAAAAAGTGTTGGTGGGAGACATGCAGGGAATGGTGGCGATGGAGAGAGAGAGAGAGAGAATATGAGAGGAGGGGGAAGGGACATAAAGTGTGTGAGAGAGAGGGAGTGATGGAGACATTGGGATAGGTTGAGGGAAAGATAACATGAGGGAGGGATAGAAGGTGAGAGAGAGATAGGCGATGAGAGAGGGAAGGAGAGAAGGTAGGGTGAGGGATGGAGGGAGAAAGGTGGAGATAGATATGGATGGAGGGGGGATGGGTTTGAGAATGGAAAGGGACATAATGTGTGTGTATGTGTGTGTGTTTGAGAGAGAGAGAGAGAGAGAGAGATTGATGGTTGGGGAGAGAGAGACTAGAGGGAGTTGTGAGCATCATATTCTCCATCAGCATCGTATTATTCATCATCATCATCTTCATGACTATCATCGTCATCATCAACATCTTCATCATCATCACCATCATCATCATCATCATCATATTCCTCATCAAATCAACATCTCCATCATCATCATCTTCTGAACATCATCATGATCATCATCTAAACATCACCATCACCATCATCATCAACATCTTCATCACCATCACCATCACCATCACCATCAAAATCTTCATCGTCATCACCATCGCCATCACCATCTTCATCATCATTGTCATCTCTAGGTTCCCCATTAACATCAACATCTCCATCATCATCATCTTCTTCATCATCATCATCTTCATCACCATCATCATCATCATCAACATCTTCATCATCATCACCATCATCATCATCATCTTCCTTGAATCAGATCAACATCTCCATCATGTCACCATCATCTTCTTCATCATCATCATCATCATCTGAACATCACCATCACCATCACCATCATCATCAACATCTTCATCATCACCATCACCATCATCATCAACATCTTCATCGTCATCACCACCATCATCATCATCATTGGCATTTGTAGGTTCCTCGTCAACATCTCCATCATCATCATCTTCTCCATCATCATCATCTTCATCACCATCATCATCATCATCAACATCTTCATCATCATCACCATAATCATCATCTTCATCGTCATCAGATCAACATCTCCATCATCATCATCTTCACCATCATCATCATCATCATCATCATCATCTTCATCGCCATCTCCATCATCTTCGACATCTCCATCATCATCACCATCACCATCATCATCATCTTCATGACCATAAACATCTTCATCATCATTGTCATCTCCCCCTTCCTCATCAACATCTCCATCATCATCATCATCATCATCATCACCATCACCATCTGAACATCACCATCACCATCATCGTCAACATCTTCATCATCATCACCATCAACATCATCATCATCATCATCACCATCAACATCATCATCAAAATCTTCATCGTCATCACCATCACCATCACCATCACCATCTTCATCATCATTGTCATCTCTAGGTTCCCCATCAACACAACATCTCCATCATCATCATTTTCTTCATCATCATCATCTTCATCACCACCATCATCATCATCAACATCTTCATCATCATCACCATCATCATCATCATCTTCCTCATCAGATCAACATCTCCATCATGTCACCATCATCTTCATCATCATCATCCGAACATCACCATCACCATCATCATCAACATCTTCATCATCATTACCAACACCATCATCATCAACATCTTCATCGTCATCACCATCATCATTGGCATCTGTAGGTTCCTCATCAACATCTCCATCATCATCATTGGCATCTGTAGGTTCCTCATCAACATATCCATCATCGTCATCTTCTCCATCATCATCACCATCATCACCATCATGATCTTCTGAACATCATCATCACCATCATCACCATCATGATCTTTTGAACATCATCATGATCATCATCTAAACATCACCATCACCATCATCGTCAACATCTTCATCATCATCACCACCAGCATCATCATCAAAATCTTCATCGTCATCACCATCACCATCTTCATCATCATTGTCATCTCTAGGTTCCCCATCAACACAACATCTCCATCATCATCATCTTCTTCATCATCATCATCTTCATCACCATCATCATCATCATCAACATCTTCATCATCATCACCATCATCATTACCATCATCATCATCATCTTCCTCATCAGATCAACATCTCCATCATGTCACCGTCATCTTCATCATCATCATCATTCGAACATCACCATCACCATCATCATCAACATCTTCATCATCATTTCCAGCACCATCATAATCAACATCTTCATCGTCATCACCATCATCATTGGCATCTATAGGTTCCTCATCAACATCTCCATCATCATCGTCTTCATCACCATCATCATCATCATCATTGCCATCTGTAGGTTCCTCATCAACATATCCATCATCATCATCTTCTCCATCATCATCACCATCATCACCATCATGATCTTTTGAACATCATCATGATCATCATCTAAACATCGCCATCACCATCATTGTCAACATCTTTATCATCATCACCACCAGCATCATCATCAAAATCTTCATCGTCATCACCATCACCATCACCATCTTCATCGTCATTGTCATCTCTAGGTTCCCCATCAAGACAACATCTCCATCATCATCATCTTCTTCATCATCATCATCTTCATCACCATCACCATCATCATCACCATCACCATCATCATCATCATCAACATCTTCATCATCATCACCATCATCATCATCATCTTCCTCATTAGATCAACATCTCCATCATGTCACCATCATCATCATCATCATCATCATCATCATCATCATCATCCGAACATCACCATCACCATCATCATCAACATCTTCATCATCATTACCAACACCATCATCATCAACATCTTCATCGTCAACTTCATCATCATTGGCATCTGTAGGTTCCTCATCAACATCTCCATCATCATCATCTTCATCACCATCATCATCATCATCATTGGCAACTATAGGTTCCTCATCAACATATCCATCATCGTCATCTTCTCCATCATCATCACCATCATCACCATCATGATCTTCTGAACATCATCATGATCATCATCTAAACATCACCATCACCATCATCGTCAACATCTTCATCATCATCACCACCAGCATCATCATCAAAATCTTCATCGTCATCACCATCACCATCTTCATCATCATTGTCATCTCTAGGTTCCCCATCAACACAACATCTCCATCATCATCATCATCATATTCATCACCATCATCATCATCATCACCATCTTCATCATCATCACCATCACCATCATCATCTTCCTCGTAAGATCAACATCTCCATCATGTCACCATCGTCTTCATCATCATCATCCGAACATCACCATCACCATCATCATCAACATCTTCATCATCATTACCAGCACCATCATCATCAACATCTTCATCATCATCACCATCATCATTGGCATCTGTAGGTTCCTCATCCAGACTTTCATCTTTCATTTCAAAGCCTTGCTTTTCTAGTTTTTCTTTTTTAACCTCTTAATTCCTAGAAGTGCTTCCAACTTCTTTGAAGAACACATATTGACTATAAACTACCTTCTTTGTCACTGGGTTCCACAACTTATACCCTTTCATTCCATCCCTTTACTCGATGAAGATGCACTTCTCTGACTTGCTGTTGAGTTTAGCCAGTTTCTCCTTTGGGATATGCACAAAGGAATCACACCAAAACAGTCTAAGATGTGTTAGGGTGGGATTCTTACCATCCCATGCTTCATATGGAGTCTTGTCAACCAGAGCCATCGACGATAGCCTATTCACCAGGTAACATGCTGTATCAACTGCCTCTGCCCATAATTCGTGTGTGACTCATGCACCACTTACCATGCTCCTCGCTTTCCCCATCAACATCTTGTTCATTCTTTTAGCAACTCTATTCTATTGAGGCATATGTGGAGTTGTGTTTTGTCGAACCATATTGTGATTATGCAAAACTAGTCAAACACTTTTCCACATAATTCTCCTCTGTTGTCAATTATCAATACCATGGTCTTTTTTCCAGTATGATTCTCCACAAGATCTTTGAACCCTTGAAAATTTTCAAAGACTTCGGATTTCTTCCTCAAAAAATACAACCATGTCATTTTATAGAAATCATCTATTAAAGAAACGTAATACTAAGATCCTCCTAGTGAAGAGACCAACACAGGTCCAAACACATCACTATGTATTAACTCTAATATTTCCTTAGCCCTAGTAGCACAAGATGAGAATCTTACACAACTGTTCATTGAAGTCAACTTCTTTAGTACAATTATGGAGACCTTCGACCATACCTTTGTTGTGCATAGCACAAAGACTTTTCTCGCCTATATGACCCATCCATTGATTCCACAACATGGTCGAGTCAAGTAGACAAGTAGATGTTCCATCAGGTTCAGGACAGACCACATTAGCATTTTCGTCAATGTCTGTTCTTCCCAATAGTTTGTACAGGGTTCCAGTTTGAACACCTCTCATCAGCACCATTGCTCCGCACACCATCTTGCATGTATCTTTCTCAAATATAGACTGTCCTCCTGCATTCCCCATCTTACTTACTGAGATTAGGTTCAGGCCAAACTTGGGACATGCAATACTCATGGAAGTGTTCCTATTCTTCCATCTTTCAGCTTCACTTTAACTTTTCCTTGTCTGATTATCCTAGTTAGTGAGTCATCACCCAGTAGGACATCACCATCGTCGATCTTCTCATACTCTCAAAACCACTCTATGTGGTGTTTCATATGATACGATGCACCAAATTCAATTAGCCAGGAGTCGACATCCAAATGTGCACTTAAGGAGTCCAAATACACATCACCTTTCTCTTCTTGTGAAGAATTACCATCATTCGACTAGCCTTCCTCGAACCCTTTTCCTTTCTTAACTTTCACTAACTTACATTTTGGTTGATAATGCCCAACTTTGCCACATTGCCAACATGATTTTATCATTGAACCAGGGGATCTGGCCTTAGATCTACCCCTCGACTTAAATCTTTTACTAAAGGTTCTACATTTTTCTCTGTCTACCAATCAACCTCATACTCTTTCAATGCATCACGGGTCGCTCATTCCATGTTCTTTCATATCATCTCTTTTGAAAAATGATATGCAACCTCATCGTCGATATTCAATGTGGTATTATTGATTTCAATAGCCACAACCAGGATATCCTAGGAATATGGCAAAGAACATAACAAAATGATGCTCTTCTCCTCCTCGGTGATTTTAATATCCATGAACAACAATTGACTGATAATAGTGTTGAAGTGTTGAATGCATTCGGGTGCTCTGTAATCGAGTCCCCTTCAACCATCCTTAGAACATACAACTTCTTCCAAAGAAACAACTTGTACTTAACTAGAGATTTTGATTGGTACAAGTTCCTTAACTTTTCCCATAGCTTCTTTCTAGTGTCTTCTTCTGAGACATTCAATAATACAAAATCTACTAATCAAAGTTGGATTGTACTCCTTGCCTTTATATCGATCTTTTTCCAGTCTTCCTTCGACACACCCACCATAGTCATTCCTAGATCGACTGTAATCCATTGTTCTCGATCTACAAGAAGATCCTCCATCTTAAGCTTCCAAAGCTCAAAATTTTGCCCATTAAATTTTTCGATTCTTGTCTTCAACGTGTTAGCCATTCTAACAATGAATAAATGCTTCTTGAAGACTCCCACTGTAACAGGTATTCCCCTAGATCCAGGAGCAAGATCAAACCCTCAGCAACAAATGCATCCCCCTACAACCAAATAGATATATGATACCAATTGTTGGGTCTTAATATCAATAACAATAGGTTTACGAATTGATTAATGTAGTTAAGCACAAATAAACATAAGACAATGGAACACAACACATTTGACACATTACATAGAAATTACCTTGGAAGCCTCTCTTTCAGAGTAAAACCAACAAACCACTTAGCTTTTACTCATATGTTAGTCAAACACTAAAAAAATAGGTGTTTACAACTATGAAGTTTGCTAGACCACAATTCACAATTTATTACAGTACCGCATGACCATATTGTGTTTTGTACATATCCATTACATCTTATTTAGAGATATAATATAACCTACTACTCATTAATGATAATCCATAACTTCCTAACCACTTTTAGTTATTATGTTACAGTCCACTTGACTAGGTCAACTTTGGTCGATTGTCCTTTGAGCTCTTCCGTTATTCCACTAACTTCCCATCGACCAGTCATTTTCCTTTCAATGAAACAACTATTATGGTCGATCAGCCCACTAACTTCTGTCATTTATCCCCTCTGACTACAGTCCACTTAAACCAGTCTACTATTGACTTTGCGAGTTGATCCACATGCAAATAATACAACATTCCCAACACTCCAAAGAGCCACATGTTGCACCAAAAATTGATTATTTTCTTAGTCTTACTCAACAACCAAATCCAATCTCTTTTTCCATAATCATTAGGCTCGAGAATAAACCTTAGATACTTAAAAATTTCCTACATCTTGAAATTTCTAAAGTGAAATATATTTCTTAACATATATTCATCCTCTTCCCTAAGCTCATTAAACACATTGCAGGGTTCTAAAAGTATACCTGCATATCTGTAACTAAGCAATACAACTTTAAATTTTTCTACCCTTTGCTTAAAATCCATTGGAAAATAACAAAATATCATCAACAAATAGTAAACGGGGTAAGCATAACATATCTACCAATCTTTTTTTTTTAACAAAAACAAATATTGTATATAAAAAAATCGTGGTTATGAACAAAATCGACAGAGTACAAATGATGGCCAAATTGGCAGTGAGCAAGTTTCAGTGACACTAAATTGGGAGCTTGTAGAAGCCTTTATTGGTTGAGTTTGTAGTTGAAAGTGTGTATGCCTATCTTCTGCTGAAGAATCGCATGCTGAGGGATCTTATTGCAATTGAATAATATGCAGAAAACGCTAAAAGAGCTAGTGTGATTGAAAAAAATAGCTAAAGAGAATGATAAATCTATCAGGAAATGTTGATTGGATATAATAAAACGAGGATTCTCCAGACTGACAGCTTTCTGCTTCGGTCTTCTGCGCTGTAGGGATCCATGAAGGTGAGCTACAATCTTTCTGTGGAAGTCAAGATGGAACTGCTTCAAAGTGTAGTTCTGGAAAACGTGTTGAGAATTGTTGCCAAGAGATCTCTGCATCAGGTAAGCTGAGGATGAAGGAATCTCAGGATGCTCTGCATCAATTGAAACGTAGAGTGCTCGAATCGGAAGAGTTTCAGAAAAAACTTACATATCTACCAATCTTAATACCCTAAAGATAGCCCAATCTTCTATATTTCAAAATTGATGTTATTAAGCCCTCAACAACTAACAAAAATATATATCGAGGCAGTAGATGTTAAGATCACCAAGATCTCATGCATTCAAGAGGAGACTATAAATCACACACGAATAGCCATCAACACAGAGTATTGGGTATAGACGTCCAATATGCTTGTATTCATGTATTGATGTGTATTTATACATTCTAGGGATGGTTGGAATGGTTACACCTGCTCCAACTAATCACATGTTAAGGTTCACTTACTTATATTCATGCACTTAATTTA
Organism: Larix kaempferi; assembly: GCA_027924585.1. Lineage (NCBI taxonomy): Eukaryota > Viridiplantae > Streptophyta > Pinopsida > Pinales > Pinaceae > Larix > Larix kaempferi. The sequence goes on along the minus strand of BSBM01000269.1, from coordinate 16,155,369 downwards.
TAATATATTATTACAATATGATGGCATAGGCCTAAAAGGCCCCCTCAACATCCCCCCCACCCAAAAACTCTTCTTTGTCCCAAAGAAGTTGTGAAGCAACATCCTAGGTCTTTGATCCTACCAAAGTAGTCCTTTGCATCCACCATGCATATCAGTGTGCATAGGTAACTCTATCGCAACAATTGTCGGTTGGATAGGAAGATACATGCATACATGGTTCTAATGTGACCTATTATTCTTCAGCCTTCGTCTTCGATCTGGTAGGTGCTTGTGTAGGCGATGATTCTTCAATATGATTCACCTCCTTCACCATTGCAAAACATTTGCATCATGAACATTCCCTACTCTGCTAGTGGGAACATATTGCTCTGATCACCTACCATTTCTCCGCCTTCTCGCGTCCGAAGTCATAACCCAAAACTTGTTCTTCGATTCTGCACTAGGGGACTCAATTAGTTTAGTTGTTCTCGCAACATCATCTATGTATTAAGCTCATTCTATGCATCATCTGATGTCTCTTGCTTGAATGTCATCTTCGTTTATTATTGTAGTGAGGATTGATAATCACTGCAAGTTAATTATGTTGTATGCTCATTATGTCATTCCCTGCTCTGTACTCAACTTAGACTCCATTTGACTTCACTTATAAATTTTAGTATCGACTAAGTCAACAAGGGACTGACTTGACTGACTTGTATTGCATTGGTAAAGGGGATTGCTTTACTTAATGACTCACGTTAACCCCCTATGTTCTTAAATCGACTTCAGATTTTACAATACAGTCATATATGGATATTCATGACTCAATTGACAAGACTTTAAAAATTCGAATATAATTCAATTTACAAACTCAAGTGAACTCAACTTCGTATAACTACTTTAGACTCGAAAAAGAAGGCCCGACTAGTAACTCACCAAACTTCGTAATATTATTACAGCATTTTTAAACATATAAAACTTCTTCATTGGGCACTTTTTTCAACCAAACAAACCAAGTCGACTATTAAAGTTATAGTGGACACCAAATGTAACATGTCAAATTTGATAAGTTGTCGACACCTCTTAAATACAATAGATGATTTTTGTATGAACCCTCCAAGAGCATGATCTGTTCCTTTCGAGGATGTTCAACTAAACGCTCTAGTCAATATAATTCCATGGTCTAGACGACGGTTCGACAAATTATGGTCGACGAGTAGCTGGTCTTCGATGTTGGTCGACTGGTTGTTCTAACCAATGGACGAGTCTGGTCAATGAATAACGTAATGGAAGAAAAGTCGACTAGATGCTTTAATCGACAAATGGGTATGGTCGACGAATAAGGTAATGGTAGAAGAGTTGACCGGATGTAATTTAACACACAACAAATCTTCGCGATTACACATGGAAAGTGACAATCATTCTTTTAACAATTTGTGATATCCCGTGTCTATGTCTTTCCTAAGGGTTAGCTCAATTGGTAAGACGTGCGCACACTCTCTCGATACGGGGGGAGGTCACGAGTTCAAGCCTTGAGTCCTAAGGGGTTAGGCCAGCCGCTGTTGTTGGCCGACGGTTTACCATCCTTACCATCCATGAAATGTGGGGAAGTATTGGTGGGTTTCCGTGCGCCATCTTCGCTGTAAAAAAAAGTAGAATTATTGTTCTTAATCATTTCTCAAATTATATCTCAAAACTGATTTACATAAGACAATAAAGATACTTGGCCCGATGGAAGGTTATGATGATCACTCGCAATTTCAGTCGATTATATATTTGTAGTGTATTGCGCAACAAACATCTGGTACATTCTAACTTTTGTCAACGCTCGACCAACTAACAATCAACTTCTTGATATAGATTAATCATTCATTCCAATAGTTGACCATTCTGCCCCTTTGGCTCTGATCATATTACCAATAGTTGACCATTCTGCCCCTTTGGCTCTGATCATATTACCAATAGTTGACCATTCTGCCCCTTTGGCTCTGATCATTGAGGCACTCATTTAAAGACTGGTCAGCCAGCATAACTCCAGCAACAATAAACCACATAGGAATCTCCATGGGTGAAATAGTTTCTTGTGATCTTTATGTGCAAGCATTCATCTTTCTAGGTACATCTTGGACAACATCAATTCGTGAGCAGCTCTTGGATAAATCTTCTACTTGTAGGTTTTGTTGCATTCTGCACAATCTCTTTCTAGTTCAATACACTCTGTTCCGTTGTTGCTGTCACCCATATTGGATAGAGGAGGAAATAACACCAATATTGAGATCACCGAGATCTCATGCATTCAAGAAGAGATTATAAATCACACATGAATAACCATCAACGTGGAGTATTGGGAAGGAATGGCCAGTATTCATGTATTGATGTGTATTTATACATTCTAGGGACGGTTGGAGCGGTTACACCTGCTCCAATTAATCACATGTTAAGGTTATTTTACATATATTCACGCACTTAATAATATATTATTACAATATGATGACATAGGCCTAAAAGGCCCAGTAGTGGATAACCCAAATTTTTTGAAGTTGCTCCATTTATAAGGATAACAAAAGAGACTAAGTTACACATCCCATGATTCAGTTCACAACTATAAGATCGAATACTACATAAATCATAATAAGTCTAGATATGGCCAATAGGTTTGTCATAAGCCTTTGATAGCTCCAATTTGATAACTATAGCATGCATCTTCTTAACTCATGTAGAGTGAAGTCCTTCTTATGTAGCCACAATTATTTCATGGATTTGTCTTCTGGTTAAGAACCAAATTTTTTCTAGAGATATGACATATGATAACACCCCTTTTAATCTATATAGCCAAAACTATGACATTAATCTTATATACATAGCTACTTAGATATATAGGCCTAAACTTATTAAATAACTCAGGCTTATCAGATTTTAGAATAATATCTAAGAAAGTAGCATCGAAGGAACCCATAAACTTTCCCAAAATCCCGACCTCTTCAATAACTCTTAGCAAATTATATCCCATTAAATAAAAAAATCCTATAAAAAATTCAATCATCCAACCATCAATGTCGAACTTATGTCTATCTGGATGCCACTTTAACTATCTTTTCAATATTGGTGCACTTTGGCTCTTTATAAATGGATTGGAAATGATTAACTCTAATATCATTTATTTCACTGAAGCTTCTAACCACTACACCCTCATCATTCTTCATTTCCAGAATGGTATTTACACTCTTCATGTAATTGAAAAATTCATTAAATATTTTGTGTTCTCATCTCCCTTTTCCAACCACATAGCCTGCTTTTTGACATCCACACAACTTTTTTATTACTAGAATCCTCATGTTGTTACTCTTTAGCTCCTTAAACCTTTAATTTTCCTCGTCACTAGAAAAACCCTTCTATTATTATTAAATAACTCTAATATCTTAGTGTTGATTTCATTAAGAACCCTATCTCTCTTTTGATGCCTTCCAGTAGCCCATTCCACCACTTTACCTTTTACCTTTTTTAATGCATCAAATAATTTAACACTAGCAAAACCCCTAAAATCACCATCAAAATTCTTGCTTTCTCTTCTTACCAATTCCCGAAATTCCTCCTCTAACTATCCAAGATTGAATTTAAAAGAAGTTGAGGGTTTTTTCAATTGTTAACTGTAATTGTAAAAACATAAGGTTGTGATTAAAACCACCCTCAACATCAATCCATGAACTAGACCTATCCACCGATTTAAGAAAGGAACACAAACCAAAACCATAACTAACCTCTTTGAAATGTCAACCCCTCCAACCCTATTGTTCCTCCATGTGGGCCTCAAATAGATAATCTTTGCATCAGTTATACCTACAATTAGTTCAATTTAAAGCTTAAAAAAGTCATTCAAATTATCAACCTTTTTCTTAATATCCCCACGCCTCTGATTTTTGCATTGTGAAATTTAAGCCCCTTCTGATAATTTTTTTTTTGCTAACAAATACCAAAGCAACAAACTTCCCAAATTACACCTACTTCTCATTATGAACCATAAACACTCATCACTGAAATAGTCTATCATAGACCCTTGCACATAAATTTAGTGCATAAGCCTAATGAGTGGAGTATCCACTTGAAACGCGTTGATCATATCTAAACTTCCACATAGTGAAAATATAGAAGGCTCAACACAACAAAAAAATAGTTTAGTAAAGTTAAACTTGGCCTCCAACTACTAATTATACCTCCATAGTTTGATTTGCATCATTGGAAATGAAATCCCACCCTTTGAAGCATTTCTTCAAAATAACTACTAGTTTATCCCCCTTCCCCATGACCTCGAGCTTCTCTTGTTCGACTAATTTAGACAGGGATAGTCTTTTATGATGACTACCCACACCTATAATGTTTGGTGAAAGAACTATCATTTATCACCACCTTTTAGGGGTTGTCCATCTTTAAGGATCCAAGTTATAGGCCTTTGTTTACCCTATTGGATTTATTTTATAGCCTCATTTGAAGCTTGTTGAAGGTAATGCTTCTTACCCACTAAGGCTTCTCCATCATCCTTTAAATGATCTATACTCAAGCCTCCCAATCCATTACCTCCTAACATACCTACAATATTTTTTGACCTTAAGTGGTCTCTCCCATTCCCCTTAGCACCCTTCTCATGGACCCCTCTCCCTAGACATGCTTTCTTATCCATTCAATTTCTATTGGAATCCATCTCAAAACTAAATAAGAACAAATAACCAACTTACACCCCCCCACCTTAGGGTGGATGAGTCAACAATGGAAATAGCCTCCTTAACCCCTTTCTTAACCTAATGTCTACCTTAGGACTCCTTTTATCTATAATGGCATTTCCTACTAACCCTCAAGAATAAATTATCCTCATATTGATAACTGGAAATTAAGGATGATAGCTTGACAAAAAACTTACCCTTAATGTTAATAGTAGCCTCCACTTGATTTTGCGACAAATGTCCAACTTGTAGCATGATCAATTCCACTAAAGAAAATTCACAAACAAACACAGCTTGTTGTTGGAGTGACATAGATTATTGGGTTGTTAGGACCCTTTAAACTAGCACATAAGCATAATTATGTCCCAATGAAATTTCCCCTCCTAATTAAACATTGGTATCCACTACTAGAGTCTGATGTCCGTCATTATTTTCAGCTTGAACATCAATGACCCCTGCATTCTCCCGAATAGTCACTAAAACGTTACAATCTTTACTTTTGGAAACTTTCATGTCCACCACTAAATCCTAATTATTCAACTGTTTTCTCCACTTCTTTAATGAAGGGTAGAACATAGGTGACAACAATATGTACATATTAATCACATCTAACTTAATGAAATGACACATTAGAATAGTCCATGGTTCAAGAGTGTACAATATTCTTTGGTCTCAATTTCAATGGACTTCTTTGATGATTTGAAAGAAGAATCAACAAGAATAGTTATGCTCAACATATTTCCAAGGTCACCTATGAACTTTCTTGACTAGGCTCCAAGGCCAAACTTGGAAGTTTGATGCAGATAGGGATTTTATATGTTGCCTCAGACCTAGGGTAAAAATAAGGACTCCATGGTTCAAAGACAAAAATAAGATCCCTTAGAACCAATTACTATCATTAATATCATATGCATCCCCCTCATATTGGAAGGGAAAAAATGATCCAACCTCTTGTCAAAGTGTGAAAAGCAGGGACATACCCTATTAATGGAACCCGCACCTTTTGCAACCATGCATTTGAAGACCCCTTAAAAATATCCTTACAAATGAATTGATAAATAAGTGACTTGAAAGAAAATTCCGAAACATACTTGGCCTTGAAATATTCACTGACCACCATCTTCCATCAAGAACCATTCCTCTTGTCGGTGGATTTCTGCAACAATGGTGAAAAAAATCCTGATCTAAGGGTTGCAAGCTTAGACAACAAATGATGTTATTAATATCAAATCAAAATGGCAATCATATAACAAAGCTTAAAGCATCAAGATACATTAAATTGATCCCAAATCATGCATAAAATGACAGCTTAACATATAAAGAATTGGTTTATCTTTGCTATATACCCATGAATAAAGGCTTTCAATAATTACACCATAGGAGCAGTTTGAAGATAACAGAATGGTCTTCAAGCTCCTCTTTTGGGTGGGCCTTTTGCCTCTTTGAATGCTCTGGGATCCTCTGCTTGGTACCTACAAAATGGATGTGAGAAGTAGGGAGGGATGGCCTTCTCAATTTCTCAATGGAAAATGGAATGAATGAATGCTGAATTAGAGAATAATGTTCCCTCTCATGGCTTCCTATGGACTTGTGAGGTTTGAAACTTTAAAAAATCCTCTCTTTCTTGAGTTGAATTACGGACAAAAGATTGATTTTATGTTATCCTTAGCTTTCCATCTCGAAATTGTTGCTTTTGTGTTTTCCAGTGCTTTGTGTTGACTGTCAAAAGCCCTAATTTTTTGGAGGAAAAGCAATATTTTTCCCAAATTATCACCAAAAGGTGTAATGTACTTGTTGAGACACATTTTGCATTGGGAGCACCCTTGTGGGGCTAAGAATTGCGCTAGGACAAATTTTGTATCAGAATGCAAGATTATGTGGGCACAAGGAGGTCCTATTTTGGGTGAAGGAGGTCTCTTAATGACCACTTTACTAAGAAGTTTCTTCATTTAACTTAAAAATGGCACATAGGAAGGTAGAGGCACTAATAATGATGGATTATACATGTGATGTGATGTATTATTGTGATGAAAATATATTATGGCACAGGGGTGTAGAATTGGACTGATAACAGTTGCCCCCTAATGTATGAGGTTAGGAGTTGATTGTATGACCGAAGTACATCATTATTTCTTTTATATGGAAACAGGAGGGTTCACAAAGGCATGAGTGGAGCAATTATAGAAGTGGGACCGCTGTGATAGAGGGCCCAAAAGAACCATATGCACAACTAACAAACCAAATAGGGGAGTAGTAAGTGAGCTCTTGATAGGACAAGCATGGTATATCCTTACTTGTTGAGATGTCTCAAAGTGTTACAATGGGGTACCAACCTTGAGTGTAGTGACGTCAAAAGGTATCATAGTAAAATAGAGACCATGATATCATACAATAGTGGGGAAATGGCTCAAAGGAGCCCTATCAATGTCTGAACATAAGGGATGCCAAATGATTGCATCAACTCAATCAAAAAGATCATTGGTGAACTTTGAAGTAGCTTTGCTTGTGAAAGCGATCATGATTGTTGTGAGGAGTCAATTGTAGAGGGACTCATGTGATGGAAATGAAACTGCGTGCATTGATATGTGATATTGGAATGTCAATAGAGAACATGTGGGGATCTACTTGAAGGGAAACTCCCACCTGAGATTGGTGGAAATCACACATGCTTCGAAAACTAGGATGATCATCTACAACATGTGACAAGCTATCTAAAGGGAAACTCCCTCCTGAGAACTGGGAAATGACTCACACATATGTGGGTATATGATACATTGGGATCGAAATGTATGATTCTCAACGGTGCAACGAGGTGTTGTAGTTGAGCACGTGAGAACCTACCAAGTCAAAGAGAAATGATGTATCTCTTTGCTTGGTCCAAGGTGAACCACTGATGATGGAAGTGGGGCCAAGGTACACTACTAATCTTTAGACATATCCCTTTTGAATGAAGGAATTGATGTCAATAAGGGAAATTGCACTGGAATCAAAGGATATGTGAGCCTTTGAAGACCAATAATAGAATGGAAATATCATGTCACAATTAGGATTGACTAAAGGGAGTAATGAATTGGGAAGTCAGACACATGGTGGGGATTATAATTCTTTGGTTAATATCATAATGGCATGGCGTACTTGTCAACTTTGACACAACTTGGGGAAATAGGAGGCCAACATGCAGAGGATGACCATGAAAAGGGTGTATTTCAATAGTGTTAATGTTGGAAGGTGTCAATCCTTTCACTGGGAAAAAAGGGTGTGACTTATATATGTCTGAAGTCATTGAAGGGTGCTCATTAGGGTATACTTTTGGGAAGGCTAACATAGATGCTTCAAACCAAGGTAACCAAGGGAGCTACTGACAAAACTGGGTTTATGCTAAAAATCATAATTTAGTTGAGATATGATGTGTTCAAAAACACAATTTAAAAGTAATCCAATGGTATGCTATGGATCATACTTGATGTCTTTCTCTGGGAAATATCTTTTGTGAGGAGTACATAGAAATGAGTGCCCTGTATACAACCAATTGGAAGTTATGATACCATCGAATGAAATCGAACAAGAGTATGGCACTAATGGATATTTCCTTGAAGGGTGAGGAGATGGAGGTTGATAAACACTCAGAGATGCAGTATGGATGATATGGATGGATCGTGATACTTTATGATGGTGGTTGCGACATACCAACCATGGAAAAACATTGTTGGGGAGTCTAGAGGTACAAGCAATGTGAAATGATGAAGAGAGATATTAGTCTCAATTATGGCGATTGAACTATACGGAATCCCAGACCTAAAGAGGACGAACAACAATATTAGTGTTAAAAGTCAATGGGTCATGAAACTAATGCACTCATGTGAAGGTAGCTATCTACCACTAGGAAATGGTTAATGCAAAAGTTGAATGAGGTGGAACCATTTTCCCAAATGGGGAGGATCCCATGGTTCACGTCATAGGGTTTGCAATACAGTTAATCCATTATAGGCAAAAGGGACCATATACATGCCTATGTTAACAATAGATACCTAATGAATATATACCATACACATGAAAACAAGTCTCACAACATAAAAAGTGTACATAAATGTAATCAAAACCGTGACCTAATTTGAAAAAAAATGGTCCCAAATCAAGTATGAAATCATGAAAAATAGATAGTACCATTTTGATAGCTTCCAAATTATGAATCTGAGGATGCTAAGGGTATGCTAGTGGGACATTGTATGAGGAAACAATAGCTCATGCAAGAATTAGGGTTTGGGTGTTAAATTAGGGTTTCATGGTATAAATAGGACCAAATGACCCAAGTCTTCATTGCTTTGTGCATTGTGAGCTCGGAGCTGTGAAGAGGAGAAGAGAGGAGATGTGCCCCAGATCTTAGCGAGCTCGCTGCAAGAGAACCGACTTGTGAAATTTGAACCCGAGAGTTTCAGGTTAGGGGTTGTTTATGTGTAGTAATTTTTTAGGTTAGGGGTTATTTCCTGAGAAACACCCCTCTACCCCCTTTTTCACCCCTAACACACTTGTTGAGGGGTCTTCTGCTAAAAGACCACACTCGTTGAGAGGGACAAGTGCGTTGGTGAGGTCATGCCCCAGTGTGAGCACAATAAACCTAGGGTTTTTTGCGTTGGGACAAGGAAGGTGGGAGGAATCAATTGCAGAGGGAGGTTGATACAGGAGGCATAAAATGAATGATAGATATCTCTCTTATGTGCAGGAATGTCAGGATTCCAGGATTTATGGCGGGTGAGAGAGCATGGAGAACTTCGAGATGCCATCTCAAGGGATCATGTTGTTCATGATGCTTTGGCAAGAAATACATTTCTAAAGTTCATATAGAGCCCTTAGATGAGAGAAGGGGAGGGCTTTCTCTCACAGGGATTTGAGTATTGGGATGACGAGGACAAGGTCTTCGAGGTGCAAGGGGAGGCCATCTCCTTCACTATACAACATGTGTACTTTCTGATAGGTCTCCTGATACACAGATTGGTAGGGGAGAGTGTTATGCACCAAATCACCAAAAATAGCATAAAACAAGAAGAAATAGTATTCCAACACCTTAAGAATGCAATTAAAAGTTCAATAACCAACCTCTTCGATGGGGCAACCTCCTTTAACTTATTCCAAATTAGATCTCCTTGGTATGTGTGTATATATATATATGTGTGTGTGTGTGTGTGTGTATATTTATATGTGTATATTGTATATATATGTATATATATGCATATGGATATGTATATATATATGCATATGTATCTGCATATATACATATATGTATATGTATATAATATATATATGTACATGTATGTAAATACATATATATAATATATATATGTATATGTATATGTACATATACATCTACATATGTATATGTATACAAGGATCGATTTTACAAACGTCTTCGTAATCTTCTATGGCAATCGTCTCTTTTCTTTGCATTAATATTTCACACGCAATGCGAAATCATTTACAGACTATCAGTTTGTCTTCGGACTATGAAGATCATCGTTGATGACACATAGAAAACCATACAACTTTTGATCCCAGCTGGTCACAAAAAGCGTAGAGGGAGAGCATATGATATTGATCTTTTACAGACTCTTTACACTTGAGATATATGTTTTTCATATGCCAGTTCGCACTAGACACGGGCATAGAGGATACACAGACCTCGACTCTAAAACTTGCAGATCTTTTGACTTGCACACTTCTGAATGTCTCAAATGAGACCCGAAGGGCTTTATTTATACAAATTTGAACCGGTCACCCGGTGACCTCTAACTGACAACACACAGTCAAAAGCAAAGATTCAGGGCGGTGAGTGGGGACCACCACTACCGTTATCTTGTCCCTTGAATGGTCTGGCAGACATGTGGGGACTCGAATAAAATACTTCCGACGGAATTTGACATACTGACAAAAGGACAAATGTTTGACAAAATTAAACAATGTGGAACCTATAAAGGCGGCCCACCATTCCTTTCAATCATAGGGTTCCCACCCTTTAAGACAAATACAAATTTCTCGTCCATCGTCGAGATCGATGCCACCACATGGGCAATTAAATGGATCCCCGCCAGAATCCGGATCCCCGTCAGAATCCTCAGGTTCATCGGGTAAGGCATATGGATATAGATTATAATCAAAGCATTGCTCAACATCTGAACCAAACATAATTTTGTTATGTTCACACATGAATTCCCCTTGAAAAGTCGATTCAACTCTAAAATTTAGAGGAATCCGTCTAGTGTGAACTTTAGAATCAATCCTATTGCCGGCTTGGTCCCTTTTGATAAACTTATGAGTTGCATACACAGTGTGTTCAAGTGGCGAATAACGGCCCCCAAGGTGTCGTAACTTGAATTTGAACCACAAATGGTTCAGATCAGCAACCTGCATATCAGCCTGGAGGTGAAGAAAAAAGTTGGCTCTCCTTTGGATCCAATCTTTCCTTGGGAAAAATTTATCCAAAAGGATTTTTGTCCATCCTGACCACGTAGTGTTGCGTAGATTAGATGGATCTGCACAGATAACAATCGCTCTTTCTTCTCTGCAAAATTGAAGAATAAGGTTGTATGTTGTCCAGGTAAGATCACCATGTCCAATGTCAACATACCAAAAATCCCTTCCTTCTTCTTCATTACAATCCAGCCAGACTTCTCGACAACCAATTAGTTTATCTTGTGGCTTTTCTAATCCAAGAAAGGCGTCTTTCTCCCATTTCTCCAAAATTTGGAGTTTAAGTGGGGATTCTTGGATTTGTCTGATAAGCGTCAAAGAGAGGAACTTTTCAGCTTCTATTCTGCTTGCATATTCCAAAGATAGCTTGCGTTCTTCAGGTGTCACCGATTCATCCTAGGGCTTAAAGAACAACCGTGCCTGAGAATGGCTGAGAGGGGAAGGAAATGGTCTTGCAGGCCCTTTGCCTTTATCCTGTTGTTGGGAGCTGGAGGCTCCTGTATGGAACATATTTAGCTGGGGCAAAACTGGAGTATGTGGTTCTTCTCTGGTTAACATGTCAGCAACACAATTGAGATAACCAGGTTTATATACAATATCAAAGTCAAAATTTGTAACCACAAAAACCATTTTAAAATCCTAGAACTATTTTCGGCCATCATATTTTCATTTTTAAATATCCCAAGCATTATTTTCAAATCAGTCCTAATAAAAAAATTTACAGGTTTTAAAAATAAGCGAAACTGATTGACTGTCTTTTTAACAGCCATAATTTCTTTATGACTAGAAGGATAATTAAGTTCTACAGATTTGAAAGATCCTGAAGCGTAGCCACAAATTTCTTCTTTTCCATCCTGTAATTCAATAAGAATCCCACCCCATGAATTAGCCGAAGCATCTGTTTCGATGATCAGGTGACCAGTTCCTTGAGGGAGAGACAAAGCAGGGAGTTGCTTTACTTTAGTCTTTTTCTTCTGGACTGCTGTAGTCATTTCTTGAGACCATTTCAGAGTATTCTTTTTCAATATTTTCTGAAGGATATGGATATCCTCAGCTTGTCCTTTATAGAATGGTCTGATATAATTTAGACTTCCCAGAAATCTCTGAAGCTGGACTTTTTCTAGAATCTGATATGGGAACTGGGAGAAGACTTTCAAGACATGGTCTTGAAGAATTACCTGTCCTTTATTAATCTTGAAACCGAGAAACTCAATTTCAATTTTTCCAATCTCCATCTTGCTCTTTGAGAGAACAAGACCATGTTTATAGACATGTTAACACCCAAAAAGTGCTCACTAGCTCATTTACCACATTATATGGCTCATTTGTCCATTTTCCTACCATTTTCCCCTTAAAATCCCTTAAAATCCCAAAAAATCCCTCTAAAAAGCCTCCAAAAGGCCTAAAATGCCTCCAAAAGGCCACAAAACCCTCAAAATAGCCTAAAAAAGGCTAAAAAACCCCCTTTTCCTCCAAAAATAGCAAAAATCCCCTAAAAAGGGAATAAAAAATATAAAATAATGAGGAAAAGGAAGAAAAAACCCTATACAGCTGCCTAAAACCATGTGTTTCCTAAAACCATGGGTCAGCACTCCACCACCAAAAAACTATAAATAGGTGATGGAGATCCCTTATTCCACATCCACAATCACAAGCACCCTTACTCTGTCAAAATCTCTCTCGAAACCCTAGTTCACCTTTGAACTATTTTCACCTTGAGAGCCACCTTTGGCCCATTCCCATCATTGGAGAAGGAGAAGGAGCATCTTCAATCTTGGAGCATCCTCTTGGACACTGCAAAGGGCTTCATCAAACCTTGACACTCAAGGTAACATTAATAGAAAAAGTCATTCTTTTCATTTGATGTTTATGTTTCATGCAATATTTTAGAAGTAATTTAATTGTTGTTTTAGCTTAATTAGTTTAATATACTGAACTGCTACTAAGGAGTCCATTCTCCTTAGTAGGTGCTCATTTGCACAAGCTAGGGGTAAAACCCTAGCTACAGTTTTGGCGACTCCCCTAGTTTTCGAATTTCTGGTTTCCGTTTTTAAAATTTTTCCTTTCGGCTGTCCCTTTTGGCCGCCGCATACCGCGTTTTTTCCCTCTGCAGTCGCGTCCCGACCGCGCCTTTCAGGCCTTTACCTGCGATCCGACCGCGGCTCTCAGACTGCTTCCGACGCCCTGCCGGCGGATTCAAGTCTGTTACCTGCGATCCGACCGTGGCTAATCAGCCTGTTTGCCGCGATCTGACTGCGCCTGTCGGCCTTTTTCCCGCGTCGCGACTGCGGCTTTCTGCCTCTTTCGTGCGTCCCGACTGCGCCTGTTAGCCCTTCTGTCGCGACCCGACTGCGTCTTTTTCCCTGTTTCCTGTGTCCCGACTGCCTCTGTTGGCCCGATAGCCGCGACCTGACCGCCGCTGTTTCCCTTAAACCCGCGGTCGGCCTGTTCCAATTCGCCACAGACCCGCGGTCTGATTTCTGCTCTTTTCTTGTTTTGAGCCCAGCCCCTTTTGCTGCAATATTTTTTGCATCTGAACAGCCCCCTGTCCCACCTGCAGCCTCACTACCTTACCAGCCTTTCTGCAATATAATTTCTGTTCCCTTTACAGAATTCTTTTAAAATTTTTAGTGTTTTTTAAATTCAGAAAATTTTGCAAGTTAAACTTTCAATTTCCTTATTATTGATAGATTGGAAGTTGCCCCCCTTGTGGCACTTCTATTTTTGGGTTCAATACCTCACGAGCACACACTCTGTCACATAAAATCAAGTGAGCCTTAAAAAGTACCTAACTAAACCAACATTCTAACCCCACTTGGGGAACACAAAAGAATCATTGTAGTTAGGTAGGATCAGGGGGATAGGCTTCCAATAACACCCCTTGGTTATTTCACTTGAGACATAGTTGTTGTCCAAATAGGGAACCAAAATCCCCTAGTACTTTTTGGCACGGTCACGACCAGTTTATTAGAGGGCCTCTCCCTTAGGAGGGTTGAAGTCGGGAGACTGGTTCCGGAGGCCTGAGTGGAATACCGCACTCCATTCAGTAACCGAAGGGCTACCTTTCGCGGTTCGCGGGATATCCCTGTATAGGGGTATTGCGGTCAACGAACTAAACGGCAGATTCACCTTTCTGAACGTGTCATGAACGGGGTATCTTAGTTGCCATTCTTCTAGGATTGACTACCCGGTGTCCCTCCCGGTAGGGGGATATCATAGCCACTTGGCTTTCCTACTCATATTGTCTGACTTGGATTTCATCACCTTGCAGAGGATATGTTTAGTTGAGTCAGAATACTTTTAGCTAGGTGTTTGCATGCTCCTTTACCTCCCTTTGGTCTAGTGAGTCCACCATTTTTCTTTTTTAGGAAACCTGCTGCTTGTTGGTATTCTGACCATCTTTGTTGTTACTCCACCTATTGTAGCACAGCTGTTGCAGTGGGTGTTTTGAGTTGGTTGTTGGCCTGAGTGCCTTGTTTTTTTAGCTCTCCTTCTGCACACTCGGTTGCATTAGGATTTTTGAGCTGTTTTTATACTCACCTCAACCCACAGAGACTAGACACCATCTGTCACCATTGAGTCCCCGAGACATTCTCGGCGCCTCAGGGGCGAGCCCCCACAGCACGGTTCTCTTGACACCACTCGTCATAGATTTCGATCATTGTCCGTTGATACCACTCATCACAGATCCAGAGCCTTGTCACTTGACTCCACTCGTCAGCGACGTAGGCCTCCGTCACCAGATAGTGACGCCCCTTACTTTACCTCTGATTCTGACGAAGAGTCTGAGAACCCTATTTATACTGCCCCTACTAGCCCCATGGCTGGTACGACTTCCACTCCATTTGTCATAGGGACCATTAGTGGCACATCCACCACTACACCAGTTACTACACCTGTTTTTGGTATGCCCTCCATGGGGCAACCATCTACCGTTCCCCTCACGGTACCTATACCCACAGCGGGAATACCCATCCCCACTACATCAGTGGCTCACACTACCCATGGTGGTGCTGGACCATCCTCCACTACCTCAGTTCCCCCACTTGGGGGCACCACCCTAAATCTTGTCCCTCCACTTGGGGGCACTGGCCCCAACTTGGTCCATAGCACTACGGTGTCACAGCCTTCTTCCAGTTTGCCATTCATGGCTAGCCTTAACCTACCTGACCTGGCCAGATTGACCAACGATCCTATTCGACACGACCCTACATGGCCTCATATGACTACCAAGCTCCCCTCGGACATCCCTAAGTTCGAGGGCAAGGCCGGTGAGGACCCACAAAACCATATCATGTCTTTCCACCTATGGTGTTCCTCTAACTCCATAGTAGACGACTCTGTTCGCCTCCGTCTCTTACAGCGCACCTTCACTGGCTCTGCAGCCAAGTGGTATATTGAGCAGCCTCATGGGACCCACGCCACCTTTGCTTCCCTGGCCTCGACCTTCCTGCAGTTCTTCCAGTTGCCTGTCCGCTATGACGCGGGTGTTGAGATCCTTCTATCTTGTAGACAAAACACGGCTACCCATATCACGGACCACATCCATGAGTGGCGTCGACGCCGTAGCTTATGCAAGATCAAACTTGACGACCGTATCTTCCTAGATTGGTTCCTCAAATCCCTTCTCCCGGTTATCGCTAAGGATGTGGCCTCAGAAAGACCCCAGTCTGAAGAAGAAGCCATCCTTAAGGCCCAACAGTTCGACCTCATTTACTCCCAATCGGGTTACCTTTATACCATTATACCTGACGCCCCTCGCGGCGAGTCCTCCCAGCATGATGCGCCGGGGGCATCCCACGCTGCAGATGGTATCATTGGCCGTGTTTCTTCGCATCCCCAACCATTTTCTATAGCACGTCCTACCCCTGGCCCCGACCTGTCGCGGGCTACCTCCCAGTCCGGAGCAACCAACTCGTATGCTCCCATGACACATCACCATTCCCACGGACCCTCATGTCCACCTCAGTGCTTCGGGTATGCGACTCCTGCTTATGCTCCTCCAGTCGCCCCTCAGCCTTACTACCATCAGCAGGCTGCCCCAGCTCCTGCGCCTTCACAAGCCCCACCCGCTTATTATCCGCCCCAGGCAGCCCCTGCGACACATCCACAACCTGCTCCGCAGTCCTATCAGCAACCCCCTCAAGTTGCTGCACCTGCTCAGCCTCAACCTACATATCATCCTCCGCAGCCTGCTCCTGCACCTGCGTAACCTCAAAATCCACCTGCTGCCCAAGGGCAAGTTTACGCCCAACAAAACCCGCAGCAAAACCAGAATAACCAACGTAACCAGGGCCAACAGAACCGCGGCAAGGGCCGTAATCGGGGAAACAACCAACCTGCAGACCAAGCTGGTCAACCGGCTAATCCCCCCGACAACAACAATGCGGCCCCCGCTACTCAAAACCCTGATCGCCCGCCCAAGCAGGCCAAAACCCCAATCTGCGAACAAACCACCCTTGTTCTATTTGCGGAGTCTATGGACATTACACACACGCTTTCCCACATTTAGAGCGAGCTCGGCAGCTCTGGGTTGACGAGGCCCATCGCCAAGGGCATGCGGCTCCCCAAGCACCGCCCAACCCCCCCAACCTCAGCAACCCCCTTTGGTGCTGCAAAACCCATTACCGACCCAAGGCGTAGTGAACACTCAGCCGTTGGCTCCCCATCAAGCCCATACGCCCCAACAACAACAGATCACTTACGCTGCTCCTGATCAACCCATGTTTGACTCAGGTACCCACCACTTACTGATGATGTCATCCGCTGACGTCAACCTCCAGACCCGTCGGAACCAATATGGCTCCACCTCTGAAGCCACTCCCACGGATAAACCTACTAACGCCCATCCCACCGATCAGGCGTTACGTATACCTCCGCCTCCCATAGACGGCGCTGCGAAAGCACCTCGTTTCCCACTTCGCCGAATCAACAATAACCCTAACGCGCGCGCTGCGTCAAACTACAACATCGTAGACGACCTAGCCCAATCTCCCGCAGCCATGTCTGCGTTAGAAGTCTTGAAGAACTGCCCTTCCCAGCGCAAGACTTTACTTTCCGCCATTGGGGGGATTGACCCAACTGATTCACATTTGATGGCGTTTGATTTAGACCAGTCTGAACCACGCCTACCTTCCAGCTTAGCCTTCCAAGTTACTGTCTCCGTTAGGAATCTTGTTATCCATCGGTGCATCATCGATGAGGGTGCCTCCACATGCGTTATGTCTACATTTGTATGGCAGAAGCTAGGATCCCCTCCTCTCCAGCAGTCCACCACTGCGTTACGTGCCTACGACGGTCGTTCGGCCCAGCCCCAAGGCCTTCTACCCAACGTTCCAGTCCAGTTAGGTGGTAAAACAGTCCTTATTGACATAGAGGTAATCAATGCCCAATTGGATTACAACCTTCTACTTGGCCGCAGCTACATGTATGCCATGCGGGCGGTTGCCTCTTCTGTCTTTCGCACCATGATGTTCCCCCATGAAGGACGCGTGGTTAAGATTGACCAGCTCACCTACTATGATCCCAGTGCTCCGGCGGCACCGGAAAATGTTCTCCCCATGGTTGAACAACCTGTTTCCCCTGCCACCACCTCGTTTGTTTCCTCTACGGGGCCTGGAGTCTACTCAGACGCGCCGATGACCTCCACCTTTCAATCCATTCCTCCGCCGTCATCTACGCCCGAAATGTCTGATTTATGTACCTTGTCTCACGACAACCTACCACCTAACACTCAACCACCCTTGTTGCCAAAACCACCACTGGTACCTAGCCACATTGGTGTTACACCGATCCATACGATCCCCTTCCTAGTCCCTCCATCGGGAGTAGTAAGCGCTCCGGTCATGGCGACCCTTAGCCTCCCTGGGTTAACCTTGGGATTACCTGTATGGTATCTTTCGCCTCCCGTTCGCCCGCCGACACCAGATGTCGTCCTCCAGCCGGTGCAACCCATGGCTACTACCACTCAGCCACCTCCCGGTGTCTCTACCCCTTCGTCCTCCACGACACCTCCTCCTACTCCCAAACCCACTGGGGGCAGAGATCCCCAACCTTACACTGCCGTACCACCTCCCAAGACAGTCAAGAACCCTCCAGTGTTTCGTGCTCCTCCCAAATGCTCGCTGTGTGACGAGTTGGGCCATGCGACCCACCAATGTCCACAGTTACCAGCCCTACAGAAACACATGCAGATGCTCGACGATGACCCTAACATCCCAGTTGTCGAACTCAACCCCACTCCCAAGCCTAAAGATAAGTCCCTACGTACCAACCACTCCTGCGCCATATGCGGTGTTTACGGGCATTACTCCCATCATTGTCCCGATCTCCCGGACTACAGAGAAGCTCTCTACGAGATGAACAATCTGGATCTTGAGACGGCACCACCGACCATTGAGGAGATCTACCCCCCAGACTCTTCACCTTCCGGAGAGGTTAATACCATCTATATGATCTCTTCAACCACTACCCCCTCGTCAACCGACTTGACGACGCAAATTTTCCGTACCGATGAGGAGATTCTTGAGGCCCTTACTGCCCCGGATTATCCCTGGGATGATATGCATCATCGTTCCTATTTCATCCCAGAAGAATCCTCCTCTAGCACAGCTAACCAATTCACGGTTGAATCCAAAGACTTCCTCCCCACCAAGGTCGACTGGTTCAAGGACCCTATTCCTGCTCCTGATGCCTTCGAGGAAGGTAACATGGCCAACATCTCACCTGTCATCCAAGTTGATATCGCTG
Source organism: Larix kaempferi (assembly GCA_027924585.1). Classification (NCBI taxonomy): domain Eukaryota; kingdom Viridiplantae; phylum Streptophyta; class Pinopsida; order Pinales; family Pinaceae; genus Larix; species Larix kaempferi. The sequence goes on along the minus strand of BSBM01000269.1, from coordinate 16,136,464 downwards.
CCCCAGGACGTGCCCCTGAACTCATCACTTTAGGAGCATTCTGCAGTAAAACAAGAGATTGAGGACTACATAAACCTTTTCCGAGAATTCCGTGATGTCTTTGCCTGGTCCTATACCGAACTGCCCGGGCTTGACCCCACCATTATAGAACACCACCTTGACACCTTTGAGTCAAGGGGCATAGTAGATTACCTCGACCCTGGGATAGGGGGCATGATCAATCCTTTTGAATCTTCCCCATCACATCTATCTCAGCATGTCAATGGACCCATTGTTCAAACCAACACATATGTGATCCACAATCACAAACCCTATGCACATAGCATGGGGGCAGGTCATTAACCCTGCTCACTTTTCACATGAGTGATCTCAACCATTTTTGAGGTCACATATCACTTGTATATTTGATTTGATTTGATACACATAGTTCTTTCCTTTGACCATTTCGGAGTCCTTATGACCTCCGTTTTTCGCACCATTTGCACTGTCGGATTCATTTTTCCGTGCCCGTGATGATGCTTGAGATCATTTCTCGCTCTCACCAGGACCAATATCAACATTGTGTCCAGACACCACTAGTCGCCTCGGTTTGCGTGCCACATCGGCCGTTCTCCGTGTTTCACATGTTTTATATCATCAGATTCATTTTTCCGAGCTGGTGATGATGCTTGAGATCATTTCTCGCTCTCACCTCCAGATTTTCTGGGCATTTTTCAAAAATGCCCCTGTCACCTCGGTTTGCGTGCCACATCGGCCGTCACCCGTTTTTGACATCCTTTATATCGCCGGATTCATTTTTCCGAGCTCGTGATGATGCTTGAGATCATTTCTCGCTCTCACTCGGTACAATTTCAACATTGTGTCCCAACACCTTGCTGCCTCGGTTTGCGTGCCACATCGGCCGCCATCGGATTGTTCCACATTTTTACATGAGCCATTCACTCCTGTCATACTGCAAATGTTTCGTTATTTTGCCATCATTTCATCTACCCCGCAAGGAGGTCCATCAGTGTTCCCACCTACCCTCGTTCTTGGTCATCATTACTAAACCTTGATTGAACACTTCCTCCTTGCCTGGCCATTCCTTTTGTTCGGTATAATTTTATCCCTTTTTCGGGCCGGATAAGTCCTTTACGAAAAAGGCACTTAGGGAGTTTCCGTTAAGCTCTTTTCTGACTCCTAAAAGAATGAAAAGATCGTCGAGCAAACTTGCTTCCTTTCATGCTCGTTAAAGTACCTGAAAGGGCGTCTATCTGGTATAAGTTTAACCCTTTTCCGGACCTGGTAGACTAATTACGAAAAAGGAATACTCTAGTCACACCGGCTAGAAGAGTTCTTCATTGCATCCTTTTATGCTTCTTTGGGCCTTGGAGACTAAATCTACGAAGAAGCAACCCCCTGGAGTCTTCTTACTTGCTTTCAGACTCTCTAAAATTGAAAGCAACCACGAGCATGCACTGTCCTGGGCTCGGAAAATCCACACGACAGTACCATTCCATCACTTCAGAGTCTTCTTATCGCTTCCAGACTCCTTAAAATTGAAAGCCACCACGAGCATGAACTGTCCTGGGCTCGTAAAATCCACACGACAGTACCATTTTACACACACTTCTTCTAGTTCCTTAACCCATGAAGAAGTATCCTCCCGTGCCTCATGGCACTGTGATCGATCATCTCGGCAGCACCCCCAATCAGGTCGCCTTTGTTCAGAGTATTCTGCAGTCTCCTGCCATTGTACACCAGCTTGAGTCTCCCTCAGCCAGTTATCCTCCCAGATCCATTACAGCTATGATCCCTTTCCCCTCAGTCAGTTTCATATGCTGCCAGATCATTCCCATTATCATACTCTGAACAAAGGAAGTTTGAGTCCACCCACTCTATTTGCCCAGTTGTCCCTCCACAGTTTGTCAGTCCTGCCATCAGTACTATCACATTTCGGTCTTATACCTCGTGCTCCTGTCAAGGAACCATCATTGCCTTGATAGTTGCAGGTCTCCCTCTGTCGACGACAGCTCCTCTATTCCAGAGGATAGGCCCAGAGGTCCCTACGCCTTGGACTTATCACCATCTGTGGTAAGTGCCTACGGATCATTCTGAGAGGAGTCATCATTGCCTCTCCGAGTGGTTGTTCCTCACATGCTCGACTTCAGCACCTTGATCGCATCGTTGAGGATCGCGTAGGATTATATCCCATCAGCTTTTAGTCGAAGACCCCGGATTTCCCCCGACTCTAGCACATTGGTGAGTCATTTCGGAACGCCCAGTTATATGTTCCTATGGATGTCCGGGCTGCGTTGGCGATTGTATTCGGAAGCCATCCAGTTACATGCTTCCTTGAGTACCCAGTTTCAGTCCCAGATCAGTTCCAGTTCAATGTACCATTGTGAGTATGACCCCAGTCACTATGATCCAGCAGCTCATCAGTTCCTTTGGTACCACACTCAGTAGCACTGTTGATCGTTCCAGTGCACCATTTATCCAGTTCGCACATGATCCGCTCAGCAGTATGTCCCAGATTTTGTGTTCCCTCTGGACACTTATGATGTACACAGTGGTTATGTATTTTTCAGGTCCCCCTTTTTTCGGGCCTCACAGTTATGTTTATGTATCTTGATACGAGCATGGGTATGCCCGCCTCGTCCATATATTGAGATTATTCCTCATTCAGTATTTGAGGTCATGTATATTTCAGGTCCCCATTTTTTGGACCCCATTGTTATTGTTATGTTATATCCTGATACGAGCATGGGAATGCCCGCCTCGTCCATATGATCAGATGATTCCTCATCCATTATTGAGGTTATGTACTTTTAGTTCTTGCAGTCGTTCGGGATCGTTGTTCCGGGCTTCAGTTTGTTTCTTCTCTTCTCTCCACACCCAGGAAAACCATTCATGACTTATGATGTCCATCGGCCATACGATGAGCTCCTGCCCTCGCACATCAGGGGGCAATCTGTTAACACCCAAAAAGTGCTCACTAGCTCATTTACCACATTATATGGCTCATTTGTCCATTTTCCTACCATTTTCCCCTTAAAATCCCCAAAAATCCCAAAAAATCCCTCTAAAAAGCCTCCAAAAGGCCTAAAATGCCTCCAAAAGGCCACAAAACCCTCAAAATAGCCTAAAAAAGGCTAAAAAACCCCATTTTCCTCCAAAAATAGCAAAAATCCCCTAAAAAGGGAATAAAAAAATATAAAATAATGAGGAAAAGGAAGAAAAAACCCTATACAGCTGCCTAAAACCATGTGTTTCCTAAAACCATGGGTCAGCACTCCACCACCAAAAAACTATAAATAGGTGATGGAGATCCCTTATTCCACATCCACAATCACAAGCACCCTTACTCTGCCAAAATCTCTCTCGAAACCCTAGTTCACCTTTGAACTATTTTCACCTTGAGAGCCACCTTTGGCCCATTCCCATCATTGGAGAAGGAGAAGGAGCATCTTGAAGCTTGGAGCATCCTCTTGGACACTGCAAAGGGCTTCATCAAACCTTGACACTCAAGGTAACATTAATAGAAAAAGTCATTCTTTTCATTTGATGTTTATGTTTCATGCAATATTTTAGAAGTAATTTAATTGTTGTTTTAGCTTAATTAGTTTAATATACTGAACTGCTACTAAGGAGTCCATTCTCCTTAGTAGGTGCTCATTTGCACAAGCTAGGGGTAAAACCCTAGCTACAAGACAGATGATAAAATTCCCGCAAATGCTTTAAATGTTCCTTCAAATTCTTGGAGCATATCAGTATATCATCAATGAAGACTAATGCCCATCCCTTTTCTCTGAAAATATCTTCAATCCTCTTTTGAAATTCTGAGGGAGCATTGTTTATCCCAAAGGGTAAGACTTTCCACTGATATTGGCCATGAGGAACAACAAAGGCAGTTTTAAATCTATCTTTAGCATCAATTCCAATCTGATAAAATCCATATTTTAGATTGAACTTACTGAATATAGAACATCCAGCAATTCTCTGCAGAAGGCTAGCTTTATCAGGTAAAGGATACCTGACTTTTTGGAGTATTGCATTGAGAGGTTTATAATTTACAACCAATCTGGGTTTTCCTCTTTTTATCTATGAATTTTTATTGACAACAAAGGCTCTACAGGCCCAAGGACTCTTAGAGGGCTCAATCAATCATTTTGAAAGCAACTCTTTTATTTCATTGGCACAGAATCCCCTTTCAAAGGGAGACATCAGTCTAGCAGAGGCTTTCATGGCTTTGTGTTTTACCAGAGGATCAAAGGGAAGGGAAACAAAATATTTCTCTCTGGTCCAGAAAGCATTAGGGATTTCTGAAGTACAATCCTTTTCTCGGCCAAGGATTTTTCCTTATGCATTTCTGCATAAGCAATGCATCTTTCCATTTTGAACAGTTCTGCAATGTTTGGCTTAAGGTCTGTTTTCTTAGCAGGGTTCTTGCATTTCGATTGAGCTTCAAAGGATAGGGGACATGAGATCGAATTTCCATTTATGGTGCAAGTAAACAACACTTTCTTTGTATCCACAGTGATAGGGCTGACTCTATTCAGAAACTCTGAACCTAGAATACAATCATCTTTTATGCTATCTAATCTATTCAAAGATAAAGCGTTTAGACATCTACCTACTTGCCTGGGGAAATTTGCTACTCTACCTGAAAGCTGTACAGGGGTTCCTTCTATAGAAACTCCATGATCTGAAGCCTTTTCCCAGTAAAATGAGGGGATTGCATCACCTTTTGCTAGATTCATCTGACATCCTGAATCAATCATGCAATCCATCTTATAAAATTTGAACTCTGGAGGACAAAACAAAACTTGAATATACATTTTAGGACCTGTGAAAAGTCCTAAGAATGGTTCTGGAAACATTGTGAGACTATTATGAGAATTTTTTTTAGGGGAATCCTCATTATGCTCTGGGTTCTTTAAAGCTTCTTCATACTGCCTACTCATTTCATCATCATAAGACTGATCTTTTTCCTGGATTGTTCCCTCAAGTAGTCCTTTTAAGTCTTCGATTTTCCTTACAAGCTTTCGAAGGGAACTCTGCTTTTCCTTGATTTGTAATATGAGCATATTTTCTTTGTCTTGTCTAAACTGTTGTCTATCCTTATGTTCTACCGGATAGTGTTTGTATAAATCTACAGGATTGTAGAATGCAGGGTTTTCTCTTCTGATTGATTTTTTCTTTCTTTTAGTAATGACAACAATCTTTGTTTTTCTTCTCTTAATTCTCCTCTGAGAATATATTAAAAAACAAGAATTTTTGAGAGTTGTCGATTAATTGAAGCTATTTGCTGTTGAGGAGATGGTTTAGCTGAAGTTAAAAACATAAAATAAGAAAAATCAAAATTTGGAGGTCCTTCACACCCCCCTAAATTTGCTTCCGAAGCACAATCGAAGTCGGAGGAGGAAGAATCCGAACTGGAGGGAGGAAATTTATTTAATTGGATGGAAGAATCTGATTCAGAAGAATTCTCCTCAGGGAGAAATATAATTTCACCCGAAGGATATTGGTCGGATGTACAGGAGCAGAGATCCCACCAGGATGGATCTAGTTGGGAAAAAAATGCTGCAAGCTTAGGCTTGGATTTCTTTTGTGGACATTTACTTTCCCAATGCCCTTTCTTACTACAAATGAAACAGTTTTCTTTGTCTGCTTGTTTAGACCTTTTACGAACAAAATCTTTCTGATAAAAAGGGCGGCGAGATTTCTTATGATAAGGCTTATGATCCTTGTGCTTATAAGCTTTGGTAGGATGGAATCTAGGGGCGCTTGTATGGAATCCTTTCTTTTTTGGTTTACAGTGGAAGGATTCTTTGCCAAAATGCCCTCGATTGTAAGCACCACATCCCCAATCTGGCATCTTTGCCACATATTTACAAAAACTACGGGAATACATGGATTGGTGCCTTTTAAAATCTCATCTGACTCTTTTTTCAAGGCAATGTTCTTGCCAGGTTTCCATGATAAAAGCATGGAGTTGGGCTAAAGAAATTTCTCGAAGAGTTATTTTCTTATCTTTCAGAAATTGTTCCATGGCATCTGGAACATGACCAGGGAAACTCCAGAGATAGTGCTTCAAATACGCTGGTTCACCTGATTTACCAGATGATATAAGGAGATTCTGCATATAGCAGAAGTATTTCTCACTTTGACTTAAGTCACATATTCTGGCAGACATAAATAAAGAAGCTAAATGTCTGTAGTCTTCTTTATCATCAGGACCATAGAATTATTTTCCCAAGGCTTGCAGTATCTGCTGGTATGCATCATCTGCATTCATAATTTCATCTTTTGCTTCTTGAGGTAGCCATTGCCACCATTCACACGCTAGGCCAGACAATCAAACAATTAACTGTAAACTTAACTGTTGTCTAGAGATGTTAGTATCTTGGGTCTTTTTATACAAAACCCACTGACCAAGAAGCTGTATGTACAACTTAACTTCTGCCCTTGACTGACATTGAATATTGAGAACTGGTTGTTCAAGCATTTGTGACATAAGATTGTTCATTCCATTTATTCCAAAATAGAATTTGTGAGAAGGTGCAGAGGAGGCATCTTGTATATGGGTATCAAAAGTAGGAGGAGGAGGACCTGGAAAAGAGGAAGACCCACTTTCCTGACTGATTCCGGAAGTGGTTAGGGTATTCTCTTATCTAGTGGGAAAATCCATCATAGCCAAATATTTCTCAGATAAAGCAGGAGGCATGCTATGAAATTGGGTGACTAGGCTATGAATTCCTTGGAATTCTTCCTCATCTTCACCAAAAGAAAACTCTGGTCTATCGTCCTCATCTTCACCAAAAGAAAACTCTGGTCTATCGTCCTCATCTTCACCAAAAGAAAACTTTGGTCTATCATCCTCATCTTGGATACTCAGCAACCAGAAAGAGTAACTTTTCGAGTGTTGTCTCTGGTGTCCTTTCATTGCAAGGGACATTACTTCCTGGCTGCCTGGAGCAGCTTTCTTTTTCAAATCTTGGGTTTTAGTTAACAATTTTCTCAAGACATCCAGTCGTTTCTCAGTTTTAATATGAGCTGTTGAAATAACAGACTTGATTTCTTCTGTATCATGCAACAGATGATCCAGAAATAACATATATATACAGACTTGATTTCTTCTGTATGAGATGTTAAAATAGCATACTTGGGCTTGATATATATACACACACACACACATATATATATGTATATATGCATATATATAACACACACACACACACACATATATATATATGTATATATGTATACATATATATACATAACACACATATATACATACACACACATATATATGTATATATGCATTATACATAACACACACACACACATATATATACATGCATATATGTGTGTGTGTGTGTTATGTATAATGCATATATAAATATATATGTGTGTGTATGTATATATGTGTGTTATGTATATATATGTATACATATATATGTATATGTATATATATGTATACATACATATTTATATATACATATATATATATATAGATGTATATATATAGGGCGTACACTACCATTATAAGGTGTACACAATTAGGGCCCTGATCGACCAATAAAGATAATACTAATATGATAATAGAAATGTAATGTCACAATATATAGGGCTAACATTCCCCTCCCCTTCAAAAAAGTGTTGTCTTCGACACTTGATTAACTTTGGATGTTTATGCATGAAGAAGTCATCTTCTCATGTTGCCTCTTCCATTGGAAAGTTCTTCCACCTAATTAGGCACTCAGTATTCGCTTGATTTCATAGTTTATCAATCATTCTCTCAATGATTATTTTAGGTTCTAGTATTAAATTCCCATCTTCATAAATCTATGGTAAAATAGTATGGATTGGGATCTTGTCACCAGTTACTTTTTTTAGGAAAGAAACATGGAAGACTGGATGTAAACATCAAGTTGGCGGTAACTCCAATTTATAAGCATACTTCCAAACCTTTGCAACACCTTATAGGGACCATAGTACTTCAGTGCCAATTTGTTGTCCTTCTTTTGTTGCTTGAGGAACATTTGTCTATATGGTTGTAGCCTAAAAAATACCCAATCTCCCACTTCAAAATCCCTTTCACTATGATGTTGATTTGCTTGTTGTTTCATCCTATTTTGTGCTATAACCAAGTTATCCTTCAATAAGTGGAGAACTTATTGTTGGTGCTCTATGTGATCCTCCATGACTTGAACCTTAGCTTTCTCTTTCAAGGATGATGTGATGGAAGGACGATGATAGCCATCAAGTGCCATAAATAGTGACTTTTTTATGAAGTATGGAAAGATGTGTTGTACCACCATTTTTCCAAGGGAAACCATTTAACCCTTTGTGTTTGTTTATCAAACGCAAAGAAACGAAGATGCACTTCTAAGCATTTATTCACAATATCAGTTTGACCATCATATTGAGGATGGCAAGAGGAATTGTGAGCCAAATGAGTTCCCAAACAAGAAAATTATTCCTTCCAAAAATTTCCAATGAAAATTGGATCTCTATCACTTGTAATAACCTTGGGGGTTTCATGTAGGTTCTGAATTGTTTCCATGAATGTCGCATCTATTGTACCTGATGATTTAAAAGGATTGGAAAGAGAGCAAAAATGGGCATACTTTGAGTCGATCCACCACTACCATGATGACAGTACTTCCTTCTGACTTTGGTAGACCCTGTTAGTTTTTCATAATTTTCAATTTGATCTAAGATCTTAACTGAGAGACTAACATGTACATCATATCTACAGCATATCAATCATGGACATAATAATGCAAGCACACAAGAGACAAAGAGTTTCACCGGGGAAAACCAAGAAGGTGAAAAACCCCGCAGCTTCCTCAGAGATAGATAGAGCAATGATACAACCCAAGCATAAGAGATAGTCTTCTCCTAGCAGCTGATCCTCCTCCTCACATGTGTGCCACTTTTCGAGTGATGGAAGAGTGAGTAATGAGATGATCAAATAGAGATATTCCGATCTCTATTTATAGTTGTCCTGTCCCGTCCAATAAACTAACAAAGTCGACTTGTCTAACTCAATCCCCATGGTTACATTAATCCGGGCCGACCCCACACTCGGTGGTCTAATAACCCTTTTACCCACATGACTCATACAGGGATGACCCCATCAAGGTGGTCTAATAACCCATCAAGTATAAGTTGCAACACTTACAATATAAATGACGACACTTCCGTATAGAGGAATAATAACATCTCTATAGGAATACAAACACTTATGTATAGAGGAATAATAACATCTCTATAGGAATACAATATACATGGGTGAAATACATTCCAAAGTTACAATTACATCAACACTCCCTCTTAACTAGGAAGGTATTTCTCGACACAGATCTGCTAGCACAAGTCTTCTTCTATGGATCATCGTCACTGGATCATTGTCATCGAATCATCATCGTCATCATCACTGCTGTTGCTATCTCAATCAATCTCCAATCTACTCATCATAGGAAGTTCTACAGATCCAGTCCTTTTTCATACTAGATGTAGGCCCACCACCTGCAGGTCTTCATCACTGGCCATACTGTGGAATCCTCAGGATTGATTACGTGCATCAACAAAACCTCGAAAGAGCATCCCAGGCATTTTACGAGCACACAACTCAACCTATCCGATCTCCCAGGATCTTTTACATGTGACTGTCACAAAACCTTAAAAGAGTGTCTTACCAAGCAAGATCTCTAAAGAGCATCTGAGGCCTTTTTCATCCTATCCAGATCTCCAGGACTTATTACATGTGACCCCTACCACAAAACCTTAAAAGAGTGTCTTTTCAAGCAAGATATCTAAAGAGAATCTGAGGCCTTTTTCATCCTGTCCAGATCTCTAGGACTTATTATATGTGGTCCCCACAAAACCTTAAAAGAGTTTCTTTCCAAGCAAGATCTCTAAAGAGCATCTGAGGCCTTTTTCATCCTGTCTAGATCTCCAGGACTTATTACATGTGGTCTAGCAAAACCTTAAAAGAGTGTCTTTCTAAGCAAGATCTCTAAAGAGCATCCGAGGCATTTTTCATCCTGTCCAGATCTCCAGGACTTATTACATGCTACCCTTGCACAACCTGTCCATGACCACATAGTATCAACCTGATACTAACCATACATCGTCCTGATGTACATGATCATCCTGATCATCATCACTGCATCGTCCTGATGCATGTCATTTGGAGCAACATCCTGAAGCTCGTCATCCATGATCATCCTGATCATACAATGCATCCACCTGATGCATACCAAGTATCTACCTGATACATATCAACATACATGATCTACTTGATCATACAATGTATCCACCTGATACATATATAGATACATGATCCACCTGATCATATAATGTATCCACCTGATATATATCAAGCATCCAACATGATGCATATACAGAGCAGTAACTAGAGCATCGTCCCGATGCTCATCATCCAACACATACATCCATAGCCATGGAAGGATCCTCCTCTCACCATGCTCGGAATGGCTCCTGCAAATGTGTCCATCACTTCTTCCTCGAAGTGTCATCAATTTGAAGAACACCAAGCCTCTCTCTAAAGTAATCGAACTTCACTCTGGCTAGTGGCTTCGTCAGCACATTTGCAACCTGCTCATCTGTCGCAACATACAAGAGCTTCACTGCTCCTCTCTGCACCATAACCCTGATATAGTGATATTTGATCTCAATGTGTTTCGACCTGTCGTGGAACACTGGGTTCTCATACATCTTCATACAACTTTGGTTGTCACAAAAGATACCAGTAGCATCCAACGGGAGATCAAATAACTCAGACAGTAGCTTCCTCAGCCATACTACCTCACAACTAGCCGAACAAGCTGCAACATACTCTGCCTCAGCTGTACTCAGTGCTACATGGGACTGCTTCCTGCTAAACCAAGAGATCACACCTAATCCCATATTGAAGCAGCACCCAGATGTGCTCTTCCTATTTGCAGCACTGCCTGCCCAATCTGAATCAACATAACCCTGCAGGTTAAACTTTTGATTCGCATCATACTTGAGCCCATAATCAATTGTACCCTTCAGGTACCTCAGAATATGCTTTACAGCAACCATGTGAACACCTCTCGGATCCGTCAGGAACTGGCTCAATGTGTTCACAGCAAAGCAAATATCTGGTCTCGTATTCGTCAGGTACATCAAGGACCCAATCATTTGATGATACACCGTGACATCAACCGGATCAGATGAAGCATCACACAGAAGCTTCAGGTTCAATGCCATAGGTGTGGCCATGGCCTTGCAGTCCATCATCCCGAACCTCTTCAAGATCTCTACTGCATACTTCCCTTGTCCAAGGAAGATTCCATATGCACTCTACCACACCTCTATGCCTAGAAAATAGTGCATCATCCCCAAGTCTTTCATCTCAAACTCGAAAACAAGCTTCATCTTGGTGTCGGTAATCAACCCATCCTCACCTGTTACAAACATGTCATCCACATACAATAGTAGTATCACAGGATTTCCTTCCTCAACCTTGTAGTAAAGGTTGGAATCCGCTTTACTCTTGGTAAAGCCCAAACTGGATAGAAAGCTCTCTATCCTACCATACCAAGTCCTAGGAGCTTGCTTCAAGCCATACAAGGCTTTCTTCAACCTGCACACATATGACTCCTTGTCATATGTCTCAAAACCGAGTGGCTGCTCCACATACAATTCCTCTTCGACTACACCATTCAAGAAAGTTGTCTTGACATCCATATCGTGTATCTTCCATCTCATCACTACAGCCAGAGCAAGTACTGATTTGATGGAAGTGTATCTAGCTACAGGTGCAAAATTCTCTTCATACTCTATTCCCTCTTTTTGAGAGAAGCCACGAGCTACAACCCTCGCTTTGTATTTTTCTATGCTATCATCTGCAACATGCTTGATCTTATAGATCCACTTGGAAGTCGCAACAGATTTCCTTTTAGGTCTTGGGACCACGTCCCAAACATCATTCTTCATGATCGACTGGTACTCCTCGATCATGGCATTCTTCCCGAATCCTGGGAACTTCAATATCTTCAATAGATAATTTTTTTGTTGAACAAATGTTGTAGTCCTTCTTTTGTAGGTGATGGTATACGATCTTTCCTACAAAACAAGTTAAATTGCATGATTAGAAGCATCTCATAGTTTTTAGAACAAATTCTTACACATAAATAAATATGCCATTCAGTCATGCAATTATCTTAGCCAATGCTTCAATACAACATTTATCCATATCCCTTAACTTTCTAGATGCCTTCCAATCTCTACTAGAACATTGTTAAGAGTGTGCACAAATCCCAACATGTCAGCAAAGAGGTTTCATTCTAGATAAGTAGCAATGGAATGTTGTATAGTGCCATAGGCCACTTACCCATTGGATGCATATTAGTAGTATATTGTTCATTAATGCAATTATTCTAATATGCATAATACATACCCTAAGTCTAGGAACATAAGCATATACATCATTGAACAATATTAATCAAATATACAAGAAATGAAAATTTAAATACTTATCTTTGTTTGGTTTGTAGGGTGGACTCCCTCTCAATATTTGCTTCCTTGCAGGAACTACTGGAGTGTGATCCCTCTTGATCTTTGCTTTCTGGATTACCTGTCCTTGAGCTTATATCCATCCTTGATCACTTATGCATACTTACTAGTATCATCATTGCGTTATCCTCGAGGTATCATACATACATTCATTAGTATAATCTCAATACTATCAAAACACAATAATCTTAAACATGTATAGTCATGATCATTTCAAACACAGATAATAAACATTAGTATTCAAGGTTTCAGGGAATACTTCTTTTACTCATGCATATTCTTATTTGACCAAAGTACTTTTCTGGTTAGTCATATCATCAATCAAAGTAAGAGACATAATATGCATAAACCCTTGATTACCTACATTTCTAACTTCATGAATAATCATTATCAACCATACAACAGTATAAGATCCTAACACAAGGTAGGATTCTAACTTGATATAGGAAAAACATACCTGGTTATCATATTTGCTAGTTATGTCTAGCAATGCCTTCTTGTTCTCTTCAATGACTTGTGCTAGTAACCTGCAGATCTCATAGGTTAATCATTATAGGACCAAGTTATACATACCTCGTAAGTAGATCTTCTATGTGATCCATGAAAATGGATGAATCTTTGTCTTCATGTCAACATGGTCATATGTTCTTGAGCTAGAACATGATTTGTCTTTTTTGATGTACCTTTCATGTTAGCGGACAACATCAACCTCATACAACACCACAATGCATTAGTACAATCATAAGTGTCAAAACCCTAATCAATGAATATCAGCATTCATAATTTTATTAAGGTGATACGACAAGTCTAAAGTTAATCAAGATTGTACTAACCTTAAATGAAGACAAACATACCATAAACTTAATTATGAACAGATCTCGAAACATATCTGGATAAGTCATACCTGTCGAGATTGCTTGTAATCTTCTTATGTAAGGCCTTAGCCTCATCTCCCTCTGAAACAAGAACTTTTACACTTATGCAGGTGACCAATCCATTCTCTTCTAGGATTAACCCAATACACTTGAATTGCAGAAATTGGATTTGGAGATGGATTACGGTTTGTCAGAAAAACCCTAAAAATTCAAACTGTGAATTTCAAACTTCTGAAAGGATAGAAATATGCAGCTTGATGAGTTGATCAAGCTGGTATACTCAGAGTTTGAAAATTGCAAAGTTTCACCTCTCAAAATTACTTTTGAAACTTTCGGATCTTCTGGAATAGGATCCCGAACTAGGGTTTGATAAAGCCCACCCTTCTGCCCAACCAAAAGGTTCGATCCAAAGCTCTAAACTTCGATTTTTCTGAGGAGCTTCCAGCCGTGGTCATAGACTTCAGAAATTCCAACTTTTGCAGAAGCCCTAATTTTTCACCTTTCCAATCAAAATCCCGAACTAGGGTTTGATCAAGCCCGACCTTCTGTCCAACCAAAAAATTCGATCTTGGTCCCTAAATTTTGATTTTGATGAGGATCATCCAGCCGTGGTCTCCGATACAAAATATTCCAACATTCTCCGAAACCCTAAATTCCCAGATCCATGAATGATGGTGCTCAAAATCCAATTATGTTTTGATAGAAATATGCACCTGATTGTTTCTGGTGTAACTCCAAAATTTCAGATCTACAAGGTCTTAAAATGCTTCCTGTCGTAGCCTGACCTGTTAGCTTTCCAACCCCATAGGTCTGACCTCAATTGGATTCTTTGAGAGAGAGTTATGCGAAGTGTTGCAACGTGACCTGTTTATGGGATAAAACAGGAGATCGAACTTGTATGACGTGCCACGTGTCACTGGTTCAGTTTCGGCCTCTGAAAAACTTATGAGAGAAAGTACAGTCCTTTCCCTACCTGTCACGTTTTACGAAATTTCATTTGGATCTTCCTAGCCCAAGTTATGACCTTTTTTCCTAGGTCACCTGTTTATGACTCATATCTGGAAGAGGCAGAAACCCTATATTGTATAGATCATAAATCACAAAGTACAACGAATTAGAGGTTGTCCTTTGGATGCAAGGTACATGGAGATCTTATCTTCGACCTGTGAGATTTTCAAATCTCGAAACCTCGCCAAAATTTATTTATAGTGAAAGTTCTACGATGATTGGTTTTTGCTATATCAAGCCCTAGCTTCGCAGGTGCAACAAGTGTCATAAATGCCATACCATGCCTTCTTTCAGGCTAGCTCTGATACCATGTTAGTTTTTTAGAATTTTCAATCTGATCTAAGATATGAACTGAGATAATAAAATGTACAGCATATCTACAACATATCAATCATGGACACAATAATGCAAGCACACAAGAGACACAGAGTTTCACCGAGGAAAACCAAGAAGGTGAAAAACCCCGCAACTTCCTCAAAGATAGATAGAGCAATGATACAACCTAAGCATAAGAGATAGTCTTCTCCTAGCAGCTGATCCTCCTCCTCACATGTGCGCCACTTTCCGAGTGATGGAAGAGTGAGTAATGAGATGATCAAATAGAGATCTCCCGATCTCTATTTATACTTGTCCCGTCCTGCCCAATAAAATAACAGGGCCGACTTGTCTAACTTAGTCCCCATGGTTACATTAATCCGGGCCGACCCCACACTCGGTGGTCTAATAACCCTTTTACCCACATGACTCAAACAGGGCCGACCCCATCAAGGTGGTCTAATAACCCATCAAGTATAAGTTGAGACACTTACAATATAAATGACGACACTTCCGTATAGAGGAATAATAACATCTCTATAGGAATACAAACACTTCCGTATAGAGGAATAATAACATCTCTATAGGAATACAATATACATGGGTGAAATACATTCCGAAGTTACAATTACATCAACATACCCATGATAAATTCCATTGCGACCTCTTCCAACGCTGACTTGGTATGGCTAATGGTTGTAAAAGACATGGTGTCTTGATTGTCTCCCCTTTGTTTTGTTGTCAAACCAAACATTCTACCACAAACTATTGGACATCAATTTTAAGACCTTCCCAAAAGAAATCCTTCTTGATCATGTGGTATGTTTTCAAAAACCTTGAAAGTCCTCCTATAAGAGAAGTAAGGAATATGTATATACATATCTACATATATATATTATATAATACACACATATATATATACACACACACACACATATATACATATCTACATATATATATTATATACATATACATATACATATATATATATCTATATATATGTAATATATATATATATATATAGATGTATATATATAGGGCGTACACTACCATTATAAGGCGTACACAATTAGGGCTCTGGTCGACCAATAAAGATAATACTAATATGATAATAGAAATGTAATGTCACAATATATAGCGCTAACATTCCCCTACCCTTCAAAAAAGTGTTGTCTTCGACACTTGATTAACTCTGGATGTTTATGCACGAAGAAGTCATCTTCTCATGTTGCCTCTTCTATTGGAAAGTTCTTCCACCTAATTAGGCACTCAATATTCGCTTGATTTCATAGTTTATCAATCCTTCTCTCAATGATTATTTTAGGTTCTAGTATTAAATTCCCATCTTCATAAATCTATGGTAAAATAGTATGGACTGGGATCTTGTCACCAGTTACCTTTTTTAGGCAAGAAACATGGAAGACTGGATGTAAACATCAAGTTGGCGGTAACTCCAATTTATAAGCATACTTCCAAACCTTTGCAACACCTTATAGGGACCATAGTACTTCAGTTCCAATTTGTTGTCCTTCTTTTGCTGCTTGAGGAACATCTATTTGTATGGTTGTAGCCTCAAAAATACCCAATCTCCCACTTCAAATTCCCTTTCACTATGATGTTGATTTGCTTGTTGTTTCATCCTATTTTGTGCTATAACCAAGTTATCCTTCAATAAGTGGAGAACTTATTGTTGGTGCTCTATGTGATCCTCCATGGCTTGAACCTTAGCTTTCTCTTTCAAGGATGATGTGATGGAAGGACGATGATATCCATAAAGTGCCATAAATGGTGAATTTTTTATGAAGTATGGAAAGATGTGTTGTACCACCATTTTTCCAAGGGAAACCATTTAACCCTTTGTGTTTGTTTATCAAACGCAAAGAAACGAAGATGCCCTTCTAAGCATTTATTCACAATATCAGTTTGACCATCATATTGAGGATGGTAAGAGGAATTGTGAGCCAAATGAGTTCCCAAACAAGAAAATTATTCCTTCCAAAAATTTCCAATGAAAATTGGATCTCTATCACTTATAATAATCTTGGGGGTTTCGTGTAGGTTCTATTGTTTCCATGAATGTTGCATCTATTGTACATCATGCTTTAAAAGGATGAGAAAGAAAGCAAAAATGGGCATACTTTGAGTCGATCCACCACTACCATGATGACAGTACTTCCTTCTGACTTTGGTAGATCCATGATAAATTCCATTGCGACCTCTTCCAATGTTGAGTTGGTATGGCTAATGGTTGTAAAAGACATGGTATCTTGATTGTCTCCCCTTTGTTTTGTTTTCAAACCAAACATTCTACCACAAACTTTGGACATCAATTTTAAGACCTTCCCAAAAGAAATCCTTCTTGATCATGTGGTATGTTTTCAAGAACCCTGAAAGTCCTCCTATAGGAGAAGTGAGGAATTCCAAATAGATCTTCTTTTGAGATGATAATTTTTACTTAAATATTGGCGATCTTGGTACCATAGTGAACCATTCTTCCACACAAATTTATCTAGTGAATTGGGATTCTCTTGTAGTTGTTGAATAATATTGTATACCTTTTTATCTTGTTTCCATTATGTCCTTGCTTCTTATACCCAATCAGTTTGCATAATGAAAATATCACCAGGTAAGCCCTCAGTGTCATATTCTTTTTTTGAAAGTGCATCAGCCACCACATTTAGTTTTCTTTTTTTTTGTAGATTATTTTAAATTCATAACCTAACATCTTTATAACCCATTTTTGTTTCTCTTCTAATGATAACCATTGTTCCAGGAAGTACTTAAAGTTGTCATGATATGCTCTTACCTTCAAGTTTCTTTCTAATAGGTAAGGGCGCCATTTATTGCTTGCATGTAGTATGCCCAAAATTTCCTTTTCATAAATTGGTTTGAGTAACTTTTTTTCTTTAATTTGGTAGCTCTCAAAGCCAAGGGGTTTTCCTTCTTGCATTAAAATTGTACCAATTCCATTCCAAGAGTCATCACATTCCATAATAAAGGTTTTTGCGAAGCCAAGCATGGAGCATATAGGAGTTGTACACATAGCCACTTTTAGTTTTTCAAAAGCTTTGGTTGTTTCTTGAGTCCAAGAAAATGCCTCTTTTTTCAATAAACTTGTAAGAGGTGTTGCTATTCGACTACAATTCTTAATGAACTTGTAGTAGTAGCCTGTCAATCCTAAGAATCCTCTAATATTCTTCAATGTCTTAGGAATTGGCCATTCCATGATAGCCTTAATTTTGTTCGGATCCACTTTGATGCCTTCATGAGATACAATATGACCCAAATATTCCACTTCCTAGACCCCAAAGGAAAACTTAGAAGTCTTGGCATATATTTGGTGCTCCTCTTATAGTTAATACCTTGTCAATGTGTTGTACATGCTCCTCCTAATATTTTCTATAGATAAGTATATCATAAAAAAATACTAACACAAATTTTCTGAAGAACGGTTTAAATATAGAATTCATCAAGCTTTGAAATGTGGAAGGTGCATTGGTAAGGCCAAATGGAATCACCAAAAAATTATAATGACCCAGATTTGTTCTGAAGGTTGTTTTTGGAATGTCTTCTTTCCTCATTCTGATATGATGATATCCAAAACGAAGATCCGATGTTGTAAAGAATTTTGCTCCCTATAATTCATCTAATAATTAATCAATGACAACAATAGGAAAGTTATATTTAATGGTCATCTTATTGAGATCTCTATAATGTGGACACATATTCAATTAAAATTTATTTTGTGAACCATCACCACAAGTGCAAAGAAAGGACTTTGGCTAGGTTGAATGATGCCTGCATCTAAATTTTTTTGAAACAATATTTCAATCTCATTGTTTTGTGCATATGGGTAACTGTAGGATCTGATCTTAGGTGGTACACTTACTGGTTGCAAGTGAATAGCATGGTTATGATCCTGGACATGTGGAATACTTTTCACAATCTCTCCGAATACCTTCGAATGATTGTCAATAACTTCTTGGAGATCCACTGGATTTGATGGTATATATGCTTAAACATCTAGTGAGCACAATTGTACAGTTACTCCATGGTGTCATTTTTTTAACAATCCTTCATGTTGTTAGAGCTTATCACTCTAGAGGGTTTCCCTAGAATACCTATGAGTTCAATTTCATCTACTTCTAAATAGAATCTCATGAACGGTTCCTGAAAATTAAGAGCCACTATTCCCAATGATTGTAGCCATTGGACCCCTAGTACAACATTAAAACCACCCATTTGGATTGTAATCGTGAGCTATCCAATGAATACTCACCCATAGTAAACTTAATACTATGGCACTTCCCCAAACAATTTATGGTACCTCCATATGCAATCATTACTTAATATTCTAGTGTGAAATATATAAAGCAATTGAGAAGTTTGGCTAATCTACAATCAATGAAATTATGGGTGCTACTATAATCAATCAACACTATGACTTTTCTCTTTTTGATATATGCTTATATCGTAAGATTTTGAGGTGTTAATGTCAACCAATGCATGACAAGATATGGTTGGGGTAGACCAGTTATATCTACCTATTGAGGTTGTCCCGGGTTTGGATCATCTTCCCTTTCACAATCTATGTAAAAATTTAAGGTGTCAACTTTGTAGGATTAAGCAAAGTGGAATTAGGAGGGGAAACATTCCCCTCTATATAGGTGTTACTGGAAGCTCTTATAGCAACATATTTTTACTTTCATGCCCTCCTAGTGCCATATTTTTACTTTCATGCCCTCCTTCTAGTGCAATATTTTTACTTTCATTTTTCCTTACCAAACTAAAAGCATTCTCCATTGATTTAGGTTCAAATATATGTACCTCATGTTGAATATTCTCCTTTAAAGTACCCATAAAGAGATCCAACAAATTATGTTATGGAATATTCTTTTCTCTAAGACTTAACTTCTTAAACTGCTTGATGTGCTCTATAAATAGACCTTTTTGCTTGAGACTTATCAATTGGCTAATGAACATGTTTCTCTTAATACCCCCATAATGTGCAATCAATTTATCTGTAAATATAGACCAAGAGGTAATAGAGTCCTTTTTATGATCACAAAGACACTGGTACCATACAAATTGATCAGGCTCTAAATACAAGGATGCAATACTTACCTTTTGTAAAGTTTGCACTTTGTGCAGATCAAGGAATTGCTCCAACTGGAATATCATTGTTATTGGATCATTGTCATCAAAATTTCTCGTATCAATCTTGGGAATCCATTGCTTCCTTTGTACCAAGTTAATCCCATGATGATGTGGATTACGGAGTGATGAATGATCAATTGTCAGAGAATCAAACCTCTTAATGTCTAACTGTTTTTCAACATTCTCAATTTGTGACTAGAACAAGTCCTTATTTTCCTCTTTATCCTCTTCTTGAGGAGATGAAGTAGGAAGAAAGCTATGTCTTATCTCATTCATCATTGCCTTCACCTTTTGAGAATCCTATTTACTAGACATATTTACAAGATCATATTTACTATCCATCTCACTGGTCATCTCTACTAGATCCTCTTTGTTAGCCATCCCTCTAAGATCCTCTTTGTTAGCCATCCCCCCGATATCCTCTTTGTTGGCCATCCCCCAAAGATCCTATTTATTGGTCATATTTTTTATATTATTTTCCAACTCCTTTTCCATATCACTTTTTTGGTTTAGCAATTGAAAATATGTTACTGACTTTATATTCAATTCATTCAATTTGGACAGCTTGTGTCTCATTTCTTCATTTTCGTCGTGAGTAATGGTTGAGTTTTCATTAGGTTAATGGCTGTATAATTTGTTGCTACACCTTTTTCCATTTGATACCAATGATATTACTATAATTCTTCTCTATTTACTATTTAGCACACCTTTTGAATCACCCAAAACAAATATTTCAACCAACAATTATGCAAGTTTCAAATTTACATACCTTTAAAAACCCTAGTTTGGAAACTGTTTTTTAGCCCTACATTCCAAATGAGGTATCTCCACAATTTTAGACCCTCTAAGTCTAAAAAATTGTCCTATAATAGCACTATATGTCTTCTCTGTAATTCCTTAGGTGTCACCTAAATCTGATGTGCCAATAAAAAGTTATGGTAAGTTTCCCAAAACTTGTTGTTTTTGTTCCTTCTAGTAAAGTGAAAGTGTATGGCCTACCACATCCCACTTTTTAGGATATGCTTCTGAAATTGATTCCAAAAATAGTATGGTCCATATTCTTTCTAATGCAATAGGTCTCACTCATTTTTTATCTTTCAAGCTTATTATAATAGTTTTTCCAGAAAGACCCGTTTGAGACTAGTCGAAAACCCTAACTTCCATAGGGTATAACTCCACACCTGTAGTGACTCGAGACCTTAAAATTGTACCACATATAGTTCAATATCTCTTATGCAACCCTTCAAGCTACACTTTCTGAAATGTTCCAAAAGAAACATTATAGCAAAATTGGCTCTAATACCAAATGTTATGCACCAAATTCTCAAAAATAACATAAAACAAGAAGAGATAGTATTCCAACGCCTTCAATGGGGAAACCTCCTTTAAGTTGTATTTCAGATACAAAACAAGATGAGATGAGATGATTCCAAATTAGATATCCTTAATGTGTGTGTGTGTGTGCAGGAAATAAAAGGTACCATTACCATTCTAGAGCCTACATAATTAGGGTCTTGGCGGACCAATAAAGATAATACTAACATGATAATAGAAATGTAATGTCACAATATATAGGGCTTAACAGAGACCCATCTAAATATTCCTTGTCGAAGGACACTTCAATAGTTCCTAGATTTCCATGGGACAGGTAGATATAGAGTGAACAACAGGATTATCCCCATGATGGAGTTGGATTCACTAGAGACTCGAGGGATAACATCCCTTGTGATTCGACTGATGGGTACCCATGCTTTCCACAGGATCTACATGGGATTGATGATACTAGTGAAGACTGTACAAGTAGGGAATTATTACGAATGAGATCAGGTGTTGCATACTACTACACGACGACAGTTGAATTCCTGTCATCATCCTTCTAGGAGCAACTTCTGCTTTGGGACCATATTATGTGTCTTCTTCTTCAAGAAGATACCAACATTGTGACCATATTTGGTGATCAAAGATGCAGGACTGAGGGAGCCTTGGGTGAATAAATGGGCATAACTTTTACCTCCGGAAGGAGGAGGTCCTATGGGAAATGTCTTCCAACCTGATTTCTTTGCTCATAGGGATCAACTACATATTCATATAGAGGACTATCCCTTTGAGGGGATGAAGTACCACGACGGTATGAAGCTACCACTACCACCAGGACGGGTCTGGGGACCCAAACGTAAGTGATAATGTTTTTCAACATCATGAATGCTCTAGCTATATTGTGGTCCTATCATAGATATATATTATAAATATTGCATTTTGTATGATGTGCAGACATAACATCAGTGAGACCTGCATGTCAACCACGTTGTCGCGGTTAGGTAGAGCCAGTAGGGCTAGAGCCTACTAAGGAGTATTTAGAGGCAGAAGGTGGAGGGACATTGCAGGCATTGGACTGAAACGGGGGAAATTCACATGCAACTAGATTCCCTACTGAGGGGAACCACTAAGCGAGGTTAGAAGAACCTCTATGACATGAATGTTCAATATTACTTAAGAGTTGCTCTTGAGTGGAGGGGTATCATGCATGGAGTTGTGATAGATGGATAGACCATCCGTGATCTGGTTGAGGGGTCAATGGCACCTTTGTCTTGGGACCCTCCCGTTGATGACAACAAGGATGATTATTAAGTATTATACACATGGCTTGTTTACCCCATTTTTGGATATGTGTACTTTTATTTGGATATGCATACTTGGAGTAAAGCTGACTCTATTGTAAACATTTTTTATACAATATATATATCAATATGGTTGTTTTTTATGGATTTTTAAATGATGTTTTAAAAATACATGTTTAAATTTTTCATTGCACAAATTCTTTAATGAACATGCTATGGTTCTTGTTAAGTTAATGTATGCAAAATATGACAGTTTATGATATCATTTGCGATGCGATCTACAAAGTTATTTTTATTTCGTGGTATATGTGTGAATGTTATGAATTCAAAAGGTTGAATCAAATGTTTAAGTCTAAGATACTTTCTAAAGAGAAAACGGTTACACACACAATACATCTCATTGAGCTACTAGATGAGGAAAATGGGATCTAGAAAGATGTGGATACAACAGATACGCATTTTGAAGGAATCGGCTAGTAAGTCAATCATCGCATCATATCATGCTTGGTCATTAGTGGTTGAGTCGAGACAAATACCGCTCATGTGGAAAATGTTTTTTGTAGGGGAATAAATGAACCCAAGTTGCTGAAGAAAGATTCTATGCATACCGACTTGCACCATCAGCAAAACCAAAGTACCGGGAAAACTAAGGATCCATCTGAAGAGTTCATAAGAACAAATCATGAAATGTGCATGCTAACAAAGGAAATGCAAAATGAAAAATATATCTAAGAAAGCAAACAAAATTCTCAAGAGACTCTGAAGCAGCCAGCTTAAGGGTGGAATTTCTTTAAATACAGTCCATTATGAGGATTCTTAAAGAGTTTCCCTTCAGGTGCGGAGAGTAAGTATGCCCCCTTACCCAAGCATTTGTGAATAATGTAAGGACCTTGTCTTTTGATTCAAACTTCCCTTTTCCAAGTTTGTCATGGGATTGGTAATAAATGAGGACCAAATCTCCCTTGCTAAATGTGATAAGTGGACTTGTTGATCATAATGGGATTTTGATAGTTTCTTGGTAGACTCATTATTCTGCAGTGCGACTCTATGGTCTTCATCTGCTTTTTCTAACATTACTAGTCTGCCTTCTAATGGAGAAGTTTCCATTAGAATTTCCACTCCCATCCTAAGGGTAGGAATTTCGCACTTGATGGGGAGTGTTACCAACTGAGTTGCACACAGTTGGACTTCCAAAGAGCTGCCAAAGTTTGCACAAGTATTTATGCATGTTAGGGTTCAAAAGTTCAAATCAAGCCTTTTCAGAGGCCTCCTTTTAAAATTTTTATCACATGTTCAAGCCCCACGGGGTTTGTAATAAAGTGTACTAGCATGGTGGTCTTGTAAAGAACTTGGATTCCTAAGACTTGGAAACCAATACGGGAATTCCAAGGAGTTTTTTCCCTTGTTAATTATGCTTTGCGTATTAGCCGAGTATAATTTTTGAATTTTTCTCGTACACCTCCAAAGCTGGAATGCTCTTCTTGGGGGTCAAACGTTAGGAGGTTATTAAAGTTCATGTGTCAATGTATATGAACATGCTAGACACTATAATAGATTCATATGGACATGTGCTAGGTCCCTAGGTGTTTTTTTTATTGTTTTGGAAAAACTAGATTCATATGGACATGTGCTAGGTCCCTAGGTGTTTTTTTTTTTGTTTTGGAAAAACTAGATTCATATGGACATGTGCTAGGTCCCTAGGTGTTTTTTTTTATTGTTTTGGAAAAATAAAAATTTCCTGTAAAATTAGGCCATATTTTAATGGTTTAATTAGGAAAATTGAAAATGTAAGAAAATAGTGGTTTGTGGGAAAAAATTTGACAATGGGATGCTCACTTTCTAATCTAGAGCACCCATTTAACCCATAAACCCATTTTCCCTAAGTTTCGAGTAAGTATTTATCTCAAAAAAGACATAATAATTATCAAATCAAGACATAATAAAGGAAAAAGACAAATTCCTAAATCAGTGGAAAGTGTCCAGAGTTGATTGAAAGTGGAAATAAAGTGACTAAGCAGTTAATACCAAGTCATATGGGCTCCTAAATTGATGGATCCAACCAAGATTTGATGAGCTAGTTAACTCCCTCATAAGGAAATGCACCCTCCCTTTGCATGGGCGACTTGTCCATATGGTGAATTGTGATTTGGGGTGACTGCTATGAGGTTGGGTTGCCTACCTTCTCTAGAGGTGATGAAATCTCCTTCAAATGACACTCAATCATGGATCAATCAAGATCCTATGACATCCAGTTAAACTCCCTCTTGGTTGATGTGCCCCTCTCTTGGGATTAGTGCCCTCTTTGCATGCCTTTTCCTATTTAAGGATGAGTTCTTCTCCATTGTGAGGCATCAAAAGATGGAACCTCTGCTTGCACTCTATTGTAACATTTTTTCTATGAGCATTAATAAAAAGGCTTTGGATGCTATTTTGGTGTGTTCTTTGGATGCTTGGATGTATCATGCTCTAAACATATGAGGTAACTAGTATTATTTCACATTCTTGTTCATTGTTGGGAGCTTATCTGTCTTTCAAGAGAAATTATATTTTAGTAAGGGTAAGAAGTAATGCTTTATAGGTTACTTTTATTATCGATTGTAGAAGGATGCTTAGAGATATATGATTTCTTGTTTGAATCTATGTTTTCTTACTTTTCTTTTATTAATTTACACAGGTATATTTGATCCCCTTTTGCAAGTTTTGTGAGGTTTTGCATGAAATATAAGGCATGATGAGCATGTTATCTCTCCCTCTCTTTCAGTAGATCCGAATAGAGTATCATCCCTCTGGTCCACCAAGAAGATGAGCATGTTATCTATGATGAGCATGTTATCTCTCCCTCTCTTTCAGTAGATCCGAATAGAGTATCATCCCTCTGGTCCACCAAGAAGATGACTCCATTGCCCAACGTTTATTGCTCAACCCCCTTGGGTTCTTGTCTTCTCGATCAGATTTTCTTTAATCTTTATCAATTACTGGTTTCTGCTATTTAGATCCATATTCAAAAGCTAGAATTATAGTAGATCTAAATCTTAAAAGTCTAGATATAGCACGTTTTAAAGTTTATTTCAAAATCTAGATCTAGCAAGTATTTCTTCTCTTTTACAAGTTTTAAATCTCAGATCTAAAGAGCTTATAAGAGAAGAGTTGAGCTTTAATTTAAATATCTAGTATTTCAATGCTTTTGCATTTGCTTGCCATCTCTTAAAGAGGCAAGCAATTAAGATCCTAGGAAGGCAAACTTTCTAGCTTGACTTCGCTATTTTTGTCTTTCTTTTGCTAGTTAACATAGGAAAAAATTTGCAATTTTTTGTAGTATTGCCAAACACACTCTTAAAGTGTTTTTTGGATATTATTAAAATAATAAAACTTGTTGGTTTTCTAATTTTAGTGAGCGGGTTGAAGGATATTTTTGTCAAATTTTGAACCGGATAACCAGTGCATTTTTCCTTCATCTTTTTTCTAGTTTTGTAAGTTGTCCGGTGCCTGAATCATAAAGGACCAATGACACTTCTTCTTTGGGTTTATTGTAATTGAAAAATAAAAAGAGCAAGTGGGCTATTCAATGCCTGCCCCCATCCCTCCAGGGGGGATTTGAGTTTTTTAGTGTTTGGTTGTATTTTCTTAATTTTTGCTAGAATAGTTTCTTTATGCAAGTAGTAAATAAAAACCAATCACGTGCACGCAATCTGTCCCTAGAGGGTTGTATAGATTAGATTTTGCTTTTTGCTTTCTTATTCACAATTTAACAATTTTTCAATAAACTCTACAAATTTGTGCCATTTCCTTCCCGAAGTACTTCACCAATCTTTGGTGTGTGGAAAAGAGATAACTGGGATTTATTTTAGTTAAGCAACTCACCTTTCACATTTAATAAAATTTACCAAGGCTCGAAAGATCCGAGTATTCTCTTGACCGTTGCAGCTTAGTCTGAATAGTTTGGTCAATCAGAAAGGTATTTTGAGCGTCTAGTTTTAATAGGGAAATCCTACAAGCATTCAATCTTAAGAAATTGCGAGGTCGAGTGAAGCTTACTTTAGAGTCAGCAGAATACTTTAAGAAGGTTATGCCTCATTTGGTTGGACCCTCGGTATAGCTGTCACTACGCTCATTTCAAAGGAACGATTGAAATTTGGGCCAAACAAACAATCAAACCAATCCCTTAATCACTCATATCTAATAATTTAAAATTGACAAACAAGACATCAACAACATCCCCAACACAACAACAATCTACAAATTATGACACTGGTCTATCATACAAAATTTTTACTGTTTAAATCATTAATCAATCATGTCGTGAATG
Source organism: Larix kaempferi (assembly GCA_027924585.1). NCBI lineage: Eukaryota > Viridiplantae > Streptophyta > Pinopsida > Pinales > Pinaceae > Larix > Larix kaempferi. The sequence continues at coordinate 16,109,627 of BSBM01000269.1, read as the reverse complement.
CAATCTTTAATTCAAATGTTGCTTATTTAAATTTATATGCAGATGTTCTTTTGTTCAGTGATTTCATATCCATATTTTAACTCCTAGAAATTGGTTTTGTTAATTTTGTAGTGTAAAAATCTTATATTCTTTTAATAGGGACCACCCCGCTGGGCTTCACTAGGAGTAGCCTAGAAGGAGGATTCAAGTAATAAGGTGATTGCACTTGAATCTTACTTTCCCCCAAGGACGCACCGAGTGGCTTGAAGGTTTCTTGCAGCGTTTCTCTCCATATGTGTATTAGGCGGCAACATGGAGCATTGATTCATTTACATGAACAAGTTGGAAGGTGGTAAAATCGATGGTCATCTTGTTAGATATGCTATAGGCCCATAAGGCTGAGAAGATCATCGAATGCTAGTTGGTTTTGTGTTTATTCACCATGCATCAGGGCATGGTCTTGAAGATATAGTTGACAACCTCAAGTTGTCCATTGCTTTATGGGTAACACAATGAAGAGTATTGATGTTCAAAATGCAACTTCGAAGCTAGTTGTCGCCATACTTCGTCTTCAAAATGTGAACCATGGTCAGACACCAACTATTTGGGGATGCCAAAATGTGCGATAACATGGTTAAAGAAAAATTGAGCTACAGTCTCCAAGGTATTGTTGAACATGAGCATGGCCTTGGCCCATTTGGTAAAATAATATATGGCGATAGTGATGTATTTATGGTTGCTAGATGAAGAGGGATTACACTCCATGAAATCAATCCCCCATTTGCAGAATGGTCCTTCAGTGGCTATAGGATGTATATTTTACAGTTGGAACACCGCTTAACTATGTTAATGCAATCAGTGAACAGAGAAGGCCAAAAATAGCTTGCAAAAATATTTTTTTGGTCATTGAATACACTTGAGAGGTGCCCACCACAAGCACTTCTATGGAAATCATTCAGGACTCATTATGTTTCTTCATGGGTAAGTCATCGTCGTAGGACAGTAAAACTTCCCCGTCTATATAAGACATCGTTGATGAGGATAAACCAAGTAGCTTGGTAACATATCCGACATTGACCATCTTTACATAGATTTGGGCAAAAATTTTGAGTTCTTAGAAAGAGTAAGGTGTCCCCGTACCAATGTTCTTTGGTCAAAATTGTAAATAGATGAGCTCAACAAGGGGTAGATATTTCTTTCTCTTAGGTGTTGTGAAATCTAGATCAAACTCTGGAAGAATGATGACCCATCGATCAATCTTTCCATTAATGGATTGTCTGTTGAGAAGGTACAACATTGGGTTCAAGTTGACAATGAATTTGGTTTTGCGCATTAAAATGTAATATTTTTTTGACAACGAAAACAACTGCCAAAACTAATTTCTCGTCATGGTTGTATGAAAAATAATGATCAACGAGTTTCTTGCTTACGTAATAAATGACATGCTCTAAGCCATTATCTATGTGTTGGACTAGCACATCCATGATGGCGAAGGCGGAAGAGGATATATATAGGATGAAGTCCTTTTGAAAGTTAGGTGGACTAATGAGAGGAGCAGATTTCAGTGCCCATTTCATTGTTTTGAATGATTGTTGGGCCTAATCATACCTAGAAAAAGGTACATCAAAGCACAAGAGATGCAATAATTTGTGGGTAGTGGTATCGTAATCAGGAGCAAACCTTCCAAGGAAGTTGGATTTATCTTGAAGGCTTTGTAACTGTCACAAAGTTTTTAGTGGTAGGAGTTCAATAATGGCCTGAACTTTCAGAAGGTCAACAGTAATACTTACCTTTGAAACAATGAATCTGAGTAGTTAGCCCGATGGGACACAAAAGACACACTTATGAGGATTTAATCAGATTTTGTATTTCCAACATTGAAGGAAAATAATACAAATGTCCTCAATGTGTTCAAATTGTCTTTTAGATCTAGCACTAAGATCATCTAGATATGCTAGGATGAGATGACCTAGATCTTGAAAACAACAGGATATAGCTTGTTGGAAAGTAGTTCCAACATTCTTTAATCCAAAAGGCATGAAATAATATACGAACGTTCCCCATGGGATGGTGAAAGAAATTTCATATTGATCTTGGAGGCGAATGCAAATTTGGTTATATCATGAAAATCCATCCCTAAATGAAAGGATTTCATGGCCAACTTATTCATCTATTACCTAATCAATAAAATGTGTCAGGTAAGTACCATTAGGGAAATATTTGTTCAAGTCCCAAAAGTCAGTAAAAACATGTAGGGTGCCTTGTTTCTTATCAACGGGAACTAGGTTCGATACCCAACAACTGTTTGTAATGGGATATATGAATTTGACTTTCTATAATTTATAAATCTCAGCTTTAATGGAAGGGGGCTTAGTTGGGTACATTCGTTTTTTTATTATTTTTATTTATTGAACCATATTACCTTCTTCGAAGGCATTGGGGGCGAGAATTGGATTTTTGAACTAGTCAACTTTTATAGGGAGTTTAAAGTCTTTCGATCTAAACGAGTGTTGGTCCACATATATGGTTTGCGGTAAAAAGCAAGGCTAATGAGGCATATCGTCCCATTGGGAGTCTAGATGGGTAAGGGCCTCTAAAATTTCTTCATCATAAGTGAACACTGAGGAAAGTGAATCATAATCTTTGTGTATGATGTCCATAGAATTCAACGTACAATTGATATGTTCGATCCTCATTAACTTGGGAGCACAATTGGAAATAGGGAGAGCTTCTAAGGTGTAGGGCTCAATGGATATAAATATGAAGAAGTGATGTATTATATTTGTATTGGATTAGTGGTAGAAGGTGGACCAATCTCTGTAAGGGCTGGCGATGGTTGAGAAATGGCAGTTGGTCGATTTTGAATTTGATGAGTGAGAGCCAAGGATGCTTGATATCGTGGTAGTTGAGGATAATGGTGAGAATATTGGCCATGGGTCTTGCATAGTGCATAAGGATGATTAGTGCACAAGGATGAATCAAATTTATTCAAAGTTTTTGGGAGAGAGACTTCTGCCACTAGGGTATCGTCATCACTAGTTAGAACATCTTCCATAATCCCACGCATCCCCGATATTTGCAGGAATTTGTGGGTAGGGTGTCCCAACATGTCACAAATTGTGCATAGGTGAGTGGGTTGGTTACTTGGCTTAGTGCTTTGGGGATTTTGAATGGTTTTTTTCTTTCCCCCAATCTTATGTGGTTTGGGTTGAACACTAAGTGGTTGTGGATTGAGTGGGGAAGCAGTTGTTTGTTGAAGTCGACACTAAGTTGGTACTGACTAGGGTAAGGGTGACGTGGGCATAGGGGTGAATGTAACATGCAGTGTTTGTTGAAACCATGATGCTAATGGTATAACTTGCCGCACAGGTTGCATATACCATGCAGGTAGACCAATGGTGAGATTAGGTAAACTCAATGTGGCCATTATAGGGGTTCTGTCCAATCCAAGTGGTGGATATATAAGAATGGGTTTGCACCAAAGAAAACCTTGCTCTTGACGTTTTTTCGTTCAATGGAGGGGTGGATGGATGCATCATTGGGATGCTAGTTGCTTGAGATGTGCTTAAGGGTCCAAATTCATTAGGTGGTTGGTTTTTAAATGTGGTGGTACTATACACATTTCAGAGGAGTTGACCATGTTGAGGATTGGATGGGTCCCATAATAGGTGCCAAGTAATGTACACGTAATGTAAAGATACCGCAACCATAATTGTAAAGGAAGATATGACTTGGTTTCCTTGTATAGCGAGTTAGATATTGATAGGATCATGCTGATGTTTTGGGTCATGATAGGTGAGTTGGTCTATCGTGACGATCTTGCCATTATGAGGAAACATCATTTTGAGATAGACCAAATAGGCTACCGATTTCATTGCATGCATATAACTATGTCCGAAAAGGATATCGTAGTCTAGGGGAGCATTAAGGACTTCAACGTTTTACCAACTAATTCGACTAGACAATTTTGATAAAGTCCTTCTAATTGCATTGGGTGACCATCATAATCTCTCGAGGTGATACTATATGGGATCAAATCAGGGGAACCAAGGTGTTTCTAGACCCTAATCGAAATAACACATGTGATGCACCTTCATCGACCAGGCAACAATGAACAGTAACACCTTTAATATTGACAAGAACCTGAAAGGCTACTGAAGGTGGGAGACAAATTTGGAGGTTATCTATATCAAAGGTGATCATCAAAAGGGTCAACTAACCCTAAGGATGATAACAAGGATTTCTTTTGCAAATGACAAGTCTGGAGGATTTCCAAAGCTAACATCGTGGTAGGGGATTGAGCATGATTGTCAACAATATTGTATTAATGAGTGGCCGTTACCGTGGAAATTTGGTTGTAACGACATAAAGGAACTTTGGGAACCTTTGGTGGGATCTCAAAATTGGTTCGTGATATTTGTAAAGGAGTATCATTAGGATGTGAAACCAGAGTCGTATCTAACAAGGGTGGATCAATTAGCATTTTGTATTGATGACTACGAGTCGCAAGATTTACTTTGGCATAATTCATAAATAAAATCTGGCTATAATCGTTGGGAGGATGTACTACACCAGATAAACTTGCAAGTGTATTCTCCATGGCATTAATTAATCCTTTCAAAGGGAATGAATTTTGGAAGACTACAAGAATATTCGTAGGAGGAGGGTTGTGATTGGGATTGTTTTGTCCTAGCTTTGTTAGTGGGTTTTTTCAATGGTAGCAACTATGTGATCAGTGGAAAATTATGGGTATAATGTCCATGTTCAAGACAAAGAGTACAAGGATGATTAGTGCGAATATTTCCTTGCTTTGGTTGCGAGTTAGGGTATGGATTTTGATTGGTATTATCCTTGTTGCCCCGTGTAGCATTGGGTTGGGGTGCAAAATTCCCTTGTTATTTTTGGTTATGATCCTAAGCCTTATTATTCCCTTTATTCTTATTATTGTTTGTGCTTGGAGGATTAGGCATGTTTTGTTGAGCATAGACTTAGCCTTATTGGGGTTGAGCAGTTTAGACCATGTTAACTTGGGGTTGCGGAGTTTGAATCTGAGGGTTATGTGATCCTTATGGAGGATTTTGAGGTGGGTAATAGGGGTTTATTGGAGACATGCCCCCATACTACTGGGAGTTATGGCTTGGAGCCCCCTGGTGTGCAATCCTAGGGTTCTACTAAGATGGGTTGTTTGGTATCGGGGTAAATTTACGTGAATCGATTTGCAGGGTGACGGTATATTGATAAGGCATCAGGGGGTACTCCTAAGGTGGAGCATAGGGAGGACTCGGTCCATAAGGATATTATCTTGGTACTAAATGGGGGCTCATATAATTGATTAATCCAATGATACAATCAACATGATAAGATGCCCTCGGCGCAACTAGATCTCAAAAGTGAGATTGGGAGAATTAGGAATTATTGTATAAAGGTTATCCATACCAGGAATAAATTAAGTCATATTGATGAGCTTTCAAGATGCTTGCTTCCTCTATATCATGTAAAGTCATAGTGGACATCATAGTGGACAGGTAATTGGAAGAAGGTCGGGAAAGCCATGGACTCAAAGGCTCTTTGGAGACTAGGAGGTTGGTCGATATACCATTTGGTATATAAAATAGTAAAGGTGTGCTGAAAAAATTGAAGTCGAACGGAATAACCCATGAGACTATTCGAAGACCACCAAAGGTGAAAGGATGTGATATGATTGGATGGATCTTCTCAAACTCTTCCTTCAAATTTTGGGATGTCATAAGGAAGTTTAGTTGACATTGGAAGGCAAGTAGGGCCGTGTTAAATATGATTGTTTATCAACTTGGATAAATCAAGGAGATTTAAACCGAACATATAAGGAAACTAGGGTGTCGAGATGTTCGGTCTTGGGTTTGCAACATTAGGAATATTGTCATCCACTGGACAAGGAGGAATTCTTGGTGGGGTGGGTTGTCCTTAAGTGGACGAGGAGCCCAAAGGTGAACTCAAATGTGGGTTGGGATGAGGGAAAGGAGAACGAGGTCATTGATTAATCCTCACCTGAATACTAGATGAAATAGTGTGGCTAGGGAAAAAGGGATGTAATCCCTGAATACGTAAAGAACATCTCAAGGAAATTGGTAGCGCAATTTTGACTGAATTAAAATTTTCCTTTAGAGAAGGAAAAACAAGTGCAAGATGTGAGTCTGGTCTATAAATGATATATTCATTTTAACAAAAAAATAGCATACATGGGTGTTATGTGTGCAGATCAATCCAATGGACCAAACATGCAAGCCTTTTCCTATAAAATAAAATGGCATCCTATCCTTATGGGAGCTATTCATGCAAACAAGAACAACTCTTCCAAGTGTTTATCAACTAAATGGTCCAGATATCCACTGCGAGAAACAAGAATAAAAGTTGTATGGTACTTCCAAACCTTCACTGAAAGTGGTTTGCTTCAATAAATGTGTAAAGTTTCAAGAAATAGTTACAATTGTAAGTCATCGAGTGTTGAGAGTCTGCAATGGCCTACAAAAATTTGTCTCGAGTGCCCCCTCACTTGCAAGAGCCTCCCAAGGTAAGAGCCCTAATAAATTGGATACTAGGATACCTTATTCTCATATACATATGACAAGTTTCATGCACCTTGCTATGAATAAAATAATAATAAAATGAACATCAACATATATATATATATATAAAATAATAATAATAATAACAACAAACAAGAATAATATAATAATATAATTAATTAGTGAAATGGTGTAACTCTTTATGAAGAGTTGCATTAGACACCCTTTAAACAATTATAAATACAGGAAAGTCTATCTTGTAAAAGACATCATCTTTATATCATCAAATATATTATTCTTATCTATTATTCAATATGAGAGTCGGATTCGACTATTAACTTAGTGAACGGATTCGTTCACCGCATTTGGTATCAGAGCGAGGCTTATAGCCACCAATCTAGGATCTTGTCCAAAACCAGGCCCGTGGCCCAAAGAAGTAAAAAAGAAAAAAAAAAGAGAAAGAAATAAAAAGGAAAAAGTAAAAGAAAATAAAAAGAAGAAAAGAAAGACAAGTAAAAAAGAAGAAAATAGAATATAGAAATAAATAAAAAACAAGTGAGAAGAAGTGAAAAGCAAAAAAAAAAGTAAAAGTAAAGTTTAGAAGTGAGTAAAAGTAAAAAGTAAAAGTAAGAAGTGAAACCGCACATGGTTTTAAGGTGCACGTGGGTTTGGTTTTATTTCCTAAGAACAAACCAAAAGTGAGATTTGAACTTGGGTGGGGAAGGTAACAATCATTCTTCCCAACCACCTAATCTACACACAATCCACAAAGAAATTAATCTAAAGCAAAAGGTTAACCAACGTGGAGATTAATTAATATTGGTCCATAATTGTAAAATATTACAATTGTTTGGGAAATATATAATATTAAAATAATATTATTATTACATTTAAATAATAATAATTATTATAAGGGAAAAGCAATTATTGTTAAAAAAATAAAATAAAATTTGAAGATCGGTTATCACCAAAGAAATCAAAGGAAATCATCCCACCGTCGAAGAAGTCAAAAACTATGGAAGCCGATTGGCGAGAAGAATTAGAAGTCGCGTTAAAACGTTATCTAAAATACAATGAAGAATTGCGCGACATAAATAACAGTTCAAAAATAAGAATTGAATTACAAGAAAGGGACAATGAAATAAAAATCTTTGACCAGGAAAGGCGTATAGAAAAATTGAATGCGCAAATTGATGAATTAAAAGCCGAAAATAAATTCAATCAGAGGTTAGGAAATCAAGATATAAAGAAGGAAATAAACAATTACAAAGCAGAAATAATACGCTTGAACAAAATCGTTAGCGACAAAGATGAAGAACTAATGCAGTTACGACACAAATTAGAAAGTCAAGAATCAGAGGTCAGCCAGTGTCGACAACAGATAAAAGTTCTTCAACAACAAAATGATGACTATAAAAAGACACATAAGTCAGAGATCATGGAGAATAATAAAGCATTATCCAACAATGCTGAATAAATTTTTAGACTAAGAAGTCATAACAAGATACTAGTCACAAAAATTAAGAAGTTGAAAAATAGCCGGAAGATAGAACAATCTATGGACGACATTGAAGGGAAACTTCTAGACAAGCAGGAAGAAAATAGTTGTATCAGAAGTCATAATGAAGATCTTAAGGAACAACTTAAGACATCCGAAGATGACAAAAAATTGCAAGTCGAATTGATTAAGAAGTTTCAAAATGATAACAGGCAGTTAGGAAACAAGTTGAAAAAGATACAGAATGAAACCTTAAAACCTCAAGAGACGAAAATAAAAGTCCTAGCTCAGATCAATGCTCAAAAGACGACACTCGTAAAAGAAAATGACATTGTGAAAATTCCCTATAGACACCCCAACCATAAAAACCGATATTCTGAAAAGTGAGAAATGTCGAAAGACGATGGTACTAATGTGATCAAAGCTCTTAACGACAGATCAATGGGGAATCCCAATAGTCAGCAACAAATCAATTTGGGATGGATTGACCCATCCACATATCGAAATTTATGCTCTACACTTAGAAGTTCGTACCGACATGTTTCGTCAGCTACGACGTCATAAGGAACGGTGCGACAACGTTATAAGGATTTGAGGACAAAGCCTTTCTAAGAGAGAGGCAATGCTATGAATAAAATAATAATAAAATGAACATCAACATATATATATATATATAATAATAATAATAATAATAATAATAATAACAACAAACAAGAATAATATAATAATATAATTAATTAGTGTAATGGTGTAACTCTTTATGAAGAGTTGCATTAGACACCCTTTAAACAATTATAAATACGGGAAAGTCTATCTTGTAAAAGACATCATCTTTATATCATCAAATATATTATTCTTATCTATTATTCAATATGAGAGTCGGATTCGACTATTAACTTAGTGAACGGATTCGTTCACCGCACACCTTCGGCTAAAATACATGAAGCATGGGATATTTGATATTGAGTGGGAAAAGGGACCCAAACAGACCTTCGGTCCTCTTCTTGGCCCGTACCACCCTGAAAGGATGGGCTTGTCATTAAATTGGTTGTAACCATATATGATACTAAAATATTTTAGCTCCCTAATTGGACAACAACTATGTCTTAGTTGTAAAATGGTTGTGGCAAGTTGTCTCGATGGCTATTCCCATAGATGTAGCCTACCTATAAATTCTTTTTGGTCTCCAATGGAGTTAATGTTGGTTTAAGTTAGGAAAAAATTTAATTCTAAGCTTTGGAAGCATGAACCAAGCATATAGTTTTTAAGTGTGATATGTGTGACAACGATCAACTAAAAACTAATGACATAAAGTAGAATGTTGAAAGTAAATAAATTTGAAATGTTGTTTTCAAAAACTTGATTCAACAAATTACATAATGGCAATTCACTCAAATCTTAGGGGTTAGAGCAAATGCTTTAGTAAACCATGATTTCTAAATAAGAAGTACAATATACGAACAAAAAATAAGTTATCTTTGTTATCTCTAAATTCAAAGTTTTAAATCCAATGCTCCTAATGACGCACTCCTTTGAAACTGAAAGTGCCATGTGACCTACAAGCAAACATAAAGAAATAATGAATAGGGAGCCCAAGGGGGATCCCTTTCACATGCAAATAATGTTCAACGGGAAAGGATTGAACATAAATTATAGTACAGATCTTAAGGGACAAAAGACCAACCAACTTAGAGCAGAAAATTATCAGAGCATTGAAACTTTTCACTTAAAAAGATAACGCAATTTTCTTTAGAACATATGTCGCTACAGTGCATGATAAAGGAAAACAAGTGCGTTGGAGGCAAAAAACAAAGAAAAAGGGGGGTTTTCGGGGCGTTTACAAGGGGTGTTTTGGGCATAGAACAGGCTAGTAGAGCATAACACCTAAGGGATGGATCAAAAGGGGACTTGCAAATGAAAATAAGGGGGATTGAAAGTATACAAGTGGGGAATGATAGCACTAATGCAACCAAGAAGATGATGGAGAATCAATATCCCTAATAGAGTCACTAATCTGTTGGTGGATTTTTGAAAAAATGGTGAGAAAAATCCTTATCTAAAAGCTGCAAGCTTAGACAACAAAAGATGTTAGAACTATCAAATCAAAATTACAATCACATAACAAAGATTAAAGCATAAAGATACACTGAAATTCTCTAAAATCATGAATAAAGGAGACATCTTAACATATAAATAATTGGTTTACCTTTGCTATATACATTTTCATTGAATCCTTTTGTTATATAAATATGAACAAAGGCTTACAATAATTACACCATATAAGCAATTTGAAGATGGCATAATGGTCTTCAATTTCCTCTTTTGTGTGGTTCCTTTGATTTTTTGAATGCTTGGATCCTCTCCTTGGTACCTACAAAATGGATTCGAGAAGTAGGAAGGGATGGCGTTCTAAATTTATCAATGGAATATGGAATGAATGAATGGTGAACTAGAGAATAATGTGCCCTTACATGGCTTTCTTATGGACTTGTGAGGTTTGAAAATTAGAAAAATCCTCTCTTTCTTAAGTTCAATTAAGGAGAAAAACTTGATTTTATGTGGATTTTTCCTTATCCTTGGATTTCCATCTTGAAACGGATGCTTTTGTGATTTCCGATGCTTTGTTTCGATTGTCAAAAGCCATGATTTTTGGAGGAAAAGCATGAGTTTTCCCAAATAATTACCAAAAGGTGTATCACACTTGTTGAGCCATATTCTATGTTGGGGCCACCCTTATGGGGTTAAGAATTGCGCTAGGTCAAATTTTGTGTCAGACTACAAGATTGTGCCAGCATTAGGAGTCCTTTTTTTAGGTGAAGGAGGTCTCCTAATGACCAATTTACTGAGAGGATTCTTCATTTAACTAATAGAGGGCACACAGGAAGGAAAAGGCACTGATAAAAATGGATTATAAATGCGATGTGATGTATTATTGTGATGAAAATATCTTATGGCATAGGGGTGTAGAATTGGACAGATAACACCTCTTAATCACTTTCCTAGCCTTCTTCAATCGTAAAACTTCCCTATGATTTGAAACCTTTTGACAACATCAAATGATTCACGAACACCCTCACTGAGACCAAATTCTAGACTCGACTTCCAAACCACCTCCTCTTAAATTTTGGCTTATGGGGATCGATTGTTGCATGAAAATTCTAGAGTCTCATTGGAGTTATGACTCCCATAGTTGTCACCAATTTGGATTCCCATACCAACAAGATCCACCAAAAACAACCTTACTCCTCTAACATGGGTACATACGTCATCAAGGACTCTAACACAGATGGGCATCACCTTCACCTAATCATATGGGTTTTCCAGGAGACACTTGAAGAACCCTCCTTGGTCCCATCCTGATCGGCTTCTAAACATTTCTTTAGGAAATAGTTAACTTTACCATGTCTTAATATATTAAAATATCACCATATTGTTAATAGGATAACTAGAATAACCCATTACGTGTGCCTCATCCTCTATATTCACCTGGAAACCTTCAAATCAATCGACACTATAGCATCAAAATGGTTTTCTTATTATATTATAATGTATATTGTTTTGTTTACTATATAAGTCGAATGAATGTAAATTTATATTCAAAGGGATGTGTTATAAACAAAAATATAAACCTGTAAAAAATGTATATGATTGATAATTGAAAAATAAGTGATTTAGGGTAGATACAGGAACCTTTAAATAGTTGTCTCATGAATAACTATGAAGGGATGCAACCCTTCATTTAATGTTACAATTAATTTATTAATATATTTACATAATTTATGTATGTAACATTGCCCTTCCCTTAAAATTTGCTTTGTCCTCAAAGCAATAGTAATGAGAGATGTAGTTGTCGAAAGTGTTACGATTCCCAAGATGTTTCTTCTTCAGGAAGATTTTTCCATTTAATAAGATATCCTTTAATCACTCGAGATCGCAATCTCTTTTCCCTGGTAGCAGTAATAGCTTTTGGCTCCAAGATAATTCGTCCTTCATTGTCCAACATAGGAAGTATTGTTTCATGTGCTTTATGATGTTCTCCTAGCACCTTTTTGAAACATGATACATGAAAAACATTGTGGATGCGACTTGTGTTCAGTAATTCCAATCCATATGCCACGTGACTAATCTTCCTATTGATCTGATATGGTTCATAAAATCCTGGAGCTAGTTTATTATTTCTGTCTTGTTTAATTGATAGTTGTTTATAGGGTTGTAGCCTCACAAATACCCAATCTCTAATTTCAAACTCTCTTTTTGTTCTATGTTGATTATCCCATTGATTCATTCAATTCCTGATGACAGTTAAAATCTCCTTGAGAATTTGAACAACTTTTTTATTCTCTTCTAAATGATCTTTTACCGATGCAACCTCCGCTTGATTCGTGCCTAGCTCCTTCCATTTGTAGGGTTCATATCCGTAGAGAGATTGGAATGGTGTCATTTTGGTGGATGTATGATATGTGCAATTATACCACCTTCCAACAAGACGCAGCCATCGAAACCATTTATTTTGCTTGTCGGTTACAAAACAACAAAGGTAGTTTTCCAGGCATTTATTGACGATTCCTATTTGATCTTCTATTTGGGGATACTAAGCCGATCTCATGTTAAGTGACATCCCAATTTGTTTGCAAAATTCTCTCAAAAAAATTCCTTTAAACTTGGTGTCTCTATCACTAACAATGATCTTTGGAAACCCGTGAAACTTGTATATATTTTTGCAGAAAACTTCAGTTGTTTCCTTGGCAGAATCAGTTTTTTCTTACCCTAATGAAATGTGCATATTTGGTTAGTTTGTCTAATACTACCAATATTTTTTCCTTCCCTTATGACATGGGTAATCCTTCAATGAAATCCATCTAAATTTCTTCCCATTTCTAATTCGGGGTGTGTATTGGATGGAGTATCCCGGGGCTTAGGATATTTTCATTTTTATTTCTTTGGAAAATGTCACATTCTGCTACATATTTTTGAATGTCTGCATTCATTCCTTTCCAAAAGAATGACTGTCTTGCATTATAATAGATTTTGAAAAATCCTACGTGTCTTGTAGTTTGACACGCATGTGATTCTTTAAGTACTTTGGTCTTAAAACTTGAATTGGGGCTTAAGTACCATAAGAGGTTATTTTTCCATTCAATATTTGGGTATTGATTTATATCGTCAATTATGGAGCAAACCTTTGGGTTTTTCGCATATTCGGCTTGAATTTCGTCTAGCCATTCGGGATAACCATTCATATGGCGCAAACTTTCACGTGTTCGTCTTTTATCGACAGAGCATCAACTACTATGTTGTCTTTCCCCATTTTATATAAAATTTACATATCTAATGTAGCAATTTTCTCTATTTACTTATGTTGTTCGGTTGTTAATGTCTTTTGTTGTAACAAATCTTGGAGACTATTATGACTTGTACGGATCATAAACTTGCTTCCCAAAAGGTACTGTCACCATTTCGTTAATGCGTGCATGATGGCAAGCATATCCTTGTTGTATGTAGTCTATAATCATTCCCTTTTGTTTAACATCATGCTTCCAAAAGCAACTGGGTGTCCTTCCTGCATCAAGCTTGCTCCTATCCTGAACCCTTAGGCATCACATTCGATTACAAATGGTTTCAAGAAATCGAGTGTTGCCAAAACATGAGTTGTAGACATAATTCATTCCAATGCCTCAAAACACCTTTCTGCTTCATCACTCCACTGAAAGGAATTCTTTTTAAGGAGGTTGGTTAGCGTAGCAATTAAATGAGCATAGTTCTTGATGAATCTTTGATAGTAATCGTTTAACCCTAAGAATACTCTTAGCTTGGAGATATTCCTTGGTTGGGTCCATTCACTAATCACTTTGATTTTCTTTGGATCCAGCTTGACTCCTTCCTTCGAGAAAATGTGACCAATACTAATGCTTCTGGTTTGCCAAATGTACATTTTGACCTTTTTGCATAGAATTGGTTTTCTTCCAGGAGAGATAGTATATGTTCCATATGCTTTAGTTGTTCCTTCCATGTCTTGCTATATATAAGCATGTCATCAAAGAATACTAACACAAATTTCCTTAGGTAGGGCTGGAATATTTCATTCATAGTTGCTTGGAAAGTGGCAGGGAAATTTATCAATCCAATAGGAATTACCTTGAATTCATATTGTCCTTCGTGTGTTTGAAAAGTGGTCTTGGCGATATCTTATAATCTGACTCTGATTTGATAGTAACATGATCTTGAATCAAGTTTTGAAAAACATTTGGCATCATGAAATTCATCCAACATGTCATCGATGAATGGAATTGGAAACTTGTTCTTGATTGTTATTTTGTTTAATCCTCTATAATCTATACATAATCTAAATGGGCCATCCTTATTTCCTACTAATACATCTGGATTTGCATATGGACTTCTGCTCTTTGTGATAACACCACATTTCAACAAGTCTTGAACTAATATTTCTATTTATGTTTTATGGTGGTGGGGGTATATATAGGGTTTAACTTTGACTAGGCTTGACCCTAGTTTAACCTCAATTATAAGTTCGATCATTCTTTCTGGTGGTAACTGCATACGTAGATATTGAAATATATTTTCGTGTTTCTGAAGTATCTCTTAGACTTCTTCTTCTCTGGGATCATATTGTTCTAAATATTGTCTCTCCATCTAATGAAATTGGATCACGTAAGCTTATGCCCACTTCCGGATAAGTTTTTCCATCTGCTGAGATGAAACCACTTGTGTCTGGGGTGGCTGGAACCCATATAGCTTATACTTTTGTCCTTGCCACTTGAACTTGATCAAATGTTTTTGATGATTGGTCGAGTAGGTGCCCAATGTTTGTAGCCATTGGTATCCTAAAACGATGTCTACTCCACCTAGAGGTACCGTGTAGAGTTTTGATTCCAGCTTAAAATGTTGTATTTGAAGTTTCACCATATGGCAATTCCCTACATTCTCAATCCTTTTTCCATCTGCAACCATCACATTCATGTCTGGAACTGGATCGAATAGCTTGAGCTTCTTTGCGACTCTTATGTCGAGGAAGTTGTGAGTGCTCACTGTATCTATTATTATAGTGACGTTATCGTTTTTTATATTTCCTTTTAACTTAAGTGTTTGTGGTTGGTTGATGTCGGTCATGGATACATGTGATATTTGGGGTGTGTTATCAACTCCGGTTGCAATATTTTGGGCGTTCTCTTATTCTTCATTTTATAATCCTTCTACATCATATGTGTCATTTCCTTCTACTTCACATGTGTATAATTTCTTTGAATTGTCTTATGTGCAGAACTTGTGTCTAGGGTCCCATCTGTCTCCGTATCATATGCATTTTCCTTCTTTCATTCATTGAGCTTCCAGACTTATTTTGTCATCTCATATGTGTGGAGGTATGTATGTCTTTATTTGTCTCTGTCCTTAATGGTCTCTTTTTTCTTGAATACATTTTTTCCATTTCTTGATTAGAAACT
Source organism: Larix kaempferi (assembly GCA_027924585.1). Taxonomy (NCBI): domain Eukaryota; kingdom Viridiplantae; phylum Streptophyta; class Pinopsida; order Pinales; family Pinaceae; genus Larix; species Larix kaempferi. The sequence goes on along the minus strand of BSBM01000269.1, from coordinate 16,094,145 downwards.
TTCAAATTTGGCTTCTGTTGCTTTCGCCTTACATATTGCTACTTCTATGTTTGGTATGTCATGCATATTCAATTCCTTTTGGATATATGGTTTAAGGCCTCCTAAATATGTTTCGAGTAACTGGCTGCTAGATAATCCAAACACTCACGTGGCAAGAGATTCCCACTAACGGGTGAATTCCTCGACTCTTCCTCTTTGTTGTAACCTGGTAAGTATCAAAAAGAATTCTCTCTCGATGATTCCTTGAAATCTTTTAAAAAAGTCATTTTTTAACAAGTTCCCGATGTAAGAATAATTTTATCCCTTCCACCACTTGTACCAATTGTGGGCATATCCTTCTAAATGTATGAGCACGTATTTTACTTTATCGTCATCTGTCGTAATGTTGTATATAGTGAAATATTCTTCAGCTTTGTTTAACTAGGTGACACATTGGTCTTCACTCCCACTGTATTTTGACAATTCTATTTTTGTTCTAGGTGGGCACATCATAAGGGGTTGATATTGAGTGCCTCTTAATATAAGGGCGATGGTGATGAGGACGTGCGGGATGAGTTGATCAACATGATTGAGTTGTTCAGTGATTTGTTGCGACTCCTAGAACCTTAGTTTTGTAACATCTTCATGAGTTCATCATGTTTTTTTATTTTGGTTGTCTATCATGGCATCCAATTTGTCATCCAAATTTTTTTCCATCGCTGAGAAAATTTCATCTTAGATCTCTTTCTTAAGCATTGTATTGTTATTATTCATCTCTTCTCTTAAAATTTCTTGGTTCTTGGTGATTGCATTGACGTCCTTCTCTAATTTTTTGAACTAGTTTTTCCATTTCATCGTCATGTTTATAGTGTGTGGAGGTGAATACTTATACGCGATTTTGGCTTATACGGGGGTGGCGATAGTTTATGTCTTTTATGGGGGTTAATTGAGACTAATTAATGACGATGATGGTGATGATAATAATAATAATAACTAGATTGTTGGTAACTTGTAGGACCGAGGGTTAGGTTTTGAGAGGCTGCGGCTCAGAACTTTGGCGGCCATGTCTCCTTCCATGGCCGCCTCTTCTCCTTCCCTTGCAATGCTTGCTGCCGCTATCGCGTTGGAGTTGGATGGTTTATTCAGGAGCAGGTGAGAGGGCGGCGCCTTTGCGCGACAACCCATTGGATCTGGATCAGAGATCCAGTGGCGGCGGCGGTTTGTTTTAGTAGTGGCCTAGCTTCGAACGCGGTGAGTTGGCAGTGTCGGCATGGCAGCGAGCGCGACGAGCTCATAGATCCTGTGACGGTGAGCTTTGGTTTCATCGGCAGTGTGAAATATTGGCTGCAGTGGTAGAGGGATACTGTATAATATGGGCCCAGCTACCCTCTATCGGCGGTGCTCTTTCAGATCCGGTGACCCTATTCACACCTGTGTTTTTTCTGTTTTATCGTTTGTCTTCCTTTCTGCGAATTTTTTTTTTTTTCTGGCATCTCTTCTTTACTCAGCTCCTTCCGAGATGATTTTTTATTGTATTTATGCCAATATTTGGATGATCCGATTTAGGGTTTGGATGATCCGATTTAGGGCTTTGTCATTCATGGTTGGTCTAAACATATGTACGGGTTTTTTTATTCTGAATTTTCTCATAGATTCTGGACTATTTCTGGTATTGCCTAACAACAATTATACTCTTCAAGAGTGAAGCTTATCAAATGTAATTTTGTACTCGAAAGATGAAATAAAATTACGCTTTTTTTTCAAGGAAAAAAAAAAATAACTACTACTTATTATTATTATATTTTTACTTTTCTTATAAATTTAAAAAGTTTTATAAAAAATAAATATTAATATAATAATATTATTATTGATATATAATATTTAATTTTATTAGAAATTTAGGGTTTATGTGGACATGGAGGTGGGAAGGTGGAAGGGCTTAAGTGGAGGTAGCAGCTTGGAGGGAGAGCTTACATGGTTTGTGAATGAGGAGGAGGGACTATGATGTGGAAGGGATGTGTAGGTGAAGTGTTGGAGGGTGGAGGGGGGAAGAATGGGAGTGAAGGACGATGAGAGGGAGAACAATAACGATGGATCAACCCGGTAGTGAATGATTGGGGGTAGATCATTACGGAGATGAGGGTGATTAGCAGCGAAACCGATGAGAAGGCCGTGGGTTTGGGGAGTGTGGTCTGGGAGAGGAGTAAGACGTGTCGAGGGGAGCGAATGTAGGTGGGTGTATGCAGTGGGGTGTGGAATGTGTGCATGAACTTGAAGAATGTGGAGTAAAGTACAAAAAAAATTGAGAGGTATGGGAGTGAAGAATGGGGATGAAGAAGGGAGCAGTGGGAGGGAAAGACTGTGTCAATGAGTGTGGAGGCAGGGTTGGAAGATGGCAGAATTGGAGGTGAGCTGGTGATGGAAAGATGTGCTAGCGAGAGGGAGGATTTTTTAGCGGAATGGAGGGAAGAACGAGAGAGAAAAACAAGAGGATGCAGTGTGTGGAGGGTGGCCGCAGGGACGGTTTCGCTCTTATACCAGTGTTATAAGTAGAAATATAAACCTGTAAAAATATCTATATGATTGATAATTGAGAAATGAATTATTTAGAGTACATAGAGGAACCTTTAAATACTTCTATCACGACTAACTATGAAGGGATGCAACCCTTCATTTAATGTTACAATTAATTTATTGATATATTTACATAATATTTTATGTATGTAACAGATGTGGAAGAGCAAACATCCATAGGATACATAGAATTCAAAATTATATCAAAATTTCTTCTTTGAGTTGAGCATTCATACAAAATTCTTCCACATCATATTTAAAAAATGTTGGATAGACTATTACCCTATGCTTACAAATATAATGCCTTACATATTGGTTAAACAACAAAACACAAGTGAAATACATATAAAAGATGTAATTAATTTAAACAGTTCCCACTATAGGCTTCATCCATGGACTAGTAATCTTGATCATGTCCTTGAACACGTTGCAAATGAGGTTGTTATATCATGGTCATGCTTGTTTATTGGATTGTTTCCTCCTCAATGTGCCTAGAACTGGTAGGAACTAGAGGTTGACTTGTGGTTGACTGAGATCCATGAGAAAATCCTAGAATCATATTATAATGCATCAATTATCATTGGCTAATTTGTTGAATTTCCTACCCCATTCCTTCAGATTGTTCTCCATTTCCTCCTAAATGAATTCTCGTTTCTACGAATGAATATTGAGGTATTCAATTGCGTGGAACATACCTTCTAGCTAACCATTCATTCGCCTTAGAAATTTCTTTATTTCTCCTATCCCCTCTCCTCTAATCGGGTTTTGATTTGAGGAATTGCCCATTTCAAGAAAAAGACCAAGATAAATGGAGTTGGAATACAACTCCTTAAAAAACAAAATCTCCAGCATATGCTACAGAGTTGCTACATGATCACTTGAAAGAGGGTTTTGAATCCCCAAAGGATGAATTCCCTAACTACTACATGCAAATGTAACATCTACATTTTCCCAGGTGAGGTTTGGGCTAGGAATGTTGATTTGAAAACACTTCAAAAAAAAAAAACCAAACAACACAAAGTGTGAATTGTACCTTTGTCAATCACTAAATGCTATAGGGGAGTCTTCCCCGACAACCAAAGGCTACCCAACTGGGTAGAAACCCACTCCACTCCAATTTAATTGACTTCAAACATTACCAATTGCACTTGAAATATCACACTTATGTAACTTGAATGGCATACAAGGGACATAAAGGATTTCATATCGGGAGCTTCTAATATGAATGGGAGGGATCTTGAGGCATGAGGGAGTGCAAAGGCTCCCTCTCATGGATTAAAACCAATTTGACTTACATGCCTCTCCCTATTTCGATTGTGTCAAGTGGAGCATTTTCCATCAATTCCATGAGATGGGTAGATTAAATTGGTTAAATCCTCAATGTTGGTTAAGCTCATTAACCTAGGGGAGCCACAACCTTTTAAGGGGATCCCCATTTTTAACTAGGCCCCCCTTGTCAAGGTACTTAACTTCATTTTCTTGACTATTAACAAAAGAGCTGCTAAATCATCAAATATGAGAGCATATGACATTATCAAGGATATTGAGATTCCAAGAAATTATTTTGAAGGTTCTGTTATGTACGGATCCTTCCTTGAGAATCCTTTTCCTTGCCTACTTGATGACTAAGAGGGGCTCTCCAAAGATCATCACTTTATTGACGTGATTTTTCTTTAGAAGTTATGTTCTCAAGAACAAGGCATAATTTCTCTCCTGAATATTTCTAGCAACTATGATACCCCATGAGTGAGATATTTCTATGTTTCCATTGAGGTGTAAGAAAACCCCTCCTCCCCACATCACTCCTACCACCCCTTATTATGATGTATATTACTGTAAAATGTTACGTTGTCAATTAAATATATGGATTGTTTACGTTATTATAATGAACATATGTGTAATCAATCGTTATATTTGTTTAAATGAAATAATACATTAATCCATGATTATATCCAAACACTTTAAATAAAATATAAAAATCAATATTATTATAGAATACTTGATTTTATGATTAATAATAATTGAATTTCTATAAAACAAAACAAGAAAATAAGAAGTTTTATTTGCATGCTTACAAAAACATTAAATATCACACATAATTTTTGCACTAACTATATCGATGTGTTTTCTTTGTTTGTACTCACCGATGCATTAAATTATTTGTATAGACTAGTGTGTTTCAATCATTTTTATGCACTAGTGCATGTTCAATATATAAACACCAGTATGAACGAGGTTATAACATGGAATGGTGCCCCTTGCATGTATGTATGCATCAATGAATTTTGTATGTATTAGAGCACCAATGCTATTTATAAAATAAAACATCTATCTAGTGAACATGTTTTAATGCATTTTTAATTGGTGAAAAACCATTGCTCATGACTATACTAAGGGAATTGGTGATTCTTATTAGAACTTTGATTACCTTTAATGATACGATTCTTGTTGTTGTTACTGTTAAATTTAGCATTGCTTATATTTCTTGGTCCACAAGGAGATATATACTACACTGGTGCCTTACAGTGTAAAGTACACAATTGTTCATCCTCAATAGTGGCACACTAGTGTGCCATATTGTAAGAAGTGCACCATGGAGAAAACTTCCACTAAAGCCTCCAGCCATCTAGATTTTTTTAGCTATAATAAACCTCCACTAAAGCCTATGCAAAAACCTCTATTTTGTTAGCAGAGGTTTTTTGGGTACTTTTGCCCAATCATGTAAACCAAAAACCTCTACTAAAGAATTCATTGATTGGTGTTTTCCTTGTAATGGCCTAAACTGCCAATCCCTATGTAACACATCCAGGTACAAAAACACTTATTTGTAGTGTTTTACAGAACTCAAAGGGAAGGATTTGACAATGGGAATATAATCTATTATAAGCTCTAAGATAAAATAAATTGAATCCTCTCTTTGGTTCTCATACATCATGTGTGCATGATACATCATTTATGGCGCATCAATAAATATCTGGATTTGCCAATTCAATATCCCTCTTCCATCAACCAGGTCATTCCTTCCCAACATATTAGCAAACAACTCTACCATCTCATCAACTCTAGCCTCATGTCCCCAAATATCAGTAGGCGAGATGGTAAAGTTTAAATCCCCAACAATAATTAGGTTTTCAATATTCAGGAGTCCATATTGTTCCATAAACGCTCAATTTTTTTTTGTCTCTATAAGGTCCATAACAATTTAAGATAGAGATCTTCAAATCCAGATTACCCATTTTTCCTTCCATTAATAACCCAAATTACCCATTTTTCCTTCCATTAATAACCCCAGTTAGTCATATAGAGATGCACAATAAGTACCTTAACAATATATTTATTTACTATCTATTCTATATTATGTGGGTTAAATAAATAAATGTTAAAAATAAAATGTATACACATATTCACTATAATGTTAAAAATAAAATGTATACACATTATCAAGTGGGACAAAATAAACCAATCTATTATTCATAAATAAAAATAAAATATATATACACATCATATAATAGTAAATACAGAATGTATTAATTCTCTCTTGCGTAACTCATTAACTATCAAGACTAAGTTGCAATTGGATTTAAACCTTCTACGTCCTATGGGCTACAAAATAAATATGTTAAAATTAAAATGTATACACATTACCAATTCCGGTGAGGACAAAATCAACGAATCTATACAGAATGGCGAAGAAACTCTTCATATACAGAAAGGCAGTAACAAGGGTTCTATCGCATAAACTTTATTTCGTTATTTTGAGCTCTCTGTAGGCCATATCATATCGGAGCATGAAGAAATGGCTCCTGCTTCTCTCTTACTGTTGGCCTCGAAATTGTGCCCTCCCAGATCATGGATGAGTAGTTCTACTCATGAGATTAAGCCTCTCTGAAGAACAATCCCAACTCTTCGGCGAGGGAAATCTGTGACACGTTCCATGAGCATGAGTTTCACCACGGCCGTCTCTAATAATGATGATGGTGTACAACGACGCATAGGCGATTATCATTCCAATATCTGGGACGATGATTTCATACAGTCCCTCTCAACGCCTCATGGGGTAGGTAATTAGCTTCATTTCTATTTATTCTTCTGCTTCTTCTTTCTATTTATTTATGCTTTACATATCAAATACAGTACAAGATTATAACAAGAAAATTATTTTGGCCGACAGTTATTGGAACGAAAATGGAATTGGATGTGGGAGAGATAGTGTTGTGACTGATATCAACTCAACTGCAATGGGACTTCGAACTCTTCGGCTACAAAGATACACAGTGTCTTCAGGTATATATCCATATTTTATTAATAATTGAAAGGTATACATCCATATTTTATTAATATAGCCACTAGTTGCCATTTTCGTGGAGATATTGATTGATAATGCCTTATACATTAACTTCAGATGCGTTGAAACACTTCAAAGACCAGAAGAGGCAGTTTGGATGTCCCACCATTCAGTCAGAGGGAGAGATAAGAATCATTTTCAATTTATTGGAGAGCATAGCTTGTCCATGCTTGTGGAGTGTTTACTCTACTTGCCTTAGTACCAATTTTGAGGGTGAAAGATTCCCATCCTAATTGGAAATTGGAGAGGCCATTCAGACCTTTCATTTGGAGCTACAATGGAGTCATTTGTTGCAGGTTGAAGCTACAAGGTTGCTCGGGACATTCTCATCCTCAACTTGCTTCCACACCTTTCTCACTTTTCTCTTCATATTTTGGCTCATGGAGGAAGGGCGCACTTCGTGAGATGTTGTTCTATTTGAGGGAGCTCTTGTGGCCCCATTTATTTGTAATATGATGTATTTACTCTGTATTTTATGCTCAGAATATCCTCAGGTCTAAATACCAATTGAAACTATGTCAAAATACCAAACAATGTGTAAATGGTGCCATTTTCCTCATATCTTGTTATGAAAGCTTGAAGTTGTTTTATTTTGACTTGTATCATCTCATTTCTATGATTATTACGATGTATGGAGACTCATTAATGTCTTGAAGAAGTGTCATATACACTTGATAAGCCTTTGGAACATAAATCTCGAATTTCATGGAAAATGTTGAAGTTTCCTATCATTTCCCCCTATGTGAAGACATGTCCACAAACCTCTGATTTATGGGAGTTTCAAAAGCCTATAGAAACTGATTGATGTTGCATTTGGGAGCCCATTGAATTCCTTTAAGAGTACCATGTCTCTGTTCTGAAATTTGGGAAGTTCATACAACATTTGGAAAGCCATCTTTGTCCCCTACCCTTGGGGGTTTTGAACCTAGAATTGACTAGTAAAATTCCCTATGTTTCCTTGATTGTAAATGAATGTTGCAGAAGCCTTTTGAGAGTGTCCAAGCATCCATAAACCTCATGTTTATGTCTTAATACCTTCCAAATACCTTCAGACCCAATTTGGAAGCATTTGGATCCATTTGGGAGCATTGGAGTCATAACTAGTCTAAGGGTCGAATTGGCCAAAAAGTGCAATTTTTTTAATTCTACCAAATTTATTAAAAAGGGACACTACAGTAACAACCCATTTAATACTTTTAATATTTTGGACTAGATTTTCCATTGGATTTACATCATCGTCCTTCACATAACTATTCCAAAAATTTATGATAGAGCATAAATCATCATTTTGTACCCAGGAGCTATTGAATTTGAAAGGGTAATTTAAATTTGGAACAACATCATCAAGTTGAAGAGAAATAGGCCAATGGTCTGAGAATTTTTTTTCCCCACCCAAGATCTAAAACGATGGAAAGATTGCAACAATGATATCTTTAAAAGGAATTGATCAAGTCTCTTGAGGATTCCATTTTCACCACTCCTATCATTTGTCCGGTAAGTTGGAAAAACATCAACCACGTCATTCCTTCCCAACGTATTAGTAAAAAACTCTACCATCTCATCAACTCTAGCCTCATGTCCCCAAACATCAGTAGGTGAGATGGTAAAGTTTAAATCCCCAACAATAATTAGGTTTTCAATATTTAGGAGTCCATATTATTCCAGATTACCCATTTTTCCTTCCATTAATAACCGAGTTTACCCATTTTTCCTTGCATTAATAACCCTAGTTAGTCATATAGAGATGCACAATAAGTACCTTAGCAATATATTTATTTACTATCTATTCTATATTATGTGGGTTAAATAAATAAATGTTAAAAATAAAATGTATACACATATTCACTATAACATATTCACTATAATGTTAAAAATAAAATGTATACACATTATCAAGTGGGACAAAATAAACCAATCTATTATTCATAAACAAGAGCCACGAGGTGGCAATGTCCCCGCAGTTGCTAATAGCAATAGCAACTATTGGTAGAAGAGAAAAGCTATAGAAATATGAACAAAACGACAGAGCTTGATATTAATTCGTGATTTCTAACTTATCCATGACAAGGAAGACGGCTATCATTCAAATTTCATGTAAAACAAGGAACTATTCCATTAGAAGCAGACTTATAGTTAAAACTACAATATGTAAACCGTTATTCATGCTATTCATTTTTCATCAGAAATGTCGGAGGTTGAAGCTCGCAGGCAGTATCATAAAATGCTGCGAACACAAGAATAGCACACAGATAGGACAACGCAAATTGAGAATCATGTTCTCTTCACATGCCATACTGGCTACCAACAAAAATAACTAAAACTGTCTCCCAACACCTTTGACGAAAGTCTCAGCCAAGGCAGACTTACAACCAGCAGAATCAGCATAGGAACCTCCGAGGCTTACCAATTTGAATGCTTGTTCCACTGCTACTGCAAACAAGAAAACTAGAGACATCGTTTTACCTGCCACAAGTATAGCATTTTGGTTAAACCATTGAAGAAGTTAAAACGTGAAAGCAAACACATTCAAACTAATATCTTTAACCTACTGAAAAACGGATCAAGACCTGAGAACTTACATTGTTCAAGGTAGACTTCGAACCAAAAGCCAAGACCTTTCTGCAACTAACGAGAACCAGGTTGAAAACTTGGATCAACAACAACATCAGAGTGCTTCGACTCTGAGAGCCACGGTGGAGACCTGAATCACAGGTTATAGGTTTAAATCACGGAGGAAAAACGCCACTTCTGAATCTGAAACCTAATACATCGCAGGTCTGTCGACCAATTCTTCAAACCACTCCCAAACACGAAAGAAACAATGCCATCAATACACAACCTCAATGAATATGCAGTGGAGGATCAGGATTTTTAAAGCGCCAAAACCCAAGGCAATATAACATCGACGACGAAGATTTTGACATTATAGCACAACTGCTTACGAGGTACTGAGCATATTAACATCACATTTATTATTTCTTTCTACCATGAAGTCCAGGTAGGAGAATTTCCAAGCTATTTGATATCACAGCCGGCATTGCGAAGACAATCACAATTTTTCATCACAGGTTACAAGCCACATTAATCACCACCTAGATATTCCACTTAGGAAGGCCGATAGCAGAGTTAATACTATGACAGCACACCCTTTCCCCCCAGCATTGAACCATTAAGATCTTAATAATTATCCTATGTTACTGTTGTTTGTCACTTCTGCCACCTATCGGGTTATTATTATATATAAACAGATTAGAGTTTGAAGCCTCTATGCAGCATCAACTAATTATCAACAAATGTTGAAGTTGTTTTATGATAACCATAACTATCGTGTTGTTTCACATCTTATAATAATAAAAACATTTCCCTGAGGCAACCTATGTCTGAATTTGAAATGACACCATACGGCTATACCCTTCAGGAATTTAATCACTGATAGTAGAGTTAAGAACCGGCCAAATGACCGATACCCTCATTCTTTTGTAAACATGTCAAACCGAAATTTAAAGCTTTTAGTGCCATTTAGATACATTTAAATGTCCATTATAGTTTGGGCTCATCCGCTTTCACAAACGGCCGATTGATAGAAGAAAACGACAGAGCTTGACATTAATTGATGATTTTTAAGTTATCCACGAGAACGAAGACACTTATCATTCAAATTTCATGTAAAACAAGGAACCATTTTAGTAGAACCAGATTTATAGTTAAAACTACGATATCTAAACCGCTATTCATAGTATTCAGTTTTCATCACAAATGCCAGAGGTTGAACCTCGCAGGCAATATCGCAAAATGCTGCAAATACAAGAATAGAACACAGATAGGACAACGCAGATTGAGAATCATGTTGTTCTCACATGCCATATTGGCCATCAACAAAAACAACTAAAACTATTTCCCAACAGCTTTGACGAAAGTCTCGGCTAAGCCAGACTTAGAACCAGCAAAGTCACCATAGAAACCTCCGAGACTTACCGATTTGAATGCTTGTTCCACTGCTAGTGCAAAGGAGAAAACCACAGACATCGTTTTACCTGCCACAAGTATACGATTCTGGTTAAACCATTGAAAAAGTTAAAACGTGATAACAAATACATTCAAACTTATATCTTTAACGTAGTGAAAACCGAAGCAAGATCTGACAACCCACATTGTTGAAACTAGATTTCGAACCAAAAGCCAAAACCTTTCTGCAACTGACGAGAATCAGGTTGAAATCTTGCATCAACAACAACATCAGAGTGGTTCGACTCTGAGAGCCACGGCGGAGACCTCAAACACAGGCTATGGGTTCAAACCACGAAGGGAAAACGCCATTCCTGAACCTAAAATCTAATACATCGCAGGCCTGTCGAGCATTCCTTCAAACCACTCCCAAACACAAAACAAACAATCCCGTTCATAAATAATTGAAAAAAGCATAGGCTAAGTGATTTTGGATCATTTGATTCATGAACAAGCTCGATAAATAGTTACGAGCGACATAACATCAACAACGAAGATTTTGACATTATAGCACAAGTGCTTACGAGGCACTGAATACATTAATATCACATTTATTACTCACCATTTTTCATGACAGGTTGCAAGCCACATTAGTCACCACGTAGATATTCCACTTAGGGAAGTCCGTAACAGAGTTAATACTATGACAGGACACCCTTGCCCGGCAGCATTGAACCACTAAAACCTTAATTACCCTGTGCTTACTCTGGTTTTCCACGTGTGCGACCTGTCCCGTTTAACTGATTTTGGATCATTTGATTCATGAACAAGCTCGATGAATAGTTACGGGCGACATAACATCAACAACGAAGATTTTGACATTGTAGCACAAGTGCTTACGAGGCACTGAATACATTAATATCACATTTATTACTCACCATTTTTCATGACAGGTTGCAAGCCACATTAGTCTCCACGTAGATATTCCACTTAGGGAAGCCCGTAACAGAGTCAATACTATGACAGGACACCCTTGCCCGGCAGCATTGAACCACTAAAACCTTAATTACCCTGTCCTTACTCTGGTTTGCCACGTGTGCCACCTGTCCCGTTAAACTTGTTCCATTTTTCTATGATAACCATAACCATCGCATTGTGGAGAAAGTGCCGAAGACATTTACCGGAGCAAAAAACTAGACGAGCTTATATGCCACGCGTTGCTACGCCCACGAGTCAGACATAGACACGCTAAACAAGGAGGGGTATGATCGTTCACGTGTCACGGACCCACCACATGCTATATTACACTAAGCAGCAAGCAATACTATCGTTATAGAAAATCAAATTTTGATATTCGGAAATGTAACATCAAACATCGAAAATTAAATTTTGATATTCCGAATTGTAATATCAAACATCAACAATAACCCTTAATTCGGATGGCGCATCTTTCGCCGCCGAAACAGGAAGCGATTATACATCGCAGGCCTGTCGACCAATTCTTCAAACCACCCCCAAACACGAAAGAAACAATGCCATTAATAAACAACCTCGATGAATAGCTTGTGGAGGATCAGGGTTTTTAAAACGCCAAAACCCAAGGCAATATAACATCAACGACGAAGATTTTGACACTACAGCACAACTGCTTACGAGGTGCTGAGCACATTAATATCACATTTATTATTCCTTTCTACCATGAAGTCCAACCAGGACAATTTCCAAGCTATTTCATAGCACAGCTCGGCATTCCGGAGGCACGCACAACTTTTCATCACAAATTACAAGCCACATTAATCACCACCTAGATATCCCACTTAGGAAAGCCGATAGCAGAGTCAATACTATGACAGCACACCCTTGTCCCTAGCATTGAACTATTAAAACTTTAATAATTATGCTGCCCTTACTGTTATTTGTCACGTCTGCCACCTGCTAGGTTATTATTATATATAAACACGTTAGAGTTCGAAACCTGTATGCAGCATCAACTAATTATCAGCAAATGTTGAAGTTGTTTTATTTTTATGATAATCATAACCATCGTATTGTTTCACACCTTATAACAACAAAAACATTTTCCTAAGGCAACCTATGTCTGGATTTGATACCATACGGCTATACCCTTCAGGAATTTAATGACTGACAGTAGAGTCAACAACCGACCAAATGACCGATACTCTCATTATTTTGTCGACATCTTAAACCAAAATTTAAGGCTTTTAGCGTTATTTAGATACATTTAAACGTCCATTACAGTTTAGGCTCATCTCCTTCCACAAACAACGGATTGATAGAACAAAACAACAGAGGTCGACCTTAATTGGTGATTTCTAAGCTATCGACGACAAGAAAGACACTTATCATTCAAATTTCATGTAAATCAAGGAACCATCTCAGTAGAACCAGATTTATGCTTAAAACTACAATATTTAAACGCTTATTCATATTATTCATTTTTCATCACAAATGCCAGAGGCTGAAGCTCGCAGGCAGTATCGCAAAATGTTGCAAATACAAGAATAGCACACAGATAGAACAACGCAGACTGAGAATCACGTTCTGTTCACATGCCATACTGGCTACCAACAAAAACAACTTTAAAACTATTTCCCAACACCTTTGACGAAAGTATCGGCTAAGCCAGAACTAGAACTAGCAAACCCACTATAAGAACCTCCGAGACTTACCGATTTGAATGCTTGTTCCACTGCTACTGCAAAGGAGAAAACCAGAGACATCGTTTTACCTGCCACAAGTATACGATTCTGGTTAAACCATTGAAAAAGTTAAAACGTCATAACAAATACATTCAAACTTATATCTTTAACCTACTGAAAACCGAAGCAAGATCTGACAACTTACATTGCTGTAAGCAAAAGAATGAGAGTATCGGTCATTTGGACGGTTCTTGACTCTACTGTCAGTGATTAAATTCCTGAAGGGTATAGCCGTATGATTTTGTTTCAAATCCAGACATCTTAAACCAAAATTTAAAGCTTTTAGCGCTATTTAGATACATTTAAACGCCCATCACAGTTTAGGCTCATCCCCTTCCACAAACAACGGATTGATAGAACAAAACAACAGAGGTTGACATTAATTGGTGATTTCTAAGCTATCGACGACAAAAAAGACACTTATCATTCAAATTCCATGTAAGTCAAGGAACCATCTTAGTAGAACCAGATTTATAGTTAAAACTACAATAATTAAACCCTTATTCATATTATTCATTATTCATCACAAATGCCAGAGGTTGAAGCTCACAGGCAGTATCGCAAAATGTTGCAAATACAAGACCAGCACACAGATAAAACAACGCAGACTGAGAATCACGTTCTGTTCACATGCCATACTGGCTACCAACAAAAACAACTAAAACTATTTCCCAACACCTTTGACGAAAGTCTCGGCTAAGCCAGACCTAGAACCAGCAAACCCACCATAAGAATCTCCGAGACTTACCGATTTGAATGCTTGTTCCACTGCTACTGCAAAGGAGAAAACCAGAGACATTGTTTTACCTGCCACAAGTATACGATTCTGGTTAAACCATCGAAAAAGTTAAAACGTCATAACAAATACATTCAAACTTATATCTTTAACCTGCTGAAAACCGGATCAAAATATGACAACTTACATTGCTGTAAGCAGACTTCGAACCAAAAGCCAAAACCTTTCTGCAACTGACGAGAACCAGCTTGAAACCTTGCATCAACAACAACATCAGAGTGGTTCGACTCTGACAGCCACGGTGGAGACCTGAAGCACTAGTTATGGGTTCAAACCACGAAGGGAAAACCCCATTCCTGAATCTAAAACCTAATACATCGCAGGCCTCTCGACCATTCCTTCAAACCACTCCGAAACACCAAACAAAAAATGCCATTCATAAAAACAAGCTCGATGAATATTACCAGGGATATAACATCAACAACAACGAAGATTTCGACATTATAGCACAACCGCTTACGAGCTACTAAATACATTAATATCACATTTATTACTCACCATTCTCCATGACAGGTTGCAAGCCACATTAGTCACCACGTAGATATTCCACCTAGGGAACCCGCAGCAGAGTTAATACTATGACAGGACACCCTTGCCCGCCAGCATTGAACCACTAAAACATTAATTACCCTATTCTTACTTCCGTTTGACACGTCCGCCACCTGTCGTGCTAGACTTGTTCCATTTTCCTATGATAATAACCATAACCATCGCATTGTGCAGAAAGCGCCGAAGACATTTCCCGGCGCAAAAAACTAGACAAGCTTATATGCCACGCGTTGTTACGCCCACCACCTGTTATTTACACTAAGCAACAACTAAGCCTTAACTCGGATGACGCACCTTCCGCCGCCAAAACAGGAAGCGATTACCGAGGCTGACGTTATCAGCTCTCATCCAATGAAACGTTAACAAATTATCACTATTTAAAAATTTATATAAATAATTTTTTTCCCAACTATTTACAAATAACCCAAAACCATAATATGAATGAAAAAAATTTATAGCCATAGGTGCAAACTAGGTGCAAGTAATAGGGTCTGCATAAAATATATAATATCCCCTACGAGGACATAATAAAAATAAAATATATATACACATCATATAATAATCATATAATAATAACTACAGAATGTATTAATTCTCTCTTGCCTAACTCATTAACTATCAATACTAAGTTGCAATTGGATTTAAACCTTCTACGTCCTATGGGCTAGAAAATAAATATGTTAAAATTAAAATGTATACACATTAACTATCAAGACTAAGTTGCAATTGGATTTAAACCTTCTACGTCCTATGGGCTAGAAAATAAATATGTTAAAATTAAAATGTATACACATTACCAATGCTGGTGAGGACAAAATCAACGAATCATTATCAATTCTGGTGACGACAAAATCAAGAATCATTATGAATTCCGGTGAGGACGAAATCAACGAGGGTTCATATACAGAAACTCTTCATATACAGAAAGGCAGTAACAAGGGTTCTATCGCATAAACTTTATTTCGTTATTTTGAGCTCTCTGCAGGCCATATCATATCGGAGCGTGAAGAAATGGCTCCTGCTTCTCTCTTACTGTTGGCCTCCAAATTGTGCCCGCCCAGATCATGGATGAGTAGTTCTACTCATGAGATTAAGCCTCTCCGAAGAACAATCCTAACTCTTAGGCGAGGGAAATCTGTGACACGTTCCATGAGCATGAGTTTCACCACCGCCGTCTCTGATAATGATGATGGTGTACAAAGACGCATAGGCGATTATCATTCCAATATCTGGGACGATGATTTCATACAGTCCCTCTCAACGCCTCATGGGGTGGGTAATTAGCTTCATTTCTATTTATTCTTCTGCATCTTCTGTCTTTTGTTCAGAATGAATCAATGTATTAATTTTCTCCTCTAATTTACTGTATTTACATGGGTCAGACACCTTATTACCGTGAAAGTGCTGATAGAATTATTGCGGAAGTAAAACATATGTTCAACTCCATGCCTGTAGAAGATGGAGAATTAGTCGCTCCTCTCAATGATCTCCTTCAACGCCTTCTGATGGTCGACAACGTTGAACGTTTGGGGATCGATAGACATTTCAAGAATGAGATAAAATCAACTCTGGATTATGTTTACGGGTCAGTTCCTTATTTATTTATGCTTTACATATCGAATACAGTACAGGATTATAACAAGAAAATTATTTTGGCCGGCAGTTATTGGAACGAAAATGGAATTGGATGTGGGAGAGACAGTGTTGTGACTGATCTCAACTCGACTGCCTTGGGACTTCGAACTCTTCGGCTACACGGATACCCAGTGTCTTCAGGTATATATCCATATTTTATTAATAATTGAACGTGTTTCATTATAGCCACCAGCTGAGATATTGATTGATAGTGCCTTATACATTAACTTCAGATGCGTTGAAACACTTCAAAGACCAGAAGGGGCAGTTTGCATGTCCCACCATTCAGTCAGAGGGAGAGATAAGAAGCGTTTTCAATTTATTTCGGGCCTCCCTCATCGCCTTTCCCGGGGAGAAAGTTATGGAAGAGGCTCAAATCTTCTCTACATTGTATTTAAAAGATGCCCTTCAAAAGATTCAGGTCTCCAGTCTTTCACGACAGGTGAGGCTGTGATATTAATATCACATCTGTTAAAATGGTGAGAGGTTATAAGTTTAGCACTCTTTTCATCTGTGTTCAAATCCGGGGTAGGAGCAACTTCAGAATCCTGGGCTCTAGTCCAGGTAATCCCCTCTAATATCTATCACTTCTGCTCATTTACATCATAGTGCGTTGTTTTTGGAAATCTGTATTTGTTTTTTGCAATCTGTATTTTATAATTTCAATATCAATTTTGACGTGGTTGCAGGGAGAGTACGCTCCGGAATATGGTTGGCACACAAGTTTGCCAAGAAAGGATCTATCACGTCCGCTAATTTACATCAAATGACTTACCTTTTGCAAGTACAACCTATGTTTTATGATTTTAATTTTGTGATTGGCAGATAGAGTACGCTCTGGAATATGGTTGGCACACAAATTTGCCCAGATTGGAAGCAAGGACTTACATCGAGCTGTTTGGACAAGACGCCTTATATGAGTAATCTCATTAAATTTCATCGTGCAACATCCATTTTTATAGCCAATATATATGGAATATTATTGTTTATATTGAGTTGAATACAAAGATACTACTGGCACAGATGCGATCCCTTTGTTTTGAGAGAAAGTCCGGGGCGAAGATATAAAGATTTTACATATATGAACAGACACAGCTGTTCCACGTACTGATGGTGTCTGTCTTTTAGTAGTTTAGTTTCCATATGGAGTACTTTTCAATTGATGCCTGTTGATTTTTTCTTTTTTTGGTTCAAGGACGCCATATATGAACACTGAGAAACTGGTAGAACTTGCAAAACTGGAGTTCAATATCTTTCACTCTTTACAACAGAGAGAGTTACAAATTCTGTCGAGGTGATGAGATGTCATTGGAATATATTGTCTCCAAATTAATTAAATTTGAGCGGTTATAAATTCAGTAAAGTAAATCCATGAAGTTTGTATCTGTAGATGGTGGAAAGATTCTGGTTTCCCTCTACTGACCTTCACACGGCATCGTCATGTGGAATATTACACATTGGCCTCTTCCATTGCTATTGATCCTCAACATTCTGCATTCCGACTCGGCTTTGCCAAAATAAGTCATCTTATCACGGTTCTGGACGATATCTACGACACCTTTGCAACAATGGACGAGCTCGAACTCTTCACAGCAGCCATTAAGAGGTGATAATTGCGTTTACCTCGACACAGCATATTTTACATTGTAGTTTTAAGTTTTATTTTTTATTTTTGTTTATTTATAATTGTTGGTTACAATTTTTCATACTGGATTTCAAAATTATCAATATAGATATTAATTTATAGGGAAGAAACTTTTCCTCATTTTAGCTGTTTGTTTGTATCTCAAAAGAATCGAACCCCAACCTTTGATAAATCTGGTTAGAAGACTATAATGCCTCTGCATACACTAAAGTTAAGTTGTATATTGTATAATCATCAGATGGGATCCGTCCTCGATAAAGTGCCTTCCAGAATACATGAAAGGAGTTTACAGGGCGCTTTACGATACCGTAAATGAAATGGCTCGAGAGGCAGAGAGGGTTCAAGGCCGGGACACGCTCAATTATGCTCGACAGGCTGTATGTAAAATAATAAATTAAAGCATACATATCAAATATTTCTTTGTTAAAGCGTTAAAAGTATTTCACTGGGTGATGATAATTAGTTAATTTGTTTTACTTGTGCGTGTGCAGTGGGAGGCTCATATTGATTCGTATATGATAGAAGCGAAGTGGATCTCCAGTGGTTATATGCCAACGTTTGAGGAGTACTTGGCAAACGGGAAAACTAGCTTCGGTTCTCGCATAGCATTGCAACCCATCCTCACGTTGGGCTATCCCCTTCCTCATCACATACTTCAAGAAATTGACTTTCCATCCAAATTTAATGACTTGGCATCTGCCATCCCTCGACTGAAAGGTGACACTCGCTGCTACAAGGTAACCTTCTAAATCAAATCAAATCAGAGAAAACAATTTGCATTCATTGATCCCGAGACTGACATCGGCATGCATGATGCGTGGCGAATGCAGGCGGACAGGGAACGTGGAGAAGAAGCTTCGTGCATATCATGTTATATGAAAGACAATCCTGGATCAACAGAGCAAGATGCTCTGAATCATATCAACGCTATGATCAATAACTTAATCAAAGAACAAAATTGGGAGTTACTCAGACCCGGCAGCAATGTTCCCATCGCCTGCAAGAAACTTGTTTTTGACATATGCAGAGCTTTCCATTGTGGCTACAAATATCGAGATGGCTTCGGCGATGCCAGTATTGAAATAAAGAATCTGGTGACGAAAACCGTCATTGAGCCCGTGCCCATGTGACAACGCCTCAGATCTAAAATAACTTCCTACTTAATTTAGGTCTTTTATTTCACCGTCTAAGTCTGGAGGTTGCATATGGAGCCAATTAGGGAAGTTATCCATGATCTATAAGAGCGGGAGTTAAAGGTTGTCCGTAATATATGAGGTGGACTCGAGTTGTTGATACCACATTATATAATAAAATATGTGCGTTCACTTTATTTTATTATGTCCCCGAAGGGGATTATTATGTTCCCTAAGGGGATTATTATGTCCCCTAAGGGGATTATATATAAATCATGCAGATCCTATTATTTGCACCTAGGACTATAAATTTTTCCTCCATTCTATAGTTTTGGGTTGTTTGTAAATAGTTTTAAAAAAAATATTTATATAAATTTTTTAAATAATACTAATTTGTTAAATTTTGATTGGATGAGAGCTGATACCTTCAGGCGGCGGGAGGTGCGTGGGAGGTGCGTCATCCATTACGGGCATTGTTTGATGCTTGATGTTTTATGTAGTTAAGGCTTATTTTGATGTTTTATGTTACGGGCATACCCCTCCTTGTTTATTATTATATCCAGGTGCAACTCGACTTGATAGTTGGATGGTTGGTACCAGTTGCGCCATAACTGCTCTGCATGCCTTGTTTGACTTTAATTCATCTCGACCATCCACTTGGAACTGATCACAGATTACCATCATCGATCTTAGCCTGTCTCGGGATTGGTGAATTTGGTTTTTGTGCCGTGTTTAATGTGTCTGAAACAAATAAGTGGGGTAAGCTACCGTGAGTTTGATCTTGGTTCATTTCTCGTTAAACGACGAAGGTGCCAAAGGAACTCTTCTGCATTGTTGTTGTTTTTCACCGGTGTATGCACATGGTGTGTTCTCGTCCATTACAACCTTGCTTTCTCTGGGTAGTTGGGACTATTTAACCCTGGTGTTGATGGAGGCTCTGGAAGAAAACTAGGGTTCCGTATTAATTTGGATGCTCTGCTACGAAGCTTTACTTTGACTTCTGAACAATTATTTATTCTGGGCACTTCTCAGTAGGGTTTGGTGATTATGTTCTTAGTTTCTTCCTATTTATACGAAAAGCGAACTGGTAAGGATTATTATAGGTGACCCTGTATCTCTTTTTACTTTTCGTATTTTTAATGTTTGCATAGGTATGGATACGAGCTTTTCTTTTGGGGTTATTGTCTCTTAGAGTGAGGCTTCTTGTTATCTGGCCAAGGGTTGACTCGGCAACTCAACACAATCTGCCATGATAGCCCTGCACGCCTGCCCTGGGAAAATTGACATTAGATGCATTGTGTTGCAGTCGAAGCACTGAGCCTGGCATTGCAGTCGATGCACTGACAGCATGGCAAGTGGAAAGCTGCATGCCTAATTTGCTAGGTGTTTGTCTTATTAATTTAACGGGCTCTTCTTTGCTGGGTGTTTGTGTTATTAATTTAATGGGATCTTCAATATTCTAGATCAATGTGGCTGTTGTCCGTATTTCTTGTTGCTGGGGTGCTCTGATACTTTTACAACATTTTATTTCCAAGATTAACATTTCAGGTCTGCTTTTCTAATTTCAGAGGTGAGCTCTACTATCAGGACAAGGTATAATATTTCGTCGGAAGGCATATTGGGAAGCTTTCCAGTCTCCCATAAGAGAAGACTTGTTGGTCTAGCGAGCATAAGAGAAGACTTGTTGGTCTAGCGAGGTCTTATTACTTCAGGTGTGTGCTTCGAGCGCCCTTCCCAACGAATGACCCGACGTTAAGGGCTTCCTCGATGAAAAATCTCCCGGTTGGAGCTTGAGAGGTTGATGCAGAAGTACTGATTGAATCTTGGCCGCGTTCTCTTCGCATCTCAATGTACATCTATGTCTACTGCTCTAGTAGATTTAAAGCAACCAGTTCCAGATAGCCCTTTCCGTTCCATATTTTGCTTTACGAGATATCTTTATCCATACGTTTGATCTGTTTTTCTGTGTATATAACTCGGCTCTCTCTGCTCATATCTCTGCAGAGCAATTTGGTTTCTTAGAGGGAAGACAGATCCATGATGCCATAGGCATTACTCAGGAACTGATGCATAGCATTAAGATACATAAAAGAAAAGCCTTGATTCTCAAAATGGATTTGGTGAAAGCATATGATAGGGTTAATTGGTCTTTTCTCAGATTGATCCTCATTCGAATTGGGATTCCCTCTACGGTGATTAAATGGATCATGGCTTGCATTTCTTCAATAAATATATCTGTTCTGGTTAATGGCAGTCCTTCGGAATTTTTCACATGTTCCAGGGGGATCAGGCAGGGTTGTCCCCTCTCTCCACTGCTTTTTGTTTTGATTATGGATGGTTTTAGTCGTTTGATAAATAAGGCAGTTCAATGTGGACAGATTAAAGGTGTTAAAATTTCAAAGGATTGCGTGATCTCTCATGTATTGTTCGCCGATGATGCTCTGGTGGCGGGGGTGGACACATTGGAGGAGTGGTCTCAATACAAACAGGTCATTCAGACCTTCTGTAGAGCATCGGGTATGCTTGTCAGTTCTGAAAAGTCAAATTTATATCATTTTGCACTAAATGAAGACCAGCTTAAGAACATACAAGCAATCCTGCCTTACAATTGCTATCATATAGATCATGGATTTAAATACCTCGGATTCTGCCTTAAACCGAACAATTATCAAATTAGGGATTGGTTCTAGCTATTGAGAAAGATTGAAGCCCGTATTGCACAGTGGTCTTTTCGGCTACTATCTTTTGGAGGAAAGCTTATCTTAATTAAGGCCGTTCTCTCTAGTATACCAGTCTATTGGTTCTCTTTGTTGGAAGTTCCAGCATTCATAATTAAGACCATTAAAAGGTATTTCTTCAACTTCCTCTGGTCTAGGACAATTGCCAGTGTTAAGATCCCTATGGTAGCTGCTGATACACTTTCCAGACCATACAGATTTGGAGGGTGGGGAATAAATGATGAAGTTCCTCATAGTAAGACATCTGCATATGGTACGAGTCTGTAATGGCAAGAGGAACCACATCTTGAGGAACTTCATCATCAAAAGGGCTGCCCCAATCTTCATTATTAGCATCCTAAAGAGATGGGAGAATCTCATCTTGTTCGACAGGGCTTTCACTGATTATGTCTTCAATATCCTTGTGTGAGGTAATCATGACTTCTTCATCCCAAACAATGTCACATTCTGGCTCAAGTTGATCGATATTAGCCTTTGGTTCTTCTGTGAATGGCCACAAAACTTCATTGACTTCTTCTTCGTCACTGCAGACTCTGGAAACAACACTACCAGGTCTCGAAGACTCGTAAAGTGGAGGACACATAAATTTCCAATAATCATCATCCTCATCAATTCTGTCATTATGCTCCAAGAGATCCAAGATGTCATAAGAAATTGTTGAGTGACGGCAAGGAGAATCCATCCCTTCCCTTTGTTCTTCAACTTCTTCAACTAGGACTTCTTGGTCTTTGGGTGTAGGATCCCAATCATATTCATCTTCATGAGGAACTTCGTCTCTGGATACTGTGCTTGAGATATCATCAATTAGATCTTGAACAATGGCCTCTTCAACCTGATTTTCGTTCTGGATTTCTTTACGTAACAAGTTCCTTGCATGTTCGACATGAGGCAACCATCTATGTTGTTTTCCAGGGCACCAACATCTACAAAATAGTTCAATCAATTTTGAAAGAGAAAATATCTTAGCTTTCAACAAGCTTGTGAACCAAATGCGGGCCTTTCTTTCTAGGTGAAGAGCGAACAATCTCATATAAACACCTTCTTCCAACTCAACTTCCTCTGGGAATAACAACAAAAACTTTGCGACCAGGTCTTCGACATGACCCTCATTCTAATCACCGAAGGGCTTCCATAATTTGTGGGCAATCCATCTAAATAACCTGGGAACTTTGTTAGGTTGAGCGGAGCGAAATATACTTCCATTTCTGCAACAGTCGGATTATCTGGATCTTTAAACTCAAATGGAATATCCTCGTTGATTTCTTCGTTAGGACCATCTTGTTTCAAGGTCTCTTCACGTATATGGTTGATCACGAACTTTCTTTCATGTTCCTTCATATCATGATCCCATTCCTCACCGAATGCATTGATCAACTGCCTGAGTGAAGAAAAAAATTTACAAGGAAATCCTTAATACCAATTTCTGACATCCCAGTTGTCCTCTAAGTTGAGAGATAGCATAAAAAACTTCATTTTAACATCCTCATGTATGATATTGTTTCCTTGGAGAAATTGCATGAACGCCCAGATATGTGTTGTTGCTTGATACTTATATTCATGAAATAATGGAAAAAGTGCTTTCCATCATCTTCAAAGGCATACTGATGTGGATAGCCCGGAATGTGTGAAAAATCCAATATATCCAACCACAATTCGTAAGAAGATGCCATATCATCTCTTGTTGGTTGTCTTCTTCAATGGAGTCGCCTTATATGACCTGCGAGGTTAGCTTTTAACGAAAATATTATCTAACCAACTAAACAAAACTAAGACTCTCTAATAGAGAGTGCTCTTGATCCACTTTGCAGTGAGATTCAAGAGACTTTGGGTTCCGTTTAGCAGTTTTATATCAAAGCAATGAAATCTAGAATCTAACTAAACAAAGCTAAAGCAATGATAATTATTGAAACTAATCTAAACTAACAACTATTTAACTTGTGCAGGTATAAAGCAAATGAAAAGAACTCAAAGGACGATACAGGCTTCACCCAAATGGGGGAAAACGGGTGTGGGAGCCGTAATCCCACTTGCTCTTTATTTATGCTTTACAAATGAAATGGTGTTAATCCTCTTGAAGGCACAAGGATAGAAATGGGAATGAAGAAGGGGGAAGCCCTTTAGGTTTGTGCCCTTTAGGTTTGCTTTGCTCTTCTTGTTTTCGCTCTAGCCTTTGGGCTTTTTGCTTGGCCTTCTTGCTTTCCTGTAGATAAGAGCTTTGAGCAAAAGGCTAATTAATGGATTAGTATTTGTTAGTATATAAACAAATAAACAAAAACTAGATCTAGAAAAGATGACACTTTAGGAATTAAGATCTAGTCATTAAGTAGATCAACAAAGAATGAAACATGAAAACTTTGAACTACTTAAGGAAGACGAGCGAAAGGATCAATAGGATAAAAATACTTAAACAAGCATATCCAACTCTAGATGAGAGAATGCAACTCAAGATGAGCGAATGCACTTAAGACAAGCGAATAGGTGAAAGATGGATAAAACGTTAAGCTTGCAACCTACTAGCTTAAAACAAGAACGAATAGGCCTAAATGATGAAACTCAAAGCTTAACTAACTATTTGCACTTGAGGAGTGAATGCATGAAAGAAAGAACCTTTTGAAGTAGATGATTCGCTTTGGTAACCAACAGAAAGGGAAAGAGTTTGATTTTAAGTTTGAAGAGGTGAAGAAGGGAACCAATCCCAAGTTTGAAGAAGTTGAAGGTTTGTAGAGATCTGCAAAACAATATTAGATCATGATCACTTGTTGGAGAGGAGAGAAGCCAACTTAGGTTCGCTTCCAAATCAACCTGAGAGATCCTGCATCAAACATTCATACACTTGCAAGACAAAGTGGATTAAATCTAGAAGATATGGTTAATAAAAAAGTATAAAGAGTAATTTGTATAACTGACTACGCATACTACTTCTTATTCTTTTAAAAGCATACAACTCAAATCCTATGAATGTATACTTCTATGGGCTCAAAGGCCTTCCTAGCTAAACCATCCACAATAATCAAAATAGAAAATGCATAAACATGAGATACCAGATTACCTCAGATGAGAACATACACCATAACACAGATCTTGCACACCTCTTTGACCTCCAAAGTCTTCAACAAATTCTCCTTAAAAAATACAGAATACAAAAGCAGAGGTTCGAAGCTAATCCACACTGAATGATGGAGCTTGAGCCTGCTTAAATAGAGTTTATAGCAAGGTATGCGAATTGAGGAGAGAGCTAGGGTTTTAGGAAGGCACATTCCATTAAGAAGAGAGCCAATGCGTTGATTGATGCGAATTGGAGTTTAACTGAGCTTCGGTTGGTGGTGATGAGGTGATGTGGCCTCCGCATAATCAAAAGCGCCCTCCTGTCCATTGGTTTCAACGCCTTCCCCATTGGAGTATTCGCCCATGCCTTCATGAGTTCTCACACATGGATGATTGCCCACGTGAGGGAGGCCCACGCTAATCCTTCTTTTTAATCCATGAGCTTTATCCTATGTATTATTTCAACATGTGCTTTTATTCCTTAGATGAGGTCACACACCTTATGAAACCATATGCCACCCCTTTCCAATCTTTATTTTATCATTTTTTGACTTTTTTTTTATTTTTGTCAACTGTGCATTTTTTTTTTTTTTAGCAATTAAATGCCAATTTGATGCATCTTTAGCAAAAACTGTTTCCATAGGCGATGTAATCACCCGGAACCAGGAGAAAGTGGGCACTAGGGTAAATAGGACGCTCTGAGCGTCAAAACAAGCCTCCCCACGCCAAATTCCGCCTCCAGACGACACTTATATTACATTTTGAATTTTTCCAATTAAACCGTTAAAAAATGGTCTAATTTACGGAAAAAATTTATTTTTGTCGGAATGAAACGAAACTCCTAGGGGACCTAGTGCATGTCCATATGACTCAAATTAGATGGCTAGCATGTAAAAAATCCTAGACACAAAGACTTTAATAACCTCCCTAGATTCGACCACCATGAGAATACTCCAGCGTTAGAGGTGTGAGTGAAAAACTCAAGAATTATACGCCATTGAAGAGTAGCGCATAATTCCTAAGGAAAAAACACTCTAGAGTATCACCCGGATAGTTAACCCTAAGGAGAGCCAAGTCTTTTATAAAAGGACAATGCTTAGACCAACTCTATACAATTCCCCCAGGGGGGTATGAACATGCAGTTTATTACAAAAGGGGCAAAAATTGCCCTGAAAATGACTTCTGAACTTCTGAAGATGAACATGTGTCATGTTCATGAAACTGGCGGCTCACTAGAAGTTCAACTATGGTACAAAATAGTTGGTAACATTGCTCACAATTTCCAAGCAATGAATGTGTTTTGTAACCTTTTGTTTTAAGAGTGTCTTAAAAAGCTATAAATCTGAATCAATGCTACACCTAGGTTGTTTTGAAGATCCTTGATATGATCCAAGTGTTTGTTCTGAAAGTTGGGAGGGTCGTACAGCATTTGGGAATCCAAAAGAGTTATCTACCCTTGGGGGTTTTAACATCGATTTTCCAAGTATTTTTGCCTTTCATTCTCATGTTGTAAATGCAAGTTGTTGAAGTCTTTAGCAAGTGTACAAGAATCTAATAGCTGAATTAGTGTGTCCTAATACACCTCAATCCACTCCAGACATAATTCGAAACCATTTGGGATCATTTGGGACAGTTTCGGGTTTCACTAGTCCAAGGTTCGAAAATTGGCCAAATTGAGTAAATTTTCAAATTGGGGATATTACATTGTGGATGACAAACCCTAAAAAATCATTAAAAGTCATTTTAAAGACAAATTAGGTAGGTCGGCTTAAAGGAGGTTTAAGTTATCCTTTTCAAGTATAAATAAGGCAACTACTCATCATTTGTAATCAAGATCATGGAATCAAATAGCACATTATTGCTCTTTCTTCTTGTGTACATGAGCAAATCTAGTGGTGTGCACCTCCTTTCTTGGCTCTTCTAGGGCTTTTGAAGGGATAATTTTGATGTTTGAGGCTTATCTACGATCTTTCATGGCTTGTCCAAGGTGAAAGGATTCTTGAGAGGCTACTCTCCTCTTTTCTTCCTCAATTCCGGTAAGATCTCTGAGTCTCTTGTCTTGCATAGTCGGAGGCATCCAAGATAAGAGTAACCTAAGGTTTTTATGCATAATAGTATAGTCTTGTAAGTGAGACATCCCTCTTAAAGGGTCTCTCTTATGTTGGGCCTTGGCATATTTCTCCGCCCTAACTAGCTCAAAGCTAACACAACCTAGGGTTTCTTAGCTTTGCCCTAGTTCATACAAAAAATGATTTGCCAATTCTTAGGAGAAACATTAACCTTGATTTATCGGTGCCTTGAAGGAACAAGACCTAGGTCTCATTCCCTCATCTTCACCTAATTCTCTTTTATCAAATTCCTTGTACTATATATTTCAAAAATACAAAAAATAGAAATAAACCCTAAAAATCACATATTTTTGAAAAATCCATCTAAAAATCACATATTTTTGAAAATCCATAAAATATTTATTTTACCATTGAAATAATTATACTTGTTTACTTCTACAATAGTTACTATTGTTATTAATTTCTGAAGTGATTATACCACTGAGAAACCCATAAAAAAGTGTTTTTACAGCTTAAAAAGGGCCCTAAAAGAGGTGACATCAACCCTAGGTAGGGTGACATCACTCCCTAAAAGATATTGTAGATCTGGTATAAGTGTTTTGCAGGTCCATTTTGACAGGAATATCAAACCCTAAGGGTTGCAAGAGGTTCCTAGCTCATCTCCAAGTCATCTGGGGTTGATCTAAGGGGGTTTTGAAGTGCCTAATCAAGTTGTCCAGCCCTTACTGCAGAAAATTGCAGACCTGAAGGTAAAATCAATCCCAAAAAGAAGTGTGCCCTAGGGGGGATTGATTCTCCTCGAATTGCTATGCGTTGAGAGATATTTTTTGACGTATTTCTACAGTCAATTTTGGGTTTTCTTCCAAATTTGCGTTGTTGGTTTTACTGCAGAAAAGTGATTTACATTGTTAATTAATCAACATCAAGTTTTATTGCTCCTTAACATTCTCAGTCATTGGGTATTAATTGCATATCTTTTCAACTCCAATAAGGCACTAGTCTACTAATACAATGAGAAGGTCTTGTAGGGATAAGGTTTTTCTCCTTGTACATCTTACAATTCTATTTCTATCATATTTTGGAAGCCTTCCGTGGCCCAAGGAGCAGGCCTAAAAGGAGAGAGAGTGCATTGAGGTGACAGTGGGTGCATCTCCTGAGAAGTTGCCAATCTTAGCACCAATCCTCATGACCTAGTTGAAGGGTGTTAATTTGTAAGGTAACAAGCTCCTTGCTCTCTATTTCTACTTTTAGAGAACGTCCTTTCTGATCTAGCTATTCAATTTAAAACTAAAGGCACTCTCCTTCGAAGAGATGTGCCAATTTGTGATCTTAAGGCACATTCAGAGGACTAGATCTGAAGGCTTTTCTTTGTCCTTTACATAGATTTCTTGCCAGTTGTATATGATTATTGTATCATGTATTTTCTCTGTTAATATAAGATGTAGTTTTCAAACAAACAAACAAAAAAACTTACTAGTTCACTGAAATGCAGCTAGCTAATTTAGGTACTCAATTATCTACTAAGCTTTCCTATGGATTATATAAGGCTTGTAGAGACCTTAAAAATAACGGTTCAAGGAATAAAAACATTAACCAAAGTTTTCTCTTGTTTGAAGATAATATTATATTTTCCTTTATGTTTAACATTAGTTTGAATGTACTATTTTCTCCCTGTAGTGCTTGTGTTTTCTTGAGCACCAATTCATCAAGCATTGGGCTTTGTATATGTAACTATTTTCCCAGAATTAAATTAGCACTTTGATGTTCTCGCAAAAGATTTATCTAAGCACAAAGATCATCTGCCAAAATTAAAAGATATAAGCATTGCATTCATAAGCCATTATTTGGACAATGGTAATTTGGAATGTACATCAAAAACTGAGTAAATATAAAGTTTGTTAGAATATAGAGAAATACCGTATTGACAAAGCATCAAAATAGTTATTGGGAATCTGTATGAATGTGCACCACAAACCACTTCCTGATTATATGCATGCTTTTCCACCCTCAAAAGAAATTCCAACCATTTAGCTGGGTAATGCTTTCTAATTAATGAAACACTATTTTTAGACAAAAATGACAATGATGAAAATAATAAACCAACTTGATACACAAATAAGCTACATATAATTTGAGTTGTTTGGATCTAATTAACTTCAATTATGTCAAAAAATCAACCCTGTTTGCTACATAGCTTGTGTTAATTAAATCTTATTAACTTCAATTTTCTTTTCTTTTTATTCTCAATGAGCCAATTTCTCAATTTTCAATGTTTTCCTGTAGTTGTACAGTGGGAGGGAAGCTCTAGTTCTCTCAAACATTCTTTGTTTGCAATGCAATTTAAGCGTGGATTTATCAGAAGTACATTTAATTACATCCAGAAAAAATTTAATTACCTCCAGAAAGCGCCTTCGAGCTTCATCAACTCCATGTAGTTGAGCTTCACAAAGGAAACACCAAATCGATTCCTCGGTATCATTTGGATTAGCCGCGACATCATCCCTAAACTGGGTTGCTCCTTCTTCGAACCTGTAGAGACATGTAAGAAGATATGCACAAAATAGAAAAAATTTCCTCCAAGCAAACTGATTGACCAGCAATAAATTAAATTCAAAAATATTTATACTATCCGCATATGGCTCTAATCTTATATGGAACTAAATTCTCTAATACCTGTTCAGATAGTATAGTGACAGCCCTCGTTGCCAGAGATCTAAGAAAGTGAGTAATGAATCAGTAAAATATATAAATTAAATGAAAGAATCCACTGCAAGTAAGGGCCATTCCCAGCAAAATGTTATGCTCAAGTGAATCTCAGTAGTAGTACATCAGACCATAATTGATTCCATGATTAGACAGATTCATTCATTCTGTAATAGCTTCTTCCACAGCCTAATTTTGCACCCTCTAGCCTTGCGAAGGAAAGATGACACACTTGTACACCCACAGTTTGGGGATCTTTTAACCTCACAATCCATTTATGCCAGTAATGTTTGGAAAATTTAAAGAGATTTAACCCCACTCACACCCAGTCTTTACCTTAGTGTTAGGTTATGTTGGAAATGCTTGAAAAGGCAGCCTTCTTCCAAGTGCAGTTATATTAAATCAAACATATAAATTATTTAAGGCTGAGTAAATCAGAGAAATTTTCCTTCTAAGCACATCATCGGGTACTTGATCTAAGAAATTAGTCAACTCTGTCAAACATGGAAACACTTTGCACAGTTGCTTGAAGATAAGAAGAAATGTCTGGAACTAAATCAAACAGCATTAGTTGTTCAATTCTATGTTTTCACAATGCAGAAATCAACACAAATCAAAATAATATAGCTTAGTTTACATGGGCTGATATATTGACAAATGTTACTAGAAACGGAATTGGTTTTCCCTAAAATAATAAACCATTATGAACCAGACCAGAACCAGCCGAATAAAAAATACATAATTTATTCAAATTTTAACAAAAATATATATATTCGGCTACATCAAATATATCCAAACCATTATACACCATATATGCAAAGTTTGTTGTATATATTGCATGCAAGGGCAGAAATAACAAAATAACATCGAAATTTTAATGAGCCATCTGTAGTTTCGCAGCGGAAGTGTGGTGTGGGCCCATAACATGTTAGATTTTAATAATATAGCAGTATAATTTTCATCTCTTTCAACTTTAACTACACATAAGGATCACTGAAAGAATAACCATGCACAAAAAAACAAGAGACACAATAGTTTACCCTGGAAAAACCCAAACTCGGGAAAACCCAGCCAACCTTTCTTATTCAGAGATTCGGTACAAAATACAAGTACATCAGATATAGAAGTGATCTAGAACAAGAGAGATCACATAGGAAGATGACATCAAAGAAAGAACCCCAGGACAACAGTCTTCTACAACCCTTTAGCGAACTTCTCCTTGCTTGAGCGAACTTGCTTGAGTGGTGCAAATGAGGAGGACGTCACCCTTATATATACTTGTTTTCTGGCTGACTTTTTCACTGGGGCCAACTTGTCAATTCTGCCTGGGCCAACTTGTCAATTAGGATAATAAATAACAGTTTGTTAATTGTTTTCTTGTGGATCGGCTTGGTTAGTGAGGATACCTCACGTAGATACAAACAACAACAATATGCTGCTAAACTAATGTTGCTTATTGCTCTTGCTTCAGTATAAACTCCTAGATTCTTTTTTTGTTATAGCTAACTTAGCCTTAGTTTTTTTTAGTTAGGGACCTCCCCCCTTTGCTTCTCTAGGAGTTGGCCTAGACGGAGGATTCGAGTGTTGAGTGACAGTAACTCGACTCGAGGCTTGCCCCCAAGGACACACTCAGTGGATTGAAGATTCCTACCACGTTACCAACGGTGTGTATAAAGGCGGCAACACGACCTTTGGTTTGTTGATTTTTGTACCTAGGAAAGTGTTCCCCTAGGTGACCTTTGCCTTAGTGACAGTGACCCTTGCATTAAATGACTTGAGATGAGCATTTAATTAGACTTTAGAGAATAAAGTCACTTTTTGGAAAAATTTAAGTGAAGTGAGTGAAATTATTTTTAAATGAGATTTAATGAGCATTTAATCTCATCCACTCATCTAAGCCAATCTCAACCATTGGATTAGAAGACCATTCACTTACCCTAGGGTTTTCACCAAAGAGGCAAGGGAAGGCAAAAATGCTTTTACTTTTGAGAAGAGAGTGAAGGAGAGAGCTGACAGAGAAGGAGCACGAATTTCCAGGCAGCGGGTTTATTTTCTGTAGCACGAATTTCGAGACAACTCAGTTTTCAAGGCAAAGAGATTTAGAATCAGCACGTGTCCCAAGGAGGCCATACAGCAGTTATTAAGGGCATGAGTTTCGAGGAAAGTTTCAGGCACATTTTTCGAGGGTCGTACAGTCTATACAGACTATACTTTCTGCACAGATTTCGAGGTTCTCGTTCTGCACGTTTTTCTAGGTAGCAGGGACAGAAAACGAGTTTCTGTAGTTGACACAGAAATCGGGCAGCAAGCACAGAAATCGAGCACAGGCACATAAAACGAGTTTCTGCAGCAGGCACAGAAATCAAGCACAGGCATAGAAATCAAGTTTCTGCAACAGGCACAGAAATAGAGTTTCTGTAGTTGGCACGGAAATCAAGAAGGTTTGGCACAGAAATAGAGGAAACTTCTGGGTACATTTATTGCGTTGGAGATAAGTTGTATTTTCTACTGTAATTGCTATTCTATATTTTGCTGAAGAAATAAAAATCTCTTTCTCCAAACAGGTTTTCCCCTTGTGGGTTTTTCTTGGGCAAGTTTGCCAAAAATCTCTGAGTCTGAAATTTATGGTGTGTATTTATCATTTAATTTTTTGTCATTAAAGTGAGTTTCAGCAGTGTTTTATTTGTCTGAAAATATTGTGCAATTTCCAGCCAACATGAAAACTGGGTTGGGCATTAAACATTGAAATTTTGACATTGAAACCGAGTGGTTGAAATTCTCAGAAAACTTACATGGTATCAGAGCTTGGTGGGCAGAAAAATTAATTTATTGCAGACAAACAAAAATTTCCAGAACTCGGTATTTTTTCTTTTGTCAGTGGGTAGCACCTTGTTGAGTTGGCAGTGAGATGGCTACAGGACTTAGGTTGGAGGATAGGATAGATGGGATAGGGAATTTTGTTCCATTGGAAGCTAGGATAATGTTGATTTTGGAAGAGAATGAGTTATGGGATGAAGTGGTAAACAGTACTACAGCTCACCTTATTCAGATTCCCGCTACTACAGATGCAGCTGCATTGTAAGCCTTCAACAAGAAAGACTGTAAGGCTAGAAGAATTATCTTAGATGTAGTTAAAGATCACATCATTCCCCACATTTCAGGTAAGGACCGTGCATTTAAAATGTGGGCAGCCTTGACTAATTTATACCAGAGCACTAATGAGAACCGGAAGATGGTTCTAAGAGAGAAGCTGAAGGGTATAAAGATGAATGGTGGAGAGGGAGTGACATCTTACCTTACCAGGATATCTCAGGTTAGATATGAGCTAGCAGCAGTTGGGGAGGTAGTTTCTAACTCTGAGCTTGTGCGGACAGCAGTGAATGGGGCTTCCAAGCCTTGGGGTGCTTTTGTGCAGGCCATAGTGGGCAGGGAGAACTTACCTTCTTGGGATAAACTGTGGGATGATTTTGTATAGGAGGAGACCAGGAGAGGTCTTGTACAAGGCAGCTCTTCACAGGATAGGGAGGATGAGGAGAATGTGGCATTGACTGCAAAAGGAAAGAAGAAGAAGAAGAAGAAGGGCCCCAAGCAAGGTGGGGCCAAGTAGCAGCAACAGCAGCAGGGTGGGCAGAAGAAAGATTTAAGCAAAGTCAAGTGCTTTTCTTGTTAGGGATTTGGGCACAATGCTTCTCAATGTCCAAAGAAGAAGAAGAAGAAGAAGACAGCAGCCTCAACGGAAGTTGATGATTTTGGAGAAAGATTTCAGAGAGAGTTTTCTCTTTGTGCTGGACATGTTGAGAGAGAGAGAACCTCTATAGTTACCAGCACTGATTTGGAGATGGATTATTCTTTGTTGAATGGCCATCAGATGGATGCATCCACCACTAGCACTTGGTATATTGACAGTGGAGCTTCGAGTCACATGACAGGTGCTCGAGAGATGTTCTCCGATCTTTCACAAACAGGTGTAGATGTGGAGGTTGTACTGGGAGATGACACCATTGTCAGAGCAGTTGGTCCTGGGACCATTACCTTTCAAAGGGAGTCCATGAGTCCTATGATTTTGAGGGATGTGTTGTTTGTCCCTGGGCTGAAAAAGAACTTAGTATCTGTTTCCACTATTGAGGATAGGGGACTTGGGGTTTGTTTCTTGGACGGACGAGTGCAGGTATTCCCCAAGACTACAGGACTATCTGCCTCCATGGACATTGGGGTTAGATGTGGGAAACCATACAAGCTCTTGTTTTAGCCTCAGCATGCTTTGGAACACAGCAGTAGCAGTGAGCTATGCAAGCTATGGCATCGGAGGATGGCCCACTTGCATCACCCAACTTTGAGATTGTTGAGGAGTATGGTTACAGGTTTACCAGAGTTTAGCACAGAGCAGAGTGATGTTTGCAGGGGGTGTGCTTTTGGAAAGTACACCAAGACTGCTTTTCTGAGCAATGATAACAGGTCAGCAGGGGTGCTTGATTTGATCCATAGAGATATATGTGGTCCTATGTCATCAGTTTCCTTGACAGAATTTGAGTATTATGTCTCTTTCATCGATGACTATTCCAGGACGACCTGGATTTACTTCTTGAGGAGCAAGAAGTCACCTTTCGTCTTGAAGATCTTCCAAGAGTTCAAAGCTCTTGTGGAGAATCAGACAGGGAGGAGGATTCGGGTCCTGAGATCGGACAATGGGGGTGAGTATACCTCCAATGAGTTCAATGAGTTTTGCAAATAGGAGGGCATACAGAGACAGTTGACAGTTCCATACACTCCTGAGCAGAATGGAGTAGCGGAAAGGAACAACAAGGCTATTGTGGGAGCAGCGAGAGCTATGCTTCATGATCAGAGTCTTCCTTTCTTTCTTTGGGTAGAGGCTTGCAGTACTGCAGTTTACCTGCAGAACAGAAGTCCCCACCGTGCCTTGGGGAGGAAGACTCCTGAGGAGATGTTCACATGCAAGAAGCCTTAGGTTGGCCATCTTCACATATTTGGTTGCTTGACTTACTCTCATGTCCCTTCTGAGAAGAGGACAAAGTTTGATCCCACTACAGAGAAAGGCATTTTTGTGGGCTATGATGAGGCTTCGAAGGCTTACAGCATTTATCTTCCTGGCCAGAAGAAGGTTGTTGTGAGGCGGGAAGTGAGATTTGAGGAGGAGAGAGCCTTCAGGAAGTCTAGAGAGTTGGAGCATGGGGAGCCACCGACTTCCACACCTCAGGTGACACAGGGATCTTCAGTACAGATCATAGGTTCACAGGTTTCTAGAGTTACTGAGCCACAGGTTATAGGCACAGGTTCAGTGGTTCAGCCAGCAGGCACTCCAAGGACAGGTTCTGGTTCTCAGGTTACAGGTTCACCAGTGACTAGTTCACGGGCTACTGGTCCACAGGTTGCTGGACCATCTGCTTCTAGCATTTCTTCAGATGAGGAGAGACCAGTTTGGGAGGAGCCTTCGAGGAAGAGGAAGCCTAAATGGCTTCGTGATACCTTGGAGGAAGTAGAGGCATTTGGTAGGCCCCAAGAGGAGGACAGGACAATAGTGATGTCGGATAGATTGGGCATGGCTCTAGTTGCGAGTCTTCGTGATTCAGATCCTTCCACATTTGAGGAGGCCTCTCAGCATCAGGTTTGGAGAGATGTCATGATGGAAGAGTACCATTCCATCATGAATGGTGATGCATGGGAGATAGTACCGAGACTAGAGGGGAAGTCTGTTGTGACTTCCAAGTGGATCTACAAGGTGAAGCATGCTGCAAATGGCAGTGTGGAGAAGTACAAGAATCGTTTTGTGGCACGAGGGTTTTCACAGATAGAGGGAGTTGATTATGATGAGACCTTTGCGCCGGTTGCTCGTTATTCTTCCATCAGAGCAGTGATTTCTATTGCAACAGAGATGGGTTGGAAGATCCACCAGATGGATGTGAAGACCGCATTTCTAAATGGCCTTCTGCAGGAGGAGGTTTACTTAGAGCAGCCACAGGGATTTGAGATTCATGGGAGAGATTCTCATGTGTGCAGGCTGAGGAAATCCTTGTATGGACTGAAGCAAGCTACTAGAGCTTGGTACTCCAAGATTGATGCGTATTTGACATCGATGGGTTTTCAGAAGAGTGAGGTTGATCCCAACCTTTACTACATTGTGGTTGGTGGAGATCCTCTCATTCTTTTGTTATATGTTGATGATTTGTTTATCACTGGGGAGGAGCCTCTCATTGCAGCTTGCAAGAGAGACCTTGCTACAGAGTATGAGATGACATACATTGGGTTGATGCACTATTATCTGGGGATGGAGGTTTGGCAGAATCCTGGTCATATTTTCCTGGGACAGGGAAAGCATGCAGTAGATATTCTGAGGAGATTTCGGATGGAGGATTGCAGGCCAATGTCCACACCTATGATCACCAACTGGAGAAAGCTTCATGCTTCTGAGGGTAAGTTGGTGGATCCTACACTATACCGTCATCTCATTGGATCATCGATGTATCTGGTCAACACCAGGCCAGACTTATGTTTTGCGGTGAACACTCTTAGTCAGTTCATGGTGGAGCCTAGGAGTGTGCACTAGGTAGCCGCGAAACAGGTGTTGAGATACCTTGCAAGGACAGTGGACTATGGTTTGGACTACAGGGGTTCGGGTGGAGTCAGTTTGGTTGGTTTCACAGATTCAGACTGGGCAGGCAGTGTGATGGATCGGAAGAGCACTTCCGGTTGTTGTTTCAGTTTGGGCTCGGCAACAATGTCATGGTTCAATCAGAAGCAAAAGTCTGTTGAGGCTGAGTATATGGCAGCCAGTCAGGCTACTTGCGAGGCACTGTGGCTTCGTAAGTTGTTGGTTGATTTATTTGATCAGGAGCTGAGACCTACGGTGATTTACTGTGACAATCAGAGCTGCATCCAGCTCTCTGAGAATCCAGTTTTCCATGATAGGTCTAAGCACATAGAGATAAGAGACCACTTCATCCGAGACTATGTTCAGAGAGGAGCTGTGGAGTTACAGTACATTTCCACTGATGAGCAGGTTGCAGATATTCTGACGAAATCTTTGGGGAGGGGCAAGTTTGTATTCTTCAGAGACAAGTTGGGAGTGGTGCAGAACACCTTCCTCGGTAAGAGGAAGTGTTGATTTTTGTACCTAGGAACGTGTTCCCCTAGGTGACTTTTGCCTTAGTCACTTAAAAGGGGAAATAAAGTGACCCTTGCATTAAATGACTTGAGATGAGCATTTAATTAGACTTTAGAGAGTAAAGTCACTTTTTGGAAAAATTTAAGTGAAGTGAGTGAAATTATTTTTAAATGAAATTTAATGAGCATTTAATCTCATCCACTCATCTAAGCCAATCTCAACCGTTGGATTAGAAGACCATTCACTTACCCTAGGGTTTTCACCAAAAAGGCAAGGGAAGGCAAAAATGCTTTTACTTTTGAGAAGAGAGTGAAGGAGAGAGCTGAGAGAAAAGGAGCACGAATTTCCAGGCAGCAAGTTTATTTTCTGCAGCACTAATTTCGAGACAGCTCAGTTTTTGAGGCAAAGAGATTTAGAATCAACACGCATCCCGAGGAGGTCATACAACAGTTATTGAGGGCACGAATTTCGAGGAAAGTTTCAAGCATATTTTTCGAGGGCCGTACAAACTATACAGATTGTACTTTCTGCACAGATTTCGTAGTTCTGGTTCTGCACGTTTTTCTAGGGTGTAGGCACAGAAAACGAGTTTCTGTAGTTGACACAGAAATCGGGCACCAGGCATAGAAAACGAGTTTCTGCAACAGGCACAGAAATCGAGTGCAAGCACAGAAAACGAGTTTCTGCAGCAGGCACAGAAATCGAGCAGCAAGCACAAAAAACGAGTTTCTGTAGTTGGCATAGAAATCGAGAAAGCTTCTGGGTGCATTTATTGCGGTGGAGATAAGTTGTATTTTCTACTGTAATTGCTATTCTATATTTTGCTGAAGAAATAAAAATCTCTCTCTCCAAACAGGTTTTCCCCTTGTGGGTTTTTCCTGGGCAAGTTTGTCAATTGTGGGTTTTTCCTGGGCAAGTTTGTCAAAAATCTCTGAGTCTGAAATTTATGGTGTGCATTTATCATTTAATTTTCTGTCATTAAAGTGAGTTTCAGCAGTGTTTTATTTGTCTGAAAATATTGCGCAATTTCAAGCCAACATGAAAACTGGGTTGGGCATTAAACATTGAAATTTTGACATTGAAACCGAGTAGTTGAAATTCTCAGAAAACTTACATGGTTTTTGTGTCACAAGGCAAGACTTTGTTGGGTTTTATGGTTATGTGCAAGCTGACTATTATGGAATTTGGTTTTATTGTATGCTTAGTGACGATTTTGTTATATGCCCTTGGGGTATTTATAGCCGTTAAGGCATCTTTCACATAGTTTGTTTCAGCTTGCGGTGGCTACAGCCAAAACCCCTTTCACAAAAACAAAAACAAAAAAATCTACTTCGAACAAAATTGCTCTTAAATTTAACTAAAAGTGATTGATTTTAAGTTTCAGTGTCCTGAAAGCCGACTTCAAGAATTTAGGATTCATATATTAAAAGACTGCCAAAAACTATTAAAGCCAATTCAAAGAAGCAATCGACCAAACTCCGTTAGCATTTGTTACTGAATTTAACTTAGTTTTTACTGAATGTCAAGAGTAAAACAGTAGAGTCGAAAGTTTAAGAAAGAAATGAATAAGTCGTACATATTTTCTGGCGAGGATCCAACTCTATTGCTTTGTCAAACTCGACCACTGACTGCTCAACATCGCCCTGTCAAAAAAACCAAAAAAACTATATTTCAATTTTTCATTTTCTACAGCATTTGCATGAATTTTTACTGCTCTAAGGAAAGCCCTGAGTCGATTAAATGTAGACAATATATGAAATGTAAGAAATAAGAGAACCTGCACAAAAAGCTGCATTCCGCGTCTAACAGCAACAGCAGCTTCCCGAGCAGAGTTTTGACCGCCCGTTAAGGATGACGTAATCGCATCCCAAAGTGACGTAGCAACCACTAATAGGTTCCTACGAGAAACCGGCCTGGTTGTCAAATGCAATCGAACTGGGAGCTGCAAGGGATTTAAACGGCGCGAATGAATTGGGCTGATGATGAGGAGCGAACGCGATGGCCTCGACCTCGCATGGTGCAATGTATTCCCACCAATGGACGACACTGTTGCCGTTATTGCTGCCATTTAGGGCTCTCTAAATTTCCCGGGTTATAACGATAACGCACAGTCGACGTAAATTATCTTACCAGCCCTTTGGTTATGTGAACATGCATGACGGGATTTGGTGGAAGGATTGGGTTCTTTCAAGGAGATCTGTGTTCACATGCGAGATGTTTAAGGTGAGAATATAATAAAATGTTATATACAGTGTGCAAAGTGTTTCATGCAATCATTTTCAAATTTATATTTATATTTTTGTAAGCTTTTGTGTGAAAGGATGAAGTGATTTGATCTTTTGAAGTTGAGTTGATTTTAAATAAATTTCAGATGTTTTATAAATTAAATTAGATGAAGTGAATGTTAATAAGATATTTTATTTTTATTATTTTTAAACTATTTATAAATTTTATGAATTCACTCATCACAACAATTCTTCTATTGCCATTACCACATGCTGTTACGATAAGTTAACTTGACAATAAACCTAAGTAAAGCAATTTTGTAGTAGTGAATTGAACATATTATCATCACGGAAATCCAATAACCATAAAACATGTAATTCAAGCATATATATATCCAACTGGCCAAAAATATCTACTTTAGATCGTATGCCATATACTTCACAGAGACTTCCCAAGAGACAAAACTTACCTTCCAAATGACTACTCTGGTTGATGTATTGAACTTAACTTCCAAACCTACACAATACACATTATTTCTATGCTCCCACTCCATTACTTTGTAAGAAAAGAAACCAAGGATCAAGTATGACTTTTTTTATGCTAAAAAATAATAAAGTTGAAACTCAAACCTTGTAAGATCTCATTTTTACCTTGTGTTAATTCAATAGAGGTGATAACAAGGTCTGCAAATGATTTTGATTCAATCAAAGAGAAGCTAACTTTATTGATCCAACCACAAAAGAGAGAGGATAAATCTAAATGGGCATTGTGATGCCATCAATGATCACATAAAGTAGAAGGCTAACAACAAAGAATGTTTCAATTAAGAATACTTTGTACCTAGTCACAACATTAGGTTTTAATTAAAAAGATGTTTACAAGAACCTTCTTCACAATATTATTAGTCCCCATTGATAGGTTTTTGATAGGAAGTCAAGGTGTGTCGATTTTGTATTTCTACATATTGTTTTTGTTTTATCAATGCATTGTGTTTTTTACAAATTTGTAATTTTATATATAGAAGATTGATGGGACTAAATATATTTTGTGGTGGATGGTATTTTTTTTAAGTATTTATTGAATTTACGAAAAATGAATCATTGGCCTAATATTAGGTGCACTTAAAAGCAAATCTCATATAGTAATAATGGATGTAATAATTGATGTGGGGTATTATTAGTCCTTGCCTAGCTTGACTATGTAATACTTAAGATTTTGACATTTAAATATTTTTCTTATCTCCGAAGTTAAACATAGGCAACACTGAATATTACATATTTTAAAACTAAATTTTTTATTTTTCTAACATTTCATTGGATCTCAAGTTGAGGGTGTTATTGTTGGGGTGGATGCATTTTTGTTGGTAATACAAATGGTATTAAATCTATTTGCAAGCACTGTTACCATTTTATATTTTTTTCCGTCTTTTTATGTGACAAATGGCACATGCAATAAATTTATTTTAGATGCAAATGAACTTACAAATTGCCTTAAGACTGGATTTTGAATTTTTGAATGTGTTTGTATGTAGTTGGCTTATAGCTTGTCATACCATTATTTTTATAAGTTTTGTCTTATATGTAAGAGAGATCACTATAAAAAAAACTATCATCAAGAAATAAATCTTTCATGATATTAACATATCAAATATCAAAGTATTTTGTGGAACAAAATGTACTTCTTAAAGTCATTTTTACCATTTCAGTATTCATCCTACCACTATCATATTCATATCCTACTCGTCATAATCACTGCCTTATTTTTATGCCCCTTATCTACAAGTGGTGTAAATATGGCTTACTGGACATCCAGTCACTCCATCATTCACCTCCTTGCATAGTTGGTTGTCTTAGGTCCTATATTTGGTGGTGATTGATCAAGCACCTGCATTAAAAAAACCATGAGCAAAGACATGACTAAATGTGCAATACAAAGGGTATGTAACAAAACAACATATGCAGAAGCAAGGGTTGTATATATACTGTACTTCCTTGGTTTCATAGTTTTAATTTACCATCTAGACAGGAATATTGGAGTTATTAAGCTGCTCAGGTATGGACAATACTCGTCTGGATAAATATAGAAAGTTGTAAGCTAATGAAGATTTTAGTTTCTTTGAAAAATTAGCAATGCAGTTTATTTAATATTTAACCAATTTCTTAGTTGTTCCAATACATAGCATATGCCATCGCCCCAACCTGTGCTAGATTGGGTCTTCTCTAAACCAGAATCAGTCCATGCATACGGCTTGATATTCATTTGTCCATAGCTTGTCACTTCAAGATCGAACACAAAAATAAGGGCTACAATAATCCTAGAGCGAGTCGCTAGCTTGCGTGGGGTTTCACCATTCTCGGAGCCACATAAATAGAACTGTTGTTTCATAACATACAATAACAGAATAACACGAAACTTCTACTAACAAAATAACATAAAGTTCAGACATGAAAAGAATAATCTAGATTTGTTTCACTCAACTCTGAGTATATGGGCTATTGGCGATCAGTTTAGCATTTGCAACAAATCATAATGGTTCCTTTTTATGGATTTCCAATGGAGACCCAACTCTAGTTCATCAAAGTCGCCTACAAGAATGCTTGCAGCGTCCAGGTCGTGCTCAAAATCTGGTAATTTGTCTTCTCCGTCGTTGCCTGTATCACTGCCCAACACTCGAACTTATTCTGAGTGAGATGCTCATGCAAACCTAGGTTTGAAAAGGATGCAATTTTCTTCATTTTGATGTCTTTTGTATTATTTTTCTATGGAAAGCAGCCACATCTCTTCGCGGGCCATTTTACATGAAGTCGGCTCTTAGATTATTCACTGGCAGGCACACTTCTTGGCTACTCTGTAGTCCCAGAACGATTTTGGATTGTTGGAGGGTCTTTGCTCTCCAAATTTGTGAATTCTATTGCTCTAATCTTGTCTCTTTTTATGAGACCGCACTACTCAAAAAAGTGAGATGCTCTATGCTCTAGATCAGGAGGTAGGGTATCAAAGAGATAGAGATCCATCTTAACTAGACATCGTCTATGAAGTGCTAGATACTATCTGTTAAGCGCTAAGATCGATGAAAAACTTGTTAAGCGCTAAGAATAAAGAAAAACCCTAAAGTGGTGTTGCACTGTCATTTATTCACTCTAACAGGCTAGACTTTTAAAATATATTTCAAACAATTAATAT
Source organism: Larix kaempferi (assembly GCA_027924585.1). Taxonomy (NCBI): domain Eukaryota; kingdom Viridiplantae; phylum Streptophyta; class Pinopsida; order Pinales; family Pinaceae; genus Larix; species Larix kaempferi. Next base: position 16,051,740 of record BSBM01000269.1, on the reverse strand, counting down.
AATAGGTCCTGAGTTAAATGAAGATGATATAAGTAGGATCTATTTGTGTGTATGTATAGAAAATTGTGATAACCTAATATTAAATATTTATTTAGATTCAGTGGGTAGCAAACAAACTCATGCCTCCATATTTCTCTGAAGCCAAGGATTCCTTCGGGCATGGCATAATGTTCTTGAATTTGAATGATATTCTTAGAACCTGTAGAGAATAGTCAGCAGTGCAAATTAAGGCAAAAAACTCATATAAGAAACTAACCATATAAAAAACCATAGTTCCCTCTTTCTAATGATAATCCTATAATTGCCATTCTAATAATTTATTGTATCTATTCGGAGAATTTATGGTAAGAATGAAGGCCACCATTACAAATCTCTCTATAATTTGGACATTCCAAAAATCCTAAGAGAACTAAGAAAAGGCTGTACTAAAATTTAAGAGAATTTTTCCGATAGGGTTTTTGGCACGTCAAGGTATAAGATGCCTATATCAGGAATATAACAAAAGGGTCAGTGCAAGCTAATGAGGGTCACTTTTGGCACGTTAGATGCAATAGAAAACTGAAAAAGCAGGCATCCCTCAACTTACTTGGATTTTTTGAGCTACTTACGCAAAATATCTTGCATTGAGTAAAAAAGATGAAATGTAGGAAATCGAATCACGTTTATGAATATATAACTTTTATGTATTGAAAATTTGCATAGCTGTGTCAAGTTTCATTTTTCCTAACATACACTTTTTATTTTTCAGGCAAATGATAAGGTATATGTTTTTGTGGGTAGAACCTTTGAGGGCCTAAATGATGGAATCAAGCTACAAAAATCGGCATGCATGTAGAGAAAACATAGCACTTGTGCGCCATTATTTTTCGAAAATTAAATTAGTAATTTTATAATTTTTTTATAATTATCTAAGTGATCAAACCTCGAAAATAGTACCTCTTTTGTGGGTAGAGCCTTTGAAGGTCTTAATGCAAAAATATTGAAATGGGTTTTTCATAGAACGTGGAGGTTAGTGTCCTCTTGTGCACCATACAATTTCTTTTTGAAATGATTGAGAATTGAAAAAGTTATGGAAGAAACACTAACAGTGTGTTTCACGAGTTAAGGAGGTAGGACAGAAAAGAAATTGAAAGAAAATAGGAAAATTTAATATTTCAAAATAAAAGTTACATATTTGGAATCTGCAGAAAAAATGCTATTTGTGTCTAAGCTTTCGTCAAAAATGACTCTGTGTAGCATATTGTAACGAGTGACTAAGTACAGGCTTCTCCAGAAACTGGAAGAAATACCCAATTAGCTTTGGTTTTTCATTAACATAGCACAGGTTTGGAATTACCGAAGCAAACTCCAAAGCATACACATAGGATTATTGTTTACATGTGAGCATGTGACTCGGCCTGGTTTAGGCTCTACAAAACACGAGTGCGTTCTGTTTAAATTCAAAAATATTGCCGCGCTTTTAGATGTACGTAACGCGCTCGCGTTATATAACTACATAACGCGTACGCGTTATATAGTTAAAAAACACGCTCGCGTTATGCAAATCATAAAATACATGTTTAATACTTGAGAAAGAGGGGGTGTGGAAGACTCAAGGGAATTTTTGTTTAATATTTGAGAAGGGGTGGGGAAGGGTCAAGGGAATCTATGGTTAATATTTAATAGGGGTGGGAAAGGGTCAAGGGCTTAGAAGGATGTTGGAAGCTTGAGTGGGGAGAGATGAATGGAATGAGAACATGATGGGCTACAGGGGGTGAAGGGAAGTGGAGCTTGAGAGATTAGGAGTATAATAGGTTCCGAAGAGGTATAGGGTTAGAAGTTGAAAGTGAGACTTGAGTGACAAGGGGGAATGGATGGAGGCAAGGGGGATGTGAGAGAGAAATAAAGAATACAAGGTGGGGGGGATACATAGAGTGAGGAAGGGAGAGGGACAATGGGGAGGAATGGATTTGGAGGGAGTGAGAAATAGATGGGGATAGAACGAAATAAAGAGATAGGAAGGGAGGGACAAAAAGTGTTGGTGGGAGACATGCAGGGAATGGTGGCGATGGAGAGAGAGAGAGAGAGAGAGAGAGAGAATATGAGAGGAGGGGGAAGGGACATAAAGTGTGTGAGAGAGAGGGAGTGATGGAGAGATTGGGATAGGTTGAGGGAAAGATAACATGAGGGAGGGATAGAAGGTGAGAGAGAGATAGGCGATGAGAGAGGGAAGGAGAGAAGGTAGGGTGAGGGATGGAGGGAGAAAGGTGGAGATAGATATGGATGGAGGGGGGATGGGTTTGAGAATGGAAAGGGACATAATGTGTGTGTATGTGTGTGTGTTTGAGAGAGAGAGAGAGAGAGAGAGAGAGATTGATGGTTGGGGAGAGAGAGACTAGAGGGAGTTGTGAGCATCATATTCTCCATCAGCATCGTATTATTCATCATCATCATCTTCATGACTATCATCGTCATCATCAACATCTTCATCATCATCACCATCATCATCATCATCATCATATTCCTCATCAAATCAACATCTCCATCATCATCATCATCATCATCATCTTCTGAACATCATCATGATCATCATCTAAACATCACCATCACCATCATCATCAACATCTTCATCACCATCACCATCACCATCACCATCAAAATCTTCATCGTCATCACCATCGCCATCACCATCTTCATCATCATTGTCATCTCTAGGTTCCCCATTAACATCAACATCTCCATCATCATCATCTTCTTCATCATCATCATCTTCATCACCATCATCATCATCATCAACATCTTCATCATCATCACCATCATCATCATCATCTTCCTTGAATCAGATCAACATCTCCATCATGTCACCATCATCTTCTTCATCATCATCATCATCATCTGAACATCACCATCACCATCACCATCATCATCAACATCTTCATCATCACCATCACCATCATCATCAACATCTTCATCGTCATCACCACCATCATCATCATCATTGGCATTTGTAGGTTCCTCGTCAACATCTCCATCATCATCATCATCTTCTCCATCATCATCATCTTCATCACCATCATAATCATCATCAACATCTTCATCATCATCACCATAATCATCATCTTCATCGTCATCAGATCAACATCTCCATCATCATCATCTTCACCATCATCATCATCATCATCATCATCATCATCTTCATTGCCATCTCCATCATCTTCGACATCTCCATCATCATCACCATCACCATCATCATCATCTTCATGACCATAAACATCTTCATCATCATTGTCATCTCCCCCTTCCTCATCAACATCTCCATCATCATCATCATCATCATCATCACCATCACCATCTGAACATCACCATCACCATCATCGTCAACATCTTCATCATCATCACCATCAACATCATCATCATCATCATCACCATCAACATCATCATCAAAATCTTCATCGTCATCACCATCACCATCACCATCACCATCTTCATCATCATTGTCATCTCTAGGTTCCCCATCAACACAACATCTCCATCATCATCATTTTCTTCATCATCATCATCTTCATCACCATCATCATCATCATCAACATCTTCATCATCATCACCATCATCATCATCATCTTCCTCATCAGATCAACATCTCCATCATGTCACCATCATCTTCATCATCATCATCCGAACATCACCATCACCATCATCATCAACATCTTCATCATCATTACCAACACCATCATCATCAACATCTTCATCGTCATCACCATCATCATTGGCATCTGTAGGTTCCTCATCAACATCTCCATCATCATCATTGGCATCTGTAGGTTCCTCATCAACATATCCATCATCGTCATCTTCTCCATCATCATCACCATCATCACCATCATGATCTTCTGAACATCATCATCACCATCATCACCATCATGATCTTTTGAACATCATCATGATCATCATCTAAACATCACCATCACCATCATCGTCAACATCTTCATCATCATCACCACCAGCATCATCATCAAAATCTTCATCGTCATCACCATCACCATCTTCATCATCATTGTCATCTCTAGGTTCCCCATCAACACAACATCTCCATCATCATCATCTTCTTCATCATCATCATCTTCATCACCATCATCATCATCATCAACATCTTCATCATCATCACCATCATCATTACCATCATCATCATCATCTTCCTCATCAGATCAACATCTCCATCATGTCACTGTCATCTTCATCATCATCATCATTCGAACATCACCATCACCATCATCATCAACATCTTCATCATCATTTCCAGCACCATCATCATCAACATCTTCATCGTCATCACCATCATCATTGGCATCTATAGGTTCCTCATCAACATCTCCATCATCATCGTCTTCATCACCATCATCATCATCATCATTGGCATCTGTAGGTTCCTCATCAACATATCCATCATCATCATCTTCTCCATCATCATCACCATCATCACCATCATGATCTTTTGAACATCATCATGATCATCATCTAAACATCGCCATCACCATCATTGTCAACATCTTTATCATCATCACCACCAGCATCATCATCAAAATCTTCATCGTCATCACCATCACCATCACCATCACCATCACCATCACCATCTTCATCGTCATTGTCATCTCTAGGTTCCCCATCAAGACAACATCTCCATCATCATCATCTTCTTCATCATCATCATCTTCATCACCATCACCATCATCATCATCATCAACATCTTCATCATCATCACCATCATCATCATCATCTTCCTCATTAGATCAACATCTCCATCATGTCACCATCATCATCATCATCATCATCCGAACATCACCATCACCATCATCATCAACATCTTCATCATCATTACCAACACCATCATCATCAACATCTTCATCGTCATCACCATCATCATTGGCATCTGTAGGTTCCTCATCAACATCTCCATCATCATCATCTTCATCACCATCACCATCATCATCATTGGCAACTATAGGTTCCTCATCAACATATCCATCATCGTCATCTTCTCCATCATCATCACCATCATCACCATCATGATCTTCTGAACATCATCATGATCATCATCTAAACATCACCATCACCATCATCGTCAACATCTTCATCATCATCACCACCAGCATCATCATCAAAATCTTCATCGTCATCACCATCACCATCACCATCACCATCACCATCACCATCTTCATCATCATTGTCATCTCTAGGTTCCCCATCAACACAACATCTCCATCATCATCATCTTCTTCATCATCATCATCTTCATCACCATCATCATCATCATCAACATCTTCATCATCATCACCATCATCATTACCATCATCATCATCATCTTCCTCATCAGATCAACATCTCCATCATGTCACTGTCATCTTCATCATCATCATCATCCGAACATCACCATCACCATCATCATCAACATCTTCATCATCATTACCAACACCATCATCATCAACATCTTCATCGTCAACTTCATCATCATTGGCATCTGTAGGTTCCTCATCAACATCTCCATCATCATCATCTTCATCACCATCATCATCATCATCATTGGCAACTATAGGTTCCTCATCAACATATCCATCATCGTCATCTTCTCCATCATCATCACCATCATCACCATCATGATCTTCTGAACATCATCATGATCATCATCTAAACATCACCATCACCATCATCGTCAACATCTTCATCATCATCACCACCAGCATCATCATCAAAATCTTCATCGTCATCACCATCACCATCTTCATCATCATTGTCATCTCTAGGTTCCCCATCAACACAACATCTCCATCATCATCATCATCATATTCATCACCATCATCATCATCATCACCATCTTCATCATCATCACCATCATCATCATCATCTTCCTCGTAAGATCAACATCTCCATCATGTCACCATCGTCTTCATCATCATCATCCGAACATCACCATCACCATCATCATCAACATCTTCATCATCATTACCAGCACCATCATCATCAACATCTTCATCATCATCACCATCATCATTGGCATCTGTAGGTTCCTCATCCAGACTTTCATCTTTCATTTCAAAGCCTTGCTTTTCTAGTTTTTCTTTTTTAACCTCTTAATTCCTAGAAGTGCTTCCAACTTCTTTGAAGAACACATATTGACTATAAACTACCTTCTTTGTCACTGGGTTCCACAACTTATACCCTTTCATTCCATCCCTTTACTCGATGAAGATGCACTTCTCTGACTTGCTGTTGAGTTTAGCCAGTTTCTCCTTTGGGATATGCACAAAGGAATCACACCAAAACAGTCTAAGATGTGTTAGGGTGGGATTCTTACCATCCCATGCTTCATATGGAGTCTTGTCAACCAGAGCCATCGACGATAGCCTATTCACCAGGTAACATGCTGTATCAACTGCCTCTGCCCATAATTCGTGTGTGACTCATGCACCACTTACCATGCTCCTCGCTTTCCCCATCAACATCTTGTTCATTCTTTTAGCAACTCTATTCTATTGAGGCATATGTGGAGTTGTGTTTTGTCGAACCATATTGTGATTATGCAAAACTAGTCAAACACTTTTCCACATAATTCTCCTCTGTTGTCAATTATCAATACCATGGTCTTTTTTCCAGTATGATTCTCCACAAGATCTTTGAACCCTTGAAAATTTTCAAAGACTTCGGATTTCTTCCTCAAAAAATACAACCATGTCATTTTATAGAAATCATCTATTAAAGAAACGTAATACTAAGATCCTCCTAGTGAAGAGACCAACACAGGTCCAAACACATCACTATGTATTAACTCTAATATTTCCTTAGCCCTAGTAGCACAAGATGAGAATCTTACACAACTGTTCATTGAAGTCAACTTCTTTAGTACAATTATGGAGACCTTCGACCATACCTTTGTTGTGCATAGCACAAAGACTTTTCTCGCCTATATGACCCATCCATTGATTCCACAACATGGTCGAGTCAAGTAGACAAGTAGATGTTCCATCAGGTTCAGGACAGACCACATTAGCATTTTCGTCAATGTCTGTTCTTCCCAATAGTTTGTACAGGGTTCCAGTTTGAACACCTCTCATCAGCACCATTGCTCCGCACACCATCTTGCATGTATCTTTCTCAAATATAGACTGTCCTCCTGCATTCCCCATCTTACTTACTGAGATTAGGTTCAGGCCAAACTTGGGACATGCAATACTCATGGAAGTGTTCCTATTCTTCCATCTTTCAGCTTCACTTTAACTTTTCCTTGTCTGATTATCCTAGTTAGTGAGTCATCACCCAGTAGGACATCACCATCGTCGATCTTCTCATACTCTCAAAACCACTCTATGTGGTGTTTCATATGATACGATGCACCAAATTCAATTAGCCAGGAGTCGACATCCAAATGTGCACTTAAGGAGTCCAAATACACATCACCTTTCTCTTCTTGTGAAGAATTACCATCATTCGACTAGCCTTCCTCGAACCCTTTTCCTTTCTTAACTTTCACTAACTTACATTTTGGTTGATAATGCCCAACTTTGCCACATTGCCAACATGATTTTATCATTGAACCAGGGGATCTGGCCTTAGATCTACCCCTCGACTTAAATCTTTTACTAAAGGTTCTACATTTTTCTCTGTCTACCAATCAACCTCATACTCTTTCAATGCATCACGGGTCGCTCATTCCATGTTCTTTCATATCATCTCTTTTGAAAAATGATATGCAACCTCATCGTCGATATTCAATGTGGTATTATTGATTTCAATAGCCACAACTAGGATATCCTAGGAATATGGCAAAGAACATAACAAAATGATGCTCTTCTCCTCCTCGGTGATTTTAATATCCATGAACAACAATTGACTGATAATAGTGTTGAAGTGTTGAATGCATTCGGGTGCTCTGTAATCGAGTCCCCTTCAACCATCCTTAGAACATACAACTTCTTCCAAAGAAACAACTTGTACTTAACTAGAGATTTTGATTGGTACAAGTTCCTTAACTTTTCCCATAGCTTCTTTCTAGTGTCTTCTTCTGAGACATTCAATAATACAAAATCTACTAATCAAAGTTGGATTGTACTCCTTGCCTTTATATCGATCTTTTTCCAGTCTTCCTTCGACACACCCACCATAGTCATTCCTAGATCGACTGTAATCCATTGTTCTCGATCTACAAGAAGATCCTCCATCTTAAGCTTCCAAAGCTCAAAATTTTGCCCATTAAATTTTTCGATTCTTGTCTTCAACGTGTTAGCCATTCTAACAATGAATAAATGCTTCTTGAAGACTCCCACTGTAACAGGTATTCCCCTAGATCCAGGAGCAAGATCAAACCCTCAGCAACAAATGCATCCCCCTACAACCAAATAGATATATGATACCAATTGTTGGGTCTTAATATCAATAACAATAGGTTTACGAATTGATTAATGTAGTTAAGCACAAATAAACATAAGACAATGGAACACAACACATTTGACACATTACATAGAAATTACCTTGGAAGCCTCTCTTTCAGAGTAAAACCAACAAACCACTTAGCTTTTACTCATATGTTAGTCAAACACTAAAAAAATAGGTGTTTACAACTATGAAGTTTGCTAGACCACAATTCACAATTTATTACAGTACCGCATGACCATATTGTGTTTTGTACATATCCATTACATCTTATTTAGAGATATAATATAACCTACTACTCATTAATGATAATCCATAACTTCCTAACCACTTTTAGTTATTATGTTACAGTCCACTTGACTAGGTCAACTTTGGTCGATTGTCCTTTGAGCTCTTCCGTTATTCCACTAACTTCCCATCGACCAGTCATTTTCCTTTCAATGAAACAACTATTATGGTCGATCAGCCCACTAACTTCTGTCATTTATCCCCTCTGACTACAGTCCACTTAAACCAGTCTACTATTGACTTTGCGAGTTGATCCACATGCAAATAATACAACATTCCCAACACTCCAAAGAGCCACATGTTGCACCAAAAATTGATTATTTTCTTAGTCTTACTCAACAACCAAATCCAATCTCTTTTTCCATAATCATTAGGCTCGAGAATAAACCTTAGATACTTAAAAATTTCCTACATCTTGAAATTTCTAAAGTGAAATATATTTCTTAACATATATTCATCCTCTTCCCTAAGCTCATTAAACACATTGCAGGGTTCTAAAAGTATACCTGCATATCTGTAACTAAGCAATACAACTTTAAATTTTTCTACCCTTTGCTTAAAATCCATTGGAAAATAACAAAATATCATCAACAAATAGTAAACGGGGTAAGCATAACATATCTACCAATCTTTTTTTTTTAACAAAAACAAATATTGTATATAAAAAAATCGTGGTTATGAACAAAATCGACAGAGTACAAATGATGGCCAAATTGGCAGTGAGCAAGTTTCAGTGACACTAAATTGGGAGCTTGTAGAAGCCTTTATTGGTTGAGTTTGTAGTTGAAAGTGTGTATGCCTATCTTCTGCTGAAGAATCGCATGCTGAGGGATCTTATTGCAATTGAATAATATGCAGAAAACGCTAAAAGAGCTAGTGTGATTGAAAAAAATAGCTAAAGAGAATGATAAATCTATCAGGAAATGTTGATTGGATATAATAAAACGAGGATTCTCCAGACTGACAGCTTTCTGCTTCGGTCTTCTGCGCTGTAGGGATCCATGAAGGTGAGCTACAATCTTTCTGTGGAAGTCAAGATGGAACTGCTTCAAAGTGTAGTTCTGGAAAACGTGTTGAGAATTGTTGCCAAGAGATCTCTGCATCAGGTAAGCTGAGGATGAAGGAATCTCAGGATGCTCTGCATCAATTGAAACGTAGAGTGCTCGAATCGGAAGAGTTTCAGAAAAAACTTACATATCTACCAATCTTAATACCCTAAAGATAGCCCAATCTTCTATATTTCAAAATTGATGTTATTAAGCCCTCAACAACTAACAAAAATATATATCGAGGCAGTAGATGTTAAGATCACCAAGATCTCATGCATTCAAGAGGAGACTATAAATCACACACGAATAGCCATCAACACAGAGTATTGGGTATAGACGTCCAATATGCTTGTATTCATGTATTGATGTGTATTTATACATTCTAGGGATGGTTGGAATGGTTACACCTGCTCCAACTAATCACATGTTAAGGTTCACTTACTTATATTCATGCACTTAATTTATAATATATTATTACAATATGATGGCATAGGCCTAAAAGGCCCCCTCAACATCCCCCCCACCCAAAAACTCTTCTTTGTCCCAAAGAAGTTGTGAAGCAACATCCTAGGTCTTTGATCCTACCAAAGTAGTCCTTTGCATCCACCATGCATATCAGTGTGCATAGGTAACTCTATCGCAACAATTGTCGGTTGGATAGGAAGATACATGCATACATGGTTCTAATGTGACCTATTATTCTTCAGCCTTCGTCTTCGATCTGGTAGGTGCTTGTGTAGGCGATGATTCTTCAATATGATTCACCTCCTTCACCATTGCAAAACATTTGCATCATGAACATTCCCTACTCTGCTAGTGGGAACATATTGCTCTGATCACCTACCATTTCTCCGCCTTCTCGCGTCCGAAGTCATAACCCAAAACTTGTTCTTCGATTCTGCACTAGGGGACTCAATTAGTTTAGTTGTTCTCGCAACATCATCTATGTATTAAGCTCATTCTATGCATCATCTGATGTCTCTTGCTTGAATGTCATCTTCGTTTATTATTGTAGTGAGGATTGATAATCACTGCAAGTTAATTATGTTGTATGCTCATTATGTCATTCCCTGCTCTGTACTCAACTTAGACTCCATTTGACTTCACTTATAAATTTTAGTATCGACTAAGTCAACAAGGGACTGACTTGACTGACTTGTATTGCATTGGTAAAGGGGATTGCTTTACTTAATGACTCACGTTAACCCCCTATGTTCTTAAATCGACTTCAGATTTTACAATACAGTCATATATGGATATTCATGACTCAATTGACAAGACTTTAAAAATTCGAATATAATTCAATTTACAAACTCAAGTGAACTCAACTTCGTATAACTACTTTAGACTCGAAAAAGAAGGCCCGACTAGTAACTCACCAAACTTCGTAATATTATTACAGCATTTTTAAACATATAAAACTTCTTCATTGGGCACTTTTTTCAACCAAACAAACCAAGTCGACTATTAAAGTTATAGTGGACACCAAATGTAACATGTCAAATTTGATAAGTTGTCGACACCTCTTAAATACAATAGATGATTTTTGTATGAACCCTCCAAGAGCATGATCTGTTCCTTTCGAGGATGTTCAACTAAACGCTCTAGTCAATATAATTCCATGGTCTAGACGACGGTTCGACAAATTATGGTCGACGAGTAGCTGGTCTTCGATGTTGGTCGACTGGTTGTTCTAACCAATGGACGAGTCTGGTCAATGAATAACGTAATGGAAGAAAAGTCGACTAGATGCTTTAATCGACAAATGGGTATGGTCGACGAATAAGGTAATGGTAGAAGAGTTGACCGGATGTAATTTAACACACAACAAATCTTCGCGATTACACATGGAAAGTGACAATCATTCTTTTAACAATTTGTGATATCCCGTGTCTATGTCTTTCCTAAGGGTTAGCTCAATTGGTAAGACGTGCGCACACTCTCTCGATACGGGGGGAGGTCACGAGTTCAAGCCTTGAGTCCTAAGGGGTTAGGCCAGCCGCTGTTGTTGGCCGACGGTTTACCATCCTTACCATCCATGAAATGTGGGGAAGTATTGGTGGGTTTCCGTGCGCCATCTTCGCTGTAAAAAAAAGTAGAATTATTGTTCTTAATCATTTCTCAAATTATATCTCAAAACTGATTTACATAAGACAATAAAGATACTTGGCCCGATGGAAGGTTATGATGATCACTCGCAATTTCAGTCGATTATATATTTGTAGTGTATTGCGCAACAAACATCTGGTACATTCTAACTTTTGTCAACGCTCGACCAACTAACAATCAACTTCTTGATATAGATTAATCATTCATTCCAATAGTTGACCATTCTGCCCCTTTGGCTCTGATCATATTACCAATAGTTGACCATTCTGCCCCTTTGGCTCTGATCATATTACCAATAGTTGACCATTCTGCCCCTTTGGCTCTGATCATTGAGGCACTCATTTAAAGACTGGTCAGCCAGCATAACTCCAGCAACAATAAACCACATAGGAATCTCCATGGGTGAAATAGTTTCTTGTGATCTTTATGTGCAAGCATTCATCTTTCTAGGTACATCTTGGACAACATCAATTCGTGAGCAGCTCTTGGATAAATCTTCTACTTGTAGGTTTTGTTGCATTCTGCACAATCTCTTTCTAGTTCAATACACTCTGTTCCGTTGTTGCTGTCACCCATATTGGATAGAGGAGGAAATAACACCAATATTGAGATCACCGAGATCTCATGCATTCAAGAAGAGATTATAAATCACACATGAATAACCATCAACGTGGAGTATTGGGAAGGAATGGCCAGTATTCATGTATTGATGTGTATTTATACATTCTAGGGACGGTTGGAGCGGTTACACCTGCTCCAATTAATCACATGTTAAGGTTATTTTACATATATTCACGCACTTAATAATATATTATTACAATATGATGACATAGGCCTAAAAGGCCCAGTAGTGGATAACCCAAATTTTTTGAAGTTGCTCCATTTATAAGGATAACAAAAGAGACTAAGTTACACATCCCATGATTCAGTTCACAACTATAAGATCGAATACTACATAAATCATAATAAGTCTAGATATGGCCAATAGGTTTGTCATAAGCCTTTGATAGCTCCAATTTGATAACTATAGCATGCATCTTCTTAACTCATGTAGAGTGAAGTCCTTCTTATGTAGCCACAATTATTTCATGGATTTGTCTTCTGGTTAAGAACCAAATTTTTTCTAGAGATATGACATATGATAACACCCCTTTTAATCTATATAGCCAAAACTATGACATTAATCTTATATACATAGCTACTTAGATATATAGGCCTAAACTTATTAAATAACTCAGGCTTATCAGATTTTAGAATAATATCTAAGAAAGTAGCATCGAAGGAACCCATAAACTTTCCCAAAATCCCGACCTCTTCAATAACTCTTAGCAAATTATATCCCATTAAATAAAAAAATCCTATAAAAAATTCAATCATCCAACCATCAATGTCGAACTTATGTCTATCTGGATGCCACTTTAACTATCTTTTCAATATTGGTGCACTTTGGCTCTTTATAAATGGATTGGAAATGATTAACTCTAATATCATTTATTTCACTGAAGCTTCTAACCACTACACCCTCATCATTCTTCATTTCCAGAATGGTATTTACACTCTTCATGTAATTGAAAAATTCATTAAATATTTTGTGTTCTCATCTCCCTTTTCCAACCACATAGCCTGCTTTTTGACATCCACACAACTTTTTTATTACTAGAATCCTCATGTTGTTACTCTTTAGCTCCTTAAACCTTTAATTTTCCTCGTCACTAGAAAAACCCTTCTATTATTATTAAATAACTCTAATATCTTAGTGTTGATTTCATTAAGAACCCTATCTCTCTTTTGATGCCTTCCAGTAGCCCATTCCACCACTTTACCTTTTACCTTTTTTAATGCATCAAATAATTTAACACTAGCAAAACCCCTAAAATCACCATCAAAATTCTTGCTTTCTCTTCTTACCAATTCCCGAAATTCCTCCTCTAACTATCCAAGATTGAATTTAAAAGAAGTTGAGGGTTTTTTCAATTGTTAACTGTAATTGTAAAAACATAAGGTTGTGATTAAAACCACCCTCAACATCAATCCATGAACTAGACCTATCCACCGATTTAAGAAAGGAACACAAACCAAAACCATAACTAACCTCTTTGAAATGTCAACCCCTCCAACCCTATTGTTCCTCCATGTGGGCCTCAAATAGATAATCTTTGCATCAGTTATACCTACAATTAGTTCAATTTAAAGCTTAAAAAAGTCATTCAAATTATCAACCTTTTTCTTAATATCCCCACGCCTCTGATTTTTGCATTGTGAAATTTAAGCCCCTTCTGATAATTTTTTTTTTTGCTAACAAATACCAAAGCAACAAACTTCCCAAATTACACCTACTTCTCATTATGAACCATAAACACTCATCACTGAAATAGTCTATCATAGACCCTTGCACATAAATTTAGTGCATAAGCCTAATGAGTGGAGTATCCACTTGAAACGCGTTGATCATATCTAAACTTCCACATAGTGAAAATATAGAAGGCTCAACACAACAAAAAAATAGTTTAGTAAAGTTAAACTTGGCCTCCAACTACTAATTATACCTCCATAGTTTGATTTGCATCATTGGAAATGAAATCCCACCCTTTGAAGCATTTCTTCAAAATAACTACTAGTTTATCCCCCTTCCCCATGACCTCGAGCTTCTCTTGTTCGACTAATTTAGACAGGGATAGTCTTTTATGATGACTACCCACACCTATAATGTTTGGTGAAAGAACTATCATTTATCACCACCTTTTAGGGGTTGTCCATCTTTAAGGATCCAAGTTATAGGCCTTTGTTTACCCTATTGGATTTATTTTATAGCCTCATTTGAAGCTTGTTGAAGGTAATGCTTCTTACCCACTAAGGCTTCTCCATCATCCTTTAAATGATCTATACTCAAGCCTCCCAATCCATTACCTCCTAACATACCTACAATATTTTTTGACCTTAAGTGGTCTCTCCCATTCCCCTTAGCACCCTTCTCATGGACCCCTCTCCCTAGACATGCTTTCTTATCCATTCAATTTCCATTGGAATCCATCTCAAAACTAAATAAGAACAAATAACCAACTTACACCCCCCCCACCTTAGGGTGGATGAGTCAACAATGGAAATAGCCTCCTTAACCCCTTTCTTAACCTAATGTCTACCTTAGGACTCCTTTTATCTATAATGGCATTTCCTACTAACCCTCAAGAATAAATTATCCTCATATTGATAACTGGAAATTAAGGATGATAGCTTGACAAAAAACTTACCCTTAATGTTAATAGTAGCCTCCACTTGATTTTGCGACAAATGTCCAACTTGTAGCATGATCAATTCCACTAAAGAAAATTCACAAACAAACACAGCTTGTTGTTGGAGTGACATAGATTATTGGGTTGTTAGGACCCTTTAAACTAGCACATAAGCATAATTATGTCCCAATGAAATTTCCCCTCCTAATTAAACATTGGTATCCACTACTAGAGTCCGATGTCCGTCATTATTTTCAGCTTGAACATCAATGACCCCTGCATTCTCCCGAATAGTCACTAAAACGTTACAATCTTTACTTTTGGAAACTTTCATGTCCACCACTAAATCCTAATTATTCAACTGTTTTCTCCACTTCTTTAATGAAGGGTAGAACATAGGTGACAACAATATGTACATATTAATCACATCTAACTTAATGAAATGACACATTAGAATAGTCCATGGTTCAAGAGTGTACAATATTCTTTGGTCTCAATTTCAATGGACTTCTTTGATGATTTGAAAGAAGAATCAACAAGAATAGTTATGCTCAACATATTTCCAAGGTCACCTATGAACTTTCTTGACTAGGCTCCAAGGCCAAACTTGGAAGTTTGATGCAGATAGGGATTTTATATGTTGCCTCAGACCTAGGGTAAAAATAAGGACTCCATGGTTCAAAGACAAAAATAAGATCCCTTAGAACCAATTACTATCATTAATATCATATGCATCCCCCTCATATTGGAAGGGAAAAAATGATCCAACCTCTTGTCAAAGTGTGAAAAGCAGGGACATACCCTATTAATGGAACCCGCACCTTTTGCAACCATGCATTTGAAGACCCCTTAAAAATATCCTTACAAATGAATTGATAAATAAGTGACTTGAAAGAAAATTCCGAAACATACTTGGCCTTGAAATATTCACTGACCACCATCTTCCATCAAGAACCATTCCTCTTGTCGGTGGATTTCTGCAACAATGGTGAAAAAAATCCTGATCTAAGGGTTGCAAGCTTAGACAACAAATGATGTTATTAATATCAAATCAAAATGGCAATCATATAACAAAGCTTAAAGCATCAAGATACATTAAATTGATCCCAAATCATGCATAAAATGACAGCTTAACATATAAAGAATTGGTTTATCTTTGCTATATACCCATGAATAAAGGCTTTCAATAATTACACCATAGGAGCAGTTTGAAGATAACAGAATGGTCTTCAAGCTCCTCTTTTGGGTGGGCCTTTTGCCTCTTTGAATGCTCTGGGATCCTCTGCTTGGTACCTACAAAATGGATGTGAGAAGTAGGGAGGGATGGCCTTCTCAATTTCTCAATGGAAAATGGAATGAATGAATGCTGAATTAGAGAATAATGTTCCCTCTCATGGCTTCCTATGGACTTGTGAGGTTTGAAACTTTAAAAAATCCTCTCTTTCTTGAGTTGAATTACGGACAAAAGATTGATTTTATGTTATCCTTAGCTTTCCATCTCGAAATTGTTGCTTTTGTGTTTTCCAGTGCTTTGTGTTGACTGTCAAAAGCCCTAATTTTTTGGAGGAAAAGCAATATTTTTCCCAAATTATCACCAAAAGGTGTAATGTACTTGTTGAGACACATTTTGCATTGGGAGCACCCTTGTGGGGCTAAGAATTGCGCTAGGACAAATTTTGTATCAGAATGCAAGATTATGTGGGCACAAGGAGGTCCTATTTTGGGTGAAGGAGGTCTCTTAATGACCACTTTACTAAGAAGTTTCTTCATTTAACTGAAAAATGGCACACAGGAAGGTAGAGGCACTAATAATGATGGATTATACATGTGATGTGATGTATTATTGTGATGAAAATATATTATGGCACAGGGGTGTAGAATTGGACTGATAACAGTTGCCCCCTAATGTATGAGGTTAGGAGTTGATTGTATGACCGAAGTACATCATTATTTCTTTTATATGGAAACAGGAGGGTTCACAAAGGCATGAGTGGAGCAATTATAGAAGTGGGACCGCTGTGATAGAGGGCCCAAAAGAACCATATGCACAACTAACAAACCAAATAGGGGAGTAGTAAGTGAGCTCTTGATAGGACAAGCATGGTATATCCTTACTTGTTGAGATGTCTCAAAGTGTTACAATGGGGTACCAACCTTGAGTGTAGTGACGTCAAAAGGTATCATAGTAAAATAGAGACCATGATATCATACAATAGTGGGGAAATGGCTCAAAGGAGCCCTATCAATGTCTGAACATAAGGGATGCCAAATGATTGCATCAACTCAATCAAAAAGATCATTGGTGAACTTTGAAGTAGCTTTGCTTGTGAAAGCGATCATGATTGTTGTGAGGAGTCAATTGTAGAGGGACTCATGTGATGGAAATGAAACTGCGTGCATTGATATGTGATATTGGAATGTCAATAGAGAACATGTGGGGATCTACTTGAAGGGAAACTCCCACCTGAGATTGGTGGAAATCACACATGCTTCGAAAACTAGGATGATCATCTACAACATGTGACAAGCTATCTAAAGGGAAACTCCCTCCTGAGAACTGGGAAATGACTCACACATATGTGGGTATATGATACATTGGGATCGAAATGTATGATTCTCAACGGTGCAACGAGGTGTTGTAGTTGAGCACGTGAGAACCTACCAAGTCAAAGAGAAATGATGTATCTCTTTGCTTGGTCCAAGGTGAACCACTGATGATGGAAGTGGGGCCAAGGTACACTACTAATCTTTAGACATATCCCTTTTGAATGAAGGAATTGATGTCAATAAGGGAAATTGCACTGGAATCAAAGGATATGTGAGCCTTTGAAGACCAATAATAGAATGGAAATATCATGTCACAATTAGGATTGACTAAAGGGAGTAATGAATTGGGAAGTCAGACACATGGTGGGGATTATAATTCTTTGGTTAATATCATAATGGCATGGCGTACTTGTCAACTTTGACACAACTTGGGGAAATAGGAGGCCAACATGCAGAGGATGACCATGAAAAGGGTGTATTTCAATAGTGTTAATGTTGGAAGGTGTCAATCCTTTCACTGGGAAAAAAGGGTGTGACTTATATATGTCTGAAGTCATTGAAGGGTGCTCATTAGGGTATACTTTTGGGAAGGCTAACATAGATGCTTCAAACCAAGGTAACCAAGGGAGCTACTGACAAAACTGGGTTTATGCTAAAAATCATAATTTAGTTGAGATATGATGTGTTCAAAAACACAATTTAAAAGTAATCCAATGGTATGCTATGGATCATACTTGATGTCTTTCTCTGGGAAATATCTTTTGTGAGGAGTACATAGAAATGAGTGCCCTGTATACAACCAATTGGAAGTTATGATACCATCGAATGAAATCGAACAAGAGTATGGCACTAATGGATATTTCCTTGAAGGGTGAGGAGATGGAGGTTGATAAACACTCAGAGATGCAGTATGGATGATATGGATGGATCGTGATACTTTATGATGGTGGTTGCGACATACCAACCATGGAAAAACATTGTTGGGGAGTCTAGAGGTACAAGCAATGTGAAATGATGAAGAGAGATATTAGTCTCAATTATGGCGATTGAACTATACGGAATCCTAGACCTAAAGAGGACGAACAACAATATTAGTGTTAAAAGTCAATGGGTCATGAAACTAATGCACTCATGTGAAGGTAGCTATCTACCACTAGGAAATGGTTAATGCAAAAGTTGAATGAGGTGGAACCATTTTCCCAAATGGGGAGGATCCCATGGTTCACGTCATAGGGTTTGCAATACAGTTAATCCATTATAGGCAAAAGGGACAATATACATGCCTATGTTAACAATAGATACCTAATGAATATATACCATACACATGAAAACAAGTCTCACAACATAAAAAGTGTACATAAATGTAATCAAAACCGTGACCTAATTTGAAAAAAAATGGTCCCAAATCAAGTATGAAATCATGAAAAATAGATAGTACCATTTTGATAGCTTCCAAATTATGAATCTGAGGATGCTAAGGGTATGCTAGTGGGACATTGTATGAGGAAACAATAGCTCATGCAAGAATTAGGGTTTGGGTGTTAAATTAGGGTTTCATGGTATAAATAGGACCAAATGACCCAAGTCTTCATTGCTTTGTGCATTGTGAGCTCGGAGCTGTGAAGAGGAGAAGAGAGGAGATGTGCCCCAGATCTTAGCGAGCTCGCTGCAAGAGAACCGACTTGTGAAATTTGAACCCGAGAGTTTCAGGTTAGGGGTTGTTTATGTGTAGTAATTTTTTAGGTTAGGGGTTATTTCCTGAGAAACACCCCTCTACCCCCTTTTTCACCCCTAACACACTTGTTGAGGGGTCTTCTGCTAAAAGACCACACTCGTTGAGAGGGACAAGTGCGTTGGTGAGGTCATGCCCCAGTGTGAGCACAATAAACCTAGGGTTTTTTGCGTTGGGACAAGGAAGGTGGGCAGGAATCAATTGCAGAGGGAGGTTGATACAGGAGGCATAAAATGAATGATAGATATCTCTCTTATGTGCAGGAATGTCAGGATTCCAGGATTTATGGCGGGTGAGAGAGCATGGAGAACTTCGAGATGCCATCTCAAGGGATCATGTTGTTCATGATGCTTTGGCAAGAAATACATTTCTAAAGTTCATATAGAGCCCTTAGATGAGAGAAGGGGAGGGCTTTCTCTCACAGGGATTTGAGTATTGGGATGACGAGGACAAGGTCTTCGAGGTGCAAGGGGAGGCCATCTCCTTCACTATACAACATGTGTACTTTCTGATAGGTCTCCTGATACACAGATTGGTAGGGGAGAGTGTTATGCACCAAATCACCAAAAATAGCATAAAACAAGAAGAAATAGTATTCCAACACCTTAAGAATGCAATTAAAAGTTCAATAACCAACCTCTTCGATGGGGCAACCTCCTTTAACTTATTCCAAATTAGATCTCCTTGGTATGTGTGTATATATATATATGTGTGTGTGTGTGTGTGTGTATATTTATATGTGTATATTGTATATATATGTATATATATGCATATGGATATGTATATATATATGCATATGTATCTGCATATATACATATATGTATATGTATATAATATATATATGTACATGTATGTAAATACATATATATAATATATATATGTATATGTATATGTACATATACATCTACATATGTATATGTATACAAGGATCGATTTTACAAACGTCTTCGTAATCTTCTATGGCAATCGTCTCTTTTCTTTGCATTAATATTTCACACGCAATGCGAAATCATTTACAGACTATCAGTTTGTCTTCGGACTATGAAGATCATCGTTGATGACACATAGAAAACCATACAACTTTTGATCCCAGCTGGTCACAAAAAGCGTAGAGGGAGAGCATATGATATTGATCTTTTACAGACTCTTTACACTTGAGATATATGTTTTTCATATGCCAGTTCGCACTAGACACGGGCATAGAGGATACACAGACCTCGACTCTAAAACTTGCAGATCTTTTGACTTGCACACTTCTGAATGTCTCAAATGAGACCCGAAGGGCTTTATTTATACAAATTTGAACCGGTCACCCGGTGACCTCTAACTGACAACACACAGTCAAAAGCAAAGATTCAGGGCGGTGAGTGGGGACCACCACTACCGTTATCTTGTCCCTTGAATGGTCTGGAAGACATGTGGGGACTCGAATAAAATACTTCCGACGGAATTTGACATACTGACAAAAGGACAAATGTTTGACAAAATTAAACAATGTGGAACCTATAAAGGCGGCCCACCATTCCTTTCAATCATAGGGTTCCCACCCTTTAAGACAAATACAAATTTCTCGTCCATCGTCGAGATCGATGCCACCACATGGGCAATTAAATGGATCCCCGCCAGAATCCGGATCCCCGTCAGAATCCTCAGGTTCATCGGGTAAGGCATATGGATATAGATTATAATCAAAGCATTGCTCAACATCTGAACCAAACATAATTTTGTTATGTTCACACATGAATTCCCCTTGAAAAGTCGATTCAACTCTAAAATTTAGAGGAATCCGTCTAGTGTGAACTTTAGAATCAATCCTATTGCCGGCTTGGTCCCTTTTGATAAACTTATGAGTTGCATACACAGTGTGTTCAAGTGGCGAATAACGGCCCCCAAGGTGTCGTAACTTGAATTTGAACCACAAATGGTTCAGATCAGCAACCTGCATATCAGCCTGGAGGTGAAGAAAAAAGTTGGCTCTCCTTTGGATCCAATCTTTCCTTGGGAAAAATTTATCCAAAAGGATTTTTGTCCATCCTGACCACGTAGTGTTGCGTAGATTAGATGGATCTGCACAGATAACAATCGCTCTTTCTTCTCTGCAAAATTGAAGAATAAGGTTGTATGTTGTCCAGGTAAGATCACCATGTCCAATGTCAACATACCAAAAATCCCTTCCTTCTTCTTCATTACAATCCAGCCAGACTTCTCGACAACCAATTAGTTTATCTTGTGGCTTTTCTAATCCAAGAAAGGCGTCTTTCTTCCATTTCTCCAAAATTTGGAGTTTAAGTGGGGATTCTTGGATTTGTCTGATAAGCGTCAAAGAGAGGAACTTTTCAGCTTCTATTCTGCTTGCATATTCCAAAGATAGCTTGCGTTCTTCAGGTGTCACCGATTCATCCTAGGGCTTAAAGAACAACCGTGCCTGAGAATGGCTGAGAGGGGAAGGAAACGGTCTTGCAGGCCCTTTGCCTTTATCCTGTTGTTGGGAGCTGGAGGCTCCTGTATGGAACATATTTAGCTGGGGCAAAACTGGAGTATGTGGTTCTTCTCTGGTTAACATGTCAGCAACACAATTGAGATAACCAGGTTTATATACAATATCAAAGTCAAAATTTGTAACCACAAAAACCATTTTAAAATCCTAGAACTATTTTCGGCCATCATATTTTCATTTTTAAATATCCCAAGCATTATTTTCAAATCAGTCCTAATAAAAAAATTTACAGGTTTTAAAAATAAGCGAAACTGATTGACTGTCTTTTTAACAGCCATAATTTCTTTATGACTAGAAGGATAATTAAGTTCTACAGATTTGAAAGATCCTGAAGCGTAGCCACAAATTTCTTCTTTTCCATCCTGTAATTCAATAAGAATCCCACCCCATGAATTAGCCGAAGCATCTGTTTCGATGATCAGGTGACCAGTTCCTTGAGGGAGAGACAAAGCAGGGAGTTGCTTTACTTTAGTCTTTTTCTTCTGGACTGCTGTAGTCATTTCTTGAGACCATTTCAGAGTATTCTTTTTCAATATTTTCTGAAGGATATGGATATCCTCAGCTTGTCCTTTATAGAATGGTCTGATATAATTTAGACTTCCCAGAAATCTCTGAAGCTGGACTTTTTCTAGAATCTGATATGGGAACTGGGAGAAGACTTTCAAGACATGGTCTTGAAGAATTACCTGTCCTTTATTAATCTTGAAACCGAGAAACTCAATTTCAATTTTTCCAATCTCCATCTTGCTCTTTGAGAGAACAAGACCATGTTTATAGACATGTTAACACCCAAAAAGTGCTCACTAGCTCATTTACCACATTATATGGCTCATTTGTCCATTTTCCTACCATTTTCCCCTTAAAATCCCAAAAAATCCCAAAAAATCCCTCTAAAAAGCCTCCAAAAGGCCTAAAATGCCTCCAAAAGGCCACAAAACCCTCAAAATAGCCTAAAAAAAGGCTAAAAAACCCCCTTTTCCTCCAAAAATAGCAAAAATCCCCTAAAAAGGGAATAAAAAATATAAAATAATGAGGAAAAGGAAGAAAAAACCCTATACAGCTGCCTAAAACCATGTGTTTCCTAAAACCATGGGTCAGCACTCCACCACCAAAAAACTATAAATAGGTGATGGAGATCCCTTATTCCACATCCACAATCACAAGCACCCTTACTCTGTCAAAATCTCTCTCGAAACCCTAGTTCACCTTTGAACTATTTTCACCTTGAGAGCCACCTTTGGCCCATTCCCATCATTGGAGAAGGAGAAGGAGCATCTTCAATCTTGGAGCATCCTCTTGGACACTGCAAAGGGCTTCATCAAACCTTGACACTCAAGGTAACATTAATAGAAAAAGTCATTCTTTTCATTTGATGTTTATGTTTCATGCAATATTTTAGAAGTAATTTAATTGTTGTTTTAGCTTAATTAGTTTAATATACTGAACTGCTACTAAGGAGTCCATTCTCCTTAGTAGGTGCTCATTTGCACAAGCTAGGGGTAAAACCCTAGCTACAGTTTTGGCGACTCCCCTAGTTTTCGAATTTCTGGTTTCCGTTTTTAAAATTTTTCCTTTCGGCTGTCCCTTTTGGCCGCCGCATACCGCGTTTTTTCCCTCTGCAGTCGCGTCCCGACCGCGCCTTTCAGGCCTTTACCTGCGATCCGACCGCGGCTCTCAGACTGCTTCCGACGCCCTGCCGGCGGATTCAAGTCTGTTACCTGCGATCCGACCGTGGCTAATCATCCTGTTTGCCGCGATCTGACTGCGCCTGTCGGCCTTTTTCCCGCGTCGCGACTGCGGCTTTCTGCCTCTTTCGTGCGTCCCGACTGCGCCTGTTAGCCCTTCTGTCGCGACCCGACTGCGTCTTTTTCCCTGTTTCCTGCGTCCCGACTGCCTCTGTTGGCCCGATAGCCGCGACCTGACCGCCGCTGTTTCCCTTAAACCCGCGGTCGGCCTGTTCCAATTCGCCACAGACCCGCGGTCTGATTTCTGCTCTTTTCTTGTTTTGAGCCCAGCCCCTTTTGCTGCAATATTTTTTGCATCTGAACAGCCCCCTGTCCCACCTGCAGCCTCACTACCTTACCAGCCTTTCTGCAATATAATTTCTGTTCCCTTTACAGAATTCTTTTAAAAATTTTAGTGTTTTTTAAATTCAGAAAATTTTGCAAGTTAAACTTTCAATTTCCTTATTATTGATAGATTGGAAGTTGCCCCCCTTGTGGCACTTCTATTTTTGGGTTCAATACCTCACGAGCACACACTCTGTCACATAAAATCAAGTGAGCCTTAAAAAGTACCTAACTAAACCAACATTCTAACCCCACTTGGGGAACACAAAAGAATCATTGTAGTTAGGTAGGATCAGGGGGATAGGCTTCCAATAACACCCCTTGGTTATTTCACTTGAGACATAGTTGTTGTCCAAATAGGGAACCAAAATCCCCTAGTACTTTTTGGCACGGTCACGACCAGTTTATTAGAGGGCCTCTCCCTTAGGAGGGTTGAAGTCGGGAGACTGGTTCCGGAGGCCTGAGTGGAATACCGCACTCCATTCAGTAACCGAAGGGCTACCTTTCGCGGTTCGCGGGATATCCCTGTATAGGGGTATTGCGGTCAACGAACTAAACGGCAGATTCACCTTTCTGAACGTGTCATGAACGGGGTATCTTAGTTGCCATTCTTCTAGGATTGACTACCCGGTGTCCCTCCCGGTAGGGGGATATCATAGCCACTTGGCTTTCCTACTCATATTGTCTGACTTGGATTTCATCACCTTGCAGAGGATATGTTTAGTTGAGTCAGAATACTTTTAGCTAGGTGTTTGCATGCTCCTTTACCTCCCTTTGGTCTAGTGAGTCCACCATTTTTCTTTTTTAGGAAACCTGCTGCTTGTTGGTATTCTGACCATCTTTGTTGTTACTCCACCTATTGTAGCACAGCTGTTGCAGTGGGTGTTTTGAGTTGGTTGTTGGCCTGAGTGCCTTGTTTTTTTAGCTCTCCTTCTGCACACTCGGTTGCATTAGGATTTTTGAGCTGTTTTTATACTCACCTCAACCCACAGAGACTAGACACCATCTGTCACCATTGAGTCCCCGAGACATTCTCGGCGCCTCAGGGGCGAGCCCCCACAGCACGGTTCTCTTGACACCACTCGTCATAGATTTCGATCATTGTCCGTTGATACCACTCATCACAGATCCAGAGCCTTGTCACTTGACTCCACTCGTCAGCGACGTAGGCCTCCGTCACCAGATAGTGACGCCCCTTACTTTACCTCTGATTCTGACGAAGAGTCTGAGAACCCTATTTATACTGCCCCTACTAGCCCCATGGCTGGTACGACTTCCACTCCATTTGTCATAGGGACCATTAGTGGCACATCCACCACTACACCAGTTACTACACCTGTTTTTGGTATGCCCTCCATGGGGCAACCATCTACCGTTCCCCTCACGGTACCTATACCCACAGCGGGAATACCCATCCCCACTACATCAGTGGCTCACACTACCCATGGTGGTGCTGGACCATCCTCCACTACCTCAGTTCCCCCACTTGGGGGCACCACCCTAAATCTTGTCCCTCCACTTGGGGGCACTGGCCCCAACTTGGTCCATAGCACTACGGTGTCACAGCCTTCTTCCAGTTTGCCATTCATGGCTAGCCTTAACCTACCTGACCTGGCCAGATTGACCAACGATCCTATTCGACACGACCCTACATGGCCTCATATGCCTACCAAGCTCCCCTCGGACATCCCTAAGTTCGAGGGCAAGGCCGGTGAGGACCCACAAAACCATATCATGTCTTTCCACCTATGGTGTTCCTCTAACTCCATAGTAGACGACTCTGTTCGCCTCCGTCTCTTACAGCGCACCTTCACTGGCTCTGCAGCCAAGTGGTATATTGAGCAGCCTCATGGGACCCACGCCACCTTTGCTTCCCTGGCCTCGACCTTCCTGCAGTTCTTCCAGTTGCCTGTCCGCTATGACGCGGGTGTTGAGATCCTTCTATCTTGTAGACAAAACACGGCTACCCATATCACGGACCACATCCATGAGTGGCGTCGACGCCGTAGCTTATGCAAGATCAAACTTGACGACCGTATCTTCCTAGATTGGTTCCTCAAATCCCTTCTCCCGGTTATCGCTAAGGATGTGGCCTCAGAAAGACCCCAGTCTGAAGAAGAAGCCATCCTTAAGGCCCAACAGTTCGACCTCATTTACTCCCAATCGGGTTACCTTTATACCATTATACCTGACGCCCCTCGCGGCGAGTCCTCCCAGCATGATGCGCCGGGGGCATCCCACGCTGCAGATGGTATCATTGGCCGTGTTTCTTCGCATCCCCAACCATTTTCTATAGCACGTCCTACCCCTGGCCCCGACCTGTCGCGGGCTACCTCCCAGTCCGGAGCAACCAACTCGTATGCTCCCATGACACATCACCATTCCCACGGACCCTCATGTCCACCTCAGTGCTTCGGGTATGCGACTCCTGCTTATGCTCCTCCAGTCGCCCCTCAGCCTTACTACCATCAGCAGGCTGCCCCAGCTCCTGCGCCTTCACAAGCCCCACCCGCTTATTATCCGCCCCAGGCAGCCCCTGCGACACATCCACAACCTGCTCCGCAGTCCTATCAGCAACCCCCTCAAGTTGCTGCACCTGCTCAGCCTCAACCTACATATCATCCTCCGCAGCCTGCTCCTGCACCTGCGTAACCTCAAAATCCACCTGCTGCCCAAGGGCAAGTTTACGCCCAACAAAACCCGCAGCAAAACCAGAATAACCAACGTAACCAGGGCCAACAGAACCGCGGCAAGGGCCGTAATCGGGGAAACAACCAACCTGCAGACCAAGCTGGTCAACCGGCTAATCCCCCCGACAACAACAATGCGGCCCCCGCTACTCAAAACCCTGATCGCCCGCCCAAGCAGGCCAAAACCCCAATCTGCGAACAAACCACCCTTGTTCTATTTGCGGAGTCTATGGACATTACACACACGCTTTCCCACATTTAGAGCGAGCTCGGCAGCTCTGGGTTGACGAGGCCCATCGCCAAGGGCATGCGGCTCCCCAAGCACCGCCCAACCCCCCCAACCTCAGCAACCCCCTTTGGTGCTGCAAAACCCATTACCGACCCAAGGCGTAGTGAACACTCAGCCGTTGGCTCCCCATCAAGCCCATACGCCCCAACAACAACAGATCACTTACGCTGCTCCTGATCAACCCATGTTTGACTCAGGTACCCACCACTTACTGATGATGTCATCCACTGACGTCAACCTCCAGACCCGTCGGAACCAATATGGCTCCACCTCTGAAGCCACTCCCACGGATAAACCTACTAACGCCCATCCCACCGATCAGGCGTTACGTATACCTCCGCCTCCCATAGACGGCGCTGCGAAAGCACCTCGTTTCCCACTTCGCCGAATCAACAATAACCCTAACGCGCGCGCTGCGTCAAACTACAACATCGTAGACGACCTAGCCCAATCTCCCGCAGCCATGTCTGCGTTAGAAGTCTTGAAGAACTGCCCTTCCCAGCGCAAGACTTTACTTTCCGCCATTGGGGGGATTGACCCAACTGATTCACATTTGATGGCGTTTGATTTAGACCAGTCTGAACCACGCCTACCTTCCAGCTTAGCCTTCCAAGTTACTGTCTCCGTTAGGAATCTTGTTATCCATCGGTGCATCATCGATGAGGGTGCCTCCACATGCGTTATGTCTACATTTGTATGGCAGAAGCTAGGATCCCCTCCTCTCCAGCAGTCCACCACTGCGTTACGTGCCTACGACGGTCGTTCGGCCCAGCCCCAAGGCCTTCTACCCAACGTTCCAGTCCAGTTAGGTGGTAAAACAGTCCTTATTGACATAGAGGTAATCAATGCCCAATTGGATTACAACCTTCTACTTGGCCGCAGCTACATGTATGCCATGCGGGCGGTTGCCTCTTCTGTCTTTCGCACCATGATGTTCCCCCATGAAGGACGCGTGGTTAAGATTGACCAGCTCACCTACTATGATCCCAGTGCTCCGGCGGCACCGGAAAATGTTCTCCCCATGGTTGAACAACCTGTTTCCCCTGCCACCACCTCGTTTGTTTCCTCTACGGGGCCTGGAGTCTACTCAGACGCGCCGATGACCTCCACCTTTCAATCCATTCCTCCGCCGTCATCTACGCCCGAAATGTCTGATTTATGTACCTTGTCTCACGACAACCTACCACCTAACACTCAACCACCCTTGTTGCCAAAACCACCACTGGTACCTAGCCACATTGGTGTTACACCGATCCATACGATCCCCTTCCTAGTCCCTCCATCGGGAGTAGTAAGCGCTCCGGTCATGGCGACCCTTAGCCTCCCTGGGTTAACCTTGGGATTACCTGTATGGTATCTTTCGCCTCCCGTTCGCCCGCCGACACCAGATGTCGTCCTCCAGCCGGTGCAACCCATGGCTACTACCACTCAGCCACCTCCCGGTGTCTCTACCCCTTCGTCCTCCACGACACCTCCTCCTACTCCCAAACCCACTGGGGGCAGAGATCCCCAACCTTACACTGCCGTACCACCTCCCAAGACAGTCAAGAACCCTCCAGTGTTTCGTGCTCCTCCCAAATGCTCGCTGTGTGACGAGTTGGGCCATGCGACCCACCAATGTCCACAGTTACCATCCCTACAGAAACACATGCAGATGCTCGACGATGACCCTAACATCCCAGTTGTCGAACTCAACCCCACTCCCAAGCCTAAAGATAAGTCCCTACGTACCAACCACTCCTGCGCCATATGCGGTGTTTACGGGCATTACTCCCATCA
The DNA here is from genome assembly GCA_027924585.1 of Larix kaempferi. Lineage (NCBI taxonomy): Eukaryota > Viridiplantae > Streptophyta > Pinopsida > Pinales > Pinaceae > Larix > Larix kaempferi. The sequence continues at coordinate 16,023,061 of BSBM01000269.1, read as the reverse complement.
TTGTCCCGATCTCCCGGACTACAGAGAAGCTCTCTACGAGATGAACAATCTGGATCTTGAGACGGCACCACCGACCATTGAGGAGATCTACCCCCCAGACTCTTCACCTTCCGGAGAGGTTAATACCATCTATATGATCTCTTCAACCACTACCCCCCTCGTCAACCGACTTGACGACGCAAATTTTCCGTACCGATGAGGAGATTCTTGAGGCCCTTACTGCCCCGGATTATCCCTGGGATGATATGCATCATCGTTCCTATTTCATCCCAGAAGAATCCTCCTCTAGCACAGCTAACCAATTCACGGTTGAATCCAAAGACTTCCTCCCCACCAAGGTCGACTGGTTCAAGGACCCTATTCCTGCTCCTGATGCCTTCGAGGAAGGTAACATGGCCAACATCTCACCTGTCATCCAAGTTGATATCGCTGCCCCAGGACGTGCCCCTGAACTCATCACTTTAGGAGCATTCTGCAGTAAAACAAGAGATTGAGGACTACATAAACCTTTTCCGAGAATTCCGTGATGTCTTTGCCTGGTCCTATACCGAACTGCCCGGGCTTGACCCCACCATTATAGAACACCACCTTGACACCTTTGAGTCAAGGGGCATAGTAGATTACCTCGACCCTGGGATAGGGGGCATGATCAATCCTTTTGAATCTTCCCCATCACATCTATCTCAGCATGTCAATGGACCCATTGTTCAAACCAACACATATGTGATCCACAATCACAAACCCTATGCACATAGCATGGGGGCAGGTCATTAACCCTGCTCACTTTTCACATGAGTGATCTCAACCATTTTTGAGGTCACATATCACTTGTATATTTGATTTGATTTGATACACATAGTTCTTTCCTTTGACCATTTCGGAGTCCTTATGACCTCCGTTTTTCGCACCATTTGCACTGTCGGATTCATTTTTTCGTGCCCGTGATGATGCTTGAGATCATTTCTCGCTCTCACCAGGACCAATATCAACATTGTGTCCAGACACCACTAGTCGCCTCGGTTTGCGTGCCACATCGGCCGTTCTCCGTGTTTCACATGTTTTATATCATCGGATTCATTTTTCCGAGCTGGTGATGATGCTTGAGATCATTTCTCGCTCTCACCTCCAGATTTTCTGGGCATTTTTCAAAAATGCCCCTGTCACCTCGGTTTGCGTGCCACATCGGCCGTCACCCGTTTTTGACATCCTTTATATCGCCGGATTCATTTTTCCGAGCTCGTGATGATGCTTGAGATCATTTCTCGCTCTCACTCGGTACAATTTCAACATTGTGTCCCAACACCTTGCTGCCTCGGTTTGCGTGCCACATCGGCCGCCATCGGATTGTTCCACATTTTTACATGAGCCATTCACTCCTGTCATACTGCAAATGTTTCGTTATTTTGCCATCATTTCATCTACCCCGCAAGGAGGTCCATCAGTGTTCCCACCTACCCTCGTTCTTGGTCATCATTACTAAACCTTGATTGAACACTTCCTCCTTGCCTGGCCATTCCTTTTGTTCGGTATAATTTTATCCCTTTTTCGGGCCGGATAAGTCCTTTACGAAAAAGGCACTTAGGGAGTTTCCGTTAAGCTCTTTTCTGACTCCTAAAAGAATGAAAAGATCGTCGAGCAAACTTGCTTCCTTTCATGCTCGTTAAAGTACCTGAAAGGGCGTCTATCTGGTATAAGTTTAACCCTTTTCCGGACCTGGTAGACTAATTACGAAAAAGGAATACTCTAGTCACACCGGCTAGAAGAGTTCTTCATTGCATCCTTTTATGCTTCTTTGGGCCTTGGAGACTAAATCTACGAAGAAGCAACCCCCTGGAGTCTTCTTACTTGCTTTCAGACTCTCTAAAATTGAAAGCAACCACGAGCATGCACTGTCCTGGGCTCGGAAAATCCACACGACAGTACCATTCCATCACTTCAGAGTCTTCTTATCGCTTTCAGACTCCTTAAAATTGAAAGCCACCACGAGCATGAACTGTCCTGGGCTCGTAAAATCCACACGACAGTACCATTTTACACACACTTCTTCTAGTTCCTTAACCCATGAAGAAGTATCCTCCCGTGCCTCATGGCACTGTGATCGATCATCTCGGCAGCACCCCCAATCAGGTCGCCTTTGTTCAGAGTATTCTGCAGTCTCCTGCCATTGTACACCAGCTTGAGTCTCCCTCAGCCAGTTATCCTCCCAGATCCATTACAGCTATGATCCCTTTCCCCTCAGTCAGTTTCATATGCTGCCAGATCATTCCCATTATCATACTCTGAACAAAGGAAGTTTGAGTCCACCCACTCTATTTGCCCAGTTGTCCCTCCACAGTTTGTCAGTCCTGCCATCAGTACTATCACATTTCGGTCTTATACCTCGTGCTCCTGTCAAGGAACCATCATTGCCTTGATAGTTGCAGGTCTCCCTCTGTCGACGACAGCTCCTCTATTCCAGAGGATAGGCCCAGAGGTCCCTACGCCTTGGACTTATCACCATCTGTGGTAAGTGCCTACGGATCATTCTGAGAGGAGTCATCATTGCCTCTCCGAGTGGTTGTTCCTCACATGCTCGACTTCAGCACCTTGATCGCATCGTTGAGGATCGCGTAGGATTATATCCCATCAGCTTTTAGTCGAAGACCCCGGATTTCCCCCGACTCTAGCACATTGGTGAGTCATTTCGGAACGCCCAGTTATATGTTCCTATGGATGTCCGGGCTGCGTTGGCGATTGTATTCGGAAGCCATCCAGTTACATGCTTCCTTGAGTACCCAGTTTCAGTCCCAGATCAGTTCCAGTTCAATGTACCATTGTGAGTATGACCCCAGTCACTATGATCCAGCAGCTCATCAGTTCCTTTGGTACCACACTCAGTAGCACTGTTGATCGTTCCAGTGCACCATTTATCCAGTTCGCACATGATCCGCTCAGCAGTATGTCCCAGATTTTGTGTTCCCTCTGGACACTTATGATGTACACAGTGGTTATGTATTTTTCAGGTCCCCCTTTTTTCGGGCCTCACAGTTATGTTTATGTATCTTGATACGAGCATGGGTATGCCCGCCTCGTCCATATATTGAGATTATTCCTCATTCAGTATTTGAGGTCATGTATATTTCAGGTCCCCATTTTTTGGACCCCATTGTTATTGTTATGTTATATCCTGATACGAGCATGGGAATGCCCGCCTCGTCCATATGATCAGATGATTCCTCATCCATTATTGAGGTTATGTACTTTTAGTTCTTGCAGTCGTTCGGGATCGTTGTTCCGGGCTTCAGTTTGTTTCTTCTCTTCTCTCCACACCCAGGAAAACCATTCATGACTTATGATGTCCATCGGCCATACGATGAGCTCCTGCCCTCGCACATCAGGGGGCAATCTGTTAACACCCAAAAAGTGCTCACTAGCTCATTTACCACATTATATGGCTCATTTGTCCATTTTCCTACCATTTTCCCCTTAAAATCCCCAAAAATCCCAAAAAATCCCTCTAAAAAGCCTCCAAAAGGCCTAAAATGCCTCCAAAAGGCCACAAAACCCTCAAAATAGCCTAAAAAAGGCTAAAAAAACCCCCTTTTCCTCCAAAAATAGCAAAAATCCCCTAAAAAGGGAATAAAAAATATAAAATAATGAGGAAAAGGAAGAAAAAACCCTATACAGCTGCCTAAAACCATGTGTTTCCTAAAACCATGGGTCAGCACTCCACCACCAAAAAACTATAAATAGGTGATGGAGATCCCTTATTCCACATCCACAATCACAAGCACCCTTACTCTGCCAAAATCTCTCTCGAAACCCTAGTTCACCTTTGAACTATTTTCACCTTGAGAGCCACCTTTGGCCCATTCCCATCATTGGAGAAGGAGAAGGAGCATCTTGAAGCTTGGAGCATCCTCTTGGACACTGCAAAGGGCTTCATCAAACCTTGACACTCAAGGTAACATTAATAGAAAAAGTCATTCTTTTCATTTGATGTTTATGTTTCATGCAATATTTTAGAAGTAATTTAATTGTTGTTTTAGCTTAATTAGTTTAATATACTGAACTGCTACTAAGGAGTCCATTCTCCTTAGTAGGTGCTCATTTGCACAAGCTAGGGGTAAAACCCTAGCTACAAGACAGATGATAAAATTCCCGCAAATGCTTTAAATGTTCCTTCAAATTCTTGGAGCATATCAGTATATCATCAATGAAGACTAATGCCCATCCCTTTTCTCTGAAAATATCTTCAATCCTCTTTTGAAATTCTGAGGGAGCATTGTTTATCCCAAAGGGTAAGACTTTCCACTGATATTGGCCATGAGGAACAACAAAGGCAGTTTTAAATCTATCTTTAGCATCAATTCCAATCTGATAAAATCCATATTTTAGATTGAACTTACTGAATATAGAACATCCAGCAATTCTCTGCAGAAGGCTAGCTTTATCAGGTAAAGGATACCTGACTTTTTGGAGTATTGCATTGAGAGGTTTATAATTTACAACCAATCTGGGTTTTCCTCTTTTTATCTATGAATTTTTATTGACAACAAAGGCTCTACAGGCCCAAGGACTCTTAGAGGGCTCAATCAATCATTTTGAAAGCAACTCTTTTATTTCATTGGCACAGAATCCCCTTTCAAAGGGAGACATCAGTCTAGCAGAGGCTTTCATGGCTTTGTGTTTTACCAGAGGATCAAAGGGAAGGGAAACAAAATATTTCTCTCTGGTCCAGAAAGCATTAGGGATTTCTGAAGTACAATCCTTTTCTCGGCCAAGGATTTTTCCTTATGCATTTCTGCATAAGCAATGCATCTTTCCATTTTGAACAGTTCTGCAATGTTTGGCTTAAGGTCTGTTTTCTTAGCAGGGTTCTTGCATTTCGATTGAGCTTCAAAGGATAGGGGACATGAGATCGAATTTCCATTTATGGTGCAAGTAAACAACACTTTCTTTGTATCCACAGTGATAGGGCTGACTCTATTAAGAAACTCTGAACCTAGAATACAATCATCTTTTATGCTATCTAATCTATTCAAAGATAAAGCGTTTAGACATCTACCTACTTGCCTGGGGAAATTTGCTACTCTACCTGAAAGCTGTACAGGGGTTCCTTCTATAGAAACTCCATGATCTGAAGCCTTTTCCCAGTAAAATGAGGGGATTGCATCACCTTTTGCTAGATTCATCTGACATCCTGAATCAATCATGCAATCCATCTTATAAAATTTGAACTCTGGAGGACAAAACAAAACTTGAATATACATTTTAGGACCTGTGAAAAGTCCTAAGAATGGTTCTGGAAACATTGTGAGACTATTATGAGAATTTTTTTTAGGCGAATCCTCATTATGCTCTGGGTTCTTTAAAGCTTCTTCATACTGCCTACTCATTTCATCATCATAAGACTGATCTTTTTCCTGGATTGTTCCCTCAAGTAGTCCTTTTAAGTCTTCGATTTTCCTTACAAGCTTTCGAAGGGAACTCTGCTTTTCCTTGATTTGTAATATGAGCATATTTTCTTTGTCTTGTCTAAACTGTTGTCTATCCTTATGTTCTACCGGATAGTGTTTGTATAAATCTACAGGATTGTAGAATGCAGGGTTTTCTCTTCTGATTGATTTTTTCTTTCTTTTAGTAATGACAACAATCTTTGTTTTTCTTCTCTTAATTCTCCTCTGAGAATATATTAAAAAACAAGAATTTTTTAGAGTTGTCGATTAATTGAAGCTATTTGCTGTTGAGGAGATGGTTTAGCTGAAGTTAAAAACATAAAATAAGAAAAATCAAAATTTGGAGGTCCTTCACACCCCCCTAAATTTGCTTCCGAAGCACAATCGAAGTCGGAGGAGGAAGAATCCGAACTGGAGGGAGGAAATTTATTTAATTGGATGGAAGAATCTGATTCAGAAGAATTCTCCTCAGGGAGAAATATAATTTCACCCGAAGGATATTGGTCGGATGTACAGGAGCAGAGATCCCACCAGGATGGATCTAGTTGGGAAAAAAATGCTGCAAGCTTAGGCTTGGATTTCTTTTGTGGACATTTACTTTCCCAATGCCCTTTCTTACTACAAATGAAACAGTTTTCTTTGTCTGCTTGTTTAGACCTTTTACGAACAAAATCTTTCTGATAAAAAGGGCGGCGAGATTTCTTATGATAAGGCTTATGATCCTTGTGCTTATAAGCTTTGGTAGGATGGAATCTAGGGGCGCTTGTATGGAATCCTTTCTTTTTTGGTTTACAGTGGAAGGATTCTTTGCCAAAATGCCCTCGATTGTAAGCACCACATCCCCAATCTGGCATCTTTGCCACATATTTACAAAAACTACGGGAATACATGGATTGGTGCCTTTTAAAATCTCATCTGACTCTTTTTTCAAGGCAATGTTCTTGCCAGGTTTCCATGATAAAAGCATGGAGTTGGGCTAAAGAAATTTCTCGAAGAGTTATTTTCTTATCTTTCAGAAATTGTTCCATGGCATCTGGAACATGACCAGGGAAACTCCAGAGATAGTGCTTCAAATACGCTGGTTCACCTGATTTACCAGATGATATAAGGAGATTCTGCATATAGCAGAAGTATTTCTCACTTTGACTTAAGTCACATATTCTGGCAGACATAAATAAAGAAGCTAAATGTCTGTAGTCTTCTTTATCATCAGGACCATAGAATTATTTTCCCAAGGCTTGCAGTATCTGCTGGTATGCATCATCTGCATTCATAATTTCATCTTTTGCTTCTTGAGGTAGCCATTGCCACCATTCACACGCTAGGCCAGACAATCAAACAATTAACTGTAAACTTAACTGTTGTCTAGAGATGTTAGTATCTTGGGTCTTTTTATACAAAACCCACTGACCAAGAAGCTGTATGTACGACTTAACTTCTGCCCTTGACTGACATTGAATATTGAGAACTGGCTGTTCAAGCATTTGTGACATAAGATTGTTCATTCCATTTATTCCAAAATAGAATTTGTGAGAAGGTGCAGAGGAGGCATCTTGTATATGGGTATCAAAAGTAGGAGGAGGAGGACCTGGAAAAGAGGAAGACCCACTTTCCTGACTGATTCCGGAAGTGGTTAGGGTATTCTCTTATCTAGTGGGAAAATCCATCATAGCCAAATATTTCTCAGATAAAGCAGGAGGCATGCTATGAAATTGGGTGACTAGGCTATGAATTCCTTGGAATTCTTCCTCATCTTCACCAAAAGAAAACTCTGGTCTATCGTCCTCATCTTCACCAAAAGAAAACTCTGGTCTATCGTCCTCATCTTCACCAAAAGAAAACTTTGGTCTATCATCCTCATCTTGGATACTCAGCAACCAGAAAGAGTAACTTTTCGAGTGTTGTCTCTGGTGTCCTTTCATTGCAAGGGACATTACTTCCTGGCTGCCTGGAGCAGCTTTCTTTTTCAAATCTTGGGTTTTAGTTAACAATTTTCTCAAGACATCCAGTCGTTTCTCAGTTTTAATATGAGCTGTTGAAATAACAGACTTGATTTCTTCTGTATCATGCAACAGATGATCCAGAAATAACATATATATACAGACTTGATTTCTTCTGTATGAGATGTTAAAATAGCATACTTGGGCTTGATATATATACACACACACACACATATATATATGTATATATGCATATATATAACACACACACACACACACATATATATATATGTATATATGTATACATATATATACATAACACACATATATACATACACACACATATATATGTATATATGCATTATACATAACACACACACACACATATATATACATGCATATATGTGTGTGTGTGTGTTATGTATAATGCATATATAAATATATATGTGTGTGTATGTATATATGTGTGTTATGTATATATATGTATACATATATATGTATATGTATATATATGTATACATACATATTTATATATACATATATATATATATAGATGTATATATATAGGGCGTACACTACCATTATAAGGTGTACACAATTAGGGCCCTGATCGACCAATAAAGATAATACTAATATGATAATAGAAATGTAATGTCACAATATATAGGGCTAACATTCCCCTCCCCTTCAAAAAAGTGTTGTCTTCGACACTTGATTAACTTTGGATGTTTATGCATGAAGAAGTCATCTTCTCATGTTGCCTCTTCCATTGGAAAGTTCTTCCACCTAATTAGGCACTCAGTATTCGCTTGATTTCATAGTTTATCAATCATTCTCTCAATGATTATTTTAGGTTCTAGTATTAAATTCCCATCTTCATAAATCTATGGTAAAATAGTATGGATTGGGATCTTGTCACCAGTTACTTTTTTTAGGAAAGAAACATGGAAGACTGGATGTAAACATCAAGTTGGCGGTAACTCCAATTTATAAGCATACTTCCAAACCTTTGCAACACCTTATAGGGACCATAGTACTTCAGTGCCAATTTGTTGTCCTTCTTTTGTTGCTTGAGGAACATTTGTCTATATGGTTGTAGCCTAAAAAATACCCAATCTCCCACTTCAAAATCCCTTTCACTATGATGTTGATTTGCTTGTTGTTTCATCCTATTTTGTGCTATAACCAAGTTATCCTTCAATAAGTGGAGAACTTATTGTTGGTGCTCTATGTGATCCTCCATGACTTGAACCTTAGCTTTCTCTTTCAAGGATGATGTGATGGAAGGACGATGATAGCCATCAAGTGCCATAAATAGTGACTTTTTTATGAAGTATGGAAAGATGTGTTGTACCACCATTTTTCCAAGGGAAACCATTTAACCCTTTGTGTTTGTTTATCAAACGCAAAGAAACGAAGATGCACTTCTAAGCATTTATTCACAATATCAGTTTGACCATCATATTGAGGATGGCAAGAGGAATTGTGAGCCAAATGAGTTCCCAAACAAGAAAATTATTCCTTCCAAAAATTTCCAATGAAAATTGGATCTCTATCACTTGTAATAACCTTGGGGGTTTCATGTAGGTTCTGAATTGTTTCCATGAATGTCGCATCTATTGTACCTGATGATTTAAAAGGATTGGAAAGAGAGCAAAAATGGGCATACTTTGAGTCGATCCACCACTACCATGATGACAGTACTTCCTTCTGACTTTGGTAGACCCTGTTAGTTTTTCATAATTTTCAATTTGATCTAAGATCTTAACTGAGAGACTAACATGTACATCATATCTACAGCATATCAATCATGGACATAATAATGCAAGCACACAAGAGACAAAGAGTTTCACCGGGGAAAACCAAGAAGGTGAAAAACCCCGCAGCTTCCTCAGAGATAGATAGAGCAATGATACAACCCAAGCATAAGAGATAGTCTTCTCCTAGCAGCTGATCCTCCTCCTCACATGTGTGCCACTTTTCGAGTGATGGAAGAGTGAGTAATGAGATGATCAAATAGAGATATTCCGATCTCTATTTATAGTTGTCCTGTCCCGTCCAATAAACTAACAAAGTCGACTTGTCTAACTCAGTCCCCATGGTTACATTAATCCGGGCCGACCCCACACTCGGTGGTCTAATAACCCTTTTACCCACATGACTCATACAGGGATGACCCCATCAAGGTGTTATAATAACCCATCAAGTATAAGTTGCAACACTTACAATATAAATGACGACACTTCCGTATAGAGGAATAATAACATCTCTATAGGAATACAAACACTTATGTATAGAGGAATAATAACATCTCTATAGGAATACAATATACATGGGTGAAATACATTCCAAAGTTACAATTACATCAACACTCCCTCTTAACTAGGAAGGTATTTCTCGACACAGATCTGCTAGCACAAGTCTTCTTCTATGGATCATCGTCACTGGATCATTGTCATCGAATCATCATCGTCATCATCACTGCTGTTGCTATCTCAATCAATCTCCAATCCACTCATCATAGGAAGTTCTACAGATCCAGTCCTTTTTCATACTAGATGTAGGCCCACCACCTGCAGGTCTTCATCACTGGCCATACTGTGGAATCCTCAGGATTGATTACGTGCATCAACAAAACCTCGAAAGAGCATCCCAGGCATTTTACGAGCACACAACTCAACCTATCCGATCTCCCAGGATCTTTTACATGTGACTGTCACAAAACCTTAAAAGAGTGTCTTACCAAGCAAGATCTCTAAAGAGCATCTGAGGCCTTTTTCATCCTATCCAGATCTCCAGGACTTATTACATGTGACCCCTACCACAAAACCTTAAAAGAGTGTCTTTTCAAGCAAGATATCTAAAGAGAATCTGAGGCCTTTTTCATCCTGTCCAGATCTCTAGGACTTATTATATGTGGTCCCCACAAAACCTTAAAAGAGTTTCTTTCCAAGCAAGATCTCTAAAGAGCATCTGAGGCCTTTTTCATCCTGTCTAGATCTCCAGGACTTATTACATGTGGTCTAGCAAAACCTTAAAAGAGTGTCTTTCTAAGCAAGATCTCTAAAGAGCATCCGAGGCATTTTTCATCCTGTCCAGATCTCCAGGACTTATTACATGCTACCCTTGCACAACCTGTCCATGACCACATAGTATCAACCTGATACTAACCATACATCGTCCTGATGTACATGATCATCCTGATCATCATCACTGCATCGTCCTGATGCATGTCATTTGGAGCAACATCCTGAAGCTCGTCATCCATGATCATCCTGATCATACAATGCATCCACCTGATGCATACCAAGTATCTACCTGATACATATCAACATACATGATCTACTTGATCATACAATGTATCCACCTGATACATATATAGATACATGATCCACCTGATCATATAATGTATCCACCTGATATATATCAAGCATCCAACATGATGCATATACAGAGCAGTAACTAGAGCATCGTCCCGATGCTCATCATCCAACACATACATCCATAGCCATGGAAGGATCCTCCTCTCACCATGCTCGGAATGGCTCCTGCAAATGTGTCCATCACTTCTTCCTCGAAGTGTCATCAATTTGAAGAACACCAAGCCTCTCTCTAAAGTAATCGAACTTCACTCTGGCTAGTGGCTTCGTCAGCACATTTGCAACCTGCTCATCTGTCGCAACATACAAGAGCTTCACTGCTCCTCTCTGCACCATAACCCTGATATAGTGATATTTGATCTCAATGTGTTTCGACCTGTCGTGGAACACTGGGTTCTCATACATCTTCATACAACTTTGGTTGTCACAAAAGATACCAGTAGCATCCAACGGGAGATCAAATAACTCAGACAGTAGCTTCCTCAGCCATACTACCTCACAACTAGCCGAACAAGCTGCAACATACTCTGCCTCAGCTGTACTCAGTGCTACACGGGACTGCTTCCTGCTAAACCAAGAGATCACACCTAATCCCATACTGAAGCAGCACCCAGATGTGCTCTTCCTATTTGCAGCACTGCCTGCCCAATCTGAATCAACATAACCCTGCAGGTTAAACTTTTGATTCGCATCATACTTGAGCCCATAATCAATTGTACCCTTCAGGTACCTCAGAATATGCTTTACAGCAACCATGTGAACACCTCTCGGATCCGTCAGGAACTGGCTCAATGTGTTCACAGCAAAGCAAATATCTGGTCTCGTATTCGTCAGGTACATCAAGGACCCAATCATTTGATGATACACCGTGACATCAACCGGATCAGATGAAGCATCACACAGAAGCTTCAGGTTCAATGCCATAGGTGTGGCCATGGCCTTGCAGTCCATCATCCCGAACCTCTTCAAGATCTCTACTGCATACTTCCCTTGTCCAAGGAAGATTCCATATGCACTCTACCACACCTCTATGCCTAGAAAATAGTGCATCATCCCCAAGTCTTTCATCTCAAACTCGAAAACAAGCTTCATCTTGGTGTCGGTAATCAACCCATCCTCACCTGTTACAAACATGTCATCCACATACAATAGTAGTATCACAGGATTTCCTTCCTCAACCTTGTAGTAAAGGTTGGAATCCGCTTTACTCTTGGTAAAGCCCAAACTGGATAGAAAGCTCTCTATCCTACCATACCAAGTCCTAGGAGCTTGCTTCAAGCCATACAAGGCTTTCTTCAACCTGCACACATATGACTCCTTGTCATATGTCTCAAAACCGAGTGGCTGCTCCACATACAATTCCTCTTCGACTACACCATTCAAGAAAGTTGTCTTGACATCCATATCGTGTATCTTCCATCTCATCACTACAGCCAGAGCAAGTACTGATCTGATGGAAGTGTATCTAGCTACAGGTGCAAAATTCTCTTCATACTCTATTCCCTCTTTTTGAGAGAAGCCACGAGCTACAACCCTCGCTTTGTATTTTTCTATGCTATCATCTGCAACATGCTTGATCTTATAGATCCACTTGGAAGTCGCAACAGATTTCCTTTTAGGTCTTGGGACCACGTCCCAAACATCATTCTTCATGATCGACTGGTACTCCTCGATCATGGCATTCTTCCCGAATCCTGGGAACTTCAATATCTTCAATAGATAATTTTTTTGTTGAACAAATGTTGTAGTCCTTCTTTTGTAGGTGATGGTATACGATCTTTCCTACAAAACAAGTTAAATTGCATGATTAGAAGCATCTCATAGTTTTTAGAACAAATTCTTACACATAAATAAATATGCCATTCAGTCATGCAATTATCTTAGCCAATGCTTCAATACAACATTTATCCATATCCCTTAACTTTCTAGATGCCTTCCAATCTCTACTAGAACATTGTTAAGAGTGTGCACAAATCCCAACATGTCAGCAAAGAGGTTTCATTCTAGATAAGTAGCAATGGAATGTTGTATAGTGCCATAGGCCACTTACCCATTGGATGCATATTAGTAGTATATTGTTCATTAATGCAATTATTCTAATATGCATAATACATACCCTAAGTCTAGGAACATAAGCATATACATCATTGAACAATATTAATCAAATATACAAGAAATGAGAATTTAAATACTTATCTTTGTTTGGTTTGTAGGGTGGACTCCCTCTCAATATTTGCTTCCTTGCAGGAACTACTGGAGTGTGATCCCTCTTGATCTTTGCTTTCTGGATTACCTGTCCTTGAGCTTATATCCATCCTTGATCACTTATGCATACTTACTAGTATCATCATTGCGTTATCCTCGAGGTATCATACATACATTCATTAGTATAATCTCAATACTATCAAAACACAATAATCTTAAACATGTATAGTCATGATCATTTCAAACACAGATAATAAACATTAGTATTCAAGGTTTCAGGGAATACTTCTTTTACTCATGCATATTCTTATTTGACCAAAGTACTTTTCTGGTTAGTCATATCATCAATCAAAGTAAGAGACATAATATGCATAAACCCTTGATTACCTACATTTCTAACTTCATGAATAATCATTATCAACCATACAACAGTATAAGATCCTAACACAAGGTAGGATTCTAACTTGATATAGGAAAAACATACCTGGTTATCATATTTGCTAGTTATGTCTAGCAATGCCTTCTTGTTCTCTTCAATGACTTGTGCTAGTAACCTGCAGATCTCATAGGTTAATCATTATAGGACCAAGTTATACATACCTCGTAAGTAGATCTTCTATGTGATCCATGAAAATGGATGAATCTTTGTCTTCATGTCAACATGGTCATATGTTCTTGAGCTAGAACATGATTTGTCTTTTTTGATGTACCTTTCATGTTAGCGGACAACATCAACCTCATACAACACCACAATGCATTAGTACAATCATAAGTGTCAAAACCCTAATCAATGAATATCAGCATTCATAATTTTATTAAGGTGATACGACAAGTCTAAAGTTAATCAAGATTGTACTAACCTTAAATGAAGACAAACATACCATAAACTTAATTATGAACAGATCTCGAAACATATCTGGATAAGTCATACCTGTCGAGATTGCTTGTAATCTTCTTATGTAAGGCCTTAGCCTCATCTCCCTCTGAAACAAGAACTTTTACACTTATGCAGGTGACCAATCCATTCTCTTCTAGGATTAACCCAATACACTTGAATTGCAGAAATTGGATTTGGAGATGGATTACGGTTTGTCAGAAAAACCCTAAAAATTCAAACTGTGAATTTCAAACTTCTGAAAGGATAGAAATATGCAGCTTGATGAGTTGATCAAGCTGGTATACTCAGAGTTTGAAAATTGCAAAGTTTCACCTCTCAAAATTACTTTTGAAACTTTCGGATCTTCTGGAATAGGATCCCGAACTAGGGTTTGATAAAGCCCACCCTTCTGCCCAACCAAAAGGTTCGATCCAAAGCTCTAAACTTCGATTTTTCTGAGGAGCTTCCAGCCGTGGTCATAGACTTCAGAAATTCCAACTTTTGCAGAAGCCCTAATTTTCCACCTTTCCAATCAAAATCCCGAACTAGGGTTTGATCAAGCCCGACCTTCTGTCCAACCAAAAAATTCGATCTTGGTCCCTAAATTTTGATTTTGATGAGGATCCTCCAGCCGTGGTCTCCGATACAAAATATTCCAACATTCTCCGAAACCCTAAATTCCCAGATCCATGAATGATGGTGCTCAAAATCCAATTATGTTTTGATAGAAATATGCACCTGATTGTTTCTGGTGTAACTCCAAAATTTCAGATCTACAAGGTCTTAAAATGCTTCCTGTCGTAGCCTGACCTGTTAGCTTTCCAACCCCATAGGTCTGACCTCAATTGGATTCTTTGAGAGAGAGTTATGCGAAGTGTTGCAACGTGACCTGTTTATGGGATAAAACAGGAGATCGAACTTGTATGACGTGCCACGTGTCACTGGTTCAGTTTCGGCCTCTGAAAAACTTATGAGAGAAAGTACAGTCCTTTCCCTACCTGTCACGTTTTACGAAATTTCATTTGGATCTTCCTAGCCCAAGTTATGACCTTTTTTCCTAGGTCACCTGTTTATGACTCATATCTGGAAGAGGCAGAAACCCTATATTGTATAGATCATAAATCACAAAGTACAACGAATTAGAGGTTGTCCTTTGGATGCAAGGTACATGGAGATCTTATCTTCGACCTGTGAGATTTTCAAATCTCGAAACCTCGCCAAAATTTATTTATAGTGAAAGTTCTACGATGATTGGTTTTTGCTATATCAAGCCCTAGCTTCGCAGGTGCAACAAGTGTCATAAATGCCATACCATGCCTTCTTTCAGGCTAGCTCTGATACCATGTTAGTTTTTTAGAATTTTCAATCTGATCTAAGATATGAACTGAGATAATAAAATGTACAGCATATCTACAACATATCAATCATGGACACAATAATGCAAGCACACAAGAGACACAGAGTTTCACCGAGGAAAACCAAGAAGGTGAAAAACCCCGCAACTTCCTCAAAGATAGATAGAGCAATGATACAACCTAAGCATAAGAGATAGTCTTCTCCTAGCAGCTGATCCTCCTCCTCACATGTGCGCCACTTTCCGAGTGATGGAAGAGTGAGTAATGAGATGATCAAATAGAGATCTCCCGATCTCTATTTATACTTGTCCCGTCCTGCCCAATAAAATAACAGGGCCGACTTGTCTAACTTAGTCCCCATGGTTACATTAATCCGGGCCGACCCCACACTCGGTGGTCTAATAACCCTTTTACCCACATGACTCAAACAGGGCCGACCCCATCAAGGTGGTCTAATAACCCATCAAGTATAAGTTGAGACACTTACAATATAAATGACGACACTTCCGTATAGAGGAATAATAACATCTCTATAGGAATACAAACACTTCCGTATAGAGGAATAATAACATCTCTATAGGAATACAATATACATGGGTGAAATACATTCCGAAGTTACAATTACATCAACATACCCATGATAAATTCCATTGCGACCTCTTCCAACGCTGACTTGGTATGGCTAATGGTTGTAAAAGACATGGTGTCTTGATTGTCTCCCCTTTGTTTTGTTGTCAAACCAAACATTCTACCACAAACTATTGGACATCAATTTTAAGACCTTCCCAAAAGAAATCCTTCTTGATCATGTGGTATGTTTTCAAAAACCTTGAAAGTCCTCCTATAAGAGAAGTAAGGAATATGTATATACATATCTACATATATATATTATATAATACACACATATATATATACACACACACACACATATATACATATCTACATATATATATT
Source organism: Larix kaempferi (assembly GCA_027924585.1). Lineage (NCBI taxonomy): Eukaryota > Viridiplantae > Streptophyta > Pinopsida > Pinales > Pinaceae > Larix > Larix kaempferi. The sequence goes on along the minus strand of BSBM01000269.1, from coordinate 16,006,912 downwards.
ATATACATATACATATACATATATATATATCTATATATATGTAATATATATATATATATATATAGATGTATATATATAGGGCGTACACTACCATTATAAGGCGTACACAATTAGGGCTCTGGTCGACCAATAAAGATAATACTAATATGATAATAGAAATGTAATGTCACAATATATAGCGCTAACATTCCCCTACCCTTCAAAAAAGTGTTGTCTTCGACACTTGATTAACTCTGGATGTTTATGCACGAAGAAGTCATCTTCTCATGTTGCCTCTTCTATTGGAAAGTTCTTCCACCTAATTAGGCACTCAATATTCGCTTGATTTCATAGTTTATCAATCCTTCTCTCAATGATTATTTTAGGTTCTAGTATTAAATTCCCATCTTCATAAATCTATGGTAAAATAGTATGGACTGGGATCTTGTCACCAGTTACCTTTTTTAGGCAAGAAACATGGAAGACTGGATGTAAACATCAAGTTGGCGGTAACTCCAATTTATAAGCATACTTCCAAACCTTTGCAACACCTTATAGGGACCATAGTACTTCAGTTCCAATTTGTTGTCCTTCTTTTGCTGCTTGAGGAACATCTATTTGTATGGTTGTAGCCTCAAAAATACCCAATCTCCCACTTCAAATTCCCTTTCACTATGATGTTGATTTGCTTGTTGTTTCATCCTATTTTGTGCTATAACCAAGTTATCCTTCAATAAGTGGAGAACTTATTGTTGGTGCTCTATGTGATCCTCCATGGCTTGAACCTTAGCTTTCTCTTTCAAGGATGATGTGATGGAAGGACGATGATATCCATAAAGTGCCATAAATGGTGAATTTTTTATGAAGTATGGAAAGATGTGTTGTACCACCATTTTTCCAAGGGAAACCATTTAACCCTTTGTGTTTGTTTATCAAACGCAAAGAAACGAAGATGCCCTTCTAAGCATTTATTCACAATATCAGTTTGACCATCATATTGAGGATGGTAAGAGGAATTGTGAGCCAAATGAGTTCCCAAACAAGAAAATTATTCCTTCCAAAAATTTCCAATGAAAATTGGATCTCTATCACTTATAATAATCTTGGGGGTTTCGTGTAGGTTCTATTGTTTCCATGAATGTTGCATCTATTGTACATCATGCTTTAAAAGGATGAGAAAGAGAGCAAAAATGGGCATACTTTGAGTCGATCCACCACTACCATGATGACAGTACTTCCTTCTGACTTTGGTAGATCCATGATAAATTCCATTGCGACCTCTTCCAATGTTGAGTTGGTATGGCTAATGGTTGTAAAAGACATGGTATCTTGATTGTCTCCCCTTTGTTTTGTTTTCAAACCAAACATTCTACCACAAACTTTGGACATCAATTTTAAGACCTTCCCAAAAGAAATCCTTCTTGATCATGTGGTATGTTTTCAAGAACCCTGAAAGTCCTCCTATAGGAGAAGTGAGGAATTCCAAATAGATCTTCTTTTGAGATGATAATTTTTACTTAAATATTGGCGATCTTGGTACCATAGTGAACCATTCTTCCACACAAATTTATCTAGTGAATTGGGATTCTCTTGTAGTTGTTGAATAATATTGTATACCTTTTTATCTTGTTTCCATTATGTCCTTGCTTCTTATACCCAATCAGTTTGCATAATGAAAATATCACCAGGTAAGCCCTCAGTGTCATATTCTTTTTTTGAAAGTGCATCAGCCACCACATTTAGTTTTCTTTTTTTTTGTAGATTATTTTAAATTCATAACCTAACATCTTTATAACCCATTTTTGTTTCTCTTCTAATGATAACCATTGTTCCAGGAAGTACTTAAAGTTGTCATGATATGCTCTTACCTTCAAGTTTCTTTCTAATAGGTAAGGGCGCCATTTATTGCTTGCATGTAGTATGCCCAAAATTTCCTTTTCATAAATTGGTTTGAGTAACTTTTTTTCTTTAATTTGGTAGCTCTCAAAGCCAAGGGGTTTTCCTTCTTGCATTAAAATTGTACCAATTCCATTCCATGAGTCATCACATTCCATAATAAAGGTTTTTGCGAAGCCAAGCATGGAGCATATAGGAGTTGTACACATAGCCACTTTTAGTTTTTCAAAAGCTTTGGTTGTTTCTTGAGTCCAAGAAAATGCCTCTTTTTTCAATAAACTTGTAAGAGGTGTTGCTATTCGACTACAATTCTTAATGAACTTGTAGTAGTAGCCTGTCAATCCTAAGAATCCTCTAATATTCTTCAATGTCTTAGGAATTGGCCATTCCATGATAGCCTTAATTTTGTTCGGATCCACTTTGATGCCTTCATGAGATACAATATGACCCAAATATTCCACTTCCTAGACCCCAAAGGAAAACTTAGAAGTCTTGGCATATATTTGGTGCTCCTCTTATAGTTAATACCTTGTCAATGTGTTGTACATGCTCCTCCTAATATTTTCTATAGATAAGTATATCATAAAAAAATACTAACACAAATTTTCTGAAGAACGGTTTAAATATAGAATTCATCAAGCTTTGAAATGTGGAAGGTGCATTGGTAAGGCCAAATGGAATCACCAAAAAATTATAATGACCCAGATTTGTTCTGAAGGTTGTTTTTGGAATGTCTTCTTTCCTCATTTTGATATGATGATATCCAAAACGAAGATCCGATGTTGTAAAGAATTTTGCTCCCTATAATTCATCTAATAATTAATCAATGACAACAATAGGAAAGTTATATTTAATGGTCATCTTATTGAGATCTCTATAATGTGGACACATATTCAATTAAAATTTATTTTGTGAACCATCACCACAAGTGCAAAGAAAGGACTTTGGCTAGGTTGAATGATGCCTGCATCTAAATTTTTTTGAAACAATATTTCAATCTCATTGTTTTGTGCATATGGGTAACTGTAGGATCTGATCTTAGGTGGTACACTTACTGGTTGCAAGTGAATAGCATGGTTATGATCCTGGACATGTGGAATACTTTTCACAATCTCTCCGAATACCTTCGAATGATTGTCAATAACTTCTTGGAGATCCACTGGATTTGATGGTATATATGCTTAAACATCTAGTGAGCACAATTGTACAGTTACTCCATGGTGTCATTTTTTTAACAATCCTTCATGTTGTTAGAGCTTATCACTCTAGAGGGTTTCCCTAGAATACCTATGAGTTCAATTTCATCTACTTCTAAATAGAATCTCATGAACGGTTCCTGAAAATTAAGAGCCACTATTCCCAATGATTGTAGCCATTGGACCCCTAGTACAACATTAAAACCACCCATTTGGATTGTAATCGTGAGCTATCCAATGAATACTCACCCATAGTAAACTTAATACTATGGCACTTCCCCAAACAATTTATGGTACCTCCATATGCAATCATTACTTAATATTCTAGTGTGAAATATATAAAGCAATTGAGAAGTTTGGCTAATCTACAATCAATGAAATTATGGGTGCTACTATAATCAATCAACACTATGACTTTTCTCTTTTTGATATATGCTTATATCGTAAGATTTTGAGGTGTTAATGTCAACCAATGCATGACAAGATATGGTTGGGGTAGACCAGTTATATCTACCTATTGAGGTTGTCCCGGGTTTGGATCATCTTCCCTTTCACAATCTATGTAAAAATTTAAGGTGTCAACTTTGTAGGATTAAGCAAAGTGGAATTAGGAGGGGAAACATTCCCCTCTATATAGGTGTTACTGGAAGCTCTTATAGCAACATATTTTTACTTTCATGCCCTCCTAGTGCCATATTTTTACTTTCATGCCCTCCTTCTAGTGCAATATTTTTACTTTCATTTTTCCTTACCAAACTAAAAGCATTCTCCATTGATTTAGGTTCAAATATATGTACCTCATGTTGAATATTCTCCTTTAAAGTACCCATAAAGAGATCCAACAAATTATGTTATGGAATATTCTTTTCTCTAAGACTTAACTTCTTAAACTGCTTGATGTGCTCTATAAATAGACCTTTTTGCTTGAGACTTATCAATTGGCTAATGAACATGTTTCTCTTAATACCCCCATAATGTGCAATCAATTTATCTGTAAATATAGACCAAGAGGTAATAGAGTCCTTTTTATGATCACAAAGACACTGGTACCATACAAATTGATCAGGCTCTAAATACAAGGATGCAATACTTACCTTTTGTAAAGTTTGCACTTTGTGCAGATCAAGGAATTGCTCCAACTGGAATATCATTGTTATTGGATCATTGTCATCAAAATTTCTCGTATCAATCTTGGGAATCCATTGCTTCCTTTGTACCAAGTTAATCCCATGATGATGTGGATTACGGAGTGATGAATGATCAATTGTCAGAGAATCAAACCTCTTAATGTCTAACTGTTTTTCAACATTCTCAATTTGTGACTAGAACAAGTCCTTATTTTCCTCTTTATCCTCTTCTTGAGGAGATGAAGTAGGAAGAAAGCTATGTCTTATCTCATTCATCATTGCCTTCACCTTTTGAGAATCCTATTTACTAGACATATTTACAAGATCATATTTACTATCCATCTCACTGGTCATCTCTACTAGATCCTCTTTGTTAGCCATCCCTCTAAGATCCTCTTTGTTAGCCATCCCCCCGATATCCTCTTTGTTGGCCATCCCCCAAAGATCCTATTTATTGGTCATATTTTTTATATTATTTTCCAACTCCTTTTCCATATCACTTTTTTGGTTTAGCAATTGAAAATATGTTACTGACTTTATATTCAATTCATTCAATTTGGACAGCTTGTGTCTCATTTCTTCATTTTCGTCGTGAGTAATGGTTGAGTTTTCATTAGGTTAATGGCTGTATAATTTGTTGCTACACCTTTTTCCATTTGATACCAATGATATTACTATAATTCTTCTCTATTTACTATTTAGCACACCTTTTGAATCACCCAAAACAAATATTTCAACCAACAATTATGCAAGTTTCAAATTTACATACCTTTAAAAACCCTAGTTTGGAAACTGTTTTTTAGCCCTACATTCCAAATGAGGTATCTCCACAATTTTAGACCCTCTAAGTCTAAAAAATTGTCCTATAATAGCACTATATGTCTTCTCTGTAATTCCTTAGGTGTCACCTAAATCTGATGTGCCAATAAAAAGTTATGGTAAGTTTCCCAAAACTTGTTGTTTTTGTTCCTTCTAGTAAAGTGAAAGTGTATGGCCTACCACATCCCACTTTTTAGGATATGCTTCTGAAATTGATTCCAAAAATAGTATGGTCCATATTCTTTCTAATGCAATAGGTCTCACTCATTTTTTATCTTTCAAGCTTATTATAATAGTTTTTCCAGAAAGACCCGTTTGAGACTAGTCGAAAACCCTAACTTCCATAGGGTATAACTCCACACCTGTAGTGACTCGAGACCTTAAAATTGTACCACATATAGTTCAATATCTCTTATGCAACCCTTCAAGCTACACTTTCTGAAATGTTCCAAAAGAAACATTATAGCAAAATTGGCTCTAATACCAAATGTTATGCACCAAATTCTCAAAAATAACATAAAACAAGAAGAGATAGTATTCCAACGCCTTCAATGGGGAAACCTCCTTTAAGTTGTATTTCAGATACAAAACAAGATGAGATGAGATGATTCCAAATTAGATATCCTTAATGTGTGTGTGTGTGTGCAGGAAATAAAAGGTACCATTACCATTCTAGAGCCTACATAATTAGGGTCTTGGCGGACCAATAAAGATAATACTAACATGATAATAGAAATGTAATGTCACAATATATAGGGCTTAACAGAGACCCATCTAAATATTCCTTGTCGAAGGACACTTCAATAGTTCCTAGATTTCCATGGGACAGGTAGATATAGAGTGAACAACAGGATTATCCCCATGATGGAGTTGGATTCACTAGAGACTCGAGGGATAACATCCCTTGTGATTCGACTGATGGGTACCCATGCTTTCCACAGGATCTACATGGGATTGATGATACTAGTGAAGACTGTACAAGTAGGGAATTATTACGAATGAGATCAGGTGTTGCATACTACTACACGACGACAGTTGAATTCCTGTCATCATCCTTCTAGGAGCAACTTCTGCTTTGGGACCATATTATGTGTCTTCTTCTTCAAGAAGATACCAACATTGTGACCATATTTGGTGATCAAAGATGCAGGACTGAGGGAGCCTTGGGTGAATAAATGGGCATAACTTTTACCTCCGGAAGGAGGAGGTCCTATGGGAAATGTCTTCCAACCTGATTTCTTTGCTCATAGGGATCAACTACATATTCATATAGAGGACTATCCCTTTGAGGGGATGAAGTACCACGACGGTATGAAGCTACCACTACCACCAGGACGGGTCTGGGGACCCAAACGTAAGTGATAATGTTTTTCAACATCATGAATGCTCTAGCTATATTGTGGTCCTATCATAGATATATATTATAAATATTGCATTTTGTATGATGTGCAGACATAACATCAGTGAGACCTGCATGTCAACCACGTTGTCGCGGTTAGGTAGAGCCAGTAGGGCTAGAGCCTACTAAGGAGTATTTAGAGGCAGAAGGTGGAGGGACATTGCAGGCATTGGACTGAAACGGGGGAAATTCACATGCAACTAGATTCCCTACTGAGGGGAACCACTAAGCGAGGTTAGAAGAACCTCTATGACATGAATGTTCAATATTACTTAAGAGTTGCTCTTGAGTGGAGGGGTATCATGCATGGAGTTGTGATAGATGGATAGACCATCCGTGATCTGGTTGAGGGGTCAATGGCACCTTTGTCTTGGGACCCTCCCGTTGATGACAACAAGGATGATTATTAAGTATTATACACATGGCTTGTTTACCCCATTTTTGGATATGTGTACTTTTATTTGGATATGCATACTTGGAGTAAAGCTGACTCTATTGTAAACATTTTTTATACAATATATATATCAATATGGTTGTTTTTTATGGATTTTTAAATGATGTTTTAAAAATACATGTTTAAATTTTTCATTGCACAAATTCTTTAATGAACATGCTATGGTTCTTGTTAAGTTAATGTATGCAAAATATGACAGTTTATGATATCATTTGCGATGCGATCTACAAAGTTATTTTTATTTCGTGGTATATGTGTGAATGTTATGAATTCAAAAGGTTGAATCAAATGTTTAAGTCTAAGATACTTTCTAAAGAGAAAACGGTTACACACACAATACATCTCATTGAGCTACTAGATGAGGAAAATGGGATCTAGAAAGATGTGGATACAACAGATACGCATTTTGAAGGAATCGGCTAGTAAGTCAATCATCGCATCATATCATGCTTGGTCATTAGTGGTTGAGTCGAGACAAATACCGCTCATGTGGAAAATGTTTTTTGTAGGGGAATAAATGAACCCAAGTTGCTGAAGAAAGATTCTATGCATACCGACTTGCACCATCAGCAAAACCAAAGTACCGGGAAAACTAAGGATCCATCTGAAGAGTTCATAAGAACAAATCATGAAATGTGCATGCTAACAAAGGAAATGCAAAATGAAAAATATATCTAAGAAAGCAAACAAAATTCTCAAGAGACTCTGAAGCAGCCAGCTTAAGGGTGGAATTTCTTTAAATACAGTCCATTATGAGGATTCTTAAAGAGTTTCCCTTCAGGTGCGGAGAGTAAGTATGCCCCCTTACCCAAGCATTTGTGAATAATGTAAGGACCTTGTCTTTTGATTCAAACTTCCCTTTTCCAAGTTTGTCATGGGATTGGTAATAAATGAGGACCAAATCTCCCTTGCTAAATGTGATAAGTGGACTTGTTGATCATAATGGGATTTTGATAGTTTCTTGGTAGACTCATTATTCTGCAGTGCGACTCTATGGTCTTCATCTGCTTTTTCTAACATTACTAGTCTGCCTTCTAATGGAGAAGTTTCCATTAGAATTTCCACTCCCATCCTAAGGGTAGGAATTTCGCACTTGATGGGGAGTGTTACCAACTGAGTTGCACACAGTTGGACTTCCAAAGAGCTGCCAAAGTTTGCACAAGTATTTATGCATGTTAGGGTTCAAAAGTTCAAATCAAGCCTTTTCAGAGGCCTCCTTTTAAAATTTTTATCACATGTTCAAGCCCCACGGGGTTTGTAATAAAGTGTACTAGCATGGTGGTCTTGTAAAGAACTTGGATTCCTAAGACTTGGAAACCAATACGGGAATTCCAAGGAGTTTTTTCCCTTGTTAATTATGCTTTGCGTATTAGCCGAGTATAATTTTTGAATTTTTCTCGTACACCTCCAAAGCTGGAATGCTCTTCTTGGGGGTCAAACGTTAAGAGGTTATTAAAGTTCATGTGTCAATGTATATGAACATGCTAGACACTATAATAGATTCATATGGACATGTGCTAGGTCCCTAGGTGTTTTTTTTATTGTTTTGGAAAAACTAGATTCATATGGACATGTGCTAGGTCCCTAGGTGTTTTTTTTTTTGTTTTGGAAAAACTAGATTCATATGGACATGTGCTAGGTCCCTAGGTGTTTTTTTTTATTGTTTTGGAAAAATAAAAATTTCCTGTAAAATTAGGCCATATTTTAATGGTTTAATTAGGAAAATTGAAAATGTAAGAAAATAGTGGTTTGTGGGAAAAAATTTGACAATGGGATGCTCACTTTCTAATCTAGAGCACCCATTTAACCCATAAACCCATTTTCCCTAAGTTTCGAGTAAGTATTTATCTCAAAAAAGACATAATAATTATCAAATCAAGACATAATAAAGGAAAAAGACAAATTCCTAAATCAGTGGAAAGTGTCCAGAGTTGATTGAAAGTGGAAATAAAGTGACTAAGCAGTTAATACCAAGTCATATGGGCTCCTAAATTGATGGATCCAACCAAGATTTGATGAGCTAGTTAACTCCCTCATAAGGAAATGCACCCTCCCTTTGCATGGGCGACTTGTCCATATGGTGAATTGTGATTTGGGGTGACTGCTATGAGGTTGGGTTGCCTACCTTCTCTAGAGGTGATGAAATCTCCTTCAAATGACACTCAATCATGGATCAATCAAGATCCTATGACATCCAGTTAAACTCCCTCTTGGTTGATGTGCCCCTCTCTTGGGATTAGTGCCCTCTTTGCATGCCTTTTCCTATTTAAGGATGAGTTCTTCTCCATTGTGAGGCATCAAAAGGTGGAACCTCTGCTTGCACTCTATTGTAACATTTTTTCTATGAGCATTAATAAAAAGGCTTTGGATGCTATTTTGGTGTGTTCTTTGGATGCTTGGATGTATCATGCTCTAAACATATGAGGTAACTAGTATTATTTCACATTCTTGTTCATTGTTGGGAGCTTATCTGTCTTTCAAGAGAAATTATATTTTAGTAAGGGTAAGAAGTAATGCTTTATAGGTTACTTTTATTATCGATTGTAGAAGGATGCTTAGAGATATATGATTTCTTGTTTGAATCTATGTTTTCTTACTTTTCTTTTATTAATTTACACAGGTATATTTGATCCCCTTTTGCAAGTTTTGTGAGGTTTTGCATGAAATATAAGGCATGATGAGCATGTTATCTCTCCCTCTCTTTCAGTAGATCCGAATAGAGTATCATCCCTCTGGTCCACCAAGAAGATGAGCATGTTATCTATGATGAGCATGTTATCTCTCCCTCTCTTTCAGTAGATCCGAATAGAGTATCATCCCTCTGGTCCACCAAGAAGATGACTCCATTGCCCAACGTTTATTGCTCAACCCCCTTGGGTTCTTGTCTTCTCGATCAGATTTTCTTTAATCTTTATCAATTACTGGTTTCTGCTATTTAGATCCATATTCAAAAGCTAGAATTATAGTAGATCTAAATCTTAAAAGTCTAGATATAGCACGTTTTAAAGTTTATTTCAAAATCTAGATCTAGCAAGTATTTCTTCTCTTTTACAAGTTTTAAATCTCAGATCTAAAGAGCTTATAAGAGAAGAGTTGAGCTTTAATTTAAATATCTAGTATTTCAATGCTTTTGCATTTGCTTGCCATCTCTTAAAGAGGCAAGCAATTAAGATCCTAGGAAGGCAAACTTTCTAGCTTGACTTCGCTATTTTTGTCTTTCTTTTGCTAGTTAACATAGGAAAAAATTTGCAATTTTTTGTAGTATTGCCAAACACACTCTTAAAGTGTTTTTTGGATATTATTAAAATAATAAAACTTGTTGGTTTTCTAATTTTAGTGAGCGGGTTGAAGGATATTTTTGTCAAATTTTGAACCGGATAACCAGTGCATTTTTCCTTCATCTTTTTTCTAGTTTTGTAAGTTGTCCGGTGCCTGAATCATAAAGGACCAATGACACTTCTTCTTTGGGTTTATTGTAATTGAAAAATAAAAAGAGCAAGTGGGCTATTCAATGCCTGCCCCCATCCCTCCAGGGGGGATTTGAGTTTTTTAGTGTTTGGTTGTATTTTCTTAATTTTTGCTAGAATAGTTTCTTTATGCAAGTAGTAAATAAAAACCAATCACGTGCACGCAATCTGTCCCTAGAGGGTTGTATAGATTAGATTTTGCTTTTTGCTTTCTTATTCACAATTTAACAATTTTTCAATAAACTCTACAAATTTGTGCCATTTCCTTCCCGAAGTACTTCACCAATCTTTGGTGTGTGGAAAAGAGATAACTGGGATTTATTTTAGTTAAGCAACTCACCTTTCACATTTAATAAAATTTACCAAGGCTCGAAAGATCCGAGTATTCTCTTGACCGTTGCAGCTTAGTCTGAATAGTTTGGTCAATCAGAAAGGTATTTTGAGCGTCTAGTTTTAATAGGGAAATCCTACAAGCATTCAATCTTAAGAACTTGCGAGGTCGAGTGAAGCTTACTTTAGAGTCAGCAGAATACTTTAAGAAGGTTATGCCTCATTTGGTTGGACCCTCGGTATAGCTGTCACTACGCTCATTTCAAAGGAACGATTGAAATTTGGGCCAAACAAACAATCAAACCAATCCCTTAATCACTCATATCTAATAATTTAAAATTGACAAACAAGACATCAACAACATCCCCAACACAACAACAATCTACAAATTATGACACTGGTCTATCATACAAAATTTTTACTGTTTAAATCATTAATCAATCATGTCGTGAATGCAATCTTTAATTCAAATGTTGCTTATTTAAATTTATATGCAGATGTTCTTTTGTTCAGTGATTTCATATCCATATTTTAACTCCTAGAAATTGGTTTTGTTAATTTTGTAGTGTAAAAATCTTATATTCTTTTAATAGGGACCACCCCGCTGGGCTTCACTAGGAGTATCCTAGAAGGAGGATTCAAGTAATAAGGTGATTGCACTTGAATCTTACTTTCCCCCAAGGACGCACCGAGTGGCTTGAAGGTTTCTTGCAGCGTTTCTCTCCATATGTGTATTAGGCGGCAACATGGAGCATTGATTCATTTACATGAACAAGTTGGAAGGTGGTAAAATCGATGGTCATCTTGTTAGATATGCTATAGGCCCATAAGGCTGAGAAGATCATCGAATGCTAGTTGGTTTTGTGTTTATTCACCATGCATCAGGGCATGGTCTTGAAGATATAGTTGACAACCTCAAGTTGTCCATTGCTTTATGGGTAACACAATGAAGAGTATTGATGTTCAAAATGCAACTTCGAAGCTAGTTGTCGCCATACTTCGTCTTCAAAATGTGAACCATGGTCAGACACCAACTATTTGGGGATGCCAAAATGTGCGATAACATGGTTAAAGAAAAATTGAGCTACAGTCTCCAAGGTATTGTTGAACATGAGCATGGCCTTGGCCCATTTGGTAAAATAATATATGGCGATAGTGATGTATTTATGGTTGCTAGATGAAGAGGGATTACACTCCATGAAATCAATCCCCCATTTGCAGAATGGTCCTTCAGTGGCTATAGGATGTATATTTTACAGTTGGAACACCGCTTAACTATGTTAATGCAATCAGTGAACAGAGAAGGCCAAAAATAGCTTGCAAAAATATTTTTTTGGTCATTGAATACACTTGAGAGGTGCCCACCACAAGCACTTCTATGGAAATCATTCAGGACTCATTATGTTTCTTCATGGGTAAGTCATCGTCGTAGGACAGTAAAACTTCCCCGTCTATATAAGACATCGTTGATGAGGATAAACCAAGTAGCTTGGTAACATATCCGACATTGACCATCTTTACATAGATTTGGGCAAAAATTTTGAGTTCTTAGAAAGAGTAAGGTGTCCCCGTACCAATGTTCTTTGGTCAAAATTGTAAATAGATGAGCTCAACAAGGGGTAGATATTTCTTTCTCTTAGGTGTTGTGAAATCTAGATCAAACTCTGGAAGAATGATGACCCATCGATCAATCTTTCCATTAATGGATTGTCTGTTGAGAAGGTACAACATTGGGTTCAAGTTGACAATGAATTTGGTTTTGCGCATTAAAATGTAATATTTTTTTGACAACGAAAACAACTGCCAAAACTAATTTCTCGTCATGGTTGTATGAAAAATAATGATCAACGAGTTTCTTGCTTACGTAATAAATGACATGCTCTAAGCCATTATCTATGTGTTGGACTAGCACATCCATGATGGCGAAGGCGGAAGAGGATATATATAGGATGAAGTCCTTTTGAAAGTTAGGTGGACTAATGAGAGGAGCAGATTTCAGTGCCCATTTCATTGTTTTGAATGATTGTTGGGCCTAATCATACCTAGAAAAAGGTACATCAAAGCACAAGAGATGCAATAATTTGTGGGTAGTGGTATCGTAATCAGGAGCAAACCTTCCAAGGAAGTTGGATTTATCTTGAAGGCTTTGTAACTGTCACAAAGTTTTTAGTGGTAGGAGTTCAATAATGGCCTGAACTTTCAGAAGGTCAACAGTAATACTTACCTTTGAAACAATGAATCTGAGTAGTTAGCCCGATGGGACACAAAAGACACACTTATGAGGATTTAATCAGATTTTGTATTTCCAACATTGAAGGAAAATAATACAAATGTCCTCAATGTGTTCAAATTGTCTTTTAGATCTAGCACTAAGATCATCTAGATATGCTAGGATGAGATGACCTAGATCTTGAAAACAACAGGATATAGCTTGTTGGAAAGTAGTTCCAACATTCTTTAATCCAAAAGGCATGAAATAATATACGAACGTTCCCCATGGGATGGTGAAAGAAATTTCATATTGATCTTGGAGGCGAATGCAAATTTGGTTATATCATGAAAATCCATCCCTAAATGAAAGGATTTCATGGCCAACTTATTCATCTATTACCTAATCAATAAAATGTGTCAGGTAAGTACCATTAGGGAAATATTTGTTCAAGTCCCAAAAGTCAGTAAAAACATGTAGGGTGCCTTGTTTCTTATCAACGGGAACTAGGTTCGATACCCAACAACTGTTTGTAATGGGATATATGAATTTGACTTTCTATAATTTATAAATCTCAGCTTTAATGGAAGGGGGCTTAGTTGGGTACATTCGTTTTTTTATTATTTTTATTTATTGAACCATATTACCTTCTTCGAAGGCATTGGGGGCGAGAATTGGATTTTTGAACTAGTCAACTTTTATAGGGAGTTTAAAGTCTTTCGATCTAAACGAGTGTTGGTCCACATATATGGTTTGCGGTAAAAAGCAAGGCTAATGAGGCATATCGTCCCATTGGGAGTCTAGATGGGTAAGGGCCTCTAAAATTTCTTCATCATAAGTGAACACTGAGGAAAGTGAATCATAATCTTTGTGTATGATGTCCATAGAATTCAACGTACAATTGATATGTTCGATCCTCATTAACTTGGGAGCACAATTGGAAATAGGGAGAGCTTCTAAGGTGTAGGGCTCAATGGATATAAATATGAAGAAGTGATGTATTATATTTGTATTGGATTAGTGGTAGAAGGTGGACCAATCTCTGTAAGGGCTGGCGATGGTTGAGAAATGGCAGTTGGTCGATTTTGAATTTGATGAGTGAGAGCCAAGGATGCTTGATATCGTGGTAGTTGAGGATAATGGTGAGAATATTGGCCATGGGTCTTGCATAGTGCATAAGGATGATTAGTGCACAAGGATGAATCAAATTTATTCAAAGTTTTTGGGAGAGAGACTTCTGCCACTAGGGTATCGTCATCACTAGTTAGAACATCTTCCATAATCCCACGCATCCCCGATATTTGCAGGAATTTGTGGGTAGGGTGTCCCAACATGTCACAAATTGTGCATAGGTGAGTGGGTTGGTTACTTGGCTTAGTGCTTTGGGGATTTTGAATGGTTTTTTTCTTTCCCCCAATCTTATGTGGTTTGGGTTGAACACTAAGTGGTTGTGGATTGAGTGGGGAAGCAGTTGTTTGTTGAAGTCGACACTAAGTTGGTACTGACTAGGGTAAGGGTGACGTGGGCATAGGGGTGAATGTAACATGCAGTGTTTGTTGAAACCATGATGCTAATGGTATAACTTGCCGCACAGGTTGCATATACCATGCAGGTAGACCAATGGTGAGATTAGGTAAACTCAATGTGGCCATTATAGGGGTTCTGTCCAATCCAAGTGGTGGATATATAAGAATGGGTTTGCACCAAAGAAAACCTTGCTCTTGACGTTTTTTCGTTCAATGGAGGGGTGGATGGATGCATCATTGGGATGCTAGTTGCTTGAGATGTGCTTAAGGGTCCAAATTCATTAGGTGGTTGGTTTTTAAATGTGGTGGTACTATACACATTTCAGAGGAGTTGACCATGTTGAGGATTGGATGGGTCCCATAATAGGTGCCAAGTAATGTACACGTAATGTAAAGATACCGCAACCATAATTGTAAAGGAAGATATGACTTGGTTTCCTTGTATAGCGAGTTAGATATTGATAGGATCATGCTGATGTTTTGGGTCATGATAGGTGAGTTGGTCTATCGTGACGATCTTGCCATTATGAGGAAACATCATTTTGAGATAGACCAAATAGGCTACCGATTTCATTGCATGCATATAACTATGTCCGAAAAGGATATCGTAGTCTAGGGGAGCATTAAGGACTTCAACGTTTTACCAACTAATTCGACTAGACAATTTTGATAAAGTCCTTCTAATTGCATTGGGTGACCATCATAATCTCTCGAGGTGATACTATATGGGATCAAATCAGGGGAACCAAGGTGTTTCTAGACCCTAATCGAAATAACACATGTGATGCACCTTCATCGACCAGGCAACAATGAACAGTAACACCTTTAATATTGACAAGAACCTGAAAGGCTACTGAAGGTGGGAGACAAATTTGGAGGTTATCTATATCAAAGGTGATCATCAAAAGGGTCAACTAACCCTAAGGATGATAACAAGGATTTCTTTTGCAAATGACAAGTCTGGAGGATTTCCAAAGCTAACATCGTGGTAGGGGATTGAGCATGATTGTCAACAATATTGTATTAATGAGTGGCCGTTACCGTGGAAATTTGGTTGTAACGACATAAAGGAACTTTGGGAACCTTTGGTGGGATCTCAAAATTGGTTCGTGATATTTGTAAAGGAGTATCATTAGGATGTGAAACCAGAGTCGTATCTAACAAGGGTGGATCAATTAGCATTTTGTATTGATGACTACGAGTCGCAAGATTTACTTTGGCATAATTCATAAATAAAATCTGGCTATAATCGTTGGGAGGATGTACTACACCAGATAAACTTGCAAGTGTATTCTCCATGGCATTAATTAATCCTTTCAAAGGGAATGAATTTTGGAAGACTACAAGAATATTCGTAGGAGGAGGGTTGTGATTGGGATTGTTTTGTCCTAGCTTTGTTAGTGGGTTTTTTCAATGGTAGCAACTATGTGATCAGTGGAAAATTATGGGTATAATGTCCATGTTCAAGACAAAGAGTACAAGGATGATTAGTGCGAATATTTCCTTGCTTTGGTTGCGAGTTAGGGTATGGATTTTGATTGGTATTATCCTTGTTGCCCCGTGTAGCATTGGGTTGGGGTGCAAAATTCCCTTGTTATTTTTGGTTATGATCCTAAGCCTTATTATTCCCTTTATTCTTATTATTGTTTGTGCTTGGAGGATTAGGCATGTTTTGTTGAGCATAGACTTAGCCTTATTGGGGTTGAGCAGTTTAGACCATGTTAACTTGGGGTTGCGGAGTTTGAATCTGAGGGTTATGTGATCCTTATGGAGGATTTTGAGGTGGGTAATAGGGGTTTATTGGAGACATGCCCCCATACTACTGGGAGTTATGGCTTGGAGCCCCCTGGTGTGCAATCCTAGGGTTCTACTAAGATGGGTTGTTTGGTATCGGGGTAAATTTACGTGAATCGATTTGCAGGGTGACGGTATATTGATAAGGCATCAGGGGGTACTCCTAAGGTGGAGCATAGGGAGGACTCGGTCCATAAGGATATTATCTTGGTACTAAATGGGGGCTCATATAATTGATTAATCCAATGATACAATCAACATGATAAGATGCCCTCGGCGCAACTAGATCTCAAAAGTGAGATTGGGAGAATTAGGAATTATTGTATAAAGGTTATCCATACCAGGAATAAATTAAGTCATATTGATGAGCTTTCAAGATGCTTGCTTCCTCTATATCATGTAAAGTCATAGTGGACATCATAGTGGACAGGTAATTGGAAGAAGGTCGGGAAAGCCATGGACTCAAAGGCTCTTTGGAGACTAGGAGGTTGGTCGATATACCATTTGGTATATAAAATAGTAAAGGTGTGCTGAAAAAATTGAAGTCGAACGGAATAACCCATGAGACTATTCGAAGACCACCAAAGGTGAAAGGATGTGATATGATTGGATGGATCTTCTCAAACTCTTCCTTCAAATTTTGGGATGTCATAAGGAAGTTTAGTTGACATTGGAAGGCAAGTAGGGCCGTGTTAAATATGATTGTTTATCAACTTGGATAAATCAAGGAGATTTAAACCGAACATATAAGGAAACTAGGGTGTCGAGATGTTCGGTCTTGGGTTTGCAACATTAGGAATATTGTCATCCACTGGACAAGGAGGAATTCTTGGTGGGGTGGGTTGTCCTTAAGTGGACGAGGAGCCCAAAGGTGAACTCAAATGTGGGTTGGGATGAGGGAAAGGAGAACGAGGTCATTGATTAATCCTCACCTGAATACTAGATGAAATAGTGTGGCTAGGGAAAAAGGGATGTAATCCCTGAATACGTAAAGAACATCTCAAGGAAATTGGTAGCGCAATTTTGACTGAATTAAAATTTTCCTTTAGAGAAGGAAAAACAAGTGCAAGATGTGAGTCTGGTCTATAAATGATATATTCATTTTAACAAAAAAATAGCATACATGGGTGTTATGTGTGCAGATCAATCCAATGGACCAAACATGCAAGCCTTTTCCTATAAAATAAAATGGCATCCTATCCTTATGGGAGCTATTCATGCAAACAAGAACAACTCTTCCAAGTGTTTATCAACTAAATGGTCCAGATATCCACTGCGAGAAACAAGAATAAAAGTTGTATGGTACTTCCAAACCTTCACTGAAAGTGGTTTGCTTCAATAAATGTGTAAAGTTTCAAGAAATAGTTACAATTGTAAGTCATCGAGTGTTGAGAGTCTGCAACGGCCTACAAAAATTTGTCTCGAGTGCCCCCTCACTTGCAAGAGCCTCCCAAGGTAAGAGCCCTAATAAATTGGATACTAGGATACCTTATTCTCATATACATATGACAAGTTTCATGCACCTTGCTATGAATAAAATAATAATAAAATGAACATCAACATATATATATATATATAAAATAATAATAATAATAACAACAAACAAGAATAATATAATAATATAATTAATTAGTGAAATGGTGTAACTCTTTATGAAGAGTTGCATTAGACACCCTTTAAACAATTATAAATACAGGAAAGTCTATCTTGTAAAAGACATCATCTTTATATCATCAAATATATTATTCTTATCTATTATTCAATATGAGAGTCGGATTCGACTATTAACTTAGTGAACGGATTCGTTCACCGCATTTGGTATCAGAGCGAGGCTTATAGCCACCAATCTAGGATCTTGTCCAAAACCAGGCCCGTGGCCCAAAGAAGTAAAAAAGTAAAAAAAAAAGAAAGAAATAAAAAGGAAAAAGTAAAAGAAAATAAAAAGAAGAAAAGAAAGACAAGTAAAAAAGAAGAAAATAGAATATAGAAATAAATAAAAAACAAGTGAGAAGAAGTGAAAAGCAAAAAAAAAAGTAAAAGTAAAGTTTAGAAGTGAGTAAAAGTAAAAAGTAAAAGTAAGAAGTGAAACCGCACATGGTTTTAAGGTGCACGTGGGTTTGGTTTTATTTCCTAAGAACAAACCAAAAGTGAGATTTGAACTTGGGTGGGGAAGGTAACAATCATTCTTCCCAACCACCTAATCTACACACAATCCACAAAGAAATTAATCTAAAGCAAAAGGTTAACCAACGTGGAGATTAATTAATATTGGTCCATAATTGTAAAATATTACAATTGTTTGGGAAATATATAATATTAAAATAATATTATTATTACATTTAAATAATAATAATTATTATAAGGGAAAATCAATTATTGTTAAAAAAATAAAATAAAATTTGAAGATCGGTTATCACCAAAGAAATCAAAGGAAATCATCCCACCGTCGAAGAAGTCAAAAACTATGGAAGCCGATTGGCGAGAAGAATTAGAAGTCGCGTTAAAACGTTATCTAAAATACAATGAAGAATTGCGCGACATAAATAACAGTTCAAAAATAAGAATTGAATTACAAGAAAGGGACAATGAAATAAAAATCTTTGACCAGGAAAGGCGTATAGAAAAATTGAATGCGCAAATTGATGAATTAAAAGCCGAAAATAAATTCAATCAGAGGTTAGGAAATCAAGATATAAAGAAGGAAATAAACAATTACAAAGCAGAAATAATACGCTTGAACAAAATCGTTAGCGACAAAGATGAAGAACTAATGCAGTTACGACACAAATTAGAAAGTCAAGAATCAGAGGTCAGCCAGTGTCGACAACAGATAAAAGTTCTTCAACAACAAAATGATGACTATAAAAAGACACATAAGTCAGAGATCATGGAGAATAATAAAGCATTATCCAACAATGCTGAATAAATTTTTAGACTAAGAAGTCATAACAAGATACTAGTCACAAAAATTAAGAAGTTGAAAAATAGCCGGAAGATAGAACAATCTATGGACGACATTGAAGGGAAACTTCTAGACAAGCAGGAAGAAAATAGTTGTATCAGAAGTCATAATGAAGATCTTAAGGAACAACTTAAGACATCCGAAGATGACAAAAAATTGCAAGTCGAATTGATTAAGAAGTTTCAAAATGATAACAGGCAGTTAGGAAACAAGTTGAAAAAGATACAGAATGAAACCTTAAAACCTCAAGAGACGAAAATAAAAGTCCTAGCTCAGATCAATGCTCAAAAGACGACACTCGTAAAAGAAAATGACATTGTGAAAATTCCCTATAGACACCCCAACCATAAAAACCGATATTCTGAAAAGTGAGAAATGTCGAAAGACGATGGTACTAATGTGATCAAAGCTCTTAACGACAGATCAATGGGGAATCCCAATAGTCAGCAACAAATCAATTTGGGATGGATTGACCCATCCACATATCGAAATTTATGCTCTACACTTAGAAGTTCGTACCGACATGTTTCGTCAGCTACGACGTCATAAGGAACGGTGCGACAACGTTATAAGGATTTGAGGACAAAGCCTTTCTAAGAGAGAGGCAATGCTATGAATAAAATAATAATAAAATGAACATCAACATATATATATATATATAATAATAATAATAATAATAATAATAATAACAACAAACAAGAATAATATAATAATATAATTAATTAGTGTAATGGTGTAACTCTTTATGAAGAGTTGCATTAGACACCCTTTAAACAATTATAAATACGGGAAAGTCTATCTTGTAAAAGACATCATCTTTATATCATCAAATATATTATTCTTATCTATTATTCAATATGAGAGTCGGATTCGACTATTAACTTAGTGAACGGATTCGTTCACCGCACACCTTCGGCTAAAATACATGAAGCATGGGATATTTGATATTGAGTGGGAAAAGGGACCCAAACAGACCTTCGGTCCTCTTCTTGGCCCGTACCACCCTGAAAGGATGGGCTTGTCATTAAATTGGTTGTAACCATATATGATACTAAAATATTTTAGCTCCCTAATTGGACAACAACTATGTCTTAGTTGTAAAATGGTTGTGGCAAGTTGTCTCGATGGCTATTCCCATAGATGTAGCCTACCTATAAATTCTTTTTGGTCTCCAATGGAGTTAATGTTGGTTTAAGTTAGGAAAAAATTTAATTCTAAGCTTTGGAAGCATGAACCAAGCATATAGTTTTTAAGTGTGATATGTGTGACAACGATCAACTAAAAACTAATGACATAAAGTAGAATGTTGAAAGTAAATAAATTTGAAATGTTGTTTTCAAAAACTTGATTCAACAAATTACATAATGGCAATTCACTCAAATCTTAGGGATTAGAGCAAATGCTTTAGTAAACCATGATTTCTAAATAAGAAGTACAATATACGAACAAAAAATAAGTTATCTTTGTTATCTCTAAATTCAAAGTTTTAAATCCAATGCTCCTAATGACGCACTCCTTTGAAACTGAAAGTGCCATGTGACCTACAAGCAAACATAAAGAAATAATGAATAGGGAGCCCAAGGGGGATCCCTTTCACATGCAAATAATGTTCAACGGGAAAGGATTGAACATAAATTATAGTACAGATCTTAAGGGACAAAAGACCAACCAACTTAGAGCAGAAAATTATCAGAGCATTGAAACTTTTCACTTAAAAAGATAACGCAATTTTCTTTAGAACATATGTCGCTACAGTGCATGATAAAGGAAAACAAGTGCGTTGGAGGCAAAAAACAAAGAAAAAGGGGGGTTTTCGGGGCGTTTACAAGGGGTGTTTTGGGCATAGAACAGGCTAGTAGAGCATAACACCTAAGGGATGGATCAAAAGGGGACTTGCAAATGAAAATAAGGGGGATTGAAAGTATACAAGTGGGGAATGATAGCACTAATGCAACCAAGAAGATGATGGAGAATCAATATCCCTAATAGAGTCACTAATCTGTTGGTGGATTTTTGCAAAAATGGTGAGAAAAATCCTTATCTAAAAGCTGCAAGCTTAGACAACAAAAGATGTTAGAACTATCAAATCAAAATTACAATCACATAACAAAGATTAAAGCATAAAGATACACTGAAATTCTCTAAAATCATGAATAAAGGAGACATCTTAACATATAAATAATTGGTTTACCTTTGCTATATACATTTTCATTGAATCCTTTTGTTATAAATATGAACAAAGGCTTACAATAATTACACCATATAAGCAATTTGAAGATGGCATAATGGTCTTCAATTTCCTCTTTTGTGTGGTTCCTTTGATTTTTTGAATGCTTGGATCCTCTCCTTGGTACCTACAAAATGGATTCGAGAAGTAGGAAGGGATGGCGTTCTAAATTTATCAATGGAATATGGAATGAATGAATGGTGAACTAGAGAATAATGTGCCCTTACATGGCTTTCTTATGGACTTGTGAGGTTTGAAAATTAGAAAAATCCTCTCTTTCTTAAGTTCAATTAAGGAGAAAAACTTGATTTTATGTGGATTTTTCCTTATCCTTGGATTTCCATCTTGAAACGGATGCTTTTGTGATTTCCGATGCTTTGTTTCGATTGTCAAAAGCCATGATTTTTGGAGGAAAAGCATGAGTTTTCCCAAATAATTACCAAAAGGTGTATCACACTTGTTGAGCCATATTCTATGTTGGGGCCACCCTTATGGGGTTAAGAATTGCGCTAGGTCAAATTTTGTGTCAGACTACAAGATTGTGCCAGCATTAGGAGTCCTTTTTTTAGGTGAAGGAGGTCTCCTAATGACCAATTTACTGAGAGGATTCTTCATTTAACTAATAGAGGGCACACAGGAAGGAAAAGGCACTGATAAAAATGGATTATAAATGCGATGTGATGTATTATTGTGATGAAAATATCTTATGGCATAGGGGTGTAGAATTGGACAGATAACACCTCTTAATCACTTTCCTAGCCTTCTTCAATCATAAAACTTCCCTATGATTTGAAACCTTTTGACAACATCAAATGATTCACGAACACCCTCACTGAGACCAAATTCTAGACTCGACTTCCAAACCACCTCCTCTTAAATTTTGGCTTATGGGGATCGATTGTTGCATGAAAATTCTAGAGTCTCATTGGAGTTATGACTCCCATAGTTGTCACCAATTTGGATTCCCATACCAACAAGATCCACCAAAAACAACCTTACTCCTCTAACATGGGTACATACGTCATCAAGGACTCTAACACAGATGGGCATCACCTTCACCTAATCATATGGGTTTTCCAGGAGACACTTGAAGAACCCTCCTTGGTCCCATCCTGATCGGCTTCTAAACATTTCTTTAGGAAATAGTTAACTTTACCATGTCTTAATATATTAAAATATCACCATATTGTTAATAGGATAACTAGAATAACCCATTACGTGTGCCTCATCCTCTATATTCACCTGGAAACCTTCAAATCAATCGACACTATAGCATCAAAATGGTTTTCGTATTATATTATAATGTATATTGTTTTGTTTACTATATAAGTCGAATGAATGTAAATTTATATTCAAAGGGATGTGTTATAAACAAAAATATAAACCTGTAAAAAATGTATATGATTGATAATTGAAAAATAAGTGATTTAGGGTAGATACAGGAACCTTTAAATAGTTGTCTCATGAATAACTATGAAGGGATGCAACCCTTCATTTAATGTTACAATTAATTTATTAATATATTTACATAATTTATGTATGTAACATTGCCCTTCCCTTAAAATTTGCTTTGTCCTCAAAGCAATAGTAATGAGAGATGTAGTTGTCGAAAGTGTTACGATTCCCAAGATGTTTCTTCTTCAGGAAGATTTTTCCATTTAATAAGATATCCTTTAATCACTCGAGATCGCAATCTCTTTTCCCTGGTAGCAGTAATAGCTTTTGGCTCCAAGATAATTCGTCCTTCATTGTCCAACATAGGAAGTATTGTTTCATGTGCTTTATGATGTTCTCCTAGCACCTTTTTGAAACATGATACATGAAAAACATTGTGGATGCGACTTGTGTTCAGTAATTCCAATCCATATGCCACGTGACTAATCTTCCTATTGATCTGATATGGTTCATAAAATCCTGGAGCTAGTTTATTATTTCTGTCTTGTTTAATTGATAGTTGTTTATAGGGTTGTAGCCTCACAAATACCCAATCTCTAATTTCAAACTCTCTTTTTGTTCTATGTTGATTATCCCATTGATTCATTCAATTCCTGATGACAGTTAAAATCTCCTTGAGAATTTGAACAACTTTTTTATTCTCTTCTAAATGATCTTTTACCGATGCAACCTCCGCTTGATTCGTGCCTAGCTCCTTCCATTTGTAGGGTTCATATCCGTAGAGAGATTGGAATGGTGTCATTTTGGTGGATGTATGATATGTGCAATTATACCACCTTCCAACAAGACGCAGCCATCGAAACCATTTATTTTGCTTGTCGGTTACAAAACAACAAAGGTAGTTTTCCAGGCATTTATTGACGATTCCTATTTGATCTTCTATTTGGGGATACTAAGCCGATCTCATGTTAAGTGACATCCCAATTTGTTTGCAAAATTCTCTCAAAAAAATTCCTTTAAACTTGGTGTCTCTATCACTAACAATGATCTTTGGAAACCCGTGAAACTTGTATATATTTTTGCAGAAAACTTCAGTTGTTTCCTTGGCAGAATCAGTTTTTTCTTACCCTAATGAAATGTGCATATTTGGTTAGTTTGTCTAATACTACCAATATTTTGTCCTTCCCTTATGACATGGGTAATCCTTCAATGAAATCCATCTAAATTTCTTCCCATTTCTAATTCGGGGTGTGTATTGGATGGAGTATCCCGGGGCTTAGGATATTTTCATTTTTATTTCTTTGGAAAATGTCACATTCTGCTACATATTTTTGAATGTCTGCATTCATTCCTTTCCAAAAGAATGACTGTCTTGCATTATAATAGATTTTGAAAAATCCTACGTGTCTTGTAGTTTGACACGCATGTGATTCTTTAAGTACTTTGGTCTTAAAACTTGAATTGGGGCTTAAGTACCATAAGAGGTTATTTTTCCATTCAATATTTGGGTATTGATTTATATCGTCAATTATGGAGCAAACCTTTGGGTTTTTCGCATATTCGGCTTGAATTTCGTCTAGCCATTCGGGATAACCATTCATATGGCGCAAACTTTCACGTGTTCGTCTTTTATCGACAGAGCATCAACTACTATGTTGTCTTTCCCCATTTTATATAAAATTTACATATCTAATGTAGCAATTTTCTCTATTTACTTATGTTGTTCGGTTGTTAATGTCTTTTGTTGTAACAAATCTTGGAGACTATTATGACTTGTACGGATCATAAACTTGCTTCCCAAAAGGTACTGTCACCATTTCGTTAATGCGTGCATGATGGCAAGCATATCCTTGTTGTATGTAGTCTATAATCATTCCCTTTTGTTTAACATCATGCTTCCAAAAGCAACTGGGTGTCCTTCCTGCATCAAGCTTGCTCCTATCCTGAACCCTTAGGCATCACATTCGATTACAAATGGTTTCAAGAAATCGAGTGTTGCCAAAACATGAGTTGTAGACATAATTCATTCCAATGCCTCAAAACACCTTTCTGCTTCATCACTCCACTGAAAGGAATTCTTTTTAAGGAGGTTGGTTAGCGTAGCAATTAAATGAGCATAGTTCTTGATGAATCTTTGATAGTAATCGTTTAACCCTAAGAATACTCTTAGCTTGGAGATATTCCTTGGTTGGGTCCATTCACTAATCACTTTGATTTTCTTTGGATCCAGCTTGACTCCTTCCTTCGAGAAAATGTGACCAATACTAATGCTTCTGGTTTGCCAAATGTACATTTTGACCTTTTTGCATAGAATTGGTTTTCTTCCAGGAGAGATAGTATATGTTCCATATGCTTTAGTTGTTCCTTCCATGTCTTGCTATATATAAGCATGTCATCAAAGAATACTAACACAAATTTCCTTAGGTAGGGCTGGAATATTTCATTCATAGTTGCTTGGAAAGTGGCAGGGAAATTTATCAATCCAATAGGAATTACCTTGAATTCATATTGTCCTTCGTGTGTTTGAAAAGTGGTCTTGGCGATATCTTATAATCTGACTCTGATTTGATAGTAACATGATCTTGAATCAAGTTTTGAAAAACATTTGGCATCATGAAATTCATCCAACATGTCATCGATGAATGGAATTGGAAACTTGTTCTTGATTGTTATTTTGTTTAATCCTCTATAATCTATACATAATCTAAATGGGCCATCCTTATTTCCTACTAATACATCTGGATTTGCATATGGACTTCTGCTCTTTGTGATAACACCACATTTCAACAAGTCTTGAACTAATATTTCTATTTATGTTTTATGGTGGTGGGGGTATATATAGGGTTTAACTTTGACTAGGCTTGACCCTAGTTTAACCTCAATTATAAGTTCGATCATTCTTTCTGGTGGTAACTGCATACGTAGATATTGAAATATATTTTCGTGTTTCTGAAGTATCTCTTAGACTTCTTCTTCTCTGGGATCATATTGTTCTAAATATTGTCTCTCCATCTAATGAAATTGGATCACGTAAGCTTATGCCCACTTCCGGATAAGTTTTTCCATCTGCTGAGATGAAACCACTTGTGTCTGGGGTGGCTGGAACCCATATAGCTTATACTTTTGTCCTTGCCACTTGAACTTGATCAAATGTTTTTGATGATTGGTCGAGTAGGTGCCCAATGTTTGTAGCCATTGGTATCCTAAAACGATGTCTACTCCACCTAGAGGTACCGTGTAGAGTTTTGATTCCAGCTTAAAATGTTGTATTTGAAGTTTCACCATATGGCAATTCCCTACATTCTCAATCCTTTTTCCATCTGCAACCATCACATTCATGTCTGGAACTGGATCGAATAGCTTGAGCTTCTTTGCGACTCTTATGTCGAGGAAGTTGTGAGTGCTCACTGTATCTATTATTATAGTGACGTTATCGTTTTTTATATTTCCTTTTAACTTAAGTGTTTGTGGTTGGTTGATGTCGGTCATGGATACATGTGATATTTGGGGTGTGTTATCAACTCCGGTTGCAATATTTTGGGCGTTCTCTTATTCTTCATTTTATAATCCTTCTACATCATATGTGTCATTTCCTTCTACTTCACATGTGTATAATTTCTTTGAATTGTCTTATGTGCAGAACTTGTGTCTAGGGTCCCATCTGTCTCCGTATCATATGCATTTTCCTTCTTTCATTCATTGAGCTTCCAGACTTATTTTGTCATCTCATATGTGTGGAGGTATGTATGTCTTTATTTGTCTCTGTCCTTAATGGTCTCTTTTTTCTTGAATACATTTTTTCCATTTCTTGATTAGAAACTTTCAAATTTGGCTTCTGTTGCTTTCGCCTTACATATTGCTACTTCTATGTTTGGTATGTCATGCATATTCAATTCCTTTTGGATATATGGTTTAAGGCCTCCTAAATATGTTTCGAGTAACTGGCTGCTAGATAATCCAAACACTCACGTGGCAAGAGATTCCCACTAACGGGTGAATTCCTCGACTCTTCCTCTTTGTTGTAACCTGGTAAGTATCAAAAAGAATTCTCTCTCGATGATTCCTTGAAATCTTTTAAAAAAGTCATTTTTTAACAAGTTCCCGATGTAAGAATAATTTTATCCCTTCCACCACTTGTACCAATTGTGGGCATATCCTTCCAAATGTATGAGCACGTATTTTACTTTATCGTCATCTGTCGTAATGTTGTATATAGTGAAATATTCTTCAGCTTTGTTTAACTAGGTGACACATTGGTCTTCACTCCCACTGTATTTTGACAATTCTATTTTTGTTCTAGGTGGGCACATCATAAGGGGTTGATATTGAGTGCCTCTTAATATAAGGGCGATGGTGATGAGGACGTGCGGGATGAGTTGATCAACATGATTGAGTTGTTCAGTGATTTGTTGCGACTCCTAGAACCTTAGTTTTGTAACATCTTCATGAGTTCATCATGTTTTTTTATTTTGGTTGTCTATCATGGCATCCAATTTGTCATCCAAATTTTTTTCCATCGCTGAGAAAATTTCATCTTAGATCTCTTTCTTAAGCATTGTATTGTTATTATTCATCTCTTCTCTTAAAATTTCTTGGTTCTTGGTGATTGCATTGACGTCCTTCTCTAATTTTTTGAACTAGTTTTTCCATTTCATCGTCATGTTTATAGTGTGTGGAGGTGAATACTTATACGCGATTTTGGCTTATACGGGGGTGGCGATAGTTTATGTCTTTTATGGGGGTTAATTGAGACTAATTAATGACGATGATGGTGATGATAATAATAATAATAACTAGATTGTTGGTAACTTGTAGGACCGAGGGTTAGGTTTTGAGAGGCTGCGGCTCAGAACTTTGGCGGCCATGTCTCCTTCCATGGCCGCCTCTTCTCCTTCCCTTGCAATGCTTGCTGCCGCTATCGCGTTGGAGTTGGATGGTTTATTCAGGAGCAGGTGAGAGGGCGGCGCCTTTGCGCGACAACCCATTGGATCTGGATCAGAGATCCAGTGGCGGCGGCGGTTTGTTTTAGTAGTGGCCTAGCTTCGAACGCGGTGAGTTGGCAGTGTCGGCATGGCAGCGAGCGCGACGAGCTCATAGATCCTGTGACGGTGAGCTTTGGTTTCATCGGCAGTGTGAAATATTGGCTGCAGTGGTAGAGGGATACTGTATAATATGGGCCCAGCTACCCTCTATCGGCGGTGCTCTTTCAGATCCGGTGACCCTATTCACACCTGTGTTTTTTCTGTTTTATCGTTTGTCTTCCTTTCTGCGAATTTTTTTTTTTTTTTTCTGGCATCTCTTCTTTACTCAGCTCCTTCCGAGATGATTTTTTATTGTATTTATGCCAATATTTGGATGATCCGATTTAGGGTTTGGATGATCCGATTTAGGGCTTTGTCATTCATGGTTGGTCTAAACATATGTACGGGTTTTTTTATTCTGAATTTTCTCATAGATTCTGGACTATTTCTGGTATTGCCTAACAACAATTATACTCTTCAAGAGTGAAGCTTATCAAATGTAATTTTGTACTCGAAAGATGAAATAAAATTACGCTTTTTTTTCAAGGAAAAAAAAAAATAACTACTACTTATTATTATTATATTTTTACTTTTCTTATAAATTTAAAAAGTTTTATAAAAAATAAATATTAATATAATAATATTATTATTGATATATAATATTTAATTTTATTAGAAATTTAGGGTTTATGTGGACATGGAGGTGGGAAGGTGGAAGGGCTTAAGTGGAGGTAGCAGCTTGGAGGGAGAGCTTACATGGTTTGTGAATGAGGAGGAGGGACTATGATGTGGAAGGGATGTGTAGGTGAAGTGTTGGAGGGTGGAGGGGGGAAGAATGGGAGTGAAGGACGATGAGAGGGAGAACAATAACGATGGATCAACCCGGTAGTGAATGATTGGGGGTAGATCATTACGGAGATGAGGGTGATTAGCAGCGAAACCGATGAGAAGGCCGTGGGTTTGGGGAGTGTGGTCTGGGAGAGGAGTAAGACGTGTCGAGGGGAGCGAATGTAGGTGGGTGTATGCAGTGGGGTGTGGAATGTGTGCATGAACTTGAAGAATGTGGAGTAAAGTACAAAAAAAATTGAGAGGTATGGGAGTGAAGAATGGGGATGAAGAAGGGAGCAGTGGGAGGGAAAGACTGTGTCAATGAGTGTGGAGGCAGGGTTGGAAGATGGCAGAATTGGAGGTGAGCTGGTGATGGAAAGATGTGCTAGCGAGAGGGAGGATTTTTTAGCGGAATGGAGGGAAGAACGAGAGAGAAAAACAAGAGGATGCAGTGTGTGGAGGGTGGCCGCAGGGACGGTTTCGCTCTTATACCAGTGTTATAAGTAGAAATATAAACCTGTAAAAATATCTATATGATTGATAATTGAGAAATGAATTATTTAGAGTACATAGAGGAACCTTTAAATACTTCTATCACGACTAACTATGAAGGGATGCAACCCTTCATTTAATGTTACAATTAATTTATTGATATATTTACATAATATTTTATGTATGTAACAGATGTGGAAGAGCAAACATCCATAGGATACATAGAATTCAAAATTATATCAAAATTTCTTCTTTGAGTTGAGCATTCATACAAAATTCTTCCACATCATATTTAAAAAATGTTGGATAGACTATTACCCTATGCTTACAAATATAATGCCTTACATATTGGTTAAACAACAAAACACAAGTGAAATACATATAAAAGATGTAATTAATTTAAACAGTTCCCACTATAGGCTTCATCCATGGACTAGTAATCTTGATCATGTCCTTGAACACGTTGCAAATGAGGTTGTTATATCATGGTCATGCTTGTTTATTGGATTGTTTCCTCCTCAATGTGCCTAGAACTGGTAGGAACTAGAGGTTGACTTGTGGTTGACTGAGATCCATGAGAAAATCCTAGAATCATATTATAATGCATCAATTATCATTGGCTAATTTGTTGAATTTCCTACCCCATTCCTTCAGATTGTTCTCCATTTCCTCCTAAATGAATTCTCGTTTCTACGAATGAATATTGAGGTATTCAATTGCGTGGAACATACCTTCTAGCTAACCATTCATTCGCCTTAGAAATTTCTTTATTTCTCCTATCCCCTCTCCTCTAATCGGGTTTTGATTTGAGGAATTGCCCATTTCAAGAAAAAGACCAAGATAAATGGAGTTGGAATACAACTCCTTAAAAAACAAAATCTCCAGCATATGCTACAGAGTTGCTACATGATCACTTGAAAGAGGGTTTTGAATCCCCAAAGGATGAATTCCCTAACTACTACATGCAAATGTAACATCTACATTTTCCCAGGTGAGGTTTGGGCTAGGAATGTTGATTTGAAAACACTTCAAAAAAAAAAAACCAAACAACACAAAGTGTGAATTGTACCTTTGTCAATCACTAAATGCTATAGGGGAGTCTTCCCCGACAACCAAAGGCTACCCAACTGGGTAGAAACCCACTCCACTCCAATTTAATTGACTTCAAACATTACCAATTGCACTTGAAATATCACACTTATGTAACTTGAATGGCATACAAGGGACATAAAGGATTTCATATCGGGAGCTTCTAATATGAATGGGAGGGATCTTGAGGCATGAGGGAGTGCAAAGGCTCCCTCTCATGGATTAAAACCAATTTGACTTACATGCCTCTCCCTATTTCGATTGTGTCAAGTGGAGCATTTTCCATCAATTCCATGAGATGGGTAGATTAAATTGGTTAAATCCTCAATGTTGGTTAAGCTCATTAACCTAGGGGAGCCACAACCTTTTAAGGGGATCCCCATTTTTAACTAGGCCCCCCTTGTCAAGGTACTTAACTTCATTTTCTTGACTATTAACAAAAGAGCTGCTAAATCATCAAATATGAGAGCATATGACATTATCAAGGATATTGAGATTCCAAGAAATTATTTTGAAGGTTCTGTTATGTACGGATCCTTCCTTGAGAATCCTTTTCCTTGCCTACTTGATGACTAAGAGGGGCTCTCCAAAGATCATCACTTTATTGACGTGATTTTTCTTTAGAAGTTATGTTCTCAAGAACAAGGCATAATTTCTCTCCTGAATATTTCTAGCAACTATGATACCCCATGAGTGAGATATTTCTATGTTTCCATTGAGGTGTAAGAAAACCCCTCCTCCCCACATCACTCCTACCACCCCTTATTATGATGTATATTACTGTAAAATGTTACGTTGTCAATTAAATATATGGATTGTTTACGTTATTATAATGAACATATGTGTAATCAATCGTTATATTTGTTTAAATGAAATAATACATTAATCCATGATTATATCCAAACACTTTAAATAAAATATAAAAATCAATATTATTATAGAATACTTGATTTTATGATTAATAATAATTGAATTTCTATAAAACAAAACAAGAAAATAAGAAGTTTTATTTGCATGCTTACAAAAACATTAAATATCACACATAATTTTTGCACTAACTATATCGATGTGTTTTCTTTGTTTGTACTCACCGATGCATTAAATTATTTGTATAGACTAGTGTGTTTCAATCATTTTTATGCACTAGTGCATGTTCAATATATAAACACCAGTATGAACGAGGTTATAACATGGAATGGTGCCCCTTGCATGTATGTATGCATCAATGAATTTTGTATGTATTAGAGCACCAATGCTATTTATAAAATAAAACATCTATCTAGTGAACATGTTTTAATGCATTTTTAATTGGTGAAAAACCATTGCTCATGACTATACTAAGGGAATTGGTGATTCTTATTAGAACTTTGATTACCTTTAATGATACGATTCTTGTTGTTGTTACTGTTAAATTTAGCATTGCTTATATTTCTTGGTCCACAAGGAGATATATACTACACTGGTGCCTTACAGTGTAAAGTACACAATTGTTCATCCTCAATAGTGGCACACTAGTGTGCCATATTGTAAGAAGTGCACCATGGAGAAAACTTCCACTAAAGCCTCCAGCCATCTAGATTTTTTTAGCTATAATAAACCTCCACTAAAGCCTATGCAAAAACCTCTATTTTGTTAGCAGAGGTTTTTTGGGTACTTTTGCCCAATCATGTAAACCAAAAACCTCTACTAAAGAATTCATTGATTGGTGTTTTCCTTGTAATGGCCTAAACTGCCAATCCCTATGTAACACATCCAGGTACAAAAACACTTATTTGTAGTGTTTTACAGAACTCAAAGGGAAGGATTTGACAATGGGAATATAATCTATTATAAGCTCTAAGATAAAATAAATTGAATCCTCTCTTTGGTTCTCATACATCATGTGTGCATGATACATCATTTATGGCGCATCAATAAATATCTGGATTTGCCAATTCAATATCCCTCTTCCATCAACCAGGTCATTCCTTCCCAACATATTAGCAAACAACTCTACCATCTCATCAACTCTAGCCTCATGTCCCCAAATATCAGTAGGCGAGATGGTAAAGTTTAAATCCCCAACAATAATTAGGTTTTCAATATTCAGGAGTCCATATTGTTCCATAAACGCTCAATTTTTTTTTGTCTCTATAAGGTCCATAACAATTTAAGATAGAGATCTTCAAATCCAGATTACCCATTTTTCCTTCCATTAATAACCCAAATTACCCATTTTTCCTTCCATTAATAACCCCAGTTAGTCATATAGAGATGCACAATAAGTACCTTAACAATATATTTATTTACTATCTATTCTATATTATGTGGGTTAAATAAATAAATGTTAAAAATAAAATGTATACACATATTCACTATAATGTTAAAAATAAAATGTATACACATTATCAAGTGGGACAAAATAAACCAATCTATTATTCATAAATAAAAATAAAATATATATACACATCATATAATAGTAAATACAGAATGTATTAATTCTCTCTTGCGTAACTCATTAACTATCAAGACTAAGTTGCAATTGGATTTAAACCTTCTACGTCCTATGGGCTACAAAATAAATATGTTAAAATTAAAATGTATACACATTACCAATTCCAGTGAGGACAAAATCAACGAATCTATACAGAATGGCGAAGAAACTCTTCATATACAGAAAGGCAGTAACAAGGGTTCTATCGCATAAACTTTATTTCGTTATTTTGAGCTCTCTGTAGGCCATATCATATCGGAGCATGAAGAAATGGCTCCTGCTTCTCTCTTACTGTTGGCCTCGAAATTGTGCCCTCCCAGATCATGGATGAGTAGTTCTACTCATGAGATTAAGCCTCTCTGAAGAACAATCCCAACTCTTCGGCGAGGGAAATCTGTGACACGTTCCATGAGCATGAGTTTCACCACGGCCGTCTCTAATAATGATGATGGTGTACAAAGACGCATAGGCGATTATCATTCCAATATCTGGGACGATGATTTCATACAGTCCCTCTCAACGCCTCATGGGGTAGGTAATTAGCTTCATTTCTATTTATTCTTCTGCTTCTTCTTTCTATTTATTTATGCTTTACATATCAAATACAGTACAAGATTATAACAAGAAAATTATTTTGGCCGACAGTTATTGGAACGAAAATGGAATTGGATGTGGGAGAGATAGTGTTGTGACTGATATCAACTCAACTGCAATGGGACTTCGAACTCTTCGGCTACAAAGATACACAGTGTCTTCAGGTATATATCCATATTTTATTAATAATTGAAAGGTATACATCCATATTTTATTAATATAGCCACTAGTTGCCATTTTCGTGGAGATATTGATTGATAATGCCTTATACATTAACTTCAGATGCGTTGAAACACTTCAAAGACCAGAAGAGGCAGTTTGGATGTCCCACCATTCAGTCAGAGGGAGAGATAAGAATCATTTTCAATTTATTGGAGAGCATAGCTTGTCCATGCTTGTGGAGTGTTTACTCTACTTGCCTTAGTACCAATTTTGAGGGTGAAAGATTCCCATCCTAATTGGAAATTGGAGAGGCCATTCAGACCTTTCATTTGGAGCTACAATGGAGTCATTTGTTGCAGGTTGAAGCTACAAGGTTGCTCGGGACATTCTCATCCTCAACTTGCTTCCACACCTTTCTCACTTTTCTCTTCATATTTTGGCTCATGGAGGAAGGGCGCACTTCATGAGATGTTGTTCTATTTGAGGGAGCTCTTGTGGCCCCATTTATTTGTAATATGATGTATTTACTCTGTATTTTATGCTCAGAATATCCTCAGGTCTAAATACCAATTGAAACTATGTCAAAATACCAAACAATGTGTAAATGGTGCCATTTTCCTCATATCTTGTTATGAAAGCTTGAAGTTGTTTTATTTTGACTTGTATCATCTCATTTCTATGATTATTACGATGTATGGAGACTCATTAATGTCTTGAAGAAGTGTCATATACACTTGATAAGCCTTTGGAACATAAATCTCGAATTTCATGGAAAATGTTGAAGTTTCCTATCATTTCCCCCTATGTGAAGACATGTCCACAAACCTCTGATTTATGGGAGTTTCAAAAGCCTATAGAAACTGATTGATGTTGCATTTGGGAGCCCATTGAATTCCTTTAAGAGTACCATGTCTCTGTTCTGAAATTTGGGAAGTTCATACAACATTTGGAAAGCCATCTTTGTCCCCTACCCTTGGGGGTTTTGAACCTAGAATTGACTAGTAAAATTCCCTATGTTTCCTTGATTGTAAATGAATGTTGCAGAAGCCTTTTGAGAGTGTCCAAGCATCCATAAACCTCATGTTTATGTCTTAATACCTTCCAAATACCTTCAGACCCAATTTGGAAGCATTTGGATCCATTTGGGAGCATTGGAGTCATAACTAGTCTAAGGGTCGAATTGGCCAAAAAGTGCAATTTTTTTAATTCTACCAAATTTATTAAAAAGGGACACTACAGTAACAACCCATTTAATACTTTTAATATTTTGGACTAGATTTTCCATTGGATTTACATCATCGTCCTTCACATAACTATTCCAAAAATTTATGATAGAGCATAAATCATCATTTTGTACCCAGGAGCTATTGAATTTGAAAGGGTAATTTAAATTTGGAACAACATCATCAAGTTGAAGAGAAATAGGCCAATGGTCTGAGAATTTTTTTTCCCCACCCAAGATCTAAAACGATGGAAAGATTGCAACAATGATATCTTTAAAAGGAATTGATCAAGTCTCTTGAGGATTCCATTTTCACCACTCCTATCATTTGTCCGGTAAGTTGGAAAAACATCAACCACGTCATTCCTTCCCAACGTATTAGTAAAAAACTCTACCATCTCATCAACTCTAGCCTCATGTCCCCAAACATCAGTAGGTGAGATGGTAAAGTTTAAATCCCCAACAATAATTAGGTTTTCAATATTTAGGAGTCCATATTATTCCAGATTACCCATTTTTCCTTCCATTAATAACCGAGTTTACCCATTTTTCCTTGCATTAATAACCCTAGTTAGTCATATAGAGATGCACAATAAGTACCTTAGCAATATATTTATTTACTATCTATTCTATATTATGTGGGTTAAATAAATAAATGTTAAAAATAAAATGTATACACATATTCACTATAACATATTCACTATAATGTTAAAAATAAAATGTATACACATTATCAAGTGGGACAAAATAAACCAATCTATTATTCATAAACAAGAGCCACGAGGTGGCAATGTCCCCGCAGTTGCTAATAGCAATAGCAACTATTGGTAGAAGAGAAAAGCTATAGAAATATGAACAAAACGACAGAGCTTGATATTAATTCGTGATTTCTAACTTATCCATGACAAGGAAGACGGCTATCATTCAAATTTCATGTAAAACAAGGAACTATTCCATTAGAAGCAGACTTATAGTTAAAACTACAATATGTAAACCGTTATTCATGCTATTCATTTTTCATCAGAAATGTCGGAGGTTGAAGCTCGCAGGCAGTATCATAAAATGCTGCGAACACAAGAATAGCACACAGATAGGACAACGCAAATTGAGAATCATGTTCTCTTCACATGCCATACTGGCTACCAACAAAAATAACTAAAACTGTCTCCCAACACCTTTGACGAAAGTCTCAGCCAAGGCAGACTTACAACCAGCAGAATCAGCATAGGAACCTCCGAGGCTTACCAATTTGAATGCTTGTTCCACTGCTACTGCAAACAAGAAAACTAGAGACATCGTTTTACCTGCCACAAGTATAGCATTTTGGTTAAACCATTGAAGAAGTTAAAACGTGAAAGCAAACACATTCAAACTAATATCTTTAACCTACTGAAAAACGGATCAAGACCTGAGAACTTACATTGTTCAAGGTAGACTTCGAACCAAAAGCCAAGACCTTTTTGCAACTAACGAGAACCAGGTTGAAAACTTGGATCAACAACAACATCAGAGTGCTTCGACTCTGAGAGCCACGGTGGAGACCTGAATCACAGGTTATAGGTTTAAATCACGGAGGAAAAACGCCACTTCTGAATCTGAAACCTAATACATCGCAGGTCTGTCGACCAATTCTTCAAACCACTCCCAAACACGAAAGAAACAATGCCATCAATACACAACCTCAATGAATATGCAGTGGAGGATCAGGATTTTTAAAGCGCCAAAACCCAAGGCAATATAACATCGACGACGAAGATTTTGACATTATAGCACAACTGCTTACGAGGTACTGAGCATATTAACATCACATTTATTATTTCTTTCTACCATGAAGTCCAGGTAGGAGAATTTCCAAGCTATTTGATATCACAGCCGGCATTGCGAAGACAATCACAATTTTTCATCACAGGTTACAAGCCACATTAATCACCACCTAGATATTCCACTTAGGAAGGCCGATAGCAGAGTTAATACTATGACAGCACACCCTTTCCCCCCAGCATTGAACCATTAAGATCTTAATAATTATCCTATGTTACTGTTGTTTGTCACTTCTGCCACCTATCGGGTTATTATTATATATAAACAGATTAGAGTTTGAAGCCTCTATGCAGCATCAACTAATTATCAACAAATGTTGAAGTTGTTTTATGATAACCATAACTATCGTGTTGTTTCACATCTTATAATAATAAAAACATTTCCCTGAGGCAACCTATGTCTGAATTTGAAATGACACCATACGGCTATACCCTTCAGGAATTTAATCACTGATAGTAGAGTTAAGAACCGGCCAAATGACCGATACCCTCATTCTTTTGTAAACATGTCAAACCGAAATTTAAAGCTTTTAGTGCCATTTAGATACATTTAAATGTCCATTATAGTTTGGGCTCATCCGCTTTCACAAACGGCCGATTGATAGAAGAAAACGACAGAGCTTGACATTAATTGATGATTTTTAAGTTATCCACGAGAACGAAGACACTTATCATTCAAATTTCATGTAAAACAAGGAACCATTTTAGTAGAACCAGATTTATAGTTAAAACTACGATATCTAAACCGCTATTCATAGTATTCAGTTTTCATCACAAATGCCAGAGGTTGAACCTCGCAGGCAATATCGCAAAATGCTGCAAATACAAGAATAGAACACAGATAGGACAACGCAGATTGAGAATCATGTTGTTCTCACATGCCATATTGGCCATCAACAAAAACAACTAAAACTATTTCCCAACAGCTTTGACGAAAGTCTCGGCTAAGCCAGACTTAGAACCAGCAAAGTCACCATAGAAACCTCCGAGACTTACCGATTTGAATGCTTGTTCCACTGCTAGTGCAAAGGAGAAAACCACAGACATCGTTTTACCTGCCACAAGTATACGATTCTGGTTAAACCATTGAAAAAGTTAAAACGTGATAACAAATACATTCAAACTTATATCTTTAACGTAGTGAAAACCGAAGCAAGATCTGACAACCCACATTGTTGAAACTAGATTTCGAACCAAAAGCCAAAACCTTTCTGCAACTGACGAGAATCAGGTTGAAATCTTGCATCAACAACAACATCAGAGTGGTTCGACTCTGAGAGCCACGGCGGAGACCTCAAACACAGGCTATGGGTTCAAACCACGAAGGGAAAACGCCATTCCTGAACCTAAAATCTAATACATCGCAGGCCTGTCGAGCATTCCTTCAAACCACTCCCAAACACAAAACAAACAATCCCGTTCATAAATAATTGAAAAAAGCATAGGCTAAGTGATTTTGGATCATTTGATTCATGAACAAGCTCGATAAATAGTTACGAGCGACATAACATCAACAACGAAGATTTTGACATTATAGCACAAGTGCTTACGAGGCACTGAATACATTAATATCACATTTATTACTCACCATTTTTCATGACAGGTTGCAAGCCACATTAGTCACCACGTAGATATTCCACTTAGGGAAGTCCGTAACAGAGTTAATACTATGACAGGACACCCTTGCCCGGCAGCATTGAACCACTAAAACCTTAATTACCCTGTGCTTACTCTGGTTTTCCACGTGTGCGACCTGTCCCGTTTAACTGATTTTGGATCATTTGATTCATGAACAAGCTCGATGAATAGTTACGGGCGACATAACATCAACAACGAAGATTTTGACATTGTAGCACAAGTGCTTACGAGGCACTGAATACATTAATATCACATTTATTACTCACCATTTTTCATGACAGGTTGCAAGCCACATTAGTCTCCACGTAGATATTCCACTTAGGGAAGCCCGTAACAGAGTCAATACTATGACAGGACACCCTTGCCCGGCAGCATTGAACCACTAAAACCTTAATTACCCTGTCCTTACTCTGGTTTGCCACGTGTGCCACCTGTCCCGTTAAACTTGTTCCATTTTTCTATGATAACCATAACCATCGCATTGTGGAGAAAGTGCCGAAGACATTTACCGGAGCAAAAAACTAGACGAGCTTATATGCCACGCGTTGCTACGCCCACGAGTCAGACATAGACACGCTAAACAAGGAGGGGTATGATCGTTCACGTGTCACGGACCCACCACATGCTATATTACACTAAGCAGCAAGCAATACTATCGTTATAGAAAATCAAATTTTGATATTCGGAAATGTAACATCAAACATCGAAAATTAAATTTTGATATTCCGAATTGTAATATCAAACATCAACAATAACCCTTAATTCGGATGGCGCATCTTTCGCCGCCGAAACAGGAAGCGATTATACATCGCAGGCCTGTCGACCAATTCTTCAAACCACCCCCAAACACGAAAGAAACAATGCCATTAATAAACAACCTCGATGAATAGCTTGTGGAGGATCAGGGTTTTTAAAACGCCAAAACCCAAGGCAATATAACATCAACGACGAAGATTTTGACACTACAGCACAACTGCTTACGAGGTGCTGAGCACATTAATATCACATTTATTATTCCTTTCTACCATGAAGTCCAACCAGGACAATTTCCAAGCTATTTCATAGCACAGCTCGGCATTCCGGAGGCACGCACAACTTTTCATCACAAATTACAAGCCACATTAATCACCACCTAGATATCCCACTTAGGAAAGCCGATAGCAGAGTCAATACTATGACAGCACACCCTTGTCCCTAGCATTGAACTATTAAAACTTTAATAATTATGCTGCCCTTACTGTTATTTGTCACGTCTGCCACCTGCTAGGTTATTATTATATATAAACACGTTAGAGTTCGAAACCTGTATGCAGCATCAACTAATTATCAGCAAATGTTGAAGTTGTTTTATTTTTATGATAATCATAACCATCGTATTGTTTCACACCTTATAACAACAAAAACATTTTCCTAAGGCAACCTATGTCTGGATTTGATACCATACGGCTATACCCTTCAGGAATTTAATGACTGACAGTAGAGTCAACAACCGACCAAATGACCGATACTCTCATTATTTTGTCGACATCTTAAACCAAAATTTAAGGCTTTTAGCGTTATTTAGATACATTTAAACGTCCATTACAGTTTAGGCTCATCTCCTTCCACAAACAACGGATTGATAGAACAAAACAACAGAGGTCGACCTTAATTGGTGATTTCTAAGCTATCGACGACAAGAAAGACACTTATCATTCAAATTTCATGTAAATCAAGGAACCATCTCAGTAGAACCAGATTTATGCTTAAAACTACAATATTTAAACGCTTATTCATATTATTCATTTTTCATCACAAATGCCAGAGGCTGAAGCTCGCAGGCAGTATCGCAAAATGTTGCAAATACAAGAATAGCACACAGATAGAACAACGCAGACTGAGAATCACGTTCTGTTCACATGCCATACTGGCTACCAACAAAAACAACTTTAAAACTATTTCCCAACACCTTTGACGAAAGTATCGGCTAAGCCAGAACTAGAACTAGCAAACCCACTATAAGAACCTCCGAGACTTACCGATTTGAATGCTTGTTCCACTGCTACTGCAAAGGAGAAAACCAGAGACATCGTTTTACCTGCCACAAGTATACGATTCTGGTTAAACCATTGAAAAAGTTAAAACGTCATAACAAATACATTCAAACTTATATCTTTAACCTACTGAAAACCGAAGCAAGATCTGACAACTTACATTGCTGTAAGCAAAAGAATGAGAGTATCGGTCATTTGGACGGTTCTTGACTCTACTGTCAGTGATTAAATTCCTGAAGGGTATAGCCGTATGATTTTGTTTCAAATCCAGACATCTTAAACCAAAATTTAAAGCTTTTAGCGCTATTTAGATACATTTAAACGCCCATCACAGTTTAGGCTCATCCCCTTCCACAAACAACGGATTGATAGAACAAAACAACAGAGGTTGACATTAATTGGTGATTTCTAAGCTATCGACGACAAAAAAGACACTTATCATTCAAATTCCATGTAAGTCAAGGAACCATCTTAGTAGAACCAGATTTATAGTTAAAACTACAATAATTAAACCCTTATTCATATTATTCATTATTCATCACAAATGCCAGAGGTTGAAGCTCACAGGCAGTATCGCAAAATGTTGCAAATACAAGACCAGCACACAGATAAAACAACGCAGACTGAGAATCACGTTCTGTTCACATGCCATACTGGCTACCAACAAAAACAACTAAAACTATTTCCCAACACCTTTGACGAAAGTCTCGGCTAAGCCAGACCTAGAACCAGCAAACCCACCATAAGAATCTCCGAGACTTACCGATTTGAATGCTTGTTCCACTGCTACTGCAAAGGAGAAAACCAGAGACATTGTTTTACCTGCCACAAGTATACGATTCTGGTTAAACCATCGAAAAAGTTAAAACGTCATAACAAATACATTCAAACTTATATCTTTAACCTGCTGAAAACCGGATCAAAATATGACAACTTACATTGCTGTAAGCAGACTTCGAACCAAAAGCCAAAACCTTTCTGCAACTGACGAGAACCAGCTTGAAACCTTGCATCAACAACAACATCAGAGTGGTTCGACTCTGACAGCCACGGTGGAGACCTGAAGCACTAGTTATGGGTTCAAACCACGAAGGGAAAACCCCATTCCTGAATCTAAAACCTAATACATCGCAGGCCTCTCGACCATTCCTTCAAACCACTCCGAAACACCAAACAAAAAATGCCATTCATAAAAACAAGCTCGATGAATATTACCAGGGATATAACATCAACAACAACGAAGATTTCGACATTATAGCACAACCGCTTACGAGCTACTAAATACATTAATATCACATTTATTACTCACCATTCTCCATGACAGGTTGCAAGCCACATTAGTCACCACGTAGATATTCCACCTAGGGAACCCGCAGCAGAGTTAATACTATGACAGGACACCCTTGCCCGCCAGCATTGAACCACTAAAACATTAATTACCCTATTCTTACTTCCGTTTGACACGTCCGCCACCTGTCGTGCTAGACTTGTTCCATTTTCCTATGATAATAACCATAACCATCGCATTGTGCAGAAAGCGCCGAAGACATTTCCCGGCGCAAAAAACTAGACAAGCTTATATGCCACGCGTTGTTACGCCCACCACCTGTTATTTACACTAAGCAACAACTAAGCCTTAACTCGGATGACGCACCTTCCGCCGCCAAAACAGGAAGCGATTACCGAGGCTGACGTTATCAGCTCTCATCCAATGAAACGTTAACAAATTATCACTATTTAAAAATTTATATAAATAATTTTTTTCCCAACTATTTACAAATAACCCAAAACCATAATATGAATGAAAAAAATTTATAGCCATAGGTGCAAACTAGGTGCAAGTAATAGGGTCTGCATAAAATATATAATATCCCCTACGAGGACATAATAAAAATAAAATATATATACACATCATATAATAATCATATAATAATAACTACAGAATGTATTAATTCTCTCTTGCCTAACTCATTAACTATCAATACTAAGTTGCAATTGGATTTAAACCTTCTACGTCCTATGGGCTAGAAAATAAATATGTTAAAATTAAAATGTATACACATTAACTATCAAGACTAAGTTGCAATTGGATTTAAACCTTCTACGTCCTATGGGCTAGAAAATAAATATGTTAAAATTAAAATGTATACACATTACCAATGCTGGTGAGGACAAAATCAACGAATCATTATCAATTCTGGTGACGACAAAATCAAGAATCATTATGAATTCCGGTGAGGACGAAATCAACGAGGGTTCATATACAGAAACTCTTCATATACAGAAAGGCAGTAACAAGGGTTCTATCGCATAAACTTTATTTCGTTATTTTGAGCTCTCTGCAGGCCATATCATATCGGAGCGTGAAGAAATGGCTCCTGCTTCTCTCTTACTGTTGGCCTCCAAATTGTGCCCGCCCAGATCATGGATGAGTAGTTCTACTCATGAGATTAAGCCTCTCCGAAGAACAATCCTAACTCTTAGGCGAGGGAAATCTGTGACACGTTCCATGAGCATGAGTTTCACCACCGCCGTCTCTGATAATGATGATGGTGTACAAAGACGCATAGGCGATTATCATTCCAATATCTGGGACGATGATTTCATACAGTCCCTCTCAACGCCTCATGGGGTGGGTAATTAGCTTCATTTCTATTTATTCTTCTGCATCTTCTGTCTTTTGTTCAGAATGAATCAATGTATTAATTTTCTCCTCTAATTTACTGTATTTACATGGGTCAGACACCTTATTACCGTGAAAGTGCTGATAGAATTATTGCGGAAGTAAAACATATGTTCAACTCCATGCCTGTAGAAGATGGAGAATTAGTCGCTCCTCTCAATGATCTCCTTCAACGCCTTCTGATGGTCGACAACGTTGAACGTTTGGGGATCGATAGACATTTCAAGAATGAGATAAAATCAACTCTGGATTATGTTTACGGGTCAGTTCCTTATTTATTTATGCTTTACATATCGAATACAGTACAGGATTATAACAAGAAAATTATTTTGGCCGGCAGTTATTGGAACGAAAATGGAATTGGATGTGGGAGAGACAG
The DNA here is from genome assembly GCA_027924585.1 of Larix kaempferi. Classification (NCBI taxonomy): domain Eukaryota; kingdom Viridiplantae; phylum Streptophyta; class Pinopsida; order Pinales; family Pinaceae; genus Larix; species Larix kaempferi. Next base: position 15,963,698 of record BSBM01000269.1, on the reverse strand, counting down.
TGTTGTGACTGATCTCAACTCGACTGCCTTGGGACTTCGAACTCTTCGGCTACACGGATACCCAGTGTCTTCAGGTATATATCCATATTTTATTAATAATTGAACGTGTTTCATTATAGCCACCAGCTGAGATATTGATTGATAGTGCCTTATACATTAACTTCAGATGCGTTGAAACACTTCAAAGACCAGAAGGGGCAGTTTGCATGTCCCACCATTCAGTCAGAGGGAGAGATAAGAAGCGTTTTCAATTTATTTCGGGCCTCCCTCATCGCCTTTCCCGGGGAGAAAGTTATGGAAGAGGCTCAAATCTTCTCTACATTGTATTTAAAAGATGCCCTTCAAAAGATTCAGGTCTCCAGTCTTTCACGACAGGTGAGGCTGTGATATTAATATCACATCTGTTAAAATGGTGAGAGGTTATAAGTTTAGCACTCTTTTCATCTGTGTTCAAATCCGGGGTAGGAGCAACTTCAGAATCCTGGGCTCTAGTCCAGGTAATCCCCTCTAATATCTATCACTTCTGCTCATTTACATCATAGTGCGTTGTTTTTGGAAATCTGTATTTGTTTTTTGCAATCTGTATTTTATAATTTCAATATCAATTTTGACGTGGTTGCAGGGAGAGTACGCTCCGGAATATGGTTGGCACACAAGTTTGCCAAGAAAGGATCTATCACGTCCGCTAATTTACATCAAATGACTTACCTTTTGCAAGTACAACCTATGTTTTATGATTTTAATTTTGTGATTGGCAGATAGAGTACGCTCTGGAATATGGTTGGCACACAAATTTGCCCAGATTGGAAGCAAGGACTTACATCGAGCTGTTTGGACAAGACGCCTTATATGAGTAATCTCATTAAATTTCATCGTGCAACATCCATTTTTATAGCCAATATATATGGAATATTATTGTTTATATTGAGTTGAATACAAAGATACTACTGGCACAGATGCGATCCCTTTGTTTTGAGAGAAAGTCCGGGGCGAAGATATAAAGATTTTACATATATGAACAGACACAGCTGTTCCACGTACTGATGGTGTCTGTCTTTTAGTAGTTTAGTTTCCATATGGAGTACTTTTCAATTGATGCCTGTTGATTTTTTCTTTTTTTGGTTCAAGGACGCCATATATGAACACTGAGAAACTGGTAGAACTTGCAAAACTGGAGTTCAATATCTTTCACTCTTTACAACAGAGAGAGTTACAAATTCTGTCGAGGTGATGAGATGTCATTGGAATATATTGTCTCCAAATTAATTAAATTTGAGCGGTTATAAATTCAGTAAAGTAAATCCATGAAGTTTGTATCTGTAGATGGTGGAAAGATTCTGGTTTCCCTCTACTGACCTTCACACGGCATCGTCATGTGGAATATTACACATTGGCCTCTTCCATTGCTATTGATCCTCAACATTCTGCATTCCGACTCGGCTTTGCCAAAATAAGTCATCTTATCACGGTTCTGGACGATATCTACGACACCTTTGCAACAATGGACGAGCTCGAACTCTTCACAGCAGCCATTAAGAGGTGATAATTGCGTTTACCTCGACACAGCATATTTTACATTGTAGTTTTAAGTTTTATTTTTTATTTTTGTTTATTTATAATTGTTGGTTACAATTTTTCATACTGGATTTCAAAATTATCAATATAGATATTAATTTATAGGGAAGAAACTTTTCCTCATTTTAGCTGTTTGTTTGTATCTCAAAAGAATCGAACCCCAACCTTTGATAAATCTGGTTAGAAGACTATAATGCCTCTGCATACACTAAAGTTAAGTTGTATATTGTATAATCATCAGATGGGATCCGTCCTCGATAAAGTGCCTTCCAGAATACATGAAAGGAGTTTACAGGGCGCTTTACGATACCGTAAATGAAATGGCTCGAGAGGCAGAGAGGGTTCAAGGCCGGGACACGCTCAATTATGCTCGACAGGCTGTATGTAAAATAATAAATTAAAGCATACATATCAAATATTTCTTTGTTAAAGCGTTAAAAGTATTTCACTGGGTGATGATAATTAGTTAATTTGTTTTACTTGTGCGTGTGCAGTGGGAGGCTCATATTGATTCGTATATGATAGAAGCGAAGTGGATCTCCAGTGGTTATATGCCAACGTTTGAGGAGTACTTGGCAAACGGGAAAACTAGCTTCGGTTCTCGCATAGCATTGCAACCCATCCTCACGTTGGGCTATCCCCTTCCTCATCACATACTTCAAGAAATTGACTTTCCATCCAAATTTAATGACTTGGCATCTGCCATCCCTCGACTGAAAGGTGACACTCGCTGCTACAAGGTAACCTTCTAAATCAAATCAAATCAGAGAAAACAATTTGCATTCATTGATCCCGAGACTGACATCGGCATGCATGATGCGTGGCGAATGCAGGCGGACAGGGAACGTGGAGAAGAAGCTTCGTGCATATCATGTTATATGAAAGACAATCCTGGATCAACAGAGCAAGATGCTCTGAATCATATCAACGCTATGATCAATAACTTAATCAAAGAACAAAATTGGGAGTTACTCAGACCCGGCAGCAATGTTCCCATCGCCTGCAAGAAACTTGTTTTTGACATATGCAGAGCTTTCCATTGTGGCTACAAATATCGAGATGGCTTCGGCGATGCCAGTATTGAAATAAAGAATCTGGTGACGAAAACCGTCATTGAGCCCGTGCCCATGTGACAACGCCTCAGATCTAAAATAACTTCCTACTTAATTTAGGTCTTTTATTTCACCGTCTAAGTCTGGAGGTTGCATATGGAGCCAATTAGGGAAGTTATCCATGATATATAAGAGCGGGAGTTAAAGGTTGTCCGTAATATATGAGGTGGACTCGAGTTGTTGATACCACATTATATAATAAAATATGTGCGTTCACTTTATTTTATTATGTCCCCGAAGGGGATTATTATGTTCCCTAAGGGGATTATTATGTCCCCTAAGGGGATTATATATAAATCATGCAGATCCTATTATTTGCACCTAGGACTATAAATTTTTCCTCCATTCTATAGTTTTGGGTTGTTTGTAAATAGTTTTAAAAAAAATATTTATATAAATTTTTTAAATAATACTAATTTGTTAAATTTTGATTGGATGAGAGCTGATACCTTCAGGCGGCGGGAGGTGCGTGGGAGGTGCGTCATCCATTACGGGCATTGTTTGATGCTTGATGTTTTATGTAGTTAAGGCTTATTTTGATGTTTTATGTTACGGGCATACCCCTCCTTGTTTATTATTATATCCAGGTGCAACTCGACTTGATAGTTGGATGGTTGGTACCAGTTGCGCCATAACTGCTCTGCATGCCTTGTTTGACTTTAATTCATCTCGACCATCCACTTGGAACTGATCACAGATTACCATCATCGATCTTAGCCTGTCTCGGGATTGGTGAATTTGGTTTTTGTGCCGTGTTTAATGTGTCTGAAACAAATAAGTGGGGTAAGCTACCGTGAGTTTGATCTTGGTTCATTTCTCGTTAAACGACGAAGGTGCCAAAGGAACTCTTCTGCATTGTTGTTGTTTTTCACCGGTGTATGCACATGGTGTGTTCTCGTCCATTACAACCTTGCTTTCTCTGGGTAGTTGGGACTATTTAACCCTGGTGTTGATGGAGGCTCTGGAAGAAAACTAGGGTTCCGTATTAATTTGGATGCTCTGCTACGAAGCTTTACTTTGACTTCTGAACAATTATTTATTCTGGGCACTTCTCAGTAGGGTTTGGTGATTATGTTCTTAGTTTCTTCCTATTTATACGAAAAGCGAACTGGTAAGGATTATTATAGGTGACCCTGTATCTCTTTTTACTTTTCGTATTTTTAATGTTTGCATAGGTATGGATACGAGCTTTTCTTTTGGGGTTATTGTCTCTTAGAGTGAGGCTTCTTGTTATCTGGCCAAGGGTTGACTCGGCAACTCAACACAATCTGCCATGATAGCCCTGCACGCCTGCCCTGGGAAAATTGACATTAGATGCATTGTGTTGCAGTCGAAGCACTGAGCCTGGCATTGCAGTCGATGCACTGACAGCATGGCAAGTGGAAAGCTGCATGCCTAATTTGCTAGGTGTTTGTCTTATTAATTTAACGGGCTCTTCTTTGCTGGGTGTTTGTGTTATTAATTTAATGGGATCTTCAATATTCTAGATCAATGTGGCTGTTGTCCGTATTTCTTGTTGCTGGGGTGCTCTGATACTTTTACAACATTTTATTTCCAAGATTAACATTTCAGGTCTGCTTTTCTAATTTCAGAGGTGAGCTCTACTATCAGGACAAGGTATAATATTTCGTCGGAAGGCATATTGGGAAGCTTTCCAGTCTCCCATAAGAGAAGACTTGTTGGTCTAGCGAGCATAAGAGAAGACTTGTTGGTCTAGCGAGGTCTTATTACTTCAGGTGTGTGCTTCGAGCGCCCTTCCCAACGAATGACCCGACGTTAAGGGCTTCCTCGATGAAAAATCTCCCGGTTGGAGCTTGAGAGGTTGATGCAGAAGTACTGATTGAATCTTGGCCGCGTTCTCTTCGCATCTCAATGTACATCTATGTCTACTGCTCTAGTAGATTTAAAGCAACCAGTTCCAGATAGCCCTTTCCGTTCCATATTTTGCTTTACGAGATATCTTTATCCATACGTTTGATCTGTTTTTCTGTGTATATAACTCGGCTCTCTCTGCTCATATCTCTGCAGAGCAATTTGGTTTCTTAGAGGGAAGACAGATCCATGATGCCATAGGCATTACTCAGGAACTGATGCATAGCATTAAGATACATAAAAGAAAAGCCTTGATTCTCAAAATGGATTTGGTGAAAGCATATGATAGGGTTAATTGGTCTTTTCTCAGATTGATCCTCATTCGAATTGGGATTCCCTCTACGGTGATTAAATGGATCATGGCTTGCATTTCTTCAATAAATATATCTGTTCTGGTTAATGGCAGTCCTTCGGAATTTTTCACATGTTCCAGGGGGATCAGGCAGGGTTGTCCCCTCTCTCCACTGCTTTTTGTTTTGATTATGGATGGTTTTAGTCGTTTGATAAATAAGGCAGTTCAATGTGGACAGATTAAAGGTGTTAAAATTTCAAAGGATTGCGTGATCTCTCATGTATTGTTCGCCGATGATGCTCTGGTGGCGGGGGTGGACACATTGGAGGAGTGGTCTCAATACAAACAGGTCATTCAGACCTTCTGTAGAGCATCGGGTATGCTTGTCAGTTCTGAAAAGTCAAATTTATATCATTTTGCACTAAATGAAGACCAGCTTAAGAACATACAAGCAATCCTGCCTTACAATTGCTATCATATAGATCATGGATTTAAATACCTCGGATTCTGCCTTAAACCGAACAATTATCAAATTAGGGATTGGTTCTAGCTATTGAGAAAGATTGAAGCCCGTATTGCACAGTGGTATTTTCGGCTACTATCTTTTGGAGGAAAGCTTATCTTAATTAAGGCCGTTCTCTCTAGTATACCAGTCTATTGGTTCTCTTTGTTGGAAGTTCCAGCATTCATAATTAAGACCATTAAAAGGTATTTCTTCAACTTCCTCTGGTCTAGGACAATTGCCAGTGTTAAGATCCCTATGGTAGCTGCTGATACACTTTCCAGACCATACAGATTTGGAGGGTGGGGAATAAATGATGAAGTTCCTCATAGTAAGACATCTGCATATGGTACGAGTCTGTAATGGCAAGAGGAACCACATCTTGAGGAACTTCATCATCAAAAGGGCTGCCCCAATCTTCATTATTAGCATCCTAAAGAGATGGGAGAATCTCATCTTGTTCGACAGGGCTTTCACTGATTATGTCTTCAATATCCTTGTGTGAGGTAATCATGACTTCTTCATCCCAAACAATGTCACATTCTGGCTCAAGTTGATCGATATTAGCCTTTGGTTCTTCTGTGAATGGCCACAAAACTTCATTGACTTCTTCTTCGTCACTGCAGACTCTGGAAACAACACTACCAGGTCTCGAAGACTCGTAAAGTGGAGGACACATAAATTTCCAATAATCATCATCCTCATCAATTCTGTCATTATGCTCCAAGAGATCCAAGATCTCATAAGAAATTGTTGAGTGACGGCAAGGAGAATCCATCCCTTCCCTTTGTTCTTCAACTTCTTCAACTAGGACTTCTTGGTCTTTGGGTGTAGGATCCCAATCATATTCATCTTCATGAGGAACTTCGTCTCTGGATACTGTGCTTGAGATATCATCAATTAGATCTTGAACAATGGCCTCTTCAACCTGATTTTCGTTCTGGATTTCTTTACGTAACAAGTTCCTTGCATGTTCGACATGAGGCAACCATCTATGTTGTTTTCCAGGGCACCAACATCTACAAAATAGTTCAATCAATTTTGAAAGAGAAAATATCTTAGCTTTCAACAAGCTTGTGAACCAAATGCGGGCCTTTCTTTCTAGGTGAAGAGCGAACAATCTCATATAAACACCTTCTTCCAACTCAACTTCCTCTGGGAATAACAACAAAAACTTTGCGACCAGGTCTTCGACATGACCCTCATTCTAATCACCGAAGGGCTTCCATAATTTGTGGGCAATCCATCTAAATAACCTGGGAACTTTGTTAGGTTGAGCGGAGCGAAATATACTTCCATTTCTGCAACAGTCGGATTATCTGGATCTTTAAACTCAAATGGAATATCCTCGTTGATTTCTTCGTTAGGACCATCTTGTTTCAAGGTCTCTTCACGTATATGGTTGATCACGAACTTTCTTTCATGTTCCTTCATATCATGATCCCATTCCTCACCGAATGCATTGATCAACTGCCTGAGTGAAGAAAAAAATTTACAAGGAAATCCTTAATACCAATTTCTGACATCCCAGTTGTCCTCTAAGTTGAGAGATAGCATAAAAAACTTCATTTTAACATCCTCATGTATGATATTGTTTCCTTGGAGAAATTGCATGAACGCCCAGATATGTGTTGTTGCTTGATACTTATATTCATGAAATAATGGAAAAAGTGCTTTCCCATCATCTTCAAAGGCATACTGATGTGGATAGCCCGGAATGTGTGAAAAATCCAATATATCCAACCACAATTCGTAAGAAGATGCCATATCATCTCTTGTTGGTTGTCTTCTTCAATGGAGTCGCCTTATATGACCTGCGAGGTTAGCTTTTAACGAAAATATTATCTAACCAACTAAACAAAACTAAGACTCTCTAATAGAGAGTGCTCTTGATCCACTTTGCAGTGAGATTCAAGAGACTTTGGGTTCCGTTTAGCAGTTTTATATCAAAGCAATGAAATCTAGAATCTAACTAAACAAAGCTAAAGCAATGATAATTATTGAAACTAATCTAAACTAACAACTATTTAACTTGTGCAGGTATAAAGCAAATGAAAAGAACTCAAAGGACGATACAGGCTTCACCCAAATGGGGGAAAACGGGTGTGGGAGCCGTAATCCCACTTGCTCTTTATTTATGCTTTACAAATGAAATGGTGTTAATCCTCTTGAAGGCACAAGGATAGAAATGGGAATGAAGAAGGGGGAAGCCCTTTAGGTTTGTGCCCTTTAGGTTTGCTTTGCTCTTCTTGTTTTCGCTCTAGCCTTTGGGCTTGTTGCTTGGCCTTCTTGCTTTCCTGTAGATAAGAGCTTTGAGCAAAAGGCTAATTAATGGATTAGTATTTGTTAGTATATAAACAAATAAACAAAAACTAGATCTAGAAAAGATGACACTTTAGGAATTAAGATCTAGTCATTAAGTAGATCAACAAAGAATGAAACATGAAAACTTTGAACTACTTAAGGAAGACGAGCGAAAGGATCAATAGGATAAAAATACTTAAACAAGCATATCCAACTCTAGATGAGAGAATGCAACTCAAGATGAGCGAATGCACTTAAGACAAGCGAATAGGTGAAAGATGGATAAAACGTTAAGCTTGCAACCTACTAGCTTAAAACAAGAACGAATAGGCCTAAATGATGAAACTCAAAGCTTAACTAACTATTTGCACTTGAGGAGTGAATGCATGAAAGAAAGAACCTTTTGAAGTAGATGATTCGCTTTGGTAACCAACAGAAAGGGAAAGAGTTTGATTTTAAGTTTGAAGAGGTGAAGAAGGGAACCAATCCCAAGTTTGAAGAAGTTGAAGGTTTGTAGAGATCTGCAAAACAATATTAGATCATGATCACTTGTTGGAGAGGAGAGAAGCCAACTTAGGTTCGCTTCCAAATCAACCTGAGAGATCCTGCATCAAACATTCATACACTTGCAAGACAAAGTGGATTAAATCTAGAAGATATGGTTAATAAAAAAGTATAAAGAGTAATTTGTATAACTGACTACGCATACTACTTCTTATTCTTTTAAAAGCATACAACTCAAATCCTATGAATGTATACTTCTATGGGCTCAAAGGCCTTCCTAGCTAAACCATCCACAATAATCAAAATAGAAAATGCATAAACATGAGATACCAGATTACCTCAGATGAGAACATACACCATAACACAGATCTTGCACACCTCTTTGACCTCCAAAGTCTTCAACAAATTCTCCTTAAAAAATACAGAATACAAAAGCAGAGGTTCGAAGCTAATCCACACTGAATGATGGAGCTTGAGCCTGCTTAAATAGAGTTTATAGCAAGGTATGCGAATTGAGGAGAGAGCTAGGGTTTTAGGAAGGCACATTCCATTAAGAAGAGAGCCAATGCGTTGATTGATGCGAATTGGAGTTTAACTGAGCTTCGGTTGGTGGTGATGAGGTGATGTGGCCTCCGCATAATCAAAAGCGCCCTCCTGTCCATTGGTTTCAACGCCTTCCCCATTGGAGTATTCGCCCATGCCTTCATGAGTTCTCACACATGGATGATTGCCCACGTGAGGGAGGCCCACGCTAATCCTTCTTTTTAATCCATGAGCTTTATCCTATGTATTATTTCAACATGTGCTTTTATTCCTTAGATGAGGTCACACACCTTATGAAACCATATGCCACCCCTTTCCAATCTTTATTTTATCATTTTTTGACTTTTTTTTATTTTTGTCAACTGTGCATTTTTTTTTTTTTTAGCAATTAAATGCCAATTTGATGCATCTTTAGCAAAAACTGTTTCCATAGGCGATGTAATCACCCGGAACCAGGAGAAAGTGGGCACTAGGGTAAATAGGACGCTCTGAGCGTCAAAACAAGCCTCCCCACGCCAAATTCCGCCTCCAGACGACACTTATATTACATTTTGAATTTTTCCAATTAAACCGTTAAAAAATGGTCTAATTTACGGAAAAAATTTATTTTTGTCGGAATGAAACGAAACTCCTAGGGGACCTAGTGCATGTCCATATGACTCAAATTAGATGGCTAGCATGTAAAAAATCCTAGACACAAAGACTTTAATAACCTCCCTAGATTCGACCACCATGAGAATACTCCAGCGTTAGAGGTGTGAGTGAAAAACTCAAGAATTATACGCCATTGAAGAGTAGCGCATAATTCCTAAGGAAAAAACACTCTAGAGTATCACCCGGATAGTTAACCCTAAGGAGAGCCAAGTCTTTTATAAAAGGACAATGCTTAGACCAACTCTATACAATTCCCCCAGGGGGGTATGAACATGCAGTTTATTACAAAAGGGGCAAAAATTGCCCTGAAAATGACTTCTGAACTTCTGAAGATGAACATGTGTCATGTTCATGAAACTGGCGGCTCACTAGAAGTTCAACTATGGTACAAAATAGTTGGTAACATTGCTCACAATTTCCAAGCAATGAATGTGTTTTGTAACCTTTTGTTTTAAGAGTGTCTTAAAAAGCTATAAATCTGAATCAATGCTACACCTAGGTTGTTTTGAAGATCCTTGATATGATCCAAGTGTTTGTTCTGAAAGTTGGGAGGGTCGTACAGCATTTGGGAATCCAAAAGAGTTATCTACCCTTGGGGGTTTTAACATCGATTTTCCAAGTATTTTTGCCTTTCATTCTCATGTTGTAAATGCAAGTTGTTGAAGTCTTTAGCAAGTGTACAAGAATCTAATAGCTGAATTAGTGTGTCCTAATACACCTCAATCCACTCCAGACATAATTCGAAACCATTTGGGATCATTTGGGACAGTTTCGGGTTTCACTAGTCCAAGGTTCGAAAATTGGCCAAATTGAGTAAATTTTCAAATTGGGGATATTACATTGTGGATGACAAACCCTAAAAAATCATTAAAAGTCATTTTAAAGAAAAATTAGGTAGGTCGGCTTAAAGGAGGTTTAAGTTATCCTTTTCAAGTATAAATAAGGCAACTACTCATCATTTGTAATCAAGATCATGGAATCAAATAGCACATTATTGCTCTTTCTTCTTGTGTACATGAGCAAATCTAGTGGTGTGCACCTCCTTTCTTGGCTCTTCTAGGGCTTTTGAAGGGATAATTTTGATGTTTGAGGCTTATCTACGATCTTTCATGGCTTGTCCAAGGTGAAAGGATTCTTGAGAGGCTACTCTCCTCTTTTCTTCCTCAATTCCGGTAAGATCTTTGAGTCTCTTGTCTTGCATAGTCGGAGGCATCCAAGATAAGAGTAACCTAAGGTTTTTATGCATAATAGTATAGTCTTGTAAGTGAGACATCCCTCTTAAAGGGTCTCTCTTATGTTGGGCCTTGGCATATTTCTCCGCCCTAACTAGCTCAAAGCTAACACAACCTAGGGTTTCTTAGCTTTGCCCTAGTTCATACAAAAAATGATTTGCCAATTCTTAGGAGAAACATTAACCTTGATTTATCGGTGCCTTGAAGGAACAAGACCTAGGTCTCATTCCCTCATCTTCACCTAATTCTCTTTTATCAAATTCCTTGTACTATATATTTCAAAAATACAAAAAATAGAAATAAACCCTAAAAATCACATATTTTTGAAAAATCCATCTAAAAATCACATATTTTTGAAAATCCATAAAATATTTATTTTACCATTGAAATAATTATACTTGTTTACTTCTACAATAGTTACTATTGTTATTAATTTCTGAAGTGATTATACCACTGAGAAACCCATAAAAAAGTGTTTTTACAGCTTAAAAAGGGCCCTAAAAGAGGTGACATCAACCCTAGGTAGGGTGACATCACTCCCTAAAAGATATTGTAGATCTGGTATAAGTGTTTTGCAGGTCCATTTTGACAGGAATATCAAACCCTAAGGGTTGCAAGAGGTTCCTAGCTCATCTCCAAGTCATCTGGGGTTGATCTAAGGGGGTTTTGAAGTGCCTAATCAAGTTGTCCAGCCCTTACTGCAGAAAATTGCAGACCTGAAGGTAAAATCAATCCCAAAAAGAAGTGTGCCCTAGGGGGGATTGATTCTCCTCGAATTGCTATGCGTTGAGAGATATTTTTTGACGTATTTCTACAGTCAATTTTGGGTTTTCTTCCAAATTTGCGTTGTTGGTTTTACTGCAGAAAAGTGATTTACATTGTTAATTAATCAACATCAAGTTTTATTGCTCCTTAACATTCTCAGTCATTGGGTATTAATTGCATATCTTTTCAACTCCAATAAGGCACTAGTCTACTAATACAATGAGAAGGTCTTGTAGGGATAAGGTTTTTCTCCTTGTACATCTTACAATTCTATTTCTATCATATTTTGGAAGCCTTCCGTGGCCCAAGGAGCAGGCCTAAAAGGAGAGAGAGTGCATTGAGGTGACAGTGGGTGCATCTCCTGAGAAGTTGCCAATCTTAGCACCAATCCTCATGACCTAGTTGAAGGGTGTTAATTTGTAAGGTAACAAGCTCCTTGCTCTCTATTTCTACTTTTAGAGAACGTCCTTTCTGATCTAGCTATTCAATTTAAAACTAAAGGCACTCTCCTTCGAAGAGATGTGCCAATTTGTGATCTTAAGGCACATTCAGAGGACTAGATCTGAAGGCTTTTCTTTGTCCTTTACATAGATTTCTTGCCAGTTGTATATGATTATTGTATCATGTATTTTCTCTGTTAATATAAGATGTAGTTTTCAAACAAACAAACAAAAAAACTTACTAGTTCACTGAAATGCAGCTAGCTAATTTAGGTACTCAATTATCTACTAAGCTTTCCTATGGATTATATAAGGCTTGTAGAGACCTTAAAAATAACGGTTCAAGGAATAAAAACATTAACCAAAGTTTTCTCTTGTTTGAAGATAATATTATATTTTCCTTTATGTTTAACATTAGTTTGAATGTACTATTTTCTCCCTGTAGTGCTTGTGTTTTCTTGAGCACCAATTCATCAAGCATTGGGCTTTGTATATGTAACTATTTTCCCAGAATTAAATTAGCACTTTGATGTTCTCGCAAAAGATTTATCTAAGCACAAAGATCATCTGCCAAAATTAAAAGATATAAGCATTGCATTCATAAGCCATTATTTGGACAATGGTAATTTGGAATGTACATCAAAAACTGAGTAAATATAAAGTTTGTTAGAATATAGAGAAATACCGTATTGACAAAGCATCAAAATAGTTATTGGGAATCTGTATGAATGTGCACCACAAACCACTTCCTGATTATATGCATGCTTTTCCACCCTCAAAAGAAATTCCAACCATTTAGCTGGGTAATGCTTTCTAATTAATGAAACACTATTTTTAGACAAAAATGACAATGATGAAAATAATAAACCAACTTGATACACAAATAAGCTACATATAATTTGAGTTGTTTGGATCTAATTAACTTCAATTATGTCAAAAAATCAACCCTGTTTGCTACATAGCTTGTGTTAATTAAATCTTATTAACTTCAATTTTCTTTTCTTTTTATTCTCAATGAGCCAATTTCTCAATTTTCAATGTTTTCCTGTAGTTGTACAGTGGGAGGGAAGCTCTAGTTCTCTCAAACATTCTTTGTTTGCAATGCAATTTAAGCGTGGATTTATCAGAAGTACATTTAATTACATCCAGAAAAAATTTAATTACCTCCAGAAAGCGCCTTCGAGCTTCATCAACTCCATGTAGTTGAGCTTCACAAAGGAAACACCAAATCGATTCCTCGGTATCATTTGGATTAGCCGCGACATCATCCCTAAACTGGGTTGCTCCTTCTTCGAACCTGTAGAGACATGTAAGAAGATATGCACAAAATAGAAAAAATTTCCTCCAAGCAAACTGATTGACCAGCAATAAATTAAATTCAAAAATATTTATACTATCCGCATATGGCTCTAATCTTATATGGAACTAAATTCTCTAATACCTGTTCAGATAGTATAGTGACAGCCCTCGTTGCCAGAGATCTAAGAAAGTGAGTAATGAATCAGTAAAATATATAAATTAAATGAAAGAATCCACTGCAAGTAAGGGCCATTCCCAGCAAAATGTTATGCTCAAGTGAATCTCAGTAGTAGTACATCAGACCATAATTGATTCCATGATTAGACAGATTCATTCATTCTGTAATAGCTTCTTCCACAGCCTAATTTTGCACCCTCTAGCCTTGCGAAGGAAAGATGACACACTTGTACACCCACAGTTTGGGGATCTTTTAACCTCACAATCCATTTATGCCAGTAATGTTTGGAAAATTTAAAGAGATTTAACCCCACTCACACCCAGTCTTTACCTTAGTGTTAGGTTATGTTGGAAATGCTTGAAAAGGCAGCCTTCTTCCAAGTGCAGTTATATTAAATCAAACATATAAATTATTTAAGGCTGAGTAAATCAGAGAAATTTTCCTTCTAAGCACATCATCGGGTACTTGATCTAAGAAATTAGTCAACTCTGTCAAACATGGAAACACTTTGCACAGTTGCTTGAAGATAAGAAGAAATGTCTGGAACTAAATCAAACAGCATTAGTTGTTCAATTCTATGTTTTCACAATGCAGAAATCAACACAAATCAAAATAATATAGCTTAGTTTACATGGGCTGATATATTGACAAATGTTACTAGAAACGGAATTGGTTTTCCCTAAAATAATAAACCATTATGAACCAGACCAGAACCAGCCGAATAAAAAATACATAATTTATTCAAATTTTAACAAAAATATATATATTCGGCTACATCAAATATATCCAAACCATTATACACCATATATGCAAAGTTTGTTGTATATATTGCATGCAAGGGCAGAAATAACAAAATAACATCGAAATTTTAATGAGCCATCTGTAGTTTCGCAGCGGAAGTGTGGTGTGGGCCCATAACATGTTAGATTTTAATAATATAGCAGTATAATTTTCATCTCTTTCAACTTTAACTACACATAAGGATCACTGAAAGAATAACCATGCACAAAAAAACAAGAGACACAATAGTTTACCCTGGAAAAACCCAAACTCGGGAAAACCCAGCCAACCTTTCTTATTCAGAGATTCGGTACAAAATACAAGTACATCAGATATAGAAGTGATCTAGAACAAGAGAGATCACATAGGAAGATGACATCAAAGAAAGAACCCCAGGACAACAGTCTTCTACAACCCTTTAGCGAACTTCTCCTTGCTTGAGCGAACTTGCTTGAGTGGTGCAAATGAGGAGGACGTCACCCTTATATATACTTGTTTTCTGGCTGACTTTTTCACTGGGGCCAACTTGTCAATTCTGCCTGGGCCAACTTGTCAATTAGGATAATAAATAACAGTTTGTTAATTGTTTTCTTGTGGATCGGCTTGGTTAGTGAGGATACCTCACGTAGATACAAACAACAACAATATGCTGCTAAACTAATGTTGCTTATTGCTCTTGCTTCAGTATAAACTCCTAGATTCTTTTTTTGTTATAGCTAACTTAGCCTTAGTTTTTTTTAGTTAGGGACCTCCCCCCTTTGCTTCTCTAGGAGTTGGCCTAGACGGAGGATTCGAGTGTTGAGTGACAGTAACTCGACTCGAGGCTTGCCCCCAAGGACACACTCAGTGGATTGAAGATTCCTACCACGTTACCAACGGTGTGTATAAAGGCGGCAACACGACCTTTGGTTTGTTGATTTTTGTACCTAGGAAAGTGTTCCCCTAGGTGACCTTTGCCTTAGTGACAGTGACCCTTGCATTAAATGACTTGAGATGAGCATTTAATTAGACTTTAGAGAATAAAGTCACTTTTTGGAAAAATTTAAGTGAAGTGAGTGAAATTATTTTTAAATGAGATTTAATGAGCATTTAATCTCATCCACTCATCTAAGCCAATCTCAACCATTGGATTAGAAGACCATTCACTTACCCTAGGGTTTTCACCAAAGAGGCAAGGGAAGGCAAAAATGCTTTTACTTTTGAGAAGAGAGTGAAGGAGAGAGCTGACAGAGAAGGAGCACGAATTTCCAGGCAGCGGGTTTATTTTCTGTAGCACGAATTTCGAGACAACTCAGTTTTCAAGGCAAAGAGATTTAGAATCAGCACGTGTCCCAAGGAGGCCATACAGCAGTTATTAAGGGCATGAGTTTCGAGGAAAGTTTCAGGCACATTTTTCGAGGGTCGTACAGTCTATACAGACTATACTTTCTGCACAGATTTCGAGGTTCTCGTTCTGCACGTTTTTCTAGGTAGCAGGGACAGAAAACGAGTTTCTGTAGTTGACACAGAAATCGGGCAGCAAGCACAGAAATCGAGCACAGGCACATAAAACGAGTTTCTGCAGCAGGCACAGAAATCAAGCACAGGCATAGAAATCAAGTTTCTGCAACAGGCACAGAAATAGAGTTTCTGTAGTTGGCACGGAAATCAAGAAGGTTTGGCACAGAAATAGAGGAAACTTCTGGGTACATTTATTGCGTTGGAGATAAGTTGTATTTTCTACTGTAATTGCTATTCTATATTTTGCTGAAGAAATAAAAATCTCTTTCTCCAAACAGGTTTTCCCCTTGTGGGTTTTTCTTGGGCAAGTTTGCCAAAAATCTCTGAGTCTGAAATTTATGGTGTGTATTTATCATTTAATTTTTTGTCATTAAAGTGAGTTTCAGCAGTGTTTTATTTGTCTGAAAATATTGTGCAATTTCCAGCCAACATGAAAACTGGGTTGGGCATTAAACATTGAAATTTTGACATTGAAACCGAGTGGTTGAAATTCTCAGAAAACTTACATGGTATCAGAGCTTGGTGGGCAGAAAAATTAATTTATTGCAGACAAACAAAAATTTCCAGAACTCGGTATTTTTTCTTTTGTCAGTGGGTAGCACCTTGTTGAGTTGGCAGTGAGATGGCTACAGGACTTAGGTTGGAGGATAGGATAGATGGGATAGGGAATTTTGTTCCATTGGAAGCTAGGATAATGTTGATTTTGGAAGAGAATGAGTTATGGGATGAAGTGGTAAACAGTACTACAGCTCACCTTATTCAGATTCCCGCTACTACAGATGCAGCTGCATTGTAAGCCTTCAACAAGAAAGACTGTAAGGCTAGAAGAATTATCTTAGATGTAGTTAAAGATCACATCATTCCCCACATTTCAGGTAAGGACCGTGCATTTAAAATGTGGGCAGCCTTGACTAATTTATACCAGAGCACTAATGAGAACCGGAAGATGGTTCTAAGAGAGAAGCTGAAGGGTATAAAGATGAATGGTGGAGAGGGAGTGACATCTTACCTTACCAGGATATCTCAGGTTAGATATGAGCTAGCAGCAGTTGGGGAGGTAGTTTCTAACTCTGAGCTTGTGCGGACAGCAGTGAATGGGGCTTCCAAGCCTTGGGGTGCTTTTGTGCAGGCCATAGTGGGCAGGGAGAACTTACCTTCTTGGGATAAACTGTGGGATGATTTTGTATAGGAGGAGACCAGGAGAGGTCTTGTACAAGGCAGCTCTTCACAGGATAGGGAGGATGAGGAGAATGTGGCATTGACTGCAAAAGGAAAGAAGAAGAAGAAGAAGAAGGGCCCCAAGCAAGGTGGGGCCAAGTAGCAGCAACAGCAGCAGGGTGGGCAGAAGAAAGATTTAAGCAAAGTCAAGTGCTTTTCTTGTTAGGGATTTGGGCACAATGCTTCTCAATGTCCAAAGAAGAAGAAGAAGAAGAAGACAGCAGCCTCAACGGAAGTTGATGATTTTGGAGAAAGATTTCAGAGAGAGTTTTCTCTTTGTGCTGGACATGTTGAGAGAGAGAGAACCTCTATAGTTACCAGCACTGATTTGGAGATGGATTATTCTTTGTTGAATGGCCATCAGATGGATGCATCCACCACTAGCACTTGGTATATTGACAGTGGAGCTTCGAGTCACATGACAGGTGCTCGAGAGATGTTCTCCGATCTTTCACAAACAGGTGTAGATGTGGAGGTTGTACTGGGAGATGACACCATTGTCAGAGCAGTTGGTCCTGGGACCATTACCTTTCAAAGGGAGTCCATGAGTCCTATGATTTTGAGGGATGTGTTGTTTGTCCCTGGGCTGAAAAAGAACTTAGTATCTGTTTCCACTATTGAGGATAGGGGACTTGGGGTTTGTTTCTTGGACGGACGAGTGCAGGTATTCCCCAAGACTACAGGACTATCTGCCTCCATGGACATTGGGGTTAGATGTGGGAAACCATACAAGCTCTTGTTTTAGCCTCAGCATGCTTTGGAACACAGCAGTAGCAGTGAGCTATGCAAGCTATGGCATCGGAGGATGGCCCACTTGCATCACCCAACTTTGAGATTGTTGAGGAGTATGGTTACAGGTTTACCAGAGTTTAGCACAGAGCAGAGTGATGTTTGCAGGGGGTGTGCTTTTGGAAAGTACACCAAGACTGCTTTTCTGAGCAATGATAACAGGTCAGCAGGGGTGCTTGATTTGATCCATAGAGATATATGTGGTCCTATGTCATCAGTTTCCTTGACAGAATTTGAGTATTATGTCTCTTTCATCGATGACTATTCCAGGACGACCTGGATTTACTTCTTGAGGAGCAAGAAGTCACCTTTCGTCTTGAAGATCTTCCAAGAGTTCAAAGCTCTTGTGGAGAATCAGACAGGGAGGAGGATTCGGGTCCTGAGATCGGACAATGGGGGTGAGTATACCTCCAATGAGTTCAATGAGTTTTGCAAATAGGAGGGCATACAGAGACAGTTGACAGTTCCATACACTCCTGAGCAGAATGGAGTAGCGGAAAGGAACAACAAGGCTATTGTGGGAGCAGCGAGAGCTATGCTTCATGATCAGAGTCTTCCTTTCTTTCTTTGGGTAGAGGCTTGCAGTACTGCAGTTTACCTGCAGAACAGAAGTCCCCACCGTGCCTTGGGGAGGAAGACTCCTGAGGAGATGTTCACATGCAAGAAGCCTTAGGTTGGCCATCTTCACATATTTGGTTGCTTGACTTACTCTCATGTCCCTTCTGAGAAGAGGACAAAGTTTGATCCCACTACAGAGAAAGGCATTTTTGTGGGCTATGATGAGGCTTCGAAGGCTTACAGCATTTATCTTCCTGGCCAGAAGAAGGTTGTTGTGAGGCGGGAAGTGAGATTTGAGGAGGAGAGAGCCTTCAGGAAGTCTAGAGAGTTGGAGCATGGGGAGCCACCGACTTCCACACCTCAGGTGACACAGGGATCTTCAGTACAGATCATAGGTTCACAGGTTTCTAGAGTTACTGAGCCACAGGTTATAGGCACAGGTTCAGTGGTTCAGCCAGCAGGCACTCCAAGGACAGGTTCTGGTTCTCAGGTTACAGGTTCACCAGTGACTAGTTCACGGGCTACTGGTCCACAGGTTGCTGGACCATCTGCTTCTAGCATTTCTTCAGATGAGGAGAGACCAGTTTGGGAGGAGCCTTCGAGGAAGAGGAAGCCTAAATGGCTTCGTGATACCTTGGAGGAAGTAGAGGCATTTGGTAGGCCCCAAGAGGAGGACAGGACAATAGTGATGTCGGATAGATTGGGCATGGCTCTAGTTGCGAGTCTTCGTGATTCAGATCCTTCCACATTTGAGGAGGCCTCTCAGCATCAGGTTTGGAGAGATGTCATGATGGAAGAGTACCATTCCATCATGAATGGTGATGCATGGGAGATAGTACCGAGACTAGAGGGGAAGTCTGTTGTGACTTCCAAGTGGATCTACAAGGTGAAGCATGCTGCAAATGGCAGTGTGGAGAAGTACAAGAATCGTTTTGTGGCACGAGGGTTTTCACAGATAGAGGGAGTTGATTATGATGAGACCTTTGCGCCGGTTGCTCGTTATTCTTCCATCAGAGCAGTGATTTCTATTGCAACAGAGATGGGTTGGAAGATCCACCAGATGGATGTGAAGACCGCATTTCTAAATGGCCTTCTGCAGGAGGAGGTTTACTTAGAGCAGCCACAGGGATTTGAGATTCATGGGAGAGATTCTCATGTGTGCAGGCTGAGGAAATCCTTGTATGGACTGAAGCAAGCTACTAGAGCTTGGTACTCCAAGATTGATGCGTATTTGACATCGATGGGTTTTCAGAAGAGTGAGGTTGATCCCAACCTTTACTACATTGTGGTTGGTGGAGATCCTCTCATTCTTTTGTTATATGTTGATGATTTGTTTATCACTGGGGAGGAGCCTCTCATTGCAGCTTGCAAGAGAGACCTTGCTACAGAGTATGAGATGACATACATTGGGTTGATGCACTATTATCTGGGGATGGAGGTTTGGCAGAATCCTGGTCATATTTTCCTGGGACAGGGAAAGCATGCAGTAGATATTCTGAGGAGATTTCGGATGGAGGATTGCAGGCCAATGTCCACACCTATGATCACCAACTGGAGAAAGCTTCATGCTTCTGAGGGTAAGTTGGTGGATCCTACACTATACCGTCATCTCATTGGATCATCGATGTATCTGGTCAACACCAGGCCAGACTTATGTTTTGCGGTGAACACTCTTAGTCAGTTCATGGTGGAGCCTAGGAGTGTGCACTAGGTAGCCGCGAAACAGGTGTTGAGATACCTTGCAAGGACAGTGGACTATGGTTTGGACTACAGGGGTTCGGGTGGAGTCAGTTTGGTTGGTTTCACAGATTCAGACTGGGCAGGCAGTGTGATGGATCGGAAGAGCACTTCCGGTTGTTGTTTCAGTTTGGGCTCGGCAACAATGTCATGGTTCAATCAGAAGCAAAAGTCTGTTGAGGCTGAGTATATGGCAGCCAGTCAGGCTACTTGCGAGGCACTGTGGCTTCGTAAGTTGTTGGTTGATTTATTTGATCAGGAGCTGAGACCTACGGTGATTTACTGTGACAATCAGAGCTGCATCCAGCTCTCTGAGAATCCAGTTTTCCATGATAGGTCTAAGCACATAGAGATAAGAGACCACTTCATCCGAGACTATGTTCAGAGAGGAGCTGTGGAGTTACAGTACATTTCCACTGATGAGCAGGTTGCAGATATTCTGACGAAATCTTTGGGGAGGGGCAAGTTTGTATTCTTCAGAGACAAGTTGGGAGTGGTGCAGAACACCTTCCTCGGTAAGAGGAAGTGTTGATTTTTGTACCTAGGAACGTGTTCCCCTAGGTGACTTTTGCCTTAGTCACTTAAAAGGGGAAATAAAGTGACCCTTGCATTAAATGACTTGAGATGAGCATTTAATTAGACTTTAGAGAGTAAAGTCACTTTTTGGAAAAATTTAAGTGAAGTGAGTGAAATTATTTTTAAATGAAATTTAATGAGCATTTAATCTCATCCACTCATCTAAGCCAATCTCAACCGTTGGATTAGAAGACCATTCACTTACCCTAGGGTTTTCACCAAAAAGGCAAGGGAAGGCAAAAATGCTTTTACTTTTGAGAAGAGAGTGAAGGAGAGAGCTGAGAGAAAAGGAGCACGAATTTCCAGGCAGCAAGTTTATTTTCTGCAGCACTAATTTCGAGACAGCTCAGTTTTTGAGGCAAAGAGATTTAGAATCAACACGCATCCCGAGGAGGTCATACAACAGTTATTGAGGGCACGAATTTCGAGGAAAGTTTCAAGCATATTTTTCGAGGGCCGTACAAACTATACAGATTGTACTTTCTGCACAGATTTCGTAGTTCTGGTTCTGCACGTTTTTCTAGGGTGTAGGCACAGAAAACGAGTTTCTGTAGTTGACACAGAAATCGGGCACCAGGCATAGAAAACGAGTTTCTGCAACAGGCACAGAAATCGAGTGCAAGCACAGAAAACGAGTTTCTGCAGCAGGCACAGAAATCGAGCAGCAAGCACAAAAAACGAGTTTCTGTAGTTGGCATAGAAATCGAGAAAACTTCTGGGTGCATTTATTGCGGTGGAGATAAGTTGTATTTTCTACTGTAATTGCTATTCTATATTTTGCTGAAGAAATAAAAATCTCTCTCTCCAAACAGGTTTTCCCCTTGTGGGTTTTTCCTGGGCAAGTTTGTCAATTGTGGGTTTTTCCTGGGCAAGTTTGTCAAAAATCTCTGAGTCTGAAATTTATGGTGTGCATTTATCATTTAATTTTCTGTCATTAAAGTGAGTTTCAGCAGTGTTTTATTTGTCTGAAAATATTGCGCAATTTCAAGCCAACATGAAAACTGGGTTGGGCATTAAACATTGAAATTTTGACATTGAAACCGAGTAGTTGAAATTCTCAGAAAACTTACATGGTTTTTGTGTCACAAGGCAAGACTTTGTTGGGTTTTATGGTTATGTGCAAGCTGACTATTATGGAATTTGGTTTTATTGTATGCTTAGTGACGATTTTGTTATATGCCCTTGGGGTATTTATAGCCGTTAAGGCATCTTTCACATAGTTTGTTTCAGCTTGCGGTGGCTACAGCCAAAACCCCTTTCACAAAAACAAAAACAAAAAAATCTACTTCGAACAAAATTGCTCTTAAATTTAACTAAAAGTGATTGATTTTAAGTTTCAGTGTCCTGAAAGCCGACTTCAAGAATTTAGGATTCATATATTAAAAGACTGCCAAAAACTATTAAAGCCAATTCAAAGAAGCAATCGACCAAACTCCGTTAGCATTTGTTACTGAATTTAACTTAGTTTTTACTGAATGTCAAGAGTAAAACAGTAGAGTCGAAAGTTTAAGAAAGAAATGAATAAGTCGTACATATTTTCTGGCGAGGATCCAACTCTATTGCTTTGTCAAACTCGACCACTGACTGCTCAACATCGCCCTGTCAAAAAAACCAAAAAAACTATATTTCAATTTTTCATTTTCTACAGCATTTGCATGAATTTTTACTGCTCTAAGGAAAGCCCTGAGTCGATTAAATGTAGACAATATATGAAATGTAAGAAATAAGAGAACCTGCACAAAAAGCTGCATTCCGCGTCTAACAGCAACAGCAGCTTCCCGAGCAGAGTTTTGACCGCCCGTTAAGGATGACGTAATCGCATCCCAAAGTGACGTAGCAACCACTAATAGGTTCCTACGAGAAACCGGCCTGGTTGTCAAATGCAATCGAACTGGGAGCTGCAAGGGATTTAAACGGCGCGAATGAATTGGGCTGATGATGAGGAGCGAACGCGATGGCCTCGACCTCGCATGGTGCAATGTATTCCCACCAATGGACGACACTGTTGCCGTTATTGCTGCCATTTAGGGCTCTCTAAATTTCCCGGGTTATAACGATAACGCACAGTCGACGTAAATTATCTTACCAGCCCTTTGGTTATGTGAACATGCATGACGGGATTTGGTGGAAGGATTGGGTTCTTTCAAGGAGATCTGTGTTCACATGCGAGATGTTTAAGGTGAGAATATAATAAAATGTTATATACAGTGTGCAAAGTGTTTCATGCAATCATTTTCAAATTTATATTTATATTTTTGTAAGCTTTTGTGTGAAAGGATGAAGTGATTTGATCTTTTGAAGTTGAGTTGATTTTAAATAAATTTCAGATGTTTTATAAATTAAATTAGATGAAGTGAATGTTAATAAGATATTTTATTTTTATTATTTTTAAACTATTTATAAATTTTATGAATTCACTCATCACAACAATTCTTCTATTGCCATTACCACATGCTGTTACGATAAGTTAACTTGACAATAAACCTAAGTAAAGCAATTTTGTAGTAGTGAATTGAACATATTATCATCACGGAAATCCAATAACCATAAAACATGTAATTCAAGCATATATATATCCAACTGGCCAAAAATATCTACTTTAGATCGTATGCCATATACTTCACAGAGACTTCCCAAGAGACAAAACTTACCTTCCAAATGACTACTCTGGTTGATGTATTGAACTTAACTTCCAAACCTACACAATACACATTATTTCTATGCTCCCACTCCATTACTTTGTAATAAAAGAAACCAAGGATCAAGTATGACTTTTTTTATGCTAAAAAATAATAAAGTTGAAACTCAAACCTTGTAAGATCTCATTTTTACCTTGTGTTAATTCAATAGAGGTGATAACAAGGTCTGCAAATGATTTTGATTCAATCAAAGAGAAGCTAACTTTATTGATCCAACCACAAAAGAGAGAGGATAAATCTAAATGGGCATTGTGATGCCATCAATGATCACATAAAGTAGAAGGCTAACAACAAAGAATGTTTCAATTAAGAATACTTTGTACCTAGTCACAACATTAGGTTTTAATTAAAAAGATGTTTACAAGAACCTTCTTCACAATATTATTAGTCCCCATTGATAGGTTTTTGATAGGAAGTCAAGGTGTGTCGATTTTGTATTTCTACATATTGTTTTTGTTTTATCAATGCATTGTGTTTTTTACAAATTTGTAATTTTATATATAGAAGATTGATGGGACTAAATATATTTTGTGGTGGATGGTATTTTTTTTAAGTATTTATTGAATTTACGAAAAATGAATCATTGGCCTAATATTAGGTGCACTTAAAAGCAAATCTCATATAGTAATAATGGATGTAATAATTGATGTGGGGTATTATTAGTCCTTGCCTAGCTTGACTATGTAATACTTAAGATTTTGACATTTAAATATTTTTCTTATCTCCGAAGTTAAACATAGGCAACACTGAATATTACATATTTTAAAACTAAATTTTTTATTTTTCTAACATTTCATTGGATCTCAAGTTGAGGGTGTTATTGTTGGGGTGGATGCATTTTTGTTGGTAATACAAATGGTATTAAATCTATTTGCAAGCACTGTTACCATTTTATATTTTTTTCCGTCTTTTTATGTGACAAATGGCACATGCAATAAATTTATTTTAGATGCAAATGAACTTACAAATTGCCTTAAGACTGGATTTTGAATTTTTGAATGTGTTTGTATGTAGTTGGCTTATAGCTTGTCATACCATTATTTTTATAAGTTTTGTCTTATATGTAAGAGAGATCACTATAAAAAAAACTATCATCAAGAAATAAATCTTTCATGATATTAACATATCAAATATCAAAGTATTTTGTGGAACAAAATGTACTTCTTAAAGTCATTTTTACCATTTCAGTATTCATCCTACCACTATCATATTCATATCCTACTCGTCATAATCACTGCCTTATTTTTATGCCCCTTATCTACAAGTGGTGTAAATATGGCTTACTGGACATCCAGTCACTCCATCATTCACCTCCTTGCATAGTTGGTTGTCTTAGGTCCTATATTTGGTGGTGATTGATCAAGCACCTGCATTAAAAAAACCATGAGCAAAGACATGACTAAATGTGCAATACAAAGGGTATGTAACAAAACAACATATGCAGAAGCAAGGGTTGTATATATACTGTACTTCCTTGGTTTCATAGTTTTAATTTACCATCTAGACAGGAATATTGGAGTTATTAAGCTGCTCAGGTATGGACAATACTCGTCTGGATAAATATAGAAAGTTGTAAGCTAATGAAGATTTTAGTTTCTTTGAAAAATTAGCAATGCAGTTTATTTAATATTTAACCAATTTCTTAGTTGTTCCAATACATAGCATATGCCATCGCCCCAACCTGTGCTAGATTGGGTCTTCTCTAAACCAGAATCAGTCCATGCATACGGCTTGATATTCATTTGTCCATAGCTTGTCACTTCAAGATCGAACACAAAAATAAGGGCTACAATAATCCTAGAGCGAGTCGCTAGCTTGCGTGGGGTTTCACCATTCCCGGAGCCACATAAATAGAACTGTTGTTTCATAACATACAATAACAGAATAACACGAAACTTCTACTAACAAAATAACATAAAGTTCAGACATGAAAAGAATAATCTAGATTTGTTTCACTCAACTCTGAGTATATGGGCTATTGGCGATCAGTTTAGCATTTGCAACAAATCATAATGGTTCCTTTTTATGGATTTCCAATGGAGACCCAACTCTAGTTCATCAAAGTCGCCTACAAGAATGCTTGCAGCGTCCAGGTCGTGCTCAAAATCTGGTAATTTGTCTTCTCCGTCGTTGCCTGTATCACTGCCCAGCACTCGAACTTATTCTGAGTGAGATGCTCATGCAAACCTAGGTTTGAAAAGGATGCAATTTTCTTCATTTTGATGTCTTTTGTATTATTTTTCTATGGAAAGCAGCCACATCTCTTCGCGGGCCATTTTACATGAAGTCGGCTCTTAGATTATTCACTGGCAGGCACACTTCTTGGCTACTCTGTAGTCCCAGAACGATTTTGGATTGTTGGAGGGTCTTTGCTCTCCAAATTTGTGAATTCTATTGCTCTAATCTTGTCTCTTTTTATGAGACCGCACTACTCAAAAAAGTGAGATGCTCTATGCTCTAGATCAGGAGGTAGGGTATCAAAGAGATAGAGATCCATCTTAACTAGACATCGTCTATGAAGTGCTAGATACTATCTGTTAAGCGCTAAGATCGATGAAAAACTTGTTAAGCGCTAAGAATAAAGAAAAACCCTAAAGTGGTGTTGCACTGTCATTTATTCACTCTAACAGGCTAGACTTTTAAAATATATTTCAAACAATTAATATAATAGGTCCTGAGTTAAATGAAGATGATATAAGTAGGATCTATTTGTGTGTATGTATAGAAAATTGTGATAACCTAATATTAAATATTTATTTAGATTCAGTGGGTAGCAAACAAACTCATGCCTCCATATTTCTCTGAAGCCAAGGATTCCTTCGGGCATGGCATAATGTTCTTGAATTTGAATGATATTCTTAGAACCTGTAGAGAATAGTCAGCAGTGCAAATTAAGGCAAAAAACTCATATAAGAAACTAACCATATAAAAAACCATAGTTCCCTCTTTCTAATGATAATCCTATAATTGCCATTCTAATAATTTATTGTATCTATTCGGAGAATTTATGGTAAGAATGAAGGCCACCATTACAAATCTCTCTATAATTTGGACATTCCAAAAATCCTAAGAGAACTAAGAAAAGGCTGTACTAAAATTTAAGAGAATTTTTCCGATAGGGTTTTTGGCACGTCAAGGTATAAGATGCCTATATCAGGAATATAACAAAAGGGTCAGTGCAAGCTAATGAGGGTCACTTTTGGCACGTTAGATGCAATAGAAAACTGAAAAAGCAGGCATCCCTCAACTTACTTGGATTTTTTGAGCTACTTACGCAAAATATCTTGCATTGAGTAAAAAAGATGAAATGTAGGAAATCGAATCACGTTTCTGAATATATAACTTTTATGTATTGAAAATTTGCATAGCTGTGTCAAGTTTCATTTTTCCTAACATACACTTTTTATTTTTCAGGCAAATGATAAGGTATATGTTTTTGTGGGTAGAACCTTTGAGGGCCTAAATGATGGAATCAAGCTACAAAAATCGGCATGCATGTAGAGAAAACATAGCACTTGTGCGCCATTATTTTTCGAAAATTAAATTAGTAATTTTATAATTTTTTTATAATTATCTAAGTGATCAAACCTCGAAAATAGTACCTCTTTTGTGGGTAGAGCCTTTGAAGGTCTTAATGCAAAAATATTGAAATGGGTTTTTCATAGAACGTGGAGGTTAGTGTCCTCTTGTGCACCATACAATTTCTTTTTGAAATGATTGAGAATTGAAAAAGTTATGGAAGAAACACTAACAGTGTGTTTCACGAGTTAAGGAGGTAGGACAGAAAAGAAATTGAAAGAAAATAGGAAAATTTAATATTTCAAAATAAAAGTTACATATTTGGAATCTGCAGAAAAAATGCTATTTGTGTCTAAGCTTTCGTCAAAAATGACTCTGTGTAGCATATTGTAACGAGTGACTAAGTACAGGCTTCTCCAGAAACTGGAAGAAATACCCAATTAGCTTTGGTTTTTCATTAACATAGCACAGGTTTGGAATTACCGAAGCAAACTCCAAAGCATACACATAGGATTATTGTTTACATGTGAGCATGTGACTCGGCCTGGTTTAGGCTCTACAAAACACGAGTGCGTTCTGTTTAAATTCAAAAATATTGCCGCGCTTTTAGATGTACGTAACACGCTCGCGTTATATAACTACATAACGCGTACGCGTTATATAGTTAAAAAACACGCTCGCGTTATGCAAATCATAAAATACATGTTTAATACTTGAGAAAGAGGGGGTGTGGAAGACTCAAGGGAATTTTTGTTTAATATTTGAGAAGGGGTGGGGAAGGGTCAAGGGAATCTATGGTTAATATTTAATAGGGGTGGGAAAGGGTCAAGGGCTTAGAAGGATGTTGGAAGCTTGAGTGGGGAGAGATGAATGGAATGAGAACATGATGGGCTACAGGGGGTGAAGGGAAGTGGAGCTTGAGAGATTAGGAGTATAATAGGTTCCGAAGAGGTATAGGGTTAGAAGTTGAAAGTGAGACTTGAGTGACAAGGGGGAATGGATGGAGGCAAGGGGGATGTGAGAGAGAAATAAAGAATACAAGGTGGGGGGGATACATAGAGTGAGGAAGGGAGAGGGACAATGGGGAGGAATGGATTTGGAGGGAGTGAGAAATAGATGGGGATAGAACGAAATAAAGAGATAGGAAGGGAGGGACAAAAAGTGTTGGTGGGAGACATGCAGGGAATGGTGGCGATGGAGAGAGAGAGAGAGAGAGAGAGAGAGAGAATATGAGAGGAGGGGGAAGGGACATAAAGTGTGTGAGAGAGAGGGAGTGATGGAGAGATTGGGATAGGTTGAGGGAAAGATAACATGAGGGAGGGATAGAAGGTGAGAGAGAGATAGGCGATGAGAGAGGGAAGGAGAGAAGGTAGGGTGAGGGATGGAGGGAGAAAGGTGGAGATAGATATGGATGGAGGGGGGATGGGTTTGAGAATGGAAAGGGACATAATGTGTGTGTATGTGTGTGTGTTTGAGAGAGAGAGAGAGAGAGAGAGAGAGAGATTGATGGTTGGGGAGAGAGAGACTAGAGGGAGTTGTGAGCATCATATTCTCCATCAGCATCGTATTATTCATCATCATCATCTTCATGACTATCATCGTCATCATCAACATCTTCATCATCATCACCATCATCATCATCATCATCATATTCCTCATCAAATCAACATCTCCATCATCATCATCATCATCATCATCTTCTGAACATCATCATGATCATCATCTAAACATCACCATCACCATCATCATCAACATCTTCATCACCATCACCATCACCATCACCATCAAAATCTTCATCGTCATCACCATCGCCATCACCATCTTCATCATCATTGTCATCTCTAGGTTCCCCATTAACATCAACATCTCCATCATCATCATCTTCTTCATCATCATCATCTTCATCACCATCATCATCATCATCAACATCTTCATCATCATCACCATCATCATCATCATCTTCCTTGAATCAGATCAACATCTCCATCATGTCACCATCATCTTCTTCATCATCATCATCATCATCTGAACATCACCATCACCATCACCATCATCATCAACATCTTCATCATCACCATCACCATCATCATCAACATCTTCATCGTCATCACCACCATCATCATCATCATTGGCATTTGTAGGTTCCTCGTCAACATCTCCATCATCATCATCATCTTCTCCATCATCATCATCTTCATCACCATCATAATCATCATCAACATCTTCATCATCATCACCATAATCATCATCTTCATCGTCATCAGATCAACATCTCCATCATCATCATCTTCACCATCATCATCATCATCATCATCATCATCATCTTCATTGCCATCTCCATCATCTTCGACATCTCCATCATCATCACCATCACCATCATCATCATCTTCATGACCATAAACATCTTCATCATCATTGTCATCTCCCCCTTCCTCATCAACATCTCCATCATCATCATCATCATCATCATCACCATCACCATCTGAACATCACCATCACCATCATCGTCAACATCTTCATCATCATCACCATCAACATCATCATCATCATCATCACCATCAACATCATCATCAAAATCTTCATCGTCATCACCATCACCATCACCATCACCATCTTCATCATCATTGTCATCTCTAGGTTCCCCATCAACACAACATCTCCATCATCATCATTTTCTTCATCATCATCATCTTCATCACCATCATCATCATCATCAACATCTTCATCATCATCACCATCATCATCATCATCTTCCTCATCAGATCAACATCTCCATCATGTCACCATCATCTTCATCATCATCATCCGAACATCACCATCACCATCATCATCAACATCTTCATCATCATTACCAACACCATCATCATCAACATCTTCATCGTCATCACCATCATCATTGGCATCTGTAGGTTCCTCATCAACATCTCCATCATCATCATTGGCATCTGTAGGTTCCTCATCAACATATCCATCATCGTCATCTTCTCCATCATCATCACCATCATCACCATCATGATCTTCTGAACATCATCATCACCATCATCACCATCATGATCTTTTGAACATCATCATGATCATCATCTAAACATCACCATCACCATCATCGTCAACATCTTCATCATCATCACCACCAGCATCATCATCAAAATCTTCATCGTCATCACCATCACCATCTTCATCATCATTGTCATCTCTAGGTTCCCCATCAACACAACATCTCCATCATCATCATCTTCTTCATCATCATCATCTTCATCACCATCATCATCATCATCAACATCTTCATCATCATCACCATCATCATTACCATCATCATCATCATCTTCCTCATCAGATCAACATCTCCATCATGTCACTGTCATCTTCATCATCATCATCATTCGAACATCACCATCACCATCATCATCAACATCTTCATCATCATTTCCAGCACCATCATCATCAACATCTTCATCGTCATCACCATCATCATTGGCATCTATAGGTTCCTCATCAACATCTCCATCATCATCGTCTTCATCACCATCATCATCATCATCATTGGCATCTGTAGGTTCCTCATCAACATATCCATCATCATCATCTTCTCCATCATCATCACCATCATCACCATCATGATCTTTTGAACATCATCATGATCATCATCTAAACATCGCCATCACCATCATTGTCAACATCTTTATCATCATCACCACCAGCATCATCATCAAAATCTTCATCGTCATCACCATCACCATCACCATCACCATCACCATCACCATCACCATCTTCATCGTCATTGTCATCTCTAGGTTCCCCATCAAGACAACATCTCCATCATCATCATCTTCTTCATCATCATCATCTTCATCACCATCACCATCATCATCATCATCAACATCTTCATCATCATCACCATCATCATCATCATCTTCCTCATTAGATCAACATCTCCATCATGTCACCATCATCATCATCATCATCATCCGAACATCACCATCACCATCATCATCAACATCTTCATCATCATTACCAACACCATCATCATCAACATCTTCATCGTCATCACCATCATCATTGGCATCTGTAGGTTCCTCATCAACATCTCCATCATCATCATCTTCATCACCATCACCATCATCATCATTGGCAACTATAGGTTCCTCATCAACATATCCATCATCGTCATCTTCTCCATCATCATCACCATCATCACCATCATGATCTTCTGAACATCATCATGATCATCATCTAAACATCACCATCACCATCATCGTCAACATCTTCATCATCATCACCACCAGCATCATCATCAAAATCTTCATCGTCATCACCATCACCATCTTCATCATCATTGTCATCTCTAGGTTCCCCATCAACACAACATCTCCATCATCATCATCATCATATTCATCACCATCATCATCATCATCACCATCTTCATCATCATCACCATCATCATCATCATCTTCCTCGTAAGATCAACATCTCCATCATGTCACCATCGTCTTCATCATCATCATCCGAACATCACCATCACCATCATCATCAACATCTTCATCATCATTACCAGCACCATCATCATCAACATCTTCATCATCATCACCATCATCATTGGCATCTGTAGGTTCCTCATCCAGACTTTCATCTTTCATTTCAAAGCCTTGCTTTTCTAGTTTTTCTCTTTTAACCTCTTAATTCCTAGAAGTGCTTCCAACTTCTTTGAAGAACACATATTGACTATAAACTACCTTCTTTGTCACTGGGTTCCACAACTTATACCCTTTCATTCCATCCCTTTACTCGATGAAGATGCACTTCTCTGACTTGCTGTTGAGTTTAGCCAGTTTCTCCTTTGGGATATGCACAAAGGAATCACACCAAAACAGTCTAAGATGTGTTAGGGTGGGATTCTTACCATCCCATGCTTCATATGGAGTCTTGTCAACTAGAGCCATCGACGATAACCTATTCACCAGGTAACATGCTGTATCAACTGCCTCTGCCCATAATTCGTGTGTGACTCATGCACCACTTACCATGCTCCTCGCTTTCCCCATCAACATCTTGTTCATTCTTTTAGCAACTCTATTCTATTGAGGCATATGTGGAGTTGTTTTTTGTCGAACCATATTGTGATTATGCAAAACTAGTCAAACACTTTTCCACATAATTCTCCTCTGTTGTCAATTATCAATACCATGGTCTTTTTTCCAGTATGATTCTCCACAAGATCTTTGAACCCTTGAAAATTTTCAAAGACTTCGGATTTCTTCCTCAAAAAATACAACCATGTCATTTTATAGAAATCATCTATTAAAGAAACGTAATACTAAGATCCTCCTAGTGAAGAGACCAACACAGGTCCAAACACATCACTATGTATTAACTCTAATATTTTCTTAGCCCTAGTAGCACAAGATGAGAATCTTACACAACTGTTCATTGAAGTCAACTTCTTTAGTACAATTATGGAGACCTTCGACCATACCTTTGTTGTGCATAGCACAAAGACTTTTCTCGCCTATATGACCCATCCATTGATTCCACAACATGGTCGAGTCAAGTAGACAAGTAGATGTTCCATCAGGTTCAAGACAGACCACATTAGCATTTTCGTCAATGTCTGTTCTTCCCAATAGTTTGTACAGGGTTCCAGTTTGAACACCTCTCATCAGCACCATTGCTCCGCACACCATCTTGCATGTATCTTTCTCAAATATAGACTGTCCTCCTGCATTCCCCATCTTACTTACTGAGATTAGGTTCAGGCCAAACTTGGGACATGCAATACTCATGGAAGTGTTCCTATTCTTCCATCTTTCAGCTTCACTTTAACTTTTCCTTGTCTGATTATCCTAGTTAGTGAGTCATCACCCAGTAGGACATCACCATCGTCGATCTTCTCATACTCTCAAAACCACTCTATGTGGTGTTTCATATGATACGATGCACCAAATTCAATTAGCCAGGAGTCGACATCCAAATGTGCACTTAAGGAGTCCAAATACACATCACCTTTCTCTTCTTGTGAAGAATTACCATCATTCGACTAGCCTTCCTCGAACCCTTTTCCTTTCTTAACTTTCACTAACTTACATTTTGGTTGATAATGCCCAACTTTGCCACATTGCCAACATGATTTTATCATTGAACCAGGGGATCTGGCCTTAGATCTACCCCTCGACTTAAATCTTTTACTAAAGGTTCTACATTTTTCTCTGTCTACCAATCAACCTCATACTCTTTCAATGCATCACGGGTCGCTCATTCCATGTTCTTTCATATCATCTATTTTGAAAAATGATATGCAACCTCATCGTCGATATTCAATGTGGTATTATTGATTTCAATAGCCACAACCAGGATATCCTAGGAATATGGCAAAGAACATAACAAAATGATGCTCTTCTCCTCCTCGGTGATTTTAATATCCATGAACAACAATTGACTGATAATAGTGTTGAAGTGTTGAATGCATTCGGGTGCTCTGTAATCGAGTCCCCTTCAACCATCCTTAGAACATACAACTTCTTCCAAAGAAACAACTTGTACTTAACTAGAGATTTTGATTGGTACAAGTTCCTTAACTTTTCCCATAGCTTCTTTCTAGTGTCTTCTTCTGAGACATTCAATAATACAAAATCTACTAATCAAAGTTGGATTGTACTCCTTGCCTTTATATCGATCTTTTTCCAGTCTTCCTTCGACACACCCACCATAGTCATTCCTAGATCGACTGTAATCCATTGTTCTCGATCTACAAGAAGATCCTCCATCTTAAGATTCCAAAGCTCAAAATTTTGCCCATTAAATTTTTCGATTCTTGTCCTCAACGTGTTAGCCATTCTAACAATGAATAAATGCTTCTTGAAGACTCCCACTGTAACAGGTATTCCCCTAGATCCAGGAGCAAGATCAAACCCTCAGCAACAAATGCATCCCCCTACAACCAAATAGATATATGATACCAATTGTTGGGTCTTAATATCAATAACAATAGGTTTACGAATTGATTAATGTAGTTAAGCACAAATAAACATAAGACAATGGAACACAACACATTTGACACATTACATAGAAATTACCTTGGAAGCCTCTCTTTCAGAGTAAAACCAACAAACCACTTAGCTTTTACTCATATGTTAGTCAAACACTAAAAAAATAGGTGTTTACAACTATGAAGTTTGCTAGACCACAATTCACAATTTATTACAGTACCGCATGACCATATTGTGTTTTGTACATATCCATTACATCTTATTTAGAGATATAATATAACCTACTACTCATTAATGATAATCCATAACTTCCTAACCACTTTTAGTTATTATGTTACAGTCCACTTGACTAGGTCAACTTTGGTCGATTGTCCTTTGAGCTCTTCCGTTATTCCACTAACTTCCCATCGACCAGTCATTTTCCTTTCAATGAAACAACTATTATGGTCGATCAGCCCACTAACTTCTGTCATTTATCCCCTCTGACTACAGTCCACTTAAACCAGTCTACTATTGACTTTGCGAGTTGATCCACATGCAAAGAATACAACATTCCCAACACTCCAAAGAGCCACATGTTGCACCAAAAATTGATTATTTTCTTAGTCTTACTCAACAACCAAATCCAATCTCTTTTTCCATAATCATTAGGCTCGAGAATAAACCTTAGATACTTAAAAATTTCCTACATCTTGAAATTTCTAAAGTGAAATATATTTCTTAACATATATTCATCCTCTTCCCTAAGCTCATTAAACACATTGCAGGGTTCTAAAAGTATACCTGCATATCTGTAACTAAGCAATACAACTTTAAATTTTTCTACCCTTTGCTTAAAATCCATTGGAAAATAACAAAATATCATCAACAAATAGTAAACGGGGTAAGCATAACATATCTACCAATCTTTTTTTTTTAACAGAAACAAATATTGTATATAAAAAAATCGTGGTTATGAACAAAATCGACAGAGTACAAATGATGGCCAAATTGGCAGTGAGCAAGTTTCAGTGACACTAAATTGGGAGCTTGTAGAAGCCTTTATTGGTTGAGTTTGTAGTTGAAAGTGTGTATGCCTATCTTCTGCTGAAGAATCGCATGCTGAGGGATCTTATTGCAATTGAATAATATGCAGAAAACGCTAAAAGAGCTAGTGTGATTGAAAAAAATAGCTAAAGAGAATGATAAATCTATCAGGAAATGTTGATTGGATATAATAAAACGAGGATTCTCCAGACTGACAGCTTTCTGCTTCGGTCTTCTGCGCTGTAGGGATCCATGAAGGTGAGCTACAATCTTTCTGTGGAAGTCAAGATGGAACTGCTTCAAAGTGTAGTTCTGGAAAACGTGTTGAGAATTGTTGCCAAGAGATCTCTGCATCAGGTAAGTTGAGGATGAAGGAATCTCAGGATGCTCTGCATCAATTGAAACGTAGAGTGCTCGAATCGGAAGAGTTTCAGAAAAAACTTACATATCTACCAATCTTAATACCCTAAAGATAGCCCAATCTTCTATATTTCAAAATTGATGTTATTAAGCCCTCAACAACTAACAAAAATATATATCGAGGCAGTAGATGTTAAGATCACCAAGATCTCATGCATTCAAGAGGAGACTATAAATCACACACGAATAGCCATCAACACAGAGTATTGGGTATAGACATCCAATATGCTTGTATTCATGTATTGATGTGTATTTATACATTCTAGGGATGGTTGGAATGGTTACACCTGCTCCAACTAATCACATGTTAAGGTTCACTTACTTATATTCATGCACTTAATTTATAATATATTATTACAATATGATGGCATAGGCCTAAAAGGCCCCCTCAACATCCCCCCCACCCAAAAACTCTTCTTTGTCCCAAAGAAGTTGTGAAGCAACATCCTAGGTCTTTGATCCTACCAAAGTAGTCCTTTGCATCCACCATGCATATCAGTGTGCATAGGTAACTCTATCGCAACAATTGTCGGTTGGATAGGAAGATACATGCATACATGGTTCTAATGTGACCTATTATTCTTCAGCCTTCGTCTTCGATCTGGTAGGTGCTTGTGTAGGCGATGATTCTTCAATATGATTCACCTCCTTCACCATTGCACAACATTTGCATCATGAACATTCCCTACTCTGCTAGTGGGAACATATTGCTCTGATCACCTACCATTTCTCCGCCTTCTCGCGTCCGAAGTCATAACCCAAAACTTGTTCTTCGATTCTGCACTAGGGGACTCAATTAGTTTAGTTGTTCTCGCAACATCATCTATGTATTAAGCTCATTCTATGCATCATCTGATGTCTCTTGCTTGAATGTCATCTTCGTTTATTATTGTAGTGAGGATTGATAATCACTGCAAGTTAATTATGTTGTATGCTCATTATGTCATCGCCTGCTCTGTACTCAACTTAGACTCCATTTGACTTCACTTATAAATTTTAGTATCGACTAAGTCAACAAGGGACTGACTTGACTGACTTGTATTGCATTGGTAAAGGGGATTGCTTTACTTAATGACTCACGTTAACCCCCTATGTTCTTAAATCGACTTCAGATTTTACAATACAGTCATATATGGATATTCATGACTCAATTGACAAGACTTTAAAAATTCGAATATAATTCAATTTACAAACTCAAGTGAACTCAACTTCGTATAACTACTTTAGACTCGAAAAAGAAGGCCCGACTAGTAACTCACCAAACTTCGTAATATTATTACAGCATTTTTAAACATATAAAACTTCTTCATTGGGCACTTTTTTCAACCAAACAAACCAAGTCGACTATTAAAGTTATAGTGGACACCAAATGTAACATGTCAAATTTGATAAGTTGTCGACACCTCTTAAATACAATAGATGATTTTTGTATGAACCCTCCAAGAGCATGATCTGTTCCTTTCGAGGATGTTCAACTAAACGCTCTAGTCAATATAATTCCATGGTCTAGACGACGGTTCGACAAATTATGGTCGACGAGTAGCTGGTCTTCGATGTTGGTCGACTGGTTGTTCTAACCAATGGACGAGTCTGGTCAATGAATAACGTAATGGAAGAAAAGTCGACTAGATGCTTTAATCGACAAATGGGTATGGTCGACGAATAAGGTAATGGTAGAAGAGTTGACCGGATGTAATTTAACACACAACAAATCTTCGCGATTACACATGGAAAGTGACAATCATTCTTTTAACAATTTGTGATATCCCGTGTCTATGTCTTTCCTAAGGGTTAGCTCAATTGGTAAGACGTGCGCACACTCTCTCGATACGGGGGGAGGTCACGAGTTCAAGCCTTGAGTCCTAAGGGGTTAGGCCAGCCGCTGTTGTTGGCCGACGGTTTACCATCCTTACCATCCATGAAATGTGGGGAAGTATTGGTGGGTTTCCGTGCGCCATCTTCGCTGTAAAAAAAAGTAGAATTATTGTTCTTAATCATTTCTCAAATTATATCTCAAAACTGATTTACATAAGACAATAAAGATACTTGGCCCGATGGAAGGTTATGATGATCACTCGCAATTTCAGTCGATTATATATTTGTAGTGTATTGCGCAACAAACATCTGGTACATTCTAACTTTTGTCAACGCTCGACCAACTAACAATCAACTTCTTGATATAGATTAATCATTCATTCCAATAGTTGACCATTCTGCCCCTTTGGCTCTGATCATATTACCAATAGTTGACCATTCTGCCCCTTTGGCTCTGATCATATTACCAATAGTTGACCATTCTGCCCCTTTGGCTCTGATCATTGAGGCACTCATTTAAAGACTGGTCAGCCAGCATAACTCCAGCAACAATAAACCACATAGGAATCTCCATGGGTGAAATAGTTTCTTGTGATCTTTATGTGCAAGCATTCATCTTTCTAGGTACATCTTGGACAACATCAATTCGTGAGCAGCTCTTGGATAAATCTTCTACTTGTAGGTTTTGTTGCATTCTGCACAATCTCTTTCTAGTTCAATACACTCTGTTCCGTTGTTGCTGTCACCCATATTGGATAGAGGAGGAAATAACACCAATATTGAGATCACCGAGATCTCATGCATTCAAGAAGAGATTATAAATCACACATGAATAACCATCAACGTGGAGTATTGGGAAGGAATGGCCAGTCTTCTTGTATTCATGTATTGATGTGTATTTATACATTCTAGGGACGGTTGGAGCGGTTACACCTGCTCCAATTAATCACATGTTAAGGTTATTTTACATATATTCATGCACTTAATAATATATTATTACAATATGATGACATAGGCCTAAAAGGCCCCAGTAGTGGATAACCCAAATTTTTTGAAGTTGCTCCATTTATAAGGATAACAAAAGAGACTAAGTTACACATCCCATGATTCAGTTCACAACTATAAGATCGAATACTACATAAATCATAATAAGTCTAGATATGGCCAATAGGTTTGTCATAAGCCTTCGATAGCTCCAATTTGATAACTATAGCATGCATCTTCTTAACTCATGTAGAGTGAAGTCCTTCTTGTGTAGCCACAATTATTTCATGGATTTGTCTTCTTGTTAAGAACCAAATTTTTTCTAGAGATATGACATATGATAACACCCCTTTTAATCTATATAGCCAAAACTATGACATTAATCTTATATACATAGTTACTTAGATATATAGGCCTAAACTTATTAAATAACTCAGGCTTATCAGATTTTAGAATAATATCTAAGAAAGTAGCATCGAAGGAACCCATAAACTTTCCCAAAATCCCGACCTCTTCAATAACTCTTAGCAAATTATATCCCATTAAATAAAAAAATCCTATAAAAAATTCAATCATCCAACCATCAATGTCGAACTTATGTCTATCTGGATGCCACTTTAACTATCTTTTCAATATTGGTGCACTTTGGCTCTTTATAAATGGATTGGAAATGATTAACTCTAATATCATTTATTTCACTGAAGCTTCTAACCACTACACCCTCATCATTCTTCATTTCCAGAATGGTATTTACACTCTTCATGTAATTGAAAAATTCATTAAATATTTTGTGTTCTCATCTCCCTTTTCCAACCACATAGCCTGCTTTTTGACATCCACACAACTTTTTTATTACTGGAATCCTCATGTTGTTACTCTTTAGCTCCTTAAACCTTTAATTTTCCTCGTCACTAGAAAAACCCTTCTATTATTATTAAATAACTCTAATATCTTAGTGTTGATTTCATTAAGAACCCTATCTCTCTTTTGATGCCTTCCAGTAGCCCATTCCACCACTTTACCTTTTACCTTTTTTAATGCATCAAATAATTTAACACTAGCAAAACCCCTAAAATCACCATCAAAATTCTTGCTTTCTCTTCTTACCAATTCCCGAAATTCCTCCTCTAACTATCCAAGATTGAATTTAAAAGAAGTTGAGGGTTTTTTCAATTGTTAACTGTAATTGTAAAAACATAAGGTTGTGATTAAAACCACCCTCAACATCAATCCATGAACTAGACCTATCCACCGATTTAAGAAAGGAACACAAACCAAAACCATAACTAACCTCTTTGAAATGTCAACCCCTCCAACCCTATTGTTCCTCCATGTGGGCCTCAAATAGATAATCTTTGCATCAGTTATACCTACAATTAGTTCAATTTAAAGCTTAAAAAAGTCATTCAAATTATCAACCTTTTTCTTAATATCCCCACGCCTCTGATTTTTGCATTGTGAAATTTAAGCCCCTTCTGATAATTTTTTTTTTTTGCTAACAAATACCAAAGCAACAAACTTCCCAAATTACACCTACTTCTCATTATGAACCATAAACACTCATCACTGAAATAGTCTATCATAGACCCTTGCACATAAATTTAGTGCATAAGCCTAATGAGTGGAGTATCCACTTGAAACGCGTTGATCATATCTAAACTTCCACATAGTGAAAATATAGAAGGCTCAACACAACAAAAAAATAGTTTAGTAAAGTTAAACTTGGCCTCCAACTACTAATTATACCTCCATAGTTTGATTTGCATCATTGGAAATGAAATCCCACCCTTTGAAGCATTTCTTCAAAATAACTACTAGTTTATCCCCCTTCCCCATGACCTTGAGCTTCTCTTGTTCGACTAATTTAGACAGGGATAGTCTTTTATGATGACTACCCACACCTATAATGTTTGGCGAAAGAACTATCATTTATCACCACCTTTTAGGGGTTGTCCATCTTTAAGGATCCAAGTTATAGGCCTTTGTTTACCCTATTGGATTTATTTTATAGCCTCATTTGAAGCTTGTTGAAGGTAATGCTTCTTACCCACTAAGGCTTCTCCATCATCCTTTAAATGATCTATACTCAAGCCTCCCAATCCATTACCTCCTAACATACCTACAATATTTTTTGACCTTAAGTGGTCTCTCCCATTCCCCTTAGCACCCTTCTCATGGACCCCTCTCCCTAGACATGCTTTCTTATCCATTCAATTTCTATTGGAATCCATCTCAAAACTAAATAAGAACAAATAACCAACTTACACCCCCCCACCTTAGGGTGGATGAGTCAACAATGGAAATAGCCTCCTTAACCCCTTTCTTAACCTAATGTCTACCTTAGGACTCCTTTTATCTATAATGGCATTTCCTACTAACCCTCAAGAATAAATTATCCTCATATTGATAACTGGAAATTAAGGATGATAGCTTGACAAAAAACTTACCCTTAATGTTAATAGTAGCCTCCACTTGATTTTGCGACAAATGTCCAACTTGTAGCATGATCAATTCCACTAAAGAAAATTCACAAACAAACACAGCTTGTTGTTGGAGTGACATAGATTATTGGGTTGTTAGGACCCTTTAAACTAGCACATAAGCATAATTATGTCCCAATGAAATTTCCCCTCCTAATTAAACATTGGTATCCACTACTAGAGTCTGATGTCTGTCATTATTTTCAGCTTGAACATCAATGACCCCTGCATTCTCCCGAATAGTCACTAAAACGTTACAATCTTTACTTTTGGAAACTTTCATGTCCACCACTAAATCCTAATTATTCAACTGTTTTCTCCACTTCTTTAATGAAGGGTAGAACATAGGTGACAACAATATGTACATATTAATCACATCTAACTTAATGAAATGACACATTAGAATAGTCCATGGTTCAAGAGTGTACAATATTCTTTGGTCTCAATTTCAATGGACTTCTTTGATGATTTGAAAGAAGAATCAACAAGAATAGTTATGCTCGACATATTTCCAAGGTCACCTATGAACTTTCTTGACTAGGCTCCAAGTCCAAACTTGGAAGTTTGA
Organism: Larix kaempferi; assembly: GCA_027924585.1. Classification (NCBI taxonomy): domain Eukaryota; kingdom Viridiplantae; phylum Streptophyta; class Pinopsida; order Pinales; family Pinaceae; genus Larix; species Larix kaempferi. The sequence goes on along the minus strand of BSBM01000269.1, from coordinate 15,922,777 downwards.
TGCAGATAGGGATTTTATATGTTGCCTCAGACCTAGGGTAAAAATAAGGACCCCATGGTTCAAAGACAAAAATAAGATCCCTTAGAACCAATTACTATCATTAATATCATATGCATCCCCCTCATATTGTAAGGGAAAAAATGATCCAACCTCTTGTCAAAGTGTGAAAAGCAGGGACATACCCTATTAATGGAACCCGCACCTTTTGCAACCATGCATTTGAAGACCCCTTAAAAATATCCTTACAAATGAATTGATAAATAAGCGACTTGAAAGAAAATTCCGAAACATACTTGGCCTTGAAATATTCACTGACCACCATCTTCCATCAAGAACCATTCCTCTTGTCGGTGGATTTCTGCAACAATGGTGAGAAAAATCCTGATCTAAGGGTTGCAAGCTTAGACAACAAATGATGTTATTAATATCAAATCAAAATGGCAATCATATAACAAAGCTTAAAGCATCAAGATACATTAAATTGATCCCAAATCATGCATAAAATGACAGCTTAACATATAAAGAATTGGTTTATCTTTGCTATATACCCATGAATAAAGGCTTTCAATAATTACACCATAGGAGCAGTTTGAAGATAACAGAATGGTCTTCAAGCTCCTCTTTTGGGTGGGCCTTTTGCCTCTTTGAATGCTCTGGGATCCTCTGCTTGGTACCTACAAAATGGATGTGAGAAGTAGGGAGGGATGGCCTTCTCAATTTCTCAATGGAAAATGGAATGAATGAATGATGAATTAGAGAATAATGTTCCCTCTCATGGCTTCCTATGGACTTGTGAGGTTTGAAACTTTAAAAAATCCTCTCTTTCTTGAGTTGAATTACGGACAAAAGATTGATTTTATGTGGATTTTTTCTTATCCTTAGGTTTCCATCTCGAAATTGTTGCTTTTGTGTTTTCCAGTGCTTTGTGTTGACTATCAAAAGCCCTAATTTTTTGGAGGAAAAGCAATACTTTTCCCAAATTATCACCAAAAGGTGTAACGTACTTGTTGAGACACATTTTGCATTGGGAGCACCCTTGTGGGGCTAAGAATTGCGCTAGGACAAATTTTGTATCAGAATGCAAGATTATGTGGGCACAAGGAGGTCCTATTTTGGGTGAAGGAGGTCTCTTAATGACCACTTTACTAAGAAGTTTCTTCATTTAACTGAGAAATGGCACATAGGAAGGTAGAGGCACTAATAATGATGGATTATACATGTGATGTGATGTATTATTGTGATGAAAATATATTATGGCACAGGGGTGTAGAATTGGACTGATAACAGTTGCCCCCTAATGTATGAGGTTAGGAGTTGATTGTATGACCGAAGTACATCATTATTTCTTTTATATGGAAACAGGAGGGTTCACAAAGGCATGAGTGGAGCAATTATAGAAGTAGGACCGCCGTGATAGAGGGCCCAAAAGAACCATATGCACAACTAACAAACCAAATAGGGGAGTAGTAAGTGAGCTCTTGATAGGACAAGCATGGTATATCCTTACTTGTTGAGATGTCTCGAAGTGTTACAATGGGGTACCAACCTTGAGTGTAGTGACGTCAAAAGGTATCATAGTAAAATAGAGACCATGATATCATACAATAGTGGGGAAATGGCTCAAAGGAGCCCTATCAATGTCTGAACATAAGGGATGCCAAATGATTGCATCAACTCAATCAAAAAGATCATTGGTGAACTTTGAAGTAGCTTTGCTTGTGAAAGCGATCATGATTTTTGTGAGGAGTCAATTGTAGAGGGACTCATGTGATGGAAATGAAACTGCGTGCATTGATATGTGATATTGGAATGTCAATAGAGAACATGTGGGGATCTACTTGAAGGGAAACTCCCACCTGAGATTGGTGGAAATCACACATGCTTCGAAAACTAGGATGATCATCTACGACATGTGACAAGCTATCTAAAGGGAAACTCCCTCCTGAGAACTGGGAAATGACTCACACATATGTGGGTATATGATACATTGGGATCGAAATGTATGATTCTCAACGGTGCAACGAGGTGTTGTAGTTGAGCACGTGAGAACCTACCAAGTCAAAGAGAAATGATGTATCTCTTTGCTTGGTCCAAGGTGAACCACTGATGATGGAAGTGGGGCCAAGGTACACTACTAATCTTTAGACATATCCCTTTTGAATGAAGGAATTGATGTCAATAAGGGAAATTGCACTGGAATCAAAGGATATGTGAGCCTTTGAAGACCAATAATAGAATGGAAATATCATGTCACAATTAGGATTGACTAAAGGGAGTAATGAATTGGGAAGTCAGACACATGGTGGGGATTATAATTCTTTGGTTAATATCATAATGGCATGGCGTACTTGTCAACTTTGACACAACTTGGGGAAATAGGAGGCCAACATGCAGAGGATGACCATGAAAAGGGTGTATTTCAATAGTGTTGATGTTGGAAGGTGTCAATCCTTTCACTGGGAAAAAAAGGTGTGACTTATATATGTCTAAAGTCATTGAAGGGTGCTCATTAGGGTATACTTTTGGGAAGGCTAACATAGATGCTTCAAACTAAGGTAACCAAGGGAGCTACTGACAAAACTGGGTTTATCCTAAAAATCATAATTTAGTTGAGATATGATGTGTTCAAAAACACAATTTAAAAGTAATCCAATGGTATGCTATGGATCATACTTGATGTCTTTCTCTGGGAAATATCTTTTGTGAGGAGTACATAGAAATGAGTGCCCTGTATACAACCCATTGGAAGTTATGATACTATCGAATGAAATCGAACAAGAGTATGGCACTAATGGATATTTCCTTGAAGGTTGAGGAGATGGAGGTTGATAAACACTCAGAGATGCAGTATGGATGATATGGATGGATCGTGATACTTTATGATGGTGGTTGCGACATACCAACCATGGAAAAACATTGTTGGGGAGTCTAGAGGTACAAGCAATGTGAAATGATGAAGAGAGATATTAGTCTCAATTATGGCGATTGAACTATACGGAATCCCAGACCTAAAGAGGACAAACAACAATATTAGTGTTAAAATTCAATGGGTCATGAAACTAATGCACTCATGTGAAGGTAGCTATCTACCACTAGGAAATGGTTAATGCAAAAGTTGAATGAGGTGGAACCATTTTCCCAAATGGGGAGGATCCCATGGTTCACGTCATAGGGTTTGCAATACAGTTAATCCATTATAGGCAAAAGGGACCATATACATGCCTATGTTAACAATAGATACCTAATGAGTATATACCATACACATGAAAACAAGTCTCACAACATAAAAAGTGTACATAAATGTAATCAAAACCGTGACCTAATTTGAAAAAAAATGGTCCCAAATCAAGTATGAAATCATGAAAAATAGATAGTACCATTTTGATAGCTTCCAAATTATGAATCTGAGGATGCTAAGGGTATGCTAGTGGGACATTGTATGATGAAACAATAGCTCATGCAAGAATTAGGGTTTGGGTGTTAAATTAGGGTTTCATGGTATAAATAGGACCAAATGACCCAAGTCTTCATTGCTTTGTGCATTGTGAGCTCGGAGCTGTGAAGAGGAGAAGAGAGGAGATGTGCCCCAGATCTTAGCGAGCTCGCTGCAAGAGAACCGACTTGTGAAATTTGAACCCGAGAGTTTCAGGTTAGGGGTTGTTTATGTGGAGTAATTTTTTAGGTTAGGGGTTATTTCCTGAGAAACACCCCTCTACCCCCTTTTTCACCCCTAACACACTTGTTGAGGGGTCTTCTGCTAAAAGACCACACTCGTTGAGAGGGACAAGTGCGTTGGTGAGGTCATGCCCCAGTGTGAGCACAATAAACCTAGGGTTTTTTGCGTTGGGACAAGGAAGGTGGGCAGGAATCAATTGCAAAGGGAGGTTGATACAGGAGGCATAAAATGAATGATAGATATCTCTCTTATGTGCAGGAATGTCAGGATTCCAGGATTTATGGCGGGTGAGAGAGCATGGAGAACTTCGAGATGCCATCTCAAGGGATCATGTTGTTCATGATGCTTTGGCAAGAAATACATTTCAAAGTTCATATAGAGCCCTTAGATGAGAGAAGGGGAGGGATTTCTCTCACAGGGAGTTGAGTATTGGGATGACGAGGACAAGGTCTTCGAGGTGCAAGGGGAGGCCATCTCCTTCACTATACAACATGTGTACTTTTTGATAGGTCTCCTGATACACAGATTGGTAGGGGAGAGTGTTATGCACCAAATCACCAAAAATAGCATAAAACAAGAAGAAATAGTATTCCAACACCTTAAGAATGCAATTAAAAGTTCAATAACCAACCTCTTCGATGGGGCAACCTCCTTTAACTTATTCCAAATTAGATCTCCTTGGTATGTGTGTATATATATATATGTGTGTGTGTGTGTGTGTGTGTATTTATATGTGTATATTGCATATGGATATGTATATATATATGCATATGTATCTGCATATATACATATATGTATATGTATATAATATATATATGTACATGTATGTAAATACATATATATAATATATATATGTATATGTATATGTACATATACATCTACATATGTATATGTATACAAGGATCGATTTTACAAACGTCTTCGTAATCTTCTATGGCAATCGTCTCTTTTCTTTGCATTAATCTTTCACACGCAATACGAAATCATTTACAGACTATCAGTTTGTCTTCGGACTATGAAGATCATCGTTGATGACACACAGAAAACCATACAACTTTTGATCCTAGCTGGTCACAAAAAGCGTAGAGGGAGAGCATATGATATCGATCTTTTACAGACTCTTTACACTTGAGATATATGTTTTTCATATGCCAGTTCGCACTAGACACGGGCATAGAGGATACATAGACCTCGACTCTAAAACTTGCAGATCTTTTGACTTGCACACTTATGAATGTCTCAAATGAGACCCGAAGGGCTTTATTTATACAAATTTGAACCGGTCACCCGGTGACCTCTAACTGACAACACACAGTCAAAAGCAAAGATTCAGAGCGGTGAGTGGGGACCACCACTACCGTTATCTTGTCCCTTGAATGGTCTAGCAGACATGTGGGGACTCGAATAAAATACTTCCGACGGAATTTGACATACTGACAAAAGGACAAATGTTTGACAAAATTAAACAATGTGGAACCTATAAAGGCGGCCCACCATGCCTTTCAATCATAGGGGTCCCACCCTTTAAGACAAATACAAATTTCTCGTCCATCGTCGAGATCGATGCCACCACATGGGCAATTAAATGGATCCTCGCCAGAATCCGGATCCCCCTCAGAATCCTCAGGTTCATCGGGTAAGGCATATGGATATAGATTATAATCAAAGCATTGCTCAACATCTGAACCAAACATAAATTTGTTATGTTCACACATGAATTCCCCTTGAAAAGTCGATTCAACTCTAAAATTTAGAGGAATCCGTCTAGTGTGAACTTTAGAATCAATCCTATTGCCGGCTTGGTCCCTTTTGATAAACTTATGAGTTGCATACACAGTGTGTTCAAGTGGCGAATAACGGCCCCCAAGGTGTCGTAACTTGAATTTGAACCACAAATGGTTCAGATCAGCAACCTGCATATCAGCCTGGAGGTGAAGAAAAAAGTTGGCTCTCCTTTGGATCCAATCTTTCCTTGGGCAAAATTTATCCAAAAGGATTTTTGTCCATCCTGACCACGTAGTGTTGCGTAGATTAGATGGATCTGCACAGATAACAATCGCTCTTTCTTCTCTGCAAAATTGAAGAATAAGGTTGTATGTTGTCCAGGTAAGATCACCATGTCCAATGTCAACATACCAAAAATCTCTTCCTTCTTCTTCATTACAATCCAGCCAGACTTCTCGACAACCAATTAGTTTATCTTGTGGATTTTCTAATCCAAGAAAGGCGTCTTTCTCCCATTTCTCCAAAATTTGGAGTTTAAGTGGGGATTCTTGGATTTGTCTGATAAGCGTCAAAGAGAGGAACTTTTCAGCTTCTATTCTGCTTGCATATTCCAAAGATAGCTTGCGTTCTTCAGGTGTCACCGATTCATCCCAGGGCTTAAAGAACAACCCTGCCTGAGAATGGCTGAGAGGGGAAGGAAACGGTCTTGCAGGCCCTTTGCCTTTATCCTGTTGTTGGGAGCTGGAGGCTCCTGTATGGAACATATTTAGCTGGGGCAAAACTGGAGTATGTGGTTCTTCTCTGGTTAACATGTCAGCAACACAATTAAGATAACCAGGTTTATATACAATATCAAAGTCAAAATTTGTAACCACAAAAACCATTTTAAAATCCTAGAACTATTTTCGGCCATCATATTTTCATTTTTAAATATCCCAAGCATTATTTTCAAATCAGTCCTAATAAAAAAAATTACAGGTTTTAAAAATAAGCGAAACTGATTGACTGTCTTTTTAACAGCCATAATTTCTTTATGACTAGAAGGATAATTAAGTTCTACAGATTTGAAAGATCCTGAAGCGTAGCCACAAATTTCTTCTTTTCCATCCTGTAATTCAATAAGAATCCCACCCCATGAATTAGCCGAAGCATCTGTTTCGATGATCAGGTGACTAGTTCCTTGAGGGAGAGACAAAGCAGGGAGTTGCTTTACTTTAGTCTTTTTCTTCTGGACTGTTGTAGTCATTTCTTGAGACCATTTCAGAGTATTCTTTTTCAATATTTTCTGAAGGATATGGATATCCTCAGCTTGTCCTTTATAGAATGGTCTGATATAATTTAGACTTCCCAGAAATCTCTGAAGCTGGACTTTTTCTAGAATCTGGTATGGGAACTGGGAGAAGACTTTCAACACATGGTCTTGAAGAATTACCTGTCCTTTATTAATCTTGAAACCGAGAAACTCAATTTCAATTTTTCCAATCTCCATCTTGCTCTTTGAGAGAACAAGACCATGTTTATAGACAGATGATAAAATTCCCGCAAATGCTTTAAATGTTCCTGCAAATTCTTGGAGCATATCAGTATATCATCAATGAAGACTAATGCCCATCCCTTTTCTCTGAAAATATCTTCAATCCTCTTTTGAAATTCTGAGGGAGCATTGTTTATCCCAAAGGGTAAGACTTTCCACTGATATTGGCCATGAGGAACAACAAAGGCAGTTTTAAATCTATCTTTAGCATCAATTCCAATCTGATAAAATCCATATTTTAGATTGAACTTACTGAATATAGAACATCCAGCAATTCTCTGCATAAGGCTAGCTTTATCAGGTAAAGGATACCTGACTTTTTGGAGTATTGCATTGAGAGGTTTATAATTTACAACCAATCTGGGTTTTCCTCTTTTTATCTATGAATGTTTATTGACAACAAAGGCTCTACAGGCCCAAGGACTCTTAGAGGACTCAATCAATCATTTTGAAAGCAACTCTTTTATTTCATTGGCACAGAATCCCCTTTCAAAGGGAGACATCAGTCTAGCAGAGGCTTTCATGGCTTTGTGTTTTACCAGAGGATCAAAGGGAAGGGAAACAAAATATTTCTCTCTGGTCCAGAAAGCATTAGGGCTTTCTGAAGTACAATCCTTTTCTCGGCCAAGGATTTTTCCTTATGCATTTCTGCATAAGCAATGCATCTTTCCATTTTGAACAGTTCTGCAATGTTTGGCTTAAGGACTGTTTTCTTAGCAGGGTTCTTGCATTTCGATTGAGCTTCAAAGGATAGGGGACATGAGATCGAATTTCCATTTATGGTGCAAGTAAACAACACTTTCTTTGTATCCACAGTGATAGGGCTGACTCTATTCAGAAACTCTGAACCTAGAATACAATCATCTTTTATGCTATCTAATCTATTCAAAGATAAAGCGTTTAGACATCTACCTACTTGCCTGGGGAAATTTGCTACTCTACCTGAAAGCTGTACAGGGGTTCCTTCTATAGAAACTCCATGATCTGAAGCCTTTTCCCAGTAAAATGAGGGGATTGCATCACCTTTTGCTAGATTCATCTGACATCCTGAATCAATCATGCAATCCATCTTATAAAATTTGAACTCTGGAGGACAAAACAAAACTTGAATATACATTTTAGGACCTGTGAAAAGTCGTAAGAATGGTTCTGGAAACATTGTGATACTATTATGGGAATTTTTTTTAGGGGAATCCTCATTATGCTATGGGTTCTTTAAAGCTTCATACTGCCTGCTCATTTCATCATCAGAAGACTGATCTTTTTCCTGGATTGTTCCCTCAAGTAGTCCTTTTAAGTCTTCGATTTTCCTTACAAGCTTTCGAAGGGAACTCTGCTTTTCCTTGATTTGTAATATGAGCATATTTTCTTTGTCTTGTCTAAACTGTTGTCTATCCTTATGTTCTACCGGATAGTGTTTGTATAAATCTACAGGATTGTAGAATGCAGGGTTTTCTCTTCTGATTGATTTTTTCTTTCTTTTAGTAATGACAACAATCTTTGTTTTTCTTCTCTTAATTCTCCTCTGAGAATATATTCAAAAACAAGAATTTTTGAGAGTTGTCGATTAATTGAAGCTATTTGCTGTTGAGGAGATGGTTTAGCTGAAGTTGAAAACATAAAATAAGAAAAATCAAAATTTGGAGGTCCTTCACACCCCCCTAAATTTGCTTCCGAAGCACAATCGGAGTCGGAGGAGGAAGAATCTGAATTGGAGGGAGGAAATTTATTTAATTGGATGGAAGAATCTGATTCAGAAGAATTCTCCTCAGGGAGAAATATAATTTCACCCGAAGGATATTGGTCGAATGTACAGGAGCAGAGATCCCACCAGGCTGGATCTAGTTGGGAAAAAAATGCTGCAAGCTTAGGCTTGGATTTCTTTTGTGGACATTTACTTGCCCAATGCCCTTTCTTACTGCAAATGAAACAGTTTTCTTTGTCTGCTTGTTTAGACCTTTTACGAACAAAATCTTTCTGATAAAAAGGGCAGCGAGATTTCTTATGATAAGGCTTATGATCCTTGTGCTTATAAGCTTTGGCAGGATGGAATCTAGGGGCGCTTGTATGGAATCCTTTCTTTTTTGGTTTACAGTGGAAGGATTCTTTGCCAAAATGCCCTCGATTGTAAGCACCACATCCCCAATCTGGCATCTTTGCCACATATTTACAAAAACTAGGGGAATACATGGATTGGTGCCTTTTAAAATCTCATCTGACTCTTTTTTCAAGGCAATGTTCTTGCCAGGTTTCCATGATAAAAGCATGGAGTTGGGCTAAAGAAATTTCTCGAAGAGTTATTTTCTTATCTTTCAGAAATTGTTCCATGGCATCTGGAACATGACCAGGGAAACTCCGGAGATAGTGCTTCAAATACGCTGGTTCACCTGATTTACCAGATGATATAAGGAGATTCTGCATATAGCAGAAGTATTTCTCACTTTGACTTAAGTCACATATTCTGGCAGACATAAATAAAGAAGCTAAATGTCTGTAGTCTTCTTTATCATCAGGACCATAGAATTATTTTCCCAAGGCTTGCAGTATCTGCTGGTATGCATCATCTGCATTCATAATTTCATCTTTTGCTTCTTGAGGTAGCTATCGCCACCATTCACACGCTAGGCCAGACAATCCAACAATTAACTGTAAACTTAACTGTTGTCTAGAGATGTTAGTATCTTGGGTCTTTTTATACAAAACCCACTGACCAAGAAGCTGTATGTACGACTTAACTTCTGCCCTTGACTGACATTGAATATTGAGAACTGGCTATTCAAGCATTGTGACATAAGATTGTTCATTCCATTTATTCCAAAATAGAATTTGTGAGAAGGTGCAGAGGAGGCATCTTGCATATGGGTATCAAAAGTAGGAGGAGGAGGACCTGGAAAAGAGGAAGACCCACTTTCCTGACTGATTCCGGAAGTGGTTAGGGTATTCTCTTATCTAGTGGGAAAATCCATCATAGCCAAATATTTCTCAGATAAAGCAGGAGGCATGCTATGAAATTGGGTGACTAGGCTATGAATTCCTTGGAATTCTTCCTCATCTTCACCAAAAGAAAACTCTGGTCTATCGTCCTCATCTTCACCAAAAGAAAACTCTGGTCTATCGTCCTCATCTTCACCAAAAGAAAACTCTGGTCTATCATCCTCATCTTGGATACTCAGCAACCAGAAAGAGTAACTTTTCGAGTGTTGTCTCTGGTGTCCTTTCATTGCAAGGGACATTGCTTCCTGGCTTCCTGGAGCAGCTTTCTTTTTCAAATCTTGGGTTTTAGTTAACAATTTTCCCAAGACATCCAGTCGTTTCTCAGTTTTAATATGAGTTGTTGAAATAACAGACTTGATTTCTTCTGTATCATGCAACAGATGATCCAGAAATAACATATATATACAGACTTGATTTCTTCTGTATGAGCTGTTAAAATAGCATACTTGGGCTTGATATATATACACACACACACATATATATATGTATATATGCATATATAACACACACACACACACACACACACACATATGTATACATGTATACATATATATACATAACACACATATATACATGCATATATGTGTGTGTGTGTGTGTTATGTATAATGCATATATACATATATATGTGTGTGTATGTATATATGTGTGTTATGTATATATATGTATACATATATATGTATATGTATATATATGTATACATACATATGTATATGTATATATATGTATACATACATATGTATATATACATATATATATAGATGTATATATATAGGGCGTACACTACCATTATAAGGTGTACACAATTAGGGCCCTGATCGACTAATAAAGATAATACTAATATGATAATAGAAATGTAATGTCACAATATATAGGGCTAACATTCCCCTCCCCTTCAAAAAAGTGTTGTCTTCGACACTTGATTAACTCTGGATGTTTATGCATGAAGAAGTCATCTTCTCATGTTGCCTCTTCCATTGGAAAGTTCTTCCACCTAATTAGGCACTCAGTATTCGCTTGATTTCATAGTTTATCAATCATTCTCTCAATGATTATTTTAGGTTCTAGTATTAAATTCCCATCTTCATAAATCTATGGTAAAATAGTATGGATTGGGATCTTGTCACTAGTTACCTTTTTTAGGAAAGAAACATGGAAGACTGGATGTAAACATCAAGTTGGCGGTAACTCCAATTTATAAGCATACTTCCAAACCTTTGCAACACCTTATAGGGATCATAGTACTTCAGTGCCAATTTGTTGTCCTTCTTTTGTTGCTTGAGGAACATTTGTCTATATGGTTGTAGCCTCAAAAATACCCAATCTCCCACTTCAAAATCCCTTTCACTATGATGTTGATTTGCTTGTTGTTTCATCCTATTTTGTGCTATAACCAAGTTATCCTTCAATAAGTGGAGAACTTATTGTTGGTGCTCTATGTGATCCTCCATGACTTGAACCTTAGCTTTCTCTTTCAAGGATGATGTGATGGAAGGACGATGATAGCCATCAAGTGCCATAAATAGTGACTTTTTTATGAAGTATGGAAAGATGTGTTGTACCACCATTTTTCCAAGGGAAACCATTTAACCCTTTGTGTTTGTTTATCAAACGCAAAGAAACGAAGATGCACTTCTAAGCATTTATTCACAATATCAGTTTGACCATCATATTGAGGATGGCAAGAGGAATTGTGAGCCAAATGAGTTCCCAAACAAGAAAATTATTCCTTCCAAAAATTTCCAATGAAAATTGGATCTCTATCACTTGTAATAACCTTGGGGGTTTCATGTAGGTTCTGAATTGTTTCCATGAATGTCGCATCTATTGTACCTGATGATTTAAAAGGATTGGAAAGAGAGCAAAAATGGGCATACTTTGAGTCGATCCACCACTACCATGATGACAGTACTTCCTTCTGACTTTGGTAGACCCTGTTAGTTTTTCATAATTTTCAATTTGATCTAAGATCTTAACTGAGAGACTAACATGTACAGCATATCTACAGCATATCAATCATGGACATAATAATGCAAGCACACAAGAGACAAAGAGTTTCACCGGGGAAAACCAAGAAGGTGAAAAACCCCGCAGCTTCCTCAGAGATAGATAGAGCAATGATACAACCCAAGCATAAGAGATAGTCTTCTCCTAGCAGCTGATCCTCCTCCTCACATTTGCGCCACTTTTCGAGTGATGGAAGAGTGAGTAATGAGATGATCAAATAGAGATATTCCGATCTCTATTTATACTTGTCCTGTCCCGTCCAATAAACTAACAAGGTCGACTTGTCTAACTCAGTCCCCATGGTTACATTAATCTGGGCCGACCCCACACTCGGTGGTCTAATAACCCTTTTACCCACATGACTCATACAGGGCTGACCCCATCAAGGTGGTCTAATAACCCATCAAGTATAAGTTGCAACACTTACAATATAAATGACGACACTTCCGTATAGAGGAATAATAACATCTCTATAGGAATACAAACACTTCTGTATAGAGGAATAATAACATCTCTATAGGAATACAATATACATGGGTGAAATACATTCCAAAGTTACAATTACATCAACACTCCCTCTTAACTAGGAAGGTATTTCTCGACACAGATCTGCTAGCACAAGTCTTCTTCTATGGATCATCGTCACTGGATCATTGTCATCGAATCATCATCGTCATCATCACTGCTGTTGCTATCTCAATCAATCTCCAATCTACTCGTCATAAGAAGTTCTACAGATCCAGTCCTTTTTCATACTAGATGTAGGCCCACCACCTGCAGGTCTTCATCACTGGCCATACTGTGGAATCCTCAGGACTGATTACGTGCATCAACAAAACCTCGAAAGAGAATCCCAGGCATTTTACGAGCACACAACTCAACCTATCCGATCTCCCAGGATCTTTTACATGTGACTGTCACAAAACCTTAAAAGAGTGTCTTACCAAGCAAGATCTCTAAAGAGCATCTGAGACCTTTTTCATCCTATCCAGATCTCCAGGACTTATTACATGTGACCCCTACCACAAAACCTTAAAAGAGTGTCTTTCCAAGCAAGATATCTAAAGAGAATCTGAGGCCTTTTTCATCCTGTCCAGATCTCTAGGACTTATTATATGTGGTCCCCACAAAACCTTAAAAGAGTGTCTTTCCAAGCAAGATCTCTAAAGAGCATCTGAGGCCTTTTTCATCCTGTCCATATCTCTAGGACTTATTACATGTGGTCTAGCAAAACCTTAAAAGAGTGTCTTTCTAAGCAAGATCTCTAAAGAGCATCTGAGGCATTTTTCATCCTGTCTAGATCTCCAGGACTTATTACATGCTACCCTTGCACAACCTGTCCATGACCACATAGTATCAACCTGATACTAACCATACATCGTCCTGATGTACATGATCAGCCTGATCATCATCACTGCATCGTCCTGATGCATGTCATCTGGAGCAACATCCTGAAGCTTGTCATCCATGATCATCCTGATCATACAATGCATCCACTTGATGCATACCAAGTATCTACCTGATACATATCAACATACATGATCTACTTGATCATACAATGTATCCACCTGATACATATATAGATACATGATCCACCTGATCATATAATGTATCCACCTGATATATATCAAGCATCCAAGATGATGCATATACATATACATGATCCAACCGATCATAACAAGCATCCAACATGATGCATATACAGAGCAGTAACTAGAGCATCGTCCCGATGCTCATCATCCAACGCATACATCCATAGCCATGGAAGGATCCTCCTCTCACCATGCTCGGAATGGCTCCTGCAAATGTGTCCATCACTTCTTCCTCGAAGTGTCATCAATTTGAAGAACACCAAGCCTCTCTCTAAAGTAATCGAACTTCACTCTGGCTAGTGGCTTCGTCAGCACATTTGCAACCTGCTCATCTGTCGCAAAATACAGGAGCTTCACTGCTCCTCTCTGCACCATAACCCTGATATAGTGATATTTGATCTCAATGTGTTTCGACCTGTCGTGGAACACTGGGTTCTCAGACAGCTTCACACAACTTTGGTTGTCACAAAAGATACCAGTAGCATCCAACGGGAGATCAAATAACTCAGACAGTAGCTTCCTCAGCCATACTACCTCACAACTAGCCGAACAAGCTGCAACATACTCTGCCTCAGCTGTACTCAGTGCTATGCGGGACTACTTCCTGCTAAACCAAGAGATCACACCTAATCCCATACTGAAGCAGCACCCAGATGTGCTCTTCCTATTTGCAGCACTGCCTGCCCAATCTGAATCAACATAACCCTGCAGGTTAAACTTTTGATTCGCATCATACTTGAGCCCATAATCAATTGTACCCTTCAGGTACCTCAGAATATGCTTTACAGCAACCACGTGAACACCTCTCGGATCCGTCAGGAACTGGCTCAATGTGTTCACAGCAAAGCAAATATCTGGTCTCGTATTCGTCAGGTACATCAAGGATCCAATCATTTGATGATACATCGTGACATCAACCGGATCAGATGAAGCATCACACAGAAGCTTTAGGTTCAATGCCATAGGTGTGGCCATGGCCTTGCAGTCCATCATCCCGAACCTCTTCAAGATCTCTACTGCATACTTCCCTTATCCAAGGAATATTCCATATGCAATCTACCACACCTCTATGCCTAGAAAATAGTGCATCATCCCCAAGTCTTTCATCTCAAACTCGGAAACAAGCTTCATCTTGGTGTCGGCAATCAACCCATCCTCACCTGTTACAAACATGTCATCCACATACAATAGTAGTATCACAGGATTGCCTTCCTCAACCTTGTAGTAAAGGTTGGAATCCGCTTTACTCTTGGTAAAGCCCAAACTGGATAGAAAGCTCTCTATCCTACCATACCAAGTCCTAGGAGCTTGCTTCAAGCCATACAAGGCTTTCTTCAACCTGCACACATATGACTCCTTGTCATATGTCTCAAAACCGAGCGGCTGCTCCACATACAATTCCTCTTCGACTACACCATTCAAGAAAGTTGTCTTGACATCCATATCGTGTATCTTCCATCTCATCACTACAGCCAGAGCAAGTACTGATCTGATGGAAGTGTATCTAGCTACAGGTGCAAAATTCTCTTCATACTCTATTCCCTCTTTCTGAGAGAAGCCACGAGCTACAACCCTCGCTTTGTATTTTTCTATGCTATCATCTGCAACATGCTTGATCTTATAGATCCACTTGGAAGTCGCAACAGATTTCCTTTTAGGTCTTGGGACCACGTCCCAAACATCATTCTTCATGATCGACTGGTACTCCTCGATCATGGCATTCTTCCCGAATCCTGGGAACTTCAATATCTTCAATAGATAATTTTTTTGTTGAACAAATGTTGTAGTCCTTCTTTTGTAGGTGATGGTATACGATCTTTCCTACAAAACAAGTTAAATTGCATGATTAGAAGCATCTCATAGTTTTTAGAACAAATTCTTACACATAAATAAATATGCCATTCAGTCATACAATTATCTTAGCCAATGCTTCAATACAACATTTATCAATATCCCGTAACTTTCTAGATGCCTTCCAATCTCTACTAGAACATTGTTAAGAGTGTGCACAAATCCCAACATGTCAGCAAAGAGGTTTCATTCTAGATAAGTAGCAATGGAATGTTGTATAGTGCCATAGGCCACTTACCCATTGGATGCATATTAGTAGTATATTGTTCATTAATGCAATTATTCTAATACGCATAATACATACCCT
Organism: Larix kaempferi; assembly: GCA_027924585.1. Classification (NCBI taxonomy): domain Eukaryota; kingdom Viridiplantae; phylum Streptophyta; class Pinopsida; order Pinales; family Pinaceae; genus Larix; species Larix kaempferi. Next base: position 15,907,092 of record BSBM01000269.1, on the reverse strand, counting down.
AAGTCTAGGAACATAAGCATATACATCATTGAACAATATTAATCAAATATACAAGAAATGAAAATTTAAATACTTATCTTTGTTTGGTTTGTAGGGTGGACTCCCTCTCAATATTTGCTTCCTTGCAGGAACTACTGGAGTGTGCTCCCTCTTGATCTTTGCTTTCTGGATTACCTGTCCTTGAGCTTATATCCATCCTTGATCACTTATGCATACTTACTAGTATCATCATTGCGTTATCCTCGAGGTATCATACATACATTCATTAGTATAATCTCAATACTATCAAAACACAATAATCTTAAACATGTATAGTCATGATCATTTCAAACACAGATAATAAACATTAGTATTCAAGGTTTCAGGGAATACTTCTTTTACTCATGCATATTCTTATTTGACCAAAGTACTTTTCTGGTTAGTCATATCATCAATCAAAGTAAGAGACATAATATGCATAAACCCTTGATTACCTACATTTCTAACTTCATGAATAATCATTATCAACCATACAACAGTATAAGATCCTAACACAAGGTAGGATTCTAACTTGATATAGGAAAAACATACCTGGTTATCATATTTGCTAGTTATGTCTAGCAATGTCTTCTTGTTCTCTTCAATGACTTGTGCTAGTAACCTGCAGATCTCATAGGTTAATCATTATAGGACCAAGTTATACATACCTCGTAAGTAGATCTTCTATGTGATCCATGAAAATGGATGAATCTTTGTCTTCATGTCAACATGGTCATATGTTCTTGAGCTAGAACATGATTTGTCTTTTTTGATGTACCTTTCATGTTAGCGGACAACATCAACCTCATACAACACCACAATGCATTAGTACAATCATAAGTGTCAAAACCCTAATCAATGAATATCAGCATTCATAATTTTATTAAGGTGATACGACAAGTCTAAAGTTAATCAAGATTGTACTAACCTTAAATGAAGACAAACATACCATAAACTTAATTATGAACAGATCTCGAAACATATCTGGATAAGTCATACCTGTCGAGATTGCTTGTAATCTTCTTATGTAAGGCCTTAGCCTCATCTCCCTCTAAAACAGGAACTTTTACACTTATGCAGGTGACCAATCCATTCTCTTCTAGGATTAACCCAATCCACTTGAATTGCAGAAATTGGATTTGGAGATGGATTACGGTTTGTCAGAAAAACCCTAAAAATTCAAACTGTGAATTTCAAACTTCTGAAAGGATAGAAATATGCACCTTGATGAGTTGATCAAGCTGGTATACTCAGAGTTTGAAAATTGCAAAGTTTCACCCCTCAAAATTACTTTTGAAACTTTCGGATCTTCTGGAACGGGATCCCGAACTAGGGTTTGATAAAGCCCACCCTTCTGCCCAACCAAAAGGTTCGATCCAAAGCTCTAAACTTCGATTTTTCTGAGGAGCTTCCAGCCGTGGTCATAGACTTCAGAAATTCCAACTTTTGCAGAAGCCCTAATTTTCCACCTTTCCAATCAAAATCCCGAACTAGGGTTTGATCAAGCCCGGCCTTCTGTCCAACCAAAAAATTCAATCTTGGTCCCTAAATTTTGATTTTGATGAGGATCATCCATCCGTGGTCTCCGATACAAAATATTCCAACATTCTCCAAAACCCTAAATTCCCGGATCCCTGAATGATGGTGCTCAAAATCCAATTATGTTTTGACAGAAATATGCACCTGATTGTTTCTGGTGTAACTCCAAAATTTCAGATCTACAAGGTCTTAAAATGCTTCCTGTCGTAGCCTGACCTGTTATCTTTCCAACCCCATAGGTCTGACCTCAATTGGATTCTCTGAGAGAGAGTTATGCGAAGTGTTGCAACGTGACCTGTTTATGGGATAAAACAGGAGAGCGAACTTGTATGACGTGCCACGTGTCACTGGTTCAGTTTCGGCCTCTGAAAAACTTATGAGAGAAATTACATTCCTTTCCCTACCTGTCATGTTTTACGAAATTTCATTTGGATCTTCCTAGCCCAAGTTATGACCTTTTTTCCTAGGTCACCTGTTTATGACTCAGATCTGGAAGAGGCAGAAACCCTATATTGTACAGATCATAAATCACAAAGTACAACGAATTAGAAGTTGTCCTTTGGATGCAAGGTACATGGAGATCTTATCTTCGACCTGTAAGATTTTTAGATCTCGAAACCTCGCCAAAATATATTTATAGTGAAAGTTCTACGATGATTGGTTTTTGCTATATCAAGCCCTAGCTTCGCAGGTGCAACAAGTGTCATAAATGCCATACCATGCCTTCTTTCAGGCTAGCTCTGATACCATGTTAGTTTTTTAGAATTTTCAATCTGATCTAATATATGAACTGAGATAATAAAATGTACAGCATATCTACAACATATCAATCATGGACACAATAATGCAAGCACATAAGAGACACAGAGTTTCACCGAGGAAAACCAAGAAGGTGAAAAACCCCGCAACTTCCTCAAAGATAGATAGAGCAATGATACAACCTAATCATAAGAGATAGTCTTCTCCTAGCAGTTGATCCTCCTCCTCACATGTGCGCCACTTTCCAAGTGATGGAAGAGTGAGTAATGAGATGATCAAATAGAGATCTCCCGATTTCTATTTATACTTGTCCCGTCCTGCTGTAATACCCCCAATTCGACCCTTAGGATATATGAGCCTTTAATGTAAATCAGTGTACATGTGATGTATGTTTTCCTAGCGTGGAGCTCAAGGCCAAGGCCCCGCTAGTGAAAGCCGAATTTTATTTAAAGGGCAAGTATTTGATATTTGATACCATGTGCTCTTAAGCCATGGAAATTGTAATAGGATGTAAATAAACATCAGGCAATATAAAATGTCCAAAGCTGGCTACGGAGGCAACAAATGAGAAGGGGCCACGTGTATCCACTAGGGAGTGGTGAGGGGGCTATGGGAGTGACCCATAGGTTGCCATATGTCTTTATGAGAACCCATTTGACTTCCTTAGGTGACGTTAATGCCAATTGTAAGGAAGTGGTTGAGATTTCAGCCCATGACTTTGATGGAGTATGGGCAGCCCTGAAATTCGTATGGGAATGTATGGGCTATTTTGACTTGTCCCACAAGTCACTCTACATCTTGGGGGTTGCTCCATCCTTATCCCCATTCCATGGTGGAAGAATGGGACATCTTTGCCCACCCAAAAACGAGCTCCCAGCAAGGAGAAAATCAGAAATCGCGACTTGAAGGAAACCCACGTTTTGGGAAGCCAAAAACGTCCCGATTTGGTATTGGACAGAGGAATCCAATGGGGGATCCATTGGTAGGAACCTTGGGGCGAATTTGGGAGCAATAGCTACCCCAAAAGCCATGGGAAAACCCAGTTTTAAATGCCCAGAAAATCAGTGACGGATTTGGGTCAATTGCTGAACAAAGCTGTGAGAAATCCAAGTGTGGATGTTCGAATGGAGGCTGGGATCGTTGGAGTCTAGCTTGATGCGTTCTAGCTCTGGGATTGAGCTTAGTGGACTAGCATCCCTCTCCATTTCCCATTGCATGCTTGAAAAACCCAACTGTGTGTTGGCTTAGCATGGTTGTCTGAGTGAAATCCTGACTGTGAGGGAGCCATCTAGTTCCTCCTTAGTGGATACACAGCCCAGCTCGGGGGTGATCTCTCAGCTGAAGGAATATAGGCTGGATAGATATCTATGGTTGGGTGGAACGTTGCTCTCACGTAGTCAGTCGTTTGGGCCATTATAATTCGAGATAAGTATTCTTGATGTTAATTCTATGCCCTGCAAGCATTTTAATTAATGACTGTTGTTTATATGTTGAATGCATGATGAAACTGTGTGCAGATGTATTGTTTAATTCCGCTGTGTTTATATTGAATCGAATCTGCATATAGAAGTTTTAAATATTAGTTATTTATGTGCAAAAAATTATTGGGGCTAAATATGCCATAAGCCCGGTATGTTGTTAATGTTTCCTTCCCTGTTGTTCTATGGAGAAGGGGACGCTACACCTGCCCAATAAAATAACAGGGCCGACTTGTCTAACTTAGTCCCCATGGTTACATTAATCCGGGCCGACCCCACACTCGGTGGTCTAATAACCCTTTTACACACATGACTCAAACAGGGCCGACCCCATCAAGGTGGTCTAATAACCCATCAAGTATAAGTTGAGACACTTACAATATAAATGACGACACTTCCGTATAGAGGAATAATAACATCTCTATAGGAATACAAACACTTCCGTATAGAGGAATAATAACATCTCTATAGGAATACAATATACATGGGTGAAATACATTCCGAAGTTACAATTACATCAACATACCCATGATAAATTCCATTGCGACCTCTTCCAACGCTGACTTGGTATGGCTAATGGTTGTAAAAGACATGGTGTCTTGATTGTCTCCCCTTTGTTTTGTTGTCAAACCAAACATTCTACCACAAACTATTGGACATCAATTTTAAGACCTTCCCAAAAGAAATCCTTCTTGATCATGTGGTATGTTTTCAAGAACCTTGAAAGTCCTCCTATAAGAGAAGTAAGGAATATGTATATACATATCTACATATATATATTATATAATACACACATAAATATATGCACACACACACACATATATATACATATCTACATATATATATTATATACATATACATATACATATATATATATCTATATATATGTAACATATATATATATATATAGATGTATATATATAGGGCGTACACTACCATTATAAGGCGTACACAATTAGGGCTCTGGTCGACCAATAACGATAATACTAATATGATAATAGAAATGTAATGTCACAATATATAGCGCTAACATTCCCCTCCCCTTCAAAAAAGTGTTGTCTTCGACACTTGATTAACTCTGGATGTTTATGCACGAAGAAGTCATCTTCTCATGTTGCCTCTTCTATTGGAAAGTTCTTCCACCTAATTAGGCACTCAATATTCGCTTGATTTCATAGTTTATCAATCCTTCTCTCAATGATTATTTTAGGTTCTAGTATTAAATTCCCATCTTCATAAATCTATGGTAAAATAGTATGGACTGGGATCTTGTCACCAGTTACCTTTTTTAGGCAAGAAACATGGAAGACTGGATGTAAACATCAAGTTGGCGGTAACTCCAATTTATAAGCATACTTCCAAACCTTTGCAACACCTTATAGGGACCATAGTACTTCAGTTCCATTTTTTTGTCCTTCTTTTGCTGCTTGAGGAACATCTATTTGTATGGTTGTAGCCTAAAAAATACCCAATCTCCCACTTCAAATTCCCTTTCACTATGATGTTGATTTGCTTGTTGTTTCATCCTATTTTGTGCTATAACCAAGTTATCCTTCAATAAGTGGAGAAGTTATTGTTGGTGCTCTATGTGATCCTCCATGGCTTGAACCTTAGCTTTCTCTTTCAAGGATGATGTGATGGAAGGACGATGATATCCATAAAGTGCCATAAATGGTGAATTTTTTATGAAGTATGGAAAGATGTGTTGTACCACCATTTTTCCAAGGGAAACCATTTAACCCTTTGTGTTTGTTTATCAAACGCAAAGAAACGAAGATTCCCTTCTAAGCATTTATTCACAATATCAGTTTGACCATCATATTGAGGATGGTAAGAGGAATTGTGAGCCAAATGAGTTCCCAAACAAGAAAATTATTCCTTCCAAAAATTTCCTATGAAAATTGGATCTCTATCACTTATAATAATCTTGGGGGTTTCGTGTAGGTTCTATTGTTTCCATGAATGTTGCATCTATTGTACATCATGCTTTAAAAGGATGAGAAAGAAAGCAAAAATGGGCATACTTTGAGTCGATCCACCACTACCATGATGACAGTACTTCCTTCTGACTTTGGTAGATCCATGATAAATTCCATTGTGACCTCTTCCAATGCTGACTCGGTATGGCTAATGGTTGTAAAAGACATGGTATCTTGATTGTCTCCCCTTTGTTTTGTTGTCAAACCAAACATTCTACCACAAACTTTGGACATCAATTTTAAGACCTTCCCAAAAGAAATCCTTCTTGATCATGTGGTATGTTTTCAAGAACCCTGAAAGTCCTCCTATAGGAGAAGTGAGGAATTCCAAATAGATCTTCTTTTGAGTTGATAATTTTTACTTAAATATTGGCGATCTTGGTACCATAGTGAACCATTCTTCCACACAAATTTATCTAGTGAATTGGGATTCTCTTGTAGTTGTTGAATAATATTGTATACCTTTTTATCTTGTTTCCATTATGTCCTTGCTTCTTATACCCAATCAGTTTGCATAATGAAAATATCACCAGGTAAGCCCTCAGTGTCATATTCTTTTTTTGAAAGTGCATCAGCCACCACATTTAGCTTTCTTTTTTTTTGTAAATTATTTTAAATTCATAACCTAACATATTTATAACCCATTTTTGTTTCTCTTCTAATGATAACCATTGTTCCAGGAAGTACTTAAAGTTGTCATGATATGCTCTTACCTTCAAGTTTCTTTCTAATAGGTAAGGGCGCCATTTATTGCTTGCATGTAGTATGCCCAAAATTTCCTTTTCATAAATTGGTTTGAGTAACTTTTTTTCTTTAAGTTGGTAGCTCTCAAAGCCAAGGGGTTTTCCTTCTTGCATTAAAATTGTACCAATTCCATTCCATGAGTCATCACATTCCATAATAAAGGTTTTTGCGAAGCCAAGCATGGAGCATATAGGAGTTGTACACATAGCCACTTTTAGTTTTTCAAAAGCTTTGGTTGTTTCTTGAGTCCAAGAAAATGCCTCTTTTTTCAATAACCTTGTAAGAGGTGTTGCTATTCGACCACAATTCTTAATGAACTTGTAGTAGTAGCCTGTCAATCCTAAGAATCCTCTAATATTCTTCAATGTCTTAGGAATTGGCCTTTCCATGATAGCCTTAATTTTGTTCGGATCCACTTTGATGCCTTCATGAGATACAATATGACCCAAATATTCCACTTCCTAGACCCCAAAGGAAAACTTAGAAGTCTTGGCATATATTTGGTGCTCCTCTTATAGTTAATACCTTGTCAATGTGTTGTACATTCTCCTCCTAATATTTTCTATAGATAAGTATATCATAAAAAAATACTAACACAAATTTTCTAAAGAACGGTTTAAATATAGAATTCATCAAGCTTTGAAATGTGGAAGGTGCATTGGTAAGGCCAAATGGAATCACCAAAAAATTATAATGACCCAGATTTGTTCTGAAGGTTGTTTTTGGAATGTCTTCTTTCCTCATTCTGATATGATGATATCCAAAACGAAGATCCGATGTTGTAAAGAATTTTGCTCCCTATAATTCATCTAATAATTAATCAATGACAACAATAGGAAAGTTATATTTAATGGTCATCTTATTGAGATCTCTATAATGTGGACACATATTCAATTAAAATTTATTTTGTGAACCATCACCACAAGTGCAAAGAAAGGACTTTGGCTAGGTTGAATGATGCCCGCATCTAAATTTTTTTGAAACAATATTTCAATCTCATTGTTTTATGCATATGGGTAACTGCAGGATCTGATCTTAGGTGGTACACTTACTGGTTGCAAGTGAATAGCATGGTTATGATCCTGGACATGTGGAATACTTTTCACAATCTCTCCGAATACCTTCGAATGATTGTCAATAACTTCTTGGAGATCCACTGGATTTGATGGTATATATGCTTAAACATCTAGTGAGCACAATTGTACAGTTACTCCATGGTGTCATTTTTTTAACAATCCTTCATGTTGTTAGAGCTTATCACTCTAGAGGGTTTCCCTAGAATACCTATGAGTTCAATTTCATCTACTTCTGAATAGAATCTCATGAACGGTTCCTGAAAATTAAGACTATTCCCAATGATTGTAGCCATTGGACCCCTAGTACAACATTAAAACCACCCATTTGGATTGTAATCGTGAGCTATCCAATGAATACTCACCCATAGTAAGCTTAATATTGTGGCACTTCCCCAAACAATTTATGGTACCTCCATATGCAATCATTACTTAATATTCTAGTGTGAAATATATAAAGCAATTGAGAAGTTTGGCTAATCTACAATCAATGAAATTATGGGTGCTACTATAATCAATCAACACTATGACTTTTCTCTTTTTGATATATGCTTATATCGTAAGATTTTGAGGTGTTAATGTCAACCAATGCATGACAAGATATGGTTGGGGTAGACCAGTTATATCTACCTATTAAGGTTGTCCCGGGTTTGGATCATCTTCCCTTTCACAATCTATGTAAAAATTTAAGGTGTCAACTTTGTAGGATTAAGCAAAGTGGAATTAGGAGGGGAAACATTCCCCTCTATATAGGTGTTACTGGAAGCTCTTATAGCAACATATTTTTACTTTCATGCCCTCCTAGTGCCATATTTTTACTTTCATGCCCTCCTTCTAGTGCAATATTTTTACTTTCATTTTTCCTTACCAAACTAAAAGCATTCTCCATTGATTTAGGTTCAAATATATGTACCTCATGTTGAATATTCTCCTTTAAAGTACCCATAAAGAGATCCAACAAATTATGTTATGGAATATTCTTTTCTCTAAGACTTAACTTCTTAAATTGCTTGATGTGCTCTATAAATAGACCTTTTTGCTTGAGACTTATCAATTGGCTAATGAACATGTTTCTCTTAATACCCCCATAATGTGCAATCAATTTATCTGTAAATATAGACCAAGAGGTAATAGAGTCCTTTTTATGATCACAAAGACACTGGTACCATACAAATTGATCAGGCTCTAAATACAAGGATGCAATACTTACCTTTTGTAAAGTTTGCACTTCGTGCAAATCAAGGAATTGCTCCAACTGGAATATCATTGTTATTGGATCATTGTCATCAAAATTTCTCGTATCAATCTTGGGAATCCATTGCTTCCTTTGTACCAAGTTAATCCCATGATGATGTGGATTACGGAGTGATGAATGATCAATTGTCAGAGAATCAAACCTCTTAATGTCTAACTGTTTTTCAACATTCTCAATTTGTGACTAGAACAAGTCCTTATTTTCCTCTTTATCCTCTTCTTGAGGAGATGAAGTAGGAAGAAAGCTATGTCTTATCTCATTCAGCATTGCCTTCACCTTTCGAGAATCCTATTTACTAAACATATTTACAAGATCATATTTACTATCCATCTCACTGGTCATCTCTACTAGATCCTCTTTGTTAGCCATCCCTCTAAGATCCTCTTTGTTAGCCATCCCCCTGATATCCTCTTTGTTGGCCATCCCCCAAAGATCCTATTTATTGGTCATATTTTTTATATTATTTTCCAACTCCTTTTCCATATCACTTTTTTGGTTTAGCAATTGAAAATATGTTACTGACTTTATATTCAATTCATTCAATTTGGACAGCTTGTGTCTCATTTCTTCATTTTCGTCGTGAGTAATGATTGAGTTTTCATTAGGTTAATGGCTGTATAATTTGTTGCTACACCTTTTTCCATTTGATACCAATGATATTACTATAATTCTTCTCTATTTACTATTTAGCACACCTTTTGAATCACCAAAAACAAATATTTCAACCAACAATTATGCAAGTTTCAAATTTACATACCTTTAAAAACCCTAGTTTGGAAACTGTTTTTTAGCCCTACATTCCAAATGAGGTATCTCCACAATTTTAGACCCTCTAAGTCTAAAAAATTGTCCTATAATAGCACTATATGTCTTCTCTGTAATTCCTTAGGTGTCACCTAAATCTGATGTGCCAATAAAAAGTTATGGTAAGTTTCCCAAAACTTGTTGTTTTTGTTCCTTCTAGTAAAGTGAAAGTGTATGGCCTACCACATCCCACTTTTTAGGATATGCTTCTGAAATTGATTCCAAAAATAGTATGGTCCATATTCTTTCTAATGCAATAGGTCTCACTCATTTTTTATCTTTCAAGCTTATTATAATAGTTTTTCCAGAAAGACCCGTTTGAGACTAGTCGAAAACCCTAACTTCCATAGGGTATAACTCCACACCTGTAGTGACTCGAGACCTTAAAATTGTACCACATATAGTTCAATATCTCTTATGCAACCCTTCAAGCTACACTTTCTGAAATGTTCCAAAAGAAACACTATAGCAAAATTGGCTCTAATACCAAATGTTATGCACCAAATTCTCAAAAATAACATAAAACAAGAAGAGATAGTATTCCAACGCCTTCAATGGGGAAACCTCCTTTAAGTTGTATTTCAGATACAAAACAAGATGAGATGAGATGATTCCAAATTAGATATCCTTAATGTGTGTGTGTGTGTGCAGGAAATAAAAGGTACCATTACCATTCTAGAGCCTACATAATTAGGGTCTTGGCGGACCAATAAAGATAATACTAACATGATAATAGAAATGTAATGTCACAATATATAGGGCTTAACAGAGACCCATCTAAATATTCCTCGTCGAAGGACACTTCAATAGTTCCTAGATTTCCATGGGACAGGTAGATATAGAGTGAACAACAGGATTATCCCCATGATGGAGTTGGAGTCACTAGAGACTCGAGGGATAACATCCCTTGTGATTCGACTGATGGGTACCCATGCTTTCCACAGGATCTACATGGGATTGATGATACTAGTGAAGACTGTACAAGTAGGGAATTATTACGAATGAGATCAGGTGTTGCATACTACTACACGACGACAGTTGAATTCCTGTCATCATCCTTCTAGGAGCAACTTCTGCTTTGGGACCATATTATGTGTCTTCTTCTTCAAGAAGATACCAACATTGTGACCATATTTGGTGATCAAAGATGCAGGACCGAGGGAGCCTTGGGTGAATAAATGGGCAGAACTTTTACCTCCGGAAGGAGGAGGTCCTATGGGAAATGTCTTCCAACCTGATTTCTTTGCTCATAGGGATCAACTACATATTCATAGAGAGGACTATCCCTTTGAGGGGATGAAGTACCACGATGGTATGAAGCTACCACTACCACCATGACGGGTCTGGGGACCCAAACGTAAGTGATAATGTTTTTCAACATCATGAATGCTCTAGCTATATTGTGGTCCTATCATAGATATATATTATAAATATTGCATTTTGTATGATGTGCAGACATAACATCAGTGAGACCTGCATGTCAACCACGTTCTCGCGGTTAGGTAGAGCCAGTAGGGCTAGAGCCTACTAAGGAGTATTTAGAGGCAGAAGGTGGAGGGACATTGCAGGCATTGGACTGAAACGGGGGAAATTCACATGCAACTAGATTCCCTACTGAGGGGAACCACTAAGCGAGGTTAGAAGAACCTCGATGACATGAATGTTCAATATTACTTAAGAGTTGCTCTTGAGTGGAGGGGTATCATGCATGGAGTTGTGATAGCTGGATAGACCATCCGTGATCTGGTTGAGGGGTCAATGGCACCTTTGTCTTGGGACCTTCCCGTTGATGACAACAAGGATGATTATTAAGTATTATACACATGGCTTGTTTACCCCATTTTTGGATATATGTACTTTTATTTGGATATGCATACTTGGAGTAAAGCTGACTCTATTGTAAACATTTTTTATACAATATATATATCAATATGGTTTTTTTTATGGATTTTTAAGTGATGTTTTAAAAATACATGTTTAAATTTTTCATTGCACAAATTCTTTAATGAACATGCTATGGTTCTTGTTAAGTTAATGTATGCAAAATATGACAATTTATGATATCATTTGCGATGCGATCTACAAAGTTATTTTTATTTCGTGGTATATGTGTGAATGTTATGAATTCAAAAGGTTGAATCAAATTTTTAAGTCTAAGATACTTTCTAAAGAGAAAACGGTTACACACACAATACATCTCATTGAGCTACTAGATGAGGAAAATGGGATCTAGAAAGATGTGGATACAACGGATACGCATTTTGAAGGAATCGGCTAGTAAGTCAATCATCGCATCATATTATGCTTGGTCATTAGTGGTTGAGTCGAGACAAATACCGCTCATGTGGAAAAGGTTTTTTGTAGGGGAATAAATGAACCCAAGTTGCTAAAGAAAGATTCTATGCATACCGACTTGCACCATCAGCAAAACCAAAGTACCGGGAAAACTAAGGATCCATCTGAAGAGTTCATAAGAACAAATCATGAAATGTGCATGCTAACAAAGGAAATGCAAAATGAAAAATATATCTAAGAAAGCAAACAAAATTCTCAAGAGACTCTGAAGCAGCCAGCTTAAGGGTGGAATTTCTTTAAATACAGTCCATTCTGAGGATTCTTAAAGAGTTTCCCTTCAGGTGCGGAGAGTAAGTATGCCCCCTTACCCAAGCATTTGTGAATAATGTAAGGACCTTGTCTTTTGATTCAAACTTCCCTTTTCCAAGTTTGTCATGGGATTGGTAATAAATGAGGACCAAATCTCCCTTGCTAAATGTGATACGTGGACTTGTTGATCATAATGGGATTTTGATAGTTTCTTGGTAGACTCATTATTCTGCAGTGCGACTCTATGGTCTTCATCTGCTTTTTCTAACATTACTAGTCTGCCTTCTAATGGAGAAGTTTCCAGTAGAATTTCCACTCCCATCCTAAGGGTAGGAATTTCGCACTTGATGGGGAGTGTTACCAACTGAGTTGCACACAGTTGGACTTCCAAAGAGATGCCAAAGTTTGCACAAGTATTTATGCATGTTAGGGTTCAAAAGTTCAAATCAAGCCTTTTCAGAGGCCTCCTTTTAAAATTTTTATCACATGTTCATGCCCCACGGGGTTTGTAATAAAGTGTACTAGCATGGTGGTCTTGTAAAGAACTTGGATTCCTAAGACTTGGCAACCAATACGGGAATTCCAAGGAGTTTTTTCCCTTTTTAATTATGCTTTGCGTATTAGCCGAGTATAATTTTTGAATTTTTCTCGTACACCTCCAAAGCTGGAATGCTCGTCTTGGGGGTCAAACATTAGGAGGTTATTAAAGTTCATGTGTCAATGTATATGAACATGCTAGACACTATAATAGATTCATATGGACATGTGCTAGGTCCCTAGGTGTTTTTTTTATTGTTTTGGAAAAACTAGATTCATATGGACATGTGCTAGGTCCCTAGGTGTTTTTTTTATTGTTTTGGAAAAACTAGATTCATATGGACATGTGCTAGGTCCCTAAGTGTTTTTTTTTATTGTTTTGGAAAAATAAAAATTTCCTGTAAAATTAGGCCATATTTTAATGGTTTAATTAGGAAAATTGAAAATGTAAGAAAATAGTGGTTTGTGGGAAAAAATTTGACAATGGGATGCTCACTTTCTAATCTAGAGCACCCATTTAACCCATAAACCCATTTTCCCTAAGTTTCGAGTAAGTATTTATCTCAAAAAAGACATAATAATTATCAAATCAAGACATAATAAAGGAAAAAGACAAATTCCTAAATCAGTGGAAAGTGTCCAGAGTTGATCAAAAGTGGAACTAAAGTGACTGAGCAGTTAATACCAAGTCATATGGGCTCCTAAATTGATGGATCCAACCAAGATTTGATGAGCTAGTTAACTCCCTCATCAGGAAATGCACCCTCCCTTTGCATGGGCGACTTGTCCATATGGCGAATTGTGATTTGGGGTGACTTCTATGAGGTTGGGTTGCCTACCTTTTCTAGAGGTGATGAAATATCCTTCAAATGACACTCAATCATGGATCAATCAAGATCCTATGACATCCAGTTAAACTCCCTCTTGGTTGATGTGCCCCTCTCTTGGGATTAGTGCCCTCTTTGCATGCCTTTTCCTATTTAAGGATGAGTTCTTCTCCATTGTGAGGCATCAAAAGGTGGAACCTCTGCTTGCACTCTATTGTAACATTTTTTCTATGAGCATTAATAAAAAGGCTTTGGATGCTATTTTGGTGTGTTCTTTGGATGCTTGGATGTATCATGCTCTAAACATATGAGGTAACTAGTATTATTTCACATTCTTGTTCATTGTTGGGAGCTTATCTGTCTTTCAAGAGAAATTATATTTTAGTAAGGGTAAGAAGTAATGCTTTATAGGTTACTTTTATTATCGATTGTAGAAGGATGCTTAGATATATATGATTTCTTGTTTGAATCTATGTTTTCTTACTTTTCTTTTATTAATTTACACAGGTATATTTGATCCCCTTTTGCAAGTTTTGTGAGGTTTTGCACGAAATATAGGTTGGAAGGCATGATGAGCATGTTATCTCTCCCTCTCTTTCAGTAGATCCGAATAGAGTATCATCCCTCTGGTCCACCAAGAAGATGAGCATGTTATCTATGATGAGCATGTTATCTCTCCCTCTCTTTCAGTAGATCCGAATAGAGTATCATCCCTCTGGTCCACCAAGAAGATGACTCCATTGCCCAACGTTTATTGCTCAACCCCCTTGGGTTCTTGTCTTCTCGATCCAATTTTCTTTAATCTTTATCAATTACCGGTTTCTGCTATTTAGATCCATATTCAAAAGCTAGAATTATAGTAGATCTAAATCTTAAAAGTCTAGATATAGCACGTTTTGAAGTTTATTTCAAAATCTAGATCTAGCAAGTATTTCTTCTCTTTTACAAGTTTTAAATCTCAGATCTAAAGAGCTTATAAGAGAAGAGTTGAGCTTTAATTTAAATATCTAGTATTTCAATGCTTTTGCATTTGCTTGCCATCTCTTAAAGAGGCAAGCAATTAAGATCCTAGGAAGGCAAACTTTCTAGCTTGACTTCGCTATTTTTGTCTTTCTTTTGCTAGTTAACATAGGAAAAAATTTGCAATTTTTTGTAGTATTGCCAAACACACTCTTAAAGTGTTTTTTGGATATTATTAAAATAATAAAACTTGTTGGTTTTCTAATTTTAGTGAGCGGGTTGAAGGATATTTTTGTCAAATTTCGAACCGGATAACCAGTGCATTTTTCCTTCATCTTTTTTCTAGTTTTGTAAGTTGTCCGGTGCCTGAATCATAAAGGACCAATGACACTTCTTCTTTGGGTTTATTGTAATTGAAAAATAAAAAGAGCAAGTGGGCTATTCAATGCCTGCCCCCATCCCTCCAGGGGGGATCTGAGTTTTTTAGTGTTTGGTTGTATTTTCTTAATTTTTGCTAGAATAGTTTCTTTATGCAAGTAGTAAATAAAAACCAATCACGTGCACGCAATCTGTCCCTAGAGGGTTGTATAGATTAGATTTTGCTTTTTGCTTTCTTATTCACAATTTAACAATTTTTCAATAAACTCTAAAAATTTGTGCCATTTCCTTCCCGAAGTACTTCACCAATCTTTGGTGTGTGGAAAAGAGATAACTGGGATTTATTTTAGTTAAGCAACTCACCTTTCACATTTAATAAAATTTACCAAGGCTCGAAAGATCCGAGTATTCTCTTGACCGTTGCAGCTTATTCTGAATAGTTTGGTCAATCAGAAAGGTATTTTGAGCGGCTAGTTTTAATAGGGAAATCCTACAAGCATTCAATCTTAAGAACTTGGGAGGTCGAGTGAAGCTTACTTTAGAGTCAGCATAATACTTTAAGAAGGTTATGCCTCATTTGGTTGGACCCTCGGTATAGCTGTCACTACGCTCATTTCAAAGGAACGATTGAAATTTGGGCCAAACAAACAATCAAACCAATCCCTTAATCACTCATATCTAATAATTTAAAATTGACAAACAAGACATCAACAACATCCCCAACACAACAACAATCTACAAATTATGACACTGGTCTATCATACAAAATTTTTACTGTTTAAATCATTAATCAATCATGTCGTGAATGCAATCTTTAATTCAAATGTTGCTTATTTAAATTTATATGCAGATGTTCTTTTGTTCAGTGATTTCATATCCATATTTTAACTCCTAGAAATTGGTTTTGTTAATTTTGTAGTGTAAAAATCTTATATTCTTTTAATAGGGACCACCCCGCTGGGCTTCACTAGGAGTAGCCTAGAAGGAGGATTCAAGTAATAAGGTGATTGCACTTGAATCTTACTTTCCCCCAAGGACGCACCGAGTGGCTTGAAGGTTTCTTGCAGCGTTTCTCTCCATATGTGTATTAGGCGACAACATGGAGCATTGATTCATTTACATGAACAAGTTGGAAGGTGGTAAAATCGATGGTCATCTTGTTAGATATGCTATAGGCCCATAAGGCTGAGAAGATCATCGAATGCTAGTTGGTTTTGTGTTTATTCACCATGCATCAGGGCATGGTCTTGAAGATATAGTTGACAACCTCAAGTTGTCCATTGCTTTATGGGTAACACAATGAAGAGTATTGATGTTCAAAATGCAACTTCGAAGCTAGTTGTCGCCATACTTCGTCTGCAAAATGTGAACCATGGTCAGACACCAACTATTTGGGGATGCCAAAATGTGCGATAACATGGTTAAAGAAAAATTGAGCTACAGTCTCCAAGGTATTATTGAACATGAGCATGGCCTTGGCCCATTTGGTAAAATAATATATGGCGATAGTGATGTATTTATGGTTGCTAGATGAAGAGGGATTACACTCCATGAAATCAATCCCCCATTTGCAGAATGGTCCTTCAGTGGATATAGGATGTATATTTTACAGTTGGAACACCGCTTAACTATGTTAATGCAATCAGTGAACAGAGAAGGCCAAAAATAGCTTGCAAAAATATTTTTTTGGTCACTGAATACACTTGAGAGGTGCCCACCACAAGCACTTCTATGGAAATCATTCAGGACTCATTATGTTTCTTCATGGGTAAGTCATCGTCGTAGGACAGTAAAACTTCCCCGTCTATATAAGACATCGTTGATGAGGATAAACCAAGTAGCTTGGTAACATATCCGACATTGACCATCTTTAGATAGATTTGGGCAAAAATTTTGAGTTCTTAGAAAGAGTAAGGTGTCCCCGTACCAATGTTCTTTGGTCAAAATTGTAAATAGATGAGCTCAACAAGGGGTAGATATTTCTTTCTCTTAGGTGTTGTGAAATCTAGATCAAACTCTGGAAGAATGATGACCCATTGATCAATCTTTCCATTAATGGATTGTCTGTTGAGAAGGTACAACATTGGGTTCAAGTTGACAATGAATTTGGTTTTGCGCATTAAAATGTAATATTTTTTTGACAACGAAAACAACTGCCAAAACTAATTTCTCGTCATGGTTGTATGAAAAATAATGATCAACGAGTTTCTTGCTTACGTAATAAATGACATGCTCTAAGCCATTATCTATGTGTTGGACTAGCACATCCATGATGGCGAAGGCGGAAGAGGATATATATAGGATGAAGTCCTTTTGAAAGTTAGGTGGACTAATGAGAGGAGCAGATTTCAGTGCCCATTTCATTGTTTTGAATGATTGTTGGGCCTAATCATACCTAGAAAAAGGTACATCAAAGCACAAGAGATGCAATAATTTGTGGGTAGTGGTATCGTAATCAGGAGCAAACCTTCCAAGGAAATTGGATTTATCTTGAAGGCTTTGTAACTGTCACAAAGTTTTTAGTGGTAGGAGTTCAATAATGGCCTGAACTTTCAGAAGGTCAACAGTAATACTTACCTTTGAAACAATGAATCTGAGTAGTTAGCCCGATGGGACACAAAAGACACACTTATGAGGATTTAATCAGATTTTGTATTTCCAACATTGAAGGAAAATAATACAAATGTCCTCAATGTGTTCAAATTGTCTTTTAGATCTAGCAGTAAGATCATCTAGATATGCTAGGATGAGATGACCTAGATCTTGAAAACAACAGGATATAGCTTGTTGGAAAGTAGTTCCAACATTCTTTAATCCAAAAGGCATGAAATAATATACGAACGTTCCCCATGGGATGGTGAAAGAAATTTCATATTGATCTTGGAGGCGAATGCAAATTTGGTTATATCATGAAAATCCATCCCTAAATGAAAGGATTTCATGGCCAACTTATTCATCTATTACCTAATCAATAAAATGTGTCAGGTAAGTACCATTAGGGAAATATTTGTTCAAGTCCCAAAAGTCAGTAAAAACATGTAGGGTGCCTTGTTTCTTATCAACGGGAACTAGGTTCGATACCCAACAACTGTTTGTAATGGGATATATGAATTTGACTTTCTATAATTTATAAATCTCAGCTTTAATGGAAGGGGGCTTAGTTGGGTACATTCGTTTTTTTATTATTTTTTATTTATTGAACCATATTACCTTCTTCGAAGGCATTGGGGGCGAGAATTGGATTTTTGAACTAGTCAACTTTTATAGGGAGTTTAAAGTCTTTCGATCTAAACGAGTGTTGGTCCACATATATGGTTTGCGGTAAAAAGCAAGGCTAATGAGGCATATCGTCCCATTGGGAGTCTAGATGGGTAAGGGCCTCTAAAATTTCTTCATCATAAGTGAACACTGAGGAAAGTGAATCATAATCTTTGTGTATGATGTCCATAGAATTCAACGTACAATTGATATGTTCGATCCTCATTAACTTGGGAGCACAATTGGAAACAGGGAGAGCTTCTAAGGTGTAGGGCTCAATGGATATAAATATGAAGAAGTGATGTATTATATTTGTATTGGATTAGTGGTAGAAGGTGGACCAATCTCTGTAAGGGCTGGCGATGGTTGAGAAATGGAAGTTGGTCGATTTTGAATTTGATGAGTGAGAGCCAAGGATGCTTGATATCGTGGTAGTTGAGGATAATGGTGAGAATATTGGCCATGGGTCTTGCATAGTGCATAAGGATGATTAGTGCACAAGGATGAATCAAATTTATTCAAAGTTTTTGGGAGAGAGACTTCTGCCACTAGGGTATCGTCATCACTAGTTAGAACATCTTCCATAATCCCACGCATCCCCGATATTTGCAGGAATTTGTGGGTAGGGTGTCCCAACATGTCACAAATTGTGCATAGGTGAGTGGGTTGGTTACTTGGCTTAGTGCTTTGGGGATTTTGAATGGTTTTTTTCTTTCCCCCAATCTTATGTGGTTTGGGTTGAACACTAAGTGGTTATGGATTGAGTGGGGAAGCAGTTGTTTGTTGAAGTCGACACTAAGTTGGTACTGACTAGGGTAAGGGTGACGTGGGCATAGAGGTGAATGTAACATGCAGTGTTTGTTGAAACCATGATGCTAATGGTATAACTTGCCGCACAGGTTGCATATACCATACAGGTAGACCAATGGTGAGATTAGGTAAACTCAATGTGGCCATTATAGGGGTTCTGTCCAATCCAAGTGGTGGATATATAAGAATGGGTTTGCACCAAAGAAAACCTTGCTCTTGACGTTTTTTCGTTCAATGGAGGGGTGGATGGATGCATCATTGGGATGCTAGTTGCTTGAGATGTGCTTAAGGGTCCAAATTCATTAGGTGGTTGGTTTTTAAATGTGGTGGTACTATACACATTTCAGAGGAGTTGACCATGTTGAGGATTGGATGGGTCCCATAATAGGTGCCAAGTAATGTACACGTAATGTAAAGATACCGCAACCATAATTGTAAAGGAAGATATGACTTCGTTTCCTTGTATAGCGAGTTAGTTATTGATAGGATCATGCTGAGCTTTTGGGTCATGATAGGTGAGTTGGTCTATCGTGACGATCTTGCCATTATGAGGAAACATCATTTTGAGATAGACCAAATAGGCTACCGATTTCATTGCATGCATATAACTATGTCCGAAAAGGATATCGTAGTCTAGGGGAGCATTAAGGACTTCAACGTTTTACCAACTAATTCGACTGGACAATTTTGATAAAGTCCTTCTAATTGCATTGGGTGACCATCATAATCTCTCGGGGTGATACTATATGGGATCAAATCAGGGGAACCAAGGTGTTTCTAGACCCTAATCGAAATAACACATGTGATGCACCTTCATCGACCAGGCAACAATGAACAGTAACACCTTTAATATTGACAAGAACCTGAAAGGCTACTGAAGGTGGGAGACAAATTTGGAGGTTATCTATATCAAAGGTGATCATCAAAAGGGTCAACTAACCGTAAGGATGATAACAAGGATTTCTTTTGCAAATGACAAGTCTGGAGGATTTCCAAAGCAAACATCATGGTAGGGGATTGAGCATGATTGTCAACAATATTGTATTAATGAGTGGCCGTTACCGTGGAACTTTGGTTGTAACGACATAAAGGAACTTTGGGAACCTTTGGTGGGATCTCAAAATTGGTTCGTGATATTTGTAAAGGAGTATCAATAGGATGTGAAACCAGAGTCGTATCTAACAAGGGTGGATCAATTAGCATTTTGTATTGATGACTACGAGTCGCAAGATTTACTTTGGCATAATTCATAAATAAAATCTGGCTATAATCGTTGGGAGGATGTACTACACCAGATAAACTTGCAAGTGTATTCTCCATGGCATTAATTAATCCTTTCAAAGGGAATGAATTTTGGAAGACTACAAGAATATTCGTAGGAGGAGGGTTGTGATTGGGATTGTTTTGTCCTAGCTTTGTTAGTGGGTTTTTTCAATAGTAGCAACTATGTGATCAGTGGAAAATTATGGGTATAATGTCCATGTTCAAGACAAAGAGTACAAGGATGATTAGTGCGAATATTTCCTTGCTTTGGTTGCGAGTTAGGGTATGGATTTTGATTGGTATTATCCTTGTTGCCCCGTGTAGCATTGGGTTGGGGTGAAAAATTCCCTTGTTATTTTTGGTTATGATCCTAAGCCTTATTATTCCATTTATTCTTATTATTGTTTGTGTTTGGAGGATTAGGCATGTTTTGTTGAGCATAGACTTAGCCTTATTGGGGTTGAGCAGTTTAGACCATGTTAACTTGGGGTTGCGGAGTTTGAATCTGAGGGTTATGTGATCCTTATGGAGGATTTTGAGGTGGGTAATAGGGGTTTATTGGAGACATGCCCCCATACTACTGGGAGTTATGGCTTGGAGCCCCCTGGTGTGCAATCCTAGGGTTCTACTAAGATGGGTTGTTTGGTATCGGGGTAAATTTACGTGAATCGATTTGCAGGGTGACGGTATATTGATAAGGCATCAGGGGGGTACTCCTAAGGTGGAGCATAGGGAGGACTCGGTCCATAAGGATATTATCTTGGTACTAAATGGGGGCCCATATAATTGATTAATCCAATGATACAATCAACATGATAAGATGCCCTCGGCGCAACTAGATCTCAAAAGTGAGATTGGGAGAATTAGGAATTATTGTATAAAGGTTATCCATACCAGGAATAAATTAAGTCATATTGATGAGCTTTCAAGATGCTTGCTTCCTCTATATCATGTAAAGTCATAGTGGACATCATAATGGACAGGTAATTGGAAGAAGGTCGGGAAAGCCATGGACTCAAAGGCTCTTTGGAGACTAGGAGGTTGGTCGATATACCATTTGGTATATAAAATAGTAAAGGTGTGCTGAAAAAATTGAAGTCGAACGGAATAACCCATGAGACTATTCGAAGACCACCAAAGGTGAAAGGATGTGATATGATTGGATGGATCTTCTCAAACTCTTCCTTCAAATTTTGGGATGTCATAAGGAAGTTTAGTTGACATTGGAAGGCAAGTAGGGCCGTGTTAAATATGAATGTTTATCAACTTGGATAAATCAAGGAGATTTAAACCGAACATATAAGGAAACTAGGGTGTCGAGATGTTCGGTCTTGGGTTTGCAACATTAGGAATATTGTCATCCACTAGACAAGGAGGAATTCTTGGTGGGGTGGGTTGTCCTTAAGTGGACGAGGAGCCCAAAGGTGAACTCAAATGTGGGTTGGGATGAGGGAAAGGAGAACGAGGTCATTGATTAATCCTCACCTGAATACTAGATGAAATAGTGTGGCTAGGGAAAAATGGATGTAATCCCTGAATACGTAAAGAACATCTCAAGGAAATTGGTAGCGCAATTTTGACTGAATTAAAATTTTCCTTTAGAGAAGGAAAAACAAGTGCAAGATGTGAGTCTGGTCTATAAATGATATATTCATTTTAACAAAAAAATAGCATACATGGGTGTTATGTGTGCAGATCAATCCAATGGACCAAACATGCAAGCCTTTTCCTATAAAATAAAATGGCATCCTATCCTTATGGGAGTTATTCATGCAAACAAGAACAACTCTTCCAAGTGTTTATCAACTAAATGGTCCATATATCCACCGCGAGAAACAAGAATAAAAGTTGTATGGTACTTCCAAACCTTCACTGAAAGTGGTTTACTTCAATAAATGTGTAAAGTTTCAAGAAATAGTTACAATTGTAAGTCATCGAGTGTTGAGAGTCTGCAATGGCCTACAAAAATTTGTCTCGAGTGCCCCCTCACTTGCAAGAGCCTCCCAAGGTAAGAGCCCTAATAAATTGGATACTAGGATACCTTATTCTCATATACATATGACAAGTTTCATGCACCTTGCTATGAATAAAATAATAATAAAATGAACATCAACATATATATATATATATAAAATAATAATAATAATAACAACAAACAAGAATAATATAATAATATAATTAATTAGTGAAATGGTGTAACTCTTTATGAAGAGTTGCATTAGACACCCTTTAAACAATTATAAATACGGGAAAGTCTATCTTGTAAAAGACATCATCTTTATATCATCAAATATATTATTCTTATCTATTATTCAATATGAGAGTCGGATTCGACTATTAACTTAGTGAACGGATTCGTTCACCGCATTTGGTATCAGAGGCCCGTGGCCCAAAGAAGTAAAAAAGAAAAAAAAGAAAAAGAAATAAAAAGGAAAAAGTAAAAGAAAAGAAAAAGAAGAAAAGAAAGACAAGTAAAAAAGAAGAAAATAGAATATAGAAATAAATAAATAAACAAGTGAGAAGAAGTGAAAAGCAAAAAAAAAAGTAAAAGTAAAGTTTAGAAGTGAGTAAAAGTAAAAAGTAAAAGTAAGAAGTGAAACCGCACATGGTTTTAAGGTGCACGTGGGTTTGGTTTTATTCCCTAAGAACAAACCAAAAGTGAGATTTGAACTTGGGTGGGGAAGGTAACAATCATTCTTCCCAACCACCTAATCTACACACAATCCACAAAGAAATTAATCTAAAGCAAAAGGTTAACCAACATGGAGATTAATTAATATTGGTCCATAATTGTAAAATATTACAATTGTTTGGGAAATATATAATATTAAAATAATATTATTATTACATTTAAATAATAATAATTATTATAAGGGAAAAGCAATTATTGTTAAAAAAATAAAATAAAATTTGAAGATCGGTTATCACCAAAGAAATCAAAGGAAATCATCCCACCGTCGAAGAAGTCAAAAACTATGGAAGCCGATTGGCGAGAAGAATTAGAAGTCGCATTAAAACGTTATCTAAAAGACAATGAAGAATTGCGCGACATAAATAACAGTTCAAAAATAAGAATTGAATTACAAGAAAGGGACAATGAAATAAAAATCTTTGACCAGGAAAGGCGTATAGAAAAATTGAATGTGCAAATTGATGAATTAAAAGCCGAAAATAAATTCAATCAGAGGTTAGGAAATCAATATATAAAGAAGGAAATAAACAATTACAAAGCAGAAATAATACGCTTGAACAAAATCGTTAGCGACAAAGATGAAGAACTAATGCAGTTACGACATAAATTAGAAAGTCAAGAATCAGAGGTCAGCCAGTGTCGACAACAGATAAAAGTTCTTCAACAACAAAATGACGACTATAAAAAGACACATAAGTCAGAGATCGCGGAGAATAATAAAGCATTATCCAACAATGCTGAAGAAATTTTTAGACTAAGAAGTCATAACAAGATACTAGTCACAAAAATTAAGAAGTTGTAAAATAGCCGGAAGATAGAACAATCTATGGACGACATTGAAGGGAAACTTCTAGACAAGCAGGAAGAAAATAGTTGTATCAGAAGTCATAATGAAGATCTTAAGGAACAACTTAAGACATCCGAAGATGACATAAAATTGCAAGTCGAATTGATTAAGAAGTTTCAAAATGATAACAGGCAGTTAGGAAACAAGTTGAAAAAGATACAGAATGAAACCTTAAAACCTCAAGAGACGAAAATAAAAGTCCTAGCTCAGATCAATGCTCAAAAGACGACACTCGTAAAAGAAAATGACATTGTGAAAATTCCCTATAGACACCCCAACCATAAAAACCGATATTCTGAAAAGTGAGAAATGTCGAAAGACGATGGTACTAATGTGATCAAAGCTCTTAACGACAGATCAATGGGGAATCCCAATAGTCAGCAACAAATCAATTTGGGATGGATTGACCCATCCACATATCGAAATTTATGCTCTACACTTAGAAGTTCGTACCGACATGTTTCGTCAGCTACGACGTCATAAGGAACGGTGCGACAACGTTATAAGGCTTTGAGGACAAAGCCTTTCTAAGAGAGAGGCAATGCTATGAATAAAATAATAATAAAATGAACATCAACATATATATATATATATATATATATATATATATATATAAAATAATAATAATAATAACAACAAACAAGAATAATATAATAATATAATTAATTAGTGAAATGGTGTAACTCTTTATGAAGAGTTGCATTAGACACCCTTTAAACAATTATAAATACGGGAAAGTCTATCTTGTAAAAGACATCATCTTTATATCATCAAATATATTATTCTTATCTATTATTCAATATGAGAGTCGGATTCGACTATTAACTTAGTGAATGGATTCGTTCACCGCACACCTTCGGCTAAAATACATGAAGCATGGGATATTTGATATTGAGCGGGAAAAGGGACCCAAACAGACCTTCGGTCCTATTCTTGGCCCGTACCACCCTGAAAGGATGGGCTTGTCATTAAATTGGTTGTAACCATATATGATACTAAAATATTTTAGCTCCCTAATTGGACAACAACTATGTCTTAGATGTAAAATGGTTGTGGCAAGTTGTCTCGATGGCTATTCCCATAGACGTAGCCTACCTATAAATTCTTTTTGGTCTCCAATGGAGTTAATGTTGGTTTAAGTTAGGAAAAAATTTAATTCTAAGCTTTGGAAGCATGAACCAAGCATATAGTTTTTAAGTGTGATATGTGTGACAACGATCAACTAAAAACTAATGACATAAAGTAAAATGTTGAAAGTAAATAAATTTGAAATGTTGTTTTCAAAAACTTGATTCAACAAATTACATAATGGCAATTCACTCAAATCTTAGGGGTTAGGGCAAATGCTTTAGTAAACCATGATTTCTAAATAAGAAGTACAATATAAGAACAAAAAATAAGTTATCTTTGTTATCTCTTAATTCAAAGTTTTAAATCCAATGCTCCTAATGACGCACTCCTCTGAAACTGAAAGTGCCATGTGACCTACAAGCAAACATAAAGAAATAATGAATAGGGAGCCCAAGGGGGATCCCTTTCACATGCAAATAATGTTCAACGGGAAAGGATTGAACATAAATTATAGTACAGATCTTAAGGGTCAAAATACCAACCAACTTAGAGCATAAAATTATCAGAGCATTGAAACTTTTCACTTAAAAAGATAACGCAATTTTCTTTAGAACATATGTCGCTACAGTGCATGATAAAGGAAAACAAGTGCGTTGGAGGCAAAAAACAAAGAAAAAGGGGGGTTTTCGGGGCGTTTACAAGGGGTGTTTTGGGCATAGAACAGGCTAGTAGAGCATAACACCTAAGGGATGGATCAAAAGGGGACTTGCAAATGAAAAGAAGGGGGATTGAAAGTATACAAGTGGGGAATGATAGCACTAATGCAACCAAGAAGATGATGGAGAATCAATATCCCTAATAGAGTCACTAATCTGTTGGTGGATTTTTGCAAAAATGGTGAGAAAAATCCTTATCTAAAAGCTGCAAGCTTAGACAACAAAAGATGTTAGAACTATCAAATCAAAATTACAATCACATAACAAAGATTAAAGCATAAAGATACACTGAAATTCTCTCAAATCATGAATAAAGGAGACATCTTAACATATAAATAATTGGTTTACCTTTGCTATATACATTTTCATTGAATCCTTTTGTTATATACATATGAACAAAGGCTTACAATAATTACACCATATAAGCAATTTGAAGATGGCATAATGGTCTTCAATTTCCTCTTTTGTGTGGTTCCTTTGATTTTTTGAATGCTTGGATCCTCTCCTTGGTACCTACAAAATGGATTCGAGAAGTAGGAAGGGATGGCGTTCTAAATTTATCAATGGAATATGGAATGAATGAATGGTGAACTAGAGAATAATGTGCCCTTACATGGCTTTCTTATGGACTTGTGAGGTTTGAAAATTAGAAAAATCCTCTCTTTCTTAAGTTCAATTAAGGAGAAAAACTTGATTTTACATGGATTTTTCCTTATCCTTGGATTTCCATCTTGAAACGGATGCTTTTTTGATTTCCGATGCTTTGTTTCGATTGTCAAAAGCCATGATTTTTGGAGGAAAAGCATGAGTTTTCCCAAATAATTACCAAAAGGTGTAGCACACTTGTTGAGCCATATTCTATGTTGGGGCCACCCTTATGGGGTTAAGAATTGCGCTAGGTCAAATTTTGTGTCAGACTACAAGATTGTGCCAGCATTAGGAGTCCTTTTTTTAGGTGAAGGAGGTCTCCTAATGACCAATTTACTGAGAGGATTCTTCATTTAACTAATAGAGGGCACACATGAAGGAAAAGGCACTGATAACAATGGATTATAAATGCGATGTGATGTATTATTGTGATGAAAATATCTTATGGCATAGGGGTGTAGAATTGGACAGATAACACCTCTTAATCACTTTCCTAGCCTTCTTCAATCATAAAACTTCCCTATGATTTGAAACCTTTTGACAACATCAAATGATTCACGAACACCCTCACTGAGACCAAATTCTAGACTCGACTTCCAAACCACCTCCTCTTAAATTTTGGCTTATGGGGATCGATTGTTGCATGAAAATTCTAGAGTCTCATTGGAGTTATGACTCCCATAGTTGTCACCAATTTGGATTCCCATACCAACAAGCTCCACCAAAAACAACCTTACTCCTCTAACACGGGTACATACGTCATCAAGGACTCTAACACAGATGGGCATCACCTTCACCTAATCATATGGGTTTTTCGGGAGACACTTGAAGAACCCTCCTTGGTCCCATCCTGATCGGCTTCTAAACATTTCTTTAGGAAATAGTTAACTTTACCATGTCTTAATATATTAAAATATCACCATATTGTTAATAGGATAACTAGAATAACCCATTACGTGTGCCTCATCCTCTATATTCACCTGGAAACCTTCAAAGCAATCGACACTATAGCATCAAAATGGTTTTCTTATTATATTGTTTTGTTTACTATATAAGTCGAATGAATGTAAATTTATATTCAAAGGGATGTGTTATAACCAAAAATATAAACCTGTAAAAAATGTATATGATTGATAATTGAAAAATAAGTGATTTAGGGTAGATACAGGAACCTTTAAATAGTTGTCTCATGAATAACTATGAAGGGATGCAACCCTTCATTTAATGTTACAATTAATTTATTAATATATTTACATAATTTATGTATGTAACATTGCCCTTCCCTTAAAATTTGCTTTGTCCTCAAAGCAATAGTAATGAGAGATGTAGTTGTCGAAAGTGTTACGATTCCCAAGATGTTTCTTCTTCAGGAAGATTTTTCCATTTAATAAGATATCCTTTAATCACTCGAGATCGCAATCTCTTTTCCCTGGTAGCAGTAATAGCTTTTGGCTCCAAGATAATTCGTCCTTCATTGTCCAACATAGGAAGTATTGTTTCATGTGCTTTATGATGTTCTCCTAGCACCCTTTTGAAACATGATACATGAAAAACATTGTGGATGCGACTTGTGTTCAGTAATTCCAATCCATATGCCACATGACTAATCTTCCTATTGATCTGATATGGTTCATAAAATCCCGGAGCTAGTTTATTATTTCTGTCTTGTTTAATTGATAGTTGTTTATAGGGTTGTAGCCTCACAAATACCCAATCTCTAATTTCAAACTCTCTTTTTGTTCTATGTTGATTATCCCATTGATTCATTCAATTCCTGATGACAGTTAAAATCTCCTTGAGAATTTGAACAACTTTTTTATTCTCTTCTAAATGATCTTTTACCGATGCAACCTCCGCTTGATTCGTGACTAGCTCCTTCCATTTGCAGGGTTCATATCTGTAGAGAGATTGGAATGGTGTCATTTTGGTGGGTGTATGATATGTGCAATTATACCACCTTCCAACAAGACGCAGCCATCGAAACCATTTATTGTCGGTTACAAAACAACAAAGGTAGTTTTCCAGGCATTTATTGACAATTCCTATTTGACCTTCTATTTGGGGATACTAAGCCGATCTCATGTTAAGTGACATCCCAATTTGTTTGCAAAATTCTCTCAAAAAAATTCCTTTAAACTTGGTGTCTCTATCACTAACAATGATCTTTGGAAACCCGTGAAACTTGTATATATTTTTGCAGAAAACTTCAGTTGTTTCCTTGGCAGAATCAGTTTTTCTTACCCTAATGAAATGTGCATATTTGGTTAGTTTGTCTAATACTACCAATATTTTGTCCTTCCCTTATGACATGGGTAATCCTTCAATGAAATCCATCTAAATTTCTTCCCATTTCTAATTCGGGGTGTGTATTGGATGGAGTATCCCGGGGCTTAGGATATTTTCATTTTTATTTCTTTGGAAAATGTCACATTCTGCTACATATTTTTGAATGTATGCATTCATTCCTTTCCAAAAGAATGACTGTCTTGCATTATAATAGATTTTGAAAAATCCTACGTGTCTTGTAGTTTGACACTCATGTGATTCTTTAAGTACTTTGGTCTTAAAACTTGAATTGGGGCTTAAGTACCATTAGAGGTTATTTTTCCATTCAATATTTGGGTATTGATTTATATCGTCAATTATGGAGCAAACCTTTGGGTTTTTCGCATATTCGGCTTGAATTTCGTCTAGCCATTCGGGATAACCATTCATATGGCGCAAACTTTCACGTGTTCGTCTTTTATCGACAGAGCATCAACTACTATGTTGTCTTTCCCCATTTTATATAAAATTTCCATATCTAATGTAGCAATTTTCTCTATTTACTTATGTTGTTCGGTTGTTAATGTCTTTTGTTGTAACAAATCTTGGAGACTATTATGACTTGTACGGATCATAAACTTGCTTCCCAAAAGGTACTGTCACCATTTCGTTAATGCGTGCATGATGGCAAGCATATCCTTGTTGTATGTAGTCTATAATCATTCCCTTTTGTTTAACTTCATGCTTCCAAAAGCAACTGGGTGTCCTTCCTGCATCAAGCTTGCTCCTATCCTGAACCCTTAGGCATCACATTCGATTACAAATGGTTTCAAGAAATCGAGTGTTTCCAAAACATGAGTTGTAGACATAATTCATTCCAATGCCTCAAAACACCTTTTTGCTTCATCACTCCACTGAAAGGAATTCTTTTTAAGGAGGTTGGTTAGCGTAGCAATTAAATGAGCATAGTTCTTGATGAATCTTTGATAGTAATCGTTTAACCCTAAGAATCCTCTTAGCTTGGAGATATTCCTTGGTTGGGTCCATTCACTAATCACTTTGATTTTCTTTGGATCCAGCTTGACTCCTTCCTTCGAGAAAATGTGACCAATACTAATGCTTCTGGTTTGCCAAATGTACATTTTGACCTTTTTGCATAGAATTGGTTTTCTTCCAGGAGAGATAGTATATGTTCCATATGCTTTAGTTGTTCCTTCCATGTCTTGCTATATATAAGCATGTCATCAAAGAATACTAACACAAATTTCCTTAGGTAGGGCTGGAATATTTCATTCATAGTTGCTTGGAAAGTGGCAGGGAAATTTATCAATCCAATAGGAATTACCTTGAATTCATATTGTCCTTCGTGTGTTTGAAAAGTGGTCTTGGCGATATCTTATAATCTGACTCTGATTTGATAGTAACATGATCTTGAATCAAGTTTTGAAAAACATTTGGCATCATGAAATTCATCCAACATGTCATCGATGAATGGAATTGGAAACTTGTTCTTGATTGTTATTTTGTTTAATCCTCTATAATCTATACATAATCTAAATGGGCCATCCTTATTTCCTACTAATACAACTGGAGTTGCATATGGACTTCTGCTCTTTGTGATAACACCACATTTCAACAAGTCTTGAACTAATATTTCTATTTATGTTTTATGGTGGTGGGGGTATATATAGGGTTTAACTTTGACTGGGCTTGACCCTAGTTTAACCTCAATTATAAGTTCGATCATTCTTTCTGGTGGTAACTGCATACGTAGATATTGAAATATATTTTCGTGTTTCTGAAGTATCTCTTAGACTTCTTCTTCTCTGGGATCATATTGTTCTAAATATTGTCTCTCCATCTAATGAAATTGGATCACGTAAGCTTATGCCCACTTCCGGATAAGTTTTTCCATCTGCTGAGATGAAACCACTTGTGTCTGGGGTGGCTGGAACCCATATAGCTTATACTTTTTTCCTTGCCACTTGAACTTGATCAAATGTTTTTGATGATTGGTCGAGTAGGTGCCCAATGTTTGTAGCCATTGGTATCCTAAAACGATGTCTACTCCACCTAGAGGTACCGTGTAGAGTTTTGATTCCAGCTTAAAATGTTGTATTTGAAGTTTCACCATATGGCAATTCCCTACATTCTCAATCCTTTTTCCATCTGCAACCATCACATTCATGTCTGGAACTGGATCGAATAGCTTGAGCTTCTTTGCGACTCTTATGTCGAGGAAGTTGTGAGTGCTCACTGTATCTATTATTATAGTGACGTTATCGTTTTTTATATTTCCTTTTAACTTAAGTGTTTGTGGTTGGTTGATGTCGGTCATGGATACATGTGATATTTGGGGTGTGTTATCAACTCTGGTTGCAATATTTTGGGCGTTCTCTTATTCTTCATTTTATAATTCTTCTACATCATATGTGTCATTTCCTTCTACTTCACATGTGTATAATTTCTTTGAATTGTCTTATGTGCAGAACTTGTGTCTAGGGTCCCATCTGTCTCCGTATCATATGCATTTTCCTTCTTTCATTCATTGAGCTTCCAGACTTATTTTGTCATCTCATATGTGTGGAGGTATGTATGTCTTTATTCGTCTCTGTCCTTAATGGTCTCTTTTTTCTTGAATACATTTTTTCCATTTCTTGATTAGAAACTTTCAAATTTGGCTTCTGTTGCTTTCGCCTTACATATTGCTACTTCTATGTTTGGTATGTCATGCATATTCAATTCCTTTTGGATATATGGTTTAAGGCCTCCTAAATATGTTTCGAGTAACTGGCTGCTAGATAATCCAAACACTCACGTGGCAAGAGATTCCCACTAATGGGTGAATTCCTTGACTCTTCCTCTTTGTTGTAACATGGTAAGTA
Organism: Larix kaempferi; assembly: GCA_027924585.1. Lineage (NCBI taxonomy): Eukaryota > Viridiplantae > Streptophyta > Pinopsida > Pinales > Pinaceae > Larix > Larix kaempferi. The sequence continues at coordinate 15,875,682 of BSBM01000269.1, read as the reverse complement.
TCAAAAAGAATTCTCTCTCGATGATTCCTTGAAATCTTTTTAAAAAGTCGTTTTTTAACAAGTTCCCGGTGTAAGAATAATTTTATCCCTTCCACCACTTGTACCAATTGTGGGCATATCCTTCTAAATGTATGAGCACATATTTTACTTTCTCGTCATCTGTCGTAATGTTGTATATAGTGAAATATTCTTCAGCTCTGTTTAACTAGGTGACACATTGGTCTTCACTCCCACTGTATTTTGACAATTCTATTTTTGTTCTAGGTGGGCACATCATAAGGGGTTTATATTGAGTGCCTCTTAATATAAGGGCGATGGTGATGAGGACGTGCGGGATGAGGTGATCAACATGATTGAGTTGTTCAGTGATTTGTTGCGACTCCTAGAACCTTAGTTTTGTAACATCTTCATGAGTTCATCATGTTTTTTATTTTGGTTGTCTATCATGGCATCCAATTTGTCATCCAAATTTTTTTCCATCGCTGAGAAAATTTCATCTTAGATCTCTTTCTTAAGCATTGTATTGTTATTATTCATCTCTTCTCTTAAAATTTCTTGGTTCTTGGTGATTGCATTGACGTCCTTCTCTAATTTTTTGAACTAGTTTTTCCATTTCATCGTCATGTTTATAGTGTGTGGGGGTGAATACTTATACGCGATTTTGGCTTATACGGGGTGGCGATAGTTTATGTCTTTTATGGGGGTTAATTGAGACTAATTAATGACGATGATGGTGATGATAATAATAATAATAACTAGATTGTTGGTAACTTGTAGGACCGAGGGTTAGGTTTTGAGAGGCTGCGGCTCAGAACTTTGGCGGCCATGTCTCCTTCCATGGCCGCCTCTTCTCCTTCCCTTGCAATGCTTGCTGCCACTATCGCGTTGGAGTTGGACGGTTTATTCAGGAGCAGGTGAGAGGGCGGCGCCTTTGCGCGACAACCCATTGGATCTGGATCAGAGATCCAGTGGCGGTGGCGGTTTGTTTTAGCAGTGGCCTAGCTTTGAACGCGATGAGTTGGCAGTGTCGGCATGGCAGCAAGCGCAACGAGCTCATAGATCCTGTGACGGTGAGCTTTGGTTTCGTCGGCAGTGTGAAATATTGGCTGCAGTGGTAGAGGGATACTGTATAATATGGGCCCAGCTACCCTCTATCGGCGGTGCTCTTTCAGATCCGGTGACCCTATTCACACCTGTGTTTTTTCTGTTTTATCGTTTGTCTTCCTTTCTGCGAAATTTTTTTTTCTGGCATCTCTTCTTTACTCAGCTCCTTCCGAGATGATTTTTTATTGTATTTATGCCAATCTTTGGATGATCCGATTTAGGGCTTTGTCATTCATGGTTGGTCTAAACATATGTACGGGTTTTTTTATTCCGAATTTTCTCATAGATTCTGGACTATTTCTGGTATTGCCTAACAACAATTATACTCTTCAAGAGTGAAGCTTATCAAATGTAATTTTGTACTCGAAAGATGAAATAAAATTACGCTTTTTTTTCAAGGAAAAAAAAAAATAACTACTACTTATTATTATTATATTTTTACTTTTCTTATAAATTTAAAAAGTTTTTATAAAAAATAAATATTAATATAATAATATTATTATTGATATATAATATTTAATTTTATTATAAATTTAGGGTTTATGTGGACATGGAGGTGGGAAGGTGGAAGGGCTTAAGTGGAGGTAGCAGCTTGGAGGGAGAGCTTACATGGTTTGTGAATGAGGAGGAGGGACTATGATGTGGAAGGGATGTGTAGGTGAAGTGTTGGCGGGTGGAGGGGGGAAGAATGGGAGTGAAGGACGATGAGAGGGAGAACAATAATGATGGATCAACCCGGTAGTGAATGATTGGGGGTAGATCATTACGGAGATGAGGGTGATTAGCAGCGAAACCGATGAGAAGGCCGTGGGTTTGGGGAGTGTGGTCTGGGAGAGGAGTAAGACGTGTCGAGGGGAGCAAATGTAGGTGGGTGTATGCAGTGGGGTGTGGAATGTGTGCATGAACTTGAAGAATGTGGAGTAAAGTACAAAAAAATTTGAGAGGTATGGGAGTGAAGAATGGGGATGAAGAAGGGAGCAGTGGGAGGGAAAGACTGTGTCAATGAGTGTGGAGGCAGGGTTGGAAGATGGCAGAATTGGAGGTGAGCTGGTGATGGAAAGATGTGCTAGCGAGAGGGAGGATTTTTTAGCAAAATGGAGGGAATAACGAGAGAGAAAAACAAGAGGATGCGGTGTGTGGAGGGTGGCCGTAGGGACGGTTTCGCTCTTATACCAGTGTTATAAGTAGAAATATAAACCTGTAAAAATATCTATATGATTGATAATTGAGAAAGGAATGATTTAGAGTACATAGAGGAACCTTTAAATACTTCTATCACGACTAACTATGAAGGGATGCAACCCTTCATTTAATGTTACAATTAATTTATTGATATATTTACATAATATTTTATGTATGTAACAGATGTGGAAGAGCAAACATCCATAGGATACATAGAATTCAAAATTATATCAAAATTTCTTCTTTGAGTTGAGCATTCATTCAAAATTCTTCCACATCATATTTAAAAAATGTTGGATAGACTATTACCCTATGCTTACAAATATAATGCCTTACATATTGGTTAAACAACAAAACACAAGTGAAATACATATAAAAGATGTAATTAATTTAAACAGTTCCCACTATAGGATTCATCCATGGACTAGTAATCTTGATCATGTCCTTGAACACGTTTCAAATGAGGTTGTTATATCATGGTCATGCTTGTTTATTGGATTGTTTCCTCCTCAATGTGCCTAGAACTGGTAGGAAATAGAGGTTGACTTGTGGTTGATTGAGATCCATGAGAAAATCCTAGAATCATATTATAATGCATCAATTATCATTGGCTAATTTGTTGAATTTCCTACCCCATTCCTTCAGATTGTTCTCCATTTCCTCCTAAATGAATTCTCGTTTCTACGAATGAATATTGAGGTATTCAATTGCGTGGAACATACCTTCTAGCTAACCATTCATTCGCCTTAGAATTTCTTTATTTCTCCTATCCCCTCTCCTCTAATCAGGTTTTGATTTGAGGAATTGCCCATTTCAAGAAAAAGACCAAGATAAATGGAGTTGGAATACAACTCCTTAACAAACAAAATCTCCAGCATATGCTACAGAGTTGCTACATGATCACTTGAAAGAGGGTTTTGAATCCCCAAAGGATGAATTCTCTAACTACTACATGCAAATGTAACATCTACATTTTCCCAGGTGAGGTTTGGGCTAGGAATGTTGATTTGAAAACACTTCAAAAAAAAAAAACCAAACAACACAAAGTGTGAATTGTACCTTTGTCAATCACTAAATGCTATAGGGGAGTCTTCCCCAACAACCAAAGGCTACCAAATTGGGTAGAAACCCACTCCACTCCAATGTAATTGACTTCAAACATTACCAATTGCACTTGAAATATCGCACTTATGTAACTTGAATGGCATACAAGGGACATAAAGGATTTCATATCGGGAGCTTCTAATATGAATGGGAGGGATCTTGAGGCATGAGGGAGTGAAAAGGCTCCCTCTCATGGATTAAGACCAATTTGACTTACATGGCTCTCCCTATTTCGATTGTGTCAAGTGGAGCATTTTCCATCAATTCCGTGAGATGGGTAGATTAAATTGGTTAAATCCTCAATGTTGGTTAAGCTCATTAACCTAGGGGAGCCACAACCTTTTAAGGGGATCCCCATTTTTAACTAGGCCCCCCTTGTCAAGGTACTTAACTTCATTTTCTTGACTATTAACAAAAGAGCTGCTAAATCATCGAATATGAGAGCATATGACATTATCAAGGATATTGAGATTCCAAGAAATTATTTTGAAGGTTCTGTTATGTACGGATCCTTCCTTGAGAATCCTTTTCCTTGCCTACTTGATGACTAAGAGGGGCTCTCCAAAGATCATCACTTTATTGACGTGATTTTTCTTTAGAAGTTATGTTCTCAAGAACAAGGCATAATTTCTCTCCTGAATATTTCTAGCAACTATGATACCCCATGAGTGAGATATTTCTATGTTTCCATTGAGGTGTAAGAAAACCCCTCCTCCCCACATCACTCCTACCACCCCTTATTATGATGTATATTACTGTAAAATGTTACGTTGTCAATTAAATATATGGATTGTTTACGTTATTATAATGAACATATGTGTAATCAATCGTTATATTTGTTTAAATGAAATAATACATTAATCCATGATTATATCCAAACACTTTAAATAAAATATAAAAATCAATATTATTATAGAATACTTGATTTTATGATTAATAATAATTGAATTTCTATAAAACAAAACAAGAAAATAAGAAGTTTTATTTGCATGCTTACAAAAACATTAAATATCAAACATAATTTTTGCACTAACTATATCGATGTGTTTTCTTTGTTTGTACTCACCGATGCATTAAATTATTTGTATAGACTAGTGTGTTTCAATCATTTTTATGCACTAGTGCATGTTCAATATATAAACACCAGTATGAACGAGGTTATAACATGGAATGGTGCCCCTTGCATGTATGTATGCATCAATGAATTTTGTATGTATTAGAGCACCAATGCTATTTATAAAATAAAACATCTATCTAGTGAACATGTTTTAATGCATTTTTAATTGGTGAAAAACCATTGCTCATGACTATACTAAGGGAATTGGTGATTCTTATTAGAACTTTGATTACCTTTAATGATACGATTCTTGTTGTTGTTACTGTTAAATTTAGCATTGCTTATATTTCTTGGTCCACAAGGAGATATATACTACACTGGTGCCTTACAGTGTAAAGTACACAATTGTTCATCCTCAATAGTGGCACACTAGTGTGCCATATTGTAAGAAGTGCACCATGGAGAAAACTTCCACTAAAGCCTCCAGCCATCTAGATTTTTTCCACTAAAGCCTATGCAAAAACCTCTACTTTTGTTAGCAAAGGTTTTTTGGGTACTTTTGCCCAATCATGTAAACCAAAAACCTCTACTAAAGAATTCATTGATTGGTGTTTTCCTTGTAATGGCCTAAACTGCCAATCCCTATGTAACACATCCAGGTACAAAAACACTTATTTGTAGTGTTTTACAGAACTCAAAGGGAAGGATTTGACAATGGGAATATAATCTATTATAAGCTCTAAGATAAAATAAATTGAATCCTCTTTTTGGTTCTCATACATCATGTGTGCATGATACATCATTTATGGTGCATCAATAAATATCTGGATTTGCCAATTCAATATCCCTCTTCCATCAACCAGGTCATTCCTTCCCAACATATTAGCAAAAAACTCTACCATCTCATCAACTCTAGCCTCATGTCCCCAAATATCAGTAGGCGAGATGGTAAAGTTTAAATCCCCAACAATAATTAGGTTTTCAATATTCAGGAGTCCATATTGTTCCATAAACGCTCAATTTTTTTTTGTCTCTATAAGGTCCATAACAATTTAAGATAGAGATCTTCAAATCCAGATTACCCATTTTTCCTTCCATTAATAACCCAAATTACCCATTTTTCCTTCCATTAATAACCCCAGTTAGTCATATAGAGATGCACAATAAGTACCTTAACAATATATTTATTTACTATCTATTCTATATTATGTGGGTTAAATAAATAAATGTTAAAAATAAAATGTATACACATATTCACTATAACATATTCACTATAATGTTAAAAATAAAATGTATACACATTATCAAGTGGGACAAAATAAACCAATCTATTATTCATAAATAAAAATAAAATATATATACACATCATATAATAGTAAATACAGAATGTATTAATTCTCTCTTGCGTAACTCATTAACTATCAAGACTAAGTTGCAATTGGATTTAAACCTTCTACGTCCTATGGGCTACAAAATAAATATGTTAAAATTAAAATGTATACACATTACCAATTCCGGTGAGGACAAAATCAACGAATCTATACAGAATGGCGAAGAAACTCTTCATATATAGAAAGGCAGTAACAAGGGTTCTATCGCATAAACTTTATTTCATTATTTTGAGCTCTCTGTAGGCCATATCATATCGGAGCATGAAGAAATGGCTCCTGCTTCTCTCTTACTGTTGGCCTCCAAATTGTGCCCTCCCAGATCATGGATGAGTAGTTCTACTCATGAGATTAAGCCTCTCTGAAGAACAATCCCAACTCTTCGGCGAGGGAAATCTGTGACACATTCCATGAGCATGAGTTTCACCACGGCCGTCTCTAATAATGATGATGGTGTACAAAGACGCATAGGCGATTATCATTCCAATATCTGGGACGATGATTTCATACAGTCCCTCTCAACGCCTCATGGGGTAGGTAATTAGCTTCATTTCTATTTATTCTTCTGCTTCTTCTTTCTATTTATTTATGCTTTACATATCAAATACAGTACAAGATTATAACAAGAAAATTATTTTGGCCGACAGTTATTGGAACGAAAATGGAATTGGATGTGGGAGAGACAGTGTTGTGACTGATATCAACTCAACTGCCATGGGACTTCGAACTCTTCGGCTACAAAGATACACAGTGTCTTCAGGTATATATCCATATTTTATTAATAATTGAAAGGTATACATCCATATTTTTTTAATATAGCCACTAGTTGCCATTTTCGTGGAGATATTGATTGATAATGCCTTATACATTAACTTCAGATGCGTTGAAACACTTCAAAGACCAGAAGAGGCAGTTTGGATGTCCCACCATTCAGTCAGAGGGAGAGATAAGAAGCATTTTCAATTTATTGGAGAGCATAGCTTGTCCATGCTTGTGGAGTGTTTACTCTACTTGCCTTAGTACCAATTTCGAGGGTGAAAGATTCCCATCCTAATTGGAAATTGGAGAGGCCATTCAGACCTTTCATTTGGAGCTACAATGGAGTCATTTGTTGCAGGTTGAAGCTACAAGGTTGCTCGGGACATTCTCATCCTCAACTTGCTTCCACGCCTTTCTCACTTTTCTCTTCATATTTTGGCTCATGGAGGAAGGGCGCACTTCGTGAGATGTTGTTCTATTTGAGGGAGCTCTTGTGGCCCCATTTATTTGTAATATGATGTATTTACTCTGTATTTTATGCTCAGAATATCCTCAGGTCTAAATACCAATTGAAACTATGTCAAAATACCAAACAATGTGTAAATGGTGCCATTTTCCTCATATCTTGTTATGAAAGCTTGAAGTTGTTTTATTTTGACTTGTATCATCTCATTTCTATGATTATTACGATGTATGGAGACTCATTAATGTCTTGAAGTAGTTTCATATACACTTGATAAGCCCTTGGAACATAAATCTCGAATTTCATGGAAAATGTTGAAGTTTCCTATCATTTCCCCCTATGTGAAGACATGTCCACAAACCTCTGATTTATGGGAGTTTCAAAAGCCTATAGAAACTGATTGATGCTGCATTTGGGAGCCCATTGAATTCCTTTAAGAGTACCATGTCTCTGTTCTGAAATTTGGGAAGTTCGTACAACATTTGGAAAGCCATCTTTGTCCCCTACCCTTGGGGGTTTTGAACCTAGAATTGACTAGTAAAATTCCCTATGTTTCCCTGATTGTAAATGAATGTTGCAGAATCATTTTGAGAGTGTCCAAGCATCCATCAACCTCATGTTTATGTCTTAATACCTTCCAAATACCTTCAGACCCAATTTGGAAGCATTTGGAAGCATTTGGATCCATTTGGGAGCATTGGAGTCATAACTAGTCTAAGGGTCGAATTGGCCAAAAAGTGCAATTTTTTCAATTCTACCAAATTTATTAAAAAGGGACACTATAGTAACAACCCCTTTAATACTTTTAATATTTGGACTAGATTTTCCATTGGATTTACATCATCCTCCTTCACATAACTATTCCAAAAATTTATGATAGAGCATAAATCATCATTTTGTACCCAGGAGCTATTGAATTTGAAAGGTAATTTAAATTTGGAACAACATCATCAAGTTGAAGAGAAATATGCCAATGGTCTGAGAATTGTTTTTCCCCACCCAAGATCTAAAACGATGGAAAGATTGCAACAATGATATCTTTAAAAGGAATTGATCAAGTCTCTTGAGGATTCCATTTTCACCACTCCTAGCATTTGTCCGGTAAGTTGGAAAAACATCAACCACGTCATTCCTTCCCAACATATTAGTAAAAAACTCTACCATCTCATCAACTCTAGCCTCATGTCCCCAAATATCAGTAGGTGAGATGGTAAAGTTTAAATCCCCAACAATAATTAGGTTTTCAATATTCAGGAGTCCATATTATTCCATAGACCCTCAATTTTTTTTCGTCTCTATAAGGTCATAACAATTTAAGATAGAGATCTTCAAATCCAGATTACCCATTTCTCCTTCCATTAATAACTCAGATTACCCATTTTTCCTTCCATTAATAACCGAGTTTACCCATTTTTCCTTGCATTAATAACCCTAGTTAGTCATATAGAGATGCACAATAAGTACTTTAGCAATATATTTATTTACTATCTATTCTATATTATGTGGGTTAAATAAATAAATGTTAAAAATAAAATGTATACACATATTCACTATAATGTTAAAAATAAAATGTATACACATTATCAAGTGGGACAAAATAAACCAATCTATTATTCATAAACAAGAGCCACGAGGTGGCAATGTCCTCGCAGTTGCTAATAGCAATAGCAACTATTGGTAGAAGAGAAAAGCTATAGAAATATGAACAAAACGACAGCGCTTGATATTAATTCGTGATTTCTAACTTATCCATGACAAGGAAGACGGCTATCATTCAAATTTCATGTAAAACAAGGAACTATTCCATTATAAGCAGACTTATAGTTAAAACTACAATATGTAAACCGTTATTCATGCTATTCATTTTTCATCAGAAATGTCGAAGGTTGAAGCTCGCAGGCAGTATCATAAAATGCTGTGAACACAAGAATAGCACACAGATAGGACAACGCAGATTGAGAATCATGTTCTCTTCACATGCCATACTGGCTACCAACAAAAATAACTAAAACTGTCTCCCAACACCTTTGACGATAGTCTCAGCCAAGGCAGACTTACAACCAGCAGAATCAGCATAGGAACCTCCGAGGCTTACCAATTTGAATGCTTGTTCCACTGCTACTGCAAACAAGAAAACCAGAGACATCGTTTTACCTGCCACAAGTATAGCATTTTGGTTAAACCATTGAAGAAGTTAAAACGTGAAAGCAAACACATTTAAACTAATATCTTTAACCTACTGAAAAATGGATCAAGACCTGAGAACTTACATTGTTCAAGGTAGACTTCGAACCAAAAGCCAAGACCTTTCTGCAACTAACGAGAACCAGGTTGAAAACTTGGATCAACAACAACATCAGAGTGCTTCGACTCTGAGAGCCACGGTGGAGACCTGAATCAAAGGTTATAGGTTTAAATCACGGAGGAAAAACGCCACTTCTGAATCTGAAACCTAATACATCGCAGGTATGTCGACCAATTCTTCAAACCACTCCCAAACACGAAAGAAACAATGCCATCAATACACAACCTCGATGAATATGCAGTGGAGGATCAGGATTTTTAAAGCGCCAAAACCCAAGGCAATATAACATCGACGACGAAGATTTTGACATTATACCACAACTGCTTACGAGGTACTGAGCACATTAACATCACATTTATTATTTCTTTCTACCATGAAGTCCAGGTAGGAGAATTTCCAAGCTATTTGATATCACAACTCGGCATTGCGAAGACAATCACAATTTTTCATCGCAGGTTACAAGCCACATTAATCACCACCTAGATATTCCACTTAGGAAGGCCAATAGTAGAGTTAATACTATGACAACACACCCTTGCCCCCCAGCATTGAACCATTAAGATCTTAATAATTATCCTATGTTACTGGTGTTTGTCACTTCTGCCACCTGTCGGGTTATTATTATATATAAACAGATTAGAGTTTGAAGCCTCTATGCAGCATCAACTAATTATCAACAAATGTTGAAGTTGTTTTATGATAACCATAACTATCGTGTTGTTTCACATCTTATAATAATAAAAACATTTCCCTGAGGCAACCTATGTCTGAATTTGAAATGACACCATACGGCTATACCCTTCAGGAATTTAATCACTGATAGTAGAGTTAAGAACCGGCCAAATGACCGATACCCTCATTCTTTTGTAAACATGTCAAACCGAAATTTAAAGCTTTTAGTGCCATTTAGATACATTTAAACGTCCATTATAGTTTGGGATCATCCGCTTTCACAAACGGCCGATTGATAGAAGAAAACGACAGAGCTTGACATTAATTGATGATTTTTAAGTTATCCACGAGAACGAAGACACTTATCATTCAAATTTCATGTAAAACAAGGAACCATTTCAGTAGAACCAGATTTATAGTTAAAACTACGATATCTAAACCGCTATTCATAGTATTCAGTTTTCATCACAAATGCCAGAGGTTGAAGCTCGCAGGCAATATCGCAAAATGCTGCAAATACAAGAATAGAACACAGATAGGACAATGTAGATTGAGAATCATGTTGTTCTCACATGCCATATTGGCCATCAACAAAAACAACTAAAACTATTTCCCAACAGCTTTGACGAAAGTCTCGGCTAAGCCAGACTTAGAACCAACAAAGTCACCATAGAAACCTCCGAGACTTACTGATTTGAATGCTTGTTCCACTGCTAGTGCAAAGGAGAAAACCACAGACATCGTTTTACCTGCCACAAGTATACGATTCTAGTTAAACCATTGAAAAAGTTAAAACGTGATAACAAATACATTCAAACTTATATCTTTAACGTAGTGAAAACCGGAGCAAGATCTGACAACCCACATTGTTGAAACTAGATTTCGAACCAAAAGCCAAAACCTTTCTGCAACTGACGAGAATCAGGTTGAAATCTTGCATCAACAACAACATCAGAGTGGTTCGACTCTGAGAGCCACGGCGGAGACCTCAAACACAGGCTATGGGTTCAAACCACAAAGGGAAAACGCCATTCCTGAACCTAAAATCTAATACATCGCAGGCCTGTCGAGCATTCCTTCAAACCACTCCCAAACACAAAACAAACAATCCCGTTCATAAATAATTGAAAAAAGCATAGGCTAAGTGATTTTGGATCATTTGATTCATGAACAAGCTCGATAAATAGTTACGAGCGACATAACATCAACAACGAAGATTTTGACATTATAGCACAAGTGCTTACGAGGCACTGAATACATTAATATCACATTTATTACTCACCATTTTTCATGACAGGTTGCAAGCCACATTAGTCACCACGTAGATATTCCACTTAGGGAAGCCCGTAACAGAGTTAATACTATGACAAGACACCCTTGCCCGGCAGCATTGAACCACTAAAACCTTAATTACCCTGTGCTTACTCTGGTTTTCCACGTGTGCGACCTGTCCCGTTTAACTGATTTTGGATCATTTGATTCATGAACAAGCTCGATGAATAGTTACGGGCGACATAACATCAACAACGAAGATTTTGACATTATAGCACAAGTGCTTATGAGGCACTGAATACATTAATATCACATTTATTACTCACCATTTTTCATGACAGGTTGCAAGCCACATTAGTCACCACGTAGATATTCCACTTAGGGAAGCCCGTAACAGAGTCAATACTATGACAGGACACCCTTGCCCGGCAGCATTGAACCACTAAAACCTTAATTACCCTATCCTTACTCTGGTTTGCCACGTGTGCCACTTGTCCCGTTAAACTTGTTCCATTTTTCTATGATAACCATAACCATCGCATTGTGGAGAAAGTGCCGAAGACATTTACCGGAGCAAAAAACTAGACGAGCTTATATGCCACGCGTTGCTACGCCCACGAGTCAGACATAGACACGCTAAACAAGGAGGGGTATGATCGTTCACGTGTCACGGACCCACCACATGCTATATTACACTAAGCAGCAAGCAATACTATCGTTATAGAAAATCAAATTTTGATATTCGGAAATGTAACATCAAACATCGAAAATTAAATTTTGATATTCCGAATTGTAATATCAAACATCAACAATAACCCTTAATTCGGATGGCGCATCTTTCGTCGCCGAAACAGGAAGCGATTATACATCGTAGGCCTGTCGACCAATTCTTCAAACCACCCCCAAACACGAAAGAAACAATGCCATTAATAAACAACCTCGATGAATAACTTGTGGAGGATCAGGGTTTTTAAAACGCCAAAACCCAAGGCAATATAACATCAACGACGAAGATTTTGACACTACAGCACAACTGCTTACGAGGTGCCGAGCACATTAATATCACATTTATTATTCCTTTCTACCATGAAGTCCAGCCAGGACAATTTCCAAGCTATTTCATAGCACAGCTCGGCATTCCGGAGGCACGCACAACTTTTCATCCCAAATTACAAGCCACATTAATCACCACCTAGATATCCCACTTAGGAAAGCCGATAGCAGAGTCAATACTATGACAGCACACCCTTGTCCCTAGCATTGAACTATTAAAACTTTAATAATTATGCTGCCCTTACTGTTGTTTGTCACGTCTGCCACCTGCTAGGTTATTATTATATATAAACACGTTAGAGTTCGAAACCTGTATGCAGCATCAACTAATTATCAGCAAATGTTGAAGTTGTTTTATTTTTATGATAACCATAACCATCGTATTGTTTCACACCTTATAACAACAAAAACATTTTCCTAAGGCAACCTATGTCTGGATTTGATACCATACGGCTATACCCTTCAGGAATTTAATGACTGACAGTAGAGTCAACAACCGGCCAAATGACCGATACTCTCATTCTTTTGTCGACATCTTAAACCAAAATTTAAGGCTTTTAGCGTTATTTAGATACATTTAAATGTCCATTACAGTTTAGGCTTATCTCCTTCCACAAACAACGGATTGATAGAACAAAACAACAGAGGTCGACATTAATTGGTGATTTCTAAGCTATCGACGACAAGAAAGACACTTATCATTCAAATTTCATGTAAATCAAGGAACCATCTCAGTAGAACCAGATTTATGCTTAAAACTACAATATTTAAACGCTTATTCATATTATTCATTTTTCATCACAAATGCCAGAGGCTGAAGCTCGTAGGCAGTATCGCAAAATGTTGCAAATACAAGAATAGCACACAGATAGAACAACGCAGACTGAGAATCACGTTCTGTTCACATGCCATACTAGCTACCAACAAAAACAACTTTAAAACTATTTCCCAACACCTTTGACGAAAGTCTCGGCTAAGCCAGAACTAGAACTAGCAAACCCACTATAAGAACCTCCGAGACTTACTGATTTGAATGCTTGTTCCACTGCTACTGCAAAGGAGAAAACCAGAGACATCGTTTTACCTGCCACAAGTATACGATTCTGGTTAAACCATTGAAAAAGTTAAAACGTCATAACAAATACATTCAAACTTATATCTTTAACCTACTGAAAACCGAAGCAAGATCTGACAACTTACATTACTGTAAGCAAAAGAATGAGAGTATTGGTCATTTGGACGGTTCTTGACTCTACTGTTAGTGATTAAATTCCTGAAGGGTATAGCCGTATGATTTTGTTTCAAATCCAGACATCTTAAACCAAAATTTAAAGCTTTTAGCGCTATTTAGATACATTTAAACGCCCATCACAGTTTAGGCTCATCCCCTTCCACAAACAACGGATTGATAGAACAAAACAACAGAGGTTGACATTAATTGGTGATTTCTAAGCTATCGACAACAAAAAAGACACTTATCATTCAAATTCCATGTAAGTCAAGGAACCATCTTAGTAGAACCAGATTTATAGTTAAAACTACAATAATTAAACCCTTATTCATATTATTCATTATTCATCACAAATGCCAGAGGTTGAAGCTCACAGGCAGTATCGCAAAATGTTGCAAATACAAGACCAGCACACAGATAGAACAACGCAGACTGAGAATCACGTTCTGTTCACATGCCATACTGGCTACCAACAAAAACAACTAAAACTATTTCCCAACACCTTTGACGAAAGTCTCGGCTAAGCCAGACCTAGAACCAGCAAACCCACCATAAGAATCTCCGAGAATCTCCGAGACTTACCAATTTGAATGCTTGTTCCACTGCTACTGCAAAGGAGAAAACCAGAGACATCGTTTTACCTGCCACAAGTATACGATTCTGGTTAAACCATTGAAAAAGTTAAAACGTCATAACAAATACATTCAAACTTATATCTTTAACCTGCTGAAAACCGGATCAAAATCTGACAACTTACATTGCTGTAAGCAGACTTCGAACCAAAAGCCAAAACCTTTCTGCAACTGACGAGAATTAGCTTGAAACCTTGCATCAACAACAACATCAGAGTGGTTCGACTCTGACAGCCACGGTGGAGACCTGAAGCACTGGTTATGGGTTCAAACCACAAAGGGAAAACCCCATTCCTGAATCTAAAACCTAATACATCGCAGGCCTCTCGACCATTCCTTCAAACCACTCCGAAACACCAAACAAACAATGCCATTCATAAAAACAAGCTCGATGAATATTACCAGGGATATAACATCAACAACAACGAAGATTTTGACATTATAGCACAACCGCTTACGAGCTACTAAATACATTAATATCACATTTATTACTCACCATTCTCCATGACAAGTTGCAACCCACATTAGTCACCACGTAGATACTCCACCTAGGGAACCCGCAGCAGAATTAATACTATGACAGGACACCCTTGCCCGCCAGCATTGAACCACTAAAACATTAATTACCCTATTCTTACTTCCGTTTGACACGTCCACCACCTGTCGCGCTAGACTTGTTCCATTTTCCTATGATAATAACCATAACCATCACATTGTGCAGAAAGCGCCGAAGACATTTCCCGGCGCAAAAAACTAGACAAGCTTATATGCCACGCGTTGTTACGTCCACCACCTGTTATTTACACTAAGCAGCAACTAAGCCTTAACTCGGATGACGTACCTTCCGCCGCCAAAACAGGAAGCGATTACCGAGGCTGACGTTATCAGCTCTCATCCAATGAAACGTTAACAAATTATCACTATTTAAAAATTTATATAAATAATTTTTTTCCCAACTATTTACAAATAACCCAAAACCATAGTATGAAGGAAAAAAATTTATAGCCATAGGTGCAAACTAGGTGCAAGTAATAAGGTCTGCATAAAATATATAATATCCCCTACGAGGACATAATAAAAATAAAATATATATACACATCATATAATAATAAATACAGAATGTATTAATTCTCTCTTGCCTAACTCATTAACTATCAAGACTAAGTTGCAATTGCATTTAAACCTTCTACGTCCTATGGGCTAGAAAATAAATATGTTAAAATTAAAATGTATACACATTAACTATCCAGACTAAGTTGCAATTGGATTTAAACCTTCTACGTCCTATGGGCTAGAAAATAAATATGTTAAAATTAAAATGTATACACATTACCAATGCTGGTGAGGACAAAATCAACGAATCATTATCAATTCTGGTGACGACAAAATCAACGAATCATTATGAATTCCGGTGAGGACGAAATCAACGAGGGTTCATATACAGAAAGGCAGTAACAAGGGTTCTATCGCATAAACTTTATTTCGTTATTTTGAGCTCTCTGCAGGCCATATCATATGGGAGCGTGAAGAAATGGCTCCTGCTTCTCTCTTACTGTTGGCCTCCAAATTGTGCCCGCCCAGATCATGGATGAGTAGTTCTACCCATGAGATTAAGCCTCTCCGAAGAACAATCCTAACTCTTAGGAGAGGGAAATCTGTGACACGTTCCATGAGCATGAGTTTCACCACCGCCGTCTCTGATAATGATGATGGTGTACAAAGACGCATAGGCGATTATCATTCCAATATCTGGGACGATGATTTCATACAGTCCCTCTCAACGCCTCATGGGGTGGGTAATTAGCTTCATTTCTATTTATTCTTCTGCATCTTCTGTCTTTTGTTCATAATTAGCTTCATTTCTATTTATTCTTCTGCATCTTCTGTCTTTTGTTCAGAATGAATCAGTGTATTAATTTTCTCCTCTAATTTACTGTATTTACATGGGTCAGACACCTTATTACCGTGAAAGTGCTGATAGAATTATTGCGGAAGTAAAACATATGTTCAACTCCATGCCTGTAGAAGTTGGAGAATTAGTCGCTCCTCTCAATGATCTCCTTCAACGCCTTCTGATGGTCGACAACGTTGAACGTTTGGGGATCGATAGACATTCCAAGAATGAGATAAAATCAACTCTGGATTATGTTTACGGGTCAGTTCCTTATTTATTTATGCTTTACATATCGAATACAGTACAGGATTATAACAAGAAAATTATTTTGGCCGGCAGTTATTGGAACGAAAATGGAATTGGATGTGGGAGAGACAGTGTTGTGACTGATCTCAACTCTTCGGCTACACGGATACCCAGTGTCTTCAGGTATATATCCATATTTTATTAATAATTGAACGTGTTTCATTATAGCCACCAGCTGAGATATTGATTGATAGTGCCTTATACATTAACTTCAGATGCGTTGAAACACTTCAAAGACCAGAAGGGGCAGTTTGCATGTCCCACCATTCAGTCAGAGGGAGAGATAAGAAGCGTTTTCAATTTATTTCGGGCCTCCCTCATCGCCTTTCCCGGGGAGAAAGTTATGGAAGAGGCTCAAATCTTCTCTACATTGTATTTAAAAGATGCCCTTCAAAAGATTCAGGTCTCCAGTCTTTCACGACAGGTGAGGCTGTGATATTAATATCACATCTGTTAAAATGGTGAGAGGTTATAAGTTTAGCACTCTTTTCATCTGTGTTCAAATCCGGGGTAGGAGCAACTTCAGAATCCTGGGCTCTAGTCCAGGTAATCCCCTCTAATATCTATCACTTCTGCTCATTTACATCATAGTGCGTTGTTTTTGGAAATCTGTATTTGTTTTTTGCAATCTGTATTTTATAATTTCAATATCAATTTTGACGTGGTTGCAGGGAGAGTACGCTCCGGAATATGGTTGGCACACAAGTTTGCCAAGAAAGGATCTATCACGTCCGCTAATTTACATCAAATGACTTACCTTTTGCAAGTACAACCTATGTTTTATGATTTTAATTTTGTGATTGGCAGATAGAGTACGCTCTGGAATATGGTTGGCACACAAATTTGCCCAGATTGGAAGCAAGGACTTACATCGAGCTGTTTGGACAAGACGCCTTATATGAGTAATCTCATTAAATTTCATCGTGCAACATCCATTTTTATAGCCAATATATATGGAATATTATTGTTTATATTGAGTTGAATACAAAGATACTACTGGCACAGATGCGATCCCTTTGTTTTGAGAGAAAGTCCGGGGCGAAGATATAAAGATTTTACATATATGAACAGACACAGCTGTTCCACGTACTGATGGTGTCTGTCTTTTAGTAGTTTAGTTTCCATATGGAGTACTTTTCAATTGATGCCTGTTGATTTTTTCTTTTTTTGGTTCAAGGACGCCATATATGAACACTGAGAAACTGGTAGAACTTGCAAAACTGGAGTTCAATATCTTTCACTCTTTACAACAGAGAGAGTTACAAATTCTGTCGAGGTGATGAGATGTCATTGGAATATATTGTCTCCAAATTAATTAAATTTGAGCGGTTATAAATTCAATAAAGTAAATCCATGAAGTTTGTATCTGTAGATGGTGGAAAGATTCTGGTTTCCCTCTACTGACCTTCACACGGCATCGTCATGTGGAATATTACACATTGGCCTCTTCCATTGCTATTGATCCTCAACATTCTGCATTCCGACTCGGCTTTGCCAAAATATGTCATCTTATCACGGTTCTGGACGATATCTACGACACCTTTGCAACAATGGACGAGCTCGAACTCTTCACAGCAGCCATTAAGAGGTGATAATTGCGTTTACCTCGACACAGCATATTTTACATTGTAGTTTTAAGTTTTATTTTTTATTTTTGTTTATTTATAATTGTTGGTTACAATTTTTCATACTGGATTTCAAAATTATCAATATAGATATTAATTTATAGGGAAGAAACTTTTCCTCATTTTAGCTGTTTGTTTGTATCTCAAAAGAATCGAACCCCAACCTTTGATAAATCTGGTTAGAAGACTATAATCCTCTGCATACACTAAAGTTAAGTTGTATATTGTATAATCATCAGATGGGATCCGTCCTCGATAAAGTGCCTTCCAAATACATGAAAGGAGTTTACAGGGCGCTTTACGATACCGTAAATGAAATGGCTCGAGAGGCAGAGAGGGTTCAAGGCCGGGACACGCTCAATTATGCTCGACAGGCTGTATGTAAAATAATAAATTAAAGCATACATATCAAATATTTCTTTGTTAAAGCGTTAAAAGTATTTCACTGGGTGATGATAATTAGTTAATTTGTTTTACTTGTGCGTGTGCAGTGGGAGGCTCATATTGATTCGTATATGATAGAAGCGAAGTGGATCTCCAGTGGTTATATGCCAACGTTTGAGGAGTACTTGGAAAACGGGAAAACTAGCTTCGGTTCTCGCATAGCATTGCAACCCATCCTCACGTTGGGCTATCCCCTTCCTCATCACATACTTCAAGAAATTGACTTTCCATCCAAATTTAATGACTTGGCATCTGCCATCCCTCGACTGAAAGGTGACACTCGCTGCTACGAGGTAACCTTCTAAATCAAATCAAATCAAATCAGAGAAAACAATTTGCATTCATTGATCGAGACTGACATCGGCATGGCGAATGCAGGCGGACAGGGAACGTGGAGAAGAAGCTTCGTGCATATCATGTTATATGAAAGACAATCCTGGATCAACAGAGCAAGATGCTCTGAATCATATCAACGCTATGATCAATAACTTAATCAAAGAACAAAATTGGGAGTTACTCAGACCCGGCAGCAATGTTCCCATCGCCTGCAAGAAACTTGTTTTTGACATATGCAGAGCTTTCCATTGTGGCTACAAATATCGAGATGGCTTCGGCGATGCCAGTATTGAAATAAAGAATCTGGTGACGAAAACCGTCATTGAGCCCGTGCCCATGTGACAACGCCTCAGATCTAAAATAACTTCCTATTTAATTTAGGTCTTTTATTTCACCGTCTAAGTCTGGAGGTTGCATATGGAGCTAATTAGGGAAGTTGGCCAGCCACTGAAGTTGTCCATGATATATAAGAGCGGGAGTTAAAGGTTGTCCGTAATATATGAGGTGGACTCGAGTTGGTTTATACCACATTATATAATAAAATATGTGCGTTCACTTTATTTTATCTTATTCATGAAATTCGACGCTTCTTCAACAAGTGTAAGACCATCAATATACGCTAAACGCATTACGAATATTAGCATCCTTTACAAAGATTTTGAATTTCGATATACATTGTACTAAATTTTATTTTAATTTGCTAAAGTATCCTATAAAATATAAAAGAAATAATGAATTGAAATTCAAGTCAATTGAAAATTTATAAAGTAAATTCATGTCAGATATCTTTTTCCTTATCCATATTTTAAGTAAAAAATACTATCAATGGATTCATAGAAATCGTTAGGAATTAATTTGCAAGTAAGAAATACCATCAATGGATTGATAGAAATCGTTACGAATTAATTTGCTTCTTAGTGTAGGGAGTTTGCTTTAGTAGAGGCGTGGTTCATGTCTTGATTTTTTTTTATCTTAAATCATAATCACTATATAATTATTAGAGGTACTTACAATTTTTTTTAGAATTAGGTGTAAAGCATATGTTTGCGTTGGTCCACGAGTAGGAAAGAAAGAGATGGATCTTGTGCAAGGCTATTTTTTCAAAATTTTAAAAGTTAATTTTATATATATTTTTAAATTAAAAAAGTCAGTGAAGCCTTAAAATGAGATGGTCGAGTGTTGGTCCACCCTATCATGGCCTTAAAATAATCAATCAACTTTTTTTTAGCTTGTAGGTATTCTTGTACACTTGTGCGGGTTTTTTTCCATTTTCGAAATAGCTAAGCCACTCAAAAGTTATAGCCGAAATAAACGACCTATGTTTTATACAAATTTGACAAGAGTGCAATTAAAATTGAATTAAAAATAGAAAACAATAACAGGTTTATTCAAAACATATATAGTTAGAATCTGCATAAAGAGCTTGACAACTATGTGGAGATTCATCAGTAGTGCACATGTGAAACTAAGGGTGAAAAACACGAAGTTACAGAAATTGGTGTGTTCTGCTATAACTCAGTCCGAGCCTCAAGGTTTGGCAATCCGAACCTAGTACCAAACTTGCAAGGGAGCAAAAAAAAATTGAATTTAAACACGCCTACACGCAAATGCGCGCACGCGTACTAGCGCACACGCTTTCTTTCACACCCTCATTTTCTTTTCTTCTTCTCCCTTAACCACCCCTCCCTCTCTATAACCCCACCCCCATCTCTCTTCCTATCCGCCCAATCCTCCCTCTCTCTTCCACTCCGCCCAATCCCTCCTCCTTCCCTCACCCCCTCTCTCCTTAACCACAAGGGTTAGGGGATTTAGTCATCCATTTCCATGAATAGCACCTAAATCCATGACATATGATTTCCTAAATCTAGCCTTGATTCCAAGTATGAATATGGGTGTGGTCATTCTAATTTATCGGATTCTAAGTATGGGTGTTTGGTCCCTATACATGGTTGAGTGATGGAACCTTGGCTTTAATCCCT
The DNA here is from genome assembly GCA_027924585.1 of Larix kaempferi. NCBI lineage: Eukaryota > Viridiplantae > Streptophyta > Pinopsida > Pinales > Pinaceae > Larix > Larix kaempferi. The sequence goes on along the minus strand of BSBM01000269.1, from coordinate 15,854,876 downwards.
AAAATAAGAATGTAATCATTCAAGCTCTGCTACGAACATAAAATAAGATAATATAATTAAATAATTAATAATTAGGTTAACTAAAGTTAGGTTATGAAATGAGGCGTCTCCTCAACATCAAATGCCCGAGCCATATTTAAGGCACGGCCATAATTGTAACATATCATCTTTTTATCCTATCATCTAATATATATTACTCCTATTTATTACTCAACATGAGAGTCGGATTCGACTATTAACGAGCCAATCGAATACGGTTGCTGCATTTAGTATCAGAGCCCATTCTTGGGCATTCTGTTGATACGGGCATTTTGCCAAATAATTGAGAGTTTCTCCAAGATTGGTCTTTGCCCAACCTTAGGTTTTTGACCTGTAAATTTCAGACTTTCAACTTTTGTTAAAGAACAGTCTGTCGGATGCCACAAGGAAAATAAAAATTTTTCAAAGGAAAGACTGTGCGTTCTCCACAAACCTCCATAGATCACTATGCTCCCCGCTCCCCCTCACCTATCATCAATCCATCCATTTCCCCCCGTCCATCTACTTACACAACACCCTCCATCCTGGCGCTCTGCCATGCGCTGCCACTCCACTCCAACGCAACCCACCGCGATATTAGAGAATATGGGAGAATTTAATGGATAAGAATCCCACTATAATGCTAGTAAGAATCTATTCATCGCAATTCGATTGAACCAAAATGGAATGTATTATCCGAATGAATATATGGATACTTCTTTTCATCCCACATATTTTTGGAGTTAATACATATTAGCCCATTATCACCGTCCTCCTTTGCATTACTCCGGTCAAAGGTATCCCACCAACTGCACCTAAAAATAACACACTAGATTAGATGTCCAATTGCATGATCTTATGTACCTTTCCCACATAACCTATCTTCCCCTCTATTAAGTTCTATTCATGGTGGTTGGCATGACTAGATTGGTTGAATTCAACCTACATTCCACAGTTAAGTTTTAAATGTCGAATGTTCGCAACCTCGATCCTGAAATTGTTTCCATATGCCCACATAGATGTGAATAGATGGACTTGTAAAAATGTGAACAAAGGACAGTGTGAAATGACTAGGATACTAAGTAATGAAAACATAATACATGTTACAATTCAAACATGCATTATAAAATGAACAACCAATGAAGAGAGAATACCAATGGATTATCCCATCTTGTTCATCTTGAATAGGTCGAATACCTTCCCAATGTTAAAATATTGTAACTTCGAAGAATATTCTATTGTACTTTATTATTGTAACTTATTCGGAGATGCTTTATTCCTCTGTCAGGATGTGATTATTACATTTGGTCATGTAAAGTCATTGAGGTAAATCCTCCTTTGTAAGTCGAGGCATTAGATCCCCCTAGAGTCAAATGTAATGGGGTTTTTTAAGTCCCCTAGAGGAGTCGGCCCAGTCAACATTAATTGAGTGCTAAAGTTAGTTGAGGCCGACATGTCAAGTTGTAAAATTAAAGTAGAAGTGAATGTATAAATAGAGAGCTAGGCTCTCTCATTTATTCATCCATTCACACACACACTCACTTGTGTAATTCGCATAGGAGAGAGAGAGAGAGAGAGAGATATCTGCAACGAGAAGGAGAACTTGTTTGGGGTTTTGTCTCTGTACTTTTTATCATCTATATTGAGGAAGTTTTGCTGGGTTTTCTTCCCCTAGAGGGTTTCCCAAGATAAATTTGTGTCTCTTGTGTTTATGATGTGCTTGTTATTCTTTCAGTGATCCTGTATATGCTATTGTTGTGAAATTGAATTGAATACTGATGTTATCTATATTATCATATTGAATCTTAACATGGTTTCATAGCTATCCTGAAGGAAGGCAATGTATGGCATTTACGAAACTTGTTTCACTTGCAACAATTTGGAAGCTAGGGCTTTGTATAGCAAAACCTAGTCATTGTGGAAATTTCGCTATAAATCACTTTTGTAGAAGGTTCAAGATCTGAAACTTGGACAGGCCGAAATTGACATGTTCTTGCACCTTGTGTCCGAGTTTCAGCCTCAAATTCGTTGCACTTTTTGAGATATGATCCGTACAAGTCAAGGTTTTTGCCTCTTCCAGAATGCATCCCTAAACAAGTGACCTATAAAAAAAGGTCATATCTCAGGATAGGAAGCTCCAAATGGAATTCTGTAAAAAGTTACAATTAGGGCACAGACTGTAGTTTCACAGGTCCAAGTATCAGAGGCCGAAGTTGCAACATTGACACGTGGTACTCTGCACAAGTTCGATATTTTGTTTCATCCCATAAACAGGTGACCTAGGGAAAAAGGTCATATATCGGGCTAGGAATCTCCAAATGGAAGTCCATAAAAAGTGACAATTAGGGCACAGAATTTAGTTTCACAGGTCTGAGTATCAGAGGCCGAAGTTGAAACAATGACATGTGCCACGCCGTACAAGTTCGTTATGTTGTTTCATCCTATAAACAGGTCATGTTGGGAAATGTAGCATATCTATCTGATGGAGAATCCCATGAAGCTAAAACCTATGGGGTTGGAAAGGTGACCGCTCAGGCTACCACAAGACGTATTTCCAGACCCTAAGGATCGAAATTGCAGAGATACACCAGAAACAATGATGCACATCTAAAATGGCTCAACGAAGGAAATCAAAGAAGAGGAGGAAGAAGTTCTCACTTAGGGTTTTCAGTTTTTTAGGTATGGCATGACCCGATTATTAGGGTTTTACCCTAATAGAAAAGACTACAAGCAATCTCGACAGGTATGACTTGAGGAGATGCAGGTATGTTTTGAAATCTTTTTCATTTATCTGATGATTAAGCTCATGATATGTTTGTCTTCATATTATTGAGGTTAGTACAATCATGATTAATTTTAGACTTGTCTGATCACCTTAGTAAAAGTATGAATGCATGTGAATGATAGAAGGCATTCATTGATTAGGGCTATGACACTTATGATCGTACTAATGCACTTGTGATGTTGTCTGCTAACATGAAAGGTACATCAAGAAAGACAAATCATGTTCTAGATCAAGAATATATGACCACAATGAAATGAAGACAAAGACTCATCCATAGTCTTTGATCACATAGAAGCTCTACTTATGAGGATGGATAGAAGTTCAAAGACATATAATCATGATGTTATCATAAAGGGAAAATAGAGATCAAGAGGGAGGCAACCACACAAACATAAAAGATAAGTATTTGAGTTTTTATTTGAATTACTTCTTGAATCTCTGAATAGTTAATGATAGTGCTCGTAATAGTTGTATGCATATTTGTATTCCTAGAATCATGAAATATATCATGCATAGTGTAGGCATTCATATAGCATTGAACAATATACTACTAATATGCATATGATGGGTAAGCTGGACAAACATTCCATTGTTGCTTGTCTAGAATGAAACCTCTTTGCTAACATGCTGGGAGTTGTGCACGCTCTTGATAGTATTTTCTGGTAGAGATGGAAGGCATCTAGATAGCCATTGTATGCATACAGGATATGGAAAAGTGTTGTGCCAAAGTATTGGTCAAGATAGTTGCATAGCTATGTGAATCATATTAGTATGCATAATAGGTTATCATTGAAATGTCAATATGATTTGATAATTATGAAGTGTTACTAATCATGTAATTGAATTTGATTTGTAGGAAAGATTGTGTGCTATGATCTACAAAAGAATGACGATGAACACTTGTTCCGAAGAACAAGTGATGACTGTTCAACAAATCAAACATACTATAGAAGTACAAAGCAAGGCTCATGGCTATAGGATTCTCTTAGAAAGAGGGAGAGGATCATGATGAGATGTTTGCTCCAATGGCTAGACACACTTCCAGAGATAGATTACACCCATGGATGAAAAGACCATTCTCTTGAATGGTGTAATTGAAGAAGAAGTGCATATCGAGCAAACTCCCAAGATCTGAAAGAGAATCACATGATTGAAGAAGGCTTTGTACGGGTTCAACAGGTACCCAGGATCGATAGTCATTTGACAAGCTTGATGATCACCACGGGTGATGCAGATTTCAAACTTTGCTACAAGGTTGAAGATGGTTTCTATATACAGATGACATGCTTCTCTCATATGGATGCAAGAAGGAACTCACCATAGAGTTTGAGTAATCTTGAGGCTCATATCAGTAGACCCATCTGACGGGAGATGGCACAGATAGATATGCAGAAGGTCACTCAATGCAGAGTGTGCATGATGTTTAGTCACAGAGGGAGGACAATACTCAGATGTAGAAGACTCCACTTCAGAGGGAGTAGATCTCGTAGTTAAAGAATCTTGGCATGATTCTTGTGATTAGATATGTGGCTGATATTTTTCCTTATCCAAGGAAAATGTGAAGTGGATATTTGGGATGATGGAAGGTGGTTTCTACAGTTTACAAACAGATGATGTATTTGACAAATAGCAAGCCAAATATATGCTTTGTTGTGAACACCCTAAGTCAGTATCTAGTTGACCCTAAACGTGTTCACCTGGTAGTTTCAAAGCATGTGATGAGGTACGTAAAAGGTACGATAGACTTTGGTCTATACTATGTTGGAGATCATGACTATAGACTGTATGGTTATACATATGCAGATTGGGCCGGAAGTGTCTCAGATAGGAAGAGCACCTCAAGTGGATGTTATTGTATGGGATCTGCCATGATCTCATGGTTTAGCATGAAGCAGTCTAGTGTTGTTCTTAGCACAAGCTGAAGCAGAGTATATAGCAGCTTGTTCTGCTAAGTTGTGAAGCCATATAGATCTGAAATTTGATTTCAGGTCTATTTGACCTGGAGTTGGATACCACGGTGATTCTATGTGACAACCAGAGTTGTATAAAGATGACGAAGAACCCAACATTCCATGAAAAGTCAAAGCACATAGAAATATGGTATTTTTACATGTGGGATATGGTACATAAGGGAGCTATAAAGCTCCAGTATGTGAGCACTGATGAGCAAGTTGTTGATGTGTTGACTAAGCCTCTGTCTCGAGTGAAGTTTGAGTACTTCCGTGACAAGCTTGGTATGGTTCAAAAGGACCTTCCTCGAAAGGGGGAGCAATGATGATGATGTTGCAGTGGGATTGTATATTCCCTAGACACATGGCCTAAAGGGATCCATAGAATCTTGTGTCTGAGAATGTGATGATGATGTTGCAGTGGAGTTGTATCATCCCTGGACACATGGCCTAAAGGGATCCATAGACTCTTGTCTCCGAGAATGTGATGATGATGTTGCAGTGGGATTGTATCATCCCTGGACACATGGCCTAAAGGGATCCGTAGACTCTTGTCTCCGAGAATGTGATGATGATGATGTTCTGTTGGAAAATCCTAGATTTGATCTAGGTCACATCCAGTATGAAAAAGGTCTGACTCTGTGGTGGTAAATCCTAGATTTGATCTAGGTCACATCCAGTATGAAAAAGGACTGGCTCTATGGTGGTAAATCCTAGATTTGATCTAGGTCACGTCTAGTATGAAAAAGGACTGGCTCTGTGGTGGTAAATCCTATATTTGATCTAGGTCACATCCAGTATGAAAAAGGACTAGCTTTGTGGTGGTAAATCCTATATTTGATCTAGGTCACATCTAGTATGAAAAAGGACTGGCTATGTGGTGGTAAATCCTAGATTTGATCTAGGTCACATCCAGTATGAAAAAGGACTGGCTTTGTGGTGGTAAATCCTAGATTTGATCTAGGTCACATCCAATATGAAAAAGGACTGGCTTTGTGGTGGTAAATCCGATATTTGATTTAGGTCACATCCAGTATGAAAAAGGATTGGCACTGTGGTTGGGATTGCATCATCCCTTAACATTAGCTCAGAACAGATCCCGAGACTTTGTCTTCGTGAGGTTGGGATTGCATCATCCCTGAACATTGGTTCAGAATGGATCTAGAGACTTTGTCTTCGTGAAGTTGGGATGGCATCATCCCTGAACATTAGTTCAGAACGGATCTGGAGACTTTGTCTTCGTGAGGTTGGGATTGTATCATCCTTGGACATTAGTTTAGAACAGATCCGGAGACTCTATCTTCGATAAGATAGGATTGTATCATCCTTGGACTTATGTCCTAAACTGAAAGGGATTGATCATCCCGTAATTGGATCATGTGTGCTGCAGGTTATGTTGTTGCAGAAGAAGATGTTGATGTTGTTGATCGAAAGAGCAATATGATGTTGCTACTGATCGACAGATCAAGATGATGTTGTTGCCGATCAAAAGATCAAGATGTTGTTGTTGATCAAGAGATCAAGTGTTGCTGTAGACGATCGAGAGATCAAGTGCTGCAGAAGATAAAGATCAAAGATGAAGACTCAGTGCTGCAGAAGATGAAGATCAAAGATGAAGACTCAGTGTTGTAGAAGATGATGTTCCAGCACTGAATATGTTGAAGATGTTCCAGTAACTATTCCAGTTGCTGATATGTTGAAGAAAACTTCTGATGATTTATAGATGTATCACCTTGATGTTGTTGATGATGCTCTCTCTCCTTTCTCCTACAGTTGATGTTGTTGTTCTCATTAGAATACCCTTCTCGTTAAGGGGGAGTGTTGAAATATTGTAACTTCGAAGAATATTCTATTGTACTTTATTATTGTAATTTATTCTGAGATGTTTTATTCCTCCGTCGGGATGTTATTATTACATTTGGTCATGTAAAGTCATTGAGGTAAATCCTCCTTTATAAGTCGGGGCATTAGATACCCCTAGATTCAAATGTAATGGGGCTTTTAAGTCCTCTAGAGGAGTCGACCCAGTCAGCATTAATTGAGTGGTAAAGTTAGTTGAGGCCGACATCTCAAGTTGTAAAATTAAAGTAGAAGGGAATGTATAAATAGAGAGCTAGGCTCTCTCATTTATTCATTCATTCACACACACACACACACTTGTGTAATTCGCATAGGAGAGAGAGAGAGAGATATTTGCAAGGAGAAGGAGCACTTGTTTGTGGTTTTGTCTTTGTACTTTTGATCATCTATATTGAGGAATTTTTGCTGGGTTTTCTTCCCCTAGAGGGTTCCCCAAGATAAATTTGTGTCTCTTGTGTTGATGTTGTGCTTGTTATTCTTTCAGTGATCCTGTATATGTTATTGTTGTGAAATTGAATTGAATATTGATGCTATCTATCTTAGCATATTGAATCTTAACACCCAAAACCTTGAGTTTTTCCAATTATTAAGCATGATGATTACTAAACAAACCAATTTTGTAGCTAATGATAGTTTGTTGCTTAATAACTTTAAATGGTCAATTTGATTGCGTTTTTATGAGTTGTCATGTGAATGTGTTTGGGATGTATTCTATGTTGAAGAGTGAGAATTAATTATTTGGTTGTCGATGCACTATCTCTATGGAAGTGACCCCTATTGCTATAGAAAATTTTGTTTCAATTTTTTTCCAACATTTGGTTCTGTCATGGGAACTTGTGCTAGCAACAATAACATAAGAGGACAAGTGGGAAGCTATAATTATTCCATTCTACAACCCATATGCATTCGACAATTTGAGAAAGGAGACAAAACAATAATTTGCAAATAAATAATGCACACAAGACTAGCCTACCCTTCTGACCCAAGCAAGGAAACAATTAGGGATACCAAAGCGCACACCCATAAAGATCCACCCTGAGAAGATATGGGCCAACCACACACTCTACAACATATATTAAAGCAATTGAACATAAGGAAGAGTGACTCCATGGATTCTTCAACAAACCATTTGTTATAATTCCGAAGGAGGATCATGCATCCAAAAACCTCATTCCTCAACAAACCACCATAATTGATGAAGAGGAAGTACCAATTTTAGTGATAAGACTGTGGTACATAGATTGGAATTCCTTTGCAATAAATATGCTCATTTGTATCTCAAGTTAGGGTAGGTAATTATATATGTTGAAACTTGCATACAATCAGGGTTAGAAGGTAGAAAATTTGACTTTGTAATTCTAAAGAGATTGATGAAATAAAAGACTATTATTATTTAGAGTTAATTTAAGTTTCAAGGAAGGGATTTCCTAGTGCTCTTCAACTAGAGCCTACATGGAGAGGTTTCCTGTGAATGTACCTTTATGTTTATTTTTCTTTGCATGTTTATTTTTCACTTTTTCTCTACATTCATTTGAATTCTATGAAGGTTTATGTTGATGTGATTATCCTTTCACTAGCATGCCATGAACATATGGTTGGTAGGGGAACTATTGTTGTCGCTTAACAAGTTTTATGTTAGGTTTACATTTCAAAGATTGAATTTTTTATTTTCTTGTCATATTTTATGTAGGAGTGAAATTTGAAAAAAAAATCCATTTTTTGTAGCATTATTTAAATTGTGGAAGAACTATAGGGTTTTGTAGCACCAACCAGTAAGCCACAAGGAATTTTATGAGGAATTTTGTTATAAAATACTAGAACTTTGTTGCAAGGAGGATGCATATAACTTGTGTGGTTTTCATTTCCTAAAAGCATGATACATAATCTATTATGTATCCCTTTTTACTTAGAGGTTGAATAATTTTTGCACATCACTTCAAATGTCCACGATTCCCCTAGTTGATAATTTAAGTGTGTTCCTTGAGAATCAACAACCTCTGTAGTTGCAATTCTTCAACTCACTTAATTACTCCAAAGTCTACCATATTTTCTTTGATATGGTCAGCCGCCCAATTATTGAGATGGAGAATTATCATATTTGATTTTAAATGATCACGACAAACATACTTTTATTGTTCAATCATCGCAATTATTTCAAGCCATTGTCCCATTTTCTTATGTTCTATCCATAAAACATGAACCATGGTCTCATTTCCTTTGCATTATAAATAATAAAATTATTAGTGGCATTAATTTTTGAATTCACTAATGTATTCACAAAACTAAAACAAATAGTATGAGATCAAATAAACATTATAAAGACTAGTGTAAACAATATTTCTATAGAAAAATTAACAAAACAAAAGTGGCTTACTCTTTGTCATGTGTCCTTGTCCATTGGTGTGATGTGACTAGGCTTATGTTTTGTCCTCATCCTCATGGTTGTCACAAAGCACTCCAACTTATGTGTCAGCATTTTCTTGATGACTCGTATACTATGTAACACTCTACCATAGACCCATTGGGTTATTCCTTTTGTCAAACAAAACCCTTCAACATTTTCATGTGCTTATTCAACAAGAACATCCAAAGGCATGAGACCACTTGGGCTAATTAAATCTCATAAACTAGGTGAATCATAAAATAGGCCCGCAAGTTGATGAGACTCATGGTTAGTTCCTTCTCAAACATACAAACAATCTTGGATATCTCTCAACGCCATCGTGGAATGCTAACCATGTGAATATTCTTTTATGTAATCCAATGTACAAATGGAGATAATTTTGATATGGTGCATCACATGTCTTGGGGTGGAATCATGGATCCCATAACTATGCATGAGCAAATGATGTGGAATACAAGATTAATGAGGTCATAATGTTGTGTGTATACCATATAACCTACATTGTATTGAAAAGTAAATAACTTACATACCATGAGAAGGTTTAAATGGTCGTGTGATTTAAATCTTGACAAATGTCCTTCTATAGTGAAGCAATGTTGTAGAGGTGGTTTGTACAAAGAAGGCACCTCCATGCCTAATAGAACATACTTCACCAAAGTGAGATCATCTTTCTTCAAAATCCATGGGACATCACCTTCTTTAAAAAAGGATCGACCTCCCCTTTGATTACTTTTTTGTGCCAATGTTGTTTTTTAGTATTGAAGCGATAAGATCTCTTTTAACACCCAATGTGTCAGTTTTTTTAATGATGCGTGCCTCCACAAAGAAGATGAAACATTTTGAATATATGCAATGGATGTAATAAGTGGGCAATTTTAAGATGTCCCCAATATGGAAACTCATAAAATATAGATTTTATTTTTATTCCAATGGGCATTTTCTCAACATAGGTGTAAAAAGATTCAAGGTCATCGAACATAGGTTCCTAATTTGAACTAATAAATCTTGCAATTCCTTTCTCATTCTCTATTGCATATGCCCCAAGCTAGTATGTTGTTGTCATTATTTTGGATCTTTAGTTTCTCTATGGTTTAATATCAAAAACAAAAGTTGCTCTTCTATAAGGGTATCCTTATGGGAGGGATACCCTCAAGAAGTTATACACTAGCTTTCGTAGGTTTTCAGACTACCTATCCTTTATAAATGGTTCACAATATTTACATCCATGACATTGTTTTGTTACAAAACATGTGATGTTATTACATATCGAAAATGTTAACCAAACAAGACAATTGCACCAAATTAAGTATGGCAAAAAAACATAATGTATATACACAAATTAATCAACATGCTTACTAGAGAAAACTCTTAGTCCTAGATAATCATGTGTGGTGTACACACAAATGCCATCCATTTTAAAAGACCGTTTTGTTAGGATGGGATTTGACATATCATATACATGTATACCTTCCCATATTGCTTCAATTCTTAAATAAATGATTAGAGGTAGAGATTTCATCATTGAATTTATCAAGACATGTGTCATCTATATGTTTCATGGATATTGATTTTGTTGGGATCTACATAACTGACTCACTTCTATGTGAGGCATACTACTACTGTAACATTGCAAATTCTTTATAACAAAAGATCATTTGAATACTTGGGATTATAGGTGTGTGCCTCAATATCTTACGAGGAGGACCATTTTTACCCTTTTTAAAATTTATGATACTTGTCATGTTCATCCCATAGGCCTTAGGCTATTACATCACCATTGTTTAATACCCCAATGTTTTGTAGCCACGAACATATGTAATTATTATTTTGTTTTGTTATTGTGGCACAAGGTGTCAAGACAATGGTTTGAGACATTATTGTTATTAATAAATTAGTTGGCTCAACATGGACAACAAACGAGAATGGGGGGACGTGGTTTCCATGTGTGAGGGGGAATGGGGACTAAGAGTTGTTGGTCACCCAAACTTTGTACTTTGGATCCTATTCTTGATTATTTTGGACCTTGGAGTTACTATTACACCCTATTCATGGTTAAATGGTCCCCACTTGAAAAATGCGCCCCTCTTGGAGATTTGGTGGGTCCCTCTTGTTGAATGCACCCTCCTTGATTGAAAGATTCCCTCTTGTAGGCCTCACTTGCATTAGAGCGCCCTCTTCCTACTTTCTAGGAGTTGTAAGCTAGTTTTTAGCTTCCACCTCCTTTATTCTTGCCTCCACCTCCACAAGTGTGCCCCACTCCTCTATTCATCCCTATTTTTTTGCTTTCAGGATATTTGTGACCCTATTGGATCCACTCTTTCACCACGTGTGCCCTCCTTGTGCTATTTTGCCTCCACTCCTTGGTTTTTGGTAACTCCTCCTCATGGTGCTAATTCGAGAAAGTGGATCTCATAAATTAAGCCACTACTACAACAAATTGAGTTAAGTCTCCATGGTGAAGCCTAACCACACCTCAAACTAATTCAAGTTGGTCTCTTTGGGTTCGAATTGCCCTCCTTGAGCTTTATATACATGTGGTATCTCCTTGTTGTGCTAGTTAGTTATCTAGTTGGTTGGGTGGAGCTCAATGTGACTTTTGTGTTATGTGTTGGAGAGTGATGTTACTAGAGAGTTTCTTGTTGTTTACCTTTGTTTCCTAGCAGACCATTACTTGTCCCTGGTCTAGCACGTAAAGCCATTGGGTGAGGGTGGTAATATATGAAGGGTCGTGGTAAGCACAGGTAGTCACAACTAGCCGGGTAGTGTAGATAGAAGGAAAGTAGATGGTGAGGGAATGAGTTGCGGCTACTCTGGTTGAGAGTACTTCTACTTGTGGAACCATGTCCTCAGCTCGGGGGTGACTGTCATGCTAAGAGATGCATGAACATGGCATGTCTATGGCTAGCAGGAATGTGGTCCTGCTGAAGCCAGTTACACATCTTGAGATAAGTGTTTGGTTATATGCTTATTCATTGTACTTTATTATGCATATGTCCCATGGAGGCTAACTTGATCTATGTTTATGTTTATGGATGTTATGTTATTTGTTGAATGCAATATTGTTATAGGTCAAATCTGCACTTCTTCATCTGTGATCACCTTTAGTTATCGATCACACAAAAGGACAACTTGGATGGAAGAGCATGATGACCTTAGATGATGCTTTGACCTGACCTACCCTTCTGCAAGCTGACAAAACCCTGTAAAACCACACATTTTAACATGTGCGCTACTCTACAGGCATAATAGTAGCGCACATTCCCTACTTCACAGGCATAAGAGTAGCGCACACATCCTAGTATGCCCTACTCCACTTCAGCAAACTAGCGCATATCTTCAAAAAGCCTACAAACACTGGTTGTAAAGCACTGAAGTTGCATATTGAGGGCTACTCCACTGTGAAAAACTCGCGCACATCTTGAAATGTGATTAAAAATATATTAATTTGACGAATTGGTATTAGTTGAAGTTGGTTTTTCAACTTCCCCAACCTCTCAATTCAACCACCTCTCGATCTAAACTACCTACCTTGTCCCATAAATACAAGGATGATTGAGGAGAGGGGTTAGACATATTGAGACTCTCATTCACAAGAGGAGAAACTTGCATTAAGGGTTGTTATGCTGGAAGAATTCCAAAGTTAGAGAAGAGCAGGAGCCCAGAATCCGGTTGCACAAGCATGCTGCATGATCAGCTATAATTTGTACTGATTATTTGCTTTTGACAATAAAGGTTGAAACATCCTTCCTGTCCCAATCAAATGCCTAATGGATTGTGTGTTTGTTTGGTTAAATGCTTGATTGTTCTTGATGTTTAAATTGTATTTCAATTTCATCATTGTTATATCAGTCAAGATACGTTGAGGAAGGTATCTTTGTATCGCAGGTCTATTGAGCGGAAGATCAAGTTGAAGATTGAGCACAAGATCGAGCAGAGCTAGGATCAAACGTCGTTAATAAGGTATGTCTTCAAGATCTTTGATCTCTTTCAGTTTATAGATGCTTATGTAATATGATCAATGTGTTTACCTGTCACCCCAGAAGTTGATAGTGTCTCTTTCCTCGCTATAAGGTAGAATTCCGGAACAACAGACTGGCGACTCAGCTGGGGAACGGTCATTTTTCTGCTCTAGGAAACCCATTTTGTTTTCTTTCCAGTACTTTCTGATCTCTTTGATCCTCTGAGAGGCCTTGTAGGTCACCCCTACCTGCTTTCGTTTTCCTGACTTAGCTCTTTTCACCTCTGCAAAACTTGATTTCAACCTCTCCTGACTTGTGCTCTACTCCTCTGTACATACAGTAGCGCATACCTGAGCTTGTGCGCTACTTTCCCCACTGCACAGTAGGGCACATCTTCTAGAATGCGCTAGTTTTCCTACTGCATAGTAGAGCACACTCCTGTAACTCTCTGTTTGATGTGGGGATTGGATTTTCGCCTGTTTGGTTTGATTTCTAGCTTTGTATTTGGCTTCCTTAATTGATCTTTGAGGTGTCTAAGCCTTTGTTGAGTCCCGTTAGCCTCTCCTAATTCCCTTAGGTCATCTTTTGCTTGCTTGAGTAGTTTTGAGGTGTCTTGCTTCTTTGCGACCTTTTTTTTTTTTTTTGAAGACCGTGCTTTGTCCCTTGGTAGACATAAACGCTCTCCCATACCCTAGTAGTGTGTTGCAGGTATACAAACCTTTGTGGATAACATTTGTTGTTTGTTGCGACACTAGTATGATCTGTTGGTGTCTTATCCTTTGATTTAGGGATTGGCCCATCTTTGGATTCTTTTAGGGTGTCTTTCAAAAAACTTTTTGAGTCCCAACACTTCCTGATCTCGTTGTTAGTTTCAGTTTCAAGCAAGTTGGAGTATCTTAGTTTGTTCCCTTTTTTGAGTCTTTGTGATAGTAAGGTCATCTTTAGTTCACTTGCCTACCTTCTACTTGAATTAGTTTTTTTTGTTAGGGTTGGTGCTTTGGAGCAACTATAGAGGTTTGCTTTCCGATTATAAGTGTCTCTCATCCCTGTTTTCTTTCCAATTCGTTTCCAAGTTTGAAGCTTTTTCATTTGAAAAAACTTCGTAGGACAAGTCTTTATCAAGTCATTAATTTGATTGTTGTGAGCTTTAGAGTCTTTTTTCCTTACTCGCATATCTTTTATAGGTCTTACTTGCTTCCATTTTCGAGTACTTTTTCTTTTACATATAATAAAAAAGCAAAAAATGAGTTTGGTAGTTTATAGTAGTAAGGCTTATAATCATTTCAGAGTAGCATAATTCACTTTGTTGTGAAATTGAAAAGAAAATGAAAAAAGAGAACTTTGTTTAGGTTTGCTTAGTTTTCATTTTGGAAAGAGCATAAACGAAAAAGAAAAAGAGTCCTTTTGTTGTTGAAAGTTGTTTCATTTCTCGCACTTTACTTTTTGTTGAAACCACACCACACAATGCACTACCCCGTTGAGTAAAAAGTAACCTTAAAAAGAATCTTAATAAAATCAATTAGAAACGATTTTCTTTCTAGGGATACACGACACCAACTAACTTAGGCTAGAGTTTCGAGCTTAAAACACCTTAAACTGCTCGAAGCTTGTTTCATTACCCAACAATCGTAGTAAGATTTTCATATAGGTAAACCCATATATATCAAATAACCATGGGATGCTCTACTCAAACTAGAGTTAAGCACGAGGCCGTGGAAGATCGGAATCGTTAAGGATATCTCCCTCATGTTCCTTTTGACCATAAACCAGAGTCGATTCGCGTACGGGGGTCCTTTCGGACTTCGGGCTTTGCTACCTTGCCCATGCGTTTTGACTAGGCTGACGACCGTCCCTCCAGGATATTTCGTATGTATGGTAGCCTTAGTATCTGACCATAGGTTCATACACAGGTCACAGCGGAGGGTATATCTGCTGTACCTAGGACAGATGTGGGAGGAAATCCCTTTCCGGTCTTTGAGAGGGAGGTTGGGTGATTCCAGCGCTTGCACCCTTAGTCATTGTATTGTGGACCCCGGGCAACTGTCCTTCTTCCTTCGTTGATCTGTTATGGGCCCTCATCGTCCCAGACTCTTCTTCGGAAGGCATCTTGTTTGCCTGGTCTGTATACTTAGGATTTTTTTAGTGGTATGTTGTTTGCCCCTTAGTCTTAGTGGCCACTAGGTTTTTACTTAGTTTTATTTTTATATATAATTGTGGAAGACCAACCGCTTCGTAGGTATCGAAGGTTTCAAAACCTTCTCCCACTTAGAGTGGAGCCACTACCGCCACCACCACGACGGAGGACAGACTCCAGTGGTCTTTTTGAAGCTACTGGTGAAATAGAGGTTCGTGGTGAACCACAACCTAGGACCCCGGATTAGCAAGCTTTTAATACAGTCGAGATTGAGGATCTCACTTCTGGTGAGTTTAATACTCCTTTCAATCCTCCTCTGACCGGACTTAACAATCCGCTTCTGATACCTGTTGGTTTCCAGCAACATGATTATAGAGCATATTTATTCACACCTGGGCATATTATGACTAACCCAGGAGGCGAACTGGGAGTTCCGTAGACTCCCACAATAGGTATGAATACAAATACTGTAAATCCGCCTTCCACTGTTACACCGAGTTCAACTCAGAAAATTTATGTTTCAACTTCGTCCTTCAGTTTTAACGCTGGTATGTTAGGCATGCCAAGCTCAACAGCTTTGACATCCGCCTTTACCCCTACTTTTGGACCCATTAATACAGTGAATGTCGTTCCACCTCCTGCGACTCAACAGTTATACCATATACCTAGTACTTGGATTTCCACACCCAATGTAGGGCCGAACGCCTCTGCAACTATGCCTGTCATGAGTACTATGACTGCGTCGTCCACCTCGACTACCCCTGGTTTTAACACCTTTGCAGGTTACAACATGAATCAAAATAATGTACCTGCAGGAAACACCCCTTTTTCTTTGTTTTCTGGAGGAGGGGGTAACATCCTTAATCAACAATATGGCGGGGCTAACACCCAGCCACAGTGGACGAACATACAGAGCAACAACCCACTTTCATTTGGATGGGGGAATTTCAACAACACTTTCACACAACAGCAGATGGCAGGGGGAAACCCCTACCAACAGATGGCTTGGGGCAACCCCTACCAACAGATGGCTTGGGGCAACCCTAACCAGCACTTTATGGGTCAAAATATGGGTGGTTCCCCCTTTATGACCCCAGCTTATCAAATGCCATATTATAGACCTCGTTTACCATTTATGGCAACTCTGAATTTTCCAGATCTTTCCAAGTTAACGAATGATCTGGTGTACCATAACGCGACGTGGCCACCAGTTCCTACTAAGCTACCTTCAGACATTCCAAAATTCGAAGGAAAAACTGGTGAGGACCCTGGTGACCATGTTACCACTTTCCATTTATGGTGTTCTTCGAACTCGTTGAACAAAGATTCCATTAGGTTGAGACTTTTTCAAAGAACCTTAACCAGTGCTGCAGCCAAATGGTACATTGAGTTACCTGCAACCACATTTTTTAATTTTCAGGATCTCGCGACCGTTTTTCTAAACCACTTCCAGCTTCCTGTTCGGTATGATGCCAGGACAGATATTTTGTCTACATTTAGACAGAATAAGGCCACTCACTTATCTGATCACATTCAGGAGTGGCGAAGATGGAAGAGGCTCATTAAAGCCAATATACCTCCGGAATTCCTTTTAGAGTGGTATCTGAAATCACTCCTTCCTTACATTTCTAAGGAAGCAGCTACTTCTGGAGTGTCTTCAGAGGAAGAAGCCATTTTACGGATCCAACAGCTAGACCTAGTTTATGCACAGTCTGGGCTACTTTATGAGATCATACCAGATGCACCACGATCAAACACTGATCTTGGCAGACCTAAACCTGGACCACATGTTGACGGCATAGTGGGTTCAGTTGATTCTACAACTTTCGACGCATTGACTGAGCAGGTTCATGCCTTATCCGTCAAGCAATCGACTACAGAAGTGACCTCCATCACAACCTCTCATTCTATTATTGAATCTGTAAACCAGGTTCAGAACAATCAAAAGGGCCCTCGGCAGCCCAACAACAAAAAGAAGGGAAAGAAAGGAGACGGGAACCAGCAAAAGCCCAAAAATAAAGAGAATGTCGAGGAGGGTAACAGAGAAAAGAAGAAGGTTAAGTTACCTTGTAAGCTTCGCAAGCAGGATCACCTCACTCATCAATGCCCTCTACTTGAAGAATCCCAGAAGCTGCTTCAAGAAAAGAAACCTGCTGTACTTAAAGATCCATTTCCTAAGGGGCAGGGTTCAGCTTCTGGCACCTCCAATGTTGGGGGCACTACTCATGCTTCAGTTGATCAAACTTTCATTAATATGGTTAGCGCGGATGCACTTTTGCAAACACGAGAAAGAAATTATACCTCGGATGTGCAGAACAAAGATAAATAGGTTCCTGAATCTTCCACTTCTCTCCACATACCTGTGGACCCACTGCCCAAGATCCCGAAAGGTGTCTTGAAATGGGCATCGCACAATCCCAACGCACGGGCTGCGGCCAACTACAATGTGGTTGAAGATCTAGCCCAGACCCCTTGTGCTATATCCACCTTAGAAGTCTTGCAAAGTTGTCCATTACAACGAAATGCACTTCTGGCAGCGATTGGAAGTATGGAATCATCCAATATGACTGCACATTTTGATATGACTGATATTAAATACCGGTTGCCGTACCACATTGCCCTTCAGATAGATGTAGCTCATGGTCCTATGACCATGAGACGAGTTGTCGTAGATGAGGGCGCGTCTATGTGCGTAATGTCAATTTCTTGTTGGAAAGCTTTGGGTTCTCCCGAGTTAGCCCCCTCTAACACACTGCTCACTGCCTTCGATGGCAGGACTTTCCGTCCACACGGAGTTCTACCATCGTTTGAAATTACACTTGTCGGTAAGACAATTTCTGTAGAGATTGAAGTTCTGGACGCTCCACTTGATTACAATATGTTTTTAGGCAAGAGCTGGACATATGCCATGCGAGCCATTGCATCGGCAATTTTTCGAGTTGTTATGTTCCCCCACAAAGGCAAGATCGTCACGGTCGATCAACTTTCGTTCTCTCGGCAAAACAACCAAACTTCATAAGATTCCACTATTCCTTTAGTTGATCAATCTACCCCAGTAAGCGATAGTTTAGGAGCAGGACTTTACGGGTCATTAATAGGCACTTTTGACCTACCCTCTCCCGTTTTTTTCATGCATTCGGATGTAGGTACATCTACCGAAACTTTCACGGTTGGTTTAAGGACTGATCCGTGGATCCTTCCTACTATATCTGAACCATCAATGCCTTTAACCGTTGAAAAAGTAGCATACATAGAATCACAACACGCTGCAACAGAACAGATCGTGACTCCGCCAGTCTCTACTGAGTCGGATATGGACTATGCTCCTGCATTGGTCAGTGGATTCTACCCACTCTTTTGACTGTTTAGACACGGTTTTACCTTCTGATGAAGCCATTTTGGAAGCCATGATGGGCCTGGACCATCCATGGGAACATATGCATCACAGGTCTTACCTGCTTCCAAATCTAGACAGGATAGAGAGAGGAGAATTCTCTATGAGACTCGGTGGATTTGTTGATTTTTCCTTTTTTCCTTCTACTTCAAGAGCTGTTTACGCTGAAGGTAATATGGCTAATATATCAAGAACCATCCCGATTAACATTTCCACCAAACCCGGGGTCGTGGAAAACATTTTTATTGGAGCAGACTGTTCTCCAGAAGAGATCGCTTTGTATACCAATCTTTTTAAAGAATTCCACGACATTTTTGCATGGTCTTATGAGGAGATGCCAGGCATCGATCCAACCATCGTTGAGCATGTCATCACAACATACCCTAATGCAAAACCTGTGAGACAAAAGCTCTGTCCTGTGAATCCTCGAAAAGCGGCCGCCATTAAGGCGGAGATTGAAAAATTGCTTAAAGCTGAATTTATCTACCCGATTGACATGACGGAATGGGTTTCAAATCCTGTTTCGGTTGATAAAAAGCAAGGTACCATCCGAGTCTGTACCGACTTCCGGTACTTGAATAAATCTTGTCCGAAAGATAACTATCCCACACCATTTATCGACCATATCATAAATGCTTGTGTGAGACACGAGATGTTTTCTTTCATGGATGTATTTTTGGGATATAATCAAATTCAAATCAAACCCGAAGATAAACACAAAACAACTTTTATTTTCCCGTGGGGAACCTTTGCTTATCGGAAGATGCCGTTTGGATTAAAGAATGCTGGAGCTACTTTCCAGCGAGCGATGAATTTCGCTTTTCACGATATCAAGCACATAGTTGAACCCTACTTGGATGACCTCCCGGCACGATCTCGAAAGAGACGGGATCATCCAGTTCATTTGAGACTTGTGTTTGAACGATGCAGACAATATAAGATTCAATTGAATTCTAATAAGTGCGTATTCTGCGTCGAATCAGGACGCTTACTGGGTTTTATTGTATCCAGTCGTGGCATAATGGTCGACCCGTTAAAAGTTGAGGCGATTGTAAATCTGCCTCCTCCTCGCACCTTGCGACAACTTCAAATTCTGCAAGGCATGTCTAATTTCTTGAGACGCTTTATCATAAAATATGCTAAAATCACAAAAGGTTTCATGAGACTGCTTAAACAAGATACCTACTTCTTGTGGGATGAGGTTGCTCAAGCATCGTTTGAGGCCTTGAAAAAGGCACTACTTTCAGTCCCCTTGTTAAGCCCGCCTGATTATACAAAAGATTTTCTCTTATATCTGGCGGCGTCTGTTTACACAATTGGCATAGTACAAGTTCAGGAGGACGACACGCTCCAAGAGCATGTTGTTTATTATCTCTCACGTGCATTGATAGCTCCTGAGATCAAGTATTCACATGTTGAGAAGTTAGCACTAGCTGCGGTCTATGCGATGTAGAGGCTTCGTCAGTCACTACATCCTTCTACGAACAACTACTGTGATAGAAGAGGTCAATCCTTTCCAATATGTTCTCACTCGACGCATCATCGATGGGAAGTACAATAAATGGATTGTAATCTTACAAGAGTTCGATTTGGTTTTTCAATCGGCCAAGTCGAAGAAATCACTAGTGTTCGCTGAGTTAATATCAGAGTTTTCGAGTGACTTAGTGCATGTTTAGGAAGAGTCATCATTCCCAGATGAACATATCTTCCTTATAGCCTCCTCTGACCCATGGTATGGAGATATTTTAGTATATCTCTAGACTTTGAGGTGTCCTACCACTTTTTCTAGAGAAGAACGATGCAAACTGAAAAGTCATGCGAAAAACTATCTCATCATCTTTGATACTTTGTATAGACGTGGGATAGATTCCATCTTACGACGTTGTTTGACTTTAGAAGAAGCATAATCAGTATTAAATGATGCTCACCGTGGAGCCTGTGGGGTCATCTTTCTGGGTTGGAAACAGCTCATAAAATACTGCGTGCCGGGTATTTTTGGCCCGCAATCTTTAAAGATTGTGTGGAAGCTGTGAAATGCTGCCGTCTGTGTCAATTTTTCACCAGGAAAATGAGAGCACATCCAGCTCCTCTTCATCTTGTGATTACAGCAGGTCCCTTCACAAAATGGGGGGTTGATTATATGACTTGCAATCCAGTTTCGGCTGGAGGGCATCATTATATCATCGTTGCCGCAGACTACTTCACCAAGTGGGCCAAGGCAATGCCTACTGTCAAGGAAGATGGAGAAACTGCTGCTTATTTTGTATTCAATCAGATTATTGCAAGGTTCGGCATACCCAAATAAATTGTGACTGATCACGACGGTCATTTTCAGAATAGCATGATGACCAATTTGTACACGATGTTAGGTTTTCGGCAAGAACATTCATCTTCATATTATCCATAGGCGAATGGACAAGTCGAAGCAGTTAACAAAACTTTAAAGATAATTATGCAAAGAACTGTTAACGCCAGTCGAAATAACTAGCACATCATGCTATACCCTGCTCTTTGGGCTTACCGAGTGAATGTAAAGACTGCTACCGGGTTCTCTCCCTTCCAGTTTGTGCATGGGATAGAAGCAGTTTTTCCGATTGAATGTGAGATTCCTTTGTTGAAGTTGGCTGTCCAACTCCTACCAGATACTTCAGCACTGGAAGAACGTTTGTTGCATTTAGAGCATGTAGATGAGCAGTGCCGCGACGCCCTCACAGCAAACGAAGTTCATAAGAAATGAGTAAAAGGACAGTATGACAAGTCCATCAGACCTAGGGTGTTTCTCGAAGGAGACCTTGTGCTACTTTGGGATCAGGACAAAGAACCTTTAGGACCTGGCAAGTTCAAGACCATGTGGCTCGGTCCCTACATAATTTCTAAGGTATTGAAGAAAGGTGCTTACGAGCTAACAGACTATGAGGGTAATAAGCTGCCTGAGCCTAGAAATGGGCTCGACTTGAAGAAGTACTACGCTTAGGAATTTGTGCTTTTTCTTGTAACATAGCTGTATATTTTGTAGAGCTAGTTTTTGCTTGTGGTTGTTAGTTAACCTTATGTGAGTCTTGATTTCATGTATTAGATGTCAACTGAACATTTCTTAGGATTTCCTGATGGCGCCAGTCGCCACACCCAACAGTTGGATTCAGCAGCTTGGGTCATTTACTCACCAGCTGGCCAACTGTTCTCTTCGGGGGGGTTTGTTTGGGTCCCACTACGAACAACGTGGTTGAGTACAGTGCGGTTATAGAACTTCTCTGAGATGCTCTTATTCATGGCATTTCACATTTGGAGGTAAGACTTGATTCGCAACTAGTTGTATTTCAGTTAACGGGTGTTTATCAGATTAGAGATCCTGTTTTGCTACGACAGTTTTGCAAGTTAGATTATTGGAAAGACAGTTCGATTCCATTATATATCAACACATTCCAAGAAATTTGAATGCATTAGCTTATTCATTTGCAAATTATGTTTTAGATTGGAATTTGTATCATACATTTCTATAAATAGCATTTCACACATAAAGTTAAACACACACACATGTAAATAACCGATACTGTATATATATCCGATACTGTATCAAAAAACATAATATGAGTTTTGGATCATAAGTCTATCACAAGTCATGTCATAAGATACAAAACTGGGCTCGGTGGCCTCAAAAATATACATAAAATATCCATCTCCTATGGAGAAGGAGGGGCCTCATCAGCATCTACTTCCTCTCGGTAACATATGACCAACCTAGCTATTTTCCGCAGCAACCTAATCCATGCTGGGGGCACACCAACTACATCCTCCTGCATATCAAGATGCATCCGCTCAATGCGTTATGTGGGAATGTCATGAGACAACCGACTCATTTTCCTCTCTACAGTCCCTAGCATAGCATCAGTTTCACCCACATCTGTTGGCCTTACGAAAATAGTAGGATGTCCCTCAGGACGAATCGGTCCAATATCTGCATATGACACTTGTTTAGTACTTCAAAACTCATCATAAAAATCATATACTTGAAAATTTTGAAAAAATTAATTAATTTTCAAAACATAAACATTCCTACATCTCCCCAGGCACCACCTGGAGGAAGTACCAGCTCTGGATCATGACGGAAGTCTAACCTAGCATACGAAAACTGCTTGAATGCCGGCACCTGTCTCTCCCACCATCCCCATAAATCATCAGTATGATAGCAAAAGTGGCTTTCACCACCACCCTAGCAGAGAAAAATGTCACCCCAACGGCCCAATCTCGGCTCATGAGGAATGACTGGAGGTAGAGGCATGCCCAAGCTAAGAGCAGGTACCCTCTCGAAGAAGAAGGTACAAAGGATGTTGCCGTATCCAAAGTTCTTCATACTCCCGGCCTTACAACCCGAGAGTTGAAGCTTCATATTTGCTAGTAGACTAGTACACCAATCGTATACATGACCTTGCAAGAATTTGATACCGATATGCACATAATGCCTTGGGGCTAAATGTTGTGTGGCGCTTCCCCCCATTCGGTTCAACATACTTACAATAACCCTCAAAGGGAGGCTATCAATACTATAAATTAGGATTTGACTTCCTGATTTCTCGGTTCCTGCCACACAGTATGCATTTATATATTCTTGCACCGACATGGCACCCATATTGCGTGAAGATCCTTTCAAGTTTACCGCATCTCCCCTCCTAGAAAGACCGGTAATAAAGTATATGTCCTCAATAGTAATTTCTAGGGTTTGTCCCCGGATATCAAATACATTGGCATCTACATCCCAATATTGAACGAGTCTTTGAAGCAATCGATTGAGTGCCCTCATGTTTAGGGTTCTATAAAACTTCAACAAACCACACCTTTGAAGTGCATGGAGAGTTTCCAGGTCTTGCATAGCCACCCTATCCATCTCCTCATGTTCTCTTTCCCTCCAATCAAGCACCATCCTGCCATAGAAAGGTCAAATTTTTGAGTCTCGACACTTTTTTCACCATGTTCAAGGGTGTGCGCTACTCTATAGCCACACAGTCATGCATGGACGCTATTGTGCATGAGCAATAGTAGCACATAACTCCAGTATGCCCTACTTTGCCTCTTGCAGAGTAGCGCACACGCTTTTAACGCTTTGAGCATGGCCTTAAAATTGATTTTGAGCATAAAAATTGACAAATGAAGTATTGAAATGCAAGTAGGGATGATTTTAACTTACTTGGTGGAGGAGAAAAGTCGATTGGTTGCTTGAGTTGATCGCCACGAAGGATTGAAGATCAAGGGTTTGCTCCCAAAGTTTTCCCAACAATTCCAAATGAGATATTTGAATTTTAATTTGAAATTACATATACAAATTTGAATTCATTTTTTACCCACTTTTGTAAAAACTCTATAGTTTCAAATTTCATCAAAAAGTTATATTTAATCATTGAACAACTACGAATGGTAATAAGGTAATTTCAACCAATGTTTCTCAAATTTTCACTAAATTATTGTAACATCAATCCATTAAGACTTCATTTCTTGATGATAGACCATTTCAAGTAGTTTATGGTTAAAATTACGTATCATTAAAGATTTTTTGTCGCGATTACTAACATGGTTGTTGAGATCCTAGTTTTTGGCAGATCATGAGTCGTGATCTTAGAAGCTGTCATTTAAGTCATTTTAAGCTCTTGTTTGGACTATTGAAACCTAAACAAGATCGCCGAGCAAACTTGTCCTCTTCAAGCTCGTTAAAAGAACTGAAGGCCCATCTGCTTAGGTATAGAATTACCCCTTTTCCGGGCCTTAGTGGATAATTTACGGAAAAGGTATACTCTAGGTATACTCTGGTATACACTAGAAGAGTTCTTCTTCCATTGTTTTACACTTTTTCGGGGAAGGAGACTAACTTTACGAAAAAGGACCTTGTGGAGCCTTCTTTAGGGTTTTTAGGCTCTCGAAATATGAAAACACCAAGCGAGCACTCACCTACTCGGGCTCGATGTGAAATCCACGAGAGGGTAAATAGAGGATTGTTTAAGTTTTTCAGACTCTATAAACAGGAAAACTCCGGCGAGCATTAACCTACTTGGGCTCGATATTAAAATCCACGAGTACGCGTATGGAGTTATTGTTTAAGTTTTTCAGACTCCTTAAAATTGAAAACACCGGTGAGCAAGAACGGATCTCGGCTCGATACTAAAATCCAGAGATCAGTAATATAGAGTAATCTTCTATCTCTTCTTCGAACTCTGTAAACAATGAAGAAGGTCCTGAGTCTTCCTCCCATGGGCTCGTTAAACTTTTCACATGGTTGGACTTATTGAGTTTTCATTCTTTCTTGGACTCATTAAAACAACAAGAAAGGTATTCTTTTATATAAAAAGAATAAGGGATAAGAAGGATGTATCATATCTTCAGTTTCAAAGGCAGTTCAGTCAGTCCTATCCTTGAACACATCACCTACTTGAGTCTATCATGTCAGTTGGGCTTAGTTTTTTACCTTAGGGTGAACCTGATCTCCGAGTTGTTCACTCTCCCGGTTGGTTATTCTTCCAACCATATGGAGGGTTTGCTAATGTCTCCTCCATTACAGGCTTATATCATTTCCCCATTATGTTGAAAACTGCCTAAGTCACTTTGTGTCGTGCTTACTGTTCAAGGATATAGCCCGTGTCGGCCATTCTGCAATTTACCTTGACCTCATGTGTCGGCCATCCTAGTGTCAGTCTTGTTACATGTATTACTCCATATCAGCTCATACCAGTTGAGTGTCCCTCGTGTTGGATGATGGAGGATGCCTTAAGGCCTCCCTTCCAACGGACTTCTTCCCATCAACATCAACTCATTTTGCTCTGGGAATGAAGTTTAGAGTTTTGATTAGTACCTTGGAGATTGCAGTCACCAGTGGCAATTTTCCTTGCTGTTGAATCATGAGAATACATCAATGTCTCTTATTCGACAGGTTCCTCAAGTGTTCGACTCCAAGTCCACTTATTCACACTTGTTGGATCGTACTAGGTACCTTGGGCCCCATTATCATTATCGGTGGAAGCCCTCGCGTTTGTTAACGTTATACATCAAGGACCGGTAATCAAACGATACCCCCCATGTTCGACTTTCAGCTCATTTATTCACATGGTTCGGGTTTGTACCTTGGGTTGTTTTGGATGAAGACCTTGGGATGTTGATGACATCACCTCATTATGTTATCACCCAAGCTGCGCAAAACTGAGCCTCACTCATTTTCGGCTCTCCAGTTTGTTATTATGGCTATGATCTCTCAGTTTGACATGGATCCACGTTTGTATTTCAAGTGGCCATGCTATATATACATCTCCTAGTTATGTATCAGAGATCATGTTGTATCACACTACACATCTATATGATGTCAAGATTGTAATTGCTCGCTGACCTTGATCTTTGTTTCAGGTGTTTCTATGACTTGGTTCTGCAGTTTCTTGCTCCTCCTTTGACTTGGAATTATAATGTATTTCGACCATCGCTTCCCTCTGACCTCACACATTAGGGGGCATCTGTTATAGGTCAAATCTGCACTTCTCCGTCCGTGATCACCTTTAGCTGTCGATCACACAAAAGGACAACTTGGATGGAAGAGCATGATGACCTTAGATGATGCTTTGACCTGACCTACCCTTCTGCAAGCTAACAAAACCCTGTAAAACCTCACATTTTGACATGTGCGCTACCCTACAGGCATAATAGTAGCGCACATTCCCTACTCCATAGGCATAAGAGTAGCGCACACATCCTAGTATGCCCTACTCCACTTCAAAAAACTAGCGCATATCTTCAAAAAGCCTGCAAACGCTGGTTGTAAAGCACTGAAGTTACATATTGAGCGCTACTCCACTGCGAAAAACTCACGCACATCTTGATATGTGATTAAAAATATATTAATTTGACGAATTGGGATTAGTTGAAGTTGGTTTTTCAACTTCCCCAACCTCCCAATTCAACCACCTCTCAATCTAAACTGCCTACCTTGTCCCATAAATACAAGGATGATTGAGGAGAGGGGTTAGACATATTGAGACTCTCATTCACAAGAGGAGAAACATGCATTAAGGGTTGTTATGCTGGAAGAATTCCAAAATTAGAGAAGAGCAGGAGCCCAGAATCTGGTTGCACAAGCATGCCACATGATCAGCTATAATTTGTACTGATTATTTGCTTTTGACAATAAAGGTTGAAACATCCTTCCTGTCCCAATCAAATGCCTAATGGATTGTGTGTTTGTTTGGTTAAATGCTTGATTGTTCTTAATGTTTAAATTGTATTTCAATTTCATCATTGTTATATCAGTCAAGATACGTTGAGGAAGGTATCTTTGTATCGCAGGTCTATTGAGCGGAAGATCAAGTTGAAGATTGAGCGCAAGATCGAGCAGAGCTAGGATCAAATGTCGTTAATAAGGTATGTCTTCAATATCTTTGATCTCTTTCCCTTTATAGATGCTTATGTAATATGATCAATGTGTTTACCTGTCACCCTAGAAGTTGATAGTGTCTCTTTCCTCGCTATAAGGTAGAATTCCTAAACAACAAGTATGGATAGTCCTCATGCTTATCTATGTTATATGGATTATTATGTTAATAGTTGTATGCAGGATCGATGGCCTTCATGTGTTGTAAAACCCGACTTGTGATGAACCTTCTCTATCCTATCTATCTTCTCTATGCTCTATATTCTCTCATGGCTAGATGGTTGTAGATGGAAGCCATCATTTCTGAATTCTCTCATGGCTAGATGGCTATAGATGGCAGCAATCATTTATGATCTCTCTCATGGTTAGATGGTTGTAGAGGGAAGCCATCGTTTCTGATTAGTAAGGTGTTTAGATGCTTGTAAATAGTAGCCATCATTTTTTATTTGTAATGTGTTTAGATGGTTGTAAATGGAAACCACAAGATTTGATTTGTAATGTGTTTAGATGGTTGTAAATGACAACCATAAAATCTTGTTTGTATTAGTGATTGATGGCTGAAGGGGGGGAAGCCATGAATCTGATTTTTACTAGTGAGTGATGGCGGTAGGGGACAACCATGGGATTTGTTTTGATGGCTACAGATGGAAGCCTATGTCTTTGTGTCTCTAATGGTTTATGTGGTTTTTTTGTTAGTGTTGTTAATACTCACTATCTAACCACACAAATCAGCACAGACATAACCGAATTAGTAAGACATCCTCATATGAAAGATAAGTGAAAGGAAAATGGGATGATAATAATAATAATTAAGCACTCACAAATGTCTACAATCGAATACTTACATTCATGTTTTCAATAGCATCGCAATCCAACAACTATTATCAAGCACGTGAGCTAAACAATTGTACTCAACAATTACAATAATATTGGAAGTATCAATTATCATACTTTTATTCATAAACATTCATTGTTTACAAGTACAGCATATTTATTTTACATAGCACGTGCTTTAGGAAAGGATATTTTTGCATATGTTTGCATTACCTTGACTCAGCCTTTCCCTTGGGTTACATGGTGTCTTTGGCCTTGGTTTTAGGGCCGGGCACACCACACATTGCTATATTATTGTTGTCATTAGTGATATGATCATTTTTTGTAATTGTGCATTTTGTCCCCTATTGATATACCAAGAAGATCAAGTTTCTGGGATGATCACAAATTATTTCAAATAATAATGTGTAAAAGAGGTTGCCAACCCACTCATAGTGGAATTTTTATTCCTTCACTTTTCATCATTCCCAAGGCATGGCATTACTTGTTATCTATATTTTTATGTTATTTGGGTTATTTGGATCATAACATTTGGTATTAGAGAGAATGATCATTGGTTTGGTCTCTTCCAAACAACTCATTGTAGAATTGTTGCTCTACTGTTTAGTTGGAATATTGGATTGGTGTGGAACTTGTGGAATATAGCCTCTCTTGTTATAATTTAAAATTATAGTTTGCTATGATTTTTTCAATATAGACTATATAAGTTTGGGTTTTTTCTAAGTACCAAAACCTTTCTCAAAGCATGGGTTCTACAAAAAATATAATATATAAGAGATTAATAGGTCCAGTGGAAGTAACACGAGTCTCGTTGGAAAATTGAAAAATTAGTGTATCATGGGTCCAAATTTCATATCTCGACGTTTTATAGGCGAGGAGTGAACATCTGTACAATTTTACTCTTTTGAAATAGCGCAAAAATAACAGGGTCGAGTAATTCCACGATAAATTTCTTTTGGAAATTAAATTTGCATGGGACTAGTGGGACACTTAAAAGTATAAGTGATAATACATACGAACAAATTTCAATCAATCGAATATTAGAATTGGAATTGGTGAAGCTGTAACAAGTGCAAGGTTGGAAAGCAAAGCATACAAGAAATTAAAGCTATACAAGGTGTGCTAACTTTAAAATATCTTTACTTTTGGTTGGAATCTTATTTTGTGGTGATTCAAAAAGGGGTTAGAAAGAGGCAAAGGAAAATATATAGGTATTGATTTTGGTACAATTTAGGATAAGTTTCCAAAAAGAACCAATATCATGGGGATCAATAAGACTTTCCTTTTAGGACCAACAAAAATGGAAGAACCCACCAATTGGAAGATTATGCAAAAAGCATACCTGTTGATATAATATGCAACATGGAAGTATGAGTTATTCATATAGAAGCATTTGCAACTCATCACATGTTAAGGCAAATGCTTGTTTGAAGGATTGAGGCATGCGAGCCCATAGGTATCGGGCTGTCACATTACTATAATTGTTATATTGTTATTGTAAGTAGTGGTAGGCTCATTATTTGTAATTGTACCCTTCATCTCCTACACACATACATACACACAAAGTAGATATATTTTTAGGGATCGTCAATATTTTTTTGACACATAAGGCGTAAAGGAGTTTTCCCTCCTAAGGTGGGCCATTGTTATTCATTCACCTTTTATCACTATCAAAGCACGAAATTACTTGTTCTTTCTATTTTTATGTTATTTCAGTTATTTAGATCATAATATGTTATGCCTACATTTTAGACATTTCAGTTTGTTCACATATTCACCTTTGTGAAGAATATAATCACTTAGGCAAGTGCAATGTGATACATATTTAACACACAAGCTTTTCAACAATTGTTTTTCCTCTTTGTATTCACTGAGGACAAACTTATCAATTAGGAGTATCTTATCTTTGAATAACCTACAATTAATGAGCACTATAAATGTATATTGTCATTAAGCACACATGATATGTATATACTAGTCCAAAAAAAGGTCAAAATACTATTCCTACTATACTTACCCAATATAAATATTAATTAATTATTATTATTGTTTTTTGTTTTTTGGAACATTAAGAAAAATAAAAAAACGTTGAATGAAATGATATATGAAACATGTTCATAGGGATGTCCAACAAAGTGTACATAGAAATGCTCAAAGAGTTAAGAATAATTGAATCATGGGAAGATCTATACCAACAACAACATGCATTAAAATTATGTAATCATTACTTTTTTAATCTGCATTCAGTGAGTTTTATCGCATGAAAAACTCATTTTTAGTTGTTTTGTTTTTGTACGAAATAAAACAAAACAGAACGCATTCATCACATAGGATGGGACAATAAGGCATAAAAGGTTTGATCACAAAATTTACGAGGCATACTTTCATTTTCCTTAGTTAACATTTCATATTTGTTTTAATTTTTATATTTTAATTAATTTATAATGGTCCATGAATGTTCTCTACAAGGAAATCAGGTATAATGGAGAACCACCCAAGCATTTAATTGGCATTGGATTAAGTATGAGTTGTCAGTGTATGTTGGAATATCAAGGGTTAATTGAACAATGTGTAAGTAACTATGTTGTTTTACATCCCCTGATCTATATACAGTGGAACAACATCTTATCTAAAATGGATCAATATATACTTGGTCACCTATTAGGAGCTTTTGGGGTTAAAAGATTAGATGAATTGGCCTATAGGGCCCATTTTAGGGGTAGGTATCACTTTTTAGATTTGGGGTTGAAAGCCATCTGAAAAATTTGGAGGCCATTTTGAGGGCTTAAATGCCATTTTTTTTACTTAAACCTTTATTTGGTGAGAGGTTCCCGATTCAATACATTGAGACCTTTCCAATGGTCCAAAAATTGCCTCAAATGGAGCTCGTATTAAGAAGTTATGCATCCCACAAATTGACCTATCTAGGTTACCACCATGGTACCGAGTGGATTCCACGTCAGCTAGCATTTTTCACACATGTGGAGCTAGTCACATGTGGACCTTCAAGAACAGTCTAGAATGGCCAAAACCCTAATCCTAATCGGGAGTTGAGGCATGCAAAAGAAACCCTAAAATTAACCCTAGGAGGCTATCGGGTTATGTTAAAAATCGGACCCCTGGGAGAAGAAGGGGGTTCCATTATTTTGATATATTGTATTGTTCTATAGCTAAGCAAACATCATAGGGGTGGATATTAGAGTAGAACAAAGGAGACAGGAGATCTTGTAGTAGCCATTATGTCCACACAGTCATAGATAACACCACAGAGAGTACCATTTCCTTTGTATTTTCATTTTGATATAAAAATCAAGACATAGTCCTCATTTGTGGATGGATTTTTCCCGATAGTGGGTTTTCCTAGGGTATATATTGTGTTATTGTGTGGATTCTGTACTTATTTTCTCTAGTTTTTTCTTTCAGTTCCATTATATTCAGTATTTTATGGAATTAAATTAACACAATGAACTAAGTTGTAAGATCCATTGCGACGAACTGATCCAATGGAATATCCACAACAGTTTACGGATCATATTGGGATCAAATCAGTTTTTCCTTTTGTTTTTATGGATAATCATAGGATCCAATAGTTTGTGAAAAAAAAATTCTTCAAACCCTAGCAATGGAAGACAAGTCTATTCAAGGAGCGGTGTATGATTATGAGCAAGGATTTTCAAAACTGGAAATAAAAGTCGTTGATATCTCATGCAACATGTCAATCCTCGTGGCATCTTTGGAGAGAAAATTTGGACCTTTCGAAGATTTTGAATTCTCTAACTCAAATTTCAGATATGAGGGGAAATCAGAAGATAAAAGTGATCCAGAAAAGGAGCTAATGAAGTAGCCCGAGAGAGATTAATCGAGTCCCAGTACCAATATTCCTTCCCAGACTCTCTTTAAAGATGGAAACCAAAGTCGACATCAAGTCATACCAAGGTGAGATCGATGCTCTGAAACTCAATCATCAGTTGCAGTAGTTGGAGTTTTATTTTAGCATCCATCAAATAGCTGAGGATCAAAAGATCTCATTTGCTCGACTGAAGTTAGATGGCCATGCATTAACCTTGTGGGAAATTCACAAGGAAGCACCTAGGTTGTAGGGTGATCCGCCAGTAACTAAGTGGGGGGACTTTAAAACCCTCATCAAGTCCCAGTTCTATCCTATTGGATATGTAGAGGACTAGTGAATCCATTGGCATTACTTCAGACAAAGGTAGAGGTAGAATGTGTAGGAATACACTATCGAGTTTAGGAATATGGCTATCATATTGGGTATCTCACCCAAGAACCCAGATGTACTCCTCAAGTATTTAGGGGGGTTACATTTTCACATACGGAGGCATGTGATGCTCTTCCAGCCTAATTCAATTGATGAAGCCTATATATAATCATGCTACTTGGAAAACATAGGCCAGAAGAAAGGAAAACCAAGTGGTTCAAAGAAAAAAGAGAGACAAGATGCTACCAAGGAGGGTAAGCAGAAGTGGAAGGGAAATGAGAAGAAGACTACAGCCACAACACATTAGTGTAAGGATCCGAAAAACCACTGTAAACTTTATGATGTCAATGGTCACACTAAAGAAAAGTGTTGGAAGCTACATCCAGAGTTAAATCCCAAAAACCTAAGGAATGATGCCAAGAGGAAGAACCTTCTAGCCACAGAGTCAAGCGAGGAGTAAGAAAGTAGCTCAAATGTGGATGGGAATATTATATGTACCACAGTGCAGAAGGAGGTGAATATGAGTAGCCTTCAGCCTAAGGAAGATAAAGAGATGATGAAACTCTTCCACATCAAGATCCAGGTCAAGAAGAACAAGATCAATGCTCTATTTGATTATGGTTCACAGGAAAACCTCATAATAGATGATTTGGTACGTGAGCTTGAATTGGAAGTACATGATCATCCCAATTCCTGCCCATTGGGATGGGTAAATAAGGATTCATATCTCAAAGACAAAAAAAAATGTAAGATCAAGTTTTCCACAAGTGCAGAGTATGTTGATTAAGTGGAGGTAGATGTAGTACCCTGGATGTTTGTGGTGTAGTGTTCAAAATCCATTACATGTATATGAGGGATGCGATCTTCATGAGGAGAGCCAGCTAATACTGCTTGATAAAGGACATGGAACCCTTCATCATTAACACACACAAAGTTAAATAAAAAATATATCTAGTAAGTGCCAACCATGCGAAAAATCTGATCAGTTCAAGTAGGAAGTTTGTATTGCTTTTCTTAAGACAAAATTAGCAAGAAGGTGAATCAATAAAATTGAATGCATCCCTAGAGGGATGTAACAAAGAACAGAAACAACAACTGGAGAGCCTTTTGTAGGCATACAGATAATTGTTCTGGGGTCCTAAGGGGATACCTCCTAGGACAGAAGTGGAGCATGAGATACAATTATTTATATATTCTCCATCACCAAACATTGGACTATATAGACAGGTTTTCATAGAGGCTGGTGAAGTCAAGAAGTAGCTGCAACAATTGTTGGAGCAGGGCGTGATATGACCAAGCACCTCACCTTGTGGGTCACCTGTCATCATAGTACCCAAGAAGGATGGGACTTAGAGGATGTGACTCGACTACAAATCCTTGAACAATATCACACTCAAGAATTGGTACCCTTTGCACAAGATCAATGATCTATTGGACTAGTTGCAGCATGCCAAGTACTTCACCAAGTTCGATCTCAAATCGGGATACCACTAGGTGCAAGTGAAGGAAGAAGACACCTATAAGACTGCCTTCAAGAGTAATAAAGGTATATATGAATGGTTAGTAATTCTATTTGGTTTATGCAATGCACCAACTACATTTATGTGTTTGATGAATGGTGTACTGTGCCCTTTATTATATTTGTTTGTTATAGTATATCTAGATGGCATACTAGTTTATAGTGCTACCTGGGAAGAGCACATCTTACATCTCAAACAAGTGTTGGAGACTCTGAAAAAGCACCAGTTGCTAGCTAATTTGAAGAAATGAGAGTTATCCTTGTAGTGCTCGGTGTATTTGGGGTATGTTATTGCTGGAGGAGAACTCAAGATTGATCCCGCAAAGATGGAGTCCATCACTAAGTGGCCTACTCCTATAAATGAAATTGAGCCAATGAGATTTTTGGGGGTAATACAATACCTTTGAAAGTTCATAGCATCATTTTCAACTATGGTTGCACCCCTCCATGCCATAACAACCAACAACAAGGGGTTCTGGTGGGGGAAGAATCAAAAGAAATCCTTTGAAGAGCTCAAACAAAAGATCAATCAGGCACCAATTCTTTCATTGTCAAATTTGCAGAAGCCTTTCGAATTGGACATATGCAATTGGGTATGCCATGGGCATGGTTATGATGCAATGAGGAATGCCAGAATGTTATCATTATGAAATTTTTCATGGGGGAGACCTAAACTGCCCTGCCTACGATAAGGAACTCTATGCTCTGGTTCAAGTTGTTAAGAAGTGGAAGCATTATCTGATGGGTAAGGAAACCATCATTCACACTAATCACCAACCACTACAGTATTTGCAGGCCTGGAGTAATCTACAACAGACCAGGCATTATAAGTGGATAGGATTCTTACAACAATTCCATCTAATCATCAAGTATAAGAAGGACGATACAAGGAAGTTGGCAGACATGCTCTCAATTCCATCTACAACCATTATTACAGCTTTGGGGACTCTTATGCACACGGAACCTTTTACCCATGATGCATACAAGGAGTACACAGAAGATGAAGACTTCAAGAAGGTATTTCAATAATTGCAAGGCCAATTCCATGTAGAAGAAGGTGACAACAAAGCTGACTATCATCCCCATGATGAGTTACTCTACAAGTTGGACAAGCTCTATGTTCCTAAAGGCGAGAGATTGCAGCTTATAAGAGAGGCACACACCTCCAAAGTTGCAGGGAATTTTGGTGTAGAGAACACAGTTTCAAACTTACAGATGTATGTTTATTGGCCCGGAATCCAAGAATACGTAGCTCGGTTTATCAGAGGATGCATACTTTGTTATACAAGCAAAACCAAAAATTTGAAACAAGGTCTATACCTTCCCTTACATGTTCCTGCGAGACCATGGGAGAGCATCTCCATGGATTTTGTGGGGGGTCTTCCAACCACTAAGAAGGGACATGCCTATTTATTTATGGTAGTTGATATATTCAACAAGATGTGCATTCTTATGCCCTGTAAACAGAACATCAAAGGACAAGAAGTGGCAAACATATCTTTGAACATGTCTGGGTGCACATTGGGATACCAAGGAGCATCATCTCATATAGAGATGCCATATTTCTTAGTACATTTTGGACTACACTTTGAGAAAAGATGGACACTAAGTTCAAGAGGTCTACAACATTCCCTCTACAAACAAATGGGCAGAAAAAAGTAGTCAACAGGACTTTGGTACAACTTTTGAGGGGTTACAATTAGAAGCATTTGAAGACTTGGGATGAAAATTTGATCTACATCCAACACTCTTATAACAAATAAGTCCACACTTCCATTGGGAAGTCCCCTTTTGAAACCTGTTTTGGATACTTGCCACCTTCACCTCTAGATGTTGTTTATGCACAGCAAGGGGGAGTGAGGGAAGACACCAAAGATGAAGTAGCAAGAGCTGAAAATTTTATTGATAAGATTAGGCAGATCCATTTAGAAGTGCAGGAGGCATTAAAGAAGTCACGGGAAAAGTACAAGGTGAGACATGACCAACATAGGGTTGAGAAAACATTTAAGGCGGGAGACAAAGTATGGTTAGACCTGAATAAAGAAATATTATAGGGTCCTAGTAGGAAGATCAAAGCTCTGGGGTATGGCCATTTTGAGGTATTGGAGAAGGTGGGAGATAATGCATACAAACTCGGTCTACCCCCATACATGCACATTAAGTGGTGAATGTGGAAAATCTCTAGAACTCTATGAACTTTCCATGTTGGACCAGGAACCTGATCAGGTCTTACCTTCTATAAAGGACTTAGCACTATAGGCTCAATGCTATGAACATAAAAGCAAATAATTAATAATAAACATAATTAATTATTCTTAAGAATGAAAGGGCATGACCTTTCATTCACAATGCCCAAAGCCTTATTTAATAGGCGGGTTATCAACCATTGTAATCATCTTTTATCATATCATCAATACAAATATATTAATATTATGGCTTATTTGGTTTACCAAGTCTTTTAGTGAATTATTTGTGTGAAGGAACGGATTGTTCGCTTCATTTGGTATCAGAGCCCTTCTTGGGCATATATGGTTCAGGGCTTTGGCCTTCATCTCACATCGAGGTTTTTATCCTCACCTTGGCTCTTAGCCATTAATTCACGGGTTTCCCAATACTCTCCCATTCGCTGCATACTCACCAACCCCACTCCATTTACATCCACTCCTCCAAGCGTTCGTCCTCTCCCTCATTCTGTCCATTCTCTCGCACCACCTACTCAGCCATCCCCTCTACACTACCCTTCCTCCACTCCCCTCGCCGCCTTTCATCATGCCCTCCATCGTGCCCTCCTCCTACACCACTGCTCCCTCACGCCCAACACTTCCATCTTCTCCTCTACGCCCCTTCAACTCTCGCCTTTCTCCCTTCGTGGACACCTCTACACACGCCTGCGTACGCTCTGCCTTGCCCCACTCTCCAGCTCCTCCGCTCTTCCTACCCTCCCACCCACCTCTCCCTCCGCTCCAGCGTCCGTCCTCCCTCCACTTCCGCCATCCACTCTCATGCATGCACGCCTCCAACCCGCGCGCCTGCAACTCTGGCCACACTTCCATTCCCTCCCCTCACACGCTCCACCCCTCCTCTCTACTCCAATGCCATACTCCACTCCGCGCTGATCGCCCTTCCATCGCTGCACCCTTTCATCATCCCTCCCTTACTCCTACATGTCCAGCACACAACTTCCCATACGACCACCCATGCAAACTCCCATTCGCCTACGCCTTCACCCTTCACCGCTGCGCACTACCCCATACAGGGACGACTCCTCCACTACCCTACGGATTGCTCCCATTCCCTCACCACCTGTTCCTCTCGGCCAACCACGGCCTCCACAGCCTCCCAACATCCTCCGCCACCATCACGCCAGTCCTTCCTCCCGTCAGCCCTAACCACGCCACCTCCGCTGCGCCTCCCTCCCCACTTCAGTTGCTCCTCCAAGCCGCCCATCCCGCTCCACGTGCCCTACAAAACAAAATATATAATAATAATATTATCTATTATTATATCCCTAATAATCCCAAATTCAAAACAAAATAATAATATTATTATTGTTTATGTAATAATACATATTATTATTACAATTATTTAAAATAAAAAGGCTAATATTTTGGAGAAAAAAAATACAATAATAATTGTTATTACATTTCCAAAAAATTGAATAAAAAAAAAAACTATATAATATTGTATAATATTATTATTAATTTTTAATAATACTTATTATCAATATTTTTGATAGAAAAAAAAGCAAAAAAAAAGCCAAAGAGGAAGAAAGAAAGAAAAAAAAAGGAGGGTTATTTAACCTAATAAAGAAGATCAGCATTTCCTCAAAAAAAAGTCAAAGTCAAAGGAATCAAAAGAATTTGAGACTATCTATTGTCAAAGTCAAGACGATCTATCACTGAAGAATCAAAGAAAGATCATCAATCGCCGAAGAAGTCAAGACCATGGAAGTCGTTTTGCGATTACAAATAGAGACATTAGAAGCCAAGTTAAAACGTTATCGAAAAGACAACGAAGAATTGTGCGACATAAATAACAGTTCAAAAATAAGAATTGAATTACAAGAAAGGTACAATGAAATAAAAATCTCTGACCAAGAAAGGCGTATAGAAAAATTGTATGCGCAAATTGATGAATTAAAAGCCGAAAATGAATTCAATCAGAGGTTAGGAAATCAAGATATAAAGAAGGAAATAAATACTTACGAAGCAGAAATAATACGCTTGAACAAGATCCTTAATGACAAGGATGAAGAACTAAAGCAAATACGACATAATTTAGAAGATCAAGAATCAAAGGTCGACCAATGTCGACAACAGATAAAAGTTCTTCAACAACAAAATGACGACTTTAAAAAGGCACACAAACTGGAGATTGCAAAGAATAACAAAACACTATCCAACAATTCCGAAGAAATTTTCAGATTAAGAAATCATAACAAGACACTAGTCACAAAAATTAAGAAGTTGAAGAATAGTCAGAAGACAAAACAATCTACGTAAGACATTGAAGGAAAACTTCTAGACAAGCAGGAAGAAAATAGTTGTATCAGAAGTCATAATGAAGATCTTAAGGAACAACTTAAGCAGTCTAAAGATGACAGAAAATCGCAAGTCGAATTGATTAAGAAGTTTCAAAATGATAATAGGCAGTTAGAAAACAAGTTGGAAAAGATACAGAACGAAACCTTAAAACCTCAAGAGACGAAAATAAAACTTCTAGCTCAGATCAATGCTCAAAAGACGACACTCGTAAAAGAAAATGACAT
Organism: Larix kaempferi; assembly: GCA_027924585.1. NCBI lineage: Eukaryota > Viridiplantae > Streptophyta > Pinopsida > Pinales > Pinaceae > Larix > Larix kaempferi. The sequence continues at coordinate 15,816,638 of BSBM01000269.1, read as the reverse complement.
TGTGAAAATTCCCTATCGACACGCCAACCATAAAAACCAATATTCTAAAAAGTGGGAAATGCCGAAAGATAATGGTACTAATGTGATCAAAGCTCCTGACGACAGATCAGTAGGGAATCCCAGCAGTCAACAACAAATCAATTTGGGATGGATTGACCCATCCACATATCGGAATTTATGCTCTACACTTACCAGTTCATATTGACATGTTTCGTCAGCCACAACGTCACAAGGAACGATACGACAACATTATAAGGCTTTGAGGACAAAGCCTTTCTAAGAGAGTGGCAATGCTATGAACATAAAAGTAAATAATTAATAATAAACATAATTAATTATTCTTAAGAATGAAAGGGCATAACCTTTCATTCACAATGCCCAAAGCCTTATTTAATAGGCGGGTTATCAACCATTGTAATCATCTTTTATCATATCATCAATACAAATATATTAATATTATGGCTTATTTGGTTTACCAAGTCTTTTGGTGAATTATTTGTGTGAAGGAACGGATTGTTCACTTCACTCAAGCAGATTTAGTGGAATAATTCTAGAACTAATAGATGACAGTATGAACTTTGGCAGGTGGGGTTGAAAGGACAACTTCTAGGCAAGGCTAAATGGTACTCCAAGGAAAAGGTAGAGGACAAATTTTCTCACCTCATTAAGTAAAATATTTTGGGGGCCAGAGCCTCCCAAAATGGGGAGGTGTGATCCTAAATAGATCAAGATATAATTTGTCACCTATTCAGATCTTTCGAGATCAAAAGATTGGATGAATTGGCTTGTAGGTCCCATTTTGGGGGTAGGTCTCACTTTTTAGATTTGGGGTCGAAAACCGTCTGAGAACTTTTGAGGCCATTTTGAGGGTTTAAATGACACTTTTATTTTCTCAAGCCTTACTTTAGAGGAAGATTCCATATTCTACACAACCGAAACGTTTCCAATGATAAAAAAAATCGCCTTAAACAAAGTTTGTATGAAGAACTTATGCATCCTGCAAATTGACCTATCCAGTTGACCACCATGGTACCGAGTGGATTCTATGTTAGCTCTCATTTTTCATAGATACAGATTTAGTCACGTGTGGACCTTCAAGAACATTCTAGAAGGACCACAACCCTAACCTTAATCAAGAGTTTAGGCATGCAAAAAAACCCTAAAAGTAACCCTAGGCAGCTATCGGGCTATGTTAAATATAAGGCCGCTAAGAGAAGAAGGGGGTTCCATTATTTTGATGTATTTTATTGTTCCATAGCCGAGAAAACATCACAAGAGTGGATATTATAGTAAAACATAGGAGATGGGAGATCCTATAGTAGCCATTATAGTCGCGGAGTCATAGGTAACTCCATAAAGAGTACCATTTCCTTTGTGTTTGCATTTGATATAAAGAGCAAAGCATAGTCCTCATTTGTGGCTCTGTTTTTATCCATACTGGGTTTTCCCAGGGTATATATTGTGTTAATGTGTGGATTGTGTAATTATTTGATCTATTTTTCTCTTCCAGTTCCATTATATTCAGTATTTTATGGAATTAAATTAACACAATGAACTAAGTTGTAAGATTTGTTGTGATGAACTGATCTAGTGGAATATCCATGACAGTTTACAGATCAACATCAAACATTTAATCATATCTAAACTTTGTCAAGGCATATAAAACTCACATGAAACAAAGTATGGAGTGGATCCAACAAGGATATGTTACAAGAAGCCATGACATGTACTAAAGATACAATCATTCAGAGAAGTTCAATATAATACGTACTGAACATACAACATTTTTCAATAGTTGTTTTACCTCTTCGCATATACTAGGGATAAAATTATCAATTGGAAATATCCTATCTTTGAGTAACCTACAATTAATGAGCAACACAAATTTACATTGTCATTAAACACACATGGTATGTATAAACTAGTCCAAAAATTATCAAATTAGTATTCCTACTATATTTACCCCATAGAAATATTACTTGGATATCATTATTATTTTTGTTTCTTAAGACGATTAAGAAAATTAAAAAAAAGAAAAGAAAATGAGATGATATGTGAAACCTGTTGATAGGGATGTCCAGTAGAGTGTACAAGGAAATGGTTGAAGAAACAAGAAGAGTTATACCAATAACAACATGCATCAAAATTATGTAATCATTGTTTTTTTGTGTATTGAACGAGTTTTATTGCAAAAAATACTCATTTTGAACATTTTGTTGTAGGTAAGAAAACAAAATGGAACACATTCATCTCATAGAATGAGACAATAAGGCATAAAAGGGTTGATGACAAAATTTATGAGGAGTACTTGTCTTTTCCTTAGTTAACATTTCATATTTGTATTATTTTTTATATTTTAATTAATTCACAATGGTCCATTGATGTTTCCCACAAGGTGCTTATGTACCAAGATGAGCCATCCAAACATTTTGATTGCCATTAGATTAAGTAAGGTTTTTTTGTAAATGTTGGAATATCAAGGGTTAATTGAGCAATGTGTAAGTAGCTATGTTGTTTTACGTCTTGTAATTTATAAATATTGGAGAAACATGAATTTTTTTATTATATCTAAATTTTTTCATGGTGTATAAAACTTACAAGAAACGAAGTATAGAGAGGAGCCCACAACGGATATGTTGCAAAAAGGGATGATATGTTCTTAACACACAACCATTCATACAAACACAATATGAAACACACTAAACACACAACCTTTTCAATAGTTGGTTTACCTCTTTGCATCTAAATGTAAAAATTCCAAACCCTGTGTGACTATTATCCTTATCTTCTCTATTAAACAAGTATGCTATTTAATTACATAAATACAATTCTTCATATAGAAGCAACCACGTAATAACTACAAAGTAAATAGCAAAAGCATAAAACATGATTACACACACAAGGAAATTTTCCTTCAAATCAACTTATTATTTATCTAATTAAAGTTTACAATGAAACCTCCCCAATCTGCTTAAAACCAACAATTGCATTGTAATTAAATCACCCTTGAACTAAATTACTAGGCTTGCTAAGAAGGTATGGCCCACATAGGAAAAGGAACAATAGTTGTATGGGTTGTTTTATAGCTACTATACGGATATGTACTAACTATATAAGTTTTTTCCTATGAATTGTGCTTCTACTTGCTTACTGTTAGTTCATCCTCTTCCTTCTGTCAATACTTTCTCTCTTCTGGTCGCTTAACCTACTAATTTGTTCAACTATCTGATAACAAAACTATGTCTAAACACTCTATATTAACCTGCATTTATACTTGAGCTAAAACCCTAATCTACCAAAAGATTAATCTCATAGTGAAATGTATAATTGAGATTAATCTAAATCATTGATCTTTAAATAAACTTTATCAAACTAAATCAACTAAATATAAAACTTTCTTTGTATTCCTAGAGTGAATTACAAAATACAATTAGCTTTTAGTATTTCCAATATATTCACATTAAACGTGTGTGGAAGTTCCTATCCTCACTACATTATTCAACATGGTACCGTATGGACTGTACTTTGATCTACTTGTTGTTGGTCGATCATCTTCCTTATGTCACTACTTTCTCTCCTCTAGTCACTTAACTTGCTTGATTGTTCAACTATATGACAACAAAATTGTGTATAAACACTCGATATTGACCTACCTTTATACTTGAGTTGAACCCCTAATCTACCCAAACCCTAATAACAAAGAGAGAGATGCAAGATTGAGACTAATCTAAATCACTAATGTCTGAATACACTTTATTAGGCTCAATTTTTTTTAACAAAAACGGTTAATTTTTATTTGAGAAAACTCGGTTGGGCTTACGCCTAATCAACTCATCTTACAAAGGCCAAAATGCTCAAAATTCAGAGCTGCCAGCTTACAGTATAGGAGACCATAGAGGAGCTTCATCATTCTGAATCAATTCTGCTAAGGCTAAAAGACAACCCACATTGGCCCTAATATCAGCTTCCTGATTTAGACTCTGAAGAATGTGGAAAAAGGAGGTTGAGTTGAAATTTTGCAACAATTTCCGAACTCATTGCAAGGTCTTATTTAGCACCGCATTATTGAAATGATCTTCAGTATTTAAGAGTTTTATTAGGATTTCCGAATTGCCAAAAATTTGAATATCTTGATCTCCGTTTCCATGTGCTATTGTTTTTTTTCCAATTCAATTTACTGATCAGGAGAAGGGCTTCCCCTTCAATTTTAGTCTCTTGGAGCATGAGGATCTCAGGAAACTCAGATTTCACAAGTTTTTTTACAGCTTCAGCTTTTAAGGGATTCCCCAAGCCTCGGCAATTCCAAGAGACTAGATGCATTATTTGCTGGCTGGTGAGGGGGCAGCTCCTCCCTTGGGAGATTTGTTTCTGGTGTTTATGTCGATGGACATCTCGATCGTTGGCTGACTTCCTTTCATTTTTTTCCTCTCCGCTTCTTCTTCCCTTGTCTCCCTATGAGACTTTCTCCCAACTCTTTTCGATGGCCTCTCAAAGGTCTCATCTTCCGAGGAGCCGAAAATATCTGGTGACTTCTTTCTTATCATTTCAGCATAGGAGAGAGGGCTTGCAGCTCCAATAGGGGATCCATCCTGTAGAGAGGCAATTTCTTCCAAGTTTTTATCGTCAGCTGTTGAATTGGGCTGTTGTTAAACCTCTTCTACAACTGATGCTGAAGGTTCCTCTGGAATTCTGAGTTTTTCAAATGGATTTTTAGATGTCTCCATCCTTGGTGGTCCTGAGCTCCCTTCACCTTGTAGCTGAACAGAGGGTGGGACTTCATTCCCCATAGACTTTCCTTTGCCTTTGGATCTGTTAGCTTGTTTTGCTGCAATCGGTTTATGAGTTGGGATCCATTGATTTCCCTTAGCATTCTCGACCTCCTCCTCTCCCTTCTTTTTGCAATGCCTGGAAAAATTCCAATACCTGTGGCAGTATTGGCATTTAAATGGAAGTTGCTCGTAGTCTAACTCTTGTATATAAGACCAATCCGCCACCGTGAGTTTTATTGCTTCATGCAGCCCTACTTTCAAATCCACCTCCACACAAATTATGGCACAGGTATACTGGTCCTTCCTCTCTTCCCTATCAACGTATTTCTTGAGTTTATTGCCTATGGCTTCCAAAGATTTAGGATTCCAGCAGTGCAGGGGTAGGTGAGGTAAGCAGACCCAGATTGGGACAGTCGAGGGCACATCTTGCGTTGGATCAAAGTCCGGTGTCCATTTATTCAAATACAGTTCCTGAGGGCCCATGAAGTATGGTCCATTCCTAAAAATTAGATTCTTGTCCTCTACATTGTCAAAGAAAAAAACAAAGAAGCCCTTACCCACTAAATGACTGTTGATGCCATCTTGGGCCAATGATTTCCAGTTTCGTTGCACCCAGTTGTCAACTGCGTTAGGCAAAGGCCAGAGGCCGGTGAAATGCCCTATGAGTCCTCTTTCTGCAAGGTTCAACGTTGATCTGCACGGGTCTTCAGACGATAGGTCAACTGTGGGGATGTTGGCCATGCATTTCACGAATTTCTATTGTTGCTCACTCGGAGGGCGTTTCCCATAGGCAGCCACCAGCTTCTTGAACGTTGCGATCTCGGGCAGGGGAGGGAAGGCCTCGGGGCCCCCTCTAGCATCCATTGCACTTTGGATCAGCACGCTTCCTCTTCACAATACTCAGCTCTCAATTGGAAAATCAATAAGGGTTTCAGTGAGATTTCTTGGAGTGTAACTCACGCGGTTTGGAGCTTCATAATTGAGTACTTCTTCCCATGTCTTCATGTCACTTTATTAGGCTTAATTAGATAATAATACGACTTTCACTTTATTCCTGAAGTGAATTATAAAGTAGAATTAACTCGACCTACTTATGGGATGTTCACACTGAACCTGTGTAGAATCTTTTGTCCAAGCTACATTCTTCAACACTTCCTCTTTGCGAGGAAGGAAAACTACACCAAACAAAGTTTGCCTCTAAGTGCTTCAAACTTTCCTTTTGCTAATGGCTTCATAAAAATATCAACAACTTGATGATCTATGGGTACATAGTGGAGCTTTATCACTCCCTTCTAAATCATGTCTCGAATTAAGTGATATATGATCTCGATGTTCTTGGACCTGTCATGAAACATAGGATTCTCAAATAGTTTGATACAACTCTCTATGAATTTGAGTATGTTATGCAATATCATCTTCGTATTGATGTTCTCCTTTTGTAAACGATAATCATAGCATCAAACAACTCCTTTGTCATATTCCTATTACATATACAAAGGATCAAATGATCCTCTGCAATTCCCATGATCATCCATTGGGATTTCACGTCTTTCTTCCTGTGAATTGCCAAAGCCCGTGGATCTCTTGGTAGGGTCACTAGAATTTGGACAATATCCCATAAATCATTCTCTTCCAATATAAGAGTTATCTTGACTTTCCATGATAGTAAATTTGGTGTGCCTTCCAATATGTCCTCGAACTCGAGGCTAGTTGATTCCATCTCTAAACTCTAACACTCAAAATCCTAAATCTAATAAGAACTACCTTTGAAATCCTTTAACTGTTGGTCTTGGTTCCTCACAGTTGATCTACTTTTGTAAACTCTTATGATCCTCTCAACCAAAGAAGCTCTGATACCATGTAAACATTCCAAACCTTAGGTGACTCTTGTCCTTACGTTCTCAATAAAACAAGTCTATTATCTAATTGCATAAATATATTAAAACTATCATCCAAGAATTCCACAGTGGTCATTTTTACTGTCAACATTTCGAACCTAATCGGGGTTCCCTTCAAGACAATAAGACAAACTCTAGAGTAGTGGATCTTGTAGTATTAATATGCTTATTTTTCTCTCTTTTGCAGGTTCATTGCAAGGGATTTGGTTAACGCCAACTCCCTTTATTCATGAGGGATCTCCTATTTAACACAACAAATTTGTGAACCCTAAAATACTAAAATACCCAAAACTTAAATGCAAATTCTATTAAATATCCTAATTCTAAAAATAATACTTTAATTAAAATCACATAAAAAGATTTTTCAATAATAAATAATCTTAACCATGGTACATTGATCATGCTAATAATGATAAACAAAATCTATAATGATACTAATATATAATAATCCTAATACCATATCGTCATGAAAATAAGCATATTAATACGACAAGATCGACTACTCTAGAATTTGTCTTATCGTCCTGAAGGTCAACCCTGACTAGGGTTCGAAGCGTTAACATTAAAAATGACCACACGCGGAATTCTCGGATGATATTTTAATAATAAACCACTGCAGAGAAATATTAGAAACGAGATGCATAAATATAATTGTTCACATAGCAACAACCACACAATAGCTGGAAAGTAAATATCATAAGCATAATTAACAATTACACACCTAGGGAATTCTTCCTTTAAATTAACTTATCATTTATCTAGTCAAAGATTACAAGACAACCTCCAAAGTATGCTTAAAACTAGTAGTTGCATAGTAAATATATCACCCTTGAACTAAGTTGTAAGGCATGTTGAGAAGGTAAAACATGCACAATAAAAGGAACAATAGCTATATCGACTATTGTATGTCTATTGTACAAACCCATACATACTATGATATGGTTATTGTATGGATCTATACGTACTGTACATATATCTATTGTATGGACTATACTTCGACCTATTTGCTATTGGTTGACCCTCTTCCCTTTTCCACTTCTTTCTCTCCTTCAATCGCTTGACTTGCTCAATTGTTTGACTGTTGACAAAAAAAAACACTCTAAATACTATATCTTGACCTGTATTTATACTTGAGGTTAACCCATGATCTACCAAATCCATAATCTTGCAATGAGATGTATGTTTGAGATTAATCTAAATCATTAGTGTATTACACTTTATTAGAGTCGATAAATTAAATGTAATACTTTCACTTTAATCCTAAAATTAATTACAAATAGAATTACTCGAACTACTTCTAAAACATTCACATTGAGCTTGTGCAGAAGTTCATGTCTAAGCTACATTCTTCAAGGCTACCAAGGATAAAATTATCAATTAAAGTATCTTGCCTTTGAATAACCTACAATTAACGACCAATCCGAATCTACATTGTCATTACGCATGCATGATATGTATATACTAGTCAAAAAAATTACCCAAAAAATTCTTATATTCATATTTTCCCCATAGAAATATTGATCAATTTCTATTGTTCTTTTTGTTTTGTAGGAAGATTGAGAAAATTCAAAACGTTGAGTGAGATGATATACGAAACATGATGATAGGGATATTTAACAAAGTATACAAGGAAATGGCCAATGAATCAAGAATAACTGAGTCATGGGAAGCGCCATACCAACAACAACTTGCATGAATATTATGCAATCATTGCTTTTTTTATATGTGTATTCAAAGCGTTTTGTTGCACGAAATACTCATTCTGTTTGTCATCATGGGAAATAAAACAAACTAGAATCAATTGATCACATAGGACATGGCAATAATGTGTAAAAGGATTGATCAGAAACTTTACGAGGAGTACTTGCATTTTCCTTAGTTAACATTTCATATTTTAATTAATTTACAGTGGTCCATGGATGTTTTCTACAATGTGCTCACATACAAAGAAGAGCCATTTGAACATTTGATTAACATAGGATTGAGTATGGTCTCTTAGTGTATGTTGGAATATCAAGGGTTAATTAAACAATGTGTAAGTAGCTATGTTGTTTTGCATATTCCCTCATTTTATAAATATTGGAACAACATGAACCTTTTAATCATATATAAACTATGTCATGGCATATAATATTTGCAGGAAACAAAGTATTGAGTGGATCCAACAAAGGGTATGATGCAAGAAGGAATGAAGCATGACTTCGAAAGAATGTGTATTGTTCATGAAGCATTCATTGTTATGGTAAGTTTATCAATTGATGCAATTGTGTATATTATACTGTAAATGTTGATATACTCAATTACACTCTATTTCTACATTTGAATATGGAAGAGGAATAGGCCAATAAAAATAAGGGTAATTAATAAAACATTGGAAATAACCCATACACAAAGTCTCTACAAGTGGTGAAGAAACAAGGCATGCAAGCAACCCATGTACTGATAACAAACAATTAATATAATTGAATGTTACAAGTTTTGTATTTCATAATGTTTGTTTATAAATAATAGAGATTTTGTTTAATGTGGACCTTTATATTGCCCATTTTGTATGATGGCAAATTACCAATAATTGTTCCAATATTTTTTTGTCATTTTGCTTATTTCAAACCTTTAAGTTATCACATTTTTATGATGAAGGGTCCCTTATTCTTGTATAATACAATGGGTTTCTCATCTTATTGCAATGTACATTATTATAATAATAGTAGTAGTAATATGGGGTGGCAAGTGCAGGGGTATTCTCTTGGATCCCAAAGAAAATATGGAAGTTACTTTTGCACAGAGAATGGACTTGGTGATAAACAATCAAGCTGAGTGGTATGATTTGGTCATGGGCATGGCGTTTATAATTCTATCAAGATCCAAAAAGTCTCAATCCACAAAGAATCCCTTACAGTTATCAATCAAGCAAGGAAAATGATCTCTGAGGAAGAAACTATCATTAGTAGAGTTCAACGGAGGATTGTTGAAAACCTCAAGCAGATAAAGGAGGCCAACCGCTTACATATTATAAGCCACAACAATATAATCACCAACAAATTAGCCAACAATGTTGTTTCCTTGGATAGGGGGGTGCACATAAAAAATGGGGGACAACTAATACATTGGTGGCTCCCCTAAGGTTAGATATTTATTGAATTTGAAGGAGGTCACTTCAATCAATAAAGTAACGAATATGTATCTCTTGGCATGCATTACATTTGGCGATATCTCTTGGGTATGAACCCTTGCTCAATATTTTTACCAAGCAAGGCAGATTTGCTCCTTCGCGGCTCCCTCTTTCTCTTTGTCTCTTCAATGGAGGTATATTTCTTTATGGAGTATCGCTTATGCTTAGCTCATGCTAATGTATATCTCTGTTAAGAGATATCCGATGTGCAAGACACTTTGGAAAATGAAGAGTTGTTGTGTCTTGTGGGTGAACTTCATGAAGTCATACTCCGGGATTTTGGCAGTCTTTGGAAGGTAAGGGATTTGCTTTTCTTTCTTCGGGGTTGGTTTCTTGTTTTGATTCTAACCAAGCATCGAGTGAAGAACATGAGGTAGATAGTTTATCACTCTATTGTTTCGTGTATGGGTCTAGTTTTGTTCCTAGGGCTAAGAATTGGTGCCGAGTTGGGGATTTGTGGTTCTTGAAGCCATCTACAAGGCTGAGTACGACGTGCCCTTAAAACTAGGGAGCAAGTTGAGGGGAAGCACAAAGGGACACGAGGGAGCTCAAAATAATGATGAGAAGGCTTAATTCGCAAACAAAAGGCCTGAAAGGAACAATTCATCAAATTTCTTACCATACTGCACATTACGCTGCCAAGCATGATGACTTGGAGAAAAGAGTTGAAGAACATGGGGCAAATTGAAAATTGATCAATGTTACAATAATGCACTTCGGTATGTTGTTGGGTTTAACTTATGGGAGTCAATATCATAATAAAATGCATTTCAGTACTAAGCTAATGGAGGAGGATTATGTTCAACAAAACACAATGGCAAATTTGGAAATGCCAAGTTCTCGGGGCCCACCGAATGAGGAACAACAATTAGATGAAGCATACAACAACCATGTCTTTCACTAAATTTATTTTTACATGTATTTTTTTTGCATAGTTTTGTTAGGGCGGTTCGTTAGAATATATAATTTCATGTTCTTTATGAAGAATGTCAATACAACTATAGTTTTACTAGCTGAGGAATTTTTTTGTGTTGTAGCTCTATTAGGACTAGAGTAATTTCAAGGAAACAATGGGATTGTATGTATATCTCTAGCTATATTCCTCAACCTTTTAATATAAAATCTTTACTCGTTCTTGTTAAAAAGAAAAAGAAAAAACAACATTAGTAATAATAATATATTTTAAAGAACGAAGTTAGGAAAACACCAAATTGATGTATGCGACCCCCTTGTTTGTGGGACAACATAACCCCAGCATACAACAATTTGACTGCTTAAGTCTATGGGGGTGTACATACCCTACCCCCCTCTAGATTTGAACTTGTGACCTCCTCATAGTAAAGACATGTTTTTATCCATTAGGGTTGTTGAATTTGTAAAATGTTATGTGTATATTACAAATATGCATGATTGCATTATCACATTGAACAAAATCTATAAGCAATTGATAAGTTTATTTAAATGATGCAATACACTAAAGTATTGATTGTATGCAAATGCATTATTTAAGATATAAAAATCAATATTATTATAAAAATGATTTAATTTTTTTATTAGATTTGAAATTTTATAAAAAATGAGAAAAAAGGAGTTGCATTTCCATACTTGAAAATATATTAAATACTAAGCAAGGAATTCTAGCATTGAGACACATCAATGCTTTTAATTACATGTATGCAACAATGTCATTTCATCATTGGTGAGACGATGCATGCTCAATATTTAAGCATTAGTTTGCATAAGATTTTGTAATGTACATAAGGACGATAATACAGGGAACCTATGAGGTACCTAAGGGGGATAATGAAAGAAATGTGATCATAATCATGAAAAATGTCCACTATGTAGTTAGAGGAAATAATATAATAATAAGGGGTGGTTGGCATAGATCCCTGTGAATACTCATGTGTATTTAATATGTGATAACTAAGAGGTGCCCAAGGGGATCAATGAATGTAATGTGGCCATAATCATGGAACAGTTCCTCTACGTAGTTAGAGGAAATAACATAAGGGTAATTGGCATAGATCAATAGGAATACTTATGTGTATTTTCTATGGGGTACCTAGGAGGTAACAAAGTGTTATAATGAATGAATGTGGCCATAATCATGGAGTAGGTCTAATATTTAGTTAGAGGAAATAATATATTAATAAGGATTTGTTGAGATAGACCCCTAGGAATACACATGAGAAAGTATAAATACACATGAGTATTCCCAGGGGTCTATGCCATTTACCCCTTGATATTATATTATTTCATATAACTCATAGTGGATATATTCCATGATTATGGTCACGTTACATTCATTACCCCATGGGTATCATGTTTTTTTTTGTAAGTTGTAGAGAGAATTTATATTAACATACCCAAAAATTTGTTGGCACAAGATAATCAGGAGGTCTGAGAGCCCTCTGTGGCTTCTCATAGAACAAAAAACTCAAGCTGAGACCATGGGAAACCTGCCCATACATAGGATGATAAACCTGTCGCTCAAAGGAGTATTGTCCATACATGAAATTACAAAAGACTACCAGTAAAGCTAAACATAGACTATTATAAAATTGAGGTTGAAACGACTTCTTGCTTGAGCATTGACCCTTAGACAAAATAGCAGATAGACCCAAAACAAAATTCCAATCAATGTTTTTGGTGACATAAAGCAAGAGGAAAGAAACATAATTACTTTGAGTTGCAGGTGGTGTTTGCCTCATCGAGCTTCTCCTCAATAATAGGGCATCCATAATCTTTGGAGCTTGAAGAGTTGTCATTGGTGACCTTAGAAGGAAACGACTCTGTTTTCCTGAAGGAGTCGACATTCACAGGACTTGTTCACTCCACATGTTTGCGCTTGTGACCGCTGGTAGATGCCACATTAGTGTTAAATTCAGGCTGCTTAGAATCCTTATCAAGCTGAGTGTCATTGTGCTCCAATGGCTTGGAGACCTGGGAAGAAGCTGGAGAAGAGGAAGAATTCCTAGATGGAGTCAGGGAAGGAGGATGAGGGGGATTATTCCCCCGAGGAGGCTCCTGAGAGTGCAGAAGAATGTGTGCAAGCAAATTCTTCATCTTCCAAAAGTGTCTGTGCCTAACCCATGTCCTCTAATTGACCATTTGTTGTAGCACCAATTCCTCCTCCCAATCATCTAACATAGTTCTTAGGTGCCCAGGGATAGAAATATCATAGCCATTGATTGGCATTGTCCCCGCCTCGACCACGATTTCCCAAGTTACTATGGTCACTACTACCATGAAAGGGGGTAGCACAGAGCCGCCGAGACATATTCCTTGACTGTACAAGAAACCAAAAATCCCTGCTCTCCATAGAATGGAGCCAGGAAGGTGTAGAGAGTGGCCTGAGTGCACGAAAAACAAAAAAAGCTAAGTCTTCGAGCTAGAGAGCTAGACCCATGAACACAACAAACGATCGTCTGAATGCAGCGGAAGAACCCCACACCAGTATTACAGTCACTCAACGCTCATATATGGAAATAATTCATGTCAAGAAGCTTTAAATCAACGCCTGTGGAGGCCATTAATTCACCAGATGGAGGAATGATAGCCATGGTACAGTAGCCAGCTCTGCAGAGATCTCGAATGACTGTCATCATTGAGGTCGCTCACATTGTGAGTGAATCCTATTTAATGTGCATGGCAAGGAGTTTGAGGGGATGCCACATGGTGGGAGGAAGTGGCCTCCATGGTTGTCTCCTCACGCGCCATAGGAGCTGGCAAATCTCTCGCATCTGAGGATGGGTATCTCATGTTATCCTCCCTACGTACAATATATATTTTAGGATGCACTAGTGCACCTTACATGTATGTATGCATCGATGCTCTTTGCATGTATGCAAGCACGAGTGTAATTTATAAAATACAAGTATCAATTTGGGTAATGTGTATATCAATGTGTTTTCAATTAATGGATGACACCATTATTGTTGTTATTGTTATCATTACTATAATTTGTGATTTGCAAGAAAATATACTGCATTGATTCTTAGCAATATATATATATATGCATTGATTCTTTATATTATATAAGATGCGGATGAGCACCTTGAATAGTAGTGCACCAAGTGCCATGAATAAAACTTTGCTAAAACCTCTGACTACCTATATTTTTTTTAGCTATAATAAACCTCCTCCATAACCTATGCAAAAAACTCTAGTTTCTTTAGTAAAGGTTTTCACGAAGTTTTGTTTTAATAATTTTGTGCAATTCTTTAACACTAAAAATATTCACTAAAACCTCCATAAAACTTGTTTTCCTTGCAATGTTGTCATCTTTAACATGCTTGATACGCAACACAAACAACGAATTTTATGAATGTTTATCAAAGTAAATAACTCAAGGTAAGGTTTTGCGAGAACTAAAGTGTAAAAGCGAGATAAGGTGAATGAAAATGCCATGACAAAATATTTGACCATCCACCATCAAAATTGTCATCAAACAACCAATTGGCCACACCATAAAAGACTAAAAGTGCATAATATACAAAACAAAGTTGGAGCTAGAACCAAACAAACTTATACAAAAATCAAGGGAGAGCTAGGTCATGAAATTAAGGCTTAAACATAATAATAATAATAATAATAAAAGGTAGGCTTCAGTCATATTGTTACAACAATGGTATATTTTTTTTCTTTCCAAACTAATAAGATTGCACCCATAGAAACAAATCTAAACAACTCAAAAGTTATTGAAGGAAGATCAAAACAAAGATTGGTGGTGAACATAGAATGCTCATTGCATGTAATAACAAAACCTATGTATTTGCTTTAACAAACTATAACCATGGATTTGGAGCCCATGTATTTCCTTTGATAAATTATAACATTAAACATTGGATCTTGGTTAAAGTGGGTACAATGAACAATGATTTGAAGAAACAACATGTGAGAACCTAGGAGGCTCAAGTAATAGTGACTTCCGACATGTAGTTCCCAAGCATTAGGGACATGAACTACACGACAACGTATTTAATCCACAATGGGGAACACATGTTTAAACGCAAAAAAGAATACAACCCAAATAGAGAACTAAACTTTGATACAGCCTTGTATTTTTCCACCAATGATGCCACTTCATATCGAACACATCATATAGATACGTATAGCACTCAAGCTATTTCAAACTCTATCTTCTACCAACAAAAGTGAATCTTTGCGATCATGATTCCATTCTCGAGTCTATATCAAATAACAAACTACGCTGAAGATGTCAAAATCATACAAGCACGCAACACAATTTACACGCCTTCACCAAGAAGCAAACCAATCAAACAAGAAGTAAAGTATAGATAATGAAATTAAGAGTTAAATATTAAAAAACAACCCACACGTTAATCATCTTGTTATGAGATTGGAATTTTTTTTCTAGAAAAAGCAAACACCCCTGCGAGTACTTGAAACACAAGCCTTTGTAATTCAAAAGACTCTGAAGATAATGAAACTACCACTAAATCCATGGTTTGCAATGTCAACACAAAATATGTAAAGACTTTCCTACAAGCATGCATGTCACTCAAAGAAAGGACCTTGAATGAAGTATGTGTAATTATAGAAATATTGAATCGAGCACAACCTCCCACACACACTAATATAGGATTGTTTCAAGCCATTGTTATATAGGAAACAAACAAACTACAACATCATATTTTCAAACTTCTCTTCGCATTGGCCAAGAAATAAAATAATTTATCTTTCCATTACAACCTGGAGCATGCTCTCTATTGATGCAAACATAATGCCCATATATAACAAGCAACAAAATAGGAACAAGCAAACACTTCAATAATGCATCCACGCTAATCTATTAGCCATGCATATGATGTAAGAAATACAAAACAAAAACCCATTCTTTTGTATTTCCTTCATGAAAACGTGTTCTGCAGCCTGCTACAAGCAATCTGAAGCTTGTTGCCCTCCATTTGCGGCCAGGGCTCGACCCTCGAGCTCCACGCTCCCTCAATGGCCTCGAGAGGAGACTCCGGCCCTCCCCCCCTGACCTGTGCGTCTTTATGAAGTTGATCTCAACTCAAGGGAAAAAGACTCTGTCAGCCTCCCAACATAAGTTTGTGAAAAAACTTGTCGAGATACCCACCATAGCGCTGCTAATAGAGCAACCCTACAAGACATCTCTTAATCTGTCGGAACGAGGATTGATTGGCCAATTCACAAGCTTGTGGCCCTCTCCGAAAACCACTGAAATATGGGTACAGAAAAATTGGAGACCTTTGATCTCAGAAGAAGTAAAATCTTACTCCCTAGGAAAGGGCTTCTTCGCATTCGTCTTTGAAAGCAAACAAGATCATGAGTGAATATTCAGGAATGGTCCATACTTCATGGGGCCGCAAGGGCTTTATACCAATAAATGGAATCCAGATTTTGACCCATCCCAAGATATCCCATCTGCAGTCCCAGTTTGGGTGAGACTTCTGCATCTACCCCTCCACTGCTGGAACCCATAATCACTAGAATCTATCAGGAATACCCTTGGAAAATACATAGATAAAGCAGATCGAAAAGATCAATTCTCATGTGCAAGAATTTGCGTTGAAGTAGATCTAGAACATGGACTCCCAGAAGCTATAAAACTCACTGTGGCAGATTGGTCTCACATTCAGGAATTAGATTACGAACAAATCCCATTTAAATGCAAGTATTTCCATGAATATGGGAATTTTGCTCGATCTTGCAAGAAGAAGCCCGCATATCCGGAGGCAGGAGGGAAAAAAGAAAAATGGACAGCTATTAAAAAAACCTATCTCCAAATAGGGAACAAAAGCCCTACCAAAAGGCCAAAGTTTAAGGAAAGCAGACAATCAACATAAAAAATCTCTGGTTACTAACAATGGGAATAGATTCAAAGCTCTTGAAATTCCAGAAACCCAGGAAATCTCCAAAGCCCCGGAAGAAGGAGAAATCCCTGAACAACAAGAATCTCAGGAAGCCCCCCAAATCTAAGAAGACCCGAAAGAACTCCAACCCCAAGCCCCAAAAGACCTAATTCGAATAAAAGTATGCTTTCTCCTTCCTGCGCAGAAATTACAAAATCCAAACCAATGGTCTCCCTTGCATCTTCGGGAGAAATAATAGACATATCATCCAAAAAACTAGGACAAAAATCGAGCAAAGACCTAAGGGAAGAAGAAGTTGAACGCGAGAAAACCCAAGGATCTCAAGCAACAATAGACATGGCCTTTAGCAGGAACACCAGATCCAGAATAGCGGGGAAGAAAAAGGAAGAAGAACGCAGGTAGATAATGAAGTTGGTCTCTTGGAATTGCAGAGGACTGGGCAGTCCCAACAAAATAGAAGCAATTAAAGACCTCAAAAAAATCGACATGCCAGACATCCTCATGCTCCAAGAGACCAACCTCGATGAAAATTCCATCCTAGCCATTGGAAAGGAAAAATGGAAGAAGAATGCAGGTATGGATGTAAGTGCTAGAGGGGCCTCCGACAGCCTAGCAACCCTCTGGTCTTTAGAGAAATTCCAATTGCATAACTCATTCGCCACTCAACACTGGATCTTCACGGAGCTCACTCATTCCCAAAGCAACACTCAAATCGCACTCTGCAATCTATATGTTCCTGTCATGTCCCAAATTTGGAATTGGTTCACAATGGCCTAATCACATTAGCCATATTCATTAGAGTTTGTAAAATTGATGTTAAGGGTCAAATAATTGCCAAGGAGGAAAATTACTAGTTTCCTAGGTTGGGGTGGAAGCTTTGGGATTTGGAATAAGGGGGATAATAAATGATGTTTAGACATTAGAAGGGTTCAAGTATTTAATAAATATATTGAATAAAGAAATTCAAGAGAAATCCTAGGTGACAAATGGTTTTGGAGACATATGGAGGATGTGGGACCCACACTAGCTTGATTTTTCATAATACATGGTATCTCTCTTTTGCAAATTCGAATTAATGGGAATGTGAACACTCTTGGGTGAGTTGGTAAGTCATAACACATGTCATTGATCATCTTAGGTCGAATTGGGAAGGATTGGTAACCTCCATGGAAGATAAAGAGTCAAAGTGGAAGTTTGTGGACACTTGGGCTAGATTCCCTAGCCCCTATGACACCAATGATGGAGCATCTATGACAACTATGACAAATTGCAGACCTGACCTCTGACATCTGACCACTATGACATGTCAACCCCAAAAATAGGCTCAAGGAAGGCGAATTTGGGAGTTGGAGAAGCCAAAGATACTCAAAATCAAATTCGGGAGAAGATGGAAGGTTGGAACTAGGAGACAAGTGGCAAATGTGGAATATTTCCTAAATGGAAATCTATTGAATCTATTGAGAGGATTTCGACCCTTAGAAGGATAATGTTGGTTATAAAATGTAGAAATGAAGTATGAGAATAGCTTTTGATCATTTGTAGAATTTGCAATTGCATTTGTGAAGAGGGAGAGCTAGTGGATGACTAGTTTCTTGCCTTAGCCAATTTCGAGGGTGAAAGATTCTCATCCAAGTTGGTAATTGGAAAGGCCATTCAGACCTTTCATTTGGAGCTTTGATGGAGTCTTTATTTGCAGGTGTAAGCTACAGGGCAGCTCATGGTTTCTTCTATTGCAGCTCACTCCTTCAACCATTTCCAGTTTTGATGGCATATTCTTGAGCCTTGAGGGAGGGCATTTTTGGTGAGCTATTGTACTCTTTGGGGAAGATTTTAGTGCCCCATTTATTTTGTAATATGAATTAAATACTCTGTTCTTCATCTCCAAAAAATTTCAGGTCGAAATTCCAGGTAGAAATGTATAAATCTCATTTTTAATGGAAGAACAATGCCATTTCCCCACTACCTTGTTGTGAGCCAATGTATTGATGATGATTTCGAATGAATGGATGATTCTCTAATATATTTGTGATCAATATACTGCCATGGATGTCTTCTACAAGTTTCATGTACTGTACTTGAGCATTTGAAGCATTTTTACTCAGTTTAGTTGTATTGGGAGGTGAATTAGTGCCATTTCCCCAAGGGTCGAATTGGAGATTTTTGCAGTTGAATGAGAGAGGGTGAGAACAATTTTAATAATCCATTAATGGTGCATATGAGACTTTAATAAAATACTTAACACATTACATACCTCTGTTCATAAATTTGAGTGGGTTTGGAGGCATTTGGGAAGCCATTTTCAGTACTTACCCCAGGGGGATTTGAACCCCAAATTACTAGTAAAATTGCATAATTGGTTCATAATTTTAAGAGAGTTTGCAGAGGTCTTTTGGTGGACATATTTCATCCATAAAAATCATATTCAAGTTCTAATACCATTGATACACCTTCCTTGAATATTTGAAGGCATTTGGAGTCAATTTGAGACCTAGAGACCAATACTAGTCAAAGGAAAATCACTAGTAAAGTTACCTACATTGATCAGAATTGAAAGAGGATTTGCAGAAGTATTTTAAAGGTCCAAAGGCATCCCTGAAACACATATTTATGTTATAATATCATTCATATACCTTCTCAGAATATTTGAGATCATTTGGGGCAAATTTGGGACCTAGAGATCAAAACTAGTCAAAGGTCTAACTAGGGAAAAAAGTGAAAAATTGCCATTTTAATAAAATTCCTAACAAGGGACATTACAGTGGTATCAGAGCATGGTCCTTGCACCTGTGGATTAGGTACATACATTCAAGAATAATTGGCAGTCATGTCTTACTATTATGATGAATCCTATGAGTACAATTCTTATGAGGA
Organism: Larix kaempferi; assembly: GCA_027924585.1. NCBI lineage: Eukaryota > Viridiplantae > Streptophyta > Pinopsida > Pinales > Pinaceae > Larix > Larix kaempferi. Next base: position 15,797,065 of record BSBM01000269.1, on the reverse strand, counting down.
ATATGCAGATGCTTATGAGCAATATGAAGCAGAATGTGAATGGTACGAGGAAGAGGTGCCATCATGCAACACTTCTTACAATTTTAGGAGAAATGAAGATTATTCTTATGACTTTATATCTGATGAATATGAGTGTGTCACACCAACCAAGGATAATTCTATGAGCGAGTTCCAAAGATGGAGAGAAAAATATAAAACCTTGCCCCAACAATATAAAAAATATCAAGAATATCTTGCTTCGAGCAAAAATACACAAAATGCCATGTCTTTTGAGTACTATGCTGAACATGTTTTTGAAAATAGGCCCAAAAATGAAGATGTGGAGTTAGTGAAGAAAGGTTTATGCCCTTCTTGTAAAAACCCTTGGAGCGAGTATCATATATGTGTGCATGAAATGATGTCCTCCTTGAGGAGAGCTTTTGAGATTTATTCAATAAGAGATTCTAAATATACTGATCCTAAGGAAAACAAGGAGAAAAATGCATCAGCTTGCTCTAAGGAACAAAAGGAAGAGATATCACAAGAGCATGAAGAAGATTCTATTGAAAATATGGAAGATCATTTCGAGACACCTTCTATCTTAGACATGAACCAAAGAGCATCTACTGATGGATGCTTAAACTATGAAGGAGTACCTACTGATGGGTGCTCACACCTCTATGTTGGTGACATAGAGATCACTTTTGAAAGTGTTTCTACAAGTACAAGTTTCATTAAGCATGATAATGAAAACCTTGTAGCAGTTGAAGAAGAACCAAGATCAACTTCCCCATCACCACTTGAGCTTCATGAAGTTGGTCCAAGAAAAAATAAAGAAGATGAGGAGGTTCATTTGCAAGAGCCTCATTTTCTTGAAGGGTCCTTAAAGATTAATGAAAAGAAGATCCAAGAGTCCCTCAGCATTCTCCATGACACTCAAGCATTGGTGTCAAATTATTGTTGGAAAGCTACTTCATTGGAGGAAACATCCTTCCTTGAAGACATGGAGAAGATTCAAAGAGCAATGTGCCACATCAAAGGTAATTTCATGTCTTTGTTTTTTGATAGAAACCATTTGTTTGAGCTTAATGAATTGTTACATGATGCATACTTGAAGAATAATGAGGATATTCAAAAGCTCACAATTCAAAATGAGCAACTTCTTGAAAAGTTGCAAGATACTTGTTTTTCCTCCTATGTTTCAAATTGTCAAATGGTAGATTGTTTGGAGGATTCTCATGACATGGTGGATCATGAGAAATGTGGAAATTTGAATGTGCTTAATGTGTTTGAAGATGAACTTGAAGAGATCCAAACACTTGATGTGGTGGAAGAGGAACTTGAATTGTCTCTTGATGAAGGTTATGCAATTTTTAAAGAAGAGCATGATTCCTCTACATTGGAACCAATCTATGACAAAGGTTTCCCACTTTTGAAGGATCTGCATGATACTACCCACATGGATCCTTCCCACGATGAAACTTCTGCACTTTTTGATCATTTGGGTGAGTTAGTTCATTCTGCTACATCCTACAATTCCATGTTTTGCAGTATTAGTCTCAATGAAGTATGGGTGAAAGGGTTCTTTTTGATGGTGCCATATGAGGAGTATGGAACTCCTAGATTTAACTTTTATGATGACATGGTTGGAGCACATTCTTATTCACATTTGCAGCAGCATAATTTGTCACTTTATGATGATTCACATCTACATGGATGCACCTATGATATGGATTTGAGTCACTTGAAGACTCATGGTTTTTCTTGCTCAACATTGGGTTCATTTGATGTTAGAGGAACTTCATCCAACACTTGGGTGAATAGATTTATGATGGGAGAACATTTTTGTTGGCAGCCACATACTTTGTTACATATTTATGATTCTCACATTCATGGATGTATAGGTGAGACTTCTTTGAGTCATTTGAAGTCTCCTTGTTTTTTCTGTTCATTATTTGGTTCAGATTTTAGTGGAGATTCTTCATTCACTTCTTGGATGAAAGAATACATGGTTGAATATTTTGATGCATATCACATCCTTTTGGAGCAGCATTATAGGACATGGGATCCTCACCTATGTCATTGGAGCAGATTTGATTGGTCACTTGAAGCTTGTATGCACTTGGAAATTGTGGTCTACTTGCTTGGAGGTACAAGCACTTTCATGATTCTTTGATGAAGCACCTCCTTGATGTACATTTTCATTATGTAGTTATGTACTTTGATGATATATATTTTGTACTCATGATGTTTGGAAGAATGCATACAAGAAAATGGGATCCAGGAATCATCTTATTTGATGGTATGGGTTGGAGAGCACTCTTCATTGTTGGGGTGCAATACAAGCAATGGGACCCTGGAATAATTTTTATCTCATTGGTTTCAATTTTTTGGGGGAAACAAAAAGTATGGGAGATGGATTTCCCACTTAATAAAGTAATTTTTATTAGAGTAGTGCAGCAGCAAGCATGGTGGTTCCTCTCTAAAATCTTCATGGAAACTCAAAGACTCAAGGTTTGGCAATTCAATGGCAACTTCAAAGAATTATACAGAAAGCAGGTTCTTCAACACCCATGTTTGAAATTGCTTGAGGACAAGCAATATTGGGAAGGAAGGATTTGTCATGTCCCAAATTTGGAATTGGGTCACAATGGCCTAATCACATTAGCCATATTCATTAGAGTTTGTAAAATTGATGTTAAGGGTCAAATAATTGCCAAGGAGGAAAATTACTAGTTTCCTAGGTTGGGGTGGAAGCTTTGGGATTTGGAATAAGGGGGATAATAAATGATGTTTAGACATTAGAAGGGTTCAAGTATTTAATAAATATATTGAATAAAGAAATTCAAGAGAAATCTTAGGTGACAAATGGTTTTGGAGACATATGGAGGATGTGGGACCCACACTAGCTTGATTTTTCATAATACATGGTATCTCTCTTTTGCAAATTCGAATTAATGGGAATGTGAACACTCTTGGGTGAGTTGGTAAGTCATAACACATGTCATTGATCATCTTAGGTCGAATTGGGAAGGATTGGTAACCTCCATGGAAGATAAAGAGTCAAAGTGGAAGTTTGTGGACACTTGGGCTAGATTCCCTAGCCCCTATGACACCAATGATGGAGCATCTATGACAACTATGACAAATTGCAGACCTGACCTCTGACATCTGACCACTATGACATGTCAGCCCCAAAAATAGGCTCAAGGAAGGCGAATTTGGGAGTTGGAGAAGCCAAATATACTCAAAATTGAATTCGGGAGAAGATGGAAGGTTGGAACTAGGAGACAAGTGGCAAATGTGGAATATTTCCTAAATGGAAATCTATTGAATCTATTGAGAGGATTTCAACCCTTAGAAGGATAATGTTGGTTATAAAATGTAGAAATGAAGTATGAGAATAGCTTTTGATCATTTGTAGAATTTGCAATTGCATTTGTGAAGAGGGAGAGCTAGTGGATGACTAGTTTCTTGCCTTAGCCAATTTCGAGGGTGAAAGATTCCCATCCAAGTTGGTAATTGGAAAGGCCATTCAGACCTTTCATTTGGAGCTTTAATGGATTCTTTATTTGCAGGTGTAAGATACAGGGAATCTCATGGTTTCTTCTATTGCAGCTCACTCCTTCAACCATTTCCAGTTTTGATGGCATATTCTTGATCCTTGAGGGAGGGCGTTTTTGGTGAGCTATTGTACTCTTTGGGGAAGATTTTAGTGCCCCATTTATTAAATACTCTGTTCTTCATCTCCAAAAAAATTCAGGTCGAAATTCCAAGTAGAAATGTATAAATCTCATTTTTAATGGAAGAACAATGTCATTTCCCCACTACCTTGTTGTGAGCCAATGTATTGATGATGATTTCGAATGAATGGATGATTCTCTGATATATTTGTGATCAATATACTGCCATGGATGTCTTCTCCAAGTTTCATGTACTGTACTTGAGCATTTGAAGCATTTTTACTCAGTTTAGTTGTATTGGGAGGTGAATTAGTGCCATTTCCCCAAGGGTCGAATTGGAGATTTTTGCAGTTGAATGAGAGAGGGTGAGAACAATTTTAATAATCCATTAATGGTGCATATGAGACTTTAATAAAATACTTAACACATTACATACCTCTGTTCATAAATTTGAGTGGGTTTGGAGGCATTTGGGAAGCCATTTTCAGTACTTACCCCAGGGGGATTTGAACCCCAAATTACTAGTAAAATTGCATAATTGGTTCATAATTTTAAGAGAGTTTGCAGAGGTCTTTTGGTGGATATATTTCATCCATAAAAATCATATTCAAGTTCTAATACCATTGATACACCTTCCTTGAATATTTGAAGGCATTTGGAGTCAATTTGAGACCTAGAGACCAATACTAGTCAAAGGAAAATCACTAGTAAAGTTACCTACATTGATCAGAATTGAAAGAAGATTTGCAGAAGTATTTTAAAGGTCCAAAGGCATCCCTGAAACACATATTTATGTTATAATATCATTCATATACCTTCTCAGAATATTTGGGATCATTTGGGGCAAATTTGGGACCTAGAGATCAAAACTAGTCAAAGGTCCAACTAGGGAAAAAAGTGAAAATTTGTCATTTTAATAAAATTCCTAACAAGGGACATTCAGTTCCTAACCTATACTCCGAAAAAAAAGATTGTTGGAAACTCTTAGAAGATTTTCTAGATGCATACACTCCACAAAATCTTATTCTAGTTGGCGATATGAATATAACTCTCTCCACGGCTGAAAAAAAGGGAGGCCTCCTTGGAAAGGATATATTCAAATCTCAGGTAGAAGCCCTTATCCAGACATGGGATCTGCTTGATATCAAACCCAAGAAAGGAAAATTTACCTGGTCCAACAAGCGACTAGGTAAAGGAAATATTATGGCCCGGCTTGATAGATTCCTCGTCCAGAGCAGCATTTTGACCGAAGGACAGACAATTATCTCAAAAATTATGGCAAACTGGTTTTAGATCACAAACCAATCCTACTCCAAATTCAAGCAGATGAAGATCTCGGTCCGATTCCATTCAGATTCATCCCCCAATGGCTAGATCACAAAAGTTTTTGGGAACTACTGGATAAAACCTGGAGAACTCCGATATCAAGCTCCCCAAGATTTGTTTGGGAACATAAGCTCATTATTACCAAAAAGGCCTTAAAGGATAGGCCAAAGCTAATTCCCCCCCACCTTCTAACTTCAGAAAGAAGGCAGTAGATGAATTGGAATCCATTCAAAATTCATTGGACGAACACCCAATTGATAATAGAACACTTCAAGAATAGGTCAAGCATCAAAGCAAGGCTTACCAAGCCTTTTGTAAAGAAGAGGAATTCTGGAGATTGAAATCACGAAGTACATGGCTCAAAGCCGATTATAGGAATATTTCCTACTTCCATAAACAAACCAAAGCCATGCATTCTATTAACTATATCTCGGAAATCAAAACGGACAATGGATCAATTGTCAAAGGACAAGGAAACATAAAAAAAATGCAGCGTATAATCACTTCTCAAATATCTTCGCGGAGGAAGACAACGCTGGAGAGGAAGGAGAGCAAATTCTCCTTGAGCACATCCCAAAGAACATCACGCCTGAAAACAACGTCGATCTCCTTAAGCCATTCTCTAAGCAGGAAGTCATCAACGCAATCTGGTCTTTTGATCCTGACAAAGCTCCTGGATTGGACGAATACTCAATTCACTTCTACAAAGCCTGTTGGCAGTATATTAAAAAAGATTATATGAGAATGATCAAAAGTTTCCACTCAAAAGCAAAGATTGGAGGCTGCACCAATTCCACGTTCCTATCCCTTATTCCAAAAGAGACAAATCCCAATTCCTTTGGAACATTTCGACCAATTTCATTATGTAATTCATTCTACAGGATAATCTCCAAAATGTTGGCAAATAGAATGAAGCCTCTTCTTGCTAAAACTTAGACAACAAGGAGGCTTCTTAAAAGGGAGACAAATCCTCGACAACGTGATCCTTGTCCAGGAAGCCAAGCATGGAATTCGACAAGGATGTCCCTTGTCCTCCTTTTTATATATCCTTTTGGAAGATTCCCTCAGTCGAAAGCTGAACTCAGACCTAAGAACAGGCTCCCTACCGGGTCTTAATTTAGGTCCTGACTCCATGCCTCTCAACCACACACTCTTTTTTTATGACTCCCTCTTATTGGGAGGGGGATCCTCCATTATTGGCCGAAAATTTAAGCAAAACATGACCTGGTATTGCAATGCCTCAGGAGTAAAGATCAACCTCCACAAGAGTGGAGTCTATGGATGGAATCTGAACAACGCTTCCGTAGCCAACATTGGCCAAATTCTCAGAATAAAAGTCCACAAGCATTGGGCCAAATTCAAATATTTGGGCCTCCCAATAACACAAGGACATTCAAAATCTGGATATTGGGAAGATACAATAAGCAAAATCAAATCCAAAATAAGGAAATGGGGAGGATATTGGCTCAACAAAGCTGGAAAATTGATCTTAGTAAAAACAGTCCTGTCAACTCTACCAATTTATCAATCTTCTCTTCTTCTAGCGCCTAAAGGAGTGTCAGATCACATGAGCAAGCTTATGAGAGATTTCCTCTGGACATGAGGGGGAAAAATGAGAATAAAATACATCTGGTGAATTTAAACATTATAAAACAACCAAAGCTTTCAGGTGGCCTCCAAGTTCGCGATCCTCTCCAGGGAAACATGGCAATGGGAGGCAAAATCCTTTAGCAAATTATGCACAAAAGACAACACCGGGTTAGTCAATTATTAAGAAAGAAATATTTAACATGCACTAATATAAGAACTCTATTGGGTCCCATAATTGGAATAAATATAAACATTTTTATGATAAAATTATGGGAAACATACCACTCCAGAATAAACAATAATTCCACAATATAACTCAATGCCTTGCTCAACAAGGAATTAGAACATTGAATGATTCCATCTCCTGGGACTCCTCCGGAACATGGAAAAGCTGGAAAAACTTACCAATCCCAATCAATCTTGAACCTTCTAGAATCCTCCTTATAGAAAACTTGACTAGCTGCGCTCCTACTCATACCCAGGATAAAGATGATCGCGGTTGGGGCCCAAAAGGAAAGTATATTGCAGCTCTAGGCTTCAGCGCTCTCCAAAACCAAGAAGTCTCAAGAAAAAGCTTATGGGAATTGGCTTGGAATCCATTTGGATTCCCCAAGGTAAACTTCGTCATGTGGACTATTGCCCACCGGAAGGTGCTCACTGGAGACAATATCATCAAAAGAGGAATCATCGAGGAATCAATGGATCATTTATTCCTGGAATGTCAATTTGTAAAAAACGTATGGGACCACATGATTCATGACCTTAACATAACCATGCTGATGTTCAACACTACCACCTGCGTACTCAAAGATTGGAAATCCATCTACCCCTCCCCCCTCTCGAAAAAAAAACTATGGCTCCAAATCTGGATAACTCTCCCTAAATTTACTTGCTGGAAAATTTGGATTGCCAGGAAAAAATCCATTTTCCTGGACTCCTACCTCTCTCCCTTACAAGTTGTTGGACAAGCCAAAGGCCTGCTTATAGAATGCTTGAACTCTTCCAAGCTCAGGACAAACACAAACCTGAACACAAATGAATTAAATTGGATCGAGACCCTTCCCTCAAGCCCCGGAAAAGAAATAGGCCTTCGAATTCGGAACCTACCGCCTTGGAAAATCAAACTCTCCAACTCCGAATTTCAAGATTGGAGAAACAAACATCCTATGGACAATTTACACTTTGATGGTGCATCCAAAAGAAACCTTTGAGTGGCAGGAGCGGGGAGGGGGTGTTATCTGCTGGAGGAGTGCCAAGAATCAGATACAGATGGGGATTAGGAACCTGCTCAAACAACTTAGCATAAGCCTTATCTCTCCTAAAAGGATTCCAGATCGCCAAAAAACAAAGAATTGAAAAACTACGGGTGTTTGGAGACTCCCTCGTAATCATGAAAGCCTTCAATTCACATACATATTTCAATAATTTGGCAATAAAACGAATTATTCACCATATTCATCAAATTGCAAATTCATTTGATCAATTCAAATCATTCCATATCGTGAGAAACTTAAACTACGAAGCAGACACGGAAGCAAAAGCCGAAACTAGTCTTGAATCTGGGAAAATCGAATTCTCAAATGGAGAAACGAGCCATCATCATATCCCCTGATTTTAATATACATTTGCAGACTATGAGCAGATTAAGAAGTGAAGGATTGGTGAACAATCAACACTGAGCAAGAGAGCATGACAAATCCTTAGGTGATGCAAACGGTTTCAATGATTGAAGAGAAATTTCTACTATGCAACCATCTCAGGGTTCTAATCACATATTCCCATTGCAATCCGGTTACAAAAATCGAAGGAAAGATCGTGTTTCAACAATCCGGTTTACAGATGTCAATTGTCAAACGAAGAAAGACTTTGGATCATAGAGCAAAACGCCATTGAAATTTTCTAAATAATGTACTCAGCCGGATTTGGCCTCAGCCATTGTCAACCATTTTTTTAATTTTTATGAATATAAATTAACCGTTTCAATTAAAAAAAATAAAAAATACAAAACAAAAATGAGCTCAAAACCAAATAAACTAATAGGAATGTATCCAAAGCACATGATCGAATTGTCACATGCACTTCCATTTTGCCACTTACAATAATGATTTATAACAACCATATCAAATAAGCAAGAATGACACTCAAAATTTATATTAATCTAGCTTTTGTCAACAAAAATAGAGTTCCATCGAGGAACATCTCTTTCTCGAAGCAACTTGGAGGATTCATGCCAGCATCAACATAAACCAAAGTATAATAATTTGACACGTAATCTAGAGGATGTGCACACAATTGATGATGCCAACTTTCTCTTCAAATTACTAAGTTCCAATAAAATCCATTAGCAAAACTAGAGATGATAATGAAGAGTCCCACTATATCTAGGATAATACCCACCCATGCAATCCAAATTTACATAGTCTCGTCATCCACATAACCAATTTGTCATGAGTTGCACAAAAAAAGTGTATGAAATGAAAACCAAACCATATATTGGATCAATTAGCCCAAACAAAAAGCACCACATTGAATTGTAACTCATAAACCCCATTACAAGCACCAACTTCAACATAGGAAAACCCTAACATTAACAACACACTGTCAATCCAAGCAATCCCTAGGTCCAAATCCAAAGAGCAACCAAAGTAGGCTTTACACATTAATTTAAACACACACCATCATCAACATCTATATACCACACCACATTGAATTGTGCTTGTTGACTATGCACAATGACAAGCTTAATGCAATAATAATACACCATTCTCTTGACTCTTCAATGATAAAAATGCAACACATGCCCCATGCAGTGACAGTAACACCCATCACTGCCTCTATATGTCTCAACAACTTTACATCCAAGAGAACAAATGTAGGGGAACCAAGCAACATTAATAACACTCACCACCATTCACATCTACAAATCAACACAACAACCATTCATGAAACACTTAAATGAGTAACAAACCAATAATTCCTCCATGAATACAATGCACAACAAACACCCACCAAATCGTCAAACAAATAACCAAAGAGCCATAACATAATAAAAACATGAAACAAATACCTCTTCTATTAGCAATCACATAAGAACAAAAAACATTACAGTATAGAGCAAGGTCTATGCACCCATTGTCAACACCATGCCCAATAACAATGTACAACCAAAACCACCACATTCATGACCCCACATGAGAACCAAACAATAGCTATAACACCCACCCCTTCACATATACAAGCTAGCATAATGACCACCCATTAAACAATTGAAAAAATAACAACCCAATAACCCCTCTACTAGCCGGAATGCACAATGACCCCCATGAAATTGTGAAACAAGTAACCAAGGAAACCATGGAAAGGCTACCTACAAGCCCAAAAATGATCACTTGTGAAACCAATCATTACTCCTTTATGAGCCAAAATGCACATCAACCACCAAGCAAACCATGAAATGAATAACCATGGCCTAGAATGCAACAAAAACATGAAACTGATGCCTCGTGATCTGTAAGGCAAAATGAAAAAAAACTCAATATAAATACAATGTTAAGCGGGGTTAACGCAACTATGATTGATGCCGTCTCTAATGACACTATAATAACAACCATTGTCCATGACATGTAGGACCTTGCAGATCCATTTGCCACTAGACACACTTGGTAAGCAACCACATTTCAATTATTTTGGGAATTTCTCAATGCTACACCACCATTGTTCCCTCCATGAAAATAGGCAGATCAAATCCTTCCACCAATAGAAATGCACTAATAAATATTTAAAAATCAATTATTAAACAAAAAGGCCTATATTGGAATTAGGGAAAACCTCCAAGTTTTGGTTGTTAGGTGCAACATAATTGGTAATGTCCCTTGGCAGATACAAAAGTCCCACTTGTTTGGGATTAATAGCCGTTGATTTAAAGTCACTTTAACATACTATGAATTGATTACATTAAGCTATAATATCAAAGTGTTAATTATCATTTCTCCACCATAGAATGATTCTCTCAATTTCCATGCTAAACTTTTTTCCCTACTCGGGAGTAGTTATGTGGAGTTTTTTGAGTCTCCTATTTTTAGGGGATTGATGTCACCTACCCAAATTTTGAGACTATTTATTTTATTGCAAAAACATTAGATTAAATTATAATTACAAAGTTTTGTAATTATGACCAAATTTGGTCAAGGATGATTGTAATGACTGATTTTTATTATTTAATAAATTAAAACAGGAGACAAACACCCAAGGGAACTGTTAAATGAGTGTTCACTGACCCACAAGGAGGAATGGAAGCTGTTAGAAGGCATGGGACAGATGTCAGCATTTGCACTCCACCACTAGCTGTTGGTTATGGGACAACTACCCCTAAATTTGTGGCATTATCCCCCAGGTGGGTGGAAGAGAGCTGATGGCTCATTAATGACCAGGTTAACCACTAAAAGGCCTAGACAACCTAGATAAGGCAATTGGAATTGAGCAGGCAACTCTACATTATTTTCTGCAGAAATAATTCCTCAAGTGTACCAGGTGATCACTGAGAGATTCAAATAGGGAGGCTAAGTGGAAGTGCATTGTGAGTCTGTTGAATTTATTCTGAGAAAGGAACCAGAGGTGCTGGTGCAGGTCTCTTTGATTGTTGAGTCTATATGACTGATTTATCTACATCGTTGGTGTCCTAAAGATTCTACAGATTCTTCTTCCCAGTGGTTCAGTGAACAAGCTCCGGGGTCCTAAGGCAAGTAATTTGGCTGTCTTCAGGAGTAGGTTGGGTGGAATAGGCTCCTTGGGTGATTTGTTTCTCCTACAAATTATCAGGTTCTACAATTCTGTTGTTATTTTCAGTTATATTATTTTTGCATTTATAAGTTCATTAATACAGTTAAGAGAATACAGAAGAAATTGTTTTATTTCCTGACCTAATTATGATTTCTGAATAATGATGATTAAGTCAATGAGATGATCGATTAAATAACCTTCTCTGTATTTTTCCCCATGCTGTCTTCTGCATCGTACTCTAGTTTTTTTTTTTGTAAGTAAGAACTTTTATATTATATCAAAAGGAGATTACAACAGGTACAAGCTGCCCAAAACACAGGCTTGTACATCCAAAAACTTCCATGCAGGACCAAACTTACAAAACCAACCACAAAAAGTTGAGTCCAAAACATCCAGGTCTCGTGAGAATCTTCTTTACCCCTGACCAGTCTTAACCGTAGAATCTTAGTTACAACATACCCACAACGAACCCAAGAGATATCTATTCCAAAAAAATCCTTACAAAGGCTCGCAGGCCCGAACACAAAAAATGTTGAAAATCATCTAAACATGAGATAACTAGAAACCATCTAGACACCCGACTCGACCCATCAACCAGAAAAGAAAAAACAGACACCAAACCAAGCATCAGCGTATGATGAAAGGAGCCTCAGGAGAATTCCCAGGATGGTCGGAACCAGAAGAAGACGGGGGACACAGGGGAGGTTGAAGCTCCATAGCATGCAGAAGGAAGTCCGTCTTCCAATTCATCGTGTGAGACTCCTCCAGAAGCTGTTGCGTCATAAGATGCGATACCGAGTCATCTTTAAGGGCTTGACGATCTCGTATGGCAAAACCCACAAGGTTTTTCATCATCCAGTAGAGGGCCACCGTCCGTTCATACAAGCTAAGTCGACCAATAGTGTTACCAGGGTCCATAATCCAATTTTCTAATTGTTTGCGTTCCCCCAAGAGAGTCTCCTTGCTCAACCTCATCCGCCATTGAAATTCATACTCCCGGATATCCCTCTGAATGCCCTCGGGGACATGGATAGAGAAAGCATTGGCTTCACGACGAGCATTCAAACAAGCTCGGGAAACACCACCACCCGGCTCTCCAGAACAATCCCCACGCTGCCGTTTCTTATTACGGTCGATATCAACCCCAACGTCTGGGCATAAATTGGAGACCCCCTGATCCTCAATCTTCTTAACAGAGTCTGGTTCCATAACTAAGTAGACAGATAGCACTTGCATGCATGTAGAGGGAAGGCAATGACGAGCCCTTGCACTGCCCTGCTCCTTCATATAAACACGTTTACCATCTTCATTCATGATTAACCAGGTACAATCAATTAATTGGAGGTAGTACAGATAGTGACGCTCGCCCTGCTAAGCACTTACTGTTCTTAAATCCCGATCCATTATTCCCCTACCCGAATTATTTCTCCAGGCTTTGGAGAGGACACCTCTTAAACCATTTAGCAGGATGAAAAGACACTTCCACCTCCAGTTTTTAAAGGTCGGGACGATCCATATACGGGAATGATGGCTACACGTCCCAAAATCCTTCCGCCTGATGTCACCTCGCATGAATGGCACAAAAGGTCATCATGTCAGTGACCTGGGTAACCTTGTAGCTGTCCCGAATAGCTAAGTCCGACAGAGCCTCCCACGAGTTAGCACCGATCGTCATGTGAACACCAGTTCCAAAGTTTGCCAGCACATCTGCCAATTTATTACCACTGCGCTTAACATGAGAAAAGGTAAGCGCCATACCCTGCGATAGAACCATAGAAAAATCATCCAAATTGCTCTCAAGGCGCCAGGACGATGCCACCAAGGAACTTGATTTGCCACATTGGATTTTAATGGCCATTTGGAGGATAATCCTGGAGTCTCCCTCCACAATTAGAGGGGTCTAGCAGTTCCGGTGGGCCATCCTAAGACCCTGGAGTAACCCTTCCAACTCTGCAGCATTATTCGATTCAATTCCCAAGAAGTCCACCGTGAAACCCACCATAGTACCATCAAGGCCACGAAAAACACAACCATAACCCGCAGGACCAGGGTTACCCTTAGAGGCACCGTCAAAGTTCAATTTGTAGAAACCATTTGGGTGAGGGGACCAAGTGATCGGGCTCACCGACGACTGGGAGGAGCGAATAGATTTTCCACAGTAGGAGAGAGGCCCCATTATGCCCCACTCCCTCATAATTCTGGACTCGGGCTCAATGGTTTCCCAGTCCGAGTTCTCCCGGTGTTGAAGCTTAAGAGTCTCCAGAACCTTATTCTTCATCGCATCCCATGTCTTGCCTGCATCATTTGCTTTGTCCTGAAATATCCAGGAATTTCGCTCGAGCCATATCTCCCACAGAAGAAAATGCGGAAAAATTTGCCATAATCTATTCACCACTCGGCTCTGGAACGGGTCCTTAGACCATTCAGAGATGGAAGAAACCGGATCATTTCGTTTTCTGTCCGTGCGTCTAAATCTGGTTGCACCTCGATCCCACAGCTCCGACGCAAAAGAACACGAGTCCAGGAGGTGCGAAATGGTTTCTTCAGCTTTGTTACACATGACACACAGGTGAGGGCCCAGGAAACCCCTTTTCTGTAAATTCTCCCCACTTAGAATACGTTTTTTCAAAGTTAGCCAAATGAAGATGGTTATTTTAGGCCAAATCTTGGCAGACCATAACTATTTCCATTTAGGAATGGGGTCCAATTGGTTGAAACCCATTTTAATTTCATAAGCCTCTTTCATAGTGAAGCATCCTTTTGGATTATGACCCCATTGTAGCCTGTCTTCCCCGTTTTGCTTTTTGATTCTGCGATTTTTCAGCTCTTCCTCTACCCGAAGAACTTCCTCCTCCGGCCCTAGAGGAATCCACCACTCATGATCACGCCAAACTCTGAAGTCTTGTTCCTGAGAATCAACATTCCAAAGATCCCTAACCCTTACCATGTTCCTATTAACGCAGCCTTGGATTACAAGAGGAGCGTCGACAGAGACACCAATTGGGGGTAACTGCTGCCACGAATCGTCCCAAGCTAAAGCCCGGATGCTATCCCGAATCTCCCAGAAGCTATGGTCTTGGACTAGATTCTGCCCCTGGGCAGCCGAATTCCAAATGTGAGACCCAGGGCTTGGTTCGGAGAATCTAATTAGATCCTCTTTTTCCCACTCAGCAACATATTTGGAATGCCACAGTCTTGCCCATGGTTCCTCCTTATGGGAGACCCACCTCCACCGGGTTTTTGCTCCCGAAACAATATTAGCTTGTTTTGGGTCTCTGAGATTAAGGCCACCTTGGTACTTTGGTGAGCATACCTCTTCCCATTTGACCAAAGTCCACTTCCTGTTGTCTCCTGAACCACTCCACAGAAATTGCCTCCGAATTTTCTGGAGCTCTTTAAGAGTAACTTTGGGGGCTAACATAGCCGAGAAGAGATAAGTGGGCATTGCCTGGAGGACCGATTTCAGGAGAACAAGGCGACAAGCAAAATTCAAGGGGCGATAGGTCTAGTTTGAGAGACGCTTCCGCATTCTATCCACAAGTTCCCTCCACGAGCCCTGCTTGACTCGAGAATCCACCAACGGAGCCCCCAGGTATTTGCATAGAAGGGAGCTTTCCGAAAAACCCAGAATCCGACAAATGTTTCTTCTGGTAATTTTGGGAGTGTTAAAACCTAAGATTTCTGAGCATTGACTTCAAGACCAGAGGCTCTACCGAAGGTATCTAGACTTCGACGAATAGCCCGAGCCTCTTGGACAGAGGGGTGGCCCATTAGCATGGTATCATCAACGAATTGGTGATGGGTCTGACATTTCGCTCTGGGATGAACGATCAGACCCTGCAGCTCATGACTTCCTTGCATAGCTTTAATGGTTCTTCCGAGACCCTCTGCCATAATAATGAAAAGAAAAGGGGAAAGGGGGTCCCCTTGATGAATCCCCCTTGAGGGTTTTAAAAGGCCTATGGGAACACCATTGAGAAGAATGGAAGAGAAGGACGAGGAAACCAGATTCATGATCCAACTAGTCCATCGCTTAGAGAAACCAAAGGCTTGCAACATTGCTCTCATGAATTGCCAATTTAGTTTATCATAAGCTTTGGCAATGTCCAGTTTTAACATCATCCCATGATTTTGTCTTTTTTTAGAGAATGCAGGACCTCATGGATCGAGATTATACCATCCATAATCTGCCTCCCCTCCACAAACCCTGACTGTTTAGGAGAAATGATGGATGGCAAGATTGGTTTTAGGCGATTAGCAATTACCTTCGTTACATTCTTGTATATGACATTACATAGGGCAATGGGTCTAAACTTGTCGGGGGTATCAATGCCCTCGGTATTGGGGATAAGGGTAAGAAAAGTAGCATTAAACACAGGAAGGATCTTTCCAGAGCAACGGGAAGACTCAACAATTTTCCAAACCTCCGACTTCACCATATCCCAAAAATGATGACAAAAATTTGTAGTAAAGCCATCAGGCCCTGGGGCTTTACCATCGGCCATCTGAAACACTGCTTCTTCAATCTCTTCCATGGTGACAGGTCGAAGAAGGAGATCATTATGCTCCTGAGTCACAAGGGATGGAATATTGTTGATGATTGACTCAATATCTCTTTGTCTCTCTACCACATTTTCATTCATGATGTCCTGGAAGAAGTCACTCAGTTCACCTTCTATCTCCTCCCTGGTTTCCAATCTAATCCCTTCCCTGTTCTTGAGTTTAAGAATTCTATTCTGCTGACGATGCTGAATAGCAGAGCGATGGAAGAACTTTGTATTGCGTTCACCATCCTGCAGCCAATTCACTCCTGCCTTCTGTCTCCATAGAATCTCTTCCTGTTTCTCCCTCTCTAGGATTTTATTATGAACCAATATTTCCTCCTTTTGGAGTTCAAGAGTGTAGCCCGCAAGCATTCCCAACTTTAGGATCTCCTCCTTGCGCGCTTCAAGGGCTCTCTTATCGTCGAAGATATTCCCAAACTCCTCCTTATTCCACTTCTTGATTTTGGCTTTTAGGGCTTCAGTTTTTGTTGAAAATTGTACATATTTTGACCTTCACCCGAATCCATTTCCCCCCACCAATGAGAGACTTTCTCTTTAAAATGTCGGTGGCTTAACCAAAACTGTTCAAAGCGAAAGGGTTTTTTAAATTGAGAACCCAAGCCACTCCACCAGATATCAATGGGCCAATGGTCAGAACCCGAAGCCGGGAGAATGGAAGAAGCAATCTCACTCCCAGATTCCATCACCAATTCCGAAACCAGAAATTGATCAAGACGAGAGGCAATGTGACGATCTCCCTGCCTCTTGTTGTCCAAGTAAATTTACCATCCCCCGGGACGACATCAACTAGTTTCAGTTGTTCAATGGTATCCCTGAACCAAATACATTCGTCATCCAGCTGCCTCCTTCCCCCTTTATTTTCATCGAGAGAGGAGATAAGGTTAAAATCTCTGCCTACGATCCAATGCATTCCCCTAGACATCTCCTTCTGCCAGCAAAGAGAATCCAGAAAGGAGGATTTAGATCTAAGGGTACGGGGGCCATAGACATTAGAAAGAAACCCCGAAACCCTAAACCCAACAACCTGTAACTTAGCAATAAGGAAGCTGTGGTTTCCAAAAAAACCAGAAAGACTTATTTTATTGGGATCCCACATAATGCCTAACCCACCCGCGAAGCCATTCGCATCGATCCCTATTACTTCACAATTTCTCCAAATCTTCTTACTCTTTTCCTGCAACTTAATACTCAAACACTTTGTTTCTTGAAGAAACACAACTGCGGGATTAGACTCCTTAATCTTCTTCCTTAGAGTTCTAGATTTTTGTTGGCCGTTAAGCCCTCTTATGTTCCAGGATACAATCTTCATTAAAAGGGGGGGAGAGAATTACAAACCTAGGGCCGCCCTAATAGTAGGGTACTAGCCCAATTCTACCAACTTCAATCCAGCAGCAGCGATTCTGTGCCTATTAGATTTCCGACCTAGCTTTTTGGAATTCTCCTCATGCTTCCTCTTGCATTCCTTCTGAGATCCATGGCTGATTCCCAGTCTATTAGGTTCCCTGGCTTTAAGAATGGCTTCCTTCAGCAGGATCACTTGATCTTGAGGGACATAACTAGTTTTAGGGTCATCACATGCTTGCTCAATCCCATCGAGATCCAACTCCCCTATGTCCATCTCTTTACTTTCCTCATCCGCAATATCACCAATAACCGCCAAAAAAATTTCGTTGACAGGAAACACACTAGGGTCTGGGGAGACAACCGTCTGCACCAGGGTTTGATTGTCTTGAGTGGTCGTGAGTTGCTCCAATCTGTTATCATCCACTTGTTCATTCAGAGCTTCGAAAGAGTTAGACGTCATGATCTTCTTGACTCCTTCCAGGGTTCCTTGTTTTCTTCCACCCCATTTTATGGTTTGCACCTTGGTAAAACCCGGATCCAGGTTCTCATTATCCATCTTGGAGGTTGGTTTAGGGTTATTCATAGGGAAGTCCCGGAATAAGTGGCCATGCTCGTGACATCTATGACACCTAAAAGGGATCTGTTCGTAATCTAGGGTTTGAACCCATTCCTCATCCTCCCACATCAGCTTAATGGCCTCCGGAAGCTCCCTTGAAAGATCCATATAGACGCAGATTCGGGCATAAGCCGTATATCTCTGAGCTTTCGTTTCTTCAGAGATTTCGACAAAGGTGCCTAAATTGTTCCCTATATCTTCTAATATCTTGACCTCCTAGTGTTCCGAAGGCAGGGAGTATAGCCTAATCCAGACCGGGGCTATCTTCATATCTTCTTTCTCGGGGCAGAACTTTTCTTTCCATGGTCGCATAAACAGATCAGTAGAGTAAAAGAAATAGGGTCTGCCATCAAGAACCCTGTTGTGATCATCCAGGTTAATGAACGTGATCGTGAAGAAGCCCTTCGATCCAAGCTAAAGATCATAGTGTCCTTTAGGTTTCCAGGTGGAGTTAATCCACCAGATCAGGGACTTTTCAGAGGGTAAAACCCCAACAAATTTCCCAATGAGGGCATGGTCCTGCATCTTCTGAATCCTATCTCTCAACGTGTTGGATCTGATAACCATTGAAGGGATGGTCGCAACTTTGGGTATGCATTGACCCAGCTTACCACCCACTTGGGGAGAAACAGATCCCATCTCCTGCACCTTTTTTCCAACATTATCCAATCCATCTACCGGGACCTGGATCCCCCCTACATGAAAATCCGATTGAGAAGAGCGTTGGGGGGCCGTGGGACTCCCCCCCATCTAGTCTACCATGGTTCATTGTCAAACCAACCACCTGCAAAAACACCAGAAACCCTCGCATCGTACTCTAGTATAGAGAAGTAAAATTAAGATAGATTAATGATGGGCAGAATGCCAATTGAATGATTAGACTAACATTGTGGTGTTGACTTTTAAAAACTGCATTATCAATTATATATGTTTAAACTTAGAGTGCAGGACAACATATCAGAAAATAGATATGATAACATTTTTTACCTAGTAATAAAAATAAATATTTTATCTTTGTACAAAACTAGGGTTTTTATTTATCAACATCTATTTTCCTTTGAAAGCCAATACTATGCATTCTATCATTTATAATTCCATATATTGTACAATAAGATGTTACAATTCCATTTATTTAAGATATCATCTTTTCTAGAAATTTATCAGCTGCATTGTAATCCAGAATTACTACTCAATAAATGTAATACTACATTTCCATATTTCCAAGTTTCCATTTTAAAAAACATTGAGTCTGGCTCTCGGCCTTATCAAAACGACATTATAGTTTTTTTTATACACAGTATTTCAAACTTCAAATTATTACGAACTAGGAGCATGGTTCATAGTTTTCCAACGCAAGTAAAACGTCATCAAAATCCTTACATTAGATTTCCAAATACCAAGCACCATTATTTTCCGTTCAACTATCGTAATTACAATCTATACAAGGCAGATTTCAGAAAAGGGTATTACTATTTTATTTTACCGTAATATTCAGTTAAGTAGTGGATCATTTCCAAAACCTGAGTCTCATCACCTTTCTAACTTTAAACATAAACAACTCGAGCACAAGGTTCCTTTTACAAAACAAGTAATCCCACGGCTCTTGGCCAAACAACTGGACATAGTATTTTCCTAGATACACTATCAAATTATACAATTATAGAAACCATTCAAAATTTTATTTTTTTTAAACACTGTATTTAAGGTTCATCCCTTCGTAAATAATATCTTCAACAAATTTACATTTTAAGAGTACAGCGAAACGTTGTAGAGCCAAGTATCAAGACGAGTCGAGGATCACTCATCGTTGACTCTCAAAATAAAAAATCACTGGCCAAAAATCTTGCTAGGAATCCTCTACTAAGCTCTCGTCAAACATTAGGTATTAGCCATACAAGGCCAGGAGAACCTACGAGGGAAAGAACCTCCGAGGCTTACCAAGTAGACGAGCCGCAGTATCCCACCAAGCTTTGAAACCCTGTAACCTTCTGTGAAGTTGTACCTACCATAAAAACTACCGAGAGGTCAAATACTGAAAGCACAGAAGTCAAATTTGAATCAACACAACTTTTATTGTTATTTTTCATCAATTGATTTATTACCTGAGTATTATAGCCCCAGAACTGAGACGCTAGTAGCAAACACTGTGAAAAACCATCTAGCAAATGCAGCAAGGAAGAATTTAGACTCCATTAACCACCATCACCTTCGTGCAAGAAATCGATCTCTGATTCAAAAACTCTACTATCAAGATCATAAAAAAAACCCTGATTATTATTTCCTTTAACATTGTTCGAAGATACAAAGAGCCTCGGCTCTGTACAAGAAACGCAAACACCTGGAACTATTAGAACTTCCCAACAGGTCATGAGGTCGAACTCGGGAAGGAGTCCTCTAGAAACCAACTTCCAAACCCTACATTGTAGCAGGCTGTCGGCCTCTCTACCCTCCCACTACCAAGGCAAAATAAAGGATGAGAAACCATCTCGATGCAAGTCATAAAAAAGGACTAGGGTTTCCAGATTCAAAACCCAAGAACACAAGAGATCAACGATGGAGACGAAGCCAACCAAGCACATTGAAAAATGGGCAACAAACACATTAATTCCCTTATTAATTATCACCTACACCACGATGCCAACTCAGTAAACCAAGGTGCAAAGCGAGGCCCAGCTCAGCATAAAAGTAACACCTGCGACTTCCATCTCATGAATCCAAACCACGGTGGCATCCACTAGGTTTTCCACTCACGCAGTAGGCAAGAGAATTAATGCCAAGTTTGGTTACGACAGGCTGCCAACACATCAGCATTAAAAACATTCAGTACACTGTCGTATCATTCAGTTCAAAGTTAGGTTTCCTCACATATGATTCCATGGGATAATCAAATCACAAGGTCAATACTTGTATTACATACAACCTCCAAGTATTAATCATAGGATATAAGGTAATATAGGTTAGTATGTTTCCCGATGATTTCTTAAATGTTTTCCATAGATCGTATTATCCATAAGAATGCATCCAATTTTGGTATGTAGTTAGAAACCTGAAGATGTGCATTGTAATAATAATTTATATGTTATGACCACCTTTGTATAATTGCATTATCACAATAATATTAATCCAGTGTAAAGTATTATACATAGATTGTGTTAAAGCTAAGAGTTTCACAAACTTAAAAACTAATATCGTTCTAGTTAGGATAAATACCGTACCGTAAACCTTTTCTATTTTTGTAAGGTTCATCACATAGTAAGTTACTATAGTATGGAGTAAAATAGAGAATTGGAACACTCACAAATTAAGTATATTTGATATAACAAAGGAAGCGATGACAATTTAGAAATAAACTTTTAGACATTGTATTATAGTATGAAATTGAGAATCTCATAGTTTACATATCCCTTCTTTGTTGAACTGCTAAAGAGTTTAGTTTTAGATATTGATAATTCAAAGCTTGCAATTTGTAAATACGGTTAACATAACACCTACAGAATTCAGACAGAGATTCATGCCATTTATACCTCTTATAGAATTATCGTAAAGCATTGACGGATAACCAAAAGCTTAATTAGAAGTTACTTGCAATTCTTGACTTGTTGGAATGTTCTTACCTGGGAATCTACGCAAGAGAAACAAGTTCAATGCTTTAGCTAACATAGCTAAGTAAACCTCAGGTTATCTCGTAGGACCCCTTCATCATCATTCAAAAGCAAACTGTCAGTACCTTGTCAAGAGAATATATCACAAGATAAACTTAATTACGACATGAAGACTTCATATAAACACAAGCAAAACTAATGATGTGTTTTGTGCTATGAAGTATAAATTGTTGTTATCATAAATTGTCATTAGTTAAGAGATTAGTATTTATTTTATTTTCCGCATTAGCAATTTCAGTATTTATTGCTATTTTAAAATTTTACAATTTTTGTGATTTTCCAGGATGTTGCAATTGATTCCTAACTTTCAAGTTGTATAGATGCTTCCCCCTACTAATGTTCCCTATGATTTATTATTGGTTTCGCCATGGTGTAGGATGTTTAAAACACTTACATATCTTTTCATATATCACCTCTTACCATACCACCAGTGCTTTCTTATCCAACATTTCCTCTTGATACCCCATTGAAGTTAAGTTTATCCCACCATTCCAGAGTGATTCCCATGCGATTTGATGATGTTCAATTGAGTTAATTAAGAGAGAGAGAGAGAGAGAGAGAGAGAGAGAGAGAGAGAGAGAGAGAGATTTCCTCTTGATACCACATTAAAGAAGTTTATCCCACCATTCCAAAGTAATTCCCATGCGATTTGATGATGTTCAATTGAGTTAATTAGGAGAGAGAGAGAGAGAGAGAGAGAGAGAGAGAGAGTGTTGACTATGGGAATGATTAAGAGAGTGTGTGTGTGTGTGAGAGAGAGAGAGTGAGAGAGAGACAGAGAGTCTTGACTATGGGAACGATTATGTGTGTGTGTGTGTGTGTGTGTGTGTGTGTGTGTGTGAGAGAGAGAGAGAGAGAGAGAGAGAGAGAGAGAGAGAGAGTCTTGACTATGGGAACGATTAAGACAATCACTTTCATTTGGTTAAGTTGCTCTAACATGGAGACATACTTTATTAATGTCCTCAATATTTGCACTTGATTCCAAATGCTTATTTTTATTTTAAGGAAATTGAAAATTGGCGGGTGCACTGAATTGCGTCCACAAGTAATCCCACGGCTCTTGGCCAAACAACTGGACATAGTATTTTCCTAGATACACTATCAAATTATACAATTATAGAAACCATTCAAAATTTTATTTTTTCTAAACACTGTATTTAAGGTTCATTCCTTCGTAAATAATATCTTCAACAAATTTACATTTTAAGAGTACAGTGAAACGCTGCAGATCCAAGTATCAAGACGAGTCGAGGATCACTCATCATTGACTCTCAAAATAAAAAATCATTGGCCAAAAATCTTGCCAGGAATCCTCTACTAAGCTCTTGTCAAACATTAGGTATTAGCCAAAGCAGGCTAGGAAAACCTACGAGGGAAAGAACCTCCGAGGCTTACCAAGTAGACGAGCCGCAGTATCCCAACAAGATTTGAAACCCTGTAACCTTCTGTGAAGTTGTACCTGCCATAAAAACTACCGAGAGGTTAAATACTGAAAGCACATAAGTCAAATTTGAATCAACATGACTTTTATTGTTATTTTTCATCAACTGATTTATTACCTGAGTATTATAGCCCCAGAACTGAGACGCCAGTAGCAAACACTGTGAAAAACCATCTAGCAAATGCAGCAAGGAAGAATTTAGACTCCATTAACCACCGTCACCTTCATGCAAGAAATCGATCTCTGATTCAAAAACTCTACTACCAAGATCATCAAGAAAACCCTGATTACTATTTCCTTTAACACTGTTCGAAGATACAAAGAGCCTCGGCTCTGTACAAGAAACACAAACACCTGGAACTATTAGAACTTCCCAACAGGTCAAGAGGTCAAACTTGGGGAAGGAGTCCTCCAGAAACCAACTTCCAAACCCTACATTGTAGCAGGCTGTCAGCCTCTCTACCCTCCCACTACCAAGGCAAAATGAAGGATGAGAAACCATCTTGATGCAAGTCATAAAAAAGGACTAGGGTTTCCAGATTCAAAACCCAAGAACACAAGAGATCAACGATGGAGACGAAGCCAACCAAGCACATCGAAAAATGGGCAACAACCACATTAATTCCCTTATTAATTATCACCTACACCACGATGCCAACTCAGTAAACCAAGGTGCAAAGCAAGGCCCAGCTCGGCATGAAAGTAACACCTGCGACTTCCATCTCATGAATCCAAACCACGGTGGCATCCACTAGGTTTTCCACTCACATAGTAGGCAGGAGAATTAATGCCAAGTTTGATTATGACAGGTTGCCAACACATCAACATTAAAAACATTAAGTACACTGTCGTATTATTCAGTTCAAAGTTAGGTTTCCTCACATATGATTCCATGGGATAATTAAATCACAAGGTCAATACTTGTATTACATACAACCTCCAAGTATTAATCATAGGTTATAAGGTAATATAGGTTAGTATGTTTCTCGATGATTTAGTAAATGTTTTCCATAGATTGTATTATTCATAAGAATGCATCCAATTTTGGTATGTAGTTAGAAACGTAAATATGTGCATTGTAATAATAATTTATATGCTATGACCACCTTTGTATAATTGCATTATCACAATAATATTAATCCAGTGTAAAGTATTATACATAGATTGTGTTAAAGCTAAGAGTTTTGCAAACTTAAAAACTAATATTGTTCTAGTTAGGATAAATACCGTACAGTAAACCTTTGCTATTTTTGTAAGGTTCATCACATAATAAGTTACTATAGTATGGAGTAAAATAGAGAATTGGAACACTCACAAATTAAGTATATCTGATATAACAAAGGAAGCGACAACAATTTAGAAATAAACTTTTAGACATCGTATTATAGTATGAAATTGAGAATCTCATAGTTTACATATCCCTTCTTTGTTGAACTGCTAAAGAGTTTAGTTTTAGATATTGATAATTCAAAGCTTGCAATTTGTAAATACGGTTAACATAACACCTACAGAATTCAGACAGAGATTCATGCCATTTATACCTCTTATAGAATTATCGTAAAGCATTGACGGATAACCAAAAGCTTAATTAGAAGTTACTTGCAATTCTTGACTTGTTGGAATGTTCTTACCTGGGAATCTGCGCAAGAGAAACAGGTTCAATGCTTTAGCTAACATAGCTAAGTAAACCTCAGGGTACCTAGTAGGACCCCTTCATCATCATTCAAAAGCAAACTGTCAGTACCTTGTCAAGAGAATATATCACAAGATAAACTTAATTACGACATGAAGACTTCATTTTTTTTTTTTCCTTGGAAAAAGTCGTAATTTTATTTCAAAAAGATGAACAAAATTACATTCTGCACATGTAATAGGATCACAAAGATCCCTACATTGTCACATATTGTATTCCCATTATTATCATATCTATAGTCTACTCTATGAAAAAACATAGTACAATGAATGACTGTCCATACAGCCTGCATAAGAACAATATCAGATATGAGGAAGTGAAGCCTCAAAATCTGCATGGAATAATAGCTGTATAAACAGAAATAGAACACTGTAAACAGTACATTTCCGTCAAGACGACAGTCCCCTATCTCCAGAGAAAGGGTGTCCCAGAACCACCAGCCGATCCGCATCTCCCAGGATTTGCCACCACTAATGGCACCGCTCCATCATGCAGCCACCGACCTCCCCAGCAGCAAAGGCAGTCTTTAAGACAGAGCTCCCTGCAGCTTGAAAGGAGAGGTGGCGACGAGAAAGGGAGCAACGCCAATAATAGGCGGCTAACCCTGAAAACCAAGAGCTGAGCCAACCCTCCATAGGAAATCCGTCCCAGCCGAAACCCTCATCGAAGTATGCAGGAGATCTACGTCTGTGGACAAGCAGCAGGCACGATAGACCTCCGAAACCAGCGAAAAACGGCCAGCATGCAGACCCCAGATGAAGAAAAACTAGAGCAGACCACCGTTGGAGCCTCCACCGGATGAAAGAGCACCGCCCTTCAGGAAACCCATAAGAGAACCCAAGAGGACAAAGAAACAGATAAAGAAAGAGAGAATAGGGCCACCGGAGCCGCCATCATCAAACCACCGTCGAAGGAGCCGCAGCCGTCGAAGATTAGCTCGCGCCCTGGAACAGCCACCATCTCAACCCCCGTCGAAGGATCAGCCCACAACCTGTTCCTGTACAAATCATCCATTCAGTAGCTCTTCAATGAAATCTGCCATTGATGAGGAATTCCTGGATCCAGACCGCTTCGAGTACCAGTAAGCACGGGAAGCTTCCAACACCTCAACAGAAAGAACAGCCCCAGCGACACCAGCTCCACGAAGGAGACCACTGTCAGAGGCTCGGCCTGCTATTGCCCCAGTGACAGCTCCCGTAAAAGCTCCTGCTAAAGCAAACATGCCAGTAAGAGCTCCAGATAGAGCGCCTGACAGAAGACCCGAAACGCAGAAACGAGATCCACCCTCATTAGCCTCAATTCCACCATTCCTAGCAGATGTGACCCTGTTGTAGGGCTGAAATTGAATCATCGGCCTGACATTCCCGCACATGGTGCACGCGTTCAGGTTCCCATCGTTCCCAAACGTGCACGCATCGCATACCCACCCGGACTCCTCCATGGCTCCTTCGCTTCCGCTGCACTTACCATATGACCTTGAGGCGTAAATACAATTCAAAATTTTTGTGGGTTTTAATATATGCAGGGTTTTAATGGAAGCCTTTCGGTATCTGCATATGACAGAATCCAATCAAGATCAGTAATGAAGCCTGGATGCTGTATGAAAGTTGCATCCGCAGTCCTCGGAGGCAAGCACAACGACTCAGTAGTTGAATCCCTTCTGCCATTTCCGCAGCCGAGCACACCAGAGCTTGGAAATGTCACAACCCGTCGAAGGAGCCGCCAAATAGAGCCGCCACCATCTCGGAGGTGCCGCCGTCTCTGCTCATCACGCCCTGGAGCAGCCCCGCCCACTCGCGCCGACGCTACCAAGCCCCCACCGCTGCCGACCATCGCCGCCGACCTGCCTCCCAGAATCCGCCGCCGCCGCCACTGGATCTGGAGCTCACAGACCCAATGGGTCGCCGCGCAAAGGCCCTCCCTCTCTCCAATTTCTGAAAAACACCCTCACGCTCCATCAATGATGCATACGCAGAGGAAGGGCGACCATGGAAGGATCCATGGCCGCCAAGGTTCTCGTCCTAGGGTTTTCAACTCAGCTCTTTCCAAAATTCTCGACACCGACATGAAGACTTCATATAAACACAAGCAGAACTAATGATGTGTTTTGTGCTATGAAGTATAAATTGTTGTTATCATAAATTGTCATTAGTTAAGAGATTAGTATTTATTTTATTTTCCGCATTAGCAATTTCAATATTTATTGCTATTTTAAAATTTTAAAATTTTTGTGATTTTCCGAGATGTTACAATTGATTCCTAACTTTCAAGTTGTATAGATGCTTCCCCCTACTAATGTTCCCTATGATTTATTATTGGTTTCGCCATGGTGTAGGATGTTTAAAACACTTACATATCTTTTCATATATCACCTCTTACCATACCACTAGTGCTTTCTTACCCAACATTTCCTCTTGATACCCCATTGAAGTTAAGTTTATCCCACCCTCCAAAGTGATTCCCATGTGATTTGATGATGTTCAATTGAGTTAATTAGGAGAGAGAGAGAGAGAGAGAGAGAGAGAGAGAGAGAGAGAGAGAGATTTCCTCTTGATACCCCATTGAAGTTAAGTTTATCCCACCATTCCAAAGTGATTCCCATGCGATTTCATGATGTTCAATTGAGTTAATTAGGTGTGTGTGTGTGTGTGAGAGAGAGAGAGAGAGAGAGAGAGAGAGAGAGTTTTGACTATGGGAACGATTAAGACAATCATTTTCATTTGGTTAAGTTGCTCTAACATGGAGACATACTTTATTAATGTCCTCAATATTTGCACTTGATTCCAAATGCTTATTTTTATTTTAAGGAAATTGAACATTGGCCGGTGCATTGAATTGCATCCACAATGACCTTTCTTTAGCTATACGAACTAGAATATATATGTTTTAACTTGAGAGTGATTAAGCATTGAACATTGGCGGGTGCATTGAATTGCGTCCACAATGACCTTTCTTTAGCTATACGAACTAGAATATATATGTTTTAACTTGGGAGTGATTAAGCACCATTTAGGATAAACAAGTAGGTGTAGATCTCTTGCAACTTAATAAACATAAAGTTAAGACAAAGCTTTCCCAATTTATATTGTATTGCCATAATCTAAAAGTGCTACGAATTTGCCTTTTTATGGTCACTCAAAACAATAGGAAAGAGATGATATTTTTGGTCTATAATCCAACAAGAATAATTTTGGATGGATGGAATTACATATATTAACTCTTAGCATTGCATAATATGGCTAGTAAGGATAACCAAGGGTGCTAAATCCATTTTTTGCATTAAAGATAATAATTTCACCAATAAAAAATCGCAATTTCCACAAAGTTTGCTTCATCGAATTCTTGTGATGACAAATGATAAATACGATGTTAAGCGGGGTCAACGCAATTATGATCGATGCCATCTCCAATGACATTATAATAGTGAACACCATCCACGACATTTATGGCCTTGCCGATCCATTTATCACTAGGCACACTTTGTAAGCAACCACATTTCAATTATTTTGGGAATTTCTCAATGCTACAACACCATTGTTCCCTCCATGAAAATAGGCACATCAAATCCTTCCACCAATAGAAATGCACCAATAAATATTTAAAAGATCAATTATTAAACAAAAGGCCTATCTTAGAATGAGGGAAAAC
Source organism: Larix kaempferi (assembly GCA_027924585.1). Lineage (NCBI taxonomy): Eukaryota > Viridiplantae > Streptophyta > Pinopsida > Pinales > Pinaceae > Larix > Larix kaempferi. The sequence goes on along the minus strand of BSBM01000269.1, from coordinate 15,768,739 downwards.
CTCCAAGTTTTTGTTGTTAGGTGTGGCACAATTGATAATGTCCCTTGGCAGATACAGAAGTCCCACTTGTTTGGGATTGAAAGCTGTTGATTTAAAGTCGCTTTAACATACTATGAATTAATTGCATTAAGCTATAATATCAAAGTGTTAATTATCATTGCTCCACCATAGAATGATTCTCTCAATTTCCCATGCAAATTTTTTTTCCCTACTCGGGAGTAGTTATGTGGAGTTTTTTGAGTCTCCTATTTTTAGGGGATTGATTCCTAACTTTCAAGTTGTATAGATGCTTTCCACTACTAATGTTCCCTTTGATTTATTATTGGTGTCGCCATGGTGTAGGAAGTTCTAAAACACTTACATATCTTTTCATATATCACCTCTTATCATACCACCAGTGCTTGCTAATCCAACATTTTCTCTTAATACCCCATTGAAGTTAAGTTTATCCCACCATTCCAAAGTGGTGCCCATGCAATTTGATGATGTTTAATTGAGTTAATTGTGTGTGTGTGTGAGAGAGAGAGAGAGAGAGAGAGAGAGAGAGAGAGAGAGAGAGTTCAATTGAGTTAATTCAATGTGTGTGTGTGTGTGAGAGAGAGAGAGAGAGAGGGAGAGAGAGGGAGAGAGGGGGGGGTGGGCAAGGGAGAGGGACCGCAAGTAGTTCATTTGTGTAGGTGAATTGACTCTCGATTGTGGTTGAACGATTAAGACAACCATTTTCATTTGGTTAAGTTGCTCTAACATGGAGACATACTTTGTTAAAGTCCTCAATACTTGCACTTCATTCCAAATGCTTATTTGTATTTTAAGGAAATTGAACATTGGAGGGTGCATTGAATTGCGTCCACAATGAGCTTTCTTTAGCTATATGAACTAGAATATATATGTTTTAACCCGAGAGTGATTAAGCACCATTTAATATAAACAAGTAGGTGTAGATCTCTTGCAACTTAATAAACATAAAGTTAAGACAGAGCTTTCCCAATTTATTTTGTATTGCCATAATCTAAAAGTGCTACGAATTTGACATTTTATGGTCACTCAAAACAATAGGAAATAAATGAGTTTTTTTGTTTTTGTTTTTTGTCTATAATCCAACAAGAATAATTTTGGATGGATGAAATTACATATATTAACTCTTAACATTGATGGAATTACATGTAAGGATAACCAAAAATGCTAAATCTATTTTTGCATTAAAAATAACAATTTCGCCAATAAAAAAATTGAAATTTCAACCAAATTTGCTTCACCATATTCTAGTGATGACAAATGGAAAAAATGTATAGTCTTCTCCATTATATATTATAACGATTATTTAAAAAAAAAATTACCTATTGTCTTCTCCATTATATATTATAACGATTAATTAAAAGATTACCAATTTTCTTGACTTATTTGTATGACTTTATTCACTCATTCTTATTGCATGGCGTGCATTCTTATGTGGTAGGTGTAAAATAACATAATTTTAACAATAGAAACAAAATAAAATTAAGATATGCAATATAAAAATGAAAAATAATATAATACTAAAAGATAAAATAATCCTTTAAGGTAAAAAGGTTAAATTGCAATTATGTTCAAATATTTAGGTTATATGGTTAAAAGTTACATGTTTTTGGATACCATGGTCAACGCGATATTGCGTATCTAGTCAATATTAAAGATTTAAGATTGATTTAAAATTTACAATATGGTGTAAAATTATTTTTGGTTTTTTAATAACTCATTTTCCTTGAACTTAAAAAATATGTTAATAATTTAAAATTTAGAAACATATTCTTAAAAACAAAAACTTATAAACTATTAATTAAATATTTATGATAACAAAGTTTATTTACACATCATGATATCACTATATACATACCAGTTTTAAAATTATATAAAAATTAAAATAAAACAATAATATTAAAATAATGTAGATTTTTTTCTATTTTAAAAGAAAAAAATATAAAAACAAAATAAATGATACTAATGTAAATAAATTACTATTAACCTCCAGGTTCTTACCTGGGATAGTTTAAAAAGAAGATTTATTGAAGGTTCGGGAAGGTGCTATTTATGTAGAATGGTAGATGAGGACGCTGAACACCTATTCCATGGCTGTTCTTTTATACAACAGGTTTGGGAAAGCCTTTGACTGAAACTACAGTTGATCCAGGTGGAAGAAGGCGATTCCTTTGCAAATTTCTTGAAGTCTTGGTTTGCCAAGCCTAGATTGAAAATTTTAAGATGTCTGGCCTTCTTGGTCCCCTGGTATGTATGGATCGCCATAAGTCTATTAGTTTTTGAAGATATTAACATGCCTAGCTTTTATGTAACTTCACAGATCCTCTCGGTTTACCGATTATTTCAAGGCCAGGAAAAGGACGTACAGGTAAGAATGCCTAAAGCACTGAACATTGCCGAGGGGGATATAGCAAGATTCTTCGATGGCGCGTGCATTAACCATTGTTGTAGATTGGGTGGTGTTCTAAGGATATCGGAGACAGAGCTTCTTAGCTTCCAGGCAAATGGTGGCAATGGAACCAACAACAAAGCTGAAGGTCTAGCTCTTTGCATGCTCCCACTGATTGCTAAAGATAAGAAGGTTGGCAACCTCACTGTTTATGGAGACTCGGAGATTTGGATAAAGTATATGAATAAGGTTCACAACTTCAATAATCATTATCTTCAAAACCGAGGCAGCAATGTGGATCAACAGGCTTCACTTTTTCAGAAGGTCACATTTGCCCATGTTTACAGAGAACAAAACCAAGAGGCAGATAACCTATCAAAAGCAGGACTACTCATGGAGGAAGGCAAATGCAAATTTATTACACAGAGGCAGGCTACTCACGAAATAAGCATGATTTCTTTAAATTTCTTGAACTAGATTCTATTTCTAAGTTTTGAACTTACAAGACTATATTATCTTTATTTTGTCAGCTTTATAAACTCAGGTTAAACTTTAGGAGATATTTTAAACCAAGATTCTATTTTTTTTTGGATATTATCGTGCTTTCTTAGCACCTATGGAATGTATTTTTGCTCTTTACAAGATCAATGAATACGATTTTTTCTCGGAAAAAAAAAATAAATTTATTTTATGGCCATACCTTTTGATTTTCACTGTTATGCCTTTTAAGTTTAAAATTTTAAATTGACCTTGTGTGGATGACGTGATTGATATGAGCCACAGCTCCTTCACCTAACGCTAATTGGCTTGAAACATCTAGAGACATACCTATTCCAGCTACGATATTTTCTTTCTTCCCCAGCAAAGCAATGGGAAACGTATGGGCGATGGGCCCCTGCCGCTTAAACGACGCGTGTCGCCAACCGAAAGGTGTTTGTTGAATAGTGCGCAGAGCAGGCACACCCTTGCATCCCAATCATAATTACAAACAGCAATATATTGGTTTATTCAAATCCGAGGAATCACACTCTTATATTCCAATTCCAGATGCTATTTCGTCAATGAAATACTTTTCTATATCAATTTATAATCTAATAAAAAATAATAATAATGATTGTTTTAGATGTCAGCGGTAAAGATATATGATTATTTTATCATGACGAGTTTCAAACCCTCTCAGATCTTCAATACAGATATCTTTCTCTAATTTCGCACCCTTCTTGAAGGTGGAAGAAATTGCACTCCAGAGTTCCTCCCAAGCACGTTAACGCTTACTTGCTTGCTTAGGCTATACCAATTAATCTGGAAACCTCATTCGATACACTATTTTTCTTTCTTGTCTTTAAAGACTGAGCCTGCGGGAACTCGGAGGTTGATTTCAGGCAAAGGGCGGGATCTGCAGAGTCGCTGCCACGATCTCAGGTTTCAAGAAGCGTCGAGAATTGGTGCCATCGAAGTCAGAATGGGGAAAGGCGAAGGAATTTCCGATCACTACGGCTCGGGTTCGAGTCCCCGGTACGTTCAGATGCAGGGCGAACCGACGTCCTCAGCGGTGGATCTTCACCGGCACGAAGGCGAGCGGATTTTCGACGAATTGCCCCGGGCGACCGTAGTCGAAGTCTCGAGGCCGGACTTGAACGATCTCAGTCAAATTCAGCTTGTTTATACTATCGAGATTGAGTACAAGCAGGTGTGGATCTCCTGTTTCTTCTTACATTGGATATTATTTTGTGGATCTTTTGGTTTTTCTTCAAAGCCATATTTATATTTTATTTTTATGTCCCGTTTTACCTAAATGACGGCACAATTTGGAAGCTTTTGTAGTTTTTTGTTCAATTAATGATCCGAAACAGTGCTTAGAGTGCCCGAGGTGCTATAATTTGAAACGACTACGTGGTAACTTGAACCTGAGACCTGTTTCTTCTTTAAAGATTAAATTAATTTGTCTTTATGGTTAATTCTACATAAATTACGGCACAATTTTCAAGCTTTCGAAAACTTCTTGTATTTCAAGCTTCGAAGCAGTTTGTTGAGTGCCCTAGGAGCTATGATTTTAAGCGATTCCGTGGAAAATTGAACCCTGGGCCCGTTTCTTCTTTCAATAAGCATTTGGTTTTATTTGGTCATTTTTACCTGAATTACGGCACAATTTGCAAGCTTTTGTATTTTCGTTTTATTTATCGTCCGAGACATTGTGTAGAGTGCTCTGGGAGCTATAACTTGAAATGACTCTGAGGAAACTTGAGACTGAGACCTGTTTCTTCCTTGAAGACTCATTTGATTTTGTTTTTATGGGCAATTTTTTCCTGAATTATGGCACAATTTGCAAGCTTTTGTAATTTTATTCTATTTAATGGTCCGGAACAGTGTGCAGAGTCCTCTAGGAGCTATAATTTGAAATGATTCTGTCGAAACTTGAACCTGAGACGTGTTTCTTCTTTAAAAACGCATTTGATTTTGTTTTAATGGTCAGTTTTACCTGGATTATGGCACAATTTGCAAGCGTTTGTGATTTTATTCTACTATAGGCCTGAAACAGTGTGTAGAGTGCCCTAGGGCTAATAATTGTAGTGACTCTGGGTACAATTCAACCTGAGACCTGTTTCTCCTTTAAAGAAGCATTTTATTTTATTTTATTTTTATGGTCACTTTTACCTGAATTACGGCACAATTTGCAAGTGAAATTTTGTTCCATTTAGTGGTTTGGATTCTGGAACAGTGTGTATAGTGCCCTAGGACTCGGGAGCTATAATTTGAAGTGACTCCGGGAAATTGACCTGCAGACCTCTTTCTTCTTTAAAGACACATTTGGTAGAAGTATTATTCTTTCAGCAACACTTGTATCTTTTTGCCTCTTGCTGCCTGGAGATGAGTGAAAAATTCACTCGAAATGCGTAGCCACAAAAATTGGTTATCCAATCATAAACCAGAAAAATCATCAACAGTATATATTTTAATTATCAAATTTACCTGAATTATGGCACATGTTGCAAGCTTTTGAAATCTTGTGCTATTTAATTGCCCTAAATAGTGTGTAGAGTGCTTTTGGAGTTTTTTTTTTAATTTATTGGTTACTGTAGGGAAAATTGAGTCTGAGATCTGTTTCTTTTTCAAAGCCACATTTCATTTCATTTATGTGGCCACTTTTGCCTGAATTACATCACAATTTGCAAGCTTTTGTAATTTCTTTTCTTGACAATATCCCGAAGCAAATCCCTGGGCAATTCCCCTCATTTCAAGGATGGTACCCAGGTAAGATAAGATAAGCTAATTTTATTAATGTCTAACGAAAGACATTAGTAAACCCTAGATTCTTCAGGGCACAAGGCCAGTCAACAATAGGGCTCGAAGCTATTACAACAATATACTCATTATTATGAGCTCAACATGTCACTTATGGGAACAGAACCTGGGTGGGGAGGATAACACTCCATCCCACAACCACTCGGGCTAGACCCAATTGACAAGTTTGTAATTTTGTTCTATTTTAATTCTCCGAAAGAATGTATAAAGTGCCTAGGCTCTATAGTTTGAGGTGACTCTCAGGAAAATTGAACCTGAGACCTTTTTCTTCTTTATACTCACATTTGTTCTTATTTTTTATTGCCTGTTTTAGTGGAAGACAACACAAGTTGCAAGCTTTTGAATTTTGTTGTATTTAATTCTGCGAAACAATGGGTACAGTGCCCTAGGATGTATATCTTTTGGTCACTGTGGGGAATTGAATGAGAGGCCTTTACATACTCAAATTTGGATTTTGCAAGCCCAACATTATGGGTAGATAGTTAGGGTTAATTTCCTTGATTCTATCAAATTCCATCCTGTCTGTTTTCCTACTGGAATTTGATTTCAATTCTCACCAGCACCTAAGCTTTTGTTCAGACTTCAAAAATGCCTTTGATAGTTGATGCATCTCTTGAAGAATCTTAAGGCCAGGAACCATGCAGTTTCAGACTGAAAGGGAGATCACCAGAATGAGTGGTCATTAAAAGAAAACCAGATCTAAGAGCTTGGCCTTCCCGATTGAGATGGATTTGAGTGTCTCCAATGCCTTTGATATACTTTGTGCAACAGAAGCCCCTTTACGTTCACACAGGCCAGAGTGACAATAAAGTTTGTAAATTAATACTCTTTCAATATTTGTTATCCAGGGAGCTCTAGGGTGGATGTAGTTCTTCAGAAGTACTTTCCATGCTTCATTCCCTTCTAGTGTTTGAATAATCTATTTGGGACAAGGCACCTGGGCTTGTATATGTGTTGTCTTTAATCTTGATGATCCCCATGCCTCCCCAGTCTCTAGGGGTGCAACATAAGTTCCAGTTAACACGATGAAATTTTTTGCCTCCATCTATGTTGGCGCGGAGAAAGCTGTGAAAGGATTTCTTGAGCCACAGGTTAACACTGGTAGAATTCACCCAACAGGAGTAGTAAACATGGGTGGATGATAAGACCTTCATGCATATTTGGAATTTAATAGCTAATGCCATGGGCTTTCTCAACCATTCTCATTCTTCTTTTCCACTTCTTGAATAACCACATCCCATATGCCTTTAGGCGATGCTTGAAACATAAAAGGAATGCCAAGGGACTTGAAAATCTGGCTAGGCTCGCTCCAAGCCAAACTTTGATCTGCAAGCTAGGCAAGTGGGTCTTGCAAACTGTGTCTATAAGATTACATTCTAGCCCACTAGATCTTAGAGCCTGAAGGATCATAGTATGTGGTGAATACATTGAGCCAATTCATGGTAAAGCCTAGGTAGTCTATTTGGAGAGCTTCTAAGCATGTGCTCTGATATCTGAAGGGTACTATTCACTATGGCACGAGTATATAGGAGATGGTGAGTGTTTACTTCATGGTCTTGTTGATTAGATTGGCCAAGAGATGTAAAGATAAGGAAGAATACTTCTACCTACTCCTTCAACTTGGGTATTGGTATGATTTCTTGGTTTAGTAGGAAACAAGCAGCAGTTAGTAGAACCATAATACATTGCGGCTTTCTCTGTTTACCTACGAGGAAATCTTGCTTTGCAAATTGGTAGCTGAGTTAATTGGTGTCATGATGGAGCCCACATCCGTTTATTGTGATGATTAGAGTTGCATTAAGCTCTATGAGAATTTGGTTTTCCATTATAGATCAAAGCACATTGAGATTTAATATCATTTCCTATGGGACATGGTTTAGAGGAAAGCAATGATCTTGGAGTATATTCCTTCGTATTCATTGGTGGCTGATGTTTTGACAAAGCCCTGACAAAGGGGAAGTTCAAGTTATTGAGAGATAAACTTGGTGTGGTGGAGAATTGGTTTCTTGCAAAGAGGGAGTGTAAGTTTGTTGCTTTGGATATGTTCATATCATTTTCTTCATTTGGCAACATTTCCCATTTTTGGGATTTTGTAATATTTAGGGGTATCTATTTTTAGATTGGTGGTGGGACTAGTGATTAATCATTATTTTGTCTTTTGCATAATAAATGTGAGGGCATTGTTGCATCTAGAGAGATTCTCTTGAGATCCCTTGAGATTACTTACACATGAATAAATGACAAGGTGCTACCACCTCTAGAGACTCAGAGAGTATTTCTCAGTTTTACATGATCACTTTATGCATGTTAATTATTTTTCAATATGTTTATTTCCTAGATGGGGAGCCCTCACTAGGAGATTTAGTTTTATGAAAAATACAAGTTATGAATGAAGTTATATCTCTTTTTCTTTGGTTGCTGATTTGTGTTTATCCCCCACTTGGCTACTTGTGAAGATAAGATTTGATAAGATAATTTTATTAATCTTTGACAAATGACCACAAAAGTGGGCCAGCAGGACTAAAATATACATTCAGTGTGAATACAATGTACATTCAGTGTGAATACAATGTGGGAGTACAAAAGTAGTTCCTAGGTGGTGTTGAAAGCAGTGTTTTTAAAAATGTTTGACTTAGAGTCGGACTTGGTTGAGTTGACCGAGCTGACCCCAACCACTTTGTCTTGGCCTCTTGTATGGATCGGGGATCGATTTGGTACTGAATTGGTCAAGTCAATGTACAATTTAGCCAATTCAGTACCAAATCAGTATAACTTGATTGAGTGGATCTGATTTGGCACCCTAACAAGCTTGCAGTGCATGGGTAGAGGAAAAAGGGTATTTACCTTCGACTAAGGCACAACTAGTTACTAAACAAAAGACTTGATACATATCCCATTTCGTTGGATGATATTGATCCAACCTTAGAATGGGTAGAGGAGACTCACCTGGCATAGTTTGATCCTAATTATGATATTGATGCAGATGTTGACTTGGTGTGGATTGATTTGGATTCAGATCTTCAAGTAGGAGTAGGCGTAGCACTAGGCATGGCAAGCACCAGGTGTGCAACTCATGCTTCTACTAGCATTACAATCTACTATACTTGTAGGAGGAGTTCGACGAGTCCAAGGATGTCAGAAGATGGTTCTATAGTTGATGTCGATGATCCCATTTTCAGTAGTGGTGATGAGTTTTGTCATGATGATTGATCATGTTGATTAGTGATATGTAGTAGGATAGTAGCTTGTAGAATGTTGTTTTTGGGACTCTAGAGGCTATTTAGAGCCTTCTTGATTATGTATCTTGTTTCAATATGTATTGTACTTGATGCTGCCATTTTGATATATTCACCCTTACATGGTATATAGTACTAAGTGTTATCGGACAAACTAGCAGAGCTAATGTCCAATAAGCACATGCAAGGGGTTGTGACCCAATGTCACCTCAGTCACACCCTTTAAATGTTCGGGTACACAGGGTACTACCAAAGGACCGAACACCAAGAGCAACCACTTCACACAAACAGATCACAGATCAACACACCGATGTTTTGACGTGGTTTAAACCCTCTTGAGGGAAACACTCCACGGCCCCGGCCAAATAGCTTCTACGGGACAATTTATTATGCAAAGAAAGAAAGTTACAAATGAGCTTCTCATAATCGATCAACTAAATAATGACCCTCCATGCTCTTTAAATAGAGATCATGGACCAATCGGGTGTTAAGCCACGAATCAAGGTTAGGTTTGATCTAAGAGAAGTTGAGCCGTCGGATCACTCTATGTCGGAAACATATCGTGACCGTCGAATTAAGTATTTACAAATGCATACTAATGCATACTAAAGAAACACACTATCCCTAACGGATATATTACACAAGTTGATCTTAACTAACTCCTAAGTGTCTAAATATCCTAACATCCCCCCTTAAGAACAACTTGGGATAGGATTGAAGGATTTACAAAAGTGACACTATTAGGAGAAGGAAGGAGGCATTAGAGCCTATCCCCCCTTAATGACAAGTTCCTGAACTCCTAACATAGATTGAAGTTTAGAAAACTTTGCTTCTGTAAGAGACTTGGTGAAGATGTCTCCAACTTGATCATCTGTAGGGCAAAAGAGCACTTCAAGAACACGATCATGAACAAGATTTCTGATGAAGTGCATATGTAGCTCAATGTGTTTGCTGCATTGATGTAGAACTGGATCTTTGGCAAGCTTGATGGCACTTTGATTGTCGCACCAAAGTGGAGTAGGCTGCTGCTGCTCGAATCCAAACTCTGAAAGGATCTGTCGAAGCCATAAAACTTTTTGACTGGCATTAACTGCTGCTCGATATTCTGCCTCTGCTGAAGAAAAAGCAAGAGCTTGTTGTTTCTTACAAGCCCAAGTAATAGGTCCAGATCCCAGACTGAAAACATAACCTGCAGTAGACTTTCGATCATCAGGATCGCCGGCCCAATCTGAATCAGTGAAACCAACCAACAAAGGTTTCCCCCCTGTACTGTAATGAATCCCAAACTGAACTGTACCTCGAATATATCGAAGTATTCTTTTAGCTGCTTTCCAGTGACTTTCATGAGGTGTCTGCATATAACGGGCAACTCGACCAACGGCAAAGGAAAGGTCAGGACGGGAATGAGTCAAGTATAAAAGACTACCAACAAGCTGACGATACAAGGTGGCATCTACTTCAGGTGAAGTACAAGTGGCAGAAAGTTTGACTCCAGACTGGAAGGGAGAAGGGGCTGGTGTACAATCTTCCATGTGAAAGCGACGAAGAAGGTCACAAGCATACTTAGACTGAGAAAGAAAGATTCCTTCTTTGGTTTGCAGAACTTGGAGACCAAGAAAATAATGCAAATGTCCTAAGTCTGACATTTCAAAAGTTTGTTTAAGACTGGATTTCACATGGGTTATAAGCTTAGGGTCACTACCAGTAAGAATAAGGTCATCAACATATAGAACAAGTATGATGAGATGGTTTCCTACTTTCTTGGTATAGACATTGGGGTCAGAATGGCATCTAGAAAAATCAGTGTCAAGGAGAAAGTTATCCATTTTGGCATACCAAGCTCTAGGAGCTTGCTTAAGGCCATATAAGGATTTCTTAAGGTGGCTGACAAGGCTAGAGTTATTCTGAACATAGCCAGAAGGTTGTTCCATGTAAATTTCCTCTTGTAAATCACCATGTAAGAAGGCAGACTTGACATCCATTTGATGGACTTCCCAGTTGTGTAAGGCTGCAAGGGAAAGAACAAGGCGGATGGAGTTCATTTTGGCGACGGGAGCAAAGGTTTCATTGTAGTCAATCCCTTCAACTTGGGAAAAACCTTTGGCAACTAACCTTGCCTTAAGTCTTTCAACACTTCCATCTGATGCATACTTAGTTCTGTAGACCCATTTACATCTAACAAGTTGTCTTCCTTTTGGAAGAGGTACAAGATCCCAAGTATCGTTCGCCATTAAGGAACGATATTCTTCATCCATGGCTGCATCCCAATCTGGATTCCCTGAAGCTTCTGCAAAAGTTTCTGGATCATGATTCTCGGAAACTTGAGCCAAAAGAGAAGAGGCTCGCTGAAACTGAGAACGTGTTCGACGTTGATCTCTAGGATCACCGGCAAGATCACCAGCGGCTTCACATGTTGAACGGACCCATCGAGGAAGCACTTGTGCTGGTGCAACTGGAGGAACATGAGCAGGCGGAGGTGGATTTTCATCCTCACTGTCATCATCAGAAACTGGAGTTGGAAACCTGTCAAGGAAGTTGGAAGAAGAAGAAGAAGGCACAAACGCCGAATTAGGCTCGCAGGCCAAAGATGGCACACTCGCCGAGTTAGGCTCACAGGCTAAGATATTTTCATCAAATTTAACATCTCTTCTAATGATTATAGCATGAGAATGTGGTTGAAGAAGTCTATAACCTTTTACATCTTTAGAATATCCAACAAATATGCACTTTTCACTTTTAGGCTGCAATGCTTTCCGTTTTTCATCCGGAATGTGAGCCCATGCTTCACTACCAAACACACGAAAGTGACTTACATCAGGTTTAATTTTACTCCATGCTTCTTCCGGTGTTATACCTTGTAATGCTTTTGTGGAGGTGCGATTAACTATGTAATTTGCACAATTTATGGCTTCAGCCCAAAATTGAAGACTTAGTCCCTTAGATTGGATCATACAATTAGCCATTTCTTTTAAAGTGCGGTTCTTCCGCTCAGCTACACCATTTTGTTGTGGTGTATATGGAACAATGTGCTGTTGTTGGATGCCTTGTTCAGTGCAGAAAGTAGTGAACTGTTTGTGAACATATTCTCCTCCATTGTCAGATCTTAACTTAATAATTTGATGACCAGATTGTTTTTCAACAAGGGCCTTGTAGGCCAAGAACATGTTAAATACTTCGCTCTTAAGTTTTAGGAAATAAACCCAAGTGCGTCTGGTGTAATCATCAATGAAGGTTAAGAAATACTTGAAACCAGAAAAGGAAGCAGATGGAAGAGGACCACACAAGTCACTATGCACAAGCTCCAAGGGAACCGAGGCGTGCCAAGAGGCACGTTTGTCAAAACTGTCCCGATGATGTTTTCCGAGTACACAACCGGAACAAACACCATCTCTGCAAGATACCATCGGAAGACCTGTCACCATATTTTCTTTACATAGTTGTTGCAATGAGCGATAATTTAAGTGACCAAATCGCTCATGCCAAAGTTTGCTCAAGTTATCACTATGAGCAACAAAAATTGAAGGGAAAGGTGATGACCCAAAGTTGTTAAACTTGTACAACCTGGTAATATCATCAACAATTCCGGTAGCTAGGACCTGTTGAGGATCTTTAAAATCCTTGATTACAACTTGGTGAGATGTAAAGGTCACAGTTTTACCTTCACCAGAATGAGTGATCTGATAGACTGATAACAAATTGCAGGAAATTCTTGGAACACATAGTACATCATTAAAATGACCATTATCTACTGGAACTGTTCCAGCTCCTACAACACTTAGAGATCTATCATCACCAACAAATATTTGTTTGGTGTTACATTCATGCATAGTAGAAAAGATGGCTTGATCCTTAGCCATATGATAAGATGCTCGAGAATCAATGAGCCATTCATTTGAAGTAGAAGAAGAAGATGCATTATAAGAATAACCAAAAGCACAAAGTGCATGTCCATGAGAGGTAGATTCTGAAGACGAATCTAGGCTGATGTGGTGCTTCTTCATTGTTGCTTCCAAGGCTGCCATCTTCTTGAAACACTTAGATTCATCATGATTATCTTTCCCGCAATAGTTGCAATGACGCTCAGTCTTCTTGCCTTTTTGCTTTGATCCTTTGTCATTTTTAAAGAAGGAGCTGACTGAGAGGGTTTGGACCCTTGTTTGACTTATTATTGCGAAAATTTTGTTTCTTGGGAGGCTTGGACTTTTCTTTCTGTTGGAACAATAAGGCTTTCCCAGATGTATCTGCATTGTTGATTATTCCAAGATGAATGAGTTTATCTTGTTCTCTAATTAGGGAATCACAAAATGATTCAAGACTAGGCTCTTGATAGCTAGCTGCATTCAAGGATGCTTTCATGGAGTAAAATGTAGATACAAAAACAGAATATGCAGGTCCAAGTTTGGAAAGAATATGATAAATGCACTGTTTGTCTTCCCTCTCAATCTTACATTCTGCACATAAGAGTTTAAGAGTTTTGTACTTAGATAAATAATCTTGAATGCATGAAAAGTCACTTGGATTTAAAGAAATCAACTCATTTTTGAGTTGGTGACCTCGAATTTCATTGTGTTTACCAAACACAGTTTCCAACTTGTCCCAAGCAGCATTAGGTTCATCAATTCCAGATATGTGGAATCGCAAATCAGTAGAGATTGACATCCCAATCAATCCACGAGCTTCATCACATCTATTTGCTCATCGGTGTGTTGATCTGTGATCTGTTTGTGTGAAGTGGTTGCTCTTGGTGTTCGGTCCTTTGGTAGTACCCTGTGTACCCGAACATTAAATTCTTTGAAGAGTCTTGACCTCCAAGGGGAGAGCCCTTCAGTATATCTGAAAGCACTTTAACACCAAACCAAGATCCTTCTAGGCAATCATATTAGTGACCAGTGCCTTAAATGGAGAAATAGACAAGATAATCATTCATCTATATGAAACCAACACAAGCATGTGTACTGTTGTCTTCAATAGGGGCTTTAGGTTAATTATCACAATGTATGTTGGTAAACATGTATCACATATCATCAAGCATAAACATATAATCAACAACAGTCTTAGTATCAGTATGCTTTGAGACAATAATCATCAGTAATAATAACCGGCATTCTCCTCACTTAAATGGCTGTAATTACTACTGTACACTCACACGATATGATCAGGAAGATACCGGCAGTAACATAATGCAAACAATGTAAAACAACATGTGATATCAGTTCTTATCAATGATAGTCCTGTAGCCTTCCATTTAACAGTTGTACAACCATGTTATATCGACCTTTTGTCAACAGTGATTAAGTCTTTCTCTTCACAAGTTAATTTTGACAGTTTACTAACCCTCTTTTTGACGTTTACTGTTTTGCGCTTTGGCAGGTTTTGGGTGGATGTACAGTGATGGCAGGCTGCCCTAATTGGCAGACCTGCAAAATAGGAGGAAGGCCTGTTAGGGCAGAAAAAGAAGACCGCAGGCACAAGAAAGGACATGCCGAGGTTTGAAGTGGATAGAGGGAGACCTAAGGGGGCTGGCCGAGGACAAAAGAGGGGAGCCTAAGGCTTGAGAGGGAAGGCTGATGGTAAAAAGGGTTAGAGGGATGCATGCCGATGGCTAGGAGGGTAGGCTAAGGGCAGAAAAAGGCAGGCCGAGTAGGGAAAGGGCCTAAGAGGGCTGGTCAAGAATAGGTTAGGGTAGAAATTTAGGTTTATTTTTAGGTTTTAGAATTTTTACTGTTTTTCGGGTTTTTATGATAAGTAAAAATAAATAAAAAGACCTAATTAAGTACAAAAATTCAGTACTAGGATTTTTATAAAATAAATTGCAGACCTAATATTTAACCTAAATTGACCATGGAATGCAATAATTACATATAAAATGCAAGAAATTTGATAAAATTTTGATAATACAAGGGTTTTAATGGATGAAACCGTAAACCCTAGGCCTAGAGGAGAGGTGACTAGCCTCCCTCTTGGACTGTTTTTCTCCTTGACTCTAAACTAGGGCATCCTACAACAACCCCTAGGGTTTGTTGTGGGAGTAGGGGTTGTTGTAGGAGCCTAATCTAGGGAAAATTCAAACTAGGGCATCCTACAACAACCCCCAGGGTTTGTTGTGGGAGTAGGGGTTGTTGTAGGAGCCTAATCTAGGGAAAATTCAGAGATCCAAGGCCAAACTAGGGAAAACCTCTTCTAGAGAGCGTTCTCCACCATGCAAAGTTGATAGAAGGCAGAAAAGAAGGCCAAAATCAGAAAAAAATGTAGCTCTATGGCCACCATCCAATCATCAAAGAGGCAAAACTTACCTACCTTCACCAAGAAAGACTAAACAAGACTTACTTGAGCTTTGTGTTATTCCAACAATTCCTAGCATCCACCATGCATGAGTTAAAACCCTAGAGAGCATCCAAATTCATCCATAAGCCAAAGAAGACAATCCTCCAAGAGGTGCACATCACCTCCAAAAGCCCTAATTGGGGTAAAAGAGCAACATAATGTATTTGATCACACCTCTCCTCCTTGAGATAACTGGAAGGCATATAGATGGAAGAAATTGGTGCAACATGAATAGCATATATCGTTGGTGGTATACTCATTGGCATTGAAGATTTGGGTGCTCCTATATGCTCTCACGCAGGATGAATTCACTCAGGATTCCCTTGTGACAGCTTCGGGATGGTTCTCATTGACTCCGAGTGGAGATGGATCACCATCTACCACGATCTGATAGAATCTGCTAGGTGTGCCACTTACAGGAGTTGGAGACAGAGATGCAACTCATCATTAGGTGCCCTTTATACTATGAGATCTAACGATTATACCACTTCCTTTATAGGGACTCGTGGGGATCCCTCTACCTTTTTTCGATATCAGGTCCAACAATGCCTCGCCCTCTTCATTAGGGATATTTTCAGCCACAGGTCCCAGTTCCTACACACCCCTCCCCACCTTGGGAGGACTAGAACGATAATCTCTTATTTTAGTGTTGATCTGTCGGATCAGAGCAACAAGCAGCGAGCAAAGTCCTAGATTACCTCCAATAGTAGAGTGGTGAGACCTTGAGCCTCCCCTCAACCTCCCCCTCTGGGAGATCGATTGATTTTATCGAGATCGGTTCAGAGTTGTTGAACTGTACACCAATCCACTCATTCTCAAAGTGTCAGAGGGATCAGGCCCAAACAGATCTAGAGTATGGCTCTCCCTGCCTGCCAGATTTCCTCCCAGCCCCAACAGGGTAGCCAACAGTCTATCTGGAGTTTCTTTCCTTCGACCTCGGATGTTAGGAGTATCCCTCGCTCCTACAACCCCCCAAGGGTCATACAGTCGAACATCTCGATGGCTCCGGAGAGCCCCGACATCGATAATGAGCAGGAGTCTCGCTTGCCCCCCTCGCCCTCGACCATCAAGCTTAGGAGATCCTGACATCACTAGATCCATCTTCAGCTCTCTCTTGCATTATTCCCCTCTCTTGATAGGTTTTTGATGGTTTGAGTTGCCCAACCTCGAACAAACTCACTCTCGCATCCCGTACCTTTGATATGGTTTTATACACGTTTATGAGGCTTTACTACTGCGTGTATCTTTATTTTATCTTAGTTTCGACACTTTCTAGGAGTTGCATTTGCACTCCCACATTGTACTCATACTGGATGTATCATCTAGTACCATTGACCTACTTTTGTGTTCATTTGTTGGACATTAATAAAATTATCTTATCTTATCTTACCTTGCAATGTCTGAGTGGGCCATCTCGTTCTCTTGTGGTTTGGAGTAGAAGGTGAGGCATATCTGTTCCTAACCTCACCTCATCCACACATGAATCTAACTTATCACAAGTCTCAAGATCAAACTTGGAACAATAGTGAACTAGAAGATGTCACATCCTTATCAAATTTCACGTCTATGCTTACTGCTAACTTCTTTTGCGTTGGAATATATATCTTGTAAACGTTGGAAGTCTCCTTGATACAAAAATATCCTTGATGCTCAAGGGTTCCAACTTTGTTCTCTTCTCCTTGGGCACATGGATATAAACTAGACACTTGAACACTCTTAGATGAGATATATCTGGTTTCACACTAGTAAATGCCTCCATTGGGGGTCATGTTATTCAAGATCCTATGAGGACACCTATTCAAGATATACATGATTGTGTTAGAAGCCTTAGACCGATAACTCATGGTCAAATCCATGTCACGAATCAAAAACTTAGCAATCTCAATGATGGACTGGTTCTTCCTCTTCTCAACCCAATTATGTTGTGGGTTGTAAGGTACTGTCAACTCCCTCTTGATCCTTGCTTCCTTGCACGAAGAATCTTACTACAAAGAGGTATGCTCTCCTCCATTATCTGAGCGAAACACTTTGATCTTCCTTCCCGTCAGATTTTCAATCAAAGCCCTGAACTATATGAACTTGCTGAACACTTATCCTTAGTCTTCAAAAAATAGATCCATGTCCTGCAATATAATCATCAATAAAAATGGCACAAAACCAACTACCAGTTAGGGAAGTGGAAGACATACGTCCACACATATCCGAATGGATTAGATCAATGTTCCCTCATGATCTATGCTAGTTGTTGGGAAAAGTAGCACTTTGACATGCTTACTAAGAGCACATCTTTTGTAGACACCTTGCTTCTCTTTCTTGAAGTTTGGCAATACCTACTCTAAATTCGTCAAGATAGGAAGCACTCCATAATGCAAGTGACCAAGACGTGTGTGCCATAACTCAGAACTTGGTTGTCATGCACCAACACTATGCTTCACCGGATCGACCTGCAACCTGTAATGATCTCCAATATGAACCCCTTTTGCCACACCCTGTCTTCTAAATATGACCGCCTGAGCAACAAGCTCGGTCATATGATGGTGCTCTGCCATATAAGATATTGAAAGATATTTCTTCATCAACCTTGAAGGTGTTTGGAAAGAAATAGATCCAACTCCTCTCATAGCTTAACTGGCATCATCACGAAGCTCCATGCTCATGCCTCCCTCTTGCTCTTGAATCCTGCTTAATAAAGACCTGTCATATGTCATGTGCCTCAAAGCTCCACAGTCCACATACCATCCAACAGTAGACATAGTGTTAGAGGACAAGCAAGAGACCAAAGCCATATCCATCCTGAAAAATCTGCAATATGAAGGACCAACCTTTTTAAGCCTTTCACGGGTCAAGGTGATTATCACAAGTGACTTAGGGTTTCACACCCAATGACCTCAAACAAGGTCAATCACCTCTTCTAGGGAATATTCAGTGGAATCCTGAATCTCAACCCTGTGAATTTTTCAGCCTTAGGGCTGTTATGAAATATAGAACAAAACAGCAGTGGAAGATTAATGTTTCAATCCTTGACACCCCAATCTTCTAGGCAATTCAAGGAGAAAAGATACCGAAGTGTTCTGATAAGTTTCAGTCCTCTAGGACAATCTTATCATGCATAAACCAGATCTGAAAACTGTCATTTACAACAGTAATACCAGCAGTAAAATGACTCTTATTTTCTTCAATTACAATGTTAAATTAGTTAACATAACTGCAATTTACCAATTTGACGAGAGACTAATAATCTGTATCAAGAACCAGAGAAAACATGCACAATACAAGCCATAACGTGATCCAATAGAAAAAAACCAAAACCAATAGATGAAGTTGTAGCTGATCTAAGAAAAGATAATACATTAGAACCCTAGAATTTGGAAAAGATCAGTTGTGACTATCTTGTTCAATAATGAACCCAAGATGCCTCTTTATAGGTTTACACAATCTTTATGTCCAAAACACTAGTCTATGTCTGCACGTCACTCAAGACTAGAAACTAATATGATATGAGAATGCAACTAACTTATTTACTAATGCTAGATTGCTGAAAAGATGAGCTTTTAATTAACAACCCAAAAATAAAAATAAACAATGCATTGAAGTTGGGCACCAACTATCCCTCTAACTGTCAATAAATATTAATAAACAATGTAACAACTGGCTAGAAGGGTGTAGCCTTCTCTCCTGGGTTGTTGGCTGAGCTGGCAGTGGGTTCGTTTTCTTCCTACGGTGCACTTCTCTTCCTGGGGTGCTGTACATGTCCTTGTTCATTGTCATTATGTCAAATCCACAAGACATATAGCTATAAATTACAAACCATGAAGAACATACATGGTTGAAAAATCAAATCTGCAATTTACACAAGTATTGGATAGATGACAACTTCATTAATATGCATAAGGTGAAGTTGTTGTACATACCATAGCCTTACCACAAGTCTAGTACAATCCACTAGCTCTCCCCTAGCTAGGGAAAACCAACAAAACCCTAGCTCAACTAAGGAGCTCCAACATGCATGGATCACTCAAGCAAGTCCTCCAAGGCAAGACATCTCCTCCTTTCTTGTTCTTCACCAAATACACCCTCGGGTTTCATCTCAAAACTGTAATCTTAATTCTCCAAGGGAAGAAACCCTAACCCTTGTTTTTAAGATGCTCCAAGAAGATAAAGAAACCCTAGTGACCCCGAGAGAGAGAGAGAGAGAGAGAGAGAGAGAGGTGATAATCACCAATGCCTTCTTCAGAAGATTAAACCCTAGTATCTCATAAGGACCAATCTCCAAACCAAGAAGTCCTCGCCAGACTTTATAACTCCTAGGGTTTCCTCATGAACCTTAGCGACTTCGTCTAAGAAGCTAAGTACAAAGAAGAGATTACAATGATGATGGTGAATGGGGACTCTCTCCTTCCTCTCTATATATGGGAGGTAAGGGAGGCCAGGCCAACAATATAGCGTGGGTCCAAGCCCTTACAAGCAACCTCCAATAAATAGTTGTACACATGTCATGTTCCAACTTCCAAGGTGATGCCATACAGAGTAAGAGCTCCAAGATGATATAGCTACATAAGGTGTGTCCACACTCCTTTGTCACAAGCCCACATGGACTCCATCACTCATCCTAAGCCAAGTACTTCACTGTGTTGACTCCTCTTGCATGGACATTGTTGCAACCTAGGTATCCTCGAGCCAACTCCATGCCTCGATATAGGATTCCAAGCTTCCCCATGTTGTCTAGGGCTTGATGCCCTCCTCCATGATGCACAATGTCCCTCATCCCAAGTAGGTTGCTCTCCAAACAAGTGAACCTCTCCATGTGGCCATCATGAAGGATGTCCCTGAAGTTGTTAGGAGAACTTGAATCCCTTAGGGAGGAATGCCAAGCAAGCAACCAACTGAGGTCAAGCAACCACTAAGCAAGCTATCTCCATTGTGCAAATCCATCATAGATCGTCTCCATGTGTCAATCCATCTCAAACCTTACATGGGTGTGTTGCACTTGTCAATGATTAGAAAACTCAGGAATGATACCAGGTTGGAAAGTTTGCATGTGTTTGCATTCTACTTCATTATCTGTGAGATAAACTTGCAGGATACTTGCTTTGAAGGTTAAAGGTCTGTTTCTGACAGGATAATGGAATGCCCTAGAATTTCCTTGTCTTTTAAGGTTTGAAAGTTAATGCTCTACCCAACTTGTGAAAACAATTGCTATGGAGGACAATTCAGATAGCTTGCTTTGCAGGATAAAGACCTGTTTCTGAAAAAAAATGTGTGTCAAGTTTGTCTTTTGATAATGGATACTTTATTAACATGTGAAAAGGGTATCTATGGTTGAGAATTGCTAGATGGCTCAGATAGTTTGAAATTCAGCAGATAAATATATGCTTTATATGCTTTTCAGAATCTATATTTTGGAACTTACATTTGATTGCTTAAATTGGTCTTTGGATGATTGGATTTAATATTCTGATTAATGAGAACTTCGTATAGCTGAATTATATATTTTCTTGGTTCTTTAACATTATATTTTCGGTTTTAGAAAATTGAAACTTTAGCTCATTTTGAGACTAACATCTTATTTTGTGGTTTCCAGTTCAAATGGCGGCTTGTAAAGAAAGCTTCACAAGTTTTCTTTTTGCATTTTGCTCTCAAGAAACGGGCAATTATTGAGGAGTTTCATGAGAAGCAGGAGCAGGCAAGTCTTGTCAGTTTGTGCTATTGTGTCAGTTCATAGAAAATACATCTCCTTTAAGGAGCAGTGAGAGATTAATTTAGGTGTTTGTGAGGCTTACAAAGAAAAAAAAGAAAAAAAAGAAAAAAAAGAAAAAAGTTATGTTAATGTCCATGAATGACCAAAAATGATAAATGTGACTTGGGATTTGCAACATACAGAATGAAAGCAAAGGGATGCTTAAGGCATACTGCATATCTGTTGTAATATAAGCGTATATGTTAAATGTCTGTCTAAAAAAAAGAGTTCCCTATTTTGATTCTCTAATTAGTAATAGCTATAGGGCTTTGCTATTTTTGTTATTGAATTCTTTGGCTTTGACCTAGGATGCCCATTAAAGGTCAGATTGAAATGGCATTATTCCTGAGCTTTTATCTTTTACACTATTGCTTAAATTTTTAAAGCTTACAGCTCATTTAGTTTTTAGCTAATGACTTAAACCTTCTTTGTTGGTGCAGGTTAAAGAGTGGCTTCAGAGTATTGGCATTGGAGAGCACACAGCTGTGGTAGAGGAAGGGCATGATGAAGATGAACATGATGAAGAACCGGTATCCTCATACCAAGAGGAAACCCATCCAAGTAAAAGCAGGTGCGTTTAGCTTCTATTCTTGCTGAATATCAAGCCGTTAATTGAATTCCTGTGCTCCTGTGGATCCAACCCTGATTTTTGTCACCTTTCTGGAAGTTGAAGCATTTTTATTAGTGTTTACATCTGTGAACATCTGCTTTGGAATTGACCAAGTCTGTTAACTAAGAAGTTCAGAGGTACTCCTTGAATCAGTTGATGTAAAGTTCCCTAAGAGTTCATGTTCTAGATGTTGTTAGCTGTTAAATGTTGGAAGAAAAATAATCTTAGTTTTGAACTTTATGTGGTCATAAGTGAGGTTTCCTGTCTTATAAAGCATGCAAGAGAGCATGCACATCACTCTAACATGGAGGTTGCAAAAAGGCTTCCATTCTTATTTTCAAATGCTCACCCATGGTAAGAGGGGAAGGTTCAGATTGAGCCACCTTCGACATGATATGCTTAACCAAAGCAATCAATTAAAACCAGATGAGTGCTACTGCAAACTCTGACCTCCTAAAAGTCTTCTTAATTCCTTCATCTTAGTTCTTTGTATTGTAAATTTTCCTTAGGCTGTCATTAGTGTGTATATCTGCATTTCAATATAATCCTCTTTTTCTTTGTTTGCTCCAGTATGGATATGTTTTTGAGCTTTTCTGTTGTCAAAGAGTTAGGATATCAGAGCTTTTCTTAATGGAATTTGTTGCTTGCGATTTATTCTACTTGTTTATGCCATGGGGTATGAGGGGAGGGTTGTCAACTTTGTTTTGGCTTGTTTGTTTTGTTTCTATGCCCCATTTGTTTTTGTTCGATCCTCTGCTTATGCTACATGGGCATATTGTGTTCAATTTCCACCCAAGTTGATCGTTTTGTGTGTGAAATATTGCTTCTTTCTTGCTGCTTTCGCAGACTTTCAAGGCTGCATGGAGGTGACAGATTGGCACTTTTTGGCACAGAGATGTTCCCTCCATTGCAGCGTTGCCTGTCATTCGTCCAGCAATAGGACGCTTACAACATATATCCGATGGAGCTAAGTCCGCAATGCAAGGGTACCTGAATCACTTTCTCGACAATCTAGATATTGTGAATTCTAAGGAAGTAAGTTCAGTCACATTTCCCTCCTCTTTCACCGGGCAAGAGTTTATTTACTTTGTTTTCTTTTAATAATTGAGCAAATAATTAGTCAAAGTTAATAGAGATAAATGATTAGAGTCCCTATGGGCACATCAAGTGTTGTTTTTCAAGGGTCCTTTTTCTGCTTTTGCAGAGGTTCTCACATCAATGAAAGGAACTGAATGCTTTTTTTAGATTGGAGACTCTTCTTTAAGATAGGATTCACTTTATCTTTCTTTGCTGAAAAATTTAGGTATCATGGTTGTACAAGGGAAGAGTAAGTCGTACTCCATAAATTGGGTGCTGGAACTAGGTTCTATATATCCGTGTGTGTGTTCGTATGTATGTGTCCATTACAAGGAAGGAATTCCAAAGGAAAGAAATAAATCCATGTGCTTAGATTCAATTTAATTTATAAACAAATAGAAAAAAAAACCTACTTTTTATGAATTCCTTGTGTTTTCATGCTTCAAATATCGTAGAAAGTCACCAGGAATTGAGTCTTCAAGCCTCAAATGCTGTCCATTGTGAAAAAGTGGACAAGAATTGTGATAAATCTTCTCTACCCACTTAAAAAGCATGTTGTTTGTTAAGTTACAGCCTCCAAGAGATAATGTCAATGTAGTATCTCAAATGGAGAATATACATGGTGTTGATTGTAGAAAAGTATCAGGCATTAGCAATCACTACCTAAAGTCCATGCACAAATGAGGAGCAAATTGTTATAGCGGTCATTATGCATGCAAGTCTACTCAAACAAATACAGGAATTTGACGATTTAGTAATGCATTGCCAATTAAGTTTAAAATGCCCATGGAATATAATTGTGAGGTTGCATAAATGAATGAATTTTCTTATGAGTACCACTTGCCACCCTAGGTGAAGATTCATCTGGTTTTCCATGTATGCTAGTTAATGAAGGCATTCTCCAGATCTGACAAGTGATACCAGCTTTTGTGGATGTTTTTTGAGTTTGAGGAGCAAGTTCATGACTGGATAAGGATACTTGATGAAAGATGCAGGGAACATCAGAATGAAGGATGAAGAAAAATTATTTGAATGTTCAAACATCCTTTGGAAGAAGCAACATGGGAGTTAGCTACCTATGTTTGAGAAGTTGGCCCCAATAAGCACAATGCTTTTTGGAGGTGGGAATAGAGATGTTACATTTTAGGTGAGACAGGTTCCAATGACAGTTGAAATGGGAAAGTCTATAATAATTAGCGAGGGACAAAGGAAATTAACCTTAGAGTTACTTTTAATCACCAAAGACTCAAAACTAAGAAGAGTGAATTAAACATTAAAACATTAGAATGTCTCACATGTTATGAATAGTTGACAAGTAACAGATATTGAATTATTACTTAAGGGGTTGAGTGAAGGGTAAAGCGACTTATTTAAGTGTTATTCATTTTTTTTCCATCCTGGATTCGACTACACTCTGGATTTACTTCAGATTTGTTCCTGATCTATTACAGCTTGTGGAGGGGAAGTTCTTTCTTGCTTGATTTTTATATATTTGCTTATGGTTTGGTGTATGTTTCAATAAATGGAATAGCTATCAACGATGTTTTCTTTATCTTTTGTCTATTCTTTTGCTGATTTATGGAAAGACACACTAGCACTTCTTCCCACGTGTACATGTATAGTATATACCCTTTACCAGCTCAGTCACTGGTTAAAAATTTAATTTAAAAACTTTTCTAATTTTTAACATTTCATTTTGTCTTGTTTACCAACTTGACATCAGAAGTCTGCAGTCTCCCAGACTCACTTTATTGTTGCACATTTCTCATTTGTTATCTCCTGCTGATATTTTTTCTTGTTCCACTGTTGTCCAAAAATTCACAATTTCCTCTGCACATCTCTCCCAGATGCCAGTAATGAGGCCCTGATAACATAAACTATTTTCAACATACACAGATACACAATTTTGTATAGTGAAAGCAAATGATATTTTACTGTTTTCAAGTAATCTTCAAAAGAGAGACATGCACAATCAAAATGTCTAGAGTGAGAGATGACTAATTTATTGAGGTTCACAAGAGAGAGAGAGGATTGAATGGAACCAACCAGAAAACCTGGATTCTGCAATAAAGAGAGTAAATCAGCACCAGGGAAAAATAATTCTAGAAAGAGGAAACAAACCCTAGCATAAGTGTGCTAGAGAGACAAGTAACCCAAGAATGAGTGCACTAGAGAGAGAAATAAGCTAAGTGCAGGAGAGTGCAACACTTTGATGGTGCCCTTAGGCATAAAACTTTATTGAAAATGGAAAATAATCCATTTGAATGAATATTACAAATGAGGGTACTCAATTAATCCATTTGAATGAATATTACCAAATAATCCTTTTGGTACTCATGCTTTGTATTTGTAATGACATCATTGTATTCAACAGTCCCATTGACCTACTTTTGTGGTCATTAGTTGGACATTAATAAAATTATCTTATCTTATCTTTGAGAAGGAAGTTGCTAATTGTAGTAGGGTAGGCCCAATTAGTCTTGCAAGATGGGATCCAAACGATTCATTAACATCTCTCTGCCTAGTCACTGTGGAACGAGTAATACCATAATGTGGAAGAGAAATATCCATTGAAACATGTTGGGTTGTTGAAAGTACAAAGATCCACACAAGTTGTCCCTGAGAATGGAGCTACCAAATATAGTGCATCCAGAATGGACCAACATCATAAAGAGAAAGATCCATTAAAACACACTAAGAATAATCTACAGGTGAATAATGTATAAGAAGCAATGGAAAAGATCATGGTGGGTTGTGGATAGGAACTTCAAAGGTAGCATCTCTTTGTTCAATAACCTTGCGAGTGAAAGGATCCTATAGACAATATGTTGGAATGTAGGCCCATGTACTTTGATAAAAAAATATTGAAATATGAAACTGATTGAGTCATATCTTGAACATCAGAAGGAAGCGGTTTCTCCATGTGGATCCACATACCTTTGCTCCAAAGAAAGACATTTATTTGATCATGGAACATTAAATGCCTAGCCTCTTTTGGTAGGCAAACATCCATTGAGTCCATAAGTTCAACAACAAAGAAGAAGCCTCCATAAAGAGTTTAGAAGTTTCACCTTTATAGACCTAAGAGAAAGAGAGGTACCAACTTTTCCTGAAAATTTGCAGTGCTCTAGCCTTGAAGAAGGTTTAGACCCTAGCAAAAACCCTATAAAAAAGGTTGACCCAAAAACCCTAGTTCTGCATTTGCAAAGAGGCCTTAAGCGATGCCACTAGAAAAAATTCTTCAAATCATTGTCTCAAGTGAGAACTTGGAGTCTATAAACCCTATAGAAACCCTATAGACCCTAGCAAAAACCCTATAAAAAAGGTTGACCCAAGAACCCTAGTTCTGCATTTGCAAAGAGGCCTTAAGCGATGCCACGAGAAAAAATTCTTCAAATCATTGTCTCAAGTGAGAACTTGGAGTCTATAAACCCTATAGATGAGATATGATCCAAAGACTCTAGATCTACAATTGCAAAGAATCCCTAAGAAATGCCACTAGCCAAAAATATTTGGATCAATAGCTGAATTGAGTAAGGGAGGTTCACACATGATTTTATACCATGTTGAGAATACAAAAGAGAGAGGATTCAGTGGAACCAATCAACAAAACCCTAATTTTGTAGTTTCAAAGAAACCCTAACTGATGCTACTAGCCAAAATCTTTGGAACAATGACTAAATTGAGCAAGGCAGGTTTACACATGCATCAATACCATGTTGAAATTCACAAGAGAGAGAGAGAGGATTCAATGAACCCAACAAACAAAACCCTAATTTTACAAGAAATAGAATAAATCAATTCTAGGGCAAAATAACCTTTGAAATAAAAAATAAACCCAAGCATAAGTGCGCTAAGAGAGAAAAATAAACTAGGCAGAAGAGAGTTCCCTTGGGTGTAATAATTTATTAAAGATGGAAAGGAATCCACTTTAATGAATATTGCAAATATATATATATATATATATAAGAGTTCCCTTAGGCAGAATAATATATTAAAGATGGAAAGGGATCAACTTGAATGAATATTGCAAATGAGAATTTGTGTGTGCACACACACACACACAACTGAAGAGTAGGGGTGCTTTCCTCGAGAGGTTTTATGGGTCTATGTTGACTATTTTAATTTTTGGCTTGACCAAACCTAAATATAATAAATGATACAATATAAGGCCAATTGTGACTGAAAGTGAAGCTTACCCTGTTCTCAACATACTACTTTAAGTTGAACAAGGGGGGAACAGAGAAGAATGATGAATACAAATGAGATTGGGTATATAAAATGCCAACTCAATACAAGGTTGTCCTAGCTGAAAAATAAGAATTTGTGTATAAATACTCAACACAATAGGAGGTTGGCCTTGGTTGGAAATAGAATGGGTGTATAAATACCCAACTCAATATAAGGGCAACCTTTGCTGAAAAAGAGTGGTTGTATAAATACTGAACTAAATATGAGGTCGACCATAGCCTAAAAGGAGACTGGGTTTAGAAATACTCTTATTACAATATATGGTAGTAGTAGCCTAAAAATGAGAGTGAGTTTATAAATATTGGAATCAATTTAAAGTCAATTGTAGCCAAATATGAAGATGACACCCTTATATTCAAGTTTTCAACATCCCCCCTTAATCTGAACAGGAGGCCATAGAGAGAAGATATTACATCACTGATCACAAGATTCATATTCCCCCTTAATGCTGAACAAGAGCCAAATAGAGAAGTTACTACATATAAACCCCCTAGACTTGATGCTATCTCATCAAATTTTTGATGCCATCTGCTAGATTTTACTTGAGTAGTTTCACACATCTGGTTTAACATTTGTTTTCATCAATGTTGCCTGACGATGTGAAGCTGCCACTAGGGCATCCATTCCTCGCGATCTGGTGTTCCTGGGTACTTTGTGATGCCCCTGGAATGTTTGCATTGTGCCCAGAGCACCATTGGGGATGTCTTTGCTGTCCTCAAGCTGTCTCTCTAAAAAATCGGGGACAGGCTTGGAGACTCTCCAGGTACAGTGCCCTGTTCCTTGCTGATGTGGGAACTCCTGCATGTCCTTGTCAGAAAAATACCCTCAAAATGCAGAAATTAAATAAAAAACAAAACGGTGGGTTGACAGAATGAAAAAAAATAAAATTAGAACATAGAATATAAACTATTCAAAACCCCAATCTCCTATCATTTCTTCAATTCATTGCTCTCTTTCACTGTGTGGTTTGGATAGCTTATCCATTGCTATGTGGAGATATTTACACAGCCATAGCTATTTTCCAGTTCGAGGTCTTAATATCTGTTTGGAGCTCAGAATTTGCTGTGTGATTTCCTAAATGTCGAAAAGGAAGATGCATAAAATGACTTACTTGGATGGCCCTTTTAAATATTTCATTTCTCCTCCATCCTGGTTAGATATAAATGGGCTTAAGACAGATTGTTGAGATTGCAGAAGAGAATAAGAACAAAGGCTGGTAAAGATTGAAATTGGATCAAACTAGGGAAAGCAACTACAGAAGCTGCTTTAGGACCACTTAGAGTTGAATTCCATGGCAGTGACCGTCCCCTGGTCTTTAATAAAGGCAGCAATTGTTTTATTTGATCCCTCCCTATTGTACCCAGGCCCAGGGCATACTTTATATTTTGAATTTTTGGTGCTAGATGGGAATTAGGTGTGCTTTAATTATGCAGGAGCTACTGTACTCATTGCTTTCCTTGTGTAACCACCTACTGGTTTCTCATGTGCAACACTTCCCTTCACAATCATGTCTCCAAAATTGGGACTTTCGATCAAAGGAGGCCTGACTGTTTTCTGCAGCAACTACTGTGCTGTGAGGGCCAACATAAATCCGAGAAAATTGGGAAGAAGATGTTATGCTGTCTTTTCAAGAACCAGAAAGATAGAAAATTCTGAGCTATGTTCCTGGCTAAACTTCTCAGTGCAAAACAGATGCCAAGAAAACCAAAAATGTCTAGCTGAAAATATTGGAGTAATGGAATAAATGCAGAAGAATGAAAAAATAAGATTTAATGAAAATCATCCTGTCTCTCTTTGTATTTTTCTCAACTAAGCAAAATATGATGGAAAAACAGGTATGCACTCTCGTTCTTATTTCCTCTTATCCGAGTGTGAAATTATTCTAGATGGTAGGTAAAAGTCTTTATATAAGTGTCCTAGAGATAGGGAATTTCATTTCTTCTAGTGTGTGTAATTAATGATCCTTTTTTTTCTTTTTTCTTTTCTCTATTTTAATCCAGATCCTTTTTGATTCCTGTGGCACGTATATCTGACACCTATCTGATCTAGGTCATTGATTGGATGTGCAGCAGATATGGGTGTATATGGATCCATACCATATCTGACTGGTATCCTATCAAGATCTGGATCACTTCTGTATCAATTAGGATGGCAATGGATATGTACCTGGTACCTTAGCATAATTCTTTAAAAGTTTAAAACTAATCACACTTTATATAGGGATTTTTCTAATTGGTATTCTGGCAGGTGTGGTCTTTGACTAGGGAGGGATTGTATTATCCTTTAATTTTGTTCCATTAAAATGTTTGAATTGTCAAATTTAAGGATGATTCTCTTAAGTACAATTTAAAGAGGAATATTTGGATTGCAGGTTTGCAAGTTCTTAGAAGTTTCCAAACTTTCCTTTATGCCGGAGTATGGGCCTAAGTTGAAAGAGGAGTTTGTCATGGTTAGGCATCTTCCAAAGATACACACAAAAGAGGAGTCAACAAAGTGTAACAACTGTTGGTGGCTCTGCTGTTGTTGCAATGAAAACTGGCAGAAGGTTTGCCATTTCTCCAAATTTTCTGAATTGGCTAGCATTATTTATATTCTAGAAAGCATATGTGAGTCTGTGGCTGATTAATTGGGAAGCTTAGAAACATATAATATGAATATAATCTGCTGGATATTCTGGTATCAGTTATGGGAAATACGTTGGTTGGGAGGGGTAACTTTAATTTGTGTTAAAAATCACATGCAAGCATATGAGAGAGAGGCATGTAATACCTTTTTAGATGCTAGGAGTGTTAACCATGACAGCGTCCATGGTAAATACTTACTTTTTTCTTGATTTATAATATATATCAATCCTATCCCTAAATGCATCTTTTTCTTTCATGCTATTAAGTAAATATCATGAACCTCCGTTTAGTGTCTTTCAATTTCTTTTTCTTTCTATTGCAAGTTTGAGATCATGTTAAAACTTAAAGTTCAATTCGGTCCTTGAAGAATGTCTTCTTTAGTTCAAAATGATTTAATTTGAATATGCAACATGCTTCAGGTGTGCTGTCCATTCTGAAAATGCCTGGCCATTGAAGATTTATTTTTTTGTGAAATATGGGAAACTGTCTAGTTTGAAAATGCATAGCCGTTGCAGCTTTCTTTTGTGGTTAAACATGAGGATGTTCATAGAAATAACCTTGTCTCAAGTGTATTTTCTGTGTAATTTTATCGATGAATATTTTCTTTCTAAGAAATCCTTTTACAGTTCCTTTGTTTATGATTTGCATAATCAACAGTAGTTTTGAAGCTTTGTGCCTTGGCTGAACCTGACTTGAGCTCTGAATTGAAAGGACTGATTCAAAATTCTATTTTAAAAAAGAAAGTAAGAAAGAAAACTCAACTTCGATGAAGAATTTCCAACACTTTTGGCGGCTTTGACTTCATTCTTTTTATATTCTTCAATATGATTTATCTTCATAGCATAATACAATTCGGTGGGCACCATAAATGATAAAAGTGTACACTTTCTAGCAATTTCTTAGGCCACTTCATCAAATTGTTTATGCTATCTAAGGATTCAATCCTTTAATTTTTTTATGGTTACAAATTTATCAATCTATCTAGTGCTTAAAAAAGCATGGTGTTATAGTATAAAATGGGTAACTCTCTAGATGGCTGGACATCCTCAAGATGATCACACCTTTCTTTCTGGTGCTTCCATCTGATCGGCTCTGAGTGGTTAGGTTGATAGCAACATTGTTTCTGCTTCTAGATCCCTGATCTTGAGGGTCAAATGCCCTTCTCCAACAAGCCATCCTATCCTATGCTGTTGAGAGTGCGGAGCGGTAGCAGAGCGAAAAGCAAAATTTTCAAAAGCTCCCGTTTTGGGAGCGTTTTTTATATAGTATATATTTTAATAAATTTTGATGGATTTATATTTAAAAAACAGGTAGGATGTTCAATTAGTTGTAGAAAACATGGATTAAACCATATAACATCAATCATCTAGTAGTTATAACTTATAACATTATCATCAAATGATCAACCATAACAACTTTTATAGGATCTTGTCAAAAAAGGGAGGTACCATAACATTGTCATCAGATGATCAACCTAGTAAAGGAGCTTTTAGTATAGGAGAGGTAGGGAGTGCCTCGAGAACGTGCTCCCAAAACTAGGAGTGTTTTGGGAGCGAGCTTCAGGAGTGGGAGCGAGGGGGTAGGGGGCGCTCTCACGCAGCATAGATCTTATCTATCCAAGATCCCTGCAGGGATGTCCTCTCAGAGCTTGGTGTTACCACTCATGATGCATGTAGATTTGTACTAGTATTTGAAGATCTTTTACAATAGGATATTTGTGGATGGTTTGGTTGCAGTTCATGATGTATATTGACTATATTCTCTCATTGAGTATCACCTTTTGATGCATCTATGCATATTTTGATGCATGTTTCTTCATTGGAGAGCACTTTTAGTGGCATCATCATAGTTCTCAAGGAATTTTCCACATATTTTGAGGTGTGGTGGGGCACATATTTTGAGGGTGTCCTACTTTAAAGGGTTGGTTGTAACCACCATTGCCCACTTTTTTCATATATACCAAAGGGGCATTAAATGCATAACCACTTCGAGTCCACTTTTGCACACATGCTCAGAAAGTGGTTGCATTTATTGAGGAGCACTCCATATCTTTTGGCACATATACCTAGAGTGCTCCATCTTGAGGCCTGGACATTTATTGGTCATGGACATGGGTCAACACTTGAGGCACATGGTTTGCAGAGTGTCTTAGCTTTGAGGAGCCTTTATGGCATCATTTCATCATTTCAAGTAAAGTTAAGGGCTTGTCTTGAGGATTGCATTGCCTAGGGTGCTTCAATGTCCATGATACGAGGAGGAAAAACTTGGTCAAAGAATGAAATCCCCCATTTTGAGGGGCGCCCCCTTTTCTAGGTGGTTACTATGTGGACATCTTGATGAGTGCTCGAAGGATGAAGAAGACATATGGTGTTAAGATTCAATATGCTAAGATAGATAACATCAGTATTCAATTCAATTTCACAACAATAGCATATACATGACACATACAGGATCATTGAAAGAAACACAATCACAAGATAGACACAGATTTATCCTGGGAAACCCTCTAGGGGAAGAAAACCTAGCAAAACTTCCTCAATATAGATGATCAAAAGTACAAAGACAAAACCCCAAACAAGTGCTCCTTCTCCTTGCAGATCTCTCTCTCTCTCTCTCTCCTATGCGAATTACACAAGTGACTGTGTGTCCAAATGAGGAGCACATCACTCCTATTTATACTTTAACTTTCACTTGACCTTTTCACTCAACAAGTCGGCCCCAACTAAACTTGACTGGGCCGACTTCTCTAGGAAGACTCAAAACAATATAATATTACTTTCTGGAGGGTTCTATCTACCCGACTTACAAAGGAGGTTTTACCTCATGACTCTATGATGACCAAATACAATAATAACATCCCCATGGAGGAATAAGACATCTCCGAATAAATTACAATAATAAAATACAATAGAATATTCTTCGAAGTTACAATATTTCAACACTCCCCCTTAACGAGAAGGGTATTCTACTGACAACAACAATATCAACTGCAGGAGCAAGGAGAGAGAGCATCATCAACAACATCAAGGCGATACATCTATAAATCATCGAAAGTTTTCTTCAACAACATCAGCAACTGGAACAATTACTGGAACATCTTCAACATCTTCAGTACTGGAGCATCATCTTCTACAGCACTGAGTCTTCATCTTTGATCTTCATCTTCTGGAGCACTCGATCACTCGA
Organism: Larix kaempferi; assembly: GCA_027924585.1. Lineage (NCBI taxonomy): Eukaryota > Viridiplantae > Streptophyta > Pinopsida > Pinales > Pinaceae > Larix > Larix kaempferi. Next base: position 15,735,987 of record BSBM01000269.1, on the reverse strand, counting down.
TCGTCTATAGCAACACTTGATCTCTCGATCATCTACAACAACTCTTGATCTTTCGATCAACAACAACTCTTGATCTTTCGATCAACAACAACATCATCTGTAGCAACATAACCTGCAACACACATGATCCAGTTACAGGATGATCAATCCCTCTCACTTTAGGATATAAGTCCAAGGATGATGCAATCCTATCCACACTCTCGGAGACAAAAGTCTACGGATCACTTTTAGGACTAATGTCCAGGGATGATACAATCCCAACCACACTCTTAAAGACAAAAGTTTGCGGATCCATTGAGGACTAATGCCCAGGGCTGATACAATCCAACCACACTCTCGGAGACAAAAGTCTGCGGATCCATTTAGGACTAATGTCTAAGGATGATACAATCCAACCACACTCTCGGAGGCAAAAGTCTGCGGATCCATTTAGGACTAATGTCCAGGGATGATACAATCCAACCACACTCTCGGAGACAAAAGTCTCCGGATCCATTTAGGACTAATGTCCAAGGATGATACAATCCAACCACACTCTCGGAGACAAAAGTCTACGGATCCATTTAGGACTAATGTCCAATGATGATACAATCCCACTGCAACATCATCATCACTGCTCCCCCTTTCGAGGAAAGTTCTTTGAAACCACACCAAGCTTGTCACGGAAGTACTCAAACTTCACTTGAGACAGAGGCTTAGTCAACACATCAGCAACTTGCTCATCCGTGCTTACATGCTGGAGCTTTATAGCTCCCTTCTATACCATATCCCGTATGTAAAAATACCAGATTTCTATGTGCTTTGACTTGTCATGGAACACTGGTTTTTCCGTCATCTTTATACAACTCTGGATGTCACATAGAATCACCATGGTATCGAACTCTAGGTCAAATAGACCTGACATCAACTTTCAAAGCCATATGGCTTCACAACTAGCAGAACAGGCTGCTATATACTCTGCTTCAGCTGTGCTGAGAGCAACATTGGACTGCTTCCTGCTAAACCATGAGATCATGGCAGATCCCAGACAATAACATCCACTTGAGGTGCTCTTCCTGTCTGAGACACTTCCAGCCCAATCTGCATCTGTATAACCATACAATCTGTAGTCATGATCTCCAACATAGTATAGACCAAAGTCTATCGTACCTTTCAAGTACCTCATCACATGCTTTGTAGCTACCAGGTGAACACGTCTAGGTTCAACTAGATACTGACTCAGGGTGTTCACAACAAAGCATATATCTGGCCTGGTATTCGTCAGATACATCAACGACCCAATAATCTGTCTATACTGAGTCACATCTACTAACTCTGATGATACATCAACTAACAACTTTAAGTTGGTATCCATGGGTGTGGCCATGGCTTTACATTCCAACATATCAAATCTTTTTAGGATTTCCACACCATACTTTCCTTGGTTGAGAAAAATTCCTTCTGGGCTCTGCCATACTTCCAGACCCAGAAAATAGTGCATCAATCCAAGGTCTTTCATCTCAAATTCTTCAGCGAGCTTCTTCTTGCACTCTACAATCTGTTTCTCATTTCTTGTCAGAAATAAATCATCCACATACAACAATAATATGACAGGTTCATCATCCATAACCTTAAAGTAAATGTTAGGGTCAACTTTACTTTTGGTAAAGCCCAAGTTCGTCAAAAAGCTATCTATCCTTCCGTACCAAGCTCTAGGAGCTTGCTTCAATCCATACAGAGCCTTCTTCAACTTGCATACGTGAGTCCGTCTGTCTTCAACTTCAAATACCTATGGCTGTTCTATGTACACTTCTTCCTCAATCACACCATTCAGGAAAGCTGTCTTCACATCCATCTGGTGTAAACTCCACTTCATCATGGATGCAAGTGCCATGATGGTTCTAATGGAAGTGTACCTTGCTACTGGCGCAAATGTCTCTTCATAATCAATTCCCTCTTTCTGAGAGAATCCTCTAGCCACAAACCTTGCTTTGTATTTCTCAATACTTCCATCGGTTGCATGCTTTATCTTGTAGATCCACTTGGAAGATACCACACTTTTGCCTTCTGGTTTGGGAACTATATCCCAAACATCATTCTTCATTATTGATTGGTATTCTTTCGTCATTGCTTCTACCCATTCTTTCTTCTGTATAGCTTCTTCATAACTGGTAGGTTCTTGATCTACAAGATCACACATCAAAGCCACATAACTAGAAAATGGCTTTGGCTTCTTGCTTACTCTTGTGGAGCCTTCTGGAGCTCCACACTTCTTTGCTTCTTGTATAATTTCTCTTACCCAAGCAGGCTTTCTTTTTTGTGACATATTCATAGTGGGAGGTTCTTGAGGTTCTAGCATATCATGGTCTTCTGGTGTTTCATCTTTGGGGGAGGGTGCAGCTTCTACATTTATGGGAGGTACATCTTCTTCATATACTTCTTCGTACTGGCACTTTCTGGATCTCTTGAGAGCTGCTTCTTCATCAAATGTTACATCTCTACTAATCTCCATGTGATGGAATCCCATAATGTATATTCTGAAGGCTTTGGAGACTTCACAGTATCCAACAAATATTCTCGTCTTTCCGGAAGGTCCAACTTGGTTCTCTTTTCTTTTGGTATGTGAACATATACTGGGCAACCAAATATCTTGAGGTGGCTCAGTTCAGGCTTCTTTCCTGTGAACATTTCTTCTTTAGTCTTGAATCCAAGGGTACTATGGGATAATCTATTTTGTGCATAAACTGCCGTCCTTGCTGCTTTAGCCCATAGATGCATTGGAAGATCTTGATCATGTATCATTGTCTTCACTGCTTCCATAATGGTCCTATTCTTCCTTTCCGCAACACCATTCTGTTGAGGATTGTAGGGAGTAGTTAGTTCCCTCTTGATTCCAGCTTCTTTACAAAAGGCTTCAAAATCTTTTGAAGTATATTCTCCACCATTGTCTGTTCCGAGTGTCTTGATTCTTCTTTCGGAATGATTCTCTATCAAGGCTTTGAATTCTTTGAATTTTCCAAATACTTCATCCTTCGCTGCCTCATTCCAGCTCTCGAGCCTGCTCTTTTACTCTCCTCCTACCCTCCTCCACCTTTTCTCTCTCCTCTTCCATGTTCCCTACCTTCGCTCATCCCTCATCCTAGCTATAAGCCTCAACCCTCGCCCTTCACATCTCCTTCTTCGCTGCCCCTCTCTTTTTCCATCCACTCTTCCCTTCGTAACCTTGCTTCTGCCCCCTCCTAACTCGTCCTTGCCATACCTTGTCACCTACACAAAGAAACAAACACATTAGTCCTAAATTGCATTAATACTCAAACGTCAAAGACAGCCTTATCAACGTATGAAATCAACTCCAAACAGAGATCTGAAAACTACCTTTTACAGTCTGAAATTCTGTATTCTTGTATGAAGTATAATGATCAAAGTCTGAGGTTACATTGTCTACATTTTTTTACTATCTCTGTGGCTGCAAATATGACATCTTACTGCTGTTATTTTTCCTTACACATGGTCTGAAACACTGTATAATTGGCTATTGGTATAAGTCTGCTAAACTTACATTTTGGTGCATAAAAGTGGTGGTGGAATTTGTTCAAAATGCTATATTGTTCACTTGTTGGTTTACGATCATTATAAGAAGATATTGAAACTACTGCGGTACTGCTGTTACCTATATGCTGCTATACTGAAATATTTCTGATATATACCTCAACTTGATGAATGTGAGTGGGAGAAGTTGATTGATTCAAAGGTACTAGTGGCTATTCTCTTTCCCTTATGGTTTTTATGGTTAAAAATACTCCTGCTATCAGTTGCCACATGCTGCTATAACTCTGAGGTCATTGTGACCTATGGTATAAAAATAAGAATTCAAGGTTGTTTGTTCTTTAAGCACGAATGCACACCTTATTGACATGAATTACATTGCATGATATATTTGAATATTGTTTGAGTCATCTTTTATTTGTTGGAGACAATTGCGTGGTTCATCTTATTCATTTGACCTCCATAAGGCACTGTCAAAACTAATGATTGCATAGAGAATATAGTCTTTTGTTGCATCAATGTCCTTCAGGATATCGAAAGGGTCCTTCCCCTTGGAGGTTCCGACACTCCGAAGAAGTTCGAATTGTGATTGAGGTGACATTGGTTCACAGTTCTTATATCTGATTACTGGGAAAATAGCCCTGCTAGTTTGCCCTGTAACAGGGGGTAAACCACAATTAAACTTCTTCTAAACAAGGAACAGTGCTACTTGGATTATAGCCCTTCACAACACATTTGTTGCAAGAAATTTCAGTATTAGTCTTCAACAATTTATGTCCCAAAACACTGTGCCTCGGAAGAAGAACCTTTCACTTTCATTTTCTTCAAAATATTCAACTTAGCTCATAGTGCAAAACTCCCCAAATCAAACCACGAAAATACAATGGAGAGAATAAATACATGTATATATTTGAGCTTTGTCTCCCCTACAATCAAATATCAATTAGTGGAATCTTGATCCACCAAATTCTCCAAGAAAAATACTAGGAAAAGGCTTACTTATTACATAAAGGGCTCTCCAAGGAAAAATGCCCTCACAAAATAATAATGTGTGGTCATAATGAATGGTGTGCCACATGTCTTCTCCTTGTGCAAAACGCCCTTCAAGACGAGGCCCTTTTGACCAAGTAAATTAAATCTTTATGCCACCTATCCTCTTTCTCCATGGAGTACTCATCCATAAATGCCTTCAATAACCATCCTCCAATAGAATATAATATTTGCCAAGGCAAATAGAAGGGGACGCTCTCAAAATGGGGTGAAAATATGCCACGTGTGCTCTCAATAATGAAGGTGCTCTCTAAGTCCACTTTGACGAACAACTAATGTAAAATATTCAAGGAATAGGTGTGCCCCTGAGAAGTGTACAAGGAATATTTTGGACCACATTGACTAAGCCTTGATATAAATAATCCATGAGAAGAGATGATCCCTTGAAGAGTGTGCAATGGCACCACATTGATCAAGCCAAGATAATATTAAATATTCCATGGAGTGTTGTGTCCTTGAGAAATGTACCAAGGTAGTTATTCTTCTTGGATCTAGGATCACCAAACAAATAAAATAATCCTCCCAAAGTTGAGCACTCTAGATAGACGCCTTAAAGTAACTACATCTCCTTAATAAAAGTGCAAAAATGGAAGTGTTCTCCTAGATGAGGTAGTTAACCACCTTGAGATGCTAAAACAATGCCAAAGATAGCGAAAGTAGTTAGGGCATTTTCTTTAATGCAACAACCAATGTGTCCCTAAAGAAATACCATAGAAATGTGTGCAAGAAGGTCCACTTTGGTTGTTATAACTGCCTCCAAGGGGGATGACCTAGAAGCATGTGCAAACACATAGATCCACATACAAGGGCCACCAAACTCCTCAAACCATAAACCTTTGACCTAGAAAAATGTGCGTGAGAAGTGGAACGTCCTCCAATACAAGCATGAAGTGCCCTCAAACCGCATATCATGATGTGAACTCAAACCACATATCATTGTTATTTTTTCTTGAGTTCAGATCTGGTTACAATCCCTAATAATTAAATAATAACACACTGAAACTCACAACCAAACAGAGAAAACCACAACACAAGATGTACCCTGGAAACCCAGTCCTTCGGGGAAAACTAGCAAATATTTGTCTTCTTTCTTATTGCATGATTTGTTTACAATAGAAAAATAGTAGTCCTCTGGATACACTCTCTGGATCTGGAATAAACACCCAGGAAGGTACTCCAAATCCTCTCTGCAAACTAGACAGATAGACCCTAGATCCACCCTAGATCTAGACTGCTCACTATAAGAGGAAAGCCGTCTCTTGCAACTGTGATGCTGACCACTATAGAAGATCTCCTTTTCTCCTATGTCTATGATACTAAACTCATAATCTCACACTCATGCAAATACCATGGACCAATACCATGGGCAAACATTTACATGAGGTGTTATAAATTGACCTTTACAATGTATGTCTAGAAATCACCTCGGATTCTTCTATGTTGCTAGACACCCCCAACATAGAAGTACCTGCCGAGCTACAAAAACTAACACTCCCTCTTAGCGAGGAAGGTACTTTCGGAGAAGCATCCACCAGGATCAAACACATACACTGCTGCTGCAGTTGCTCCATCTGAACTGGAAGACTTCTTTGCTGCATCTGCTGCACTCTGATATGAAAATCTGCATTCCTCCTCCATCAGTGTCATCTCAAGCACTAATCTAAATACCAGACTCCCTCTGGAACTTTCCTCCAAACTCCTTCTGAAGCTGCTTGCCATCTTCAATTGCCTAGACCTTTTTCAACTTGCTGCCCGGGTTGATCTACAACACCCTTGGGCTGTCCAAAATTTCCTGGGCACTTCAGCCTTCTGGCCGGGACTTTTCTCGGTAGTTCTTCCTCTGCCCGACTGCCTGCCTGGAGCTTTTATGGCTACCCTGGGCGGCTGCTCGGAATTTCTGGGCATGCTGCCCAAGTCCCTGCCCCTGCCCGGGCGTCTTTGGTGGTGTTAGTAGTCAAATTTACTATCTAAAATTTACATTTCTCTGATCCAAATTCTTTTGTCATATGCAGGATGGTTCTCCCAAGCAAGCTTTGTCCCTATAATTTGTAAGGATTTTGTAATTCTGCAGCAAAATTGTAAAGTTTTAAATGTATTGGTGCTGCAGAATGGGTTTCCATTCTTCAATGAAACCTCACTTCTCCTAATGTTCAGGCACTATAGAACTAGTTGTGATTCTGTAGTGAAAGTCTATTTTCTATGACCTGTAGGCGCTACAGAATGACCTTTGGTTCTGCAGCAGAAATCCATTGGTTCTGCAGCAAAAATCCATTTCTTATGATGATTCAGGCGCTCCATTCCCTTACTGTGAAGGTGTTGCAGAATCACTTCAAGTCAAAAGAGATGGATCAAGGACAAACGTGATGATTCCACTCTACAGGCTAACCATCAAACGGATCTATGTGCAGCCGTCAACCTATGCAAAAGAAGCTCAGAGTTTAAAAGATGTGTAGACTGACAATTCCCATCTTTTTCCAAGTATCAAATTTCGGGATTGAATTCCGAGCAAACGGTGATGAATTATAAAAAACGGTTTACAACCCACTTCCGGAATTGGGCCATTTAGCCTGTTAACGGGAGGTTTTCAAAATTTCGCAACGGTTTAAGAGAAATTTGGGACTGTTCAAGACAAAATTTTCTAGAAAATTGTTGCGGTCAGTTTCAAACGCCCAGTCATCACTCCATGTGGACACGCAACCATCTTCAACGCAAATTAGATAAGGAAAAGGATCAATCCCAGATTTTGAGAGATCTAATTCAATTTGCAAAATCAAGCATTGAAGATTTGGAGCATAACATTCATAATAATAAATCCAAATCTTCTCAAATCAGATGGCAGAGTATTATTTTCAGATTTGGGATATTTGATTCCAATAGATCCAAGTTTCAAAGATTGTTCGTTCATCTTCAGTAGTTCCATAGTTCCTGTGACAGATCAGAAACTATTTTTATTTTTAGATTAATAAGATATTTTGTTTCCTAAAAGCCTATTTATACTTTCTATATATCTTGTTATTTTGTATTGTAAAGGGGCGGAGCTCTTCCTCTCAGAAGGAAGCAGGGGGTCATAAGGAGCAAGCTTTTCCTGCAAATATTTTCTCTAGCATCTAATACAACAGTAGACTTTTATGATCAAAGATCAGTCACTTGGTTGTTAAACTGTCTACCTTTTCTTGTTATTCTCTCTTATTCAACGTAGAATGATTTGTGCATCAAATCTCTTTTATTTTTTAGCTTAATTGCAGTAAAGGTTTTATTGTTAATTTCCTGTGATTTAAGAGCTGTTTTGAATCCTTTGGTTCTTGGTCTCTAAATGGTGTTTGGTTTCAAGAACGTCTTCTTAAGAATATATGGCTGCCATTCCCATGTGTTTCTTCCTCTTTATGAGCTTTGATGGTTTAACTCCAGAGTTGAATGCCAATGATTCATGAAGTCTTGTTCCATTTATTAGAGACACCAGATTTTGATTTTCAGACTGTTTAAGCGTTTGTGACCTTGTCCTCAACCTACTTTATAAAACTAATCTTATCAACCTTCTATTCAAGCTATCCCAAGCTCAAGATGTGATAAACAGTAAACTTGTCCTTCTTGCAGTCAGATGACAACTTTTAGTCCTAACAGGCGGTTTTCCTCTTCAGCTGGCGGCTTGCTGCTGGTGGTTGTGCAGACGTTACTCCTGTTGGCGGCACTTTACTTTTCCGCCGACTGTTGGTTGATTTGCACGTTGGCGGCCTGTTTTTCATCTTAGTGGCTGCAACCGTCAACTGCTATTTGTCTCGACTGCCTCTCCTGCTTGCTGTCGGTGGCTCAAAACTAGTGCCCGTGCAGAACTCAGTGACACCCGTCAGTCACAATGTGATTTCCTTAGCTTTCCCGCCTTTGTTTTCTTCTTCCACTAGCTTCTTTGTTCACGACAAGCTATCTCCGTCTTGCACATCTTTCTTGCTAGCTAGCCAATTCTCCTGCTAGTTCGTGCCTTCTATATCGATCTGCCTGACTGTTGGCGCTGGCAGTTGTGCATCGTCACCACTGGTGTCTGGAAGCAGCTCCTCTCGACGGTTCCTTTCCGAGACGCAACACACGTCACAGCCGTTGGCTACCTCTCGATGACCATCTTCTTGTCCACACAACTCCGTTTACGCCTTGGATTGACCTAGCCTCCGCCGTTCGCTGCTGCCGTAGCCCTGTTTACCAGCCCACAATTGCTCTTCCTTTGGATCAACATTCACCAACACCACGACTCAACACCGACTCGATATCTGCCTCATGACGGCTCGCTTGCCCCAACGGTTCACATGTGGCCTTTGCTTCACGTCACTACGGCCCTAACTCTAGGCGCGGCCTGCTCCTTGCCAGATCGAGTCTTCACTCCACTGGATCTGTCAATTCTGCCTGAGCTCGATTCGCCCCTGGTTGCTACCATGTGATCAAATTTGCAAGTGGCTCCTCCTTCCCATGTCGACTGCACTTTAGCCCGATCCGCGGATCACTGTGCATCCCCAACAGCTCATGCCACCTCTATCAGTTGCTCCTGATCTCTATCGGTCGCACTGATCACACAATCAACCCACGGCCTCAGTATGCTTCTCTTGTCTTGGATTGAGGCCGATCCTTCACCCACTGTCGTCGACTACCTCTGCTCGTGCTTGCTGCACACTGTTGTCGGCCCTGCCTCCAATCTTGAATAACCGCATCAGTTCACAATCCGCTCGTGCAACCACTTAGCTAGCCCACGATCACAGTCACAGCCCGTTCACTGCTTGCTTGTGCTCAACATCCTCCAGCAACTCAATCATACTACTGATCTGCCACTGTTTGCACGTGTGGCCAAAGCCCGTATGGCCTGTGCCATGGCCGTACAGAGCTTTCTTCCTTTTTTTAAAAATCTCGATCTTGTACAGGTCTCACAGTCCCACTCCGATACCATGTTATTTGTTCTTGAGTTCAGATCTGGTTACAATCCCTAATAATTAATTAATAACACTCTGAAACTCACAACCAAACAGAGAAAACCACAACACATGATGTACCTTGGAAACCCCAGTCCTTTGGGGAAAACCAACAAATGTTTGTCTTCTTTCTTATTGCAGGATTTGATTACAATAGAACAGCAGTAGTCCTCTGGATACACTCTCTGGATCTGGACTAAAAACCCAGGAAGATACTCCAAATCCTCTCTGCAAACTAGACAGACATACCCTAGATCCACCCTAGATCTAGACTACTCACTTCAAGAGGAAAGCCGTCTCTTGCAACTGTGATACTGACCACTATAGAAGATCTCCTTTTTTCTTCTGTCTGTGATACTAAACTCATTCTCTAAGTCTCCTTTTATAATCTCACACTCATGCAAATACCATGGACCAATACCATGGGTGAACATTTACATGAGGTGTTATAAATTCACCTCTACAATGTATTTCTAGAAATCACCTCAGCTCCTTCTATGTTGCTAGACACCCCCAACATAGAAGTACCTGCTGAGCTACAAAAACTAACAATCATGATGTGAACTCATAGCAAACCATGGGCAAGAGGACAAGCACACTCTAGAAAATGTGCATGAAGGAGGTTTGACCATATATAACGGTAACCATAAATACCACCAAAGAATGAGGGTACCTTAGGAGAATGTGCACATGTGGAGTGTTCCTCAAGAAGATATCTCTCCATCCAATTAAACCATTACAAATCCCAAGGTAATTTCCATTAGAAAGAGTGCCAAAGGGTGTGGAAACTCAAATAATCATGCTCAACAGTTGGGAACCCCTAAGTTGATAGGTGTTCCCCTCCAACATGTGCAAGAACCCATGTGAATATATGACATGCTAGGCAAACCAATTTATCACCTCAATGATAAATTAAATCAAATAATGAGAAATAATACTTGGGGAAAACCCTTAGTTGATGGGTTTCCCTCTCAATGCATGTTCTAGGGGTCAACAAATGAATAATCAAGCATGAATGATGATGCCACCAAGGTGATATTTTTAAAGGACTATCCATCTAAGCACCAACCAACACCTTGTGTCCAAAGCCAAAATTCTCCAAACATATTTTACTTGGACAGTGTGTTCAACCTGGAACAATCCTCATACAATATGAGGGGTAACAGTACCTACTTCTTTTAGCTGTATTGAAGATGTTTATAATTTCTAGTTATCCATTCTTTGTTTCAAATTTTGATATCGATGCATGCTTGACACACTATATCTAATAGAAATTGCTAACAGTTTTGATATTGTGTGTAGGTATGGGCTGTGCTAAAACCTGGGTTCCTGGCATTTTTGGCAGATCCCTTTGATGCCACTCTTTTGGATATTATTATCTTTGATGTTCTCTCCCCTTCGGATGGAAATGGAGAAGGCCAGATACTTCTAGCGAAATTGACCAAAGAGCGTAATCCTTTGCGTTTTGGATATACGGTAAGCCTCAGGGGTTTTATTTGGTGCAGATAGTGTAACTTTTAGATGTAAATATTCAAATGCGGATGCAGGAATCTGTTTTTTCTATAGCCTTTCTAGTGCATTCGATTTGAGTTAAGATTGCTTGGAATTATGTTGTATTGTGAAGGAGGAACATGTTAGTGCACTTCATGTTTATGGTCATTCTTGGTAAAGTTTAATTTACAAAAATAAGATTACATTAAAGTATTTAATGTAATAAATAAATTAATGGAAAGATGTTATATAACCTCTTTCCCTCTTCACTTGTATAAATTTAAGAAGACCTAGTCTATCTTAATTGAACAAATATTTGATGGTTCTCTTTTTCTTCCTTGGTCCATGCATGCTAACAAATGGCTGTATCCTAACCTTTAAGGCCTTCCTTATTCCGTGTACTGTGTTGTCTCTAATGACACATCAAGATTTATATCTTCCAACTTCTTTATTGAGATTCTTCTTCACGAGTTCTTGTGTTAGGTGACGAATTGTACTTGGGATATTCTTGAGATCTATAAAATTTGTCCAAAGATTTTGTTTTTTCAATCTTAAAGCATGCATAGTGTTGGAAAAATTAGATGTATGTATGCATTTTTAAAATTTTTGTAGCATATGTCATTCATAAGCATACACCTACATAAGTAAGGATCACTGAAAGTAAGACAATCACAGAGAGAACACAAGATTACCCTGGGAAACCCTCATGGGGTAGAAATCCCAGCCAAAACTTCTCTTTTGATTCCTCAACAAAGCACAATAGCAGTATAAGACTTTGGAGTAACAACTTTAACTTGGAGTGCTGAAACAATACCTCTGTTTCAGAACTTTTACTAACAGAACTGATAACACTCTTACAAACACTGTAGCAGACTTATGCTAGACCCAGTAGTAGCACTAGATCTCCCTCCTTGTAGCAGAAGACACTGTAGCAGCACTAGATTTCCCTCCTTGTAGCAGACTGTAACAGCAGTAACACTCTTGATAATTGGTAGCATTATAACAGCCGAGTTCTTCTCCAAAAGTTGTGTGTACAAGTGATAGGGGTCAGCCCCTATTTATACTTAGGCTTGGCTGCCCTAAGCAGCCCCCTAGGACCGCCCTAAGCTGGCCTCTAAGCAGCCCTTGACACTTGGCATAGGCTTGACACTTGGTGTGAACCTTTTGACACTTGGCATGTGCTATTGACACTTGGTATGAACCTTTTGACACTTGGCATGTGCTAATGACACTTGGTCATAAAGTTAACACTTGGCTTGAGCCTTTTGACACTTGGCATGAAATACTTTTTATGTACATAATTTAATTACATAAAAAAATAGCTTCCAAAGCTATATATTTCAACACATAGGTCTTTGATGCATTGCTCCTATTTCAAAAATTATCTGAGTATCAAAACATAAATCACTTTACAAAGGGTGAATTTGGTTAATTAATCTTGTGAAATGATTATCCAAACAAGTGCTCATGTGTAATTAAATTAAAGACAACCACTTAAGAAGATTAGAAAGTTTGTTGTTGTGAATATTCTAATGAAAATGAAACAAAACTTGAGCAAATAGATTTTGCTGTAAATGGTAAATTACAGCCCACAAAATCTTATGAAATCTGGAAAATAAATGAATAAAATGCAAAGAAACTTCCAGAATTAAACAAAGTAATGAAAATTACTCTCTAAATCTGATTTATGGGAATTATTTCAATGTTTTCGGGTGCTGTAAATCTTTTATAAATTCCAGAAAATTAAAGTACAGATTACAGTGAAATAAGAGATTAATTACCTAATCAAAAGATCAAATTTTATTGCACTTCTTAGGCCTAATTTAATTCTTTTTTAAAGCTGTTATAAAATGATGAATTCCAGAAATTAAATTATTGAAATACAAGCCTAAAAGTGATGCGAAAACAGTGAAAAACCTTAGGCTAGAAAAATTAGAAATCTGGAAATGATGGGCAACAAGCTAAGCTTCAGATTTCTAAGGGCAAAAGAATAAATAAAGGGATTTTTTCAAGGGTTTTTGGATGGTGGTTGGGGAAAAGACAAGTGCCTTCAACCATGGGCTAATGTGGTCTTGATGACAGATCTCAATAGGCTGATATATATAGTTTTCTAGCGCTGAAATCATTGAAAAAGATCATGCCAAAGATAGCCTAGAACTTTGGGTTTAAATGCAAACGTTCTCCAAGAAAGGGTCACCCTTGGGCATACACATTTAGTTAGGGATCTAGCATATACTCCAACAAATATGAAATAGTACCTGCAATCACTCTCAAAAGATGCAAACTACAAGCATTCCATTATTTAATAAAACATATAAGAAAGCAAATAAATTTTCATTCACTCGCCTTTCAAGCAGTAAATTTTACTCATTCATGAACTAGATCTATTAACCTTACATTGAAGAATGCTTGAGCATTACCTCCATGCTTGAATCTATCATAATATATGCCTCGTATCATACGATAGGTCTCTAACACAAACCAATAGCTTAAGACAAAAGGGAATTCGATTTCTCTTATTAACAACACTTTGCAAATGAGAGGGGAGCATCTTATATAAAGTTTTGGCTCAACAAACCTTTAAATAAAATAATGATAATCTCTAGCTCTATCCGAGGGAGTAATAAAGAACAATATCCTCTACTTGACATGGTCAATCAATACATAAAAAATGAGGTGGTTGTGCCACTTGTTACCTCCCATTTTGCATGGGTGTCCACATGTGATTTTCATCACATTTGTCATTAGGGGTTATAGGTTGATGGAGCTTTGGGATGGCTTATGTTCCTTCATGGTAGATTTTTGCTTAATTATTGTGATGATGCCCAAGTGTTGATGATGCGCTAACATATGGATGCTCGTGATTGGATATGGTTGATATTGCTATGGTGACCTTTGAAGGCCTATCTTAGTGGAGCGCTCTAGCTCATGACACATGGATTACACTTGAGATCTCCTTGTTGGTGATTTTCCACAGAGTGCCTTCCTTGTGGCACCTGTTTGATGATGCAGATACCTTTCTCTTGTTGAAACAATGTAACTTTGAAGAATATTCTACTTGTACTTTACATTATTATTATTATTCCTCTTTCGGGAGATGTCATTAATGTAAAAGGTCATGAGATAAATCCTCCTTTGTAAGTCGTGTCAATAATACCCAAAAGAGTATAATATAAATATTATTTTGAGTCTTCCTAGGTAAGTCGACCCTATCAGTTTGATAGGTCGGCCCAGTTAGGTCAAAAGGTCAAGTGAAAAGTTGAGTATAAATATGTGAGGTGCTTCCCTCATTCTAATCATTCACTCACTCAAGCATTGCGCAAGAGAGGAAGAGGAAGGGGAAGGCTAGCGAAGGAGGAGGAGGATTGTTCTTGGCTCTTGTAATTGGGTTTGGTCTCTCTTTCTTATGAGACTTATTCTTTGGGAATTGTACTTTGGTAATCTATATTGAGGAATTTTTTGCTGGGTTTTCTTCCCCTTGAGGGTTTCCCAGGATAAATTGTTGTGTACCTTGTGATTGTGTGTCTTTCATAGATCCTCTTTATGCTACTATTGTGAAAATGTATTAAATTCTCATGAAGTTAGAATTTAGTCTTTAGTAGCATATAATCTTAACATGGTTTTAGAGCTAGACTGAAAAGAGTAGCTTTCACTAGGGTAAATCTCCCTCTCTTTCTTCGGGCAAGAAAATCAGGGCTTCCTACTAAAGAGGAATGTTTGTGTGCCAGTGACATTGGGAAGTGTGCCCCTCCTAGGCGCATCTTTTGGCACCTAGATTGAAGTTTTTCAGTGGATAGAACTTCCAGAAAGTCAAACCCTAGTTTGACTTGGAACCAGAAAAACCAGAAAACCAGAAAACAAGAAACTGCAATCCAGTTTCAAGGGTTAAATCTCGGATTCTTTAAAAACTGACTATACCAACATACTCGCCTCAGTGAAGCGCATCTTTGGTAACTTCAGTTTTCATTTTTGAGAAATTTCAATTTTTGGTCATTTTCTGTTCCCGGAGATGAGATGGCTCCAAGCACTAAGCTTGATGACAAGTTGGAAGGCATAGAAAATTTCCGTGCTTGGAAATACAGAATTGGACTCATTCTAGAAGAGAATGATCTTGTGAAGTTTATTAAGGAAGCTATGCCAGAACCCAAAGAAGATGAAGCAAAGGAAAAGTACAAGAAGGACATGATTAGAGCCAAGAGGATCATAATAGATTCCATCAAGGATCACTTGATTCCTCAAGGGTCCTCCAAGAAAACACCTAAGGAGATGTTTGATGCCCTATCAAGAATGTATGAAGGAAGAGACATTAATCGGAAGATGAATTTGAGAGCCCAACTCAAAAATACAAAGATGAGTCAGAATGAAACTATCCAAGAATATGTCACAAGGGTTTATCAATTCAAAGAACAACTAGAAGCAATTGGAGCCAATCTTGACGGAGATGAATTAGTGATGATCGCTCTTAATGGTCTTACTAGACCTTGGGATTCTTTTATCCAGACAATGTGTGCAAGAAAGGAAAGTCGAAAATTTGAAATTGTATGGGAAGAATGTGTTCAAGAGGAAGCTAGAGTGGAAAATCGAGAAGTACTACTCCGAGATGATGATCAAGCTCTAGCTACCCATACTCGAAGAGGAAAAATAAAAACTCATTACAAGAAGGAAACCCATAAGGAGTTTCATCCTCCTAAGAACTTTCAGAAGTACAAGAAGGGAAATTACAAGCAAAAAGACTTCTCTTCTTATCAATGTTATCATTGTGATAAGATGGATCATGGGACATATTGCCAAAGATTGTCCAGTAAGAAAAGAAGAATACAAGAAGAAGAATAACAAAAGACATCATGCTCATTTTGCCGAAGAAGAAGAAGAAGAAGAAGAACCTCCCAGGAAGTTAGCAAAGGAAGAAATTGAAGAATATGTCCTATGATGGTGGTGCTTCAAAGCACATGACAGGTCAAAAGAAGACTCTCTCCAGTCTTGAAGAAAAGGACTCCCCTCAGAAAGTTTCACTAGGAGATGATTATCAAGGGAATAGGAGAAGCCTCATACAAGCTTGATTCAGGAACCCCGATGAAGATGAAGGATGTACTATATGTACTAGGCCTAAAGAAGAACCTACTTTCCATCTCAACTTTAGATAAGAAAGGGTTTAGAGTTGCTTTTATTGATGGTGGAGTTTTTTTTTGTGGCCTAGAGGAAAATCTATAGAAGATGCAGTTGTTATTGGGATAGAAGAAGGTGGCTCATATAAAAGGCCACTTAGAAGCAACTTTGATTCATGATACTACAAGTCTATGTGACCTATGGGGTCGAAGACTTGATCAACATTATAGATCATAAGCAAGAAAGCCACCTGTACTGAAGATGATGATGATGTTCCAACTCCGAGCTGCAGATGATGATGATGATGTTCCAGCTCCGTGCTGCAGATGATGATGATGCTGATGTTGTTGAAAAACTTCCAATGATTTATAGATGTACCAGCCAATGTTCCAGATGATGTTGTTTATGATGCCTCCTTCTCCCTCCTTCTGATGATGTTGTGTAGAGCCACACTCTTGTTTTTGTTGTCAATAGAATACCTTTCTTGTTAAGGGGGAGTGTTGAAATAATGTAACTTCAAAGAATATTCTACTTTACATTATTATTATTATTCCTCCTTAGGGAGATGTCATTAATTTAAAAGGTCATGTAAAAATCATGAGGTAAATCCTCCATTGTAAGTCAGGTCAATAGTACCCAAAAGAGTTTAATATAAATATTATTTTGAGTCTTCCTAGGTAAGTCGACCCTGTCAGTTTGATAGTTCGGCCCAGTTAGGTTAAAAGGTCAAGTGAAAAGTTGAGTATAAATATGTGAGGTGCTTCCCTCATTCTAATCATTCACTCACTCAAGCATTGCGCAAGAGAGGAAGAGGAAGGCTAGCGAATGAGGAGGAGGATTGTTCTTGGCTCTTGTATTTGGGTTTGGTCTCTCTTTCTTATGAGACTTATTCTTTGGGCATTGTACTTTGGTAATCTATATTGTGGAAGTTTTTGCTGGGTTTTCTTCACCTTGAGGGTTTCCCAGGATAAATTGTTGTGTACCTTGTGATTGTGTCTTTCAGAGATCCTCTTTATGATGCTATTGTGAAAATGTATTAAATGCTCATGAAGTTAGAATTTAGTCTTAATTAGCATATAATCTTAACATCTCTTGTATAGGGCCCTTGCTTTTTATAACGTGGATGGCTAGATAACACTATTGGTTAGCATTTGTGGTTCATCGCCCTCTTGTTTCTTGATATTTGACACGTGATGAAATCTTTTTGGCTTGTAGAGGGGGTTTGTTCCCTCCTTTATGGTAATTGTTGTTTATTGTGAATGCTTTCTCTTTGGTTTTGATTCTTCTATAATGGATTGATGGTCTCCTTGGTTCATGGATTGGTGTTTGGCATGGAGGTTGAGTTAGTTAATATGTGGACGTTCATTCCTTAAGTTGATAAGATACTACACACGGAGGGTTTTATTGTTAGGAAGTGGCAACAAGGAAGGTCTTCTATCATTTGCATGTGTCCTTGCATGATGGAAGACATAAAACAAGAAGCCAAATGGATTAATGTCTTTATCCAAAGTTTAGACTTAGGAAAAGTGCATTATGTGATCTAATTATTAATTGACTTAATGGAGTTACTTTTTTATAAAGTTAAAGTGAAAATAATTTAAGTGATGGCTAATCTAATCTTGGCCATTGATTTCACCAAAGGATCTCATCCATTGATCCATAGTGAGAGGTTGGGGTTTTTGCTTGGCCATTGAGTTAAAAGGAAGATCGATTTGGTGGAGAGGACATACAGACACAGATTGTGAGAGAGAGATTTCTTGCTCATAGCTTTTAGCCTGAGAGTGAGAAAGACAGTTTGTAGGAGAATTGTACAGAGGGTGAGATTGAAGAACCTCTATCTAGAGATTGACAGGGTGACTTGGGAAAATCACAGAGGCCGTATAGGTGACGCAGAGGCCGTACTTAGTGACGCAGAGGGCCGACCGTACAACTTACGCAGAGGGTCGTACGGGTGAGGCTGTACGCTGACGCAGGGTTGTACGTTGACACAAGGCCGTACACTGACGCAGGGCCGTACACGTTGACGCAGGGCCGTAATATCTTGCTGGGGTTTTCTCTGTGAGTTTCAGTTGTACGATTTTTCCAGGTTGGTTAAAATCGATTTCTGGATTGAACTGTTCTATATCTTGCTAATAAAATATCTTCTCAGATTGCTGCATCGGTTTTCCCATCTTGGGTTTTTCCGGGGGTTTTCATACCCAAAAATATTGGTGTCTCTATTGATGTGATTGCTTTTCTATTTCTTTCAGTATTTATTTTCCGCTGCATTGTGAAGAAATCCATTTGTGGTTATCAGTAATAATTTGGGGTTAAAAAAAAACTTGCATACTATAACTCAAGATTGGATTTTAAGGAAATTTACATTTATTTGATGGAGGATTGTTCTACACACATTTGCTGGTCTTCCTTGATGAGCACCCACCATTTTGAGGGTTGTTCGTACATCTTCCCATGCATATTCATTTGTGTGTTCACTATGGAGAGATTTCTTAGCTCATTTCCATGCTTTCTCGATGGAACGCTTCCTTTGGTTGAAGGCCCTCTTTTCACATCCTCTCATTGCCTTGATGAAGGAGCATTCGTCATTCTCATGCTCATTGTGGGAGGGCATCCACTCTTGGAGGCTTCCTAGCATCATTTCATGCCTTCTTTGGTAGGACTATTCACTTAGAGAAGGGTTTGCACACAAGCCTATGCCATTCATGATAGGATGTCCACCGCTTGGAGCCCATTTATGGCGGAGCATTCAACTCTTTTGGAGGTTATTTGTTGAGATGTTCATTTTGGAGGTTTCTTACATGGTTCTGTTGAAAATTGTAATGAGAAAGGTCCCTTTCCATGTTTTTGTGTTTTACCATGGTGGGGACATAAGTTGTCTTTCTTAGGAAATGTACTTTTGAAATATAAAAAGTGACTTGATTAAATGTATTTGTGCATTAAATGATTAAAAAGGACATTTAATGTGCAATTAATGTAAGCCCTTAGATCTAAAGTAATCTTAGCCATTCAAAAGCTAGTTTGAGTTAGTTGGGGTTTAGGGAGGATAAAGTCACCTATATAATACACCTTGGGAAGAGAGCCAAAACACACAGAGAGACAAAAGAAGAGACAAGAGAGAGAGATCTAGGATTTCAAAGGAGAGCAAACCCACAAGAGTAAGAGAGCACTAATTGCAGCAGAAGGAGATTGAGTTTTGCTTGTGCACAAATACCGAGGAGAAGGAAACTGTACCATTGCACATAAATCGAGAAAATACGTACTGCACAGATTCGTACAACAACATTTATTGGCACACAAATCGAGGAGCAGAACTTGGCACAGATTTCGAGGTGTTCTGTGTAGTTTGCTAAAGAATAATGGAACATAAATCGAGGGCATCCATTGGCACAGATTTCGAGGCAGTTTGCTGTGGAAGAGAAGGCTGTACAACAGGGCCGTACAGTTGCATTTATTGCTGGTATTTTATTTTTGTTTTCTGGCACATTTTCCAATGTATTTCAGATTGCCTAAGCATTAATGTCTCTGCTGTAATTAAGTTGCTGCTCTTTAATAAAAATCTCTCTGGGTTTTCCCTCATGAAGTGTGAAGGTTTTGCCCTGGGCTTGGCCCTAAATTTTTGAGTTTTCAATGTGTATGCATTTGTCTTCAGGTAGGTCATTGGGTGAATGTATAAGTCTTTATGTTTCAGTTATTAGTAGATTTATTGTACAAGGGTTACATAAATCATAACTTAGATAAATGATAAACCAGGTTATGCATTCAAAGTGTTTGATAAAATTTCATAAAGAGAATTTGTTATTTTTATCAAATTTCTACAGGTTCTATACCCTATTTTGATGAGGTTCTTTCGTTTGGAGGAGATCTAGGGGGTCAAACCCTAGATCTAGGGTTTCATGCATTACGTTTGGACCATTTCCTTGTAGCATTACCTCTTGGATTGCCTTTGGAGGCTATGTTTAAGACTTCTACTTGTTATCTTTCCTCACTTGATGGAGGTGTGCTTCCTGGGCCTTATTCTCTCTTGAGACATTGTATTTGTGGCTTTGACCACCATCTATCATGGATATTGTTAGAGTTTATTAGGGTTTGGTGGAGGATATTCATTGTTTATTCCACCCTAGGCTATATCTAGGATTTTATGATTATTTTATTGTAAAGGAAGTTGATCTCATCTCTATAGAAGAGAGCCTCTTTCTCATTTGTACTTGTGGTTGGATTTTTGGAGCTCTCTCTCTCTCTCTCTTGAGCTTAATTGATACATCTTTTCTTGTAGTAATTCTTGTTGTTAGGGTTCCCTTCTTGTTCATGTGTGGCGCTTTGATCTTGCTTGGAGCTTCATGGTTGTCAGTTGTATTGGGTGTTTACATTGTCATTTCTATGATTTTGCTTGGGCCATTGAAAGGGTATGACTACCTCGTTTGAGAAAGGGGTTTTAAGTTAATCTTTATTTCACCCTTTCTTTACATGTTATTCATATGGGAGTTATGCGTTGGATATTTACCTTGATTTGGATTGTGCAAACTTAAGCCTTTATTTATTGGGTGCAACCTCAAGAGCTTGAAAGGAAGGGGATTTTTCATTCAGCTCCTTCCCTTGGAAACCCTAATTCACCTTCAACTTCATCGAGTAGGATTTGGGTTAGCTCTTGCAATTGTACTCTCTTGGTGACATGAAGCAAGGCCCTCTTAGTTGGTGATTATTTCTCTATTTTCCCTTGATTGAATTGGCACTAGTCCTTTGAGTGATCTCTTTCATCCGCCCATCACCTATTTTATTTCCTATACTACAAAAGACAATTGTTTTGCTAGAGCTACTCTTCACAACACCTTATACTTCATTTTATAGCCCTAGTAGTCCAATCTTAGAGAAGCCCCACTTGAGTTAGAGAAGAGCCAACCTAAAGTGCAAAGAGGGTTGGTGTGGTGACATTGGCCTCCCTTCTTTTGTTCCCCTTGCAATAGCATTGCTTCTTTTGAACTTTAATCACACGTGATGGTTTGGGAGGTAACACCACCTATGTGTCAAACCCTAACCGACCTTGTACATATGAGGAGGGCACATCTCTAGGAGAGGAGAAAACCAAGTCCAAGGTCTATTAAACTTCCCAACTTGTGGTACGTGTGGCTCAAAATGTAGTGCAATTTTTTTAAACGTCAGTTTTCAAATTGCCAACTTAATATTTATTGCATTTTCTATCGTAACCACTTTTTGGAAATCCCAAGGCCACTCTTCATCTATTGGCATCGAGTTGTCAAAATTCTGGGCACTCTATCAAAAGATAACTGCACCTAAAGTTATGATGCCCCGCAAAGTGATTTTTTAAATTAATCCTAAGTACAAACCTTAGGTACTTTGGTTAATCAGTGTGATTAGTTCTATTTCTTCATTGACTTTAATTAATCACAGTAAAACATTAGAAAACCCAATGCAAGACACTTAAAGTAATTCACTGCTTTAAAAGTACAATTATTAACCCTTCAAAACTTAGGGAACCCTAAGTTGATGGGTTCCCATTCCATAAAATATTTAACTGTTAATTAATTGCTTTATTGCCTTCGTCAAGAATCCTTTTACTCATCAATTGGAGGGAGTGCTTCATCTCAACAGGAGGAAAGGGGATTGCTCCATGAACATGTAAGAAGCTCCCACATCTGCAAATAAAGTGGAGCACTCTCCGTGTGGAGCTTAATCATCATCCATGTGTACAATAGCAAGTGTCAAAACATAGGAACATGCTAGGGCACCAATGTGCTAAGGGGTTCATCCCAAGTTTAACTAGAAATGCCTCCAAATATGAAGAAATAACATGAAATAATTAACAATCATACTTTTCTAATAGCTCAATGACTTAATTTTTATCCAATTAAACATTAGGCTTATCATGGTGTGACCAACATTAACCCCTATTACATGTGTAACCCCTAAGTCAAGGTGAATTTCCTAGGTTCCTAAGTTAGGTGAGGGTGATGGAATGGAGGTGGTACGTAGGGAAGAAAGGGTGTGTCTGCAAATTAATCATCATAGCAAATGAGTTTTAGGTCTACCCCTTAGCTTTCAGGAGTTAGGGGTTATAGATTTTTCTTCCACATGTGTGCTTTATGAAAGGGAGCACTTTTATCATGAGCTACCCTTTCTCTGTGCGCTTTTGTTCCTTTTTTTCATTTTTTCTTTTTGCTTGGTCCCTTTTTCTTTAGATTTAGCTTTGATAACCATGGGACTTAGGGAATGTGCTTTTGGCAAGGGGCCATAGCCCATGTACTTTTACATTTTGATTTAGCAGCATCAATATTAGAGTACTTTGACTCTTTTGTTTGATTTAGGCATTCGTACACGGGAATAATTATGAGACCTTGAAGAATTACATATGATAGATCACTTACAGAGGGGAAAACTGATGGAAATGGATGATAAGGCTAGTGAAATGGAGAATTATGATCACACCATGATACATCTTAGCAATGAAAAACGGTTTTAAGTGTTTTGAGCCGCTATAGAGCATAAAAGTGACCTCCCATGATCATATCAACATAAAAGAAAAACATCCCATGTGTCAACGAGGGAGAAATATACCAGAGCACAAGCACATCTGACACCATATCTGAATGCACAAGAATAATCTGAGGCACCCTGAGACAATCTCTAAAAATGATCTATGGCAATCCATAGATCTCCTCTCTGGCAAGCTGTTTGTGATGGAATTACAAACAAAACTGATTTTCAAGTCACCTTGGCAGATCTAGGGATAACAATTTGAAGAAGCCTAAATTTGAGAATCACTATTAAATGCGCAACCTCTGGGGTGTTAAAGTTAGTGCAGCTGCGAGACCCATTCTTAGAGAGGATGGTACCCTAGTCAATTAACTAGGGTTCCTGGTCAGTTAACCAGGCAGAGTAAGTCCCTCAAAGGTACCTTAGGGCCCCCAGCAGTCTCATGGGCTTCTTGGTCGGGGACCAAGCAAGTTGATGCCATGGAAAAGTCCCGTGGCTAGGGCCCCTATTTGTCCAGACAGTTTCTTGGCCACGAGGACCAAGCAGATCCTGCAGGTTGAGACAGAGACCTCTTGGTCTAGGACAAGGAAGATTCTAGGTCACGCGGACCAATTAGTTCCCGCAGGTACATACCTGGTCAGTTAACTAGATGGATCTTGGTCAGTTAACTAAGATGATGATGTGTGATGCCCACCTCTCCCAAGTCTTCGAGATGGTTGAGCTAGATGGTCTTCTCAAGGGACTGGCCACCCCTTGATGGAGTCACTAGCATTTGACCTCAGGAGCAGTCAGGACTCTGGAGGACCACATGATCACATCATCCAGTGTGGACCTTCCTTATACAGTGATGATGAAATTTCAGGTAGTGTATGGAACACTTGTACATTTGAGAGAGAGATGATTGGTTGTAACCCCACTTTGTTTGTTCACCCTTGGTCTTCCCACCTTGTTGTTCTTGGTCTTGTGGCTTAGCACCTTGTCTTGCTCACCACCTTGACTTGTCGTTAGAAGGGTTATCTACCCACTTTGAGTTGTCTTGATTTGTACCAACCTTGATGTTTTGGTCTTATGGGTAATAGGGTTGTTTGCCCACCTTAGTGGTACACCTTTGGTCCTAGGGGTTGTGGGTCATGTACCCCTCCTTGTTTTATGGTTTTGACTTGTACCACTTGTTGGTCCTAGTACCCTCACCTAAGAACTTTATAATATTGATTTATTTTATACGTGTGGTGACTTGACCCTTGTACCCACCTAGAGACACCTTATTTATATTTTATATTTTTATAAGTTGTGACCCTAATTTTGTTTGGTGTCTTAACCCTTACTTATTGGTACCCTCCTAATTTAATGGAACCCTAAAGATTTAATTAATGACCTTTCTAGAAGTTTAAGATCCTATTTATTGAAGTCCAATATTCCTCATTATGTCATGTACACAACACATCTCAGCTCTGCTTGACGTCAAAGGTTTCAAGGTTAGTTCTGCTGCTTGCTCACCTGTTTTGGAGGGTGCCCACCTGCTGAAGTCTACCTCCTATCTCAGATATGATCTAAAGTGACTGCTGTAGGCTGACATCAAGGCTCATTTACAGCTAGGGTTTGTTTAAAGGTTTATTGCTGCCATAGATGACTGAACCGTGAGCCTTTTTATGACTGTTGTTGCTAACCCGTGAGCCTATTGTTGATAGCCGTGACTCTGTGGGTTAAGTTCTGCTTGACTAAGATTTGGTTGAGGTCCGATCTGCTCAACTGGGGTCTGGTTGAAGCCCGATCTGCTTGACTGAGGTCTTGTTTGAAGTCCGATCTGCTTGGTTGAGTTCCGATCTGTTTGCTAAGGTCTATTTGAAGTCCGATCTGCTTGCTGTGGGTTTGATTGATTTCCGATATGCTTGCTGCTATCTTGTTTGACTGAGCCGTGATGTTTTTGAGGGTTTTTCTGTCCACAGTGAGCTTATTTGTGAAGGCCGTGAGCCTTGAGTTCTGATCTAGTCTGCTGGTTACATATTTGTGGATGCTGTGAGGCCTGTAGGGTCTGATCTACCCTACTGAGTGCATACTTATGAAGGCCATGAGTTCTGGTGGTTAGATCTTTTGTGTAAAGACCTTATGCAGGACAGATCTATTGTACTCAGACTTTGTTGAGTCTGATCTATGTGTTCAGACTTTGTTTATATATGCTGAGCCTTGCCTTTGACCAGATCTCTGTGCTGATACTTTGCTGGTGGTCAAACATATTTGCTGAGACTTAGTTGTGCATGGATCTTTGGTGCTGAGACTTATTGATGACTGATCTCTTGTGCTGAGACTTTGTTGAGTTCATATCTATTGTGATCTTGATTGTGCTGAGTGTTGTTTGGGACTGTCACTGTAATTTGACTGTCATTGACTAATTGATCAATGATTGTACTACAGCCCAATCATCTCTCTCTCTCAGGTCTGTACTAATCCTCTAGCAAGGGTCAGCTTGTTCCTAGTGATTGACTGGCCTCTAAGAGGCAGTCTGTTCTGAAAGTAAATTCTCCTGAGTATAAAAATAGGAAGGGTCCCACACTCCAGGTAAGTGTTTTAAATTGTTCTTCTTAATCAGAATTTGACATGTTTTTTATTCTACCACTGCTGATTACATGTTACTGAAGATTTCACTTTAACACGGGGACCTACTTGGGAGTGTTAAAGTTGAAAGAGATGAAAATTATGTTTTAAATTATCTTGTCTAAGTTACTGCTGTACTATTCTGCTTCAGTACTAATTTGTTATATTTAATTTTGCATTAAAGTATATGAAAATTTGATTTCTCTGCATCAACCCTAACCTAACCCAAAATTTAACATGGGGGTGGATGTGGGGTGGAAGGGGCTAAATCCCAAGGAATAGCACAAGGGATGTTGTGTAAATTTAAATTATTTCTTGAAAAATAGACTTATATATGTAATATATGATATATCCTATAAGAATGAAATCTTTTAAATACACATTAATTACTATCATCACATTGAATTAGAGTCAATTTAGGTTTTAGTTTAAAAGTTGGAAATCTATTATAATAGCAGACCAAATCTAATGATGAAGCCATAGAGATAAAGTTGACGAATCGATGACTACAACACTTGAGTTTTGAGTTGCCATAGGTATGAAAATGTAAGCAAAATTCTTTCCAAATCTAAAAATGAGACGTGCATTGTCATGACACTCAACTTAACTATCAAAGTTTTCCAGACTTCAGAATTTATTTTAGGATTTTAGATTAGGTATAAAATGTTTTATAGTCATTTTGTAAAAGGGAAAGACATAGTGGGACTTGTCGAAAAACCCCTGCTTTTGTTGGAATTTCCCGGGAGCAACCAGGACATTTTGCAATGTTCCTACATCCCCAGGGGATGCTGTAATCTTGGGTACTCATCCCGCAGGAACAGGGATGCATCCTCATGCTACACAGCTCTATGTCAATCAACATTATCTGATTTCATTGATGGTAAATGAAAATTTAATATAGAATACAAATTTTATGTTTTCTGTTGCAACATTGCTTTTTTTTTACTCTATTCTATATAGTTATCACTTATGATCTCTCGTCACTACAGATAAGAGCTGCTTGTATACTGAACTTGTTTTCTTTTGTCGAATGCTGTCAATGTTGTTTCCCATTAGTAATGCAATGTGGTTCTGAAATGTTATCCTTCGATGCCAACTTCCAAGACCTAAAACTGCTTTGCTCAAAACGTGGCTAATTGGTGTACTAAAATTTACTAATCTAGTATGTCCACTCTGTGATTCATTATCTATTGTATGATATTTATGAATGATAATCTTGCTGTAACTTCACGTTACTAATTATATGTAAAGGTGATTTATTGTTGGACAAATTAACCCTTTGTTGTTATGTAGGTAACGTGTGGTAACAGGACTGTGAAAATTAGAACCAAGGGATCTGGTAAAACTCGTGATTGGGTGGCAGCAATTAATGATGCAGGGTTACGGCCTCCTGAAGGATGGTGTCATCCTCATCGTTTTGGATCCTTTGCCCCACCAAGAGGTTTGACTGCTGATGGCAGTGAAGTTCAGTGGTTTATTGATGGGAAAACTGCATTTGAAGCTATTGCTTCGGCAATTGAAGAAGCTAAGTCTGAGGTCAGCTTTAAAACCCTTCATGTAATTGCTATACTGACAAGCATATGTAGCCCCCTTGTCTACAAGATTTATTATGATCTTTCTTTCATTGACATAAGGATGTATTGGTGTATTATTTCATTCGTCACTGCAGATATTCATAGCAAGTTGGTGGATATGTCCAGAGCTATATTTGCGTCGCCCATATGATGTTAATGCTTCTTCTCGCCTGGATGCTTTGCTGGAAGCTAAAGCAAAGCAAGGCGTGCAGGTATTAATCTATCTAAAACTGTCTACTATAATGAACTTGCTTTTGGACTCTACATCTATATACTGTTGCTGTGGCTGGTAGTAGCAAAGGGAATTATGAAAGTCGACAACAATAATAAAAGAGTAAAAAATGCAAGGTATGTAATTCGTAGACAAACAATGTGCATGAAGTGATTGTATCCATTGAAAATTTAGTAATTACTTAACCATGAAACTATAAATGAAATTATTTGGTCAATCTTCCGAGTATATTTTTTACTAAAACATTAAGATTCCAGAATGGTGTGCAAGTATTCATCTATATAAGCATATTGACTTTCATGAAGTCAGATTCTATTTAACATTTATACTGCTACTTCAGTTAGTAGTAGCAAAGGAAATTGTACGAGTTGCTAACAATAATAAAATAATAGTAATTGTGGAGTGTAATGCGATTGCATCTGTAAAAAATAGAGTAATTTTTTTGAGTAAATACATCTTAAATTAATCAGAATATTTACAAAAGCAGAAATACAATTAAGGCATAACGGCGGCTACCAAGACTGAGACAAGATCCGAATGTTGAAGATTGTAGATTGTACAGAAACTTCCAGACAAGTTTAGTGTCAAATGTGCCGGAAGAAGTTCGAGTCAAATCTATTTTGTAATTCACCTTAGTAATAAAGTGAAAGTCTTATATTTAGCTATTGAGTCTAATAAAGTGTATTTTTATACATTAGTGATTTAGACTAATCTCAACCGTACATCTCACTGTGAGATTATGGTTTTGTTAGATTAGGATTTCAATTCAAGTATAAAGGCAGGTCAGGATAGAGGGTTAAGATACAACCATTTCACTCAAAGACAAGTTTTCTTGGGAGGTGATTTAATTCATCTGTAGAGTAGAGTTAGAGCGCTGGAGAGGAGCCAAAGTCAGGAATCATGCAAAAAGCAGTAGGCAGGTCCATACAGGTGAATTCTGTATGAACAAATTCGTAAATTTGTATGGAACAGGTCAGTACAGTTGTACGAACAAGCCGTTAGCAGCAGACAGTATTCTTGGTTCGGCAGGCAGATTTTCCTTTGTAAGTGTGCATATCTGTTTTGTTTGGGCGTACCGTACATCTATTAGTTTGACAGTTTGTGGAGGTTTCTTTGTAAGATTTGAATTGTTAAAGAAAAGCTGATTTGAAGGAGTATTATACTTCCGCTGTTTACTTTCCAGCTATATGTGTGATCACTGCTATGTGAAGATTTTATTTTCTACAATTAAATAACAGTTTTGTTTAATTAAGAACACAAGGACAACAATCACCTAGGGTTTGGAAAATTAACATGGTATCGGAGCTTCTTTGATTTAGAGGATTTGAAGAGTTTACGACAGTAGGTGAACTACCGGAAACAACTGCTAGGAACTAGGACCAACAGTTAGAGGGTTTCAGAGGCTGTATTTATTAGATTTACGAGTTTGTGTGCTGATTAGATACTGCATCAACTAACCTCAGGTTCAAGGACAAGTTGGAAGGTGCCTCGAATTTCCTATGATGGAAAGTTAAGGTCTTTTTTATTAGAAGAGAATGATCGTCGGGATACTGTCAAGGGTGCTGTGACTTGTCGACCGATCCGTAGGCTTTGGCAGTTCACAACAAGAAGGAAGTGAAATCCAAGCGGATGATCATGGATGCTATTAAGGATAATTTGATCCCTCATATATCTGAGAAGAAGAAGGCGAAGGAGATGTTCAATGCCCTGGTTAGCTTTTACCAGAGCAAGAACATAAACGAGAAGATGATATTGCATAACAGACTCAAATCCATGGAGTGACCAAATTGGACACGGTCATCAATTACTTAATGAAAGTCATGCAGATTCGTGATCAACTTGCAACATTTGGGGAGAAGGTTGAAGACAAAGAGATAGTGAACTGGACATTGAATGGATTTCCATCTCAATGGGAAACATTTGTCCGTAGGTGTTTGTGCTCGGGAGAATCTTCCATCCTAGGAAATACTGTATTTAGGAGGAGACTTAGATGGAGTCAAAGGCTAGCAAGCAGGGAGGTGATAGTGACCATGCCCTATTTGGTCAAACAAAGAAGGGCAAAGTTAAAGGACCCAACAAAGGTAAGGTAAAGAGTGAGCAGTCATCTTCTTAGCCCGGCAACGACTTGAGTAAAATCAAGTCTTTTATATGTCATAAACATGGGCATTATGCATCATGGTGTCCAGAGAAGGGTAAAGGGAAGCAACCGCATAATCTGTTGAAACTCAGATTAATGAGTTTGCCTCTAAGTTTGAGAAGGATTTCTCAATGGTATCTTGTGGATAGTGGATCATCTAGGAATATGACATCATCTTGGGAGCTATTTTCAAGTCTAAGAGAGCACATCTCAGGAGTTTAAGTCGAGCTTGGTGATGATGCCAAGTATTTGGTAGCAGGAGTTGGTACCATTCGTTTCTAACTCCAGTTAGGTAACTCTTTAGACTTTGAGATGTGTCGTTTGTTCCAGGTCTAAGGAAGAATTTGCTTTTAATTTCAGTCATGGAAGGTAAGGGCTTTGCAGTAGTAGAGTTCAAGAACCAACAAGTCCTTATAAGACCGAAGGAGTCTAGCCTAGGATCAACTAAGGTAATCAGGGTTAGGTAACACAATTTATATAGGTTACAGGTTTAACCTATTTGAGCACTAGCTCATAACACATATACCTTGTGCAAGTTATGGCACAAGAGGATGGGGCACCTACATCACATTGCACTGCCTGTTCTGAAGGAGATAGTCACATGTCTTCTAGAGTTCAATATTGAACTGCAAGAAGTGTGCAAAGGGTGCACACTTAGCAAGAATGCCGAGGTTTCTCTCCCAAGCAGTGAGCATAAAGGGAGTTATAGACCTAGTGCATTTGAATGTATGTGGAACGATGTTAGTAGCATCAATAAAAGAAACATGTACTATGTTTCCTCATTGACGAATTATCTCACAAAACTTGGATCTCCATTCTAAAGACCAATGATGAGGTCTTTAGCAAGTTTTAGGAGATCAAAGCTCAAGTGGAGAACCAAATAGGGAAGAAGATTAAAGTTTTAAGATCAGACAATGGGTGTGGGTATACAGCCAATGAGCTTGAAGATTTCTGCAAGGATGTAGGAATCAAGAGGGACTTCATTGTTATGTACAATTGACAACAAAACAAGGTTGTAGAACGAAAGAACTAATCCATCATAGGGGGTGCTAATGCCATGATTCATGACTAGGATTTGTTGATGTTTATATGGGCAAAAGCTTGCAACGCAATAGTCTACATCTAGAACTGGTGTCCTCGTAGAGTTTTGGAGGGAAAAACACTAGAGGAGGCATTTACTGGTGTGAAGCAAGAGGTGAGTCATTTTTGCATCTTTGGTTGTCCAATTTATATCGATATGCTAGTCGAGAAGAGGACCAAGTTGGAGCCCTTCATTAGGAAGGGTTTGTTTGTTGGTTACAGTGAGACTTCAAAGGCCTCAAAGGTCTATATTTCAGGGATGCATAGTTTGAGGAAGACTTGCATCTACGAAATCTCATTCCATTGGAAGGCTTTCAAAGGTTTATTGACTTGTTTGGCCCACTAAACGTTATCGTCAAAGTGAGTGTAGAGAACAATGCTGAATGTCCAACGGGGAGAGAACGAATCTCAATGAGTATCCCCCTGACTTGCACCAAGTTCAGTAGAGGTTCTCAAATTGACAAGAGCAATTTTGATGGGTTTCCTTATTTAGACTAGACACTAGAAGTCCCTTTTCTGATTGAAACCAAAGATCAGTTAATGCCCGCAATGGTCACAAGAGCATACTCACGGACAACAATTTGGGTTCATTACTCTTTAAAACAAGAAATGAATGAAAAGACTAATATAATCTAAACTAGGAAATTAAAAGGTTTGTAGTGAATTTGTGGTCGGAGACCAACAAATAATTTATTTTATGCCTGGTTAGTAACTAAAAGCAAAAAACAAAAATAACACTAAAATCACACCAATGACGTGGATCCCCCCTTGGGGTATTGGGACTAGGCATTAGGTAGCCCACTAATCGTATTATTAATTGCAACTTTTTGGGAATATTTGTTTTCATTTATAGATCAGGACCATCAATCTTACAATTTTTTAGAGTTTTATGATTTGAAGAAAGGTAGAAAGAAAGACTATAGTCCAAGTCTTTGAAATCTCGCTAGAGTCTCCTCCTACCCGTTCATCAAAAGGTAAAAATACTAAAAAACAATCACCACATATGCACTAAAGATGCCAAATAAGTCAAATATAATCTCTAAAACTCCCAACCTTTAGTACTTGTTATCACACAACTTGTAGTTGCCCCAAAAGGTGATCCTATCCAGGATGGTAGAGGTGTTGGGAAGCTAAAGAGGTGACCTAAGAGGGATTCGATTCCCAAGGACAAGTGGTTGTCACGCTAATCGAGGCACTCTTCACTTTTGATCAAGCTAATGTAAGACCAAGGGGGAGACCCTAGCTAGCTAATGAAGGCTAGCGAACCTACTCTAGACACTCTAGGAAGATGTGAAGCGGAAGAGAGAGAAAGATCAAGAGTAAGTAGATCTAGATCTAGGAAAGATGAGTGGCAGATAGAGTTAGGGCTTGATTGAGGAGACTTATGCAAGAGGTAATGTTGAACCAAGGAATGAATATGCCACTAATGGAGTTAAATAAGTAGATCTAGATATATCTAATGCCAATCTAAAAGATCCAAGTGAGATCCACTTATGATTTGGTCAAAATGGAGTGAGGTGGGGCCCACTTAGTGAAATTAGGATGGGAAAGGCACTAGGAAGGTGGCTAAATGATAGATCTGGAGTTTAAAGAACAAAATAGCAACACCGAAATGACAGATCTGCAAAAATGACTGAAAACCCACTAGTGCGTCCTCCCCCAGAGATGGCCAGTGCTTGGATTTGAGGGTAAATGGAGTTGGATTTCCACCAAACTTGGTCTTTAAGGTTTATTAATTATTTACGAAGTGGGTTTTAGTTATTAAGCCCAAATTATCGCCAGATCTATCACATCTATAAAACGAGGGCTTTAACAATGAGGGTTTTGAATGACCGATGGGTAAAATGCATGAAAACCAATACATACCTTGTAGATCTTACCTCAAATGCTTGCGGCCTCCAAGTACATTGATGATCCTTTCAATTAGTTACAATTCCGAATGAGATCCAATCGATTTCAAGCTAAAACGTGTAGATCCAAGGAGGAAATATGTCTTCTTCACCTGTAAATTCAAACAACCCAGGTAAATTCAAACAACCCAAGTTAGATTTGATCCACAAATAAAAGAAGAACTATGCATGACATATCAAAGAGAATAAATCAATGGACAAATCACAATTGAAAAACTCCCTTTGAGATGAAAATGTCTTGCCCAAGAAGAGATGGGGAAACCCCACAATCGGCCCTCCAAGCTAGTCGCACCCCTGCACAAGATGAATTCGGCCTCCACAGAAAGATGTTGAAATCACATGAAAATCACTGAAATCAAATGAAAGTCACTGAGATGTCTAAAAGAAAGGCATTCCAATCACATACGAGTACATTCATCAAAGCATGGGAAGTAGATTTGCAAAATAATATTTTATTCCAAGAATTCCAGAGCCCAAAGGTGTCTCTACAATGAGGGGGGTCTCTTCCTTAAATAGGAATGAGAGACCAAAACCCTAACCACTTTTTAAATCAGTGGTGGAGATCAAAAGATTTACAATAATAATCAACGGCTATGATGAGTCAGAAATACAATACAAGGATCAACTCATAAATAGAGGGGGTGCACACTCACTAAGTCGCCCTAAGGGGACGTACCACATGACAAGTGACTAAAACAAGTGAATTAAGCACATGGTGGGGCTAGGAGGTGATTATATCCTTCACTAGCATGGCCCCTTGGAACAATAATAAATAATATGACTCTATGACATCATAAATTAACCAAGTGACCAAATCGTGGCCCTTAAAAGCATAAATACATATCAAAATAATAGCCTAGAGTATGTGTGGACCCCGCTGAATGCTGCAAGTTTGTGCCTGAAGGTGTGGGATGCATCACAAAAATCCTCTGAACAAACCTCGTGACAATTCATTGCCTCAATTTGTAATATCCCAAACTGATATTTTTTTTTTTTTTATGTTGTATTGTAGATGGCTAGTAGGTGTATGTCTCGACAGAATATGAAAGTAAGCACTGATCTCTGCATCCATGCATTTGCATGCAGATCTTTAACCCAGATAATACTGAAATGCTATAAAGTAGGAGGAATTAATGCATGTACATACCAGTATGTAGATTTGCTGATGTCGATGAGGATGATCCCCGCATGCGGGAATTATGCCGGAGAAATAGTATGCTAAGGCAAGTCGTCCTCCAAATGAGGAATGCGCCCTCCTCCAAGCTTAGAATGCTCCTCAATAAATAATAGCTCACCGATGAAGCTCCAGATGATGTGCAATAGGGTTATAGTGCCCCTTTGGTGAAGATAGAAGCTGCATGCAGATAGAAGGATGGCTCAGAAGCCCAATACGTGAATGTCCTCCCAAGGAAACTCGCCCAAGTATGCAAAGATGTCCTTTTGAGGAGTGGTGTGCTGAGAAATGGCTTGAGAGTCAAGTTGAGAGGCCCTTCTTCCAGAGGAAGGGTAATAATGTTGCTTTGAGAAGGATGGAGCCAGCATGCAAGAGTTTGGCTCCCTGTAGACTGGAATACGAATGAGTATGCTTGTGAGCAATGCGCCCAAGCAAGGAAGGCGAATCCCCCCAAACCAGTAAATAACTCACTCCTGAAGCAACTGTTGAATAGAACCCGATGATGAAGCAATGCTGAATCTGGATGATCTAACCTGATGATGGACTAGGGCAGATAGATTTCGCTGCCGAAATACACCAGTTAGTTGAGTGCATGCACTCAACTCCAACTTAGCTCGCTGAGCTCTCCAATTCGAGATCACAAATCAATAATCATACAAGCATGTCTTTTCCATTAGCCTTACCTTTCTTTTATAACTTTCACCTGTCAAACCTAACTTTGACCTAATTAGGTCACTTTACCTTCTAATTCGTAGTTGATTTGCATGTAGGTGTCTGGGGACTCAATCAGGTGCATGCATAATGAAATAATGCTCAGATGTCATGCATGTAGGTGGCCTTTGGCTCTGGTGGTCCCTGTCTACCTACTGATGATATAATACCTATGCCAGCGACTGCATAAGCCATCAATCCTCAGTTGATTCCCTGAATGTTAGTGCTTGCTCGAACCTATGGGAATCATATAGGTTAGCGGGATGGTCCTCAATGCTTAAGCAGAAGAGGACATTACAGTCCTCCTCGCTCGAATTTGCTTGTCCTCAAGCAACTGTAAAGCCGGGTGCTGTAATACCTGTTCTCCTTTCCAAGTGGCCTCCTCTATAGGCAGATCTCTCCACTGAACCAAGTAGTCTTTGATGATCATGTTCCTCAGTTTCCACTCTCGCATCTCAAGGATGTGCTCGGGAATCATAATCAATTGCCCCTCATCATCAAGGGGGGGCAACTCGAAAGATGTAACAATCTGTTGACCGACTGCCTTCTTGAGATTGGAGACATGAAATACGTTGTGAATCTTGCTCTATGGGGGTAGTTCTAGCTCATATGCTACCTCTCCGACCTTCTGAATTACCTTGTATGGACCATAGAAGCGAGGTTTGAGTTTTTCTACTCCTTTCTTTTTTAGAGATGACTGTCGGTAAGGTTGGAGGCGTAAATAAACGAGGTCTCCTACCTCAAAACTGCGCTCAATCCTGTGCCTGTCTGCATATATCTTCTGCTGATTCTAAGCAGACTGTATGTTCTTTCTGAGTACGCTAAGGATGTCTTGACTCTCTTGAATCCATTCTTTGGCCTTTGGGGCCCTGCTATCACCAAATATCAAATCTGCAAAAGTTAGGGCTTCGTATCCGTATAGAGCTCGAAAGGGAGTCATCCCAATGGTCATATGGTGGGTGGTATTGTAGCAATGCTCACCTAAGTGTATCGACCTGATCCATGTCCTCTGCTGGCTTGCTACATAATTCCTCAAATACCCCTCAATCCACTTGTTAACTATCTTAGTCTATCCATCGCTCTGTGGATGATAACTAGTGCTTATAGCTAACTCGGCTCCCACCAACTGGGAGAGCTTTTGCCAAAAGGCTCCAGTGAATTTGCTATCTCTATCACTAACAATGGTCTTGGGTAACCCGTGGAGTCTGAATACCTCTCTGAAGAATAGTTCCGCTACCTGTGCTGCAGAATAATCTGAAGGAATGGCAAAGAAGTGAGCGAACTTGGTCAATTTGTCCACCACTACGTACAAGCAGTCTCTGCCCTGAACCTTGGGCAACCCTGTAATGAAGTCCATGGAGATGCTCTCCCACTTCTGCTCGGGAATAGGCAAGGGTTGTAGTAAACTAGCTAGGTGGGTGTGCTCTATTTTGTTCTGTTGGCACAAGCTGCACTCTCTCACATGTTGTATCACGTCATTCTTGAGGCCCTTCCATGAGAACCTATCTCTAATCTGTCTGTAGGTCTTTAGAAACCCATGATGCCCTGCTAATGGTGAATCATGCGAAGCTGGCAAAATTTTCTTCTTGAGGGAAGACTCTGGAACTAAGAAGATTCTGTTCTTGTAATATATGATGTCATCAATTACCTGGTACTTGTCATCCCGAATTTGCCCATCCAATAGCTCACAAGCAAACTTATCTTTGGAGTACTCAACCAAAAGATGAGATCTCCAATATGATGAGATGCTCATAAGGGACAAAGTAGCTAGTCGTCTAGAAAGTGCATCGGCCACTGCATTGTTCTTTCCCTTTACATACTCAATCTCGAAGTCATAGTCCTGAATTTTGCTCACCCATTTTTGTTGCCTCTCGTTTAGCTCTTTCTGCTCTAGGAAGTATTTCAAGCTGTTGTGATCTATCTTAACCTTGAATCTGCCACCCACTAAGTATTGCCTGAACTTTGTTAGTGCATGGAGAATGGCTAACATCTCTTTGTCATATATCGAATAGTGGCGCTCATAGTCTTTGAGCTTCTTGCTCTCAAAGGCAATGGGGTGATTGTTCTGCATCAATACTGCCCCAATTCCTTCTCCTGAAGCATCACATTCTAACACGAAGGGTTGAAAAAAGTCTGGTAGAGCTAATACTGGGCATGAACTCATTACCTTTTTCATTTTCTCGAATGTCAACCGTGTTGTTTCCGACCAACTGAATGCCCCCTTCTCAGTAGGATCGGTGAGGGGTGTGGTCATCTATGAGAATCCACTGACATACCTCCTGTAGTAGGTGCAAAGGCCCAAAAAGCCCTTCAGTTCAGTCACATTTTTAGGTGTAGGCCAATCCAATATGGCCCGAATCTTCTCAAGGTGCACCTGGACCCCGTTGGCCCCTATCACATGCCCTAAATATAACATCTCCTGCATGCTGAACTCACACTTGGACATTTTGGCATATAGTGACTGCTCCTGTAAAATGCCAAGTACTTCATCTAGATGTCTCAAATGTTCTTCCCAAGTTCTACTGTATATCAATATGTTGTCGAAGAATACCAGAAGATGCTTACGTAACTGAGCCTTGAAGATGTTGTTCATGCATGATTGGAAGGTAGCTGGTGCATTAGCGAGCCCAAATGGCATCACTAAAAACTCATAATGTCCGTAGTGGCAATAGAAGGCAGTCTTTGGAACATCCTGTTCCGTAACCCGAATCTGATGGTAACCGGAGCGGAGGTCAATCTTGGAAAAGTACTTTGCTCCTTGTAGTTCATCCATCAACTCATCAATCCTGGGGATTGGATACCTGTTCTTTATGGTCTTCTTGTTGAGTGCCCTGTAATCGATGCACATGCGTAAGGTTCCATCCTTTTTCTTCACTAGCACTACTGAAGATGCAAATGGACTGGAGCTAGGTTTAATGTACCCAAGTTTGAGCAGTTCTTTGATTGTATTCTCTATCTCATCTTTGTACCTCTTGGGATGTCTATAAGGAGTGGTGATAACTGCTTGAGTCCCCTGTAACTCAATAATATGCTAAAATCCCCTATTTGGAGGTCGACCTGCTGGAAGTTCTCCGAATATTGCTTTGTGCTTCTGTTGTAAGGCCTCTATATCTGCTGGATGTTGTGTGGCCTTATCTTGTGGTTTCCTGAAGGTAACCAAGCACTCTGCTGCCCACTCAATATCTCCCTGTCGGAGTATTGCCTCCATCCTGTGTGATGTCACTGCTATGGGAGGGTAGGTATTCATCCCTCTCAATACTACCTTCTGTCCCTCTGCCCTTGTGAACTCCATCTCCATGGTTTGGTAGTTTGTGGAATACTTCCCTATGGAATACAACCACTGAACTCCTAATACCACATTCATGTCAGGTACATCTACCACGTAGAATGTCTCTATCACTGTAGAATTCCCAAGTGTTAATTTTAATTTAGGAATCCTCTGACTACACTCCATGGTGTGACCTGCTGCAGCTACTGAAAAACCATCAAAACTCTCAGTCAGAATGCCTTTCCTTTTAACCCATGCAACATCAATAAAGTTGTGGGATGCCCAACCATCTATCAGCACTCCCACTCTGTGGCCCTGTACGGTACCTTTGTTCTAGAGAGTGTGGAATCTAGGGACCCCTGTCATGGTAGCAATGGTACCTCCTGATGCTTGTCCCTCATCAGCTGTCTCTTGTGTCTCTCCTTGCTCCTGACCCTGATAATCCTTATCCTCCCCACTGTCGGAATAGGCCTCTATGTAGTAAGCCTTCCCCTTCCCTGAACATCTGTGACTTGGTACCCATGGCCCTTGACAAGTGAAACATAACTTCTTTCTCCTAAGATCCTGGCGGGTATCATTATCCATCAATTCCTTCTTGGGCCACTCTTTCTGGAAGGGTTTCTTTTCTTTATCTTTAATAGGGAGATTAGTTCTAGGTGGAAATCTATTTTTGGGTACTGCATCCTACAAATCTCTAGTCCGACTGATGGTATCGGCTAGGGTAGTGGGTCTATAGGACTTGACCCATCCACATAAGGGTTCAGTGAGGGCCTCTGTAAACAACATAATCAACCTGCTCTCTAAAATATCTGTCACCATGACTGCTACCCTCTGAAATTCTGAAATGAATGCGCCAACTCTCTAAAATGCACCTCAGGGTCCTTCCTGTCAAATCACTCAATGAGCCTCTGTGTAAAGTCTGAGTATGAGGTGATGGTATTGTGACCCAATGTCACCAACCCGTGGTACCACCACTCATGGGCCTCTCCATCCAAATGCAAGGTAGCCAATTTAATGGCATCTGTCTCAATCATGGGTTGAGCTGGAAGTATGTATCCAACTTCTGTACCCAATTCCGGGCTGGGCTACCCCGGGTACCCTCAAAGGTAGGGATGGTCAGTTTCCCTACTGTGCGCTGTAATTCATAGTTCTGGGTGAATGGCCTATTGTAAGTTTTGGGTCTGTTCTTAGTTTTAAAGTGGCAGAAGTCAGTGAAGGTCATGGCTGATTGGAAGTCATCTCCTAAAGCTCTGTACTTTCTCAAATAGGCAGTCATGGATTCTTCTGGTTCTACTTGTGCTAGAGGTACTGCAGCTGGGCTCTCTAAGAAGTGAGGCATGGTAGGTCGGGATGGCTTGTTGTATAGTGGGGATGGCTCTGCATGTTGGTATGTAAGTGTTCCCCACTACTACTGGTGGATACCCTATCGCTATTTGGAAATAAAGGGCTGTGTGGGGTGGTCCCATTTTTCTCTGTCATTTGTTTGAAGGTAGTCATCATTTCTTTCTGTCCAGTAGTAAGATCTTTTATAGTTGCGATGAGGCTATTGAAAGCTGTTTTATCATCCTCGACCATTGTTTCTTTGCCCTTTACAAACAAATACTCTCTATCCCCCAGTTCTATATCCTCTAATTCTTCTCCTCCTCTATCACTGTTCCTAAACCTCTGTCTCCGGTAAGTAATGTTGTATGGGTCTTCTGAATTCATTTACAATTGCATGCTCCCACAGCTGGCAAGGAAATAGCTTCGATACCACTGTAATATCCCAAATAAATAATAAATAATATGACTCTATGACATCATAAAGTGACCAAGTGACCAAATCGTGGCCCCCTTAAAAGCATAAATAAATATCAAAATAATAGCCTGGAGTATGTGTGGACCCCGCTGAATGCTGAAAGTTGTGCCTGAAGGTGTGGGATGCATCACAAAAATCCTCTGAACAAACCTCATGACAATTCATTGCCTCAATTTGTAATATCCCAAACTGATATTTTTTATTTTTTATTTTTTATGTTGTATTGTAGATGGCTAGTAGGTGTATGTCTCGACAGAATATGAAAGTAAGCACTGATCTCTGCATCCATGCATTTGCATGCAGATCTTTAACCCAGATAATACTGAAATGCTATAAAGTAGGAGGAATTAATGCATGTACATACCGGTATGTAGATTTGCTGATGTCGACGAGGATGATCCCCGCATGCGGGAATTATGCCGGAGAAATAGTATGCTAAGGCAAGTCGTCCTCCAAATGAGGAATGCGCCCTCCTCCAAGCTTAGAATGCTCCTCAATAAATAATAGCTCATTGATGAAGCTCCAGATGATGTGCAATAGGGTTATAGTGCCCCTTTGGTGAAGATAGAAGCTGCATGCAGATAGAAGGATGGCTCAGAAGCCCAATATGTGAATGTCCTCCCAAGGAAACTCGGCCAAGTATGCAAAGACGTCCTTCTGAGGAGTGGTGTGCTGAGAAATGGCTCGAGAGTCAAGCTGAGAGGCCCTTCTTCCAGAGGAAGGGTAATAGTGCTGCTTTGAGAAGGATGGAGCCAACATGCAAGAGTTTGGCTCCCTGTAGACTGGAATACGAATGAGTATGCTTGTGAGCAATGCGCCCAAGCAAGGAAGGCGAATCCCCCCAAACCAGTAAATAACTCACTCTTGAAGCAACTGATGATTAGAACTTGATGATGAAGCAATGCTGAATCTGGATGATCCAACCCAATGATGGACCAGGGCAGATAGATTTCGCTGTCGAAATACACCAGTTAGCTGAGTGCATGCACTCAACTCCAACTTAGCTCGCTGAGCTCTCCAATTTGAGATCACAAATCAATAATCATATAAGCATGTCTTTTCCATTAGCTTTACTTTTCTTTTATAACTTTCACTTGTCAAACCTAACTTTGACCTAATTAGGTCTCTTTACCTTCTAATTCGTAGTTGACTTGCATGCAGGTGTTTGGGGACTCAATTAGGTGCATGCATCATGAAATAATGCTCGAATGTCATGCATGTAGGTGGCCTTTGGCTCTGGTGGCCCCTGTCTACCTACATAAGGCATCAATCCTCAGTTGATTCCCTGAATGTTAGTGCCCGCTCGAACCTATGGGAATCATATAGGTTAGCGGGATGGTCCTCAATGCTTAAGCAGAAGAGGACATTACACAATTTCCCAAATCGATTTCCTCAGTGACCATTTTATTCCATTTTTATCCTCAGAAAATCACCTGTAAAATAATAAAATGCCTGTAGCGCTCTGCCTGATGCCCCAGGCACAAATCTGACTGCATCAAAATGTCTAGGAGTATGGTAATATGGTAATAACAAGTGGCTGGACCCCATACTCCCTCTGTGGCGCCCTAGGAGAACCAAATAAATATCAAACTGTGCTGTCAAGCCATTTTACAATGGCAATTATGCAATAAAGTGATAATCTGACTGTAATCTCATCTGGAAGTGCCTGAAACTGATATTTGAGTGTACCAATGGACTCAGAAGGTCCAAATGTACTAGAGATGAGTACTCATACACCTTGTGACCACCTGGATAATCATCTATAGTCTCAACCATGCATGAAC
Organism: Larix kaempferi; assembly: GCA_027924585.1. Classification (NCBI taxonomy): domain Eukaryota; kingdom Viridiplantae; phylum Streptophyta; class Pinopsida; order Pinales; family Pinaceae; genus Larix; species Larix kaempferi. Next base: position 15,695,117 of record BSBM01000269.1, on the reverse strand, counting down.
AAATAAAAATAATGGTCTGTAAATAATAATAAAAATCCACCAAACCATCATATGAAACCTGTGTTTGCTGCATGGAACCATCAAGTGGACATCACAGGACCATAAATAATCAATCTCGAACATCATCGATCCAACTCATCTCAGATCCTACAGTTGACTTGGTCAAACTGGGTTAACCAGGTTAAGATTTATCAAAATAATGACCCAGGCTCAAAATGCCTGATGCTGTAAGTGCAAATGGATAAGATATGCTCTTTTAATTATTCTAACAGCAAGACTAAAGTATAAAGTATCATTTCATTGGCGATTAGGCAATTAACACATCAAATACAAGTCCAGAATTAAAACAATCAATTACTCAGAACATACCCTCAAGAATATACTCATTTCTTGGATGTGATCATTTTGCTAGGAATGGGTGAAGGTGAAAAGTGCAAGTCTAGGATAAGGGTATGACTTTACAATCTTCAACAATATGAAACTTTGGATAAAGGGAAAAGGGAGACTTAGTTAAGCATATGTTGGATAGTAAACACACAGGGAATGGTAGTGTCTCACAAATGGAATGAGTTGATTTGAGAAGTGTCTACAGCTCACATCCAAGCTAGAACCAACTCTGTGAGGATCTTTTCTAGAACCACTGTGACTGGGTGCACAACTAACCATAACTTGAGGTTCTAGGGGACACTTAGAATTAGTTGTTCCTTACTCCATCTCACATCCCAACCCGTAGGCTCCGTGATGAATTAATCATTACATTTTTTTATTATGGCCAACAGTCTTTGGATTTAGCATATATTTAACCACTGCTTGTTAGGCGTTATGACCCTTTGGATTTTTCATGTGCTTAGAAGCACAACTAATTGCAGCTTTTATCCATGGTGCTCTTTATTTCCTTTCATAGCCCTCTTTCATTGTGCCAAAAAGCATAGTTTTAACTTATTTCAATGGGCTTGCACATAAGATATAATAATAGTTCACACATGCATGTAATGATGGTAGTACATTTTGCTTCAAGTCTAGTCAACACAACTCAGGCAACTAGGGGGATCATCCACAATCAAGACCAAACATTGGGGGCAACCGACTAGAGAGGTCAAGGCTTCAAATCCAACTCACCTAAGCTCAAGAACCAACACTAGCGGGTTCTCCTTGTTAGTGTTTCATACATTTATAGCATAATAATTCAAATGCATAAATTCAATAGGATCACTAGAAGAAAGACAAAGTACAGAAACAAAGAACACGAGAATTTATCCTGGGAAACCCAATCAAGAGAAAACCCAACAACCTTCGTATAGAGATGAATAATTCTGAGAACAGAGTACAATGATGAGAGAGAGAAAGTAGAAAGTCTCTCTAACCAAAAACCCCAAAAATAAGCTTCTCCTAGTTGTAGGTGCGAGCTCCTCTCCAACTGATGCGAACTTGTGTGTGAGTGAATGAACAAATGAGGCATACGACCTCTCTATTTATACACATGCAAAAATGACTTTTTCCCTTTCTAGGTCGACCCAACTTTTCCCAAACTGGGCCGACTTGACTGGGGTAGTTCTGCCCATTGTTTGGGGTAGACTGCCCACTGTTTTGGGGCAGTTTACCCACTGGACGGACTTGTCTTGGAGGAATATAAAAATACATTTAATAATTATTTTCTTTACTTTATTTTCTCCCCAAGGTTTACATTGATTCTTTCAAGGGTTTACATGATTAATTACATCAAGATCAACTTCCGTAGGAGGTACAAATAATTACAATAGAATATAATAAGAATAACTTCCGAAGTTGCACAAAATCCAGCTCTCCCTCTCAACAAGGAAGGTATTCTTCGGTCTTCATCAACATCACGATCATCTGGGTTTCATCTGTACATCTATACTTTCTCAATCATCTCTTTACATACTGAAGGTTGTCAACACAGTCTCAGTCCTTCGAGAAGTGTCATCATGCATCAACTCCACTAGTCCTTCGGTGAGTCCAAGAGAGTCTCTCCATCCTACTTGGATGTCCGAGAGATAGGCTTTACCATCTGCTATACCATCTACTACCTGTCCGTCTCATCTGCCGATGGGATCCTCCCATACCTGGATGAGAACCTGGACGAGCATAGGTGCACGACCATGTACTACCAGTTCGTCTCATCTGTCGATGGGGTACTCCCATACTTGGCTGAGAACTTGAACGAGTAGAGGTACTTGTGCAATCATCACACGACCATTTACTACCTGTCCGTCTCATTTGCCGATGGGATTTCTCCAATACCTGGCCGAGAACCTGGACGAGCAGGAGGCACCTGTGTGTAACTCGAACATGTACTACTGGTTCGTCTCATCTTCCGATGGGATTTCTCCCATACCTGGCTGAGAACCTGGACGAGTAGAAGCACCTAGGTGGAACCCGACCATCTACTGCCTGCTCGTCTCATCTGCCGATGGGATTTCTCCCATACCTGGTTGCGAAACTGGACGATTAGAGGCACCTGGGTGAAAGTCGGGTAAACATCTCTATGTCATCTCTCCCTCTCAAGAAGGGACACATTTTCTTCTACTCCGAGTCTTCCGCGAAAGTATTTGAACTTCATACTGGGAAGAGGCTTGGTGAGAACATCTGCAGTCTGGTCATCTGTCCGAACATACTGGAACTTGACCGCACCTTTCTGCACCATATCACGTATGAAGTGATACCGGATATCTATATGCTTTGACCTGTCGTGGAATACAAGATTCACTGACATCTGCACACAGCTCTAGTTATCACAATGAATTATGGCTGGCTCTGGAATCTGGCCAAACAATCCTGCAAGGAGTTTACGAAGCCATACTGCTTCTTGTGCTGTTGTACTAGCAGCCATATACTCGGCCTCTGCAGTACTGAGTGCTACTGAGTTCTACGTCCTGCTGCACCAGGAAGTCACTGCAAAACCCAAACTGAAGCAACATCCGAAAGTACTATTCCTATCTGCAACACATCCGGCCCAATCTGAGTCTGTAAACCCCCTGTAATCTCAAGTCACCTTCTGAAACATATCTCAATCCATATCCCACAGTGCCACACAAGTATCTGAGCTCATGTTTTGCAGCAATCCAGTGGATCTGCCTCGGTTCACACATGAACTGACCGAGAGCATTCATAGCAAAACATATATTTGGTATGGTGTTCATCAGATACATCAAGGACCCAATCAACTGGCGATACATAGTGTGATCAATCAAATTTGAATCCGAAGCAGAATCCCTCAGCTTCTTCAAATTTGCATCCATTAGAGTGGCCATGGACTTGCAGTCCAACATTCCGAATCTCTTCAGTATATCTATGGTGTACTTTCCTTGACCTAAGAAAATCTCCTTCTGCCTCTGCGTTACTTCTAATCTGAAGAAGTAATGCATCAATCCAAGATCCTTCATTTCGAACTCAGAGGCATGTTTCTTCTTGCACCATACGATAAGTTTCTCATTTCCAGTGAGAAATAGGTCATCAACATAAATGACCAAAATCAGTGGCTCATCATCCACAACCTTGTAGTAAAGGTTGGGGTCTGCATCACTCTTGGTGAATCCTGGACTCACCAAGAATCCATCTATCCGTCCATACCAAGCATGGGGTGCTTCCTTGAGTCCGTATAGGGCCTTTCTCAATCTGCATATGTGAGACTTCTTTTCATAGACAATAAACCCTTCTGGTTGTTCAATACATACTTCTTCATCAATAACACCATTGAGAAAGGCTGTCTTGACATCCATCTGATGCAACTTCCATCTCATAGCTGAAGCAATAGCAATGATCGATTTGATGGAAGTATATCGAGCCACATGAGCAAATTTCTCATCATAATCGACTCTCTCTTTCTAAGAGAAACCTCCATCAACAAATCTAGCCTTGTGTTTTTCAACACTCCCATCTGGTCCATGCTTGATTTTGTATAACCATTTGGAAGTCACTACTGACTTCCCCTTAGGTCTCGACACAACCTCCCACACATCATTCTTCATGATGGATTAGTATTCTTCCACCATGGCATCCTTCCAAATTTGGTGTCTGGATGCTTCTTCATAAGTGGTAGGTTCTGAGTCAATGATGTGACTCATCAATGCTACATAGCTGGAGAACCTCTGAGCTCTTTTACTTTCTCGGAAAGTACCATATGGAGCTTCATGTCCCTCTGAATCTTGCAAAGTCTGTTGTTCCCATCTAGGCCTCTTCCGGTCTACTTCAATATCTCTGGGAACATCAACTGGATCAATGGAATCAATGGGTTTATCCTCTTCTCCTAACTCCCTCTGAATTGGAGGGGGAGATGATCTCATCTCCTTTGGTTCTAGCATCTCCTCATCATCGATCTCCATGTCTGATCCTCTGCCTTTCCTAACAGCCATTTCTTCCTCAAAGGACACATCCCTACTGACTTCAATTTGTCTGGATCCTGGGATGTAGATTCTGTACGCGTTTGAAGATTCACTGTATCCCACGAAAGTTCCCTTCTTGCCTGAAGGTTCTAACTTCGTCCTCTTCTCCTTGGGCACGTGAATGTAAACTGGGTAGCGAAAGATCCAGAGGTGGCCCACTTCTGGTTTCACTCCTGTGAAAGCTTCTTCCGAAGTCATATTCTTCACTATCTTATGTGGGCATCTGTTTTGTACATATACAACTGTTTTGGATGCTTCTGCCCACAAGAACATCGGTAGGCTCTAGTCATGTATCATGGCTTTGACTGCCTCCACAATTGATTTGATCTTTCTTTCCGCAAACCCATTTTGTTGTGGGTTGTAGGGAACTGTGAGCTCCCTTTTAATTCATGCTTCCTTGCAGAAATCATTGAATTCTGTAGAGGTGTATTCTCCACCATTATCTGATCTCAGAATCTTGATCCTTTTTCTTGACAAATTCTCGACTTGTGCTTTGAATTCTTTGAATTTGCCGAGTACTTCCTCGGATTCCTTGGTCATGAGGAAGTATATCCATGTCTTCCGTGAGTAGTCATCAATGAATGTTATATAGTAATGATATCTGCCCAATGATGCAATCGTCATGGGTCCGCACAAGTAAGAGTGCACTAGATCCAGAATTCCTTTAGATCTGCTCTCACTATCTGGGAAAGATCTCTTGGCATTCTTGCCAAGTGCACATCCTCCACATGTTCCATCATGGTCTACCTGAAGCACTGGTAAACCTGTCACTATATTCTTCAATGCTGGGAGAGCTCTATAATTTAGATGAGCTAGTCTTCTGTGCCATAGTTCACCCATGCTTGTAGAGTCATGGACTAGGGCTTGAGCTGGTGGGGTGTTCAACCGGTACAAGCTCTCCTCTCTCACACCAATCACCTTGGCTATATCCACGCTTGAGTTCTTGTGCCAAGCAAGTAGTTTCCCATCTGAAAATGCAACTTTATATCCCTTGTCCTCCAAGGATGAGATGGAGACAAGGTTTCTTTTCATACCAGGTACATAGAGCAAATCACTCAAGTGTAGTGTATCACTCGATTCCAACTGAAGGGAGGTGGCCCCAGATCCTTTCACAGTATAGTTAGCATCATCTCCAATACAACATGGAGATGAGAATCTTTCTCAATTAATTCTGAAAGATTTTCTTTATAACCTGTGATATGTCTAGAAAGCACCACTATCTATGAGCCAATTATTAGTAGTGGTGGGAACAGTACTTGATAATGCTGATATGAAGAAGAATTTTGAACAATCTTCATTCCTTTGCTTCTTGTGAAGATGGTCTTCTTCGGCTTCTGGATCTGGGACCTTCTCATTGACAAACTGTAAGAGTTCATTTTCTTTTGGTAAGAGAAGAACCCTAGACTTCCATGTGATGAAGTTGGAAGCCCCTTCCAGACGATCTTCAACCTTCATTCCAATCATCTCGACTGTAGAGCTGAAGCAGAAACCCTAGCATGAGCTAGGTCAAAAATGAAATTTGGATTCTTGGAAAACTGACTACATAGAGAGATGCGCCCTAACAAGGCGAGTTGAGAAAAGGTGGGGCCGAGCCAAAATTGTGGAGGAAGTAGGTCAAAAGCTAAAACCCTAATTTCAGTTGCAGCTGCAAAATTAGGTCAAAAGTTGAAAATTCTTTGAATTGGATTCTTCCTTCACCAAAAGATGCGCCCTCCTTAGAGCGAAATTCCAAAGGCTCTTTTCTGCCAAAATGTTGAGTGAAGGCCTTGAAAGATGAAACCCTAGTTCCGGCAATGGCTTCTTCTAGTACTGCTGTGATACCATGTTAGTGTTTCATACATTTATAGCATAATAATTCAAATGCATAAATTCAATAGGATCACTAGAAGAAAGATAAAGTACAAAATCAAAGAACACGAGAATTTATCCTGGGAAACCCAATCGGGAGAAAACCCAACAACCTTCATATAGAGATGAATAACCTTCATATAGAGATGAATAATTCCGAGAACAAAGTACAAAGATGAGAGAGAGAAAGTCGAAAGTGTCTCTAACCAAAAACCCCCAAAATAAGCTTCTCCTAGCTGTAGGTGCGAGCTCCTCTCCAAGTGATGCGAACTTGTTGTGTGTGAGTGAATGAACAAATGAGGCATACAACCTCTCTATTTATACACATGCAAAAATGACTTTTTCCCTTTCTTGGATGACCTAAGTTTTCCCAAATTGGGTTGACCTGACTGGGGCAGTTCTGCCCATTGTTTGGGGCAGACTGCCCACTGTTTTGGGGCAGTTTACCCACTGGGCCGACTTGTCTAATCTGTCAAGGTCGACATGTCTTGGGGGAATATCAAAATACATTTAATAATTATTTTCTTTACTTAATTTTCTCCCCAAGGTTTACATTGATTCTTTCAAGGGTTTACATCATTAATTACATCAAGATCAACTCCTGTAGGAGGTACAAATAATTACAATAGAACATAATAAGAATAACTTCCGAAGTTGCACAAAATCCAACACTCCTGGCCTAGAAGGATCAAGGCTTCGGTAAGTTCTGTCGCACAACTCAGAGCCGAGACACAAAACAACAGGGAAACTTTCCAACATAGAGGCAAACGCGGGGAGTTCCTCCATATCACATGCTGAGGTGTAAGTCAAGGTAAAACCAAATATGGAAGAGAATGGATGGATGGGGAAAGTGATAGGTGATGGCATAACTATCAAGCCATAAATGGTGGGAATGACCACGTCCATACTACTGAAGAGGGTAAAACCAACGAGTATAAACAATAATTTCTTATTCTGAGTAATAGATCACTTAGACTCTAGACAGTCAACAAAACAACCATGTCCATATATATATATATATATATATATATATATATCGCCAAATCATGACCACTAAATACCTAGTCAGCTACTAAGATAAGCAAAAGAGCAAGGCAGACATATCCAATGCACAACCATATACCTGCTGGGCCATATACCTGTATCGATCAACTGGATCATCAATCGTCACTGGAACACTGTTGTTGTAAAGCTCTGGGCACTATCACATTGCACTGTATGGAAGAAGAATGGTCACCTCAGTCATCAAATCTGAGGTCACGAGGCTCAGTCGTGGCATAAGGTTCATCATATCTGATCTGGGGCTGCTCTAATACATGAGTGATCATCAAAAGTACTGCTCATCATAGGTTGATCTCATAAAAAATGTGTAAAGGCCTGGCTCAAAAACATATAGGAAACTGCTCTGCAATCATGGTAGCCCGACTACTATGGATGTGATAACAATACTGAAAGATTGACTTTTTCATTGAGCTAAAGGTAAGGCTTAAGAAGTTAGATCTACTTGCAAAAATGAAGTGTCTGAAAGAGCTTAGATCTAACTTTTAAGAATGAATTCTAAGATTAATAGCTTTTAGATATGATCTCGAAAATGAACTATTTTTGATCTAGCATACATAAAGTAACAAAGAAAGATTTAGAAAATGAAGGAAATAGAGAGAAGACAACTTAAAGTTGGGAATTCCCGAGCAATGGAGTCTGCTAGTGGGGAGCGGAGGGACTATGTATTTTTGAATGTGTTGAAGCAAGTGGAAGAAGTAACCAAGCTCAACCACCTCTTCAAGCTAGGAAACCTGCACAACTTAAGAATACGTGCAACAAAGCATCAAATTTGGTATTACCTACACAAGGGATTAAAATAACATGGATATAATCCAATAAGGCATGTGAATCCTGGATCTCTATGTATAGATAAACAACAGAGTGAAAGAAATAGCCAAATTTAGTTCATTCTATCCTATTGATTGAAAGGAATCCTTCAAAGGCCAGATTGATAACATAAGCAACAAACACATAATAAGCTACACTATAGTTACCTTATAAACACATGACCATACATCCACACATTGAAGAGCACCACACCATGGACCTCCAAAGCCTTTCTATTCCAAATGATCAATAAGATTACAATACAACTCAGAGCTTAAGCAGAGGTTCCACACTAGAACCTCCCAAATGAAGGAGGTTGCACTTGGTTAAATAGCAAGAGAGGGCGAATCTACCCAAGGAGGGAGAATTGCCACATGGAGAGAGAGTTGACTTAAATCTAGAGTGAAGTGAGAGTGAGGTGTCAGTTAACTGAGTGAGGGAGGCACCACCTTTCAAGAGGTAGGTCGCCCTCCCTCTCAAGTCGTTACCTCTCCATCTAGAATGCGCCTCTCATGAAAAATGCATCCCCTTCCTTGGGAAATGCGCCCCTTTCAACAACAGATCTCAATCAAGTCCTAAGTCACCTGGTTTGAGTTTGTGTTCGAATTCGGCGACCTTGAAATTTGACAAAAATTCGGCAATGAAAAACTTGGTGATAAAATTCGACATTAAGTTCGAGGGACTATACATTTCAAAGTTTTAATATATATATAAAATTCTAGGCACTCATTAAACATTATGTAAAACGAAAATTGCATGCCAACATTAACATATATAATTATATTTGAAAAGGATGGTATCTTGTTAAAAATTTAGGAATTTAGGTTAGGTTTTTTGTCTTTTTTTTACCTTTTAAAATTTTTATTGAATAAATTCAATTAAATTCTCCCTGAAATTCGCCTTGAAGTTCGAATACGACTTGAAGTTCGACATCAAGTTTGACTTGAAGTTCGACTTTGAAATTCGGCTTTAAGTTCGGTGAATTTTGAATTTCAAGGTTGAAATTCGTCGAATGCGGCGACTAAGATCAAGTCTTGGAGCATTAGTTTTAACTCACCTTCAACTCTCTATCTAGTTACCACCATTGCAAAAGACTGAAGACGGACTAAAACATGTCCTCGACGTGTTTACTTGATTTTTGAGATGCTGATTTTCCCATTATTTTTCCTTTTATTCACCTTTATTGAGAGAATGAAATTAAGTGATTAAAAATCACTAATTTCACTCTCAAAGTGGGTACATGGGTAAAGTGGGTGCTCTGAGTAAGAAAATGAGCACCCCCATGGCATATTATGTCTCCTAGTACCACTTTTTTAAATTATTCACCGGTTACAATTAAAATATCCCATTTTACGGGAAATTCTTTATTAATGGAAAAACTAAAAGATCTTAAGCTGGACTTAATGCATGTCCATGAGACTCTAGGATAATGACTAGCATGGTAATATACATTAGACACTAGGCTCTAATAACCCCACAAGGCCTAACCACCAGTACAATTACTCTAGCTTTGGGGGATTGAGTGAAAAAACTCGAAAATGATAAGTCACTGAGAAACAAGATATAATTAACAAGTTAAAAAAACACTCTAGAGTAATGTACTAGTGACCAAGTCGTAGGAAGGCCAATCCTTTTACAAAAAGTCATCATGTTACGTCATTTTATTACAATTCCCCCATGGGGATATAGAACACGCGTGAAAGAAAACCGGCCATAATGGCTGGCTGGACTTCTAAACTCTGAATTTTGAACAATTATTTGTTCAATCTTTGGCGGTTTGATTGCAAGTCCATCCAAGTGCAACTTGGGGGGTACCAATGCCAAACCCTTGGATGATCATGCATGTGAGAATGCATTTTCCTCTTTGTTTGAAAATGATATCCAAAGATGTGATATGATTGATGAGCATCTCTTAGAAGTAGACCATGGTTATTAGAGATTTTTAGGAGATCCTGTCTATGATACTTCTAGAGTTGAAAGTGCTGATTTTGAACCCTTTGAACAATTTTTTGAGGATATTTGCAATGATCACTTCTAGCAATCTACATCTTCTAATTTGAAACAACATATAGTGTTTTTGATGTAGATTTAGTGAAGCCTTGTTTCCCCTTTTCTAGTGAATATTTGCAGAGTGATTTTCAGCTACACTCTTCTATGATTAATTCTGGTTTATGGCAGCCAAATGATGCTGTTATTGTATATTTTGAACCTTCTTGCTTGCCCTTTCCCGTGGAAAATTTAAAGCTGCATTCTAGGGATGATTTCCAGCCATGCTGTTCATTTAATCTTGTTGATTTTTCTCATTTTTCTGCGTTGTACAGCTTGAGTGGGCTTAACGGTTAAGAATATGTGTTTCTTCATAGGAAGTCATAGGTTCAAATTTGGAGGGGGGTAGGGTATGTACACCTTTGTAGACTTTAGCAGTTACATCGCTGCGTAGAGGGGGGTCCCTTGTCCCACAAACAAGGGGGTCTTATACACCAAATTGGTGTCTGGCTTGGTTGTGACCTTAAAAATAGATTATTATTATTTATTATTAAATAAGCCAGAAATTTTCCAGCTTTTAATTTTTTCATTCAATGATAAAAAATAAAGTAAACATCATGTTATTGAGGCTGTAAAATGTTATAGAGCAGCAATGTTTTAAAAATAAAATTTTCCACCCTCCCTTCTCATCTAAAATTCTGGAATTTACATGGAATTCTTCATCTAACAGCACTCATCTAATTGCTGAAATTTTCATAGGACAACCCTGTGATGGAAACATTTATTCAAGTCCTATCCAATCTTGGATAGAGAGAGCTTGTGGAAATTCATGTATTACTTGGTAAATATTTCTTTCATATGGTTATATTTTCTTTATGATTATTGATCATTTAATGATGATGGTTGTTCATGTTTCACTTAGTACATCCTTTATATTCTCAATGGTTTATAAGTTATAATCTTCAAGTGATTCAATTTGATTTCAAGTAAACCTTTTGGGCCTTCAAGCAATCAGAAGTTGAGTGAGTAGATCATTTGATTTAGTCGCATCAGGGAATACCCCTTTAGTGGTTCATCTACCACTTAAATTGAAGGGAAATTTGATAGGTGACCGTGATAGCTATCCTATTTCCATAGTTGCACTCAGCTAGAACCCTTTTGAGTCCTTGCATTTGTGGTGCTAGTCTTCGTGGCAGTAAAGCCCATTGACATGGTCAACTACTCTTGGAGGAGTTATTTGGCATAACCACTCCATTATTTATTTATTGTTGACTTGTCTAATGGAGTTGGTTACATGAGAGCATTATTGTATTGTTTTCCTAGCGTATTTTATTAATTTTTCTTGGAGAAGAAATTGGATCCCAACAACTCGTTGCTATTTTTAGTAAAGAAGTTGTTGAGGATGATGTTCTATTGTTATTCTTTGGAGAACTAATGGATCTAGGGAAAGCATTTTTATTTTATTGTAAGAGAGAGATGGAGCTCAACTCTATTTAAAGAGTAGTTCTTTCACTCATTTACATGGTTGGATTTGGGGACTTTTTCCCTGATTATTTTGAAGACAATGGAAAGCTAGAGGCTTGTGCTTTTGGATATTAATTTGTTGAATATGGAAGATGTAAATTTGATTTCTTCAAGTGTGTTATGAGGGCTTCAATATGGTAACTCTATTATTTGTTTAGAGGAGTTATTTAGAAGAGTTAAAAACTTAAAGGTGGTTAATTTCCCTTTAGGACTCTTTATGTTTGCTGCTGGAAAATGTTAATGAATGCAATCTTTTCTTAATTAGAATTTGCTGGAATTTACATCTTCTAGTTTGCAAGCATGCCTTTATGCATATTTGCAATTTCTCCTTCATTTGGGTATTTGAAATCAGATTTATGCATTCATAAACAGCCATATAAAAATGCTGTAATTTGTTTATTCCCGTTACAACATTGCCTTGTTACTTGAGAATATAGCTCATAAGTCATGACCTTATAGACTTCATATGCCCAGTGGATAGGCACTATGCTTGGTCCACCCATCACTTTATTATTTTCCTACTCTCCGACTCTTTGTTTTGCTAAAGCCACTCTTCATTTCACCTTGAGCTCAATTGCCTATGCTTTATGAATCCTAGGTTAGGGAATCCCCCCCTTGAGCCGGAGGAGAGCTGGCCTAAGGTGAGAAGAGGGTTGGTGAAGTGACAGTGGCCTCCCTCTTTAGTTGCCCATGTGCTACAAATGCTCTTTTGGACTTTAAATCTCAAGTGCTAGTTTGGGAGGTAGGAGGATGAAACAATTACTTCTCACAACTGGTCTTTAATTGACATGATTATTAAGTTACATTACTGGTTTGTTAAGTGACATATTAGCAGGCAACTTGCCTAATTCTCAACTGATTAAAATTCACCTTACCTCTATAATTTCACTATTGGCTGAGTACACCTTAATGCAATTCCTTATGGGAAAACCAATGATTACCTCATTGAATGCCATGATGACAAAAAACCAATTGCAGCCTTTTCAAATCAAATTCTACTCGTCATGTACCAGGGAAACACCCTTGTTAAGTAAGTTAATTTTTCTCACCAGTGTATCTGGTGTTACAACCACTGTTCTTGATGCAGTATGGTATTGGCATTGTTCGTAAATCTATGATTGGGTTCTGATCAGTTGACTTTTATTTTCTTTTAAATTGGCACCATCAGTCTCTGCCAAAATAAGATGTTTTAATGATTTCAGTGTCATAGTTGACTGGTTGTTTCTACATATTAATAGATTACTGTTTTATTTAAATTTTGACCTGCAGGAGATTCCATGCTATTATTTGAATCATGTTTGAATATATTTGCTAACATTTTGAAATTCACAATTTGCAGATATATGTGCTTATGTACAAGGAAGTTACTATTGCATTAAAGATAAACAGTCTATACAGCAAACGCCGTCTTCTCAATATTCATGAGAATGTGAAGGTGCTAAGATATCCTGATCATTTCTCGTCTGGTGTATATCTCTGGTATGTTATGGATCACATGGTAGTGATTTATTTGAAGGGTGTTTAACTATTGTTTCTTAAGTTTGTTCTAGTGGCATGGAACATTGTAATTTGTAGATTTCACAAGTTGCATTTTTCATGTGTTTGTGTCTAGAGTGGATGCCAAATCTGTTAAGTAGTTGTACATATTGGGACAACGAGATTCTTTTATACAATAACTCATTTGAAGAGAATTTAAATTTCCTTGTACAGAGGAAAAGTGGGATTTGTACATGTCAATGAGTTCCATTAACCTGTAGTTGGGTGTATATGATGTCACATCTTAAAGATGGATGTGTGCATTTAAGGACCAAGTGCTCTAGGAATTCAATATATAGTTTGTGGGTGTAATTTTCTTGTATCAAAATAGGAGCTGGTTGAGTGTTTTAGAATCTAAGTGTCTGCACAGTGGAAAGTGCTCCACGTTATGGGATCTTAGTTGTTCATTATTCTCCCATCGTTATTGATCTACAGGTCACACCATGAGAAGATTGTGATTGTCGATTATCAAATCTGTTTCTTAGGAGGGTTGGATTTATGTTTTGGTCGATACGACACACCTGAACATACTTTGGGTGATTATCCTCCTAAAATATGGCCTGGAAAAGATTACTATAATCCCAGGTATTGGTTAAATTTTGTCATTGTTGAAATCATTGTTTGATTTTATATTGTGATTGTCAATATGCATCATACTTGCTTAGAATGTATAAATATTGAGTTTCCAGTCAAGAATTTTAAATTACAATATTGAATGGGTTATGTGGTTTCTGCAATTCAGGGAATCAGAACCTAACTCTTGGGAGGAAACATTGAAGGATGAGTTGGACCGTCAAAAATTCCCTCGCATGCCATGGCATGATGTACACTGTGCACTCTGGGGTCCACCATGTCGTGATGTAGCAAGGCACTTTGTTCAGCGGTGGAATTATGCAAAGGTCAACTTTCAGTTCCTCTTAGTGATTGCATATAGTTTCCATATTTTGCTTTCATTTTAATCTTGTTTTAAGTTGCTGAAGTTATCACAGAACTTTTCTTACTGTGTTGGAGATTGCAGAGAAACAAGGCACCACATGAACAAGCTATTCCCCTACTTATGCCTCAGCATCACATGGTTATTCCACATTATCTGTCAGGGCAAGAGAAAAGAGATGTACTGAGGGAGGATCAGGACGAAGTGTACGAAGAAATCAAGAAGCAAAGATCATTTTCTACAGAGTCATCATTCGAAGACATTCCTTTATTTATTCCTCGAGATGATAGCGAACATGATAGGACTGCATGCCATCCAAAACTGAATGGACTAGACAAGACTGTTCTTCCTTTCTTTCGCTCAAGGTCAAATATTGAAGCTTGCTTCACAGAGACACAGATGAAAGATTTTGTTGATGATCATGACATAGAATGTTCTCAGGAAAGGAAGCCTGAAGAAAGAGTATTACAATTGAAACCGAATCTTTCTGCGAAGGAATGGTGGGAGATGCAGGAAAGGGATGGACAGTTAGTTAGCACAGAAGAAGTTGGTCAAGTTGGCCCTCGGACCGCTTGCCGTTGCCAGGTTGGTTTGATCTGTAGCATCCAGGAAAATGAGTCAAATTACTTTTCTGCTATTTTTATGTTGCCATTTACAGTTATGCTGTCTAAGATGAAAATCTAAATCATTATATCATTAGAGGAATTTTAGTTGTATTTCCCTTTCTCTTTCACTTTGTTTGTAAGGGAGTCATTCTTGACTTTACTACCTCTGTCATTGTGTAAGAGAAATGAAGCTGTAGTTGAGATGCATCCTTAGGGAAGTGTATTTGAATTAGATAGATGATCTTTCCGAGCTTTACATCTACAAACTGTCACATATTTTCTATGTCAGTTTCACATCATTACCATTATTCATTTCTTGACTAGTCTTTTGAAAACAAATATATTAAGTTATAGATTTGATCTAAGATTGGATGTCTTTGGAATTGTCAGGCACCCTGACTGGTGATGGAAAGTACGAACCGTAGGTATTTGTTAGTAAACATGTGAACAGACAATTTACAAATGGAGTCTCTTTATTGTTATTCTCAAATTTCTAATGTATTTATTTGACAACAGGTTACAATAGCACTTATTATCCTAAGATTTCTCAAAGGCATTTCTACAAGGGTTAGGGAACTTTCTTTGCTGTATTTTGAGAGACTTAATAATGAATGGTTTTCATAAATGTCCAGTCTATGATGAGATTGGAAGCAGATACTAATGCCTATTTAGGAGATTTGGAGGTTCAATCTCCATTGTTCTTAGATAGTAGGAGAGTTGCATGTAGCCCCATGTTTAAAGGAGTTGTTCATATCCATAAAAATATGACATTTCATTTGCATCTTATTACTCCCCTGTTCCACTTCAGTCAATTCTGCTATTAGATGCAAGTGAATCTTGAGTTAGGATATATCTAAGACTCTGAGTAATCAATGCGTAAATCCTCCACCCTTTTCCTGGCTTTGAAACATTTTCATTATGTATACATCTATGGAATTAGGTATTCCTATTTCGAGTTCCCCATTTTGTTTTTCTTTTGGCATGGCCACCCTTTGGCCATATACAAAACTAAGAAGAGGAAGGATTTTTTTTTCAAAGTTGGAAAAGGTGGGTGTTCACAAAAAGAAGAACAGTTCATACCTAGCAAGTCTCCTTCGAAGAGGAAATCCTCTCCACCTAGTCACTGCCTATTGTGTGGCTTGAGGTCCAGTATGGGGAGTAGGTCCATTGCCAATCTTATAAGTTGCTAGTCATCCATATGTCTTAATTCTCTACTGCAACCTTGTTTTTAATAACAAGGGGTTGAAACTATTTTCAATGTGCTACAATCAATCCATTTAGAATGCTTCTTCATTGACCTGTGACTACTGCCTACTTAGGACAGTGAATGACAGGCTTAGGCCTGTTACCACACAAACTAACACCCCTATAGTGCAAGGTTCTCACAAGGGTTTAGCCGAGGGAAACTCTTATAAGTGTTTCCATTGTCACCTCTACAACAACTTCTCTTCACTTTAGTGCATAGGATAGATATAGGGGGGGGGGGGTTCCCTAGGGCCTAAACACAACTAAGTTTCAAAGGATGATTCTCGGAGATGCGTTTTACTGTGAAACTAAGTTGGAATGATGTCGGATCTAGATTATTGTTTAGGCAATGTTGATTTAGGGGTTTAGATCTTATTTTTGAAATTACCCAAAGTTTCTAGATTACAATGAGACAAGCTTGTTGTTATATAACTATTATAAAATAGATTTGGATCAGCAACAAGTGTATCATAACAGCAAGAAATTCTAGCCTTTGAACAAGTCTAAATTAGGCTAGAATATGACAAGCAACGAGATGTGACTTTTAATTATTTAAAGGACCTATTAGTTACTTGTATTCACTGTCAACCTCACCTCCGCACAACATATTGTAAACTACTTTGTCATAAAACATGAACTTTTCTTTCCCAAAGAAGGCGTGAACTCTTTGCAGCCCTACGCCACTACCCGAAAGCTTTCTGGCATGCCCTTTTTCCTCAACGCCATGCTATCCCACCTGACCTTGAACCTCAGGCCTTGTTTTCCCACACCACCTCCCTTTATGACATCCCTGGACAACCCCCAACAAGCATCCCCTCTTCTGAGGGGAAGAGATTGAGATCACGGGGCTTGTTTTGCATGCATCAGGCCCTCCAACCCCGACTCGGCAAAGGTTATGGTTCCCTGGCCTTCATCGAGAGACAGTGTTTCTAGAGTTAGTTTCAGGACATCTCGTCCAAGCTCTACGTCATGGAGGCGATTATCAGGCCCGTTGTCCTCTATGGCTTTGAGATTTGGGGGCCAAGTTTGATACAGACTGATTGGGCCAAGACGAAGAGAGTCCAGACCTTGCTTCTTAGGCGCATCATCTGATGCAAGCGCACCGTTCCACATCCCATTATTCAGGCAGAGTTTGGTGTCAACCCCTTTCAACTCGAGGTCATATTTCGCTTGGTCTCCTTTGTAAAAGTTTGATTAAAAATGACGACCATTGTTCATTCATGCATTTAATCAAACACTTTGACTTATATAGGATTTACTGCTTCTCTGAAGTAACTGAACATTCATTAATATTGACAATCAAAATAGTGCTGATTTTAACTATGAACAATAAACACCATAAGCCAATCACCAAATCACTGATAAATACTGAAGAAAATGTGAACAATATGCTGTAGGGCTGCAAAACCCATAAAGAAATTTATTCAGAGATTTAGGGAGATTTACAACAGATAAATGTTGCCAAATGCAATCTGAGAAATCCATTGATAAAATTATCACAAGAAATCAGACAGGCTCAGATTTATACTGCTGTACAGTACTACTGTACATTCTGCTGTACGGCTGCAACCTGTACGACCTCTAACAGATTTAAAAACTGCTTCAAACTGACTCAGAATGCATTGAAATTCGTGTCCAATAAATTCAGAATAAATTTACCTTGAATTCTGTGCAATTTACAGTCTAAAATCTGAGTTTTTCTCTGCTGTACGACATGTACGGAATTGACAATGTACGGCCCTACGGCCCTGCTGTACAGCTCTGACTGTACATATCTGCTGCCTCGATTTCTTTGCTATAGCTTACTGCCTTGGTTTCTGTGCCCTAGCAATATGTCTTTCTCCTGCTGCTGCAAAATCTTATCCTTCAGAACTCACTGAATCTCTCTCTCAATCACTGTCAATGTTCTCTCATTGATTTTATATGTTTTTCCATTCCCAAGACAATTTTTATACTTTATGACATCCTAACTAACCCTAACTACCTCAACCATTTAATCACTGGTTGAGATTCACTTTATCTGAGGGTTGTTATTAATGTACACAATAAATACACACTTTATTTATTAAATGCACATTAAATGAACTTTTACTTTTAGGATTTACAACTTCAAGTGACATTTAAGTCATCAAGTACAACTCACTTTGTTAATATTAAAAAGCATTTTACATTAATAAACATGCCTAGGGAATACAACTTAAGACCCCCCCATGACAAAACATCAAAAACACAAAGGTGGACATGCCAAGTTAATTTTCTAACATCCTTCACAGAGTCTGATCCTTTAGAGATAGAGCCACTTGGAGGGATAGGTACCCCTATCTTGCACTTTGCACTTTTTGTTCCTCGGAGGACTTCGCCTCGACTTACCCCATTGGTCGAGCTCGTGGTTGGTACTCGGAGGCATCTGTGCTTCTCCAGTCAATGACTCTCTCCCTAGAGTGCCTTCCTTCATTCAAATTTCCCTTGATGCATCGAGCCATATCTTGTCGCCTAAACAGGTATTGAATCGGTGCATCAGAGAGGATATCTATAGATTGTACATCCAGGTCACTTGGACTTCACATCCGAAGAGCCTGGGCTCGAAGATGTCCTTTTACCTTGAGCACTTCTTGGAGTTACAAGATGGCCTTATCGTACGCCCCTGATACACATGTAGGCATTGGATGCCCGCACTCAGGATTCCTTTGGGGCAGCTTCAAGTTGGATCACATTGACTCCGAGTGGAGACTAACCATCATATACCACGATCTAATAGGATCTACTAGATGTGTCACCTACAGGAGCCAGAGACGGAGGTGCACCTCATCTTTAGGTGCCCCTTATACTATGAGATTAGAGGATGATACCACTGCCTCTATAGAGACTCGGTGGGTTCCCTCTCTACTATCTTCCAATATCAGGACCATAGATTCCTAGCCCTCTTCATTAGAGAGATATTCAACCGCGGATCTCAGTTCCTACATACCCCACCTTGCCTCGAAATGACCATGATGATCACCTCTTACTTTCATGTTGTTCCATCTGATTGGAGCAACAAGCAATGAGTTGAGGTTGAGAGTACTTCAGGTAGTAGATTAGCGAGGCATCGGGTCTCCCCTCAACCTCCCTCTCTAGTAGTTCGATCGATATCTTTGAGACGGGCTTGGAGGAGCCAAGCAACACATCATCCCACACACCCCTAGGGCATCAAGGGGTCCATTTCTCGGCATATTCAATGTAGGGTGCCTCCCGCCCATCAGTTTCCTTCCCAGCCCCAACGGGGCAATCATAGATCTATCCAGAGTTTCTCCTCTTTGTCCTCGGATGTTAGGAGTATGTCTTGATCCTACATCCCCCCCAGGGTCATACAGCTAGACACCTTGGGCATCCCATAGGACTTCAATATTGATCTAGTGCCCCGTTCGCCCCCCTCATCGTCGACTATCAGGCTCAAGAATTCTTAACATCATCGGTCTCATTTTGGCTCAGTTCTCTCTTTTTCTATATCATGATGTCGTTGTTATGGTTTTATAGATGTTTACAAGGTCGCCCCATTGATTGTATCTTTATTTATTTTTATTTTATCTTAGTTTTGGGTCCAACATTATCTAGAAGTTGTGTTTGCACTCCCACATTGTACTCATACTGGTTGTTCCCTTTTAGTCTCGTTGACCTACTTTTGTGGTCATTCGTCGGACATTAATAAAATCATCTTGTCTTATCTA
Source organism: Larix kaempferi (assembly GCA_027924585.1). Classification (NCBI taxonomy): domain Eukaryota; kingdom Viridiplantae; phylum Streptophyta; class Pinopsida; order Pinales; family Pinaceae; genus Larix; species Larix kaempferi. Next base: position 15,675,460 of record BSBM01000269.1, on the reverse strand, counting down.
TCTCTCTCCTTCCTCCATTTATATGAGAGGTAAGGGAGGCCAACAATATAGCTTAGGTTGGCCTAAGCCTTACAAGCAAGCCTACTAAACATAAGTAAGCCACACACAAGTGAAATGCTCTATTTCTAGAGTACAAGTGTTAAGCTCCAATGATGATGGCATGCACAATAGTGACCCAAGGTGATGTAGCTTTGCAAGGAAAGTCCACATCACTCCATCTTGAGCCTCCATGGATTCCATCCATCCTCCATGGCCAAGTACTCCACTGGGGTAGATACCCCCTGCATGATTGCTATTGAAGCCCTAGGCATCCTCGAGCCATCTCCAATCCTCTGAACAAGAAACCAAGCTGCCACATGCTATCTAGGGCTTATAGCGCTCCTCTACAATGCACAAGTACAACGTTGCTCATATCTTGTAGGGCATTCTCCCATCAAGTGAATCCTCCATGTGGCCATCATGCAGGGCTCCCACCATCCAAGCAAGAGATCTCCAATGCCATAGAGAAGAATAGTGGGCTAGTGATCATTTGATGTTTGGCATCCACTAAGCAAGCTATTATAAGTGTGCATATCCATCACAAACCATCTCTCATGCTACAATCCATCTTGGACCATCCAAGGGTTGAACATACACTATATACCCCCAATCTCATGAAGCACCCCAAACATGGTGAAACTTGGAGTAGAAGTTACCCATATCTAAGTGAAAGGCAAAAAGCACTCTCTCAACTTGGGCGCACACATCTCTAGCTCATGATGAACAATATGAAGTCCAAATATGTTACTTGTGAAGTCTCCTCAATTAATGTGCTCAAGACAAGGATAGAAAACTTGTAATAGAAGTCAATTTGCAAAAATACACCTGTATGAAGTCCAAATATGTTACTTGTGAAGTCTCCTCAATTAATGTGCTCAAGGCAAGGATAGATAACTTGTAATAGAAGTCAATTTGCAAAAATACACCTGCCAGAACCTTCCCCAAGTAATGTATGAATGAAGTCAAAGACGGGGACACTTGGCCAAGAATAAAATTGTGCATGCTACCTCTAGATCAACACCCTTATCCTCAAGAATGATGAACTTCTTCTCAAGGACCAAGGTACTCCACACACAAAAAAATCTCATCTCCTTTAATAGATGAATTGCTTGAAGTACAAGTAAAGTCAACAAGTCAATCTCCTAGGTGGGGGCTGGGGCACACTCATAGGTAAATTGAACTCATGAAAGGGTCCACCTCAAGTGGTGCACGCCCCTTTCCTTGAATAAATTTTGCTTTAGGGCCAAGTTACTCCAAGAATAACAACTACCTTAATTGAAGTGAAAGTCAAATTGGAGTGAATTGAAGTGAAAGACTTGTCAAACTGAAAGAATTCTCTAGGTAGGGTGCCCTCCTCATAGAATTGATAATAGACCATGTGGGGTCCAAAATTGAAGGTGTTGAAATATCTAACTCTGGATGTCCTTTCTCATAGTTTTGGTGTGTTTGTAATGAGGGCAACAAAGTCTTTTGTTCCTTGTGTTTTTATTTATTTATGTACAAAGTGATTTTATGTAAATAAAAGAAAAGTTTTGTACTTTAAGTTGTGGGTCCCATTCAAGTTGTGCATTTAATATTTAACTTTTATTATTTAAATGTGCATTTAATGAGAACCCTAGATCTACTGAATTAATCCTAGCCATTGAAATGGTAGTTCGGAGTTAGTTACTAGAAATAAAGTATAAAATGAAGTGAATGGACAGAAAAAGAAATCAAGGTTGAGAGACCAAGATTGAGAGAAAGGGCACAGTTTCCAAGAGGAGACAGACACAGTTTTCAAGGCAGCTACAGGAAGACATTCAGCAGGGGTGCGATTTCCAAGGTAGCAGCTGAGTACAGGCTGAATTTTCCAAGGCAGTTTGACAGTGAAAATTTCTGCATGAATTCTGTATCAGTCTGAATAGTCACTGGCACTTTTTTCAAGGCAGAAAAAGGGTTGAAATGGCTGCTGTAAATTTCTTACAGGCCATACTGTAGCACGCATTCCAAGGCAGCAAGTGGCTGCTCTGATTCTGGCACGTGTGGGCAGTCTGAAAAAGTTCCTTCTGCTTGACACAAATTTCCAGAAATGAACAGTGAGGGAATAAGATAAGTCTGAGTTTGTCTTTGTAATTTGGAAGTGAATTTCTGAGTTGTGAGATTCAAAACTTGCTCTTCTTAATAAAAATCTCTCAAGGGTTTTCCCAAGGTTGGGTTTTGCCCTGGTCAAGGTTGACCAAAAATTGACTGTGTACAATGTGAATGTTCAGTACTATGAGTTTGAAGAATTTTGGCATGGTGTTTTAAATTCTTAAAGTCTGCAAGTTAATTTTTAATTTTAAACCTAGTTGCTAAAGTGTTTGACAAAATGCATGAAAGAGAAACTTTATAATTTTGTCATTTTTCTTCAGAAGGCAACGACACCTCCTCAAGTGATTCACCCTCTTCCTAGAATAGTCAGTGTTTGGACCACAAGTCAACTTCGCAAATGCTTGCTTGGACTGCAAGCAAAGTCAAATTGAAGCAAACTTGTATTGTTATTTTCATTTTCACTTTGTTTATGAATTAAATTGTTATTTGTCAAATTAGCTTCTAATCTCGAAAATATAGTTGCAATTATGGTCAATTAATTTTTTTAAAAATTGGATGGTTTAAATTAAAGTAAGAACTCTGTTTGAGGTTTTGTTTCTAATTTGCAACCTGGATCATTTAAAAGGTATTCATTTCAATAGCCATCTCATCTTGTTTAAGCTGTGAAACATTATCTTCCATGCTTCCAATTGCAAATAATTTGCGATGTCCATTTAACCTCTTTATTCCCGTTCCCCCCTAAATCGTTGTTTGTTCAGAATCCCTTCCCTTTTTATTTGCACTTTATACCATGTTGAGTTGTTTTCTTTTGTTGTGAACTAGGGTGACTGGCTTGCTTCTGCTCTAAAGCCGATTATAATGTCATCAAACACAAACTAAATATATGGAATTTGCATTTTCTTTATATTTGGCATACACTAATTTATGCCTACAAGAGAAAAAACTAATTATATCAGACATTGTTTCCTCGTCAAAATATTTTTGAAGAACAAGACATTTGTAGTAGGTACATCTATAGCGTATTTAGCTGTTCTTGTAGTCTAATTTTTATTCTTCAGATTTATAAAGTTGTTACATTGTGCTTATGCAGGTGTTAAGGAGTGTCAGTCAATGGTCGGCAGGTACAAGTCAGCTTGAAGAGACCAGTATTCATGCAGCTTACTGTTCACTTATTGAAAAAGCAGAGCATTTCATATATATAGAGGTAACAGACCAAGACTTTTAATCTTCAATTATCATAATTGTTGGAAACCAATGTTCCCCCAAGTTTCTGGGACAGGGGGACGTGGGAGTGGGGAAACACACATTTGGGACGTGTGGAGACCACCCCCAAATTTTAGGGAAATTCAGGGGAACGGGGGGAGGCCTCTAAAATTATAAAAATAAAATAAAATACCAAAAATAATAATTCATTTGATGTATATTCTTGATTGTGCAATGTAAATACTAAATATATTGATTTATTTTCGAAGTAGTACCAAGTAGGGATTGTAAAAAGTGAAAATAATGGAAAAACATAAAAAAATATTCTCAGGGGCATTGTTTTTTTTTTTGGGGGGGGGAACGTTTCGCCAGGAGTCACCACCTCCCTGGGACACAAGAAACATGGGAAACACGTCCCCGTGGAACACTGTTGGAAACTTTACTCTATATATTTCATTTTTTTGGGTTTAACCATATGTATACAAAAGATTCCGATAGATTTTATTATGCTTGTTTCAAAATGCTATCTACATGGGAATCATCTGTACAGAACAATTTGTGAAGAGTATTGCTTTATTGTATAAGACAACTATAATAATTTTGATGAATAACCACATATGTGGCAACATGTTATTTTACTGGAGTCTGTTGCACAGGTAGTTTATGTAAGGCTGCCATGCTTAGTCTATGAAGCATTTCAGAATATTGGATGCCAATAAATGAGGATACTATGTAGATATATCTGTTTTCCTATTTAGGGTATTGAGGGACATTTGTTGAACACTCCTGCTTCTGCTTTTTTTCATTTTAGGTAGGTTCCAAGTTGCCAAAGGATGAATCTTAAAATACTTGGGGTGAGTAACCAATAAAAAAGTAGTGAGCATTATTGATGGTAGTATAAAAAGATACAATGAAATAATTAATGGTGGAGATTTAATCTCACTTTATCACATGGATCAAGCTGGAAAAGTCAAATCCTAGTTGAGGGGGGTGACTTACCTCCTAAACCCAATATACAATTGATGATAAACATGTGAGATATAACAAATAACATCCTAAGGGGCTTAATTCACCCATAGGGAACCAAGATCCACTTTTACATCAACATCTAGCTCAAGATACAAGTCACCAATAGATAATGTCACCCTCCTAGGCAGAAAGCCATCCCCTGCCATGGGTGAAATGAAGCATGTGACATGTTAACATAACAATATGCTAGGAAAAGTGGCCAATATCCTCTAGGGGGCCATAATATCATAACCCAAATCACCTTTTGTCATTCATTAGTCCCAAGTCATACATCTCAAGTCATGGTCATCTTTTAATTTTCAAGTAATTAGTTGGAAACCATAATAAATCTTCAATTTGCCCATATTTGGATCTTTCCATGCTCGGAACTGAAATCTGAATGCACAGATGGATTGAGACACCTAAAAAATACTAAGATCAACTACTCATACACCGCGGATGAATCTGCTATGATATCTGTGAAGCCATCTCCAAAATTTTAATAAAAAATAAGGTTAATTATTTCTTGTAGTATTTTTATAAAAATACGGAATCAAGCCATTTCTTCTGCAACTGATTCTTGGAGGGGTCTAATTGGCTTCCAAGGACAATAATATGAAAACTGATAACCTGTAGTGGGATCCTGCTGACAATTTGATCCATTGACAAAGTCAAACCAAGGTTTGACCAAGTCAAAAAGTCGACATATGGTAAAAACTTGACCAAAACTCAAAATGAGCAGATAATCAAGAATGATGCATGCAAGAGGTGTTAGAGGCAGACCTAACACTAAATGCTAATTTATGCAAATACATGGTGATCAACCAAAAATAATAAAAATTAAGACAATTACTTAGTACAACATCGGACAAGTGCAACATTTCTACATACATACTTCTGTTAAAATTAATTACTAATGTAATGCATAGATCAATCCTTGCCCTCTTGGGTGGAAACAGAGTGAGATAGTCATGGGCTTGGTCAAAGTGAAGGTTGACTTTTGGATAGACTCAATTTACCTTTAGAGAACAAGGGGTTTTAGCCTGTAGGGGCCTCTTTGACATTTGTTGGAATGATGAACACTAGGGAAGTGTAGTGTCTCACAAATGGATGAAGTGCTTGGAAGGCACCCTTTCGACTCTAGCAAGCCCCCCCCTTTATTTCACCGATTTACATTTTGCATTTTGTTGCATTTGACTTTCATTTGCATTTTACATTTTCATTTCACTTTCATTTTTGCATTTCTTTGGATATATCATTTAAGCACCCTTTGCATTTGCGTTTCCTTTAGTTAGCTAGTGACCAAATGGTATCGGACCTGGATAGCCTTTTGGGTCCCAGTACTGCGACACTGCCACGACCTTAGCTCTGTTGCTAGCCACTGTCCATAGGTGTGATGGAGTTGCCTCAATAATGCATTTTTACAGGAAAATAGGCTGACCTCATACAAAAGAGGAGTACCTACCCCTTTAGCCACTAACTAATTTCAATGATGGGAGCACTTGTTTCGACTCTAGGGGATACACTTCCGGTGACATAAGCCTACATAACTACACTCAATCATCCTGAGCTACAAGACAAGAAAGATCGTCAGGTCTATCGACAAAGCCACACACTTCAGAGTCGAGACAGCAAGGGAAAGCATGGAGGCCAACTAATCAAAGAGGTCACAGAGGGGGAGGTCCTCAAGCTCATTAGTCAAGTCCAAGTCAAAGGATTTTGAAAACAAAGAGATGACACAGATAACGGGATAAGGTCAAGTAGGGAACCAGGAAAGAGGGAACTGATCTATACTTTACATATGCAATTTACTGAGACGAAAGCATGTACATGAAACTAATCATAAATAACACTATGTCATCCCAAGTACAAGTCCAACCATAACAATCAAGAATCACCTCATGATCACCAATGCACAACAAGGTCTAGCATAGTCACTAGATTAATAAAAATCATGAAACCATATGATACCTTTCCCATATACCTGCTCTGAGTTGCAACTACAAATTGTAATCCACCTGTGCTGACACTACTATCTCTGAATGGCAATGAAAGGAAAGATCCAACTATACTGCTCTGCTGCACTGAACCATGGCTCAAAATGTATGACAAGGGAGGTCATGAAGAGGGCGAATTTACTCTAGGGGAATTGATCTCTTAAATAGAGAGATAACATACAAAATCCCTAGCCAAAGAGATCAATGGCTAGGATGAAACATAATCTATGAGATCAACAGTGGATAATGTCTCAACATATTACATCAATGAGCTAGAGAGGGGGTGGCTATCACTAATTGCACCCTCCTAGTGAAATGCAATGCACAAATAATAATCAATAGATATGAGAGGGGGATGCCTAGGGGTCTAAGACTCCCTTAGGCACCTTCTTTACAACATGTATCAGTCTGCTCACAATACATAAGTCATGATGCCCACAAGTGCGCCCCCCATGTTGAAGTGTGCCCTCCCTAGGAGGGAAATTATGTGTGGACCCCAATCTCAAGTATAACAACTGTCCCATTGAGATCAAAGACCTCAAATCCACTAATGGTGACCACAAGCACCAAAATAATCCATCCAATAATCACTATATAGTTCCATCCATTCCCAAACCATAAAAATAGTGCCCTAACCACTGATAATAAATAAAAATATATCGAACTGAGGCATATCATGGCCAACTGAAGCATGGAACATGTATGGGACCCCAATAGATGCTAAAAAACCAAAATCGAATGTCCAAATCCAAAGTTTCCCAAGACCTTGTATTTGGCCTGGTCAAATTGGGTGGACCAAGTTAAACTGGTAAAAAATGATGGCGGGAGCTGAAACTGTGAGTACTTGCATGCACCATGGGATGAAAGATGCTTCCTTATTTATGTTAGTAAGTTAACTAAAACATAAACAACATGCTATGTTGATTCATATAAAATATAGAAGAAAGATTGGCTTTAGCTGAAGCAACCTCATCACCTTTTCATGAAGTCTTCAATGTATGCACATTTACAAACATGGTCATCCTACTGGCCCTGGGTGGAGTGGATAAAACAAAGCTCAGGCTAAGGGTAATTGACTAATAGACTTAGACAGTGTGACCCTTTGGATAAGCCAGGGAAACAGGGGACCATAGTGACATATGCACACTGTAGAACAATAGGGGATGGTAGTGTCTCACAAATGGAATAGGTTGAGTGATGAATGCTTATTCAACTCTCACAAGTGTGTTATGACTCACATCCAAGCCTGATTCAGGCTCTATGAGGATCTTTTCTAGAACCATGTGTTAAGTGCACAATTGACTGTAACTTTGAAGGTTCTTAGGGACTCTGAGAATTAGCAATCCCATGCTCCATCCCACATCCACACCCCTTTGGGGCTCCGTGAGGAATAATCATTACATTTATTTAAATAATGGCCAACAGTCATTTTGATTTTCAATTTTCCACATCTGCTTTTATTTGGCCCTTTCATTTCAATGATCTTTCTTTGATTTCACAAGGCTTCTAGGCCTGCATTTCTTTGGATATAGCAGTACACAATGATACATGTAATGATGCTAGGACAACTTGTTTCAAGTTTAGTAGACACCACTCGGGCAACTAGCCAACCTTAGCTCATGCCACAACACCAGCAGGTACTCCTCGCCCAGAAGTGAAGCATGGGGTTAGTTGACAGGAATCATCCACAATCAGGACCAAACATTGGGGGCAACAAAAGCCCAACTCACCTAGGCTCAAGACCCAACATGGACGGGTTCCCTCGGCCCAGAAGGGTCAAAGATTTGGCAAGTTTTGTTGCACAAATCAGAGCCGAGACACAATACAACATGGAGTCCAGTGCACACATAGGTCAAAGGGGGAAAGTCCTCAAGGTCACATATCTCGGTCGAAGTCAGGGTAAAGATCCAAAACGAAGGGGTCAGATGGGTGGAGACAACAACAAATGGTGCCAAGGCTAGCATTATAGGGAAGGGTGACCAAGCCCATACCATATGGGGAAGGAACTAGTGTGCATACATCAAAGATTTACAATCAAGACGATTTAGCCATTCCAACAGTAAGCCTACCATAGTAATCAACTGAAACATAGGATCACCAAGCTAGTCACTTTATGCCAAGTCAGAATGCTAATATAAATAAACGAGACAATGCATAAATATCCATGTGCACAAATATATCTGCTCTTCCATATACATACTCTGCTGAGTGAATCTGCAGGATGATCTCTAACAAGTGTGCGCAAAGCGAAGTACCAACAACTGAACTCTGCTGCTCTCTAAGTGAACCGTGACCCAACCAACTCATTTCCATAAGGTCATGTGGGAACATGTTTGACACACCGAGCACACTGAGAGGGGGGGTGAACAGTGTGTATAGCTTTTATTACTTTTTCAACTTTAACAATCATTAGCAGCTTATTCAATATTATGCAGAGTACGTTATTATCACATTTTCATTATATCAACAATTAAAGTTCATCATCATATCATCATCACATAGGAAGCATAAAAACACAGTACACAAGATTTTTATGTGGAAATCCAAGTCTTGGGGGGAAAACCACGAAAGCCTTTATAGTAATAGTTTTCCAGCAACAACTGGAAGGAGGCAACAACCCCCTTGTTACAATGACTTCAATTCTCCAACTACAACTGGAAGGAGGCTACAATCCCCTGGTTTACAGGCTGCAACTTGAAGGAAGCCCTAGCTCCCTAGATTTCCTTGCCCCGTCCTACCACCTTGATATGAAGATAGAACTACTAAACCACAACCGCACTGATCCTGTGGACCTGCTAACCGCCACCTGTACCACACTGCACAATCTGTACCACATTGCACAACCACTGCCACTGCTCATCAACGGACCACTGCTCATCAACTGTCCACTGCACCACAACTGTGTCACATTGTTCATCAACCTGTACCAATCAATATGCTGTTCACATCATCCGACTCAGTCAATCTGAGTTTAACCAACTGTACACGAGACTCAGTCCACCTGAGTCAAACCAACTACTCATACTGCTCAACCAATCTGAGTTAAGGAATCTGCTCATGTAACCTACTTGACTGAATCAGTGTACTCGCTGCTCATTATCATTGTTTCTACTGCATACATCACTGAGCATATAACATTGTGTATCATCATACATTACTGAACATCATCACATCACTGAGTGTCATACATTACTGAGCATTATAGCCATTACTGAGCATCTAAATCACTGATTACTGTGTAAGCATCTTCAAGCATGTCTAGCACATCATATCACTATGTAATCACTGCTAGCATCTGAACATTTCTCTGTGGGTGCTACTGGTTCACTGAGTATATATGTGTACTATCATCACTGAGTTTATATATATATATATATATATATCATGCATCTCTAAGTACATGTATCACCGTGTAAAGAATGCTGAGCATATCACAATATCATCACTATGTAGACATCATAGATGTAGGTATCAACATATCACTGTGTAATCACTAATCATAGGTGTATCACTGAGCTGAGCATATTACTGATCATTTTATCATATTACTGTGTAATCTTCTCTGAGCATTATGTCATCACTGTATCACTGTTTGTTTCACTGTGTAATCTTCACTGTGTATACAAATCATCACTGTATACATCATTACTGTATAGTGTATGCAACTGTGTATGAACATCATCTAAATATACACATGGTTTTTAAAAAAAATAAATTCTTGGCCGACCTATTTTTAGGAGTAATTTATTTTATATTTTTTAAATTATTTCTTTTTAGGGCTGGCCGACATAGGGTATGCTTCTTCAATCTCACCTTTTCTTTTTAAATATTATTTCAGTCCATGACAACTGGCAGACTTACCATGAAGGCCATCTTTTAGGGCTTCATTAGGATCCTTTTTGACTAGGCTTGCTTCTTCATTAAGCAAGGGCTTTTAAACCAATTTCTAGGGCTTCAACAAAATGATAAATCTTTTAATAATATTTTCTTTCAGAATTCCTTCAAGGTAGACCATCCCTCAATTAAGGAGGCTAGGTTATGAACAAAGATTACTTCAAACTCAAGGGTACCTTAGACCCCACACTCAAGGGTACCAATGACCATGTCCTCTTCCTTAAACATGAACCTAATTAATGCAAGGGGATCTTCAAAGACGTCATTATGGTAAGAAGGCATCTTTATAGTATCCAAGATCCTTCAAGAGCTTCAAGAACAACTTTAAGGGCATCATGGGCTTCTACACATGTTTATGTGGATTCCAATGGCACAAGGGCACCATCATTAAGGATTACGGGCTTCATTATCACAAACTTGTGGGCTAATGATCAATTTTTGGGCTTTCATCAATATGGACCAAGCTACATCATGACACTCGAGTACTTCCTTCAATCAAAGTCATCATACATCAAAGGGACACAATATCCATCAATCAACCAATCAAGAAGACTACATTAGGTACAAGCATCATAGAGACCATCAACAAAAGACAACCAAGAGCAAGGGATACTATAATGGACTCAACTAAGACCAAGATCAAGCTTATGGGCACTCAATTAGGTCATAGGGTAACCAGGGCTTTTGACATTGTCCCAAGGCCTCCAAGGGCTTCAAGCTTGGGCTTGGACAACCACAAAAGGACTCCCAAGACTTTAACAAGGACACAACCAACACAAATCCTTAAGGGCTCCACAAGGGGCACCAAGGCCACTGTTGGCATCAATGACCAAGCACTGTTGGCATCAATGACAACTTACTCAACAGAACAATCATGACAAGGAAGCCTGGAAGGGAGCTCTGAGGTACTCGGACTAGCTCTGACAATATAGTATATCAATGATGACCAAAACTCATGTGGGGACTGGCTCTAGTCTCTGGCAGTGGATCTGCATCATTGTAGCTCTAGCTAACATGGATGTGATAACAAGTACCTAAGCTTGCTACCTGATAGGTAATGCTAAATTCCAGGTAAGTTTTAACAGATTTATGTTCTCTCTGCACAAACCTATTTAAGGACTACAAGGCACTAAGGACAGTCATCAAGGGCCCATGCCCATCTGTTGGGGGCATAGTCTAGCTACTTGTCTAGGCTATGTCCTATAATGGTAGATTGATAATATGGCTCTGATATTTGGAGTGGGGTCTACTGGGAGTTATTTGCTTACAATATAGTTTTAACTTTCATTAATCGTGAAGGACTGTCTGCAGAGATAATTCATGACTAGTTCATCACATTCCTGTAGTTGAGTTAGTGAGCATGCTTCTCATTTGAACCCCCATAATTATCTTTATTTTCATTGTGCTCATGTTTCCATTTTGAGGACTGGGGTGCTGACACCTCTCTGCCTTCCTCTCTACTTGCCCTCTTCAGCTCCCTCTCTCTTTGCTTTTTCTTTAGATTGTAGTTTTCGTATGCCCTTTATTTTTGGAAGAATGTTTTGTAAATTGATTAACAAATTCCATAAATGTTTTGCAGAATCAGTTTTTTATATCAGGTCTTGAAGGAGACGATACTATTCAGAACCGTGTATTGCAAGCATTATATGATCGTATCATTCGAGCTTATAATGAGAAACAGTGCTTTAGGGTTATTGTGGTTATACCACTTTTACCTGGATTCCAGGTGGGTATTGTGGAGTTCTGTTGGTGACAATCCATTTCATAGATCAGATGCAAATGATGAGGCCTCTTATTTTCCTCTTTATGGCATACAGGGAGGTGTAGATGATGCAGGTGCTGCATCTGTTAGGGCCATAATGCATTGGCAGTATCGGACAATATGTAGAGGAAAACATTCGTTATTAGAAAATCTTGAGCATATATTGGGTGCCAAAGTGTGCAACTATGTTTCCTTTTATGGACTCAGGAGTTACGGCAGGCTATGTGAAGGTGGTCCATTGGCCACCAGCCAGGTATAACTTCAATTGTGAGGCAGTTTCTTCCAGTTAATTTCAAAATAGGTTTTAAAAGTTTTGGGGGAGTGGCTTTATTCAGTTCCTTTTGTTTAATTTTCAGTTTAACTTTGAACTCCACTGTCATTCATTTTTGCTGTATGACATTTCTTTTCTGAGTTTATTGTTTTCTTCTATCTCAGATATATGTGCACAGCAAAGTAATGATAGTTGATGACCGTGCTGTATTGATTGGATCAGCTAACATAAATGACAGAAGTTTGCTGGGATCTAGAGATTCTGAGGTATAAACTCATTTTCTTGAGCATCCTGATATATATTTATTTTCTGAAAGTGGATTCCTTTGATGTGAACTAAACCAGTTTGTTCTCTGTGCTTTGAGATCATTCCCAGGCATCTTCCGTAAGAGTATGCAATCAATACTAGATGCTGCTTGAAAGATTTTTCGTGCTTTCAAAATTTTGAAAGCAAAGTTCTTAATAAGTTAATACTAAGAAGTAAAATATATCATTTTCGCATGAGATGTCTCCTTTAAAACAATCTGTTACAATTAAAAAGAGCTTCTTGAAGATTCATATTTTGTAAGGAGAAACTTTGTCATGTGTTACAATAGCATGTCAAATGTTTCCAGTTTAAGATGCTACTTGGTTTTCCTTACCACGGTACTATGAAAGGTTAAAGACAATGGTAATTTCTAAAGGTGAACTGACTTATTGATAGAATGTGACATGTTTGGAGGCTTAAAGTGTGCCTTCCTTTGGTGACTGAATCTTAAATGATCTGATAGAATTAGTGAGTCTCTAGGTATAATGCTTGGGCCCGATTATACTTGAAACTGCTTTATGATTTTGGAAACCTGCGGTGCAAGTTTTTCTTTCCTGGACTTATTGTTTTCTCTTTTTTTTAAACAAGAACAGATTAAAATTGTATTAAAAAAAAGAAACCACAGCGAAGCTGAACAGCACTTGAGTACAATAATAGTATAATACATTGCTGTTCAAGCATTTCTGCTCAATATTTGTAGATTGATGAGAGCATTAGAATGTGTCTCTTATTCTAGTATATCTAGGCCTGTTACATCTAAGTTTCTAACCTGTTAGGTTCTACAAAAAGTGCTGAGCAACAAAATAGTTTTGCAAAACATTTGAAACTACCAACTCTTTGACTACCAAGTCTTATAATGCAAAAGCACTGCTATATGGAAAGTGCCTGCTGCTGCTATCTAAAAAACTTTGTATGGATGGAAACCTATGTAGCATGGGAACCGCTCCCAGCCTTTAGGATACTTGTTCCCAAAGTTCCGACATTCCATGGAACTTGGGAATTGGTAGGGAACGTTCCAAAACCAGCGGAAACTGTTCCGGATGGTTGGGAACTTACTAGGATCTTTTACCCTCTAAAATCGGGAACTTGGGGATGTTTTCTTGCACGTTTCCTTCACCCGAGAGCTTCCACACATTCATGATTGCCACCACTTAAAATTGAAATTTCTAGGGAAGAGGAGAAAGGGATCCGAGGATGCACCTAGGGCATTCTGGAGCTCTGGAATGAATGTATGGAACACTAAAGACGAAACAAATTGAAGTTAGAATGTCATAAAACTTTTGTATGAGTAGTTCTTGAATTAAATATATACCTGACCCACTGCAATATGGACATTAATAAAATTATCTTATGTTATCTTTTGTTTCCAGAGGAGATGGAATCCCACATTCATCTATGGGAACTCCAAAATGTTGGATTTTGTACAACTTCGGAAGATATTATTTATTATATTTTATTGTACCATCATTGTACTTGGTTATACCTCCTAAGGGAGAAGAACATTATGTAAACACATGAAAGAATCAATGTAAGTCTTGGGGTGCAAAAGTAATTAATAAAATATTAAAAATAAAATATTTGTTGCCCCCAAAGACAAGTCAGCCCCATAAAGGATTTTTCCAGTTTCGCACATGTATAAATATGAGGCTTGTGCACCTCATTATCTCATTCTCACACTTGTGAAGTGCGCATCACTTGGAGGAGCAGATTTTCGCATCACTAGAAGAAGGAGGTCTATTTGGTTTGGTTACTTGTGGAAGATACTTTCATCTTCTCTCTCTTTCTTCATTTGTACTCTGATCTCAGAATTATCATCTCTCTGCGAAGGTTGCTAGGTTTTCTCCCTATTGGGTTTCCCAGGGTAAACTCTGTGTTGTTGTTTTGTGCTTTGTCTTACTTCTAGTGATCTTGGTAATGCATTTATGTTTTATGAAATTTAACATGGTATCAGAGCCATTCTAGAAGAAGCCATTGCCGAAGCATAATCGGAACCCTGCCGGAATTAGGGTTTCATCTTGTGAAGTCTTCACCCCTTATTTTGAAGAAAAAAAAGAGCCATAGGAATTTAGTTTTTGGCTAGACTAATCCATTGGTGAAGACGGAATTCAATTCCGAGAACTTTTATTTTTGACCTAGCTCCTACTAGGGTTTCTGATCCAGATCCGCAAATCAAGATGATTGGGATGAAGGTTGAAGATCAGTTAGAAGGTCAACTCATCTGAACTATCGAGCTCTCCCAGTTCTGAAGAACATTGTAACAGGTTTGCCAGGGCTCTAGGTAAACCATGATGGAACTTGTAGAGGATGTGCACTTGGCAAGAATGCCAAGAAGTCTTTTCTATAGCGAGAGTAGATCAAAAGGGATTTTGGATCTAGTACACTCTGACTTGTGCGGGCCCATGACAGTTGTGTCATTAGGTGGTTACCACTACTATATCACCTTTATTGATGATAACTTACGAAAGACTTGGATATACTTTCTTAAGTCAAAAGAATCTGAGGAAGTACTTAGCAAGTTCAAAGAGTTTAAAGCACAAGTTGAAAATCTGTCAGGAAAGAGGATCAAGATCTTGAGATCCGATAATGGTGGAGAATATACCTCTACAGAATTCAATGATTTCTGCAAGGAAGCAAGAATTAAGAGGGAGCTCACAGTTCCCTACAACCCTCAACAAAATGGGGTTGGAGAAAGAAAGAATCGTACAATTGTGGAGGCAGCCAAAGCTATGATACATGACCAGAGTCTTCAAACGTTCTTGTGGGCAGAAGCATCCAGAACCGCTGTATATGTACATAATAGATGTCCACATAAGATCTTGAAGAACATGACTCCGGAAGAAGCGTTCACAGGTGTGAAACCAGAAGTTGGCCATCTCCGGAGTTTTGGCTGTCCAGTCTACATTCATGTGCCCAAAGAGAAAAGATCAAAGTTAGAACCTTCAGGCAAGAAGGGTACCTTTGTGGGATACAGTGAGTCTTCAAAGGCTTACAGAATTTACATTCCAAGATCTAGACAGATTGAAGTCAGTAGGGATGTAACCTTTGAAGAAGAAATGGCTGTCAGGAAAGGCATAGGATCAGATATGGAGATTGATGATGCAGAAATGCTAGAACCAAAGGAGATGAGATCATCTCCCCCTCCAGCTCAGAGGGAGTCAGTAGAAAATGATGAACCTATCATTCCCATAGATCCAGTTAATATCCCCAAAGATGTGACAGGTCGGAAAAGACCTAGGTGGGCACAATAGACACTGCATGATGCAGAGGGGCATGATGCTCCACATGGCACTTTCAGAGATAGCAAGAGACCTTAGAGATTCTCCAGCTATGTAGCTCTAATGAGCAACATTATTGATTCAGAACCCACAACTTACGAAGAAGCATCCAAACATCAGGTTTGGAAGGATGCCATGATGGAAGAATATCAATCCATCATGAAGAATGATGTGTGGGAGGTTGTGCCAAGACCTGAGGAGAAGTCAGTCGTAACTTCTAAGTGGTTATATAAGATCAAGCATGGAGCAGATGGCATTGTTGAGAAATACAAGGCCAGATTCGTAGCCAGAGGATTCTCTTAGAAAGAGGGAGTTGATTATGATGAGACTTTTGCTCCTATGGCCCGATATACTTCCATCAGATCCATTATCGCGATTGCTTCAGCTATGGGATGGAAGTTGCATCAGATGGATGCGAAGACAACTTTTCTCAATGGTGTTATTGAGGAAGAAGTTTACATCGAACAACTAGATGGGTTCATTGTCCAAGGAAAGGAGTCTCATCTATGCAGACTGAAGAAGGCATTGTATGGCCTCAAGCAAGCACCTCGTGCTTGGTATGGACGGATAGATGGATTCCTAGTGAGCTTGGGATTTTCCAAGAGTGATGTAGACCCCAACCTTTACTACAAGGTTGTAGATGACCAGCCATTGATCTTGGTATTATATGTTGATGACTTGTTTCTCACTGGAAATGATAAACTCATTGTATGGTGTCAGAAGAATCTCGCCTCTGAGTTTGAAATGAAAGACCTTGGTTTGATGCATTACTTCTTGGGATTAGAAGTATGGCAGAGGCAGAAAGAGATTTTCCTAGGACAAGGAAAATACACCATCGATATATTGAAGAGATTCAGAATGTTGGACTGCAAGTCCATGGCTACTCTAATGGATGCAAATTGGAAGAAGTTGAGAGATTCTACTTTAGAGTCTGATTTGTTTGATCCCACCATCTATCCCCAGTTGATTGGGTCATTGATGTATTTGACCAACACCAGACTAGATATATGTTTTGCTGTGAATACCCTCAGTCAGTTCATCTGGGAACCGAGGCAGATTCATTGGATTGCTGCAAAACATGTGCTTAGATACTTACGTGGCACTGTGGGATATGGATTGAAATATGCTTCAGATGGTGACCTGATATTGCAGGGGTTTACAGACTCAGATTGGGCCGGATGTGTTGCAGATCGGAAGAGTACTTCTGGATGTTGCTTCAGTTTGGGTTCTGCAGTTATTTCCTGGTGCAACAGGAAGCAGAACTCGGTAGCACTCAGTACTGTAGAGGCCGAGTACATGGCTGCTAGCACAACAGCTCGAGAAGCAGTTTGGCTTCGTAAACTCCTGGCAGGATTGTTCGGCGAGATTCCAGAGCCGACCGTGATTCACTGTGATAACCAGAGCTGTGTGCAGATGTCAGTGAATCTTGTATTTCACAACAGGTCGAAGCATATCGAGATTCGATATCACTTCATTCGTGATATGGTGCAGAAAGGTGCGGTCGAGTTACAGTATGTGCCGAAAAACGATCAGACTGTAGATGTTCTCACCAAGGCACTTCCCAGAGTGAAGTTCGAATACTTTCGCGGAAGACTTGGAGTCGAAGAGAACGTTTCCCTCCTTGAGAGGGAAGATGAGATGCTTGCCCTGCTTTGCCCAGGTGCCTCTGCAGTCCAGTTACTCAGCCATATATGGGAGAAATCTCATAGGCAGATGAGTAGGACAGTCAGCAGTTGGCCGGGCTCACTTAGGTACCTTCTGCAGTCTAGTTACTCAGCTAGATATGGGAGAAATCCCATAGGCAGATGAGTAGGAGAGTCAACAGTTGGTCGGGTCCACACTGGTGCCTCTGCAGTCTAGTTACTCAGCTAGATATGAGAGAAATCTCATAGGCAGATGAGTAGGACAGTCAACAGTTGGCCATGTGGTTGCACAGGTGCCTCTACAATCCAGATACTCAGCCAGATATGGGAGAAATCTCATAGGTAGAAGAGTAGGACAGTCAGTAGATGGACGTGCCCTTTTGCTCATCTGAGATCTTAGCCATATATGGGAGGACCCCATTGGAAGATGAGACAGACAGGTAGCAAATTGTATAGCAGAGATGGTATAGCTGTATATCTTAGATATCCAGGATTGAGTGATTCTCCTGGATCCAGGATTGAGTGATGCTCCTGGACTCACCGAAGGACTGGTGATGATGATGCACAAAGATTGTGTGGACAACCTTCAGTATGCAGAAAGATGATAGAGACAGAGCTGAGTAAAAGATGAAACCCAGATGATCATGATGTAGATGAAGACCGAAGAATACCTTTCTCGTTGAGAGGGAGTGTTGGATTTTGTACAACTTTGGAAGATATTATTTATTATATTTTATTGTACCATCATTGTACTTGGTTATACCTCCTAAGGGAGAAGAACATTATGTAAACACATGAAAGTATCAATGTAAGTCTTGGGGTGCAAAAGTAATCAATAAAATATTAAAAATAAAATATTTATTGCCCCCAAAGACAAGTCGGCTCCATAAGGGAATTTTCCAGTTTCACACATGTATAAATATGAGGCTTGTGCACCTCATTATCTCATTCTCACACTTGTGAAGTGCGCATCACTTGGAGGAGCAGGTTTTCGCATCACTAGAAGAAGGAGGTCTATTTGGTTTGGTTACTTGTGGAAGATACTTTCATCATCTCTCTCTTTCTTCATTTTTACTCTGATGTCAAAATTATCATCTCTCTGTGAA
Source organism: Larix kaempferi (assembly GCA_027924585.1). Taxonomy (NCBI): domain Eukaryota; kingdom Viridiplantae; phylum Streptophyta; class Pinopsida; order Pinales; family Pinaceae; genus Larix; species Larix kaempferi. The sequence goes on along the minus strand of BSBM01000269.1, from coordinate 15,656,886 downwards.
GGTTGCTGGGTTTTCTCCCTATTGGGTTTCCTAGGGTAAACTCTGTGTTGTTGTTTTGTGCTTTGTCTTACTTCTAGTGATCTTGGTAATGCATTTATGTTTTATGCTATGAATGTATGAAATTTAACACAAAACTGCCGATTTCATCCACTCCAATTGCTTCTTACTCCATTTATCATAACTACAAACTAGGTGTTGTGTGTTGTACTCAATGTTGTCAGACGGGACTTGCAGGACTTGATGACTCAGGAAAGACTTGGCAAATAGAAAAAAGAACTCAAAATATAGTAAATTTTGTGCACACAAATATACTAATGACATTTCCTATCTTTATTAATTGGCACACCATTTGCTTCTTAATCTCAATCCTTGGATTCTCGAGACCACTCAAGATATGATCTCATGGTTACCAAAGGAGTAGACTTGGGTTTAGAATGCCTTCTGCATGATACAGTTGGTCTATCTAATGAACTTTTCAAGACCAGGCATATTTAGCACTGCAATGCTAACTTTAAGCCCAATGTGTTTTCTAGTCTCATCTTTATCACAAGTAATTGGAAAATAATCCTTGCATTATATATTAGATTTTGTAACTTGGAAAAATATTATTTTCATATAATCTGGGGTTTGCAATAAAATCTCTTTTTGTAGCTTCATGATCTGTTAAACATCAAACAGAAAACGAGGTGTTCATGTTATGATATCAAATCAGTCCTGTTACCACTTAAAATAGAACCAGTTGTACTGAACATATGGGAATCAATCTAAGCTCAAGCTCTCTGATTTGTTAGTGAATATTTTTCCCGTGTGGTTTGTTGAGTCATAGATGTAAATTATTTTACATTACCACAGATGTATACATTGTAGTTGTAATCTCTATAATAGGTTAATAGAACTTTATGATGGTTGTGTTACATCCAAAGAAATCATATATGAGGAATTTCAATGAAATAACGTTTTGCTCAATGGAAATTTTTTGTTTATAACTTATGGATTAATTTGCAGTAAGAACTTCTGATATCTGATACAGTGTGGTTGTTCCTTGTCTACGAATCAGTTTCCAACTTACTGTGTTGCAGGTATGCCGTTGCATGCAGCAGGCTTAATCTCAGCAGTAATTGTACCTGTATTGTTTGCTTTCTTGAGATTGTTGGTGTCAAATTCAGCTATGAACTGGAATTAGTTCACTTGTTTCTGTCTTTGGCAGACTCACATGTCTGGATCTGAGACTTGTGAGTCTGCCAGGTGACTACTTGGCCCAGTGATGACTCGGGAAGACCCAGTAATGACTCGGGAAGACTTGGCCAAACTTGTGAGTCCTGGCCAAGTTTGACAACACTGGCTGTACCGGAAGTTGCCAGCTGTTACACTCCTAAATGTATTGGTCAATAACGGCATCCTTCCTTTTATGGCCCAAAGTTACTAAATAGACAGTCTAACTAAACCCCTAAACCAAAACTGGATTACATTAGGAAGGGCAAGAGGACCTGCACCTGCACTTCAGTAGGGGCCACCTAGTGGACTTATAATGGAAATATTTGGCAAATTTTAAATGTAAAAATGCTTCTGATTTGGGTTCATTTTTACACTTTCAAACAAAGGATTTCTAAAATCTTATGCACCATTCCTCTCTATTAAGAATGTGAGTATTACATACACAAGCACAGACAGGAATACACACATAAGAAGAGAAAGAGTGGATTCATTCATTGGATGATGCAATGTGTCATCACATAATAACAGAGAGGAGGAGTGCGTTACGCAACATGTATCTTTGGCCTTGCAGTAGTCCCTATATTTTTCTAAGAATGCCTGTTTCATTTGATCCCACCTAAAGATACTATTCCCTTCAAGGCTCATAAACCACCGAAGTGATAGGTCTTTCAGTGTGGAAGGAAAAAGCCTTAGCTTTTGTGCATCAGTAGTGTAATCAAATGATCTGCAAACTACCTCAAATTCAAACAGGAAGGTGTCAGGATCTTCTGAAGTCAAACCATGGAAGTTTGGTACATTATTAGGATTGGTGTTCTTCATCCTGGCATCTCCAAGAGGTATGCTAATGGGAAAGGTGAAAAGCTCCCTAGGTTCCTCCTCTTCGTTTGCCATCGAGGTGTTTGAGCTGGAACTGGTAGTGAAGTTGCTTCTATTTCGATCGTATGTGGAGTCAGTTGCATTTTCAGAGTGTAGAAATTCAAATTGAGAATGGTCAGAACTGTTATTACCGTTGTTGCTCATGGAATGCTTGGGCAGAAAGCGGCCAAACCTATCCCTTTGCTGACGAGGCATTTATTGGTAAAAAAAGTATTTATGTTTTTGTTTTCTTTTTGTGTTGTTTTTAGGTGATGTCTCCTAAAAGATTTAGCACCTTCAACCCACAGTCAAATCAGAAAAGCTACATCTTCGTATGCACTGATTACCTTACAAAATGGACAGAAGTAGCAGCACTGGATGCTGCAAATGAAACCAATGTGGCCAAATTCTTTACTGAGCAGATCTTTCATAGGTTTGGGGTGCCAAGAGAAGTAGTTTCTGATCAGGGCCCACAATTTACATCAAATTTAATTGAAGACTTGATGAAAAGAAACAATGTAAAGCACAGACAGTCATCCTCCTACCACCCTCAAGCAAATGGTCAAGCTGAGGTAACCAACAGGGAATTAGAGAGAATCTTGACAAAAACTGTCCAACTTCACAAAAGGGATTGGGTTGACAGACTTAGTGAGGCAGTTTGGGCTTACAATACTACATGGAAAACAACTATGGGATTCGCACCTTATGAACTAGTCTATGGAAAAAAGGTCATGCTGCCAATCGAATTTGAAATAAAAACATTAAGAATTGCAGCAGATTTACATATGGATCTATCAGAAATTCAAAAAGAACGCATGCTACAGCTAAATCAACTGGATGAGCACCACCAACAAGCACTTACACATACTGAAATCATCCAACAACAAAGAAAAAAATGGCATGACCAACATCTGAAGGATAAAAAGTTCAACGAAGGTGATTTGGCACTACTTTATGACTCCAGATTTCACACATTCAAAGGGAAGCTAACCACTAGATGGCTTGGACCTTACATTATATAGAAGATTTATGAAAATGGAGCTGTGAGAATTATTACAATTGATGAAGAGGAGTTCCCCATGATAGTGAATGGGCATTGCCTAAAACTTTACAAGAAACCACAGTCAAAAGAAGAATTTACACAACAACTCTACCAGCAACAATTGATGCTGATAGAGGACGCGACAAATCAGTAAAATTCAACTCATTTAAAAAAAAGAGAGAAAAAATAAAAAAGAGAGAAAACAGAAAAAAGAGAAAAAAGACAAAAGAAAAAAACGAAAAAAGACAAAAAGAAAAAAAAATAGAAAAAAAAACATCCAATATGAAGCATCCACGAACATATCAGCACTCAAGCGAGCCTGCAATTCAATTCAAGCGAGCCAGATAAATTACATATCAACACTCCAGCGAGCCAACCACGTCTACATTCAGCAATCAGTAATCAACTACTACGGAATTCTTCAAACGCGCCATTCCATTCTTTTCAACATACTCACGTGAGCTTGCAGTTTATTCAAGAGAGCCAGTCACATACTGCCATTCAATCATCCAATATGAAGCATCATCACATGAGTCGTATCAACAACTGGCACAACTTTCAAAAGAAGCCAGTTCAGCAAATTCAAACGAGCAAAAAGGAAAAAGCAGCCCACACACATAACTACTGACATGCAGAAATCTACTACAGAATCCGCCATCCATGAAAAACGCACTAGATCATCAATGCAGGTACGCATACATTGCAAGGTAATCTCTAGAACGATTTTATTTTATTCTTAAGGTAAAACATTATCCCACACTACATTCGTTTCTAGTCAGCGGAGGATAGCTTCTATCTTAAATCGGCGGCATGGTAGAATGACCTTAATAAGTCATGATCGCTACCAAAGTCCTATCACCTTAATAAGTCATGATCGCTACCTAAGTCCTGTCACCCTCAACAAATCATGATCACAACCCTCATCATATGAAGTACAAAGATCGATCATGGGGAAAAAGGGATTAAAAATGGCAAGTACAAGAATGATGGAAAGGACAGGTGCGGAAAGACAGTAAGTAAGGCAAAATAATCTTCCACGATTTTGCATATAAGGAACCTCTCGGAATTCCCAAGAAGCAACAAACCAAAAAGCTAGTGCGCTCACTCAGCCAGCATTGCAATCCTTGACCCTGTAGGCAGAGCCCGACCAGTTGAGGGTATAAACCACATTCCAAAGTTCTGGTTTTGTCTGATCATAAAGAAGTTTCTAAAATGACTAAGGGTTTCAAGAAAAGTGAACCTGAGGATCACAACACCATTTATCAGAGCCTGAGAATCCTGTAGATCATTTGCAATGCAGGCTGGATGCCTTTCATCCTTGGACTAAAAGGATACGATACAGGGGTAGCTCAGGAGTTTGCAAGAAACTTTAAACATATTAAGGATGAATAGTACGTCACCTGAGTGAAGGGGTTACGTATTAAGATTGATGAGGATGTAACTGCCAAATACACTGGACTACAGAGAGGGTTGCATTGGAGCAGGGATGACAGGGAGGCGAACCAGGAAGCAAAAACAACCTTCTTCGAGGTAGGAGAGGTCTATGACAAAGACAAAAACGGAGTCAAAAGACTCTCCATGCCAGTGCCATGGGAGGACGTGGCTGAAATTGTTCTGAGGTACATCACATGCTCTGGTAGGTTAAGCTATGTTCCCATCTTTCATTTTCGGATCCTAGAGCTGTTAAGACACAAAACCCATCATCCACCAAACAACAACATTATTATTCCATTTTACTTGCTCCAATCCCTAGCAGAAATGAGCAAGAAGGTGGCTAAAGGTAAGGAGGATGCCTTGGCCCATCATGGGCTAATCAAGTTAATCGTTTGCGAGGAATTAAAGGTGCAGATACCAGAGCTTTCGTGGGAAGAATTCGTGCTGGTATCCGTAGAAGATGTTCAAAGGATGAAAAGTACACCCACAGCTAGCATACCACCAGGAGAAATGAATAGAGTTGCCTCTGCATCAGGGGCGAAACGGAAGATTGACCTGGACCATGTGGCAGAGACCCTGGTAAAAATCAAACATTCAAGAGAGGACTCCCCGAAGGCAAACCTGAAGATTCGTGCCAAAAATCAGGAGCCGAAGAGAAGGAGTAAGAGATTCACCCAAGCATCCCGAATCCGAATAGACAAGGAAAAGAGTAGGGAACCCAGTCCCATTGTTCAAAATGTGTCGGATGGGGACAATGATCAGTGGGTAGATCAGAGAGAACCCACTACAGAAGAGGAGCAGGATGAGCAAGAAATGCAGGATGAAGAAGAAGAAATGGATAAAGAAGAAAAGCAGAGCATACAGGAGCAAGGCAACTTCCAGGGGAACCCTCCAGACCCCACTAGCTTTTTGGTTTGTTGCTTCTTGGGAATTCCGAGAGGTTCCTTATATGCAAAATCATGGAAGATTATTTGTCCTTACTTACTATCTTTCGCACCTGTCCTTTCCATCATTCTTGTACTTGCCATTTTTAATCCCTTTTTCCCCATGATCGATCTCTGTACTTCATATGATGAGGGTTGTGATCATGATTTGTTGAGGGTGACAGGACTTAGGTAGCGATCATGACTTATTAAGGTGACAAGACTTAGGTAGCGATCATGACTTATTAAGGTCATTCTACCATGCTGCCGATTTAAGATAGAAGCTGTCCTCAGCTGACTAGAAACGAATGTAGTGTGGGATAATGTTTTACCTTAAGAATAAAATAAAATCGTTCTAGAGATTACCTTGCTCTGTATGCGTACCTGCATTGATGATCTGGAGCGTTTTTCATGGATGGCGGATTCTATAGTAGATTTCTGCATGTCAGTAGTTACGTGTGTGGGCTGCTTTTTCCTTTTTGCTCGTTTGAATTTGCTGAACTGGCTTCTTTTGAAAGTTGTACCAGTTGTTGATACGACTCATGTGATGATGCTTCATATTGGATGATTGAATGGCAGTATGTGACTGGCTCTCTTGAATAAATTGCAGGCTCGCGTGAGTATGTTGAAAAGAATGGAATGGCGCATTTGAAGAATTCCGTAGTAGTTGATTACTGATTGCTGAATGTAGAAGTGGCTGGCTCGCTTGAGTGCTGATATGTAATTTATCTGGCTCGCTTGAATTGAATTGCAGGCTCACTTGAGTGCTGATATGTAATTTATCTGGCTCGCTTGAATTGAATTGCAGGCTCGCTTGACTGCTGATATGTTCGTGGATGCTTCATATTGGATATTTTTTTTTTGTTTTTTTTTCTTTGTCTTTTTTTCGTTTTTTTCTTTTGTTTTTTTTGTCTTTTTTCTGTTTTCTCTTTTTTTTTTTAAAGGAGTTGAATTTTATTGATTTGCCGCGTCCTCTATCAGCATCAATTGTTGCTGGTAGAGTTGCTGTGTAAATTCTTCTTTTGACTGTGGTTTCTTGTAAAGTTTTAGGCGATGCCCATTCACTATCATGGGGAACTCCTCTTCATCAATTGTAATAATTCTCACATCTCCATTTTCATAAGTCTTCTGTATAATGTAAGGTCCAAGCCATCTAGTGGTTAGCTTCCCTTTGAATGTGTGAAATCTGGAGTCATAAAGTAGTGCCCAATCACCTTCGTTGAACTTTTTATCCTTCAGATGTTGGTCATGCCATTTTTTTCTTTGTTGTTGGATGATTTCGGTATGTGTAACTGCTTGTTGGCGGTGCTCATCCAGTTGATTCAGCTGTAGCATGCGTTCTTTTTGAATTTCTGATAGATCCATATGTAAATCTGCTGCAATTCTTAATGTTTTTATTTCAAATTCGATTGTCAGCATGACCTTTTTTCCATAGACTAGTTCATAAAATGTGAATCCCATAGTTGTTTTCCATATAGTATTGTAAGCCCAAACTGCCTCACTAAGTCTGTCAGCCCAATCCCTTTTGTGAAGTTGGACAGTTTTTGTCAAGATTCTCTCTAATTCCCTGTTGGTTACCTCAGCTTGACCATTTGCTTGAGGGTGGTAGGAGGATGACTGTCTGTGCTTTACATTGTTTCTTTTCATCAAGTCTTCAATTAAATTTGATGTAAATTGTGGGCCCTTATCAGAAACTACTTCTCTTGGCACCCCAAACCTATGAAAGATCTACTCAGTAAAGAATTTGGCCACATTGGTTTCATTTGCAGCAGCCAGTGCTGTTACTTCTGTCCATTTTGTAAGGTAATCAGTGCATACGAGGATGTAGCTTTTCTGATTTGACTGTGGGTTGAATGGGCCAACAAAATCAAATTATCAACCACTACACTATTACTACATTAAATGCCCCATTATTACATCACTTTAGTAGTGGGCATTTATTATTCATCTATTCTAAGATCTAAATATGACCATTGTCTCCGACACCTAACAATAATAGTCATTTTACATGCTTCTTCATTGTTCAAGATACAAATAGATAAAAGCTTTGGACAAGCAAGACGTCTGCAATCCACTCCAAGATAATATATTCAAACAGCAACTAGAAGAGCTGTATCCGCAAGATTGATGATGCACAATTTAAATCATCATCCTTTTGTTTGACGGTGACCATTGACTCAGCAGCCGGATAAGAGCCAATGTTGGTTGAATAGTCAGTGTTACTACCACTGGCATAGAACTTGGTTTTTTCACTGAACTCACCTCTTCCATGTCTAGGTTGTCCAACATATCAAGATTTTCTGTTTGCTTCTCTGAGGAAGCACTATCATCTTCAGCCTCCCTGAACGTTTTCTTCTTCACCACTTCATCCTCATCCTTCCTGAGGGTTGTCTTCTTATGAATTACAACAGATAATGCATAATATATCTGCTGTTTGCCTTCTTTGCTTTTCTGTTTTTGACTTGTTTCAGCAGCAACGTCATCTAGGGCTTCATTTCTTGAGCTCTATCTTACCTGACACTTTTTTGGCCTAGTCATATAGCTGCGTTTCGAGTGAAATTACTGCCATCATGCTGCTGAAGTAACCCTGTAATATGAACATCTGGCAACCGGCATAAACCATGTCCTTCCACACCCATAACGACCAATTTTTGCTATTCTTATCAGCAATAAAACACCTATTATTGCTATTATTGCTGATGGGCTATTTTCCATTATACAACTTATAAAATGTAGATTTTTATCAAAACAAGGAACATCATAGACATATTTAATCATTATTTTCTTACCTATTAGCTAAGGTGGGGCATTTCCCTTTCCTTTAACCTTGTGTTCTTCCTCGCCACTCAACACATCAGAGTTAGATTGAGATTTATCCTCTACAAAATCATCATAGCAATCAATACTATTAGTAAAATGTCTAGATGCCCCCGAATCAAGATACCAACCAACTTTACCACTCTTAGAATCCTTGATTTTGGCCATGAACACATAGAACTCTTCCTCTTCCTTGTGTTCAACCACACCAGAATGTTTCTTTCTGTATTGATCATTGCCGATCGGAAGAATACTTGGGTTGTGTTTTTCATCTCACAACTGCTTCCTGCAAGCTCTGCTTATATGCCCTAACTTGCCACGGTAAAGCATTTATTTGATTTATCTCCGTCATACTCTTCCCTCTGTTTGGTATCCTCCACATAGAACTTTGTTGCAAGTGATACCTCAGAAGCCTCATTTAGATTGCTATTCCCAAACTGATTTTTATATCTGTCTTGCTACAAGAACATTGGGCTCAACAGCTTAAATGTCAAATCTTTATCAGTACTAGTAATGTTCAAGGTTTCAATAACATTTGCATTGGAAGAAGGCAAAATTTTCAAAGTTATAACCACCATATCTTATTCTTCCAGTCTCTTATCAGTTGATTTCTAATATCCTTGAATTTTAGCAAATCATCTGGTGTAGAGTTGCAATTTTCCATTTTAATTGAAAATAACATATTATTGTGGAAAATTGCTCTACTTTTGTTTGAAGTTTCATGCATCTTCCTAGGTTCCCCCAGATGTCAAATGCATCATCACCATCTTGAACTTCAGGAAGCATCTCATGTGTTACCAAGAGCTTGATCAGCATCACAGATTCACAGCTTCTCGATTTTTTGCCTCATTCTTTTCTTGGGCATCTACATTGGTTTCCCTCTGGATTTTTTTTTCTCAATACAAGTTTGTCCAAACCTCTATATTCAAATATGGCAAGCACGTTCTGTTTCGATGAATTTAAAATCTTGACCATTAAACTTTTTGTTTCCTTTCAACATTATATGGGCTACACTGGCCATTTTCAAAGTTTTAAATACTCCATTAAAGTTCTAAACAGGGACCATCTCTCTTTTTTTGTTGTTATAACTCATAAATAACTATATTACAGATATAAGTTATAACTGATAAATAACTATATTACAGATATAAGTTATAACTGATAAATAACTATATTACAGATATAAGTTATAACTGATAAATAACTATATTACAGATATAAGTTATAACTGATAAATAACTCATAAATGGATATAAATTTCTCTGTTAAAAATCTCTCTTCTGGGATATATATATATATATATAGCAGACAACAAGTTCTTATGATTTGGATTCATCTTGGTCCTCTTTTCTTCCTAATCTTCTGTCCAATGTGTGTTAGCAGTCCTTTGGTGCCATTTTTGGTAACAGTAGTTCCTCGCCTCCTTCACGTGCTTCCTTGGTTTCTTCTCTTCACCATGGTTCTGATATCATGTGTGGTTTACGCACACAAGCCTGGACAGGAATGCACACATAAGAATGAGAGAGTGGATTCATTCAGTAGATGATGCAATGTCTCATTACATAGTATTAGAGAGGAGTATGTTACATAACTCCCAAACACCTAACTATAACCACTACATTATTTATTACACGAAATGCCCCATTATTACATCACTTTAGTAGGAAGTATTCATTATTTATCTCTTCTAAGTTCTAAATATCACCATTATTCTAACAAAGAAATCCTTGAAGAAATCTTTAAATCCCTAAGTTTATAATCTCGTAAGCTCGAGTAACCATAACTTCGTTTTTGTGGGAGTTAGCAATAGGTTGTATGACCCATGATTTTTGGTTGCCGTAAAACGTTCTATTCATTAGCATAGGCAATATTCAATTTTGGCATCTGTATTAAAGATGTGATTTCAACATCCTTATTCCTTGGAAGGACATCTTGAAAATGAAACTGCTGTTTTATTTTAGGTTTTGAAGGGAACTTTTTCTTGATCTATTTACTTTTCTTTTTTGTAGATTGCATTTATGCAAATTGCATCATGAGGATTTTCCCTTTCTTTTTCCTTGTGTTGAAACTATATTTTATATTGCAGAAAAAAGTGAATTAGGTTGTGATTAAAAAACTAGCCCCTTCAACAAAGGTGAGGATTGTTGGTTTTTAAGGGTGCACACTGCACACACATGCAAACAAAAGATGGATGTAGAGAGAATATGAAAGACTATGTTTTTTTAATGATGCTGCAAAAAAATACATCTCACTTGTCATATATCATCAGACATTTCATATGTAAAGCACCCCTAGGAAATTATGGTAATTTAACCACAAAGCACTCACATTAATTACATGGTCACAAGTCACTAACCACTAAAACTTAAGCATCCTGACCACTAACATTAATAGTGGCCCTATGTTACTATCAACACATATACGTTAACATAATATTGGAACTCATAGTGCACTCCTCCAATGTCCCCTTCAAATATTAAGATCTCAATAATGAATGGATCCTGCCTTCAAAACAGACCTTTTGTTGGCGAGAAATTCTCTCATTTTGCAGTCCGTGGAACGTACCATTGGTAATCGCTTCTGGTTTGCCATCACACTAATATGTGAAAGTATAATACAGAACTTAGTATGGGGGCTACAAAATCACCCAATCAACCATCATCACTGAACATTCCCAGGAGGCCTACCAAAGAGGCTAACTTTTAAGCTGTAAGACATCCAAGCAAAGATGTCTCCTAGCCATTCATTTGAAATACAATCTAAAGATTGCATAGTGGTTAACTCCCATCCACCAAGTGATGTTGGTTGCTAACTGAGATGCTTCAGGGTTCTGCAAGAGAGCAACCTGGTTACATGGTGTATCTTCAGTTTAGCTGTATCAAAATTTTGTCACTTTCTTCGTAGGCTGCTAACTACCGTTCTTTTTTATAAATGATATCTTTCTTTTGTGGGAAATCAACTTTGCTTTTGCTGTCTTATGGGTGTTTACAAACTATTTATCTGGTGTGAGCAATTTTTTTCCCTTGCCTAATTCAAACTTAGAAACCTTATCATATGGAGCTGACACTGCGCCCAATACACCAATTGCTCCTTTACCGATCAGATTCTTTTTAAACCACTGGAAACTTTATGTTACAACACTCCTCTTCAATCAAGATACAAACTTAAACTCCTAGTCTGAGTATAAGAAAGAAACAACTGCCAAAACATGACGCCATCATATGCGGCATTGAATTTTAAACTTTCTATGCCATTGTTGCCTTGTTAACATTTACAATCATATTTTTTCCCAAGGAAAAAAACACATCTTTAATTTTAGAGATAACAAAAAACGCCCTCTTCAAGTGTGTTTAACACATGACAAAGTTCAAACTGATGGTATTGTTACCCTAAATAGACAACAAAGGGTCTCCAAAATTCCAAATAACATTCAATACATAAAGTTACTATACAGTCCATGTAGGATCTCCTGTTAGCAGCCATTCCATATAGATACCATTGACTAGAGTATGTGATCATGGGCTTGTATCTGATGGTTCTGTTGGACACAATGGCACACTGAGGAGGGGGGGTGAATCAGTGTGCTAGCACTCTTAACAATTTTCACTTCAAAAAATTAAGCAGAGATCATCATTCACATTAAGCTACTAAGTACATCAACATTCATTAATTACGCATGTCATCAATTATAGATCATAGAGACACATCACAAGACAAGTATAGTAAACTTTATTTATAATTGGATATGAATTACAATGAACTTTGAAGACTTCAATCTTCCGATTACATCAGCACCAACTGACCAAAAAGCACCAACTCCTATTCCAACGCCCAGCCTGGTTCTCTTAGCTCCAACTAAGAAGAAATGCAAGACCCAGCTTGCCTTCACATACTGATCACTGTCATCAACTTTGTCATGTCACTTGTCAAATTACTTTCCAATATCAAGTCAATAACTTCAATAAGTATTGTCACTACTGTTCAGATTTATCTTCTCAGGTCTGCAAATTTTATGCTTCAGACTTTCTCCGAGTTCACGTCACACTTACATCTCCAATTCTTCACTACCTTTCACAATTCTGATTTGGTGTAATCTAGTTATCAATAGTCATATCAAGGCTGTCATATAAAATCTATCATAGTCATGGTTCTTGGTTCTTCATAGTTCATGCATGTACACAGATCAAACTTCAAAACAAAAATGTTATACCACAGTAATTTGAACGAGTGGAGGAGGAGATACTTGTTATGTTGAAAATTTCATCAAGTTAGGGTTTTGTACAGAAAAATAACAATTCATCATATTCTAGTGCAGAAAATACATTTAATAAACATTTACAAATATCGAATATTAAATAGTGCAGTAGTAAACACTATCATAACATAAATTTCATGTCTTTAGCACTCTCAGGTCACTGTGTTAAAGTACTTTTAACACTACCCGTTAGGTCACTCTGCTAAGTTAATCTTCAGCAGCGTGTAACGTAGAATAACTAATAATAAAAGAGAAGATACTTACCTGTGTGGGACCCTTCCTATAAAATACTCAGAAGAGTTACTTACTTTCAGTAAACACTGTGCCTCAGAGAGGCCAGTCAAATCTGGAAACTATCAGACCCTACAAGAGGGTAGTACAAACCAGAGAGAGAGAGATGACAGGTTGAGATACAGTCAAATAGTCAAAGACAGTCAAGAACACAATGACAAACTTAATTAAGTCTCAGCATAATAGATCTGAATCAAAGACAAGTCTCAGCACAAAGATCTGGCACAGCAAAGGTTTAGTATATATAAACAAAGTCTGAACACAGTGATAATCACAATCAAGACCAACATAATAAATGTCCAAGCTGTCCATTACAAACTGAGGCCCTCACAAATGAACAGTCAACAAGCAGATGGAGACCATAGAGACTCACGGCCTCCATAGGTGAGCATACAGTAGGGTAAATCAGACCCTAGGGCCTCATGGCCTTCACAATTATGCCACCAGCAAACTGTAACAGACCCTAAGGCCTGACGACCTCCACCAATAAATAACCAACAGTCAGATCTAAGGCTCGCTGCTGAGTCTTAGGGTCAAGGCCTCCCAACCAAGCAGATATAAAGTAGATCAGACCTCTTAATCAATCAGATTGGACCTCAGACAGAATGATAACAGCAGATCGGAACCCAGTCAAGTCACAAACAGCAGATCAAACCTTAAACAACAGATCAGACTTGTCTCAGAGTTACAAACAGCAGATTGGACCTCTCTCAGAGTTATGGCAGACTTTGGTTACCTCAAAAAATCGTGGTATGCAAAATCAGATCAGTCAACCTCATGTCAAGTACATAGGGAGGTCATAAATCAGATCAGAGCCCAGTCATAATAAAATGAGCAACCTTACAGAAGACCCTAGCAGTTAGACAAATTAGACCTGGAATGAAAGTAATCTCCAGCAGCAGGTGGACGGCCTACAGAGGTGAGTAAGCAGCAGCAAGAAAGAACCTTAAATCCCTTGACGTCAAGTAGCAGAGAAGCTAGAGCTGAGATATATATATATATTTTTCTTCAATTGATAAACAATAGACCTTTATTTATAGGATAACTAGACTTCTAGAAAGGTCATTAAATAAATCCCTTAAATTAGGATTCCTTAGAATTAGGAAAGATTAAAAAATTAAAAGTTAAAATAATAAAAAATTAGGATCTCATTAAATTAGGGAAAAGCCACTTTAAAATAAAAAAATAAATAAAAGATAAATAAATAAAAAATAAAAATAATAAAAGATAAAAATAAATAAAAAAATAATAATAGATAAAAATAAAAATAAAAATATATAAAAATAAAAATAAATAAAAGAACCTCAGAAAGTGGACAACCATCTAAAGTACCCATAAGATCAAAACAACAAGGGTGGTATAAATAAAAGGTGGGTCAATCACACTATTTACCACAAATCAAAGACAGGGTACCACAACACTAAAAGACCAAAAGTAAATCACCCAAGGTGGAAAGGTTCAACCAGTCATCTCTCTCTCAAATGTACAAAAGTTCCATATAACCTGAAAGTTCATCATCATTGTATAAGGAAGGGTTCACACAGATGATGTGATCATGTGATCCTCTCAACTGCTCCTTAGGTCAAATGTTAGTGGCTTCCACAAGGGGTGGCCAGTCCCTTGAGAAGACCAACCAACTCAACCATCTTGAAGACCTAGGAGAAGAGGACATCACACATCATAATCTTGGTAACTGACCAAGTGCCTCCATTCTCAAGGAATGGCTTCTTAGCCCAAGGCTAAGCCTCAGTCTTAGACTGGGACATGTTGATCAACCATCTGGTCCATGACTAGGTTCTCCATTCTCCCAGAGAATGATCCTCAGCCTCAAGCTGAGCATTCAGTCCTAGGCTGAATGTTGATCAACCATCTGCAGGACCTAGGAAGTCTCTGTCTCAACCTGCAGGATCTGCTTGGTCATCATGACCAAGAAACCGTTTGGTTCTAGACCAGAATACCCTAGAGACAAATAGGGGCCCTAGCCACATGCTAGGGGACTTTGCCATGGCATCCATCTGCTTGGTCCTCGACCAAGAACCCCAGGAGACAGCTGGGGGCCCTAGGGTACCTTCTAGGGTCTTACACATTACTCTGCCTGGTTAACTTGACCAGGAACCCTAGTTAACTGACTAGGGTACCATTCTCTCTGAGAATGGGTCTCGCAGCTGCACTAAAAATTAACATGTTATAGCTGCGAACTTGTCTGGGTGCCCTAGTAGACTGTGAAAATACTTGTTTTAATCCTGCTACAGTTGCCTCCTATCTTCCACTGTATATCAGCTCCTTGCTTAACCTTGTCACAGATGCATGTGTACTGATATCTGTGAGTTGCCACAGTCACCCGAAATCAGAGGAAAAATTCTTCTCTACTGCAGCTGTCACATTCCCCAATCCACCCGAATTTCCTCAGTAGCTGATCCAAAAATCAAAACTCAAATGCTGACTGCGGCTGCCTTCTATCTTCAATTTGTCACCCGAAAATCAGAGAAGGATTCTTCAAAAATTGTATGTAAAATGAATGGAATGAAGTGTATAAATATAGGTCAACGTGGAGTGAATTAAGTTGGCCGACCTGCTATATATATGTCTTTTTATTTTTTTATTTAATTATTCTAGACTGAGCCGACCTAGCATTTTGGTCAATTTAATATTAATTAAAAATCTCCATTTAGTAAGGATATCAGGCTGCTTTTAGGGTTTCATCTTTTTGCTTGTGGGAGGATCAACACAATTTTACCATGTCCATGTTGGAAAATTTTCCAAAGACAAAAAGATCATCAAGGGTTTCAATTATGCATCATAGGTGCCATGTTCTCCATGTCAAGGAGTTTAAGCCATGTCAAGTCTTAAAGTAGTTAATTAATCATCTTTGCCACATCATGCATATCCATAATTATCATAAGCTTCAACAACATGTACATCAAGCCACCAGTTACATATGTGATCATCAAGTGCAAGAGGACTTGTTTATCGGGGGTTTCTAAGTGGGCATGGGCTTCAACATGTTGTTCAAGGGTTTCATTATCATGTGCGTGGGCTTCTCAAACCATCCACATGAGCATGGGCTACAAGAATATCATCAAAGTACCTCCATTTAGCTTGTGGGAAAAAGATCAACAAGTAACCAAGTGTGTGGGCTTCATGACCCCATCAAGCCACAAATGACCACAGAATGGGTCATTTGGACCACCTAGTGTCCCAATGCACACACCAATTGTGAATGGTGTCTGATGCCCAAACAACCATGTCATGAATTTTTATTACTCCTTTGTCATTAATGGCTTGTCATCAATCACAACCATGCTCAACAGGTTCTTGGTCGTTTTTGCACAACCCATGGGGTATCAAACTTTATCAGGAGTACCAATGGGATCAAATAGGGGTGCCCCTTGTTCCCCACTTTTATTTGAGATCTACATGGACCAAGTTGGAGTCATTACTACATGAGCACATCTATGACGACGATGGGTGCCTTCTCCACCAGGTCCTGATTTCTATCTTGCTTTTTGCTGATGATGTGGTCATCTTGGCCTCATCTCTGAAGGGGTTGTAGAGTCAATTAGATGCCTTAGCCATTTTTTGTTACCTTCGCCAGTTGATGGTTAGCCTGGGTAAATCCAAGGTCATTATCTTCAATGGGTCGAAGAAGATCCTCTTGGATCACCTTTTGTTTTTTAGAGAGGAGATTGATATCACCAACAACTATACTTGGAGGTATTGTTCACATGACCTTGTTTAGTCTGTCGCATTCCCTTTAGCCTCAATTTAACAAGGGCTATGGATCCTCAGCCCTCCTCAAGAGACAATGTTTCCTGAACCATTTCCAAAACATACCATCCAAGATGTCTCTCATGGAGACCCTTGTCCAAGCCACATTTCTCTACAGTTCAAAGGATTGGGGTTTCGGTTTGCTAGAGTCCAACTAGGCCTCAATAGAGAGATTGTAGATCCTCCTCTTTCTTGCATCATCAGATGCAAGCAGAGAGTTTTAGAGGCCATTATACTTGCGGAGTTTGGTGCTTGGCCCTTCCGTCTTGAGATTGTATTCAACCTTGTCTCACTCCTACATCGTATTTGGATCTTAATGAGTCAACAAAGGGATGGGATCAGTATTCGTACTTGACCTACTATTCATTGGAGTCCATTGCCTAAGACAACCCTTCAAGCCGCACTTGGTGCTAGTTTTCGGGTGTCTAAGATCTTTTGGAGTTTGTTGGTATTGCAATGGATTGGCTTCCCTTGATTAAATACTCCATATACGCATCTAGCCACCTCTAACCTACTTGGTAGGCGATGAACATGATCATCCAAGATGATATCTATTGGCAATTTGTGTAGGTCACTTGGATCAACCCTTAGGGTGGGTTATGTTCAAAGATGGCCTTCTATGTCGAGTACTTCATGGATTTGAGGGATGAGCTCATTATTTGTTCCCATTACACACTTTTCTCCATTGGATTCACACTCTTCGTATTCCCATAGGCTAGTTCAAGGTGGGATCTTATAGAGTTAGGGTGGGGATGATTCACTAGATTGACTGATCTGATAGGATCTGCCAAGTGTGCAATCTGTGTGAGGTTGACATTGAGGAGTACTTCATTTTCTGTTGCCCTGTTTACTATTAGATTTGAGGGGTGGCTCCACTGTCTTTTCAAGGAGATTTTGGTTAGGGGAGCTTCAAACTTTGGCTAGTTTCTTTAGGTACGCCCGAGTAGAGATGTATGGCCTTATACTTGCTTGATGCCCTTTGGTTCCGTGCTCTCATCATCTAAGCACATCCACATCCTTGATTAGCTTCCACTCATCGGATCACTTCCTTTTTGATGGTGTTCCTATCTACTAGGGGTACCAAGAGGTAGACGGATCAATGTTATCGAAACCGGACCGGAATCGGCTAAATCAGCTGGTCCGACCCAGTTTAGAAGGGAGACCAGTCTGGTCAGGGCTCGAACCGACTGAGCCAGATTTTTGCACCGAACTGGTACGGAACCAGTCAAAACCATTGAATCGACCAGTTTTGATCCGTTCCGTACGGAACCGGTTCGGTTCGTATTGTGCTGTACGACCGTGGACAGGGGACCCACGGAACTCAAATTTAAAAAAAACACACACAAAAAAAGAATCCAATGCTTCTAACCTAACCCTAAGCCTATGTTGAAGCTATTTAAAGAGCCCCCCGCCCCCTAGTGCCATATGATCAGTTTATGGTTATTCGTTAGTACTATGGTTTCTTTTTGGATTGTTACAATGTAGGGGCCATTTAGAGCCTCTTTGTTGATGTTCTTTGGTTCAGAACCTTAGAGATGTATTGGACTAGGTGCTATTTTGTTTTTTTGCACCCATACTTGCTATATATATGAGAAACTTTGCATATTTGTGTATTAATGATTTGGATTCATATGTATGCACATGAATATATATGTTTTTTTACAAAATATGAATATTTTATGTATTTTTTAGTCAACCAGTTTTTTTCCCGTTTTTTTTCGGTTATGGTCCGATTCACATTTTGGGCTCCGTCAGTTCGATGACTGGTCAGGTTCTGATAACATTGAGATGGATAACGATCTTGTTTACAACCTGAAATCTATGCAGATTGAAAGGACCGCCTCCACTTCCATGAGACCTTATCTAGCCTTGGTCACATACTAGCATTCAACCAATATCATTTAGATCACAACGATGGGCCACCTCCTCCAGGCAACAACACATTACGCGATCCAACTCTTCTAGTTCTTCCTCCAAACAAACTTGTATGTTGAGATTCCTTCATTCATCCTCATATGTTAGGAGAGATGGGTCTAGCAGATCATGACAGGCTTGTAGCATTTGTATCACACATTCTAGATCCATTCTCTTGGCACATCTCTCTCTCAGATTGACCCTCCATCTTTGCATTGGCTTTCTCGTGTTTTAAGTGTTTTTATGGTATGTGATGCGGATGGGTGTTTTTTAGGAGTTTTTGTGAAATTTACAATAACATTTTAAGTAATCCAAGCATAATACTTGCACAATAATTAAGATACACAACCAATGATGATGATAAGTTAACAAGGCATCCACAACATAATATGATTAAAGCAGATAAGACAAGTGCTCCAGATAGATAATAAGCAAATAAAGATTGAGTTTGAAGGACCAGTGCCTTATGGAGTCAATGAAGTGCTTGGGATGCTAGATACAAGTCTTGGATGTGCTTGATAACTATTTTGCAATTGTTCTTGGTAATTTTTATTGTAAATTTTATGATGATCTTGATTATTATGGTTGAGGGAATTTCCAAGATATACCTTGCGGTACTGGAAATATGTCTGGAAAATACTCTAGGTGGCTCCGTACGAGGACATGCTGGCTGCCAAAGCGTCAAGAGCGTGTTCAACACTACACCAACCAGGGATGTAGCCTAACGGTGCCCCCAAGGTCTAAGTACAGTGATCCAGCTTCCTCAGGAAGAATTTTCCCACTTTCGAGTATTTGCGATCAACACCGGATTTTCGTTGGTTATGGGGTATGAATTATATTATGGTTGAAATTGGAATTAATGTGAAAAATTAAGTAGTCTACAACTGCTTCTGGGTATCCCTGAAGTGGGCAGAGCATACACAGTTGAGAAAATGGTAGATTCCAATTTTAGGGGATGTGTGAAAAAAGAGAACCTTTGTAACTCTCCGACAGAGAGCACACTTGATCCGCCTTATGACGAGATTAAAGAGATTTATTGTGAAATGAAATACTTGAAAATAAATCTAAGCTACCCAAGAATCTCTTTCAGGTCTTGAGACCGTACTCGGGAGAGCAAGGGGGTTAGTCAAATCAAAGCAAAAGAACTCTCCGACAGAGAGTACTCTTGATACACCTTTCGGTGAGATTCAAGAGATTTTGGATTCTTTTTAGCAGTTTTATATCAAAGCATGAAATCTGATCTAAGCAAAATAGAACTACTCTAGTAGTATATCAAAAATGAAACTAAGCTAGAAATAAAATCTAAGCTACTTGCGAAAGATTTAAAAAATTTAACTAATGCGGAAATGAAGCTATAAGCTAATACAAAAAATAACAAGCAACACTACAAGCTTCCCCCAAATAGGGAAAATGGGGTGTGGGAGCCGTAATCCCACTTGCTCTTTTATTAACAATTACAATATTTTTGCTTTTTTGTCTTCTCTTGAAAACACTTTGGATGGGGGAATGAAGAAGAGGGAGAGTGTTTTTTCAAGTCTTGAGGTTTGCTTGCTTGCTCCGATCGTCTTTACTTATCTTCAAACAAAAACTTCAAAAATGGCACCCATTAAGATGTTAGAAATAAAAATCAAATTGAAACTAGAACCTCACTCTAGCTAGCATGCAAACTCTAAGAAGTTATAAAAGCAATGACTAAGCATGAATTTGAGACAAAGTGTAAATGGAAACTAAGGCTAAATGCAAGGTTGAAACTATTTAAACTAGAATGCAAGCTAAAAAATGGATATACTAACAAATGCAAGCTTAAGCTACACTATGAAAAAGAAACTAGCTAAAGTATGGACTAAGACAAGACAAGAAGCAAAGCAAAGAAGAAGAAGAGAAAGAGATGGTGAAGAGCGAAGAGAAGTAGAAGAGGCTAGAAAGAGAGAGGAAACCAAAGATTGGAAAGCTGGAAATGAAGGAGGAAAACAGAGATTTTGAAGAGAGCAAAGAGGGCAGCAAACAGTAAGGTAATAGAGAGCAGCAAGAAGACAAAATCAGAAATTAAAAGAGACACAAAACAGTGAGAAAAAAGAGACAGAAAAATGATAAAAGAAAGATGAAACAGTGAGCAAAGAGAGGCCAAACAGTGAGCAATCAAATGACAAAAACAGTGAGCAATAAAGTTTCAAAACAGTGAGCAATCAAGAAGAAAAATGGTGGTCAAAAGCGAGACAAAAATCAGAGTTCAAAGGAGGCAAAGATCATAGATCCAATAGAGAGAAAAGTGGTAAAAAAATCAGACCTAGAGAAGACACAAAGAATGTCAAAAAATCAAAATCAAAGAGCAAAGGGAAGACAAGGTAGGGCAACCAAAAAGGAAGAAAGGAAGCCTACTAGAGGGCAAAGCCAAAAAATGAAAACAAGAGCTTTGCTAAGTAACCAAGTAACCGATTTAAATTTGATTTTGAATTTGAAAGGGGGATAAGAAATTGAAACTTAACTTTTTTGGACCTTTGAGAGAGCTTGGATTCCACTTTGATAATTGCTTGTTGGATCCTTTTTCTTGGTCTTTAAGAGGAAGGGATGCAAACCAACTCCACAATCCTACTTGGTTGAAGGGGATGATCTGCAACAAAAATACTCACAAACACTTGCAAAATAGGGAGTTAGACATGTACTATTCATCAATTGAAAACAAGAGGAATGAATTACAAACTAGTAATACCCTACACTCTTAGATCTCTAAAGACAAATATATAATCAATTAAGTTGAACTACAAATAATTGATCTTATGTGCTTGAATAAACCCTCTAAAGCATGAATATTAAACCACCATTAAGCAAGCAATGAAAGTTATGGAAGAATATCACCTCATTCACCAACAATATTGATCCACAAGACAAGACAAGATGAGCCTCCAAAGCCTTATTCTTTATTCCAAGATATGCATGAAAGCATTACAAAAATGAGCAGAGGTTCTTTACAAAAGTTATCCACCCCTTGGTAGAGCAGAGAGCTCTTATTTATATAAAAAATGAAAGAGAGCAAAGGGCCAAGTCGAATTGCATGAGAGAGGCCAAGTGAGGTGCATTCCAACCACCAACTAGAGTGTTCACGTGGCTGATTGAAAGCTTGGAGCGTGAACTCTAGTGGTAGGTGGTGATTGGGTTTGGTGGGGGATGAGGTGGCAACCACCTCATGAGAGGGCCGCCCCTCTCCCATTGGAACTAACGCCCACCATCCATTAATGTGAACCCTCACCCACTGAAGTCACATGAAGGAGCTCACATGAAGTTACACTCACGTCATCCCCTTTAATTTATTAGTATATCCAAACTTTGTTAAGACATGTGCTTATTCCGTGAAATGATAGCCCACCACAAAAGCGATTGGAACCCTCACTCGTGAGTTCACGTGAGGGAGGCGCACGCTACCCAAACAAATATTCCAATTTTGAAATAATCACGTTTAACCAAAGTTTAAAATTTGGCATGTGCTTTAAACTCTTATCATGCTCGCCTTCCTTCATAAAACATTTGCCACCCCTTTCCATAGTTAAAAACATGACTTTTTGACTTATTTGATTTTTGGTCTTTGGTGCAATTTGTCTTTTTCTAACATTAAAATGCCATTTTGTAGCATCATTAGCGAAAAACTGCTCCCAAAGGTGATGTAACTGCCCAGAACCTGAAGAAAGAGGGAGATAGGGTAAAGAGGATGCTCTGAGCGTCAAAACGAGCCTCCCCACGCCAAATTTCGCCTCTAGATGAGGTTTTTATCACATCTTGAAAATTTTCATTTAAACCATTAAAAAAATGGTCTAAATTACGGAAAAAATTATTTTCCTCGGAATGAAACGAAACTCCTAGGGGACCTAGTGCATGTTCATATGACTCAATTGAGATGACTAACACGGAAAAAATCCTAGGCACAAGACTCTAATAACCACTTTTAGGTTCGACCACCATGGTAAATACTCTAGCTTTGGAGGTATGAGTGAAAAACTCAGGAATTATACACGACTGAAGCGCAATGCATAATTCCTAAGGAAAAAACACTCTAGAGTATCCCCCTGACAGTTTAAACCTAAGGATAGCTGAGTCTTTTATAAAAGGACCCCAGTTTAGACCAACTTTTTTACAATTTCCCCCATGGGGGTATGAACATGCATTTATTACAAATGGGGGCAAAATTGCCCCTGAAAATGACTTCTGAACTTCTGAAACACTGATGATGAACATTGGACATGTTCATGAAACTAGCGGCTCACAAGAAATTCAACTATTATACAAAATAGTTGGTAACAATACCCAACAGTCCCTTTGACCTACTTTAGTGGTCATTTGTTGGACATTAATAAAATTATCTTATCTTAGCTTATTACTAGAAAAACTAGAAAACTCAATGTTTGTGTCCAGCCACTGACATATTACAGTCCTTGTCAAATAATAACCTCAAAATCAGACTATAAATTTAGAAGTGAGAGCCTAATATAACAGGATCTCTAGTTCAATATCGGTAACCAGCCCATCTTATACTTCCTCCAAAATAATCTGTCCAACAGCTAAAAGTAGTGCATCTTTTTACAAGGCATCAGCTAGAGTGTTCAGTTCTCTGTACATACGAGGAAAGGTAATCTATATGAATTGACTTGTATTCTCCTTGATTTCTTCTGCTGGAGGGAGTAGTGAAATATTCTACACTTGAGAAGTTTTTTTTGCAACCAGAAAATAACCAAACCTGTTGTTGAACACATTATTTTCCAAAGCTATTTTCATTAAGTATTTGAGAGACATAAATTCTGCACAATTATTAGTGCCCTCTCCCAGATTTGCTTTGAAATGAAAGTAATGTGAATCTGAGAGAAATTGTATACCTCCCAAGCTGCATGTACAGTCTGGACCTTGACAAGCTCCATCAAAATTGTTGGAAGTTTCTAGGAATTGACACTTCAATGCAAAAACAGAATTCCACCTTTTTCTTAGAAGGTTTTCCCGGATCTTAGCCCTAGAATTTTCTGTCCTAGGACGGCTGTAAATTAAAGTACCAAACAAGTGTGGAAGAAATACAATAATTCACTTCCAAACATCATTAAACTTCGCGGCAATTCAAGAAGAAAAGATACCAACCAGTTCTATGAGTTTTCAGCCCTCTAGGGAAACTTCTTAGGGATAAACCAGATCTAAAAACTTATCATAAACAATAGATATAACAGCAAACAAAACAACAGAAGATGGTTGTACTTTTTCCTTCAACATTAGTCTCAAGTCCCTTAACAATTTCCTTCTTATGTGTGTCAAATCAGCAAGACAAATATGAAATAAGTGCTCGAAATAAACATCCCAAAAAGATAAAATGTTGAAACCAATCTGCAATGTAGAGTCTAGACCAGACGTGGACAGCTGAAAAACCTCATATGTTTAACTCAATGATTAAGTTCAAGTACATACCCAAGCTCAAGATGAGCTAACATACACCCAACAAGCTTTCCAACCTCAAACTAGGGAAACAATGAAAACCCTAGTTCCACCAAGAAGCTACGATGTGCAAGAATCTCTCCAACACATCCTCCAAGGTAAGATGTTCTTTTCTCTTCTTCACAAATCCACCATAGGGTTTTCTCTCAAAACCCTACTCTTCAATTTTTGAGGATAAAACCCCAACCCTAGGACTCCAAGATGTTCCAAGAAACTGTAGCGCCGAGAGAGAGAGAGAGAGATAACAAGTACACGTGAAGATACAAGAGTGAGAGATGAGTGGTTATGTTGTTTTTTTGGTGCAGCTGCGAGACCCATTCTCAGAGAGAATGGTACCCTAGTCATTTGACTAGGGTTCCTGGTCAAGTTAACCAGGCAGAGTATGTGTAAGACCCTAGAAGGTACCCTAGGGCCCCCAGCTGTCTCCTGGGGTTCTTGGTCTAGGACCAAGCAGATTGATGCCATGGTAAAGTCCCTAGCATGTGGCTAGGGCCCCTATTTGTCTCTAGGGTATTCTGGTCTAGAACCAGACGGTTTCTTGGTCATGATGACCAAGCAGATCCTGCAGGTTGAGACAGAGACTTCCTAGGTCCTGCAGATGGTTGATCAACATTCAGCCTAGGATTGAATGCTCAGCTTGAGGCTGAGGAACATTCTCTGGGAGAATGGAGATCCTGGTCATGGACCAGATGGTTGATCAACATGTCCCAGTCTAGGACTGAGGTTCAGCCTTGAGCTAAAAACCATTCACTGAGAATGGAAGATATTGTTGTCCCCTCTCCTAATCGGTTATTGCTAGGTTGCTTCTCAAGGGACTGGCCACCCCTTGACGATGTCCCTAGTATCTAACCCTTAGGAGCAGTATTGAGGACAAAAGGATTTTACCATCCGTTTGGATCTTCTCCCTTATACAGTGATGAAAATATATATAAACTATGGTTTTTAAGAGAGAGAAAAGTCTTTGGTCTTGTTGGTTCTATTTGATTGCTTGTTCACTTTGATCTTGCGGTTGTTGACCCATGGTCCTATTCTTACTTGGTCCTAACACTCTCACTTGTGTTTTTACATAAGGATTTATTAAAGATCATTGGACCATGTATTATTATGTTTTGTTATAGGGCCTTGTCCCACTTATGTTTTTGGTCTTTTTACTTTATGTTGGACCTTTGGTTTTTCACTTTATGATAAATTCATTAAATATTTATTTTAGTCTTATTAATAAAATCTTTATGATTTTATAAATAAAGACTTTATGAGTTTATTAATAAAGTTTTTTTTTTAATTTTAAAGTCTTATCTTTTTTATTTAAATACCCTTGGACCATTGGTACCCTACTTTTATTTTTATTATTTATTTCTTATTATTTTTTTTTATTTATCCTAAGTTTTTTTTTTATTATTTTAATCCTAAGTTTTCTATATCTAAAACTATATAAAAACTTAACTCCTTTTCATCAAATAAAAAAAAATGACCGTGAGCTTAATCCTCATGTCTCTCTTCGCGCGTCATTTATTTTGTGTAGACTGTATCACGGCGAGCTCACACTTCATATTTTCGGGTCTGCTTTCCGGTTTAGCTTTGCACTTACTATCTCTTCTTCTCGGCTGTCTCTCCACGGGTGTTTCCTTTCCTCGGCTGCCTTCCTCTTCACGGCTCTCTTCACGACTGTATCCTTCACAGCTGTATTCCTTCACGGCTGTATCTCTCCACGGTTGTATCCTCGACGGCTGTCTTACCCTCACGGTTTCTCTAATCTGCTGTAGCATTTGATTTCTCTATTACGATTATAGCCTGTGTTACCCTCACGGTTTCTCTAATCTGCTGTAGCATTTGATTTATCTATTACGACTATAGCCTGTGTTACCCTCACGGCTTCTCTAATCTGCTGTAGCATTTTATTAACTCTACTCTGGCTGTAGCATGTGACTGCCTCATGGGTTCTCCATTTTGGCTGTAGCATCTGATTGTCTACTCTGGCTGTAGCATGTAACTGCCTCACGGGTTCTCCATTTTGGCTGTAGCATGTGACTGTCTCATGGTTTATTTATTTTGGCTGTAGCATTTGATTGACTCACAGCATTCAGCAGTCTCACAATTTCTCTATTCTGCCTGTAGCATTCAGCAGTCATCACTACAATTGAACTCTGAGTGTGTGTTTGCTTATATGCTTGACCTTTGTAGTCTGCAGCACCTGTGTGTCTTTCTTACTACTGTCATTTTAATTGAAGAACTTGAGGTCTGTTTTATTCTACCTGAACCTTCTCTCTCTTAAGATACGTATATGGTTTATCTAGTTTGACTTGTCCTTTCAGTGACAAGATCAAAACTATATGAGTATAAGTTGAATCCAAATGGTTGTTTTAATTCTTTAATGCAGTTCATGTTTATTTTGCTATAGTTCATTTATTTTATTTTTCTGAACTTAGTATTTGATGATTCTCGAGGACCAACGTTAATGCAGTGACTAAATGGAGCATTAAGTTGAAAGAGATGAAAATTATGTTATTTATGTTTTAAATCAGTTTAAATTTAAATTTTTTACATGTTCTTGCATCAAGGTTGTTATATGTGATAAAATGTACATATCCTGTAATTTCAACAGGTTATCCCAACTTCTCCTCCATAAGGGCAAACCCTAGTCATAGGAGCAAACTACAAATGAAGATGTCCCATCTAGACTTCATAATGCCACCTAGGGTTCATGAGGAAACCCTAGTGACTTCTTCCAAGAAGTTGAGTACAAAGAAAATAATACAAATGATGATATGAATGGAAAGACTTTTCCCTTCCTCTATTTATATGAGAGGTAAGGGAGGTGAACAATACTATATGGGCACAAGCCCTTGCAAGCAACCTACATGAGCTCTTGTAGGTCAACACAATAGAGATGTTCACTTTAAAGTATGTGTGTCATGCTCCAAGGTGATATCGTGCATAATAACGACTCCAAGGTGATGAAGCTACACAAGGCATGTCCACATCCCTCCATCATGAGCCTCCACAGACTCCATTGGTCCTCCTAAGCAATGTACTCCACTGTGTCCGCTAACCATTGCAAGAACACTGTTGAATCCTGAGGTGTCCTTGAGCCATCTCCAATCCTCTAAACAAGAATCCAATCTGCCACATTTCATCTAGGGCTTGAAGCCCTTCTCTATGATGCAAAATGCAACTTGTTACGCTCTAGATTGTTTGTTGCATGCTTACCAAGATATACCAGAGTGAGGGGGTCTTTTGCCAATGTAAAAGGTCAAGTCTAGGCTTGTTTATGTAAAAGTGTTGGTCTAGCTGGGCTCAAGACCCATGGACTAGTCATGGCATGTCCTCTTGGTTTTCATTCTAAGGAGTATTGGCTTAGTGGCTTTGCTGACTACCCCTTGATGAGCAGAAGTCCCCCATCATGTTGTGCCTTGGGTTGGTGCGTCGGTGCTTCTTGGGATGAACCCACTACGACACATGGCTTAGGGGCTCCTAGCGGCACTCATATTTATGCTATGTAGAAGGTGATTGCACGTGTAAGAGTTGTCATACCTGCTTTAACACATCTCATTTATGCCCACTTAGACCTTCTCTTTCATGTATTACCCCTTGTTTTGGTCTACATGTGCAAAATCCATGATGACATCATCTTCTTCAATAAAGCCTTATTTTTCTAAAGGGGAGGACGTTTAGGGAACTTCTACATCGTTGGGGTTAGTTGGGGCATGACGTCCTCCTTTGATTCATCACTTCACTTGGATGAAGCCAACTTCCTCATTTTATCATTATTTTTAGTCTTTTGTGGTTGACAAACCCTAATTTTTAGTTATCTTATCTTTTACTAAGGTAGGCACTAAAGTTAGAAAAGACTTGGAATGCCTCATATAAATAAAGGCTCTTAGCACTCATTTGTAAACAAGACAAGGATTCAAATATGTACTTATTTCTCTTTCTCTT
This sequence comes from Larix kaempferi, assembly GCA_027924585.1. Classification (NCBI taxonomy): domain Eukaryota; kingdom Viridiplantae; phylum Streptophyta; class Pinopsida; order Pinales; family Pinaceae; genus Larix; species Larix kaempferi. Next base: position 15,628,973 of record BSBM01000269.1, on the reverse strand, counting down.
GGTATATTGGAGCTTTTAAGGCATGCATACCTCTCTTTTTGGCACACTTTTCTTGTGATGAATGTTTGGATGATGAATTTCTAGGGTTTTGCTTTCTCTCATGGTTGATTCAAAGAATGGTTGTTATAACTCATGACTAAGGAATACCTAATAAATCTCTCTTACTCTTTCCTTGGTGGATGTCGGTAAGATCTTTCAATTTTCTTGATTGATGTTGCCTTTGCATGAGGTAAATTAGGGTTTTGTTGGTATCTTGTCAATACTGTATGAGGAGACTTTCTTCGTGAAGGAGCTCTCCATAGCGGGGCCGTGGAGTTCATTGTTTTCCCTAATTAGGCTTAGGCTACTTTGACCCATGTAGGGGTAATAGTCTTTTCCCTAATTGGTAAATATTGAATAGCCAATTGGGTAAGGACATTGACCTTGATCCCTTGTAGCCTTAGGGTTAAGGACTAAGGTCTAACCCCTTCTCTTCTTCAATTTTTGATCAAACTTTTGTTGTTTGTATTACAAAAAATACAAAAAAAATAATATTTGGAAAAATCCCTAGAAATATAGAAAATTCATATCGCAAAAAAATATCGTGAATTTGGAAATTGTGCTCCGTTGGAAAAGTGCGCCCTAGGGTATTTCTTGATGGATTTTCAGGGGTGTCCTTTTCCTGTGGATAGATTGAGAATTTTACCATGATTTGTATTATCCAAGGCTTTTTTAGATCTGGTATAACATGTACAACAGGCTAAGTCACTTGGTTCGAGTTCATGTTCGAATTCGTTGACCTTGAAATTCGGCAAAAAATCGGCACTTGAAATTTTGGAGATAAAAATCGGCATAAAATTCGGCGTTAAGTTCGAATGACTATAAAATATGGAATGTTGGAGGCCAAAGCTTTGACTTTGGAATCTAAACCCTGCAGGCCTGAACAATCACAAATGCACCTTGTGATACTGCAGTTTGCAGATTGCGACTGATGTTGGTCTTTAAGTCTGTGGTCGATGGTAGACTAATAGATGGAGTATGAAGATCCCTGAACATGAAGTTGAAGTTGCCACTGCCAGTCGAGAGTCGAGACTAAGCCCAACAACCCACAGGATACTACTCAATGCATAGATTGGCCACTGCACTCACGACTCACACAGTAGTTGTGAGTCGTGATCACTAGCAACTGCAGTCACGGTCCACCGTCCACGGATAAGGTTAACACTCAGTCGAGTCTGGAGTCACGGATTAAGCCGCAAAGCCGCAAAGAGTTGTCAGGAGTCTGCACTTGCAAATTTGCAGCAGTCGCAAGTTGCGACTCGACCCTTGGGAGTGTGAACTCTGCGAATCAACCCTCTCTCAACAACAACAACTAAACTCGGACGAATGACGGGCTGGAACGAGCAGTGAGGCGAATCAGTGTTGGAACGGGCAATGATGAGTTTCTGTAGCAATAAACGGAGAGAGAAGTCTTCACGCGTGGAGGTAGAAGGAGTAGGGTTTCCCCGCGGGCCCTGAAAAAGGGGAAAAACCTGATTCTAAGCGATTATTTTTATATTTTTTTTAAATTCGCGTTGATTTTATGGCGATTTAATTCGCCTTAAGATTCGACATAACAAAAAAAATGAATTCGTTTTAAAAATCGCCGAATTTCAACGATTCTGTTTGGCTGCCTTAAAAAATCGCCGAATTTCGATTTTCATGGCGGAAAATCGCCGAATGTAGTGACTTAGACAACAGGTACATCAATCAAATCAAAATGGTTTGAAGGCCTAAACAATAAGAAATTAGGCCTAGGTTGACCCTCGGGGGTTGGACATCTATTGGAAAAGGTTTTAAGTGGGTCCACCATCTATTTGGGGGCTGATTAGGGATTCAGGCAGATCTGGTCATACACTTTCATATCTGATTTGGAGGTTCTCTTTCATCCTCTCAAGGCATACCGCTTGCCCTAAGCCTCAAGGTAAATCTTATATGATAAGTTGGTATTGTTTTGATTGATTTTCATCCATTTTCTGCAGCGTTATTGACTGCTGCAATTTTATAACAATAGTAATATATTGAAGCAGCGTTACAAAACTCGACCGAGTTCTCGCGAGTCACCGTGAACTCATGAGTTTTTCCGGGCGCTGAGGTTTACTCAAATAATCGAACAAAAACTTAGGTCTGAGTTTTCTCGAGTTTTTCCTAATCGACCTAATAACTTGGCCGCATAGAAAAAAAGGGGAAAAAGTGGGGTTTAAGGCTACAGATTGGCCATCTTTGGTCTCATTTTGACATTGCAGCGACAAAGAGAGGAGCTAAGGAGAAGGGGATCATTTCACCTAATCCCAAGGAGGATTCTATCAATCTCAGGTTGTGGGCGAAGCAATTTGATAGAAAAGTTGATGCGAAGGCCATCTCATTGGATGGGATTGACATCATTGCTGCATGGAGGGTGGAGTGTGAGGAGCATGTTACGGAGGCAACCCCTGATAGGCTAGAGGATGATCATGATAGTGATGATGATGATGATACAGAGGCTCTGGATGAGGATTTTCCAATTCCGGAGGAGTTTCAGGCCGAGTCTGGGAGTGTGCCAAGGTCAACGATAGAGGGAGATAGACCCGGTGGTTGCACTGGTACTCATAGAGGAGGAGGACTGCTTCCTTGACCTATTTCTTCTTCAGGACATCAGTTTTGACCACCTTCTCCAGTTTTTAGAGGAGGTTATTTTGCAGGGTCTTCTTCTAGTGGACGTCGAACTCCAATACGAGGCCTACAAGCCTCAAGGGCACCTACTTCTAGTTCTAGAGGAAGGGCCATTTCCACAATAATTACCTTTGCCCGTAAAAGGGGCAGAGGGAATGAAAAGTTTATTTACTTTATTTCATATTAGATGACTCATGAGTCATGATGAGGATCATGAGATACATTTGTTATATTTTTGATGACTCGGGCTTCATGACACGATATAGTTTTGATGTGTGATGTATCTCTAGACATCTTATATATATTATATATCAGTTTTCTTTCCATATTCATGTGGCGATGCATTTATTTGATGTTATTGTTGCTTTCGATGTTTAAAAATTGAAAAAAAAATAATATTTTTGTATTTTTTAATTTTGCCGAGTTATTGCCGAATTTTGCCTATGTGTTGCCGAGAAATCTCGAGACGATGTTTCCTGGACCTTGCCAAGTTTTTCGCCGCGCCGATGTTTGTAACATTGTATTGAAGTTCTATATATCTTGAAATTCATTGTAAAGTGTCATAACTCCTCCCCTCTTGGTGTGTCTTATTTATGCTTCATTGTTGACTCCACAAGGCATTGATCTAGTCAAAAGGTTGCTTGTGGAGGGTATTTGTTTGTTGTTGGAGTGATTGCAAATATCATTCAACTTTATTAGGGACTCCCCTTTGGTCTTAGGAGTTGACCTAAAGTGTTGAGAAGCTGGGATGCAGCGATATTGGGCACTAGCTTCTCTCGTGCTTATCTCTCATTGCAACGTGATCCATGACCTTGATGAAGGGTGCTAATTTGAGTGGTAACACTCCTCATACGAAGTGAGGCACTCTTCAAGCAAGTGGGTCGTCCATGTAGCCATGAGGAAGGGCTTCCGCCAATCAAGCAAGAGAACTCCAACGCCTAAGGGAAGAAGACCAAGCCAACACCATCTTGAGTTCATGCATTCATTGAGCAAGCTTTGTCAATTGCCATATCCATCATAGATCATCTCTCATGTTGCAATCCATCTTGGACCATCCACGAAATAAATATTAACCATGTACCCCGAATCTCATGAAGCACCTTGACACATGGTGTAAATACTTTCAGGGTAACCCGAAAAACTAACAAAATATCCCCATGCAATGGATTTGTCCACTAGTGCCTCACCTAACTATATGGTAGTCACTACTTTTTGTGGAGAATGATATTGATGGAAAATGACATTGACTTGAGCAGTGGTCTGGAAAGTAGGTAATGTTGTCTTTGAATATTGTAGAATTTCTAGCAAGCTAAATTCTTCAGCTCAGGTTTGTCACCGTCATACTACTTTTTCAAACATCCCTCAACACAACCACCACTTCAAATATTAGTTATGTTTAGACAAGGTTCTAGATCCCTCCAAACTTGTTTAGCATAAAGACACTCAACAAACAAGTGTTTTTTTTTGCATCCTTTCTACATAGAAGACAAATAGTTGAACTTGCTGCATTCCACTTCTGAAGCATCTCCCAAATAATTACTTTGTTTTTCAAGCAAGCCACATAAATAATTTTGTCTTCAAAGGTGCTTTGTTCTTCCATATTTTGTCCCACTACCAAATTACCTCTTGATAGTCAGAACCTTGAAATGCCTTGTAACTCAATTTTGCAATGTAACCTCTCGCCAAGTTATTGTCCATATCAACTAATCAGGTTCAACCTTAAATTGGATATGAGCTCTCCTCAGTTCTACTTGAAATTTTCCCCAGGGAGGAGCAAGATTACTGGCCATACCTTAGTCTTTAGTAGAAAGCTAGCCTTGACTCCTGATCTCTGTTCTACTTTGATGCCCTATCAAGTGCAAAGCACATCTACCAATTTCTTGTAAATGTTGTATTAAGTCATCTGGAAGAAATGTATCATTCCCACAAACCATTATTGCATCAGCCCCAACCTTGACTTGAGTACCATTTCCAACTTTCCAAGCTAGAAAAGGACCAATCACTGGAAACACAAGAGTCGATGTCATATATTGATTCAATACATTATGAATACTCTTCCTTTCATATCAGATCCAATCCAACAGAGTTCTTGGAGCATTATATTTGTATGGTGATTCTTTTCCAAAAACTCTCCTTGGAAATCAAATTCCAAAGGGATTTTGCTGCCTTTGAGAATCCAAAAACATCGATGTTCTCAAGTCCCCAATCCCTCTCATCCTTAGGCATAGCTATAGGTTTCCAATTTGTCAGATGTGTTCCCATTAATGTTTTAAAAGTCATACTTGAACTCGGCCATGACTTGGACTGGTATGAATTTAATGACTCGATTTAGTAAAAAATGCATAAAATATTAAAAAAATAACGATTTTTATTTATTTTAAAGATTCCAAACCATTAGAGACAAAATATGCAAAGTTTGCTGATGTATATACCATGTAAGGGTGAATATATCAAAATGTCATCGAGTGTAATACATATGTGAAACAATATACTTTATCAACAAAGCTTTAAATGGTATAAAGAATCCGAAACACAACATGCTACAAGGTACTAGCCTACTACATATCATTGCTTAACATGATCTGCTGAATGGAGGCTGGTCCTAACTATGAATGTCGTTGGAGGACGAGGGAGCAAAGCCGAATGGCCTCCTGCAAGTATAAGGCTAGACATCTCTGATTGGGATATCTTAAGAAACTAGCCAAACTCTGAAGCTTTGTGGGAAGGTCCTTGAAAAGACAATGGAATTGCCCGTGAATCTCATAGTAGGTAGGACACCGAAAAATGAAGTACTCCTTGGTCTCGACCTCTTGAAGATGACATATCTGGCAGATCCTATCTGATTGGTTGATTTGGTGATCTATCTCCAACCTAAGGCGGTGATAACCCACTATGAATGGGCCGAAAGGAATACGAAGAACATGTGCCCAATGGCATAGTGTGTGATGGGGCTGAATAATGAGAGAGTCACTCAGATCCATGAAATGTGCAACATAAAAGGCCATCTTTGGACGTAACCCGTGTTGAGGGTTGATCCAAGTGAAGCTGCCTATAAATGCTGTCTCGGGTGAGTCTGTTCAACTCCTGCTTGGAGGGTAAGAGGGGGCCAAGCGTGTCTAGGGAAAACCTAAATGGAGGAATTCGATCCATCATATTGCCAATAGACGCCAAGATATCTGCAACCCCTGCATACCAAGACTTAGTGTAGCCTGAAGGGCTAGCCAAGGCAATGGACTGCGAAATAGGATAAATATAGTTATCGATCTCGTCTTGATATCAAGTCAGTGAAGCTCCGAAGACAGTGTAAGAGTGAGGCAAGGTGGAACATCGTCTCAAGCCGAAAGGGGCGGGCATCGAGCTTTGCAAGTATGATGGGCTGAGGAACTGTCTGCTTGCATCTGATGATGCGATGGAGTAGGAGGGTCTGCACCCTCTCCACCAAGGCCCAATCAACATTTGGTAGACAAGATCGCCAAATCTTTGAATTGTAGAAGACCGTGGGTTGAATGAGAGTGTCCATGAGAAGCATCTTAGACAAGATGTCCTGGAAATGGTGTCTAAAGCATTGCCTCTCAGGAAGTGCTAAGGATCCATATCCTTTGTTTGCTCGGGGTTGAAGGGCATGTCGTAAACTGAAACGAGGTCTTGTGAAATTGTGAATTGTACCCGCAAATAGATATAGGTGCTAATGATCTCAATCTCCTCCCCTCTAAAAAGGAAGGGAAGATCTGTGGGGAGTTTCTTTGATCCGTTGAAGATCATAACCTTGGTTTTACCCTGGTTGACCATCAATTGGCGGAGATCACAGAAGAGGGAAAAGGCGTCTAGCTTTCTTTGCAACCTCTCTGGTGAGGAGGCCATGAGGACCACATCATCGGCAAAGAGCTTAATCCTCTCCTCAACTTCATTGAACACTAGAGTAGACATTCGAATATTAATTTCCGTTCTAGTGGCAGTATTATATAGCTGGAGAATTTTCTTGAAATATCATCCCTTTTCCATAGACCCAAGTACATCATCCACAAATAATTAGTAGGTTAGGGACTCATAATCTCCGACCTTAACTCCCTGCCTTGCTCTTATCCTTTTATCTTCCTGAATAGACTCAGTCCTTCAGCCACCAATAAAAATAGGTAGGGAGACAGTGGACATCCCTGTCCGAATTCTCTTGTAGTCTTAAAAAAACTGGTGGCTGAGTGATTAGTGAGAACAGCAACCTTTGCAGAGGTACCACACCCCATTTTCCAGTTTACAAGGGGTAAATTAAATCCAACATGAATAAAGAACAATCTCAGATAAATCCAACACACTCATATGTTCTAGAAATGTCCAATTTAATCACCATAGCAGGGATTTTTTTGGATTTTATTGTATGTCAGCCCCCTTGTGCGGAGTCAATTGCACCATGAATTTGTCTCCCTTCTAAAAACCCGAAATGTTCAGAGAAATGAATCTTGACAGCAGATTCTTTAATCTGATAATCTTATCAACTTTTTGTAAAGTGCTATAAAAGTAGAGTTAAAGTTGCCTGGGACCTAACCTGTATTTTTTACTTCCTCCACAACTCTGAGAAGATCCTCTCCTAATGTCTCAAAGAAGCCCAAAAAAATATTCCAAAGTCCACCCATCAGGGCCAGAACTCTTGTCTTTGTGGAATGAAACCAAAACATTCAGCAATTCATCTTTGGTAACTAGTTCAAACATCTCCTGATTATCCTCTTCAGATACTAGCCTCGGAAAATATGAAATAACTTTGATAATCTCTGCAATGTTAGCCCGAGCAGGCTCCTTATAATTATTTTTAAAGTGCCTATCTCCCAAATCAGCCAGCCCTTGAACTTATTGTGCTTTCTTATGCTTTCCATTTTCTTGGCATGTGCATAGTATTTTCGTCATATTGTCATGTAGTTGTATCATTTCCTTTCAAAAATTTATTGGTTGTACAAAACCTTTTGATTTCAGATAGTCGTTCTTGTGGAAGACAATGAGTACGTGGATTCATATATGAACCAACAACCTTGGAAAGCTGGCAGATTTGCTCATAGTCTTCGATTATCACTTTGGGCAGAACACCTTGGTCTTCGTGGTCTGGAGGTAAGTAATTTTCTTATTGAAGGTTTGAAGCATGTAGCTAATGTCTATTTTAGTCTTTTCTGGTTATTCTTGTGTTCATAGAGACCAAAGCATTCTGAACATTTTGCAAGATTTAGTATCAGTGCAGTTCTATTGGAGTATGTTTTTAAATTGTTTGATAACTTGCCATTTGTGTATCACATTCTGGCCTCTAGGCAAGAATTTGCTTGATACATACGACCTAATAATTAATTTGCATCTAGCTTGTTCATACTTTACAAGTTGATAAAGTATGTGCTAGGACTTAGTAGTGGTGGCTTTTCAAAGGTTGTAGAATCGAGATTGCACAGTTTCATTTGTTGGGTTATGTTTGACGCATTGAAGTTGGTTTTATTTATATTTGTACTTCACAATTTAAATCACAAAAGTGAAAACTTACACAGGTTTAGGATCATTGATTGTTTTAACACATCTCTTGAGATGGAGAACACTTTCATTTTCGTTCTGGGAACATTTTTCTTTCATTTGGACTAAAATTATACTTGGGCAGCTCCATGTTTGCTCTCAGACAGCTACTCACATCCCCAGAGATCAGAGTATTTGTTAACCTCTTTAGGGAACTAGAAAGAGAGGAGCATTTTATCTTTAGGTATCCAGTCTACTATGAAATTTGTGGTGGCTATCATTCTCTCTTCAGGCATTCTGATAGATCTTTTTCATCTTGGATGGATTAGTAGGACCAAAGGCACGAGTCTCTATTCATTTGCAAGATAAATCTACATAAGAAACTCCTTAAAGCTTCCCTTAATAGATCCCTAAATCTTCTTTCCACATATCTAATTTAGCATAGATGTAACTCCAAGAGGAAAAGATTCCAATATTTTCCTCAAAAGAGAACAATGTAGCACCAAGAGTTGAGTGGACAAACTACTCTCATCACCAAGATTTTTTTCATTTTCTATGTCTGTTAGTGTTTTAGCTTAGCAGTATAATTTTCATCTCTTTCAACTCTTAATTTCATAAATCATTTCATTCCACAATTATAGCATCATTCCTTTGCAGCAGAAATAAACAAAAATCACTGAAAGATAACCATGCACAAGAGACACAAAGATTTTACCCTGGGAAACCCGAAATTAGGAGAAAACCCAACAAACTTTTCTCAGAAGAAAAATCAATCCAATGCAAAAAGATACCAATAATGAAGATTAAGCCCTAGCATAAGAATGTGCTCTTCTTCCACAAGAAACCCCATCGAGGGTAGATATCTTCCAAGAGAATAAGAGAAAACCCCAAAATTACTTCATGTGACTTTTGCTAGTCCTCCTTGAGAAGTGTGTACCACTTGAGAGAAGATGTGATGTGAGAATGTACCAAATGACGTGTGAGAACACATCTATTTATTTTCTTCAGTTGACTATAAATTTCCACAATTAGGTTGGCTTGTATTTTTATTTTATTCATTAATTTTCTTTTATTTATCTTTCAAGCCAACTTATCATTTTGTTTTCTAGGTTCAATTTAGCCCTTTTACTGGGGAGGTTGTGCTCTTCCTTGCCTTCCACTTTCTCTGGGGATTCTTCAATGGATTGCCTTGAATCCTTGGTTATTTATTGATCATAAAAAAGTTCTTCTTAGTTGATATCTCCTCACATGCGGTCAAATTCTTTTTAGTAGAGCTCTAATGTTGATTTGACCATACTCTAAGAAGTCCCAGATACTTCTTAGAGCCAATTGTCTAATTCAACATTAGATTAGACTTTGTCTAATATAAAAGGAGATAAGATCTTCTTGTAACATAAACAAGTCATCTCACTCTACAAGAATAGAACACTCCGGCTAAGGAGCATTCCCACATGGAGTATGCAATGTGACCTCTAGCCCTCTACAGTCCAATCCACATGATTGAACGAGGCTAAGCATCCGAGCCACAAACAAGGGCTACAACAAGGCCATTCTCTCTAGGTCGCGAACCCATCCAAGAGAATGATTTGCATAATGTTTGCCTGATGTTGGATCCATGGAGAACATCAACACTCCCTCTCAACGAGGGAGACATTCTGCGCCAAGTCGCTAACTTGGGGAGAATGTCCATAATCTACATCTCAAGTCTATTAAGACTATGCCAGGACCATTCATCACTGGATGAATCGTTCTCCATCACCATGGATTCCCGTGGAGAACGTCTTCCTAATGCTAAACATCTATATTGTATCTGTACTGCAACTGCATCTAGAAGATCATCATGGTGTCTGGGCTATTCATCTCTCATATCAATGTCTGTCGCTCATCATCACCGTGTCTGGGCCATTCATCTCTTATATGAATGTCTTGTCGCTCATCATCACAATGTTACACATCCCTCAACGCTCCCTCTCATTCAGAGAGGCATTCTCCATCACACCAAGCTTGTCCCTGAAGTATACAAACTTTGTCTTGGACAAAGGCTTGGTGAGAACATCGGCTATCTGCTCATCTGTGGATATGTACTGGATCCTCACTACTCCCTTCTACACTACGTCTCGGGTGAAGTAGTATTTGATCTTCAGGTCAAATAGCCCTATGATACTGGCTACAATTCACTCTACTTTTCTTTTACTGAGTGCCACAAAAGCATGCTTCCCACTAATCTAGTATATCAACTGATCCAAGCTGAAGCAATACCTCAATTGAGTAAACTGAATCCGGTTTACACTAGTAAAGCTATCCAATTGATTAACCCGATAGAAAATAATTCCATGTTGGAAAAATAAATGATTATGAAATATGAATTGATGAGAAATTACAAATAGGAGAGCTTGTATATATAGTCTTTTAATGGGCACAAGTAACTCTTCATAAAGTTTTGCAACTTTTAGGAATTATTATTATCATTATTTACTATTAATTAATTTTTATTTATTTATTATTTATGTATTTTTTATTCATAACATTGCCTTCCTCTTAGAGATGCTTTGTCCTCAAAGCATGATTATGGAAAACTTGTATCCCTTGTTCTTGCTTGTAATTCTTTCTCATAATCTTTGGTATTGGTAGCTACGACACTTGACAAAACAAGATGATACATTCTTTTAAACATTGAGTGGAAATGTTGCGTCATTTGTGAAGTGGTCCATTCGAGATCTACCTTCAATATTTGTTGATCGATTGTTCGAATATAATTTCTCATATTTTGCTTCCATACAAGTTGTCGATTTTGTCTTTGCTCTCTTTCAATGTGGTAGTTAGTTTGTCTGTATGAATAATACTGTTTATTTTCCTCTTGACTTTGTCGTCGATCATAACAACTCTTGTGATTAGGATGGTGATAAGGTACTGGAGTCGCTTGTGGAGTGTTTGCAGAAACTTCAACTTTTGGTGCTACTGGCGATTTATTGGTCAATACCTTTTTAATGTAAGCACTTTTTTTGAATTTGAACATTGATTGGATCTGTAATGGTTCCTTTTTCCAAGTTCTGGACTTGTATCTCTGATGATGTCGCTACTTCAATAGTTTGGTTCATTGTTTCTTTGTCGACCTTTGATTCCTTGTTGAAATTCTTAAGTTGTTCCTTGAGATTTTGACTTTCTTCTTCTTCCTCCAGTAGTTTCCCTCAATATCTTCATTGTCCCGTTCTGATTTTCGCATATTTTTTAACTTTTTGATTTTTGTAAGTAGAATTTTGTTATGGTTCTTTCGTCAAAATATTTCTTCAGTATTGTTTAATAACGTTTTGTTGACCTTAGTGATCTCTAACTTGTGATCTTTTTTGTTGGCGGTGTTTTGATGCTAGAGTTCTTTTATTTGTTGTTGACGACAACAGTTCTCTAATTCTTGATCTTCTAATTTCTTTCAGATTTGCGCAAGTTCCTCATCCTTGTCGTCTAGGATGACGTTCAAGCACACAAATTCTTCTTCTAGATATTCCATGATGGAACTCTCCACGATGAGCCATGTATTGTTATTTTCTTCTTCTCATGAAAGAAGGTCATGACTTTTGTTTCTGCATTGAAGGTAAGTATATCCAATGTTTCCAACCAGTTAGAACCTAACATTATGTTAGTAGGATCGTTGTTTATATCTGCAACGGTGAATTTTGATGTAAGATTATAACTATTGATTTGTAAGTCTAGTTGTATTATTTTCTCTTTGTTCCTCTCATTCTTCTCTATATCTGCTTCTAGAATGTGTAGTTGATTAGCAAGATCAACATTAATAAAATTTTCTCTATTATTTGGACTTATGGCGATGTTAATAAAGCTTTCATAAAATGTGCCAATAACTTTTAGCATCATCATAGGCATTTTCGACGAAACTTTGAGAAACCTTTTTTTCTCATTAATAGAATTGGTCACTCCATTTTAACTTTTTTTTTTTAATAATTGTAATATAACAATTATTAAATAATAATAATAATTACTATTATTAAAAGTTAATAATAGTAATATTATTATTAAATATAATTTATTATATTATATATTTTCCTGTTTTTTTCAATTCTTTTTATAATCCTTCAACTTATAACTTATGTTCCTTTATATATAACCCATTTTCAACTACTTTTTCCCAATGTTCCCCCAAGGTTCCGAGACGGCGGGACGCGGGTGCGGGGAGACGCACATTCGGGACGTGTGGAGACCACCCCCAAATTTTAGAGAATTTCGGGGGGACGGCGGGACGCGAGAGTTATAAATATTTTTTAAAATATTAAAAATATGCAAAATATAAATCCCAACAATAACAAACCATCCCATGCAAATTAGTGGATTACTAAACACTACATTTATCATTGTGCAATCATGCAATGTAAATGCAAAGTTCAAACAAATTACACGATTCATCATAATTATATTAATATATGAATCTATGATTAACATGAACATCATATTTCGTGTTTGTCACTTTTGAGTCTTTGTCATTTGATATTTCAGTTTTGAGTCTCGCCGGAGTTTCGGAGTTTCGGGGGGGACGCCCACAAGTCTCGGAGTTTCGGGGGGGACGCCCACAAGTCTCGGAGTTTCGGGGGGGACGCCCACAAGTCTCGCCGCCCACCGAAACGTTTCGCTGTGCGTTTCGCCAAGTTTCGCCCAAAGCGGGACGTCCCGAAACGTTTCGCATGGAGTTTCGGAGTCCCCGGGACGCAAGAAACGCCGAAACGCGTCCCCGACCCTTGGGGACGCGTCCCCGTGGAACACTGCTTTTTCCCTTTAAATTACCCTAGGTATTATATTACAATGCCCTAATATCCTTTTTGAGCTCCCTTGGGAATGAGTCTTTTTTTATAGATTTAAATATTTAGTCACTTTATACTTCACACTCCCGTGCCTTTTTGTTAAGTAAAAATGCGCTCGTTGGATTACCTATATTTCACTTATAGGTAAATACCCTTTTGTACTCTCAACTTTTTTTACAATATAAATGTTAGTATGGCTAGCGTGAGCCTAAAAACCTTGTGTGGTTTTATAAAAGCAAGGGTTGGTTTTATAAAACCCTATACCATGCGTGGTTTTATAAAAGCAAGGGTTGGTTTTATAAAATCTTATGTTGTGTTCTGTTTTTTCGTTCTTTTTTTCTTCTTCTTTCCCCTTCTTTTATGGGATCTTCTTCCTTCTTCTCTCTTTTTTTTTTTCCTTTTTTTCTTCAATAAAGATAGCTAAAAGCCTAATGTGAGGTTAAAAACCTGAATTCCCAAGAAAACTTGGATATTTTGGCCACAAGCCCGAGTCAGTTGCTGTGATAGCAATGGAGTAAACTGAATCCGGTTTACACTAGGAAAGCTATCCAACTGAATAAATCGATAGAAAATAATTCCTTGTTGTAAAAATAAATGATTATGAAATATGAATTGATGATAAATTACAAATAGGAGAGCCCGTATATATAGTCTTTTAAAGGGCACAAGTAACTCTTCGTAAATAATTGCAACTTTTAGGAATTATTATTATCTTTATTTACTATTAATTATCAATTAATTGATTTTATTATTTATTTATTTTTTATTCATAACAAATATGCTTCTTTGTCCACTGCACTCTTCTTAGTCAGAATCTATATATCTTTTGCACCTTCACTTCATTACCTAAGATCATATCAATTGTACCACGTAGGTGCCTCAACACATGCTTTGCCACAATCCAATGGAAGTCTTGGCTCAACCATAACTAGCTTAGGATATTTATTGCAAAGCAAATATCTCATCAGGAATCTGATCAACTTTCTGTACATCACCAAATCTTAATCTAAAGTGGAATCACTTAGCTTCTCCAGATCTGTCATCATAGGTGTGGTCATGGACTTATAGTCCACCATGTCGTATCTTGTAATATCTCGACGGTTCACTCCCTCTGCTTGAGGAAGATCTCATCACACCTCCAATCCCAATAATCTTGGACTCAGAGGTCAACTCCCTCTTACACTTGATACTGAGCTTTCCTATTTTTGTAAAGGAACAAATCATCATTCATACATCACCAAGATCAAATGGTCACCATCAACAACCTTGTAGTAAAGGTTGGAATCTGCATCACTCTTGGTGAAACCCAAGCTCATCAAGTATCTGTCAATCTTGGCATCCCAAGCTCTAGAGGCCTGCTTCATTCTGTATAAAGTCTTCTTTATCATCAACAGTCTTAGCTGTAGCTACCCCTTCTGTGTGGGAGCATATTGCTCCCTCTGCATCTAAGTATCTTGTACTCATTGTATTTGGATACTCTGCTTTTGGGCCAATCTTCCCACACCATATAGCTCAGGATCATGGAAGATTGTTTGCCCTTGTGTATCCATTTGTTTCACCTCTCATCAAGTGGATCTACTAAGGTGAGCCTCTTGCATACTTAAGAACATTGAACACTATTCATGACTCCCTCTAAGTCTACAACCTGGTTGTCCTTTATGAGCCATCTCTGATGCTAATTTGGAATGCATGCTAGATCTTATAGATCTACTTGGAGGTCATCATTGACTTCTTTTCAGGTCTCGGCTCCATCACATGTCATTCTCCATGATGGACTAATATTCTTCAACCATGGCTTCCTGTGGGCATGCTTCCCGATCACTGCATCATCTTTTGGCATATCCACTTGTTTTATTGGCTCTACTGTCTCATCCTGATAGAAGGATGATTACTGTACTTGAAGGGATACTCATCCTTCAGAATCTTTTGCTTCTCATTATCAAACTTCATATGGAGTCTTCTAGATATCTGAAGGCTTTTGTCTTCGTCCTCTTCTTTCTTGGTACATGAGTGTATGCTGGTCAACCAAGGATTCTCTCTGGCTTCACTTCTGCAAATGCTTCCTTCGTAAGTCTTGTCCTCCAATATCGATGAGGACACTTGATCTGAGTATAAGCTGTCATACTGGAAGCATCTTCCCATAAGAACATGGGTAGGTCTTGATAACAGATCAACGTCTCCATAATCTGCACCATGGACCTATTTTGCAACACATGGCATCTATGATACCGGACACGTCCATATAGGCCATCATGTCCCCTAAATATTTGGGTTCACCTGCCATCTCAACATCATCCAACCTTTCTTTTGCTCTGGACACCATTTTGACAAAATCGGAAAATCTGACCTAGAAACCCTATCACGAGCTAGATCAAAAATGAAGTTTGGAAAAAATTAAATTTGCCTCCATAGATAGAAGCGCCCTCCTAGGGAGAATTCCAAAACATTATTTTCCAGTCTGATATGTGGCTAGAAAGGCCCAAAACTGGAAGCCCTAGTTTCTCAGTTCTAGTAGAAACTAGGTCAAAATTGAAAATTGTCAAATGTGAAAACTAACTCCACAGGTATATGCACCCTCCTAGGGAACTCCATAGGTATATGCACCCTCCTAGGGAAATCACCAAAATGCTAAGATCGAACTCAATCTGTGGTCAGAAGAGTAGGTACTGAAAACCCTAATTTCTTGATTCCAATAGAAATTAGGTCAAAATTGAAATTTCATGAAACTGAAATCTGCTTCCACAGATAAGTGTGCCCTCTTAGGGCGAGTTCCACACTGCTCCTTTTTAGTCCAATCTATGGAGAGAAGTCTCCAAGCTTGGAAGCCCTAGTTTCTAGATTAGGGCATACATAGTCTCTGGCAATGGCTTCTATTCAAAATTGCTCTGATAACATGTTAGTGTTTTAGCTTAGCAGTATAATTTTAATCTCTTTCAACCTTTAATTTCATAAATCATTTCATTCCACAGTTATAACATCATTCGTTCGCAACGGAAATTAAATAAGAATCATTGAAAGACAACGATACACAAGAGACAACGATTTTACCCTAGGAAACCCGAACTCGGGAAAAAACCCAACAAACTTTTCTCAGAAGAAAAGTCAATCCAATACAAGAAGAATACCAATCATGAAGATTAAGCCCTAGCACAAGAATGTGCTCTCCTTCCACAAGAAACCCTAGCGAGGGTAGATATCTTCCAAGAGAATAAGAGAATAAGAGAAAACCCAAAAATTGCTTCATGTGACTTTTGCCAGTCCTCCTTGAGAAGTGCGCACCACTTGAGAGAAGAAGATGTGATGTGAGAATGTATCAAATGAAGTGTGAGAACACTTCTATTTATACTCTTCAGTTGACTATAAATTTACACAATTAGGTTGGCTTGTATTTTTATATTATTCTTTATTTTTCTTTTATTTATCTTTCAAGCCGACTTATCATTTTGTCTTCTAGGGTCAATTTACCCCTTTTACTAGGGCAGTTGTGCTCTTCCTTGCCTTCCACTTTCTCTAGGACTTCTTCAATGGATTGTCTTGTCTCCTTGGTTATTTCTTCATCATAGAAAAGTTCTTCTCGTTGATATCTCCTCACATGCGGTCAAATTCTTTTTAGTAGAGCTCTAATGTTGATTTGACCATACTCTAAGAAGTCCCAGACACTTCTTAGAGCCAATTGTCAAATTCAACATTAGATTAGACTTTGTCTAATATACAAGGAGATAAGATCTCCTTGTAACATAGACAAGTCATCTCACTCTACAAGAATAGAACACTCCGGCTAAGGAGCACTCCCACATGGAATATGCAATGCGACCTCTAGCCCCCTACAGTCCAATCCACATGATTGAACTAGGCTCAACATGTGAGCCACAAACAAGGGCTACAATGGGGTTATTCTCTCAAGGTCGCGAACCCATCCAAGAGAATGATTTGCAAAATGTTTGCCTGATGCTGGAACCATGGAGAACATCAACATTGTCAAGGAGAAAAGTATTGGGTAATTACACCAGTAGGTGTTTATATTTTAGAATTTGGGTGGACTAGCAAGTATGCTTTTCTTAGATTGTAGGAGGATGAGACAAGTGTATTGTCTAGACTCCAAATTCATGTTATGGTCGTCCTTCCAATTCAAAATAAACAGTTATAAAAAAAAAAGATTATAAAAAATAACTAGTAGCTAATGCACGGATAACTGGTAGCTCATGCATGGATAGCATGCAGTTTGTGGTAGAAAACCCGTTTAACTAGAAGAAGGCGGGTGATAACATGTAGTTGAGGCATACACAACGGGTGATTACAACCTATGTTTTAAAAATCGGTCAAATCGGTTTCGGCCGATTTATTACCCGACCGGTTCAACTTGTTTGACAAATCGATTCGGGGGCCGGTTCGGTACCGCACTGGCCCGATTCGGTATCAAATCGGCCGAGTTGGTACAAAACCGGTCCGGACTACCGAAACACGACCAAAATCGATCGATTTTTCTGGGAATAATTGTGTGGGCCCATGGCAATAATAAACTGTTTTTTTAATGTTTAATTATAAACCTAAGTTACTACTAGTAAGCCCCAACCCAACCAACCCTCATTGTTACCTTTTACGATGTTTTACGGTTTACCACAGCAGCCGCGACCGAGAGAGGAGTGGTCACTGCTGCCAAGTTCCAAACTTCCAACGGGTGGGCATTGGGCGAATCCGACTGTGGAGGCGTGGAGTCTGGACAGTCACACAGTGTGGAACTGTCAGCAAGTGGACTGTGGACAGGGTGTAGGAGGCTGTGGATGCTGGAAGACGTAAACAATAGTTACAATTACTATTTACAAACTTAAAAAATTTAAAAAAATTATATTTTAAATTTTAAACAGAAGTTAAGAAATCAATTTTTCTTATTATGTTTGGAATTTTGCTTCATTATCATATTATGTGCATGTTAATTTTTTTGTTTTGTTTGTCTTTGCATGTTCAAAGTTTCAAACTTCAAACTTCAACAATCAACTTCAAGTTCAAGCTCAGAATCCAAATCTGCATTCTATACTCATGGCCCTAAAAGCAAAAGATCATGCATGGATCCATGCAGATGTTGTTCAAGGGGACATATATTGCAAATATTGCAAGAAATTGATTAAGGGTGGGGGAATTTTTAGGCTTAGACAACACTTGGCTGCCATCAAAGGCCAAGTTAAGGCATGTGAAGCCCCACTAGATGTTATTGGACAAATTAGAGCTGATATACAAGAACATTTTAAGAAGTTTGAAGAGGGAAAGGCTAAGCAAAGAGAGATAAAGGAAGAAGTAGGGAAGAAGAGGAGGCTTGCTGAAATGATGGGTGGGACCTATGTCCCTAGTTCAAATTCAAAAGAAGGCTCTTCATCTATCCCTTCTACCACTCTTAGGGATCCTTTCCAGTATGTTCTTCCCTCCGAGACTACACAAGATAAGGGAAAAGTAAAAAAGAGGGGTAGCATTGAAAGCTATTTCACACCTTCCACCACTTATGCCAATGTCGATGCTTCTCAGTTGCAACATCCAACACAAATTCAACGCACCTTAGATGATCACTGGAAGAAGTAGTACAAAGAAGTTTCCCATAAGTACATAGCAAGATGGTGGTATGATGCTGATCTCTCATTCAATGTTGCCCGCTCTTCTTATTACCAACCTATGTGGGATGTCGTTGTACCTGTTGGTAAGGGCTTCAAAGGCCCTAGTATGCATGACTTGAGGGGATCTCTTTTGCAAAAAGAGATCGTTTCCATAGAAGAATACCTGAAGGATTTCGAAGCTTCATGGGTACACATAGGATGCACTATCATGTCGGATGGATGGAAAGATCAGAAGGGCCGACACCTTATAAGCTTTCTTGTATTTCATCTTTTGGATGAGATTGTTGAGGAGGTGGGGGCAGCTAAGCTTGTGCAAATCATCACAGATAATGCCTCTAACTATGTTCTTGCTGGTAAGATGTTAGAGGAAAAGCATAAAACCATGTTCTGGACCCCATGTGCGACACATTGCATAGACCTCATGCTTGAGGATGTATGCAAACAAGATTGGATCAAGTTCACTGTGGAGTATGCCAAAAGCATCACCAAGTACATCTACAGCCACAGTTGGGTATTAAGCTTGATGAGGAGACACACACAGGGCAAGGAGCTTGTTACGCTTGCAATTACTAGATTTGCAACTCACTTCCTCACGTTGCAATCTCTCCTTTCCCAAGCACAAAACTTGGAGCAGATGTTTTCAAGTGATGAATGGAATTCATCTAATTGGGCTCGCACACAAGATGGAAAAGACATTAAGAAGAAAATTAAAAGCTCTTCATTTTGGAAAAAAGCAGCAGAGGTTGTCGCAATTACTGAGCCACTTATTAAGGTGTTGCGATTGGTGGATGGGGAAAAATTGTCCATGGGATACATTTATGAAGCTATGGATTAGGCAAAGGAGCAAATAAAGACAGCATACAAAGATAGAGTACCCAAGTATGGGCCTATTTGGGAGATCATTGATAGGAGATGGAACAATCAACTCCATCACCCTATACACGCAGCTGGGTATTTCCTGAACTCGAGGTATCATTATAGAGATGACATTGATCAAGATCTGAGTGGGTAGATATCGGATGGATTGTATACTTGCCTTGAGCGCATGGTCCCAAATGAGGCGACCCAAATTAGAGATACATCAGCATATCACCTCTTTCAGTGCCGCCACAGGTACCTT
The DNA here is from genome assembly GCA_027924585.1 of Larix kaempferi. Classification (NCBI taxonomy): domain Eukaryota; kingdom Viridiplantae; phylum Streptophyta; class Pinopsida; order Pinales; family Pinaceae; genus Larix; species Larix kaempferi. Next base: position 15,609,294 of record BSBM01000269.1, on the reverse strand, counting down.
TGGCAAAAATGTGGCTAAGATTGCAATAGATGAGGGCCAACTAGGTAAACAATTCCATTGTTTTATTAAATTATGTTGTTTAACTTTAAAGTTTAAATTGTAAATACCTTGATTATTAATTTCTTAGCCAATTTCACAATCTAATTTGTTGAATTAACTGCCTTGACTCTTTGCATTTGCAGCAGAATGGTGGAAGGAATTTGGTGGTCATTGTAAACAATTGCAAAAGTTTGCAATTCGGGTCCTGAGTCAAACCTGCAGCGCTTCTGGGTGTAGCGCAATTGGTCTTTGTTTGAGCGGATTCACACGAAGAAGAGAAACCGTTTAGAGCAAAAACGGTTAAATGATCTAGTCTTTGTGCAGTACAACCTGCGACTCAGACGCAACCAATTGATGAACAAAAGACCTGATACGGATCCCATTCTATTAGATGATATAGATCCAACCTCAGATTGGGTAGTGGCGACCACAGAGCCAGAGTTTGGTGATGATCTGGATGTTGAGATGGAGGACTTGCTGGAGCTTCATATAGATTCAGATCCTCTATTGCCGATGCCATCAGTTCATACAGGTGTCGATCCCGATATTTCAGGCATGACAGGCACTAGTTGACTAAGAACTCGTACTTATAGGGGACGACGACGTAGCCATTCAGCCAGTACTACTACTGCAGTAGTGGATGACTGTGCGCCTGAGCCTGGGGAGCCTGAGATTGAGCCAGATGTTGATGCCTTTGCTAGTCCTTTTGGTTCTTTTTGTTCTAGTTCTACTTCTACTCCTAGCCGTAGCATTGGTGATGAGTTTGATCATGATGATTGATCAACGACGATGTATGACAGACACAGTTGGCTATGTAGTCGGGACTCAGTACTTAGTAGTAGTCATAGACTCACTCACTATTATGTAGTTGACTATATAACATGTTATTTTTTGGACTCCACTGGCCATATAGCCTATAGGCCTCATGGATTATGTATTTTGTTCCAGTTCCAATCTCCTAGATATGTATTGCACAGTACACTTTGTGCCATTTTGATATATTGACTCTTATATGGTATATACATGAGCATACATTGGGTATTTTGTTTCTAATGCTATGGAATCATGAATTAGAATCTTGAAAATGTTGTTTTTCTTAAAAATTTAAATATTTTATGTATTTTTTAGCAAACCGATTCATTAAATTCAAATCGACTGATTTATGACCGATTCATTACCGATTCTGATTCCGAGTTGACCCTCTACCGATTCCGAGTCCGATTTCGATTTTTCAAACATTGATTACAATTACGTATGGAGACCAAGTAACAAATAACTTGTTTGTGTTGATTTTGTACCTAGGAAAGTGTTCCCCTAGTGACTTTGTGCCTAAGTCACTAAAATGGGAAAAGTGACATGACCCTTGCATTAATTACATGAGATGTGTAATTTGTTTCACTTTATGAGATGTAAAGAGACTTTTTAAATATTTAATAAGTGAGTGAAATTAAATATTTATGGAGAGAAAAGTGAATTTATCTCATCCATTGACTTTTCATCTTTAGATTCATTTAAAGCCCTTGGACCTTGTGACCATTCACTTACCCTCATTGAACAAACAAAAAGGCAAAGGGAGCATTGAAGAGGCATTCTTTCATTCCATGAGCTTTGGAAGAGAGGTCGAGTTCTTGAGGAGAAGAAGTCGAGTTGGAAAAGAGAGAGAAGGTGGCAAGCATTCCTATGGAAACTGTACAGCAGTAAGGGCATGATTTTCAGTGTGACTGGCATGAAAATTGAGAAGTATAGCAGCACATTCTTCTAGAATCTTGTATGAAAATCGAGGTGAGGATGACAGCATTAAATGGCACCGTACAACAGCAGTTCGTACTGTACTTTATATAGCAGAGGACGTGAGTTTCAAGGCTGAAACAGCATGAAATTTGAGGCAGATTTTTCCTGTAACAAATACGGAGAAAGTGGACTGTACCCTGCACACAAATCAAGATTCTTTCCATACAGTAGAATAACAATACTGTACAGGAAATTTGTGGGTGAATTTCGAGGCAGTTTTCTAGAGCACGGAATTTGAGGCAGTTAGTGACACTGTTTTCGAGACTGTTGGGTTCACTGTGGTTGAGATAAGTTCTGTTATTGCTGCTTATTGTACTGCTGTTAATTACCTAGAAGAAATAAAGAAACTCTCTCTCACAGGTTTTTCCCCTGCTTATTTGTGACTGATTTTTTATTTCTGCTCATTAAACTTGAAATTTTCCATAGTGTTTCAAGCTACAGAATTTTTTATGAGTGAAAACTTCATTTGCAGAAAACATTAAATGAATGGGGTTGGGTATTAAACTTATATTTTGAACTAAACTTGAGCAGTGAATTTTTACATGGTATCAGAGCTAAGTTAAAGAAAGGAGGGCAGAGTTATTGAGCAGTGATTTCAGACATGAGAAAGACACTTTTGTTCGCCAGGCAGATTTTGGACTTTCATTTTCCGTGAGATGGCCACTGGGTTGAGGATAGAGGACAGGTTGGCTGGGGCAGCCAATTTCATTCCTTGGAAATCAAGGATTGTGCTGATTTAGCAAGAGAATGAGTTGTGGAGCATTGTGAACAGCACTACAGCTAGTCCCGTGGTGGTTCCCGTAGCTACAAATGCAGCAACTAAGGCAACCTTTGACAAGAAGGACATCAAGGCTGAGAGATTTATCCTTGATGCAATGAAGGACCATGTGATCCCACACGTGACTGGTAAGGGCTATGCTTATCAAATGTGGGATGCCTTAACCATTTCTACCAGAGTTCCAATGAAAACCAGAAGATGGTACTGACAGAGAAGCTGAAAAGCATCAGAGTGGCCAAATCTGAAAGTGTGACATATTATCTTACTAGGACACTCAGGTGAGAGATGAGCTTGGAGCAGTGGAGAGAAGGTTGAGGGCAGTGAGTTAGTGTTGACAACCTTGAATGGCGTGGCCAAGCCATGGGCTGTGTTTGTGGAGGCCATTGTAGCAAGAGAAAATATGCCTTCTTGGGATTGTCTTTGGGATGACTTCATTCAGGAGGAGACAAGGAGAGGATATGGGCAGGGTATTTCGTCTTACAGTAAGGATGATGAGGAGAATGTGGCGTTGGCAGCTAAAGGGAAGAAGAAGAAGTCCAAGAAGGGTCCCAAGGGTGGGGCTAAGCAAGTGATCGGAAGAAAGATTTGAGCAAAGTTGAGTGCTTTGCTTGCCAGGGGTTTGGGCACTATGCTAGACAATGCCCAAAGAAGAAAAAGAAGAAGAAGAAGAAGAAGAAGAAGAAGCAAACTGCAGCTTCAACTGAGATTAATGAATATACAACGCAGTTCGAGAGAGCATCCATTACCAGCATTGATGTAAAGGATGAGAGAGAGTACTCACTGTTGGTTGGCCATTCTTTGAGTGCATACACCGCCACATGCACCTGGTACATTGATAGTGTAGCTTCTAGCCATATGACAGGTGTGTCGGATTAGTTTTCAGAGTTCACTCAGACAGGCTTGGATCTGGAGGTGGTGTTGGGAGATGCCATGATTGTCAGAGCAGTTGGGCGGGGGATTGTCACCTTTCAGAGGGAGTCCATGGAGCCCATGGAGCCCATGACCTTGAGGGATGTCTTGTATGTCCTTGGGCTAAAGAAGAACTTGATCTCAATTTCCATGATCAAGGATAGGGGATTTGGAGTTTACTTCCTTGATGGGCATGTGCACGTTTTTCCCAAGGGATTGGGTCCATCTACTTCTTTTGTGATTGGAGTCAGATGTGGGAAACTATACAAGCTCTTGTTTCAACCTCTTCATGTTTTGACACATAGTAGTAGCGGTGATCTTTGCGAGCTATGGCATAGGAGGATGGCTCTCTTGCATCATCCAGCTTTGAGGATGTTGAGAGATATGGTGACTGGTTTGCCTGAACTCAACATAGAGCACAATGATGTATGCAAGGGGTGTGCTTTGGGAAAGTACACCAAGACTGCTTTTCTTAGCAATGATGATAGATCGACAGGAGTACTTGATTTGATACTTTGACTTATGTGGTCCAATGTCTTTTGTTTCGTTGACTAGTTTTGAGTACTATGTTACATTCATTAATGATTTCTCCAGGAAGACTTGGATTTACTTTATGAAGAGCAAGAAGTCAGATGAAGTCTTGCAGAGGTTCCAAGAGATCAAAGCTCTTGTGGAGAACCAAACAGGGAGGAGGATTATGGTGCTGAGATTAGATAATGGGGGTGAGTATACTTCCACTACATTCGATGAGTTTTGGAGATAGGAGGGAATTTGGAGATAGTTGACGGTACCATACACCCCAGAGCAGAATGGGGTCATGGAGAGAGAACAGGGCCATTGCGGGAGTAGCGAGAGCGATGCTACATGATCAGAGTTTGCCTTTCTTTCTTTGGGTCGAGGCTTGCAGTACAACTATATACATTAAGAACAAGAGTCCCCACAGAGCCGTGGGCTGGGTGCAGGTGTCTTTTTCAGGGAAGAAGCCTAAGGTTGGCCATTTTTCGCATATTTGCTTTTCTGACTTACTCTCATGCCCCTTCAGAGAAGAGTACAAAGTTGGAGCCCACGACAGAAAAGGGTATCTTTGTGGGGTATGACGAGACTTCGGAGGCCTTCCGCTTATATCTTCTTTTACAGAGGAAAGTTGTTGTGAGGAGAGAGGTAAGATTTGAGGAGGAGCGGGCCTTTAGGAAGTCTCGGGAGTTAGAGCAGGGGGAGCAACAAGTTTCCACACCTCAGGTGAGCACACAAAGTCCAGCTTCATAGAGTGTAGGGTCACTAGTATAAGGGGTGACTAGTCCACAGGTTACAGGTGCTTCAGGTTTTGGGACAAAGTCCACAGATTCACCTATTACAGGTCCATGTTCTTGTGTTACAGGTTCACCAGTTCCAGTTTTCAATTCACATATTTCACCAGCTACTAGTTCACAGATTTCAGGGTCACCAACCACAGATAGTACTACTCTCAAGTCTCAATCTTCAGAGGATGATACACCAGTATGGGAGGAGTCTTCAGGGAAGAGGAAGCCCAAGTGGCTTAAGGACACCCTAAAAGAAGCTATAAGTCATTTGGAGATCGCAAGAGGCATGTATGAGAGATTAGGATGCCAGTCAGATATGGCATGGCCTTGGTTACTAGTCTTCGTGATTTAGAGCCTTCCACTTTTGAGGAGGCATCCCAGCATCAGGTGTAGAGAGATGCCATGATGGAAGAGTACAATTCCATCATGAAGAATGATGTTTGGGAGATTGTATCGAGATCGGAGGGGAAGTCAGTTGTGACTTCTCGGTGGCTTTACAAGATCAAACATCTTGGTATGCAGATTTTCACAGTGTATCATCATTGTGCTTGATCTTCTGGATTTCACTATGTTAAAGTTTAAACATGACCGACGCGCTTCAAGTGGACACTCCACCCATCTTCAGGATACGGTTGAAGCTGTGAGCAAATGGGTAAGAATGGTGAAAATATATAGTGTTGGAGGGAAAAGTAGCCATTAGGAGAAAAATGGAAAAAATAGTAACAATTTTAGATTTCAAGGAGACAAAATAATATTAAATTAGATAAGGAACCTAATTTTGGGGTTTGAAATTATTTTGGATTAAATAAAGTTATATATTAATGTAGAAAAGGAATAATGAGAGGTAGTGGTTAAAATTTGGTTTAATTAGGTTGAGAAAGGGGAGGTAGTTATGAAAAAGAGGAAGTAATAATGGTTAAAGGGGAGGTAAATAAAATAAAACTTGGGTTAATTAGTTTAGGAAAGGGGGGAAGTTTTAAAGAAGAGGAAATAATAATGGTTAAATTAGTAAATTAACCAAACTTCTTCCTTCTAGCACTCAAAACTCTTCCTAGCAGATTTCTTGAACCTCCACATTCACCTCGATAGTTTTATGTTGTCACTCTTCTACATGTGTTCGCACTTCAAACTTTCCAACCCAAAATGTCACTTTTATATGAAGTTGCAAATCCAAAACTCTACAGGCTTTGACAAAATTCTGCAAACAAGATACTTAGAGAAAACCAAACCAACGGCAATGTAAACATTCAGATTCTATATCTCTAATGCTTCTTCTCAATCAAATGTTAACTTGAACTTATTCATCACTAGAGTTCACTAAAGTTTATTTATATATTTTATATTCATCATAGACTCTTTCGGAATTCCATTTCCCAATCTTAGCACAAGTTTCTTCGTATCTCTCAATGGAGGCAAGTTGCTTGAGGCACACCATGCCACCTCCACAACCCTGGCCACATTGACCATTTGCATGTGAAATGTTTAGCTTGAGTTTTGCCATCCTGTGGGTATGTCCTTGGGCTTTCTTTTTCCAATCAAAGGCTTGACCTCCACAATTGCTTTGTCCTAGGCAGTTATCAACGACCCAATGATTGCCACTTGGGGGGTTGTACCTTTTAGTGAATCCGGGTTCTTCTTGCGTTGGGATTTGACCACCTTCCCAAAAAACCCCTAGCTAACACATTTGAGTGCATTCCCAACCTTGGGGAGCATGTCCCCATGTAACATTCATATATGCAGAAGAATCAATTATATATTATATTCATCTAGACATTACATCATGATAACAGGGTTGTATATATGGGAGACATGGTCTTTCATTCTAGGAGGAACAACTCAATTACGACTTAGTTACTTGTCCGAACATGTCATTACATATATGTCCTAACATTACACTTTCTTAAGTAGCCTTATAACTTAACAAGACCTTGTTATCACACAACTTGTAGTTGTCTCTGAAGGTATCCTATCCAAGGCGATAGAGGTATAAACAACTAAAGAGGTGACCCAAGAGATGCCACAGTTCCCAATGCAAGTTGGGTGTCACGCTAACAGAGTATTAGAAAGTAACAACGAAGGAAGGTCTTCCCAATGCAAAAGACATTAGTTGGAGAAGCCAATAAAATGTATTTAATTAACTTTTCCTAAGTTTACTTTGGAAAATTAATTAAAGTGATCTAATTTTTAATTGAGTAATTGGAATACTTTTTAAATAAAGTAAAAGTGAAAAATATCAAAGTAATGGCTGATTTAATCTTTACCATTGATTTCACTGGAGGATCTCATCCATAGATCTATAGTGAGATTAGGGTATTCACTTAGCCAATGAGTTATATAAGAAAGATCAATTGGTGGAGAGGATACACAATTGCATTCCGACAGAGACAGAGAAAAAGGATTGTGAGAGAGAGAGTTTTGAGAAGAAGACAAAGGAGCAAAAAACTAGAAAACGAAGGCAGATTTGCAGGAGAGAGAAACGGCAGCAGGCAGAGGTGACCGTAAAGAATTCCGTACAGCAGGCCATATGGATCCGTACAACGGGCCGTACAACAACAACTTGCTGCATTGGGATCCGTGCCCGCTTACATGTTTTTCTGTGGTACAATTTTGCTGATTGGGCAAGATCGAATTTTGATTTGTATTGTTCCATATTTTCTGAATAAAATAAATATCTCATACTGCTGCACCGGTTTTCCCATCTTGGGTTTTGTCCGAGGGTTTATACCCAAAAAGACTGAGTTGTCTCGATTGATATGATTGCTGCTATATTTCTTTCAGTATTTATTTTCCTCTACATAGTGAAGAAATCCATGTGTGGTTATTTGTTAGAAATTAATTTGGCATGCATCTAGCCCTAGTTGGATTTTAAGGAAATTTACATGGTATCAAAGCTCTTTTGAGCAGGTTGAGAGAAAGCAACAGGTTGGTTGGATAGATCACTACATATCTATCCAAGGGTTTACTTTGGAAAATTAATTAAAGTGATCTAATTTTTAATTGACTAATTGGAATACTTTTTAAATAAAGTAAAAGTGAAAAATATTAAAGTAATGGCTAATTTAATCATAGCCATTGATTTCACTGGAGGATCTCATCCATAGATCTATAGTTAGATTAGGGTATTCACTAGCCAATGAGTTATATAAGAAAGATCAATTGGTGGAGAGGATACACAATTACATTCCGACAAAGACGGAGAAAAAGGAGTGTGAGAGAGAGAGTTTTGAGAAGAAGACGGAGGAGTAGAAAACCATAAAATGAAGGCAGATTTGCAGGAGAGAGAAACAACAGTAGGCAGAGGTGACTATACGGAATTCCGTACAGCCGTATGGATCCGTAAAGCAGGCTGTACAGCAACAACAGCTTGCTGCGTCGGGATCCGTGCTCGCTTACAGTTTTTCTCATTGTTTTTCTGTGGTACGATTTTGCCAATTGGGCAAGATCGAATTCTGATTTGTATTGTTCCATATTTTATGAATAAAATAAAGATCTCATACTGCTGCACCGGTTTTCCCATCTTGGGTTTTGTCCAGGGGTTTATACCAATGTTGCATATATCGTCTCGGGGAAAGTATTGGCGAGGGTCTGGAATATAACTTCTCGGCGGTATCAGCGGAAAATATTGAAAAATGTCGGCAGGCCACAAAAATACAAAAATATTCATTTTTTTTCAATTTTTAAAACATATAAAGCAACAACAACATCAAATAGACACATTGTTACATAAATATGATGATACAAGTAATAAATAAGATGCATAAGATGTCAAGTGGTCACATATCTTCACGAAACTGAAAATTCTGAAACATGTTCCTGATAGGATGATACAAAATCACATCAAAAGCTCAAAATAAATGTATCTCATGAGATGATTCATTATGAGGCATAGTAGATAATAAAATCAAAATGATAGATCATAGGAATCCCAATCATCGATTCCCTCTACCCCTTTTATGGGTAAAGGGCACCACTCGTCCTCTAGAAGCAGTGGGTGGTCGTGGAGGTGCTCGGGATGAGGATGGGTTGTCTCCTCCCAACCCCAACTACAGGTCTCTGTGGTGGTGGTGGTGGCATTGGATGCACCGAAAGATCAATCTCCTCCTGAACATACGTAGACACTGGATCATCTTCCAGCTGCTCCCCACCCTCCCCCTCCACTATGGTCTCATCCCCCAAATCATCTGCATGATCCTCCCCCTCCTCCGACTCCAACCACTCGGATGCCTCCTCCATCTCAGGCTCCTCCAACTCCACCCTCCACTAAGTAGTGGTGTCAATGGCATCCAAATTTATGGCCTCTATGTCAGGTTCTTTGTCAAGGTGCTTCACCCATAGCCTTAGATTGTAGTAGACATAAACCATGTCATTGAGGCGTTGGGTACCTAACCTGTATGAACATTGAGGGCCATAGTTAGTAATGGACCAATGGTAAATTGTAGTAAATGAAAATTACAAATTAAAAATTATAAGCAATTTAAATTTTCATTGTTGCATTTTTTAACATTTCTAACTTGTTGCGCTTCTTGGAGTGTATCTTTTCAAAGACACTCCAATTGCGCTCACACCCTGATGAAGTGCAAGTTTGGCTAAGCACCCGAACGACAAGTTTCTGCAACCCTGGGAGCTTTCCACCATAGTGTTTCCACCATACATCTACAATGAATAAAATGAAAGGATTCAATGGAAGACAACAAAATATATTTCTATCAAGTAATAAATGTCAAATATATATAAAGAAAAACAAAATTTGAAATTGAAGCTTACCTGACATCTTTGCAGTCCTATCTAAGATAGCCATCTCATAACCCAAAACCCCCGCTGCCATCCTATACATCTCTATTTGTCTAGAAATCTCTGAGCGTTCAGCTAGAGTGTGCACCATCCTCTGAACACATTGGAAAACACCATCTATGACCTCACCATCAAAATTCAATCCACAAGAATAAGCAAAAGCATGGTTGAGGAAGAGCCCTACTGCATGAATGGGATGATGGAGAGTGTTATTCCATCGTTCATCAATCACACCCCAAATCTGAGCTCTCTGGGTGAGTCCTTCCTCACCCTTGTCATCATAGTACCGATAGATAGCTTCCTTGGCCCTATCCATGGCCTCATACAAGTAGCCCATTGTGGGCTTGTCACCATCAACCAATCGAAGGACCTTTACCAAAGGTTCACTAACGGTACATACCTCACCTACTGCACTCTAGGATATCTGGTCATGTCGCACAAGTTGGGCTAAGGCTTGCCCATCTTGTTTGGTGCTATAGACACAAGCAACCCACTCATCAGAAAGAAACATCCTCTGAAATGAAGCTGGTGGCAAAACGTGTGATCGCGGGACGAATCAACTCTCTGTTCCCCGTGAACTGTCTCATGAGTGAAAGAACATATGTGTGATTATATATGTATTTGGTCACACTCCGAGCTGAATCAATGGCTGCCTTGATCCAAGGTATTTTTCCCATGTCCTCTAGCATCAAATCAATGCAATGGGCTGCACAAGCACTCCAATACAAGGTTGGATACCTCTCCATAAGCAACCTCCCAGTAGCAACATAATTAGCAGCATTGTCCATGACGGCTTGGACAACATACTGCGAGCCTATCTCTCGGATGAAGCCATCCATCAACTCACATAATAATTGTGCATCTTTTGTATATGCACTTGCATCAACACTTTTGATAAACATTGTCCCCCTGGGACAACTAACCAAGAAATTTAGAATTGACCTGCCCTTTGTATTAGTCCACCCATCCGACATCATGGTGCATCTGGTGGTCTCCCATGATTCCCTGAGCCTAGCCAATCTTTGCGTGAAATCTGCCTTTTCCCCTTGAAGAAGATGCCCTCTCAAATCATTATAGGAAGGGCCCCTATACCCTGGGCCAACAATAGCAGCAGCTTCAAACATGGCATGGTAGAACGGGTTCTTGGCAATGTTAAATGGTATATCACTCCAAAGAAAACATTTTGTCACAACCTTGTCAGCCTCCTCTTTCTCCCTTGTTTTAACCATTGCCCAATTAGAAGGTTGCCCCCCCGGTGTTTCCCTCGACACAAAGTAACCTAAGGTTGATGAGGGCTTTCGAGAAGTTGTGGGCCATGTGGATGAGGAGTGGGATTGTTGTCCCAGTCCTAGTCCTACTCCTCCCACTGAGGCACTTGTTCCATCGGTAGCACTTATAAGTTCATTTTTGCGAGCCTCCTTCGCATCCCTCTTGTTGGAAATATCAATGATGGATTGGTTTGCAATGCACATAATTTCTGGGGTAGTTTTCTCACAAACATCCACATCAAATCCGGTGAGTTTGGCAAGGTGGTATTTCAAGCGGCTAATTCCTTCATAAATTTTTTTGCCACAAAGATTGCATGTCAATATTTGTCTGTTGGGAAGCTCTACTAGTTCACCATACAACCACATAGGATTCAATGCCTTTGGCATTTGGTTGAGGAGAAAATCTTGATTCTTAACCCTATGGCACAAAAAAAACACATGATAATGCAAACTTGCAAAGGGTTGGAATGGAATGGTCGAATCTTCCATTTAAAAGCAAGAAGAAAAACTATAGCATAAGTCTAGAAAAACAAACAATTAACAAATGAAATTGAAGCCAAACGTTTTAAAAATTTATACATACCTGGAAATCTTTAATCTTGATGGTGAATCCCTACTCCACGATCTCTTTGCTATTGGCAACAATATCCTTGGCTTTCTCCTTTGATGGATGCACAATGCTCTCCTCCCACACTCTCTAGCTCTCTCACAAACTTGGAAAGAAAGAATGAGGGCCCAAAAGAGCAACCCGCGGCCGCACTTTTTTAATTTTTGACCAAGCAGGCCGAGAAATTCCATCGACTCGCGATATTTTCACAAAATATCGCGATATTTTTAAAGTGTCGCGATATGAAGAAAATATCGGATTTCTCGAGATATTTTAAATCTGATATATCGGGAGGTGGAAAATATCGCCGATATGTGCAACACTGGTTTATACCCAAAAAGACTGAGTTGTCTCGATTGATGTGATTGCAGCTATATTTCTTTCAGTATTTATTTTCCGCTGCATAGTGAAGAAATCCATGTGTGGTTATTTGTTAGAGATTAATTTGGCATTCATCTAGCCCTAATTGGATTTTAAGGAAATTTACATGGTATCAAAGCTCTTCTGAGCAGGTTGAGAGAAAGCAGCAGGTTGGTTGGATAGATCACTGCATATCTATCCAAGGGTTTACAGGTACTATTCATTATGGTCGTACAGTTGAGAGTTGAGGATAGACTCCAGGGGGCACAAAACTTTCCTACTTGGAAAGAGAGGATCACCAAGATCCTTGATGTCAGTGATGCTGATGAGCACATTGATGATCAAAGAGTGTTCCCACAGATCCGACAGATTTGGCTAGATGGAAGAAGATAGACTGTAGGGCAATGTTGATCATCTTGGATGGGGTGAAGGACCACATTGTCCATCATCTGTCTAGGAAGAAAACCACATCAGAGATGTGGAAGGCTTTGGAGAGTCTCTACCAGAGTAAGAATGAAAACCGAAAGATAGTGTTGCAGGAGAGATTGCGCAATACCAGGATGGCCAAGGGTGAAGGAGTGGTGCCTTATCTTACTAGGCTCACACAGATTAGGGATGAGATTAGAGCAGTGGGCTCTAAGACTGAGGATGAGGAGCTAGGAGCTAGTTCGTATAGCTCTCAATGGCTTCTCTAAGCCATGGGACGTCTTTGTCAAAGGCGTGGTGGCTAGGGAGAAGCTCCCTAACTGGCAGAGATTGTGGGATGACTTTGCACAGGAAGAGACCTAGATGGGTCAAGGTTCAGCTTCATCTAGCGGTGCTACACAGATCGTGGATGAAGAAGCTCTAGCCCTAACAAGCAAAGGTAAGGGGAAGGCAAAGAAGAAGAAGGGTGGCAAGAAGAACTTGGACATGGCAAAAGTCAAGTGCTTCATTTGTCACAAGCATGGACACTTTGCTTCCCAGTGCCTAGAGAAGAAGAAGAAGAACAACACACATATGGCAGGATCTGTAGAGGTGGATGATTTCAGCAAAAGTTTTGATGAAGACTATTGCTTGATAGCTTGCATGGCAAGCTCCATCAGCAGCAGTATCTGGTATGTGGATAGCGGTGCATCTTGACACATGACAGGACACAGAGGTTTCTTCAAGAGCTTGCAGGAGGGTGGAGTAAATCTCCATATTGAGTTAGGAGATGATGCGCGGTATCAGGCGCAGGGTGTTGGCACTGTATCATTTCAGAGGGAGTCTGGAAAACCTATTAGCTTTGTTGATGTGCTATATGTCCTAGGGATGACCAAGAATCTCATATCAGTTTCCACACTAGAAGACAAGGGTTTTCTAGTGACTTTCCGTGATAGGAAAGTATATATCAAACCAAGTGGGTCAGATCAGAGATTGGACAGAGTAATTGGGGTACAGAGCGGGAAGGTTTACAGAATACAGTTTGAGCCTGTAAAGGCTTTGGTCAACAGCAGTAGTAGTGATTGTGAGGTGTGGCATTGGAGGATGGTGCACTGAGGCATCTGAGACAGGCAGTCATTGGAGTTCCTTCAGTTCAGGAGGACAAGCACAACCACTGCAAGGGTTGTGCGTTGGGGAAGAACATCAGGAAGCCTTTCCCACATAGTGAGCACAAGTCTGAGAGGGTCTTAGACTTGGTGCATTTAGATGTATGTGGACCGATGAGCGTCCATTCTTTTAGTGGTTACAGCTACTGCGTCACATTCATTGATGACTATTCCAGGAAAACCTGGATCTATTTTCTGAAGGCCAAGTCAGAGGTCTTCGATCGGTTCCGAGAGTTTAAGACTGTCATGGAGAACCAAACAGGGAAGAAGATCCGGATATTGAAGACAGACAACGATGGTGAGTACCTCGGCAGAGAGTTCATGGAGTACTGTGCATCAGAGGGGATCAAGAAGGAACACACTGTTCCTCCTACCCCACAGCAGAATGGGCTGGCAGAGAGGAAGAACATGACACTGGTGAGTGCGTCCAAGGCCATGCTCTTTGATCAGGGATTACCACTATTCCTATGGGTCGAGGCATTTTGGACTGCAATATATGTCCAGAACAGGTGTCACCACACTGTATTGGGGAGGAAGACACCCGAGGAGGTATTTACAGGTATTAGACCAGACGTGATTATTTGCGTATATTTGGGAGTATCTGCTATTATCACATTCATGCTGACACTAGGAAGAAGTTGGATCCTTCTAGAGAGAAGGGGCTTCTAGTTGGGTATAGTGAGACATCCAAGGATTATAGAGTATATATCCCAACTCGCAAGAGGATCATTGTGAGCAGAGATGTCCAATTTGACGAGGCCAGAACCTTGAGAAGATCTATGGACTTACCAGCACAAGAGCAGCCAGCTGAGGACTCAAAGGGAGTCAAGTTGGAGGAGTCACAGGTACAGGTTCAGACACAGGGCATGAGCTCTAGTAGTCAGAGGGAGTCAGGTAAACAGGATCCTCCTATCCTTGATGGGGAGGATGAGCAGCAGCAGGAGGAGGACCTCCAACAGCCGCAACAGGTAGACACTAGGCCACGACCTAAGTGGTATAGGTCCACAGTTCAGGATTCCAGACAGGTGATTCTTCCACAAAGATCTTTCAGACATAGCGTACCACCAGATAGACTGAGTTATATGGCACTGATGACAGTGTTGATTAACTTTGAACCTTCTAGTTTCGAGAAAGCTGCACAACATGATGTGTGGCAAGAGGCCATGGTTGAGGAGTATGACTCAATCATGAAGAATCAGGTATGGGAGGTTGTTTTGAGGCCACAGGATAAGAAGGTGGTGGGATCTAGATGGATCTATAAGGTAAATCATGCAACAGATGAAAGTGCTTCTTCATTGGGCAAGGGAAGTATGCAGTAGAGATCTTGAAGAGATTCAAGATGGAGGACTGTAGACCTATGGCTATACCTCTAGTTACCAACTGGAGGAAGATTGATGTATCGGGATCAGAGGAGTTTTATCCTACACTGTATAGGCAACTTATGGAGTCGCTTATGTATCTGGTCAACACTCGACCAGACATTAGCTTTGTAGTCAACTCTTTGAGTCAGTTCATGGTGAACCCTTGAAGAGTACATTGGACAGCTGCGAAGCACATACTTCGCTACATCAGAGGTACAGTGGAGTATGGATTGGTTTATGAGCGCAGTGGGAGTTTTTAGTTGGCAGGGTTTACAGATGCTGACTGGGAAGGATGTGTAGAGGATCGGAAGAGCACTTCAGGTTGCTGCTGTAGCATTGGGTCAGGAGTTGTCTCCTGGTTCAGTAGGACGCATAAGTCATTTGCATTGAGCTCAGCTGAGGCTGAGTACGTGGTCGCATGTGAGGGGATGTGGCTGAGGAAGTTGCTCTCAAGATTGTTCGTGAGATAGAGACTACTATAGTTCACTGTGATAATCAAAGTGGTATCAACCTTTCTGAGAATCTAGTGTTCCATGACAGGAGTAAACACATTAACATCCACTATCACTTCTTTAGAGATTGTGTTCAAAAAGGAACCATTCGGTTGGAGTACATTCAGATAGATGAGAAGGTGGCAGACATATTCACCAAGGCTCTTTGCAAAATCAAGTTTGTGAAGTTCAGAGACAAGTTGGGGTTGTTACCGAATCCCTTCCTCTTTGAGAGGGAGTGTTAGAAAGTAACAACGAAGGAAGGTCTTCTTGCATGCATGTGTCCTTGCATGCAGAAGACATTAATTGGAGAAGCCAATAAAATGTATTTAATTAACTTTTCCTAAGTTTACGTTGGAAAATTAATTAAAGTTGTCAAATTTTTAGTTGACTAATTGGAATACTTTTTAAATAAAGTAAAAGTGAAAAATATTAAAGTAATGGTTGATTTAATCTTAGCCATTGATTTCACCGGAGGATCTCATCCATAGATCTATAGTGAGATTAGGGTATTCACTTAGCCAATGAGTTATATAAGAAAGATCAATTGGTGGAGAGGATACACATTTGCATTCCGACAAAGACAGAGAAAAAGGAGTGTGAGAGAGAGAGTTTAGAGAAGAAGATGGAGGAGCAGAAAACCAAAAAACGAAGGCAGATTTGCAGGAGAGAGAAACAGCAGCAGGCAGAGGTGACTGTACGGAATTTCGTACAATACAGTCCGTACAACCGTACGGATTCCGTACAGCAGCCCGTACAGATCCATACAGCAGCAGCAACTTGCTGCGTTGGGATCTGTGCTCGCTTTCAGGTTTTTCTCATTGTTTTTCTGTGATACGATTTTGCCAATTGGGCAAGATCGAATTCTGATTTGTATTGTTCCATATTTTCTGAATAAAATAAAGATCTCATACTGCTGCACCGATTTTCCCATCTTGGGTTTTGTCCGGGGGTTTATACCCAAAAAGACTGAGTTGTCTTGATTGATGTGATTGCTGCTATATTTCTTTTAGTATTTATTTTCCGTTGCATAGTGAAGAAATCCATGTGGTTATTTGTTAGAAATTAATTTGGCATGCATCTAGCCCTAGTTGGATTTTAAGGAAATTTACACCGAGGCACTCTTCAGTTTAGATCAAGCCCAAGGAAGACCAAGGGGGAGACCCTAGCTTAGCCAATGAAGGCTAGCGAACCCACTCAAGACCTCCTAGGGAAATCTGAAAGGTTAAGTATGGAGAGATCAAAAGGGATAGATCTAGATCTAGGATGATAAGTGGACCCAAGATAGTTAGGGCTTGGTTGAAGAGGCTTAAGGCAAGGACAAATGTTCAACCAAGTGTAGGATAGGATCACTTATGGATTAGGAGTAGTAGATCTAGATAGATCTAATGCCAAAAAAAAGGTACCCAAGTGGGCCCACCCTTAAAAAGTGGAAAATGGTCCAAATGGGGCCCACAAGATCAAAATCAAAGTGAGATGGCACTAGGGGGTATGCTATAGCATGGATCTATGGATTTGAGAAGGAATGAGCAATACTCACATGTGGGATCTAGCAAAAGACCACTAACCCAAGGAGTGCGACTTGCCTCAAGGAGGACCAATGCCTTAGATGGAGGGGCAAATGGAGTCGGATGTCCACCAAATTATAGATCGGGATAGTTGAGATGATTATGAAGGTGGGTTTTAATTATTAAGCCCAAGTGATTGCTAGATCTCCATAGATCTGAAAAATAAAAAAATGCAAGGGTTTTGATTTTACGGTTTATGTGACCAATGGAGAAAAGATGGATGGATCTAGATACATACCTTGTAGAACATACCTCAAAAGCTTGTGGCCACTTTGCAAATTGATAACCTTCCCCCTGTGTGTATATTCAAGAGTGAGATCCAAAGCTCCAAGCCAAATCGTCCTCCTTCCAAGGTGACCAATTCGCCCTCCTCCTGCAAGACAAGATCAAGTGAGAAACAAGCCTAGCAAAAGAATGGTGATAATGATGAAAAGATGAAAGAGAAAGCATCAACTATGTCACTAAGATACAGTAATGATACTCCCTGAGACAAAAGGCCAATCCAAGGCAAGATATGGGGTTTCCCCACAATAGCCTCCCTCAAAATCGTCCTCCTCTTCAACAATTCGGCCTCCCTATAGAAAAACGACTTGGAACCCAAGATCCACAAATGATTCACAGAAAAAATATTGTATATTCAACTTGCAAAAGAATCCATCAAGACAAGAGAAATAGATCCACAAAATAGTATTTTATTCCAAGTTTCAAGAGTTCCAAAGGTGCCTTTACAATAGGGGGGTCTCTTCCTTAAATAGGATGACGGAGACCAAAACCCTAAACCACTTTTGAAAACTAGTGGTTGAGATCAAAAGATATAGCAATATAATCAATGGCTAAGATGAGCCAATACATAATATGACGTGGATCACTCACTAAAGGGATGACGCCATGACTAAAAGAGGCCTCCAAGGGAGGGCGCACTACATGGGGGTGGCTAAAACACATGTGAGCCCCAACATATGACTAGGACGAGTGACTAGGAACACATGGTGGCGCTAGGAGGTATTATTCCCCTTCACTAGCATGTCCCCATGGCACATAACATATGACTCAATGACATGTCGAAGTACACAAATGATCAAATCTAGTCCCCATCATCAGAGAGAAAAATGCATGAAAAGACCTCCTGTAGACCATGTGGATCCCACTAAATGCTACAAACTGATCTGGAAGGACTGCGATACACCATGGATGACCTTTGAGCAGACCAAGTGCCAAAACCTTGCCTTAATTGCCCAAATCGAATTCCTTTATGACCTTTTTATTCCATTTTTTATCATCCTGAAAAACCATGAAACTGCCCATAACTGACTGTTAGGTGCCTGCGATGTCAAACTGACTATGCCGTCATGTCCGAAAGGGGGGTAATATGGTAATGCAAGTGGCTGGACCACCCCCTTCCTCTGTAGCGCCCTAGGAAACGACTGGCCCTCAATGCTCTGGCTGGACAGGCCACATCAGCATGGCCAAACTGGTCCACAGGTGAACAACTGCTCAAATGATGCCTGTGAGTGCTTGAAACTGAAAGATGAGTGTCTCAATGGATCCAGAAGACTCAAATCCATTAGAGATGAGTACTCATACACCTCATGATAACCTATAAGATCATCTGTAGGGTCCACCAAACCCAAACAAGTAAAAATATGATGATTTGGAAATAATAACAATCATGAAAAACTGCATCAATCATCATCTGAAGCCTGTGCCCATCATATAGAATCATCAAAAGGTATACAAAGGACCATAGATCAATATCATATAACAACATTGGCCCATCTCATCACGGATCCCAAGGTTGACCTTGGTCAAACTAGGTTTGACCGGTCAAACTGATCAAAGTATAACCCTGGCTAAAGAAGCCATGCTGCTACAAGTGCAAATGGTTAAGACATGCTCTCTAAATCATTTCCATAGCAAGACTGTAGAGTATTAAGCATTATTTCACTGGCAGTTAATAAGTAATAATAGGTTAGTTAAATAACTTACTTCCAAGAAGAATCTCAAGAACATACTTGTTTGTAAACATGATCAAATTGCGAGCAGAGGGTGAAGGCTAGGTTGAATAGGGATGACTTGACTGACTTGACACTGAGATACTTTGGATGAAGGACATGTTGTTACACACTTAAGCATCTGTCGGACAAGGAGTACACAAGGAATGTCGGTGTCTCACAAATGAATGAGTTGCTTAGAGAAGTGTTTATTCAACCTTGACAAAAATGTCTACTACTAGAACCGTTACTTGGGGTTCTAGGTGACACTTTGATTTAGTTGTCCCTTACTCCATCTCAAATCATAACCCGTAGGCTCAATGAGGTATTTTTCCATCAAGGTCAGCATTCTTTAGAGTTAGCATTTGTTTAACCACTGCTTTTTAGGACCTTTCATTTCATTGAATTTCATGGTCAACAATCATTAGATTTAGCATACATTTATCCATTGATTTTTAGGCCTAATATAACCCCTCTGGGATTTCACATGCGCTAATAAGCACAACTAATCGCAACTTTCATCCGAGGTGCATTTACATTTCATTGCATTACATTTCACAACCCTTTTCATTGGGCTTCCAATAGTTTCCAAGGTAGTACATTTTGCTTCAAGTTTTAGCCAACAACTCAAGCAACTAGGGGGAATTCTGCTAAACCACACATCGGGGCAACCGACTAGAATGATAACGGCATAAAATCGAACTTACCAAAGGCAAGTTTTGTCGCCAACTCAGAGCCGAGACACAAAATAAACATGGGTGCAAGTCCAACATAGAGGTAGAAGCGGGGAGATCCTCCATATCACAAGTCAAGGTGTAAGTCAGGGTGAAAATCAATAAGTGGGGAAAGGACAAATGGATGGATGGACACAAGTGAAAATGGTGCCTAAGCTAGCAAGTAGGGAAGACACTAAATGATCATGTTCACATTCATATGAAGGTAAAGACCAACAAGTATACAACAAGAGTTTCCAAATGTCAATAATACAATCAATAGATATAATCCATAACAACCAATTCCATTTTAACATAAATGTACTGCTAGATCATAATTGCCATATACCAAGTCAATGCTATCAAAATGACCTAAACAACAAGGTAATAACATTAATGCACATCATATATATATTGGGTCATATATCAACATCTGTAATCTGAACCAACTGTAACCACTGAGAACACTATGCGTGAAACACTGCACTGCATCTGTATGGAACAAAAGGTCATATCCGTCATCAAATCTGAGGTCTTAAGGCTTAAGGCTCAACCTTGGCACAAGGTCTACACACTGTCTAATATAAGGATGCTCTGATGTGTAAGTGATCAATAATAATGCTGCTCATCATAGCTGATCTCACTGAATAAGTGTAAAGGCAAAGCTCTGAAAAGTGCAGATATCTGCTCTACTGACATGGTAGCCCAGCTACTATGGTGTGATAACAGACCCTATAACTCAAATTTATAGCTTAAGATCTATGACCCTTGGGACTTGTTACAACAAAATCTAGCACCCCCTAAATGATATAAAGTCCCAACCATTAAGGGGCTAGTTTTGTGCAACTTCAGGAAGGCCACCCATTGTGTGTGTGTGTGTGTAATTTGAGCTGCCTCAACATGTGTGCCAAAAGGGAAGCACTACCCTCAAGTGTTGTACCACATAAGGCATAAGTTGTATTTCCTAGTGAATGCACTTTTTTTTGGCCTCAACATGTGTGCCAAAGGAGGAGCACTACCCTCATGTTGTACCACATGGGACATAAGTGAAAGATTAAATTTTAAGATGAAACTTGGGGAATGAGGCCTCAATGAAGGTTTATAACATATGAATATTTATAGGACAATATTGCAGCACTCAACCTCAGGTTTGGGTTTAATCAATCAATAATGAAAATACCCCAAACTGCTTTGGCATGTTCACATATGGGAAATGAGATTTAATGAAATATGACAAATGAAAGGTTAATTGTGAAAAATGAAAATGAATGAAATGACTCGTGCAACCTCTAAGAATGGGGATGTGATGGAATATGTTTGATATGGGTTATACCATGGTACAAAGTGGAAAAATGATGAAATATGAAAATTATTCAGGTACAACGATGGAAAGGTGATGAAAGTATACCACCATGAGGACACAAACAACTAAGACCAAGACTAGAATGTCGTGAGCAAGAGAAATAATAAGATGGTGTTCCCAACAATGATCAACCAAACAAAAGTGTTTTCAACAAGATGAAGGTACATGATATGCATTTAAAGAAACCTCCACCAAAAATCTCTATCAAGAATGCCAAGAAGAGAAGAGGCTCCATGAAGATGTATATGCCCCCAAGTCCATCCAATGCTCCAAAGGTGTCAGCTACGAATCCCATCATTGTGATGTGTTACAGCATGAACTAGCGGCTAGAGTTAAAGCCCCCAAAGAACACAACCAGCTCTTCTGGTTAACCACCTCTCTACACTTCTGGTTGGCTCTTCTCCAACTCAGGGGGGATTCCCTAGATATGATTGCTAGGCTATGGCAACGAAGGCACAAGGTGATTTGAAGAAGTTAGCCTTAGCAAGACTTGAGGTCTTTCTTTGTAGTATAGGTGATGGGAAGGTTATGAACTTATGAAGACTAGTGCCAATCCCCATGGCATATGGAATCTCAGGATGATCTCCCACTGGCCTTGTTTGTATGTGTTTGACCAAAACCCCTGCAAAATGCATGCGAAATTCCTACCTCAAACAATTTGAAGCTATTTGCAAATTTGACCAAGGAAGAGTAGCATTTAAGCTTACACCTTCAACCTATCTATCTAGCCCACCCTTAGCCTATGCAAATTGATGAGTACCCCTCCTACGGATACCAAATACCTCAATCAACCTTCAAAGCTAAAGTATGATAAACCAATGAGGTAACGCTACCCTTCTTATGGACTAGATAAATAAATCTTACATGCCAAAATGAACAAGTCACTTCAAAGATTAATTCACCAATAGAACCCAAGAGAAGAAATCCTTCATACTTCAAAATGCTCGATAAGATATGACAATAAAATACCACTAAAGCTAACGAACTCGTAACAAAACATAAAATAAGTGGTCAATTGCCACATGTACAATACATGAGATACATAAGGCCCCAAAGAGAGGGGGTGCCACATCAAGCAAGGGAACACATGCTAAGAGATGATGCCACAACAGCCTCTAAAGGCTTTCTTTAAGGGGGTGCTCCACCAAAAGTGCTCACCAAGCAACCAAATGTAACCATCTCAACATTTCAAGGGCTTCCAAGGGGTGTACTCCAAAGTAAGAGAAGAACCCAAAGCTAGCTTGACCCAAAAGAAACCTCCAAGATCAGTGCTCCAGGAAAAATAGTGTCTACATAGCAACAATTAGGCTCTAAGACCCCTCCAATAGTGTAGTAGGTGTGTCCACATACTAACCTTTAAGAAGATGAGGCTACTCTTTAAAAGTAATCTCTAAACAAAACCCCACAAAGCCCCTCAGGGAAAACAATCCGACTTACATGTGTCCACAAGATGACCTTCAAGCTTGTCCGCATAGCAACTAACTAAATTTGTCTCTATGCTAGCATTCCACATGATAAATTAACCTCATCGCTCAAGGAGAATGGTCCACCGACTCCAAAGGACAAACCCACTCAAATATATATATCAAAGCAATAGAGCCATTTGGAAGGTTACTTTCAAGGCTGGATGCATCCTGTCTGAGCTGATTTCTTCAACAGAACCTTCCAAATTGTAAACAGGCCTGGGAAAAGAAGTGGTTGCCTTCAAACAGCTGGAGTCTAGACATCCTCAACAAGTGCTGACAAGGCTGAAAACAATAGCAGAAACCCTCTTCTAGGGCAGCGGCTCCCCCAGAAGGTGACTGCCTTGAAAAAACTTGAATGTTAGCCTCCATAATACATCAAAGTTGCCATCAAAAGGTCCGTTTTTCCTGAACCTGCAAACTAGAGAAATGCAGAATACTGGGCTTCAAAAAGCGACACAAAACCTTCATCTAGGGCCCAGCCTTCTCCTATGATTTTAACGGATCAAACATTCTCTGAAATATGTGCAGATTGTTTTCCTCTCTTGGATGACTGCTCTGTGGAAGGGAAGTGTCATTTTAGGCTCAGAATTTCACCACATTACCAACCCTCTTAAAATATTTCTTTACTGCTTACTGGAAATGCTCACAGTCCAAATTTAATGATGTACTGTTGCTGTAATGCACTCAGAATGCTCTCTTAGGTCTGTTTTAAAGGAGGTTACGCCCAGGAGTAGAGGTTTGTTGTTGCTCCAGCTCACAAACTCGTCCGAAAAGCACCCAGAATTGAAGATTGAGGGTCATTGCTTCTGCTCATTGCCTTAGACAGCCCAGAAATATGGTTTTATTCCTCAATTGTCCACAAACGTTTCCAGAACAATCTCAGATTCAGCCTAGATTTGTATTTTTTTAGGTCTGTTTACAGCCATTTATGGTGGAAAAAGTGACCAGAAACTTGATTTACTGCCTCTATTCACCCAGAACTTACCAGAATGCCTTTTGATACTTGTTTGGGGTTGAAAACAGGCCCAGAATCACCTAAATCGCTCAGATTGCTGCCCAGGTTTGCTCTTCGTGCCCAGATCCGTGTGCAGAAGCCTTAGAAATTAGCCCAACTCTACCCATAGTCTTGCTTCATACCCTAGACATGTCCAGGTCTGATCACACAAGCTCCTTTACAAGCTGCCTTTCTCATCACACTGCATTCTATGCACAGACTGATCTCTGAACCAGTGAACAACCTATAGAAATAGGGAGGTAACATGATGAAAATCACATTGTGAAACCTCATATAATATGAGGTGTAACAGGACCTAAGACATCATAAAACAACATTACAATACCTAACAGTTACATGTGATCAAAATGTAACATTTAGATGTTGAAGTTAGAGGCTAGGTGCTGTGTTACCGGATCCGTCGGGGGTAACTCAAGGATCCGCGGATCCGCCAGGATCCACGATGGAACCGCGAGTGAGCCGGATCCACGATGGAACCGCGAGTGACCCGGATCCCAAATCAGAGAAACGTATTACCCATCTCAGAAATGGATCCCGTAGAAAAAAAGGAATGTGCAGCGACTTTATCAACCGGATCTGCCACCTGGAGCATAGACAACCGGATCAAGGTCTCCATCTCGTCACTGGCCGGTTTAAAATTATCAAGGTGTTTTCGTTGTTGGCCGGTTTAAAATTCTTGCCATATCCGCACTTTAACATTCCTGCCATATCCGGCGGTTTCATTTCCTAGATTGCCAAAGCGGGTTATATATCTGAGCGACTTAAAATCTATGTAACCATATGTGTGCAGGTTCCGATGTAATGATATGTGTGCCAAGCAAGGCAAGCAAACAGCAAACACTAATTACATTTTACACTCTGGGGGGTCCACGCGTACGGAGCAAGGCTAGCAAGGCCCACACAAAATATGGTCTAAGTGTTTTTAATTTAGGCTATGAATGTATAAAGGTTCTATAAAGTTTAATATAATAACTAATGCATAATGGATTTTAATTTTACATTCATATATTCATTAAAAGTCAATAATATATCTATATTAATAAAAATAAAACTTTGGTTATAATATATATATTCAAAATAATAAAAAACTTTCTTTAAAGTTTATAGCCTTTTAAGTTGTGTATAATTAATATATAAAAATTTATAATGTATTTAAAATTATATAAGTTATATAAGCTATATAATTAAAATATTTATATATAACTTTAATATTTATATATAAGTAATATATTTTAAATTTTAAATTTTTTAATATTATATGAGTTTAATTTAAAAATATATAAAAATTTATTTATATCATTTGTACTTGGCGTTTCCATGCCGTATCCGGATCCTGGATTTTCAAAAATTTGATGGATCTGTATCCGAATCCGGATCCATATCCGGATCCGGATCCGTATCCGTATCCGGATCCGGATCCGTATCCGTATCCAGATCCAGATCTTGGTAACTTAGGTTAGGTGGTTAAACGACTATAACCACTCAGGGGTGTTATAAATTCCAATGAAATATGATGCCAATTAATAGTAAAGTTTATTTTTTGTTTTCTCTCAATACCATTGCCTCTACAAAGAATATGTTCACCCACACTTTCTACATGGTCTTTATTAAGGCATTAAAAAGTACTTGTAAAGGCTATAATCCCTGAAACTTGGTATGCAATTATTTGTTTGAACATTCAGCCTTGCAAAAGTGGGACTAGATAGAAACCAGAGATGTATGACCTTTACCACACAAAAGCTTTTTGGACCTAATTCCATTATTTGCTTATTATAACAATATTTTTTTCCAAGTTAATACTTTTTGCCCATGTGAAACTTGCCAAGAATGTATTCATCTATCTGAAATTGTATTCATCTTGGAATTTAACAGTGAAAGTAGAATGACAGCTTATACAATTTTTTATTTGTAGGTGAATGGCATTAAAGACCCTGTGTCTAAGGAGACATACACGCTTACCTGGAGGGAAATTGCAGAGGTGACCATTGAACTTATATATTTCATGTTTCTGGGGTGTTATTTGTAGCTCTGTAATATTGCTTTGAGATTGTCATTTTGTTCTTTGAATTAATGGCCATTTGTATGATATAGCCTTTGCAGGCTTTTTCCTTTCCTTCAAGGTCTCCTTTACCCTTGACTAATGTATTATCAGCAAAGTTATTCCAACTGTGGTTGCAATTGCAATCGGCAGAAGAATCCAGTGCGGGTGTGGTGCTCGTCCTGAAATCAGAAGTTGGGGAATCAAAACGCTAACCCTAATTTTTTATATAATAAATATATATTTAAAATTTATTTTTTATATCGTAAAAAAGAAATGAGATATGAATTAAAGCATATCAAGTGTTTAGCTTTCATATTCATATTGCTGATTGGGGGAATGAGACAAAACCACCACATTTGCTGAAGATTTAATGACTTGAATTGCTAGCAGTTTTCATCATCAAATATTCAGGCTATAACACTAAAATAATATGATCCAAGATGGAGAACAGTAAGAAGAAGCAAAATCAATTCCTCTAATGCAAGAGAGATAAAACTTATTACTAGTGGAAAACTGTGCAGTGTGAACACCTTAGTTCAGAGATAAAACTTATTACTAGTGGAAAACTGTGCAGTGTGAACACCTTGGTGTGAAACTTATTACCAAACCATGATAATACATGAGGGGCGGGTGCTAAATACAAAGGGAGACCCATTAGATATAGAAAGATGCATTGCATGTGAACTTTAACCTTTCAGATGAGGGCTACAGTTCTCTAGAAGACAGACTACACTGAAGACACCTTACTGTACAAAACTACTGAAATACAATATTTATATAAACATGATCACAGTTAATCTAATGCTAACTGTAAAGTGCTCAACCGGGACATTTGGGAACAAATCTCTCAAATTTTGACCAATTTGTTCTTGGAGATGATGATGGTAAAATTGTTCAAAACAAGCAGCTAAGGGGTAAATCTAATACAGAATGAGCTAGATGAAGATTCTTCTACAATTAAGAGCAGAAAGGTCAAACAATTGAAATTTTAAGAGTACCAAGTGCCCCAATTCAAGAAGAAACGGATGATCTAGCTAGGAAAGCAATCAAGGAGGCTAAATACATTGTGAACCCCCAACTAGAAGCACTAATAAACCCTAGTAACTAAATATGACTAAGGGATGCAACCCTTCGTGAACAGTCACCAAAGGTGCCTTTAGGAGTCATATAAATATGGCACTCTTTTTTTGCTTGCTAGTTTGTCCATGACTTGTGAGACTAGACTGTGGTCTAAGAAACCACAACCCATGGGCATCTAAGCCGTCAAAATCACTCTGGGATCGCACCCAGCCCGGGCCACACCAACCCTTAGCATGGTTGGATTTTAACTTTTAAGTGTCTCCTCCCTGCTACCTTGCAGGGTTCGTACTCAAGTTGTCATGCAGAACAATGCCTGTCAAAACCAACCTTGCTAGCGGGATTTGACAGATAAATATGGCACTCTTATTGTGTTGTATATCCTCTTATTATTAATTATTCAAATATATTCCTATATGGATTTCTGTAATTTATCATATATATTTTGGATATTTAGTAAACAAACAGGGACTATTCGTTTCATTGGTATCAGAGTCCCTTCTTGGGCACTTGCGCTGATTCTGGCTTTTGGCCAAAACATAATTTTTAAGAGTTTCTCTGAAGATGGTCTTTGACCATATCCAGGATTTTGGCCACTAAAAAGTTCAAAGTTTTAATTCAAGATTCTGTTGGAGAAATAACATCATAGCCAAGGAGAATTAAAAGAAAATTGAAAAAAAAGGAACGAAAAAATACCTCGTCAATATCCCAGGTTTTTAGACAGGAGTTGAAGAACATTTCCGCTGCAAGTTGAAGAAATAAATATCATAAGGACACCAGTGTAGCCATTTTCTTTCCGTAACAGTTGTGAAGATATATTTTTGGTTGTGGAAATATTTTTGGTGATTGGAACTTATCCCTTATGGCATCATAACAGCCGCTATTCAAACCACCATTCATCTGTTTGTAAGTTGCTGCGAATCTTAAATTGTGCCTTTTTTCTAGCTACCAACCAAGACAGCAATAGCCATCAAAGACTCCAGGGCTAAAACATTGGGAGTTAAGGTTTGACGTTGAGTCCTATTTGGGCCATTGAGACCAAGACGTGATTGTTCACAAAAAGGTCGTGACCCCAAAAACCAATACCTTTAGTTAAGGACAAATCAACACATCATTAAACTGACATGACCATATAATTCAGGCGTGACCATTTAGTGCATTGTGATGTGGAAGGGTATTAGTATATACAAAGTTATATACATAACTAAAAAAGTTATTAATATACATTATCCTTCAAAGAAGCAAATACCGTAAGTTATACAAGGTCAAAAAAGAAAGAATAAGTGATTATATATATATGCACTAGAAAGGTGAAGCATAAGGTTAAGTATAATCTTATAAAGGTGACTTATTAAAAGAATAAATAACCTTAATCTTCTAATAGTAATAAATAACCTTTATTATATACATTAAAAGTTATAACACTTACAAAGAAAGTGGAGAGTTAAGGAATATTTATAGACGAAAACAAAATGGAGTTTAATAATGAGAAAGTGGGAAGCTTCCCTCGTAATTATTCAAAATACATGAATACCTTATTAAAACTTAAAGGAATTATTCAAGAAAAGGATATTATCATCGCTATTTGTCTGGGTGACAAAGAAATTATGTGAATGTTGATATCGCCAATCAATTATTAATTCTAGAGTCAAGTATAATTGAAAATGAAAACTCTATTGACGAAAATAAATATGTTATGTAGCAAAAGCATAAAAGCTTTATATGTGTGTGTGTGTAATAGATCAAATATAATACAATAATGAATGGTCGGGGTATATATAGGCCTTATGGTGATCCTCTGTAAAGTTGCATCTTTAAACAATGCACCTTTTCATAATAATAATATTCTAAGCTAATATTAATTATACTTTATTTTATATTTATAACATTGCGTAAATTTTACTGTGCATTCCCCAGCCCGGTTTCAAGTCATTTACTCATTGTTTAATGCCCAACCCAAAGAACATGTTTGCTGCAAATGGACTGTTTTCTCATAAACAATTGTACAGGAGACAATAGGAGAATGTAACAAATTCTATGAGCAGAAATAAAAACAATTTCACACCATGAAAATTGCAGACTCAAATTTTTTTGGCTAACTTCCCAGGAAAAACACCCTAAGGGGA
Organism: Larix kaempferi; assembly: GCA_027924585.1. Taxonomy (NCBI): domain Eukaryota; kingdom Viridiplantae; phylum Streptophyta; class Pinopsida; order Pinales; family Pinaceae; genus Larix; species Larix kaempferi. The sequence goes on along the minus strand of BSBM01000269.1, from coordinate 15,580,667 downwards.
AAACCTGTGAGAGAGAGTGAGAGTATTTATTTTTTCTTTAAATATGAAATGTACAGCAGTAAAACAACAGTGGAACCACTTATCTCAACCCCTTGAAGACAGTTGTCATTTCTGGAAATTCTCTAGCTGTGAATGACTAATGCTCAGTACAATAAACAGCTTAGAAAACTGTGCCAAATTCTGCCTGTATGGACTGTCTGCTCACAGTCTGTGCCTCGAAATCTGTGCACATTTAATGCTTCCCTCACCTCGGTTTGCATGCTCACCGTAACAGCTACAAACTGCCTGGAACTGCGTGCCCACTCTGCCTAGAATTTCGAGCCAATCAACTGCCTGGGAATTTGAGCCTCAAACAGTACAGTTCCAGAGTTTATTGCTGCTGTATTATACATAAAAAATCGTGCCATTCAATAGAGGATTCATGCCCAGCATCTTCTCGATTCTCGTGCTCATTAAATGCCACTGTACGGACTTTGGAATTCATGCTATGCTCAGTGTCTTGGAATGCCTGCCACCAACCTATCTCCTCTTCTCTCTCAAACTCAACTTGCTCCAAAATGCTCATGAAACAATGAATGTGCCTCTCTTGGTTACCATGCCTTTTTGTGTTTCTCATGGAGGTAGTTGAGGGGTCACCAAATCCAAGGGCCCACATTGGCTTTGGTGCACTTAGATCAAAGGATGAGAATAAATGCACTTTTTCTCTCCATTAATTATTTTTCTCTCAACTACAACTTAAATTTATCAAAAAGTCACCTTAATCTCTAAAGTGAAATAAATACTCATCTCAAGTCATTTAATGCAAGGGTCGTGTTATTTTCCCCCTTTGAGTGACTTAGGCACAAAGTCATTGGGGGAACAACTTCCTAAGTACAAAAATCAACACTCCCTCTTACCGAGGAAGGTGTTTTGCGCCACTCCCAACTTGTCCCTGAAGAAGACAAACTTGCCTTCCCCAAGGATTTCGTCAGAATGGCTGCCACCTGCTCATCAAAGGAAATGTACTGTAACTCCATAGGTCCTCTCTGAACATAGTCAAGGATGAAGTGGTCCCTGATCTCTATGTGCTTTGAACTATCATGGAATACTGGATTCTCAGAGAACTGAATGCAACTCTAATTGTCACAGTAAATAACCGTAGGCCTTAGCTCCTGACCAAATAAATCTACCAACAACTTGCGAAGCCACATGTCCTCACTACTAGCCTGAGTGGCTGTCATGTGCTCATCCTCTACAAAACTCAGAGCAATGGACTTTTGCTTTCGACTTAACCACAACACTACTATCAAGGCTGTTATGAAATGAAGATAAAATATAAATAAAACTAAGGAAATCAAGCCATAAAATGATGTTAAAGTATGAGATCTTACCTTGGCTTGATGAAAGATGAAATTTGAAAATTATTGTAGCCTTGAAGAAACCAGATTTACCACTAGAAAAACAAGTAAAATATTTTTGGGGTTTTGTGGCTGATGAGATGGAGTGGTAGACTAGTGCCTTTGATCCTTGGACCTTGTTTGAAAGTACATGGCTAGAACACGTACAAAGCAAGACAAATCCCTCCCAAGTCTTCCAAATCCTACAAATCCTTCAAAGGAAGGGTTACCCTAGAGCATACACCTCCAACATCTAGATTCTAGCTCATACCCTAGCCTATGCAAACTTAAACTTGCAACCCTCCGAAGATGACAAATCACAAGCAAGCCATTAGAGTAGAAAATGAAATAAGTAAAGAGATTCTTCCCTACTTAATTCCAATGGAGTAAGATTACCCTTCTATTGGACTAGATCTAGAAATTAGACAATGCAAGAAAAATACAGGTTACGTCAAGATAGAATCACCAAGATATGACTCATAGTTAGAAAGATACCAAGAACTCCAAGAGTCTTATTGGAAAAGATTGATTTATTCTCCAATCAACAACAACGAGATACAATTAGGAAGATGCCCTCTTATATAGGAGAGTAACTCAACTTCCTTTACAATAAAATAATAATAGATCTACCATAACCCTACATCTATCCTAGGGAGGCTCAAAGAAGCCTCTAGACATGGACAACAATGATAAACAACTTTCATAAGCTAACTAAATGCCCAAGACAAGGGGGGCACACCATCTAGTCAAGGGTCGATACATGGAAATGATGCAAAAGAAGCTCCAAAAGGGGAGTGCCTTCCTCCATAAGGTCCAAAGGAAACCCAAAGCATGAGTCAATCCCCAAACATGGAACACTCCCCTCAAAACCCCACGTGTGGGTCAAACCCTTTCTCCAACGTGACATCATGGTCCAATTCCAAGCAAATCGATGGTAAATTTTCGAATAAGGGGGCGCCCTCCTCGAAATGAATGCCAAGTGGTAACACTCCACCAACCTAGTGTTAAACCCTAGAATGCTCCTGCAAAACCTAATGAAATATCCTCCAAATGCTCACACGTGTGGGTATGACCCTCTAGGATGAGCTCAAACAGTCCTTAAGAAGCATCTAGATCAATCTCCAATGGTCCAATGTGATGAAGGGATGGTTCAAATGTTGTAGAGGATGGTCCAAAGAGTGCAATCTCTCCCACGTGCCAAGGAGGTGAGGGTTTTCATCAAGTGGAAGGGGGTGGCTCCATCCTAGAGACCTTATCAATCATGAAGTGGAGCTCATCAAGGGTAGCGCTCCACATAGAACACCTAGCCATTATATCATAGAACATCATACCAAGTGTCATAGCATGTGTATATGATAAAATACTTTAGTGCTAAGGGCTTAGCCCACCTATAACCTAGGAAATGTTCACAAATATGAAGATAATACATGAAATTTACTAACAATTACATCTTTCTAACAACCCATTGACTTATTTAACCTTTACTCATCCAATCTAACATTGGTGTGACACTTTTTAAGTCCTTATTACATGTGAAAGCCCTAAGTTAAGTTACATAGCCTAGATTCCTAAAGTAAGTGAGGTACATGAAGTGAATATGTACTTAGGGAAAAAAAAGGGTCTTTGCAAATTAACCCTCATAGCAATTGAGTGTGATAGGTCTACCCTTAAGTTTCAAGAGTTGGGGTTTAAGATGCTTCTTCTACATTTGTGCCTTGCATTTCTTAGAAGGAAGTGTTGTCATGGGTCACCCATCCCTACACCTTTTTTTTGTGATCCCTTTTACTTTATTTTTTATTAATTTGCATTTCTCAACCTTTTCATTGGCTTTAGTCCCTTTACTTTAGATTTGGCTTTGATAACCTTTGACTTAGGGACGTTGGATTTTAGCAAGGGGTAAAATCTCTCATATGTTTCCAATTTAACTTAGTATTGACCTTAGAGTAATAGATTCTTTTAGCTTTATTGAGGCATTCATACACGGGAGTAGTTATGAGACCTTGGGTTGTTATTGATCATAGATCATTTACAAAGGGGAAAATGAAGGGGATGGATGAATTGGCTAGCGTAATGAAAAATGGCTAGCAAAATTTTATGAAATGGGTGAAATAGAGAAGCCATAGATCTCATCTTAGAAACAAACTGATCAACATATCTTCCCTTGTTGAGAAAGGGGTAACAGGCCCTACCATGGAGTATTAGTCTAATGACCACTCATGTAGATTTGAGATGTAAGAGAATATTACATAGACAAGACAACAAAGGGTTAGGGAGGGAGAAACTGCTCACACAAAACCCTTTCAATACGATAGATGCATCCTTCACCAAGGGCCAATCAATAGCAAGTACTAGCAACTTTACAATCATATGCAACAATAGAAAGCACTAGAACAATTAAGCCACACATTGATAGGAGCGGAAACTATAAAAATCCAACCACGAAAATGAATTAGGGAAGGGCTACTCTTTATATGGATAGTGTACCTCAACTTCCTTTACAATAAAATAATGATTTCTTCTCCTCGATCCACATTTTACTCAAACTCTCCAAAAAGTAGTTAGATCCACTTTTCTCTCCAAGCAACACCAAAAAATAATTCAAGTACATAACCAACTCATATTGTGAAGTCAACAATGAGTAAAATAACAAGGTGGTTATGCAAAACATCTCCTCAAGGTGGACATCTCCAAGATAAATTCTCCTCAAAAGGGCATGTGTACCTCTCCAAGTGGAATGTGCCCTCAAACCATGGCTTGAATCAAGTCAAAGATGATCCAAAGCCACGCGTGTGGCTCCTCCAAGGGAAACGCCCCATCAAACATGTGCAAAGTAGGTATGTGCACCAATGTTTTAAAACATGGACTCCGACTCCATCTCAAACTTGGCTCTAACTTGGTCTGGTTTGAATTTTATGACTTGGTTTACTAAAATATACATAAATTATTAAAAATTTAATGAAAAAACACATTTTAAATATTCCAAACCATTAGAGACAAAATATGCAAAGTTTTATCATTTATTTAGTATATATCATGCAAGGGTGAATATATCAAAATGACATTGAGTGCAATGCATATGTGAAACAAAACACATAATCAACAAGGCTCTAAATCATTTTTCCACCAAGTTTCTGGGACGCGGGGACGTGGGAGTGGGGAAATGTAGGAGCGACCTATATAGAAGTTGCCCTCAAATTTTAGGAAATGTCAAAGGGGACGTCAGTGTCTTCAACATAAGGGACCCCGCCAGAAATATTACAAAATTTATATTAGAATACATGAAAGTTGAAAGTTGGAGCATAAGTCATTAAAGTCTTTGATTTTATAATCTAAAGATAAAACAAAATCAGAAATACAACCATATTGAACAACAAAATGAAATCGAGGCTAAAGAGAAGGGAAATAGTGGACAGTGTGGCCCTTTATCATTTAATTTTTTATTATTTATTTTTATTTATTTTTGGTCAAAAACAGTCAGGAAACGTGGGAATGCCATTTTTAGGAGGGAAACATTTCCCTTCTGCATTTCCTTGAGTTTCCTTTAAATGAGGACGTGTAGAGACGTTTCCAATGGAGTTTCCAAGTTTTCGAGATGTGCAGGGGCTAGAAGCGTGATTCCTACCCTTGGGGACGCGTACCCATGTAACAATGCTCTAAATGGCCTCTAAAATCCAAAGACAACATGCTACAAAGTACCAACCTACTACATATCACTGATCAATCATGAAACCTATCACCATTGTTGGAAATGGGATCTTGGGCATGAGCTATAGGACCATCCTTTTGGCATGTTTATTTTCTAGCAAGCCTATATTTTGTAGGTGACATGTAGTCGAAGAGTAGGGTGACATTTGGTGTCTTTTGATTGTTTAGTGGACTTGTCTTTGATTTGGTGCAGTTTAGTTAACTAGAATTCTAAAAACCGCTAGCTCTTTTGAATTTTGGATGGACTGTGAAATTGTATGTTCATTATATGAGATTTGATGAGGTTGGAACCCCTCTCAAACATCTTGAAACAATTAATTATAATATAAAAAAATTAAGTAAAAGGTTTTTATTATCATTCCAGGTTACCCCAAATAGTGCCATAATGTGTAGGAAACCAAGCAGGTTGACTTGGCAATGAAGTAGGTTTAGATTCTAATGTTTTTAGTAAGAATTTAAAAGAAAATGAATTTTACAATCACCCCTACGTGATGTTGGGTCCCATGATGACTCGCACGAACTCAATCGAGTTGCCCAATTTGGTATTGAACCGGTTTAAGGGCCAAGTTGAAGCAGTTAAGGGTCAACTCAGTCGAGTTTGAGTATGAGTTAATTGAGTATGAAAACATTATTGTGGACTTCCATTAGTGAGACATGCCATCAATTTGGCATGAATATGTGTGCAAATAACTTCCAATAGAGTGGATGCCATCCTTGCTTGTCTTCTTCAAGTGACATATCTTCAAAACATGTGCATTAAACCCTCCATTGAAGGATTAGCCCATCAAATAATAGAACAATGGATGTCGACATAGCAACCATAGTCATTCAAGGTAGGATGCCACCTTTAAATGGCTCAATATTCGACATATTACCTCATAAAAGCATGTGCAAAGGATAGATCCATGGAATAGGGAGCCCACCATTCAAGATAGAAGCATAAATATAAGACCAAGGTCCCCACAATACTAAACCAACTTCCTGAAGGAGGGGATGACCCCTTCTTCAAGCAATAAAGTATAACCATGCATCAAAATATGTGCCAAGAGAGAAGATCAAGGGGAGTGTTCTACTAGCAATGATAACCAACCATACCAAGATGTTGTCCAGGTGTAAAGAAGAAGGGTCTCCAAGCAAAGATGTGTGCATGCCTCAAAATATGGGTTGGAAGAGAGGGCGCACTAAGGAAACCAACAATTATATTGCAATAAACCATCTCCAAGTGTGAAACACATCAAATGAGCTAGGGTGCTCCAATAGAAACGGTTGCATGGCCAAAATAGTTACAGGATGAAGCCAAATCGAGCTTTCTGCATCGAGTTCTAGTAATGGAGTTTGAACTTGACAATTCTGACCCACACCCTTCTTTAAACAAAACACATGAAATACTGTGTAGATCTTTGAGTGTGCTTGGAGTGCTAAGTTGTAAGTCACCTGACCCATGCCTTGAACAATCTGATATGGGTTGTAAAACTTTGGTGAAAGGGTGTTGGATGGTTGGTGAATGTTGGGATCTTGCTAAAGTTGCTTGATGAGCTGAGATGTAGTAACATTGGTGAGCCATTCTTGTGCTTTCTCTACCCATTCCTGTACTAAAGAAGATAAGTCAAAGAGGGGTCCCTCTTCCTCATAATTCCTTGATAAAGAATCTACCACAACCTTATCTTTTTCCTTTTTGTAAATGATCTCATAATCATATCCAAACATCTTGATGACCCATTTATGTTGCTTCAGGGATGACAACCTTTGTTCCAAAATATACTTCAACCTATGGTGATCTATCTGGAAACTTTGCCCTAGGAGATACTGTCACCATGTGTCAATTACATGTAGGATGGTCATCATTTCCCTCTTCCTCATAATTCCTTGATAAAGAATCTACCACAACCTTATCTTTTTCCTTTTTGTAAATGATCTCATAATCATATCCAAACATCTTGATGACCCATTTATGTTGCTTCAGGGATGACAACCTTTGTTCCAAAATATACTTCAACCTATGGTGATCTATCTGGAAACTTTGCCCTAGGAGATACTGTCACCATGTGTCAATTACATGTAGGATGGCCATCATTTCTCCCTTGTAGGTAAATGCATCCAAATTCCTATTACCCCATTGTTTACTGGTGAATCCATATTGCATTAAGATTGCACCCAAACCTTTTCTAGAAGCATCACATTCCAATATAAAGGTCTTAGTAAAATTAGGCGTGGCTAAGACCAGAGTGGTGCACATGACATTCTTTAAAATTGCAAAGGCTTTTTCTGCTATTTTGTTCCACACAAAGGCACAAAAATCAAGACACGTGCCCATTCCCTTTTTGCTTTAAAACCATGATCATTGGGGATGAATATGAGCTAGTGTTGGGACGAATGACTCCCACCTCTAGTAGCTCTTGAGTGATCCTTCCAATTTCATTCTTTTGTGCGAATGAGTGCTTATACATGTGTACATTCGGTGGTTGACTGCTAGGAATCAAGGGTATATCCTAATAATGCTCTCCTCTATATGGGGTAAACCCTTTGGTGTCTCAGAGACTTGTTGATGTTTGTCCAAAACCTTTTGTATGTTAGTATGGATTTTCTATGTGGTGTTGTCTAGAGCTTGTATGGCATGGAAGTGAACAATAATTCTAGAGTGGTCTTTCTTCAATAATTTTTCCATTTGATGAGAACTTATGATTTTAGGGAAGCTTGCCTGGAGCTCTTTGAGGGTGTGAGTATGAGAGCCGTGAGTAAAGCTCAACTATAATTCCTTGAAGTCCATGGTAACTAGCACCAATGTGTGTAGCCATTCTGCCCCTAAAACTATATCACAACCACCCACATCTATGGCGAACATATGAGTTTTGAGATGATAATCACTCAATTGGAGCCTCACTTTTCACAATGCCCCCCCCACATTTAAACATCCCACCATTGGCTATCATAATTTGGAAGTTTGGCATCAAGTGGACATAATAGTGGAGTTCTTCAGTGACTTGTCGGTGAATAAAATTGTGGGTGTTGCCACTATCAACCAATACTACAACTTTGCGGTGCTTGATGTAACGCAAAAATTTCACGGTTTCGGGCTGAAATACTAGACAAATGAGTGGTTCTTCTTGATGAATTTCAGTTTTCACCTCTTCTTGCCTGGGAGAAGTTTGGTCAAGAGTCTATAACTTAGGGATGTCTTCATAATGGGTAGTAGTCACATCAATTTGAAATAACTTATGTTCTTTGCTTTATGACCCAAAGCATACTTTTCATCACAATTATAACAAAGTCCCCCCCGTCTTTGTCAGTTTGTCATTTATGTTGGAGACCACTTTTGTACTTTTAAGGGAGTAGAAGGAATTTTGCTTGAGGAATTGACCTCTATAGGGTGTGAATGGGGAATGAAAGATGGTTTGTTGGTTTGTGCATTGATCGTTATCTCTGCTTCTAGATCCTTCTAAGATGCCTCCAACCAGATAGTAGGATGCTACATTTTGACTTTTGCTTGGATCCCCTCCTTGAGGCCATTAAAAAATCATTCTTTATAGAGGGAATCTGCTAAGTTCTTTGTACACATGGCTAATTGCTCAAGGGCTGAGCTTGTTTGGTGTTACTTGGTAAGCTGCCCCAAATAGTGAGTATCTCACTCGTAATAGTCATGGAGATCTTTAACAAATAAAATCTAGAGGATGAGGTGCCAGTAGGCCTTCCCTCCATCTTTTTGGATCCAAATACAAGAACCCCACCCTGAGTTTCATCATATCATCAATAATGCCATGAAGCGCGAAGTAGTGTTTTGTTTGGGTGACCCATCCTAAGGGGTTATAACCATCAAACTTGTTCAAGTCTACTTACGAAATCAATTCTAGGTGTTATTATACATGGAGTGTGGGTTATGGTTGTGAGTGCCCAAAGGGTGTAGCTAGTGACTAAATAGTCTGGAGTAAGATATTCCTTTTTGGTGTGGCTCACTATGTTATGTATTCCAAGGGACTTCTTCTGACATGCCATGCGCTATCAGTCAATCAAAGGAGTCATTTATCCTTGCCAACATCTAATCTAACTTCTCATCCAACTTCTAATCTAGGTTGCATACTTGCTCGTAATGTTGCGGCATCTTTTTCATATATCAATCACTATTGTCATGGATTTTTGCTTGAAGATTCTTGTCTTGTTCTTCCAGGGAATCAAATCTTGAGGCATTAGAGCGTGTGTTTGTGCTGTTTGAGGTCCTGAAAGGGGGCCTTGTCTATAGGGAGGAGTGTCGTCCACCATGGGATTGTTAGGTGAGAGTAAGGTTTATAGGGTTCTAAAGATGAGGGAGTGTCAAGTGCTATGGCTGTCTAATATACGTGTGGGGTCCTACAATAGTACTTGGACGAATATCTAAGGGCACCAACTAAGGAGGCTTGATTGTGCCTTTAGTTGTACTACTCCACTAACCATAATACCTATTTGGGGATAGGTTTTGTGCTAGTCACAAACCCTAACTTACACAAGGCTTATCTCTGAATGTATAGTGACCTAGAACCTGAAATTTTGGCCCAAGTTGCTTCCTTTGTGTCTAGGGGAATTAGCAACTTGGTTCAGGCTCGTACTTGTGTGACACGGGGTCGATTTTGGTCCGTTACCACTATACCCTTAGGCATACCAATGCTGCCCCATGCACGACACATAGGGCTCGGTCAAGGTTTGAACTTGCAATGTCACAAGGAGCACCTTAACAATGCACCATATCACGAACTAGTCTACACCCCGAGGGCCCCAATCTGCTTCCTTATATCCTTGCTGTAACTTGAAAATTTCAAACACTGAAACTTCATCGAAAAAAATTGGAATGAAAATGTCAAGCTTACTCGTTTGAAGGAGCCAAACCTTCTGGATGAGTAAAAAACCCTAACTTACACAAAGTGTATCTATGAAATTATAGCGAACTAGAGGCTAAAAGTTTGACACAAGTTACTTCCATGTGCCCTTATGTACCCTAAAACGTCATAGAGAATAATTTGGAACGAAAATTCCAAGATGACTCATTTGAAAGAACCAAACCCTAGTATTAATTTTTTTTCTTTTCGGCCCAAGAAAGAGCTCTGATGCTACTTGTAATATACTTAAGCCTAGAAATTCAGAGAATAGATAGAAAAATACAAGAGAATAGATAACATAAATAGCTATGTTCACTTGCCTCTTCAAGGGAGAAACCTTCAAGAGCAAAGCTCCAAATGCAATGACAATTCTTGGCTCACATTAAATAACTTACTATATATATAGTGCTTCAATAGCCAAAGGTCCAACTACTTGTGGTCCCACTATTAATGAGCGTCAACAGACTAGGGTCCTTTATTCAATAAGGAAGACCCTTTCTACATTAAGACACTACCCACTAACTAACTAATAGGCCTTGTGGCCTTGTACATTGATAAAGTAGGAGAGTTAAGGTAGGACCTTCACACCTTGGAAAGTTATACAGCAAGCAGTTACATGATAAATCCATGTTAAGGTTTGGGAAGTTAAAGCAGGCTTGACAAGTGGCCTTGAGAAATTTGTTTGAACTTTGAAGGCTATAAGCATAGATATTGTTAAGGTTTGCTTTCAACCCTCTCTAGAAGATTGTTGGGTAGGTCCCCAAACATAAGAAAACAACAAAATTTTCCAAAATGAGAACAATTTTAGAAATGAGCTTTCCCAAAATCTAGAAAATTGAAGACAACAATAAGTGTATTTGTGAGGATAGATGGATAGATAGATAGCATTTGAGATACTAAAACATTGAATATCTAACACGGGCAATCTGCTGTTACTCCAAGGACAGTATATTGGTAGGACCCTAACACCTTGGAAAGTTGTACAGCAAGCAGTCACATGTTAAACATGGGCAATCTGCTGTTAGTCCAAGGACAGTATATTGGTAGGACCCTAACACCTTGGAAAGTTGTACAGCAAGCAGTTACATGTTAAATCCATGTTCAGGTTTGGGAAGTTAAAGCAGGCTTTACAAGTGGCCTTGAGAAATGTGTTTGAAGGCAATAAGCATAAATATTGTTAAGGTTTGCTTTCAACCTTATCTAGAAGATTGCTGGGTAGGTCCCCTAACATGAAAAAAAAGCAGAACTTTACAAAATGAGAACAGTTTTAGAATTGAGCTTTCCCAAAATTTAGAAAATGGAAGACAACAATAAGTGTATGTGTGAGGATAGATAGATAGATAGCATTTGAGATACTAAAATGCTAAATATCTAACACAAGCAATCTGCCATTAGTTCCAACAACAGTATATGATAATAAGTTATGGATGTTGAAGCTATGAATAAAAACTTTAGCACATGTCAGGTCCAGCGTAATGTTTTCCTGGAAATGGGAGTGGTCAGAATTTTTTTATCGAAAGGATATGTTGAACCAGCCTATGGTCAATTGACTCCCTACTCGGCTCCTCCTGAAGTCATCTTCACTGGTCCTTATGGTGACAAATTATTGTATTCCAGTAATAGTTTAAATAAAGTGTACTTGTTAAATCTTGTCCTTATATTGAAGGTCGTTCCCCTTTTTGTACCAGGAACTGTTTTTGTGTTGTATTTAAGAATTTTTGTGGCAATCCAAACTTCGGAATAGAACATAGTATCACACTGAATTCCCCAAACACCACTCGAGATGGTCTCTTATAATTATCACAGTTTTGATGTAATGTAAATTTTTCTATTTATTGATAAAATAACAATTTAACACGAGCAATAATTTAGAAAGAGTAGACAAATAACCTATATAAATTAGAGCTTGCATTCTAAGAAAACAAGACAGCTAGATCAGTAGGTATCAAGATCAAACTCATCATGGGATTTCTCCTAATTAGACTCATAGGCATAGGGGTAGATTAGCAGGACTAATGAACTTGAAGTGTACCACCTTGCACACATGGAAGAGGAATCCGCTACTACATCTAGAGTGTTAAACTCATAGAGAACTTATAGGGTTTTTGGAGGCCTTCCCTCCATTTCTTCTTTGTATTTTATTTTTCCCTTCCATGCTTTAGGGTTTTTTTCTGCATTTTTGGGTGCTTGTGGACCACTGTGGTACCCATGGTACCCTGTGCCCCATGGTTTGCAAGGTATTTCTTGAGAAATGTCACAGAAATGGCCTAGAAACATTTTTGAACCCAAAGATGTTTCAGGACAAACTTTTGGCCTTTTATCCTGCCTGTTTCCATTTAGAAAATGTTTCCGGCCAAGAAACAGTATTGGGACATATGAATGTAAGTAATGTGCACCATTATCAATGCAATGCTTTTGCATCACAACACTGTCACTTTAATTTCTGGTTCAAGTGTATTCCTTGCGGTCATTACTTTCTTTTGATGGGATGCTTTAAAAGAGCTTATAGTTTTGAGTTTTTTTCCCCATACTCAATGTCTGGATTAAAATTGTGTAACATGTCACTACATAAACTAGACTGTTGGGTAATCTCAATGCTGTTGAGATTTATGTTTGTTATTTGCAATGCAGACTAATGCAGCGGTTTATCAAGATGTGTTTGGGTGCATTCCAAATGATATGATTACTTCTAGGTAAGAATACTTATATCCTAAATTCCTTTTACTCCTTGTGGATTTTCCTGGCTCACCACCACTTGTTGTAGTTCCTTATGCAGAATAGATTAATTATACTTGAATTTTGGCAGGTATGCTTTCAGACAAGAAATGATAAAGCAGAAAGAAAAAGTTGGACACACAACCATTGACTTAGGGATTGCTCCTGATAAACTTGAAGATTATGAAAATGGGAACTATAAAGGGACAGATGCCCATGAAACATTGTTAAAAACATGCAAGGGTCGTCTAGTTTCTTTTCCCTCACAATTCATGTCTAATGAAGACCTGCGACCGGTATTCAATGAAAGTGAATACTATGCATCGCCACAAGTTTTTCACTAATTGTACAATATAGGGAGATGGAAAAGTGATAACTATTTTAGCCCCATTAACTTATTTGTAGGCAATAAATTACTTCCTCCCCGATTAACTTAATTTGTTATAGGGGTACTCAACAAGTTTACTAATCTTGAAAGTTAATTCTTTTAACTTTTATCCAAGGAGCACTTTATAATGTTGGGATTGGAGGGTTTAAACCTGATTATTTTTAAGGAAACCTGAACCCAGATTTCGATGATTTACAGCATTTTATACAACTGATTTGAGTTGTGGCTGACTCTGTCACTCAGTTGTACAGAAGGTATCTATTGTTTCCTTCCTTTTTTCATTCAAGGAGTGAATGCACATACTTGAATACCGCCATGTACAAGAATTTGTCTTTGATATTCATAACACCATGTTTTCCTGCTTCTGATTTCTTCCCATGTACACTGCTTATAGTCTCTTATGTAAATGATATATAACCATAATGCACTCCACTCGGATATTATACTAACTCTATTACATTACAAATTACCCTGAACTTGATAAACCGAGTAGCATCATTTTTATGCTGCTTGTTTGGATTTTTGATGAACATGTGCCACGGCCCACACTACACTATCGTTATTTTTTATTCCATGCAGACATTCCCAAATTACATTCGTCAGTCTTTCTCACCACCTCTAAGCATTAATATAAATTCTCTCTTTTTATTACATGCACTTCAAATGTAATAATGATGCAATGAGTAAGCAATCGTTACAAAGGTTCATCATTGGTACATGTACTATGTTCATAAGAATGATAAGTCAGTATCTGGATAATTTATTTTATAAATTCAAGATAGGGTAATTAATGCAAATTCAGAAATTTCACCTGTTTACTAGAGTTTTATTGGATCTAGTCCCGTGAATTTTCATCATTCACGCTGAACTGAAATATAATTTACAGCAGCTGACAATATTTCACATCACAATCCCCCAATACACTAGGCAATCCAAGAGAGATATAAAACTTATCCCAACAAGTTTCAGCTCTTAAGAACAATTTTTTGAAGTGTAAACCAGATCTGAAAATCACTTCATAAGACCATGTTTTCCTACTTCCTTATGGTCTTGTGTATAAATGATGTATAATGAACTCCAATCAGATTATGGTACATTTCCAAAAGAATTCACAATAGATAAAGAAGAAGATTAAGGATCAGTCAAGCAGAAGATTAAGGATCGGTCAAGCAGAATTTCTCAAACATTGAGAATCTATTGAGGGATGTAAAGCATCAATTGGAGACCTTAATGACTTCCAATTAGGGATTAAAATTGTCAATTGAAGAGTTGCAAGAGATGCATCACATAGAGGATGAAAAAAATAAACTACTTAAATGGGAAGAAGCAAAATGGAGGTTGAAGAGCATAGCCATCTAGCTCCATGAGGGAAATGAAACTACAAAAAAAATTCATTGTTTTTCATCGGTGAGAAAAATATGAAAAAACATTTTGCTCCATTCAGTTTTCAAGGTTAGCTATGCCAATATTTCAATGATATTTCTCAAGTTGTCTCTCATTATAAAGTTGTATATATTGAACCCTAGATGGATAATATAAGAGACATCTTTGTGGCATCTTCTTTGTTAATGGTCGTGAGGAAAAAAAACGTCATTGTGGATCTAGTGGATGAAGAGTTGTCACCCATTGTCACCTCGATAACCAACTCTTTGCACTTCCAGTTGGCTCTTCTCCAACTCAAAGGGGGGTTCCCTAGATAGGATTGCTAGGCTATGCCAATGAGTGCACAAAGGTGATTTGAAGAGTTAGGCTTAGCAAAACTTGAGGTCATTGTAGTTGTTTATGTTAAATTTTAATCTATTTTCACTTCTTGATGATTATTTCACAATGATTTCAAGCATTCATTTCATCCCACAATTTTCATTGAATAATTGCACACTGCAAATATCAACTTAAATTGCAGCAGAAACAAAGGATGATAGAAAGATAGCCATGCACAAGAGACCCAAAGATTTTATCCTAGTAAACCCAATAGGGAGAAAACCCAGCCAACTTTTCTTAGAAGAAATCAATCCAATTCAAGTACAATATCATTCATGAAGAGAAACCCTAGCACATAAGAGGTTCGTCGTCCTTCACAAGAAACCCTAGCAAGGGTAGCAAACTTCTAGAAGATGATAAGAACCCAAAAATATTTGCTCCTTGCCTTTTGCTAGGCCTTCATTGAAAAGTGCGCACAAGTGGAGAAAATAAGAGGTGATGGTGTGATGATGAAAATAAAGTGTGTGAGCACTTTTTCTATATTCTTGTGTTCACTTGAATTTTTCCTCTTGGGGTTGACTTGTCTTCTTTGCTGGGGAAGATTTGTTCTTTCTTCTAGGTCGACTTGTCTTCTTGTCTTCAATGGTTGACTTGACTTGGTTATTTCTTCATCATACAAAAGTTGTCCTTATTGATGTTCATCTTCCCACATGCACGTTTATTCATCAATAGAGCTCTAATGTTGATTTGACCACACTCTAAGAAATCCTAGACACTTCTTAGAGACTATGTCAAACTCAACCTTAGACTAGACTTTGTATATTTTTCAAGAGATTAAATCCCCTATCAAATAAACAAGTCAACTCACTCTAACATAGAATAGATAACTCCTGAGAGCACTCCTTCTCAGAGTATGCAATGTGACCTCTATTCTTATTCACTATTTGTCACTCAATGTGACCTCTAGCCCTATTCACTATTTGTCACTTCTCATGACTAATCAAGGCTAAGCACCTCGAGCCTTATTCATTCTTAGTCACTTCTCATGACTAATCAAGGCTACGTTGGGGCCATCCTCCACTAGCCATTGGTCAATTCTCATGACCCTTCTGGGAGAATGTCTAGATAATGTTGCTTGATGCTGCAACCTGGAGAAACAACAACACTCCCTCTCAGCGAGGGAAACATTGTGCATCACGCCAAGCTTCGCACTTGGTGAGAATGTTCGTAGGAGACACTATGCATCACTGCGAAGCTTCCCATTTGGTGAGAATGTCATCACTGCCAATCTTCACACTGTGTGAGAATGTGGAAGATATTTTGCATCACTGCCAAGATTTACACTTGGTGAGAATGTTTGTATTCTATCTTGGATATGCACTGCATCTACATCTCGAGTATTTTACTCCTAGCCAAATCATATGACGATAAAGGTTGTGCTAGGGCCATTCACTTTTCATGAATGTATGTTGCCCGTTGGTAGAACCATCACTTTGTCTGGGCCATTCACTTCACGTGGATGTCTACCCAATGTTGCTCATCCATCAACACTCCCTCTCACTGAGGGAGACATTCTCCATCACGCCAAGCTTGTCCTTGAAGTATACAAACTTTGCCTTGGACTGAGACTTGGTGAGAATGTTGGCTATCTGCTCATCTGTGGATATGTACCGGAGCTTCATTGTTCCCTTCTGCACCATGTCTCGAATGAAGTGATATTTGATCTCTTGACCAAATAATCCTACAAGAAGTTTCTGAAGCCACAATGCTTCATGACTTGTGACACTGGTTGCGATATACTCTCCATATGTTGTACTGAGTGCTACAAAAGTTTGTTTCTTGCTAAACCAAGATATCATGGTTGATCCGAAGCTGAAGTAGCACTTGAGGTGCTCTTTTTGTTCATTACACTCCCCACACAGTCATAATCTATTTATCTCTATAGCTTCACTTCGCCACTTGAGACATATCTCATATCCAATTGTACCACGCAGGTACCTCAAAACATGCTTTGATGCAACCCAATATACATGCCTTTGGCTCAACCATAAACTGGCTTCGAGTGTTCACTGCAAATCAAATATGTGACATTAACCACGTACATCAAGGATCCAATTTCCCAACAAATTCTGAATCTGAAGCATAGTATATATATATATATATATATAATAAATAATAATAATAAAGATTATAAATAAATATATATAAAGGCAATAATGGAAATTATTTAAAAAATTAATAAACATATAAAGCATCAAATCATTATTAATCCTAAACCATTCGATGTTGTGAAAAGGCACATCTTTTATTAAAAAGCCGAAGACTATTATATATTCGGGCCTCGATGTAATTCATAAGCATGCGGAAAATTTATATAAATATCTACTTTTTAGTCAAGTTTTTCTTGTCCAATTGGAATTTTGCATTTCATTGGTATCAGAGCGCGATGGATGCCCACACCAACCGCCGTCCGAGATCGAACCGATGCCGCCATTCCACCTTTGCTCCTGCTACCCGCATTCTCCACCTCATGTCATCTCTCCACCTCACGTTCTACGACCCGCGTTCTCTGCTGCTCTTCCCTTGCCACCTGCACCATCGCTTCTCCTTCCCACGTCCTCCCTCTGCATGATACTCCCCGCACGCATACCTCCTCACTCCACTACAGCCCCCAAGATTCCCTCCACGCGCCCCTCTTCCCTCTAGTCTCCACCGCTCCGTACTACATTCAAATCCCACCCCATACGCGGCATTCCCTCTTCGCTTTCACTCTTCCATTCGGCACTTTATCACTTCTGTGCACGCCCTTCCCACCTGCACGCCTGCCCATCCCCCTTCTCACCTCACGCCCCTTCTCACCGTGACATCCTGACGCACCCCCGCGCTCACCTTTCCCTATTCCCTACGCAGTCACCTCTGCGCTTCTTCCACATGCACTCCCGCGCACTCACCTTCCACATCCGCTCACCGCCACCTCCAAGCAAACTTAATAATTTTAATATTTTATATAATAATATTTATGTTATTATATTCATATTAATTTTTATTAAAAAAATTATAATTTAAAAAAATAAATAAATAATCTTGGGCGGCTAGGAACGAACAGCGAATAAAAATAAATTGAGATGCAGCGTAGAAAAAATTCCAGCAGTCACCAGAATGGGAGATATCAATGCCAGATTGGACTAACTTGACGAAAAAGTCTACAAAAAGTATGTAGAGCTCAAGGTAGAAATCGAAAAAAATAATAACACATTAATGTCAACTGTCACAGGACTCGAGGCAGGTATAGAGCAAGGCATCAATACGTTGAAGGTAGATCAAAAGAAAAGTCAAGAGTGTCGCGACAATATCTTGGCCAGATTACAGCTGCATACCTCGGTTTCCCCACCTAACCCACCACTATACCCTTTCATTACACCTCATCCAAGTATGCCCAAAACGCCAGAACATCAAGACTTGACGCCATCCCATGGAGTCCCTTTCTTTAACATTCCATCAATATCAGTCCCCCTAACACACAGATACCAGATAAGGGTAAAACTAGAGTTACCCAAATATGATGGTGATGAAAAACAATGCATCGCATGGATCAATAAAGCAGAAGAATACTTTGATATCCATAACATACAATACAATAGTGAGAAAGATTAAATATGCTGCCATGCAATTGGAGAGTAACGCATACAATTGGTACATGTGGTGGAAGACTACAACGAGGGTTTGTTCCTTCAGTTGGAATAACTTTGAAAATGATCTTCTTAAAAGGTTTCAAGGCGTAACCGAGAAAGAATTCTTTGCCAAGATCACAAGATTGCAGCAAAAAGGTAGTGTAGATGAGTACACTTGTGAATGGGAAGTTTTGGCAACCCGAGTTCCAGAGCTAATCGATGACCAACGACTGCAAACATAAATACATGGACTGAAACCGCACATTCGAGATGAGTTAGAATTACATAACATTTCTACCATGGAGAAGGCAAGACGTAAGGCCAGGATCATCGAGGACAAGTTCAAAAGATCCGCTTAGATGAGTTTCGACAAAAACTACTCCAAGAGGAAGCCTCTCCACCCAACAAATACGGGAACTTCAAAATATACGTCGCTACATCTCAGGGAAGGAGCAAAACCCAATTTGGAGGCCTAGGGGATGAAGGAAGGAAAGTGCAAATATTGTGGAGAAAAGTGGGATCCTAAGCATAAATGTTTGCAAAAGAGTGAAACCCTAAAAGTTTTATGCTTGCGAGGCTGAAGACGAAGATGAATCTAAAAGTGAGGAATCAAATGAGGACGATACTAGAAGTCAACATGACTGCCACTCTGACATAGAAGATAATACACCAAAAATATCATTAGCCACCATTACAGGGATATCCCAACCTTAAACATTGAAGCTAAAGGGGCATATCAAAAACAATAATGTCTCGATTCTCATAGATACTAGCAGTACCCATAACTTTATTAATGTCAATCTTGCTAAGATATTCAACATATTCGTATACCTATTGCCTAACATGAAGGTTATGGTAGAAGATGGTAAGAAGATTGAAAATGTGGGAAAGTGCCACAATATTAAATTACAAATGCAAGAGTATAACCTAGAATCCGACTTCTTTGCAGTACCTCTTGGAGGAGTAGAAGTGGTATTGGGAATCCAATGGTTGCAAACGTTGGGTACTTACTCTGCAAACCATCAAGAGCATTTTAGCAAGTTCAAGTGGCTAGGGAAAAAGTACAAATTGTACGGTTTCCAACCACCCCAAACACAATTGGTTACATCACATCAAATGGAAAGGCTAATTCGAAAAGTAGCACCTGGTTACATAATTCAATGTCAAGAGATGGAGTTGCTAACATGTGAAGGAGATGACTGCAAACCACCAGGAATACAAGAGCTAATTCAAAAACACCAGAAGGTGTTCCAAGAGCTTCTGATGGAGCTCCCACCAAATAGGAAGATTGAACACATAATTGAGGTAGAACCATAGGAAAAACCTGCCAATATCAAGTCGTACAGATATCCACATCACCATAAAACAGGGATTGAAAGGTTAACCCAAGATATGTTAAAATGTGGTGTCATTTCAAAGAGCGGAAGCCATTATGGAACTCCAGTAGTGCTAGTTCCAAAGAAGGATGGATCTTTCAGGTTGTGCATAGATTATAGAGGACTGAACAAGTTAACAATCAAGAATAAATTCCCTATTCCATCCATCGATGAGATGTTGGATGAACTTCATGGAGCTAAGTCTTCTCAAAATTAGACTTAAGATCAGGGTATTATCAAATCAGGGTTAGATTATAAGACGTAGCAAAAACCGCTTTCCGTACTCATGAGGGCCATTATGAGTTCAAAGTAATGCCCTTTGGATTAACTAACGCTCCAACCACTTTTGAAGCCACAATGTACGAATTGTTGCAGCCATATTTGAGAAAGTTCGTATTAGTATTTTTTGATGATATCCTCGTATATAGCAAAACTTGGAGAGAGCATCTCCAACACCTAGATCAAGTACTCACCATCTTGGAAGAACATCAATTTTATGCAAAAATGTCTAAATGCACTTTTGGAGAAGAAGAAGTGGACTATCTTGGCCATAAAATATCGAAGGAAGGAGTCAAAGTTGATCCAAGTAAGATCAAGGCAATCACTGAGTGGCCCAAACCAGATAACATCAAGAAATTAAGAGGATTTCTAGGCTAGACGGGATACTATCGAAGATTTGTCAAGAATTATTCCCATAAGACTACCCCTCAAATTTATTAAAGAAAAATTCATTTCAATGGAATAATGAAGCTGAAAAATGTTTACAGTGGTTACATCTTACAGAATGGTGGTATAACTCCACCTATCATACGTCAACCAAGATGACACATTTTCAAGCATTGTATGGTTATGAGCCTCCCAGATGGAAGGAAATCGCTCAAGGTGATGCAAAAGTACCTGCAGTAAAAAGTCAACTTGAAGAAAATCAGAGACTAATGCAAATACTCAAGGATAATTTAACTATGGCACAAAATCGTATGAAGCAGCAAGCAGATCAACATAGAACAGAAAGAGAGTTTTAAGTAGTAGATTGGGTATTTGTAAGACTTCAACCATACAGCAATTGTCACTTAAGCAACAAGGAAAGAATAAATTAGCCCCCCAAGTTTTATGTACCTTATCAAATTATCCGGAAGATTAGCCTAGTAGCATATGAATTGAAGTTACCAGACAAGAGTCGAATTCACAATGTTTTTTATGTTTTGAATCTCAAAAAACTGTTGGGTCAACATCAATCTGCTCAGACGACACTTCTTACCTTGGACGAAGAAGGGAAGCTTGTTTTAGAACCGGAAGTTGTTCTCAATATCAGAGAGAGAAGACTGCGTTCGCGAATAATCAAAGAATACCTTATTAAATGGAAGAATTGCCCAGAAGAAGATGCTTCCTGGGAAACTGAGAAGTTCCTTCAACAATATCCGTCATTACGTTGCTTTGAGGACAAAGCATTTTAAAGAAGAGGGCAATGTTATATATATATATATATATGATAATAATAATAATACTAATAAAGATTATAAATAAATATATATAAAGGCAATAATGGAAATTATTTAGAAAATTAATAAACATATAAAGCATCAAATCATTATTAATCCTAAACCATTCGATGTTGTGAAAAGTCACATCTTTTATTAAAAATACCAAGGCTATTATATATTCAGGCCTCGATGTAATTCCTAAGCATTCAAAAAATTTATATAAATATTTACTTTTTAGTCAAGTTTTCCTTGTCCAATTGGAATTTTGCATTTCATAATCACTTAGCTTCTTCATATTTGTCATCATAGTGGGATCCACCAAATTTTAATATGAAGCATAATCACTCAACTGTGTACTTTCCCTGATTAAGGAGGATATCACTTAATCTCTACCACATTTCCAATCCCAATAAATAATACATCAGGCCAAGATCCTTCATTTCGAACTCAGAGGAACCTCCTCCATCATCAACAAACTATGCTATAGCTACTCCCTTTGTGCTGGAGCACCTTGCTCCATCTGCACTTGAGTATCCTGCTCCCTCTACATTTGGACACTCGGCTCCCTTTGTATCTAAGTATCCATCTGTTTTTTCTCCCATCAAGTGGGTTTGCTAAGACGAGCACATTTCTCTCTCAAGAATACTGAATACCATCCACAAATATCGATGAGTCTGCAAATTGGCTAACTGTGTAGCCTATATATGTCAATCTGGACTACATGTTTGATCTTACAGATCCACTTGGAAGTCACCATTGATTTCCCCTCAGGTCTCAACACTATCTCGCACACATCATGATGGACTAATCATGGCATCCTTCCAAATTTGTTGGCATGTTGCCTCCTCATAACTAGAAGGCTAAGAATTAATTTTGTAACTCGTCAATGCCATATAGCTCGAGAACCTCTAAGGTCTTTTGTTCTCCCTGAAAGTACCACTAGGAGCTGCATGCCTCTTCTGCATCCTACAAAGTATCACGAAACCATTTTGGCCTCTGGAGATGACTTACTGGATCTCATGCTCCACAAGAGATATAACTCACTCTTGACTTATAGAAGATATGACTCACTCTTGTCTACTCAAGAGATATGACTCACTCTTGACTTACATCAGATATCATTCACTTCTGTGAATGCTTCCTGGGGAGTCTTATCCCCAATATCTAGTGAGGAATCCTATTCTGAGCATAAACTATGGTATTGGATGCCTCTGCCCATAAGAACATGAGTAGATCATGATCATGGATCATCGTCTTTGTAGCTTTCATTAATGGACCTCTTTGTTGTTGACTCCCTCTTTATCCTTGCCTCCTTGCATAAATCACAGATGTCCTTGGAGGTATACTCTCCTCCAAAACCTTGATCTTCTTCTTTGTCAAGTTATCTACCTGAGCCTTGAGCTCCTGGAATCTAATCTAAATGCACTAGATCCAAGATCCCCTTGGATCTACCATCACTGCTTGAGAAGATCCCTTGGAATTCTTTCCAAGTGCACAATCCTTGCAAACACCTTTATGTTCTACCTGGAGCTCTGGAATACCTGTTTATGAAGTGTTCTTTAATGTGATAGTTGGTTTCTATCGAGACTTCTTCTTTCCTTAGCATCAAGTTTTTTCATCTTATGTGGTGGATGCTCATCAACATCAGTTGTTGATGCATGCTTATTTCCCTTCCTTTTCTTTTGAGGACATTTGTAGGCATAATGACCAAATGCATGGCAATTGAAGCATTTGACCCTTGAAAAGTTCTTCACCTTTTGTTTTTGAATTGGAGCTAATCTTCCACCTGTATTTCCCTTTTCAAAATTTCTTCTTCCTTTTCCTTTCTTCTGAGGACACTAATAAGCAAAGTGACCAAATTCATGAAAATTGAAGCATTTGACTTGTGAAAATCCTTATTATGTTATTGAACTATCATGTGTCTGGAAGCATTAGTGTCCATCGACCCAGTATCACTACTATCTGTAATAGTTCCATTAAGAGCGGAGTCAAAAGAGTATTGAATTTCATCCGTAATATCAACATCATCCAATTTGTCTTCTACTTCTGAGACTTGTTACCATCTTGAAAGAGTTTTGAAATCTGAACCAGAAGCCCTAATCTCGACAAAAAGTAGGTCAAAATTGAAATTTGGCAAAATAAAACACTGACTCCACAAATAGATGTGCCCTCCTTAGGCGACCTCCAGTACACTAAGATCGAGCCAAAACTGAGGTTGAAAAAGTCCAAACTTGGAAGCCTTAGCTTTCAGACTTGGGGCAAAAAGCTACTAAATTGTTGTCTTTTAAAACTGCTCTGATACCATGTTGAATTTTAATCTATTTTCAGATCATGACAATTATTTCACAATGATTTCAAGCATTCATTTCACCCCACAATTTTCATTGAATAATTGCACACTGAAAATATCAACTTAAATTGCAACATAAACAAAAGATCATAGAAAGATGGCCATGCACAAGAGACAGATTTTATCCTAGGAAACCCAATAGGGAGAAAACCCAACCAATTTTTCTTAGAAGAAATCAATCCAATTCAAGTACAATACCATTCATGAAGAGAAACCCTAGCACATAAGGGGTTCGCCCTAGCAAGGGTAGCGAACTTCTAGAAGATGATAAGAACCCAAAAATATTTGCTCCTTTCCTTTTGCTAGGCCTTCCTTAAAAGTGGTTAGATATAATATTAAAACCCTTTAGCTACTTGGTCAAAACTATTTATAAAATATTGATCATCCATTAAGGGAAATGACCAAATACCAACGATGGTCCAGGACTAGCCTCCCAAGAAGCATCGATCCACCAAAGAAATCCTTAAAGCATGGCATTGAATCCTTCAACAATAAAGTCCCCATTATATTAAGCTAAACCCAAAGTGGTGAAAATAATAAAATAAATGAGAAGAGGTGATAGTCCCAACCAAGTGTAATAGCCAATTGCATCACATGCTCTCATATCTATCTTTCATAATTTGTGGGAGAAAGAATAGGGACACATCTGCAAACTAGTGTATCCCCTTTTCAAGAGTGCAGTGAAATCCTCATACACGAACATTCCAATCCCCAAGCAAACACAAAGGTCTAAAAAATGGATCGATTGACACTATAGTCTTTAAAACCCTTCCATCACCTTTACTACTACGAAGACCTCAAGTTTTGCTAGGGCTAACTCTTCAAATCACTTTGTGCCATCACTATCATAGCCTAGCAATCCTATCTAGGGAAGCCCCTCGAGTTGGAGAAGATCCAATCGGAAGTGCGGGGAGGTGGTTATCAAGGTGACAATGGGTAACACCTCTAGGTTGTAGTTGGGTTTGTTGTGTTCTTTTGGGATTCAACTTTGCATGTTAGTTCATGCTGTAACATTTTTGGCATTGTTGTCAGGGATAATGTCATTTTCTCAAAAGTTTGAAGATAATGCTTCTTAACATTTTGTTAGAGGTTGTATATTTCCCTTCTCACATTGCGACTCTATGAAGGGACATGCTATGACTTGATTTAACACTTAGGTGGAAAAGTCCAAATCCATTAATGCCATCAAGGGAAACTTTAGAAAGAAGCACCATTGTCACCACGATGCTAATTGCCCACTTTTAGGCCAGCTCGCAAGGCTAAGGGAGGCTTCCCTATAGGATTGTATGTGGTCTAGAGAAAGCTAAAGAAATGTGATTAATTTGATCAGGATGTGTGAATTGATATTATTAAGTTACTTTCCCAAACTAAGCATTCAACCATTAGAATTCACAATGACTAATATATCAAATACTTAAAATATAGCTCTTTGATGCAAAACAAAATTAAACCATAGTCATTAGCGGCACTTAGTGAATGTATTAAACCAAAGGTTCCATCATCATGACATAAGATAAAACATTCACCATGATTTGCAGTTGTGGAGCAACTTGTTATTATTAGTTGTCAAATATTTCAAGGCAGTTAAATCAACATTTGCTTACTAAACCATGATCCAATAGAATAATATGGACATTAAGAGCATGTGCATAAAAAATAATTGAGAATAAATCCTTGCACAAATGACAATTTTCAAAATTCACCTAGCAATGATTATGTGAAAGATGTTACTAGAAACTTACCATAAACGAAGACAAATTCCAAATTGAATGTTGATTGCTTAGTCAATGTTGCAGCGGGTATATGTAGTATCAAATCAATACTTACTAAACTTGAGAAACTCGTTCAACTTGTTGTTGATGAATTATTAGATAAGACATTGATCCCATAAAATTTCCAGCACTTCAAAATTGCACTTAGATCAATAATTTAATGTGTTCGAGAGGTTAGAATTGATTTATTAACCAAAATGGAAATTTTAGAATTAAAGTGTTACCATCTTAAAACATTTTCAACCACATAAACAACAAGAAAGACTCCAAAATTTTCAGATTTCTACCCAGAAATTTGTGACATAAATATTTTAACCTAGAAATATGAATTTATGTATTGGATATGACCCTAAAATTGTTTCTAGATTTATGTTGTTTCTTGTTATGGTTTTCAGAAATAAAAGGCAAGCAATTTCAACCATAAAATAAAAAATAGCATAAATGTATGAAACTAGCGCCTAGAAAATTCCAAAAGTCTTAATCTAGCATAAAACTTTCAAAAATATATGCAATGATGAATATTTAGGGTTGGTTTTTTCATAAATGAAATGCAGAATATAAATCTAGAAACATAAAATAAAACTAAGCTAATTCAACCCAAATAATTATGCTAAAACTAATATATATATATATTGGAAATCCAATGATAGACCGGGGGGGAACAGTTTGCGGCGAAGGTGATTTGAGCTACGAAGAACTATCTCGAAAGTGGCGCATTTTCAAGCGAAGGTTCATGATTTATGTTTTAATCTATGCCAAAGTGTTTATGATGTATTCGGACTTGGTTGATTACAATTTTGTGTCTCCTGGGGTACCCATCTTCTTACACAATCTCGCTGACGTCTCCTAGGATTAGCATGAAATGACTGCCCCCGTGTCTACAACGCTGATGGCTAGTCTGCAGCCTTCTCCAGAACAGGAAACTTCAGATCGTAGACTCCCCATGCCTGGAAATAATAACGATTCTGTACGAAGTAAGGGCGCGCAATCGAAGAGGAAACCGGTCACATTATCCATTGGGAAGGAAATTGGGATAAATGACACCCCTGCTTACCTTTCCTCGGCTCTAGTCGGACGCTTCTGTGGAAATTCGTCGGTGAGGAAGCTTTAAGGACGTGGATTACCTGCAATTGGAACCCTCTCCTAAGTGAAATTCCTTAGTTTCATATTCTACGCGGGGTTGGATTTTGTTCAGGGTTAAATCAAAAGCTGAAAGACAAAAATTGCTAGACATGAATTGGAATTGGGAACCTTCAGGCTTAATTCTGAAAAAATGGCAGGTAGACTTTGATGCATCTAGAGAACCGCATAATGTCCAGCAAGTATGGGATTTACTACCTGGTCTTCCTATGATGTTCTCACATAAGGAAATCTTGGAGGCTATTGGAGGAAAAATAGGGAGATTCATCTCTTTAGAAGAAAATTGGGAGAAAAAAGTGGACAGAAGATGTGCAAAAATCCTGATAGAACTTGACATCAGGGATGAGATGTATGAAGAAATTCAATTGGAATTGAATGGTAGCATTTGGAAATAGCGCCTGGATTATTGGAAAATACCGTTCGTCGGGCATCTAGCTAATGACTATCCCTTGAACTCCGATAGCTATGTGCGACATAAAAAAATATGGATAAGGAATCCTGTTGAGAAGAATTGCTCAAAAGACAGAATTATGTCAAAAGGTGGTGGCTCTTCGAAAGGAGGTAATGTCGGTACAAACAACAATCTTCCATACCACGTAATTGGTAAGCCTTTAATGCCGTGTGATACCCCTCCTTTTGTTTCTTCCGAATTTGTTCTGCCAATTGTTTTTACTCCCCTTTCCTCTAAAAAGACAGAATATTATGACTGCTCCATTGTTCCAACGTTGTTGGTCAACACGAATAAGAACACCCCTTCGCTCAACCCAGAGATTCAGGTTCTGGAGGAAAAGTCTATGGAGAGCCCAGAGAGAGGTGGTTCTGATGTGGCAGTGACACAGGAGAATGACAAGGACCCCCCGTCTTGGGTCAAACACAAAACCTACAACACTAGATTAAAAAAAACTATTTATGGAAGAAGGAGAAGCATCCTCGAAAGGAGGACTGGCGCTAGATATGCCAAGAGAGGTTTTAGGTAGGAAATCACATATATCGGTAGCCAAATCACAAGCTGAATTGGAGGTTCGAGCCAGAAAACAGTCAACTATTAAAAGGGCCCTTAGAGCAGGGATAGCCTAGCCAAGAGTTCATAAATGATCTGTCTTTCTTTCAATATAAGGGGGTTAGGGAGATCCCCCAAGATAAAAGCTCTCAAAAGAATGATCAGAAGTTTAAATCCTTCGATCATCTTCATTCAGGAAACTATGATGGAAGGAGCCAAAGCTCAAGAGGCAGTTGAATATTGGCTCAAAGACTAGTCCTTTGCTCACATAAGTTCAGAAGGGCATTCGAGAGGATTGTTAACAGCATGGTGTCCAGCCCTTAAAGAAGTTAAGGCTGAAAAATTCGAGACAGTATTAAAAATAGTATTGGAAGATCTGAACTCTGGTGAAGTTTACTCCTTTTTCAATGTATGTGGGCCATATTTGAATAGAAGGCCTAGATAATAGGAAGATGGTCTTAGGTGGAGATTTGAACTTCACTCTCTCGGAAAGGGAGGCCTGGGGCTCATCAATTCTCCCAGACAATTTAAGTAACTTTTTTAGATCCTTTATTGATTCTAAAGGATTGGTGGATGTACATCCATTAAAATTGGAACCTACTTGGAGGAATAACATATGTGGAGAACAAGCCATTTCAAAACATATGGATATATTTATGGTTTTAGAGGATTTGGTTGTTGTCTCTCTTGCAATAAATTCATGGGTGGAGGTTGGAGGGTTATCAGATCACCTTCCAATCCTTCTCTCTTGGGAAAAAGAATTTAACAAACCCCCTTATCCCTTTAAGTTCAATCATGCTTGGCTTAAAGAAGTTGAGTGTCTAAAATTGATAGAGGACACCTGGACTCCTCTTCAGAGTAACTCTTATGAGTCCTTTATGAAAAAACTCTCGGACAACCTCATGAAATCAAAAAAGGTCTCAAAGATTTTGGAAAAGGACTTTAATGCAAATCATCAGTTACAACTTAAAGAAGTAGATGCCAAGCTAAAGGAAATATACAAGGACAATAGCTCTGGAACTTTCTCTAAAGAAGAATTTGTTAAATTTTCAGAATTTACTTCAATCTGATCTAGGATCTTGACTGAGAGAACAACATGTACAGCATATCTACAGCATATCAATCATGGAGACAATAATGCAAGCACACAAGAGACACAAAGATTTACTTGGGGAAAACCATAAAGGTGAAAAACCCCAATAACGTCCTCAGAGATAGATAGAGCAATGATACAACCAACCATAAGAGATAGACACAACCTAGAAGCAGATCCTCCTCCTCCATAAGTGCGCCACTCCTCCTTGAGTGCATGTGTGAGAAGTGAGTGAGAAAATAGAGTGCCTCCCGCACTCTATTTATACTTGACTTGACTTGCCTTTTTACCTAACTCATGTAGGCTCGAACTTAACCACATAACATAATGCTTACTGGGCCGACCCCCAATAGGGTGGTCTAATAACCCTTCGACCCACATGGCCGACCCCCAATAGGGTGGTCTAATAACCCTTCGACCCACATGACTTATACAGGGCCGACCCCAACAAGGTGGTCTAATAACCCATCAAGTATAAGTTACGACACTTACAATATAAATGACGACACTTCCGTATAGAGGAATAATAACATCTCTATAGGAATACAATATACATATATGTGAAATACATTCCGAAGTTACATATACATCAACACTCCCTCTTAACTAGGAAGGTATTTCTCAGCACAATTCTTCTAGCACAAGTCATCTTCTCTAGATCATCGTCACTGGATAATCGTCATCGAGTCATCATCATCGTCACTGCTGCTGCTATCTCAATCAATCTCTGAATCTACTCGTCATAGGAAGTTCTACAGAGCCAGTCCTTTTTCATACTGGATGTAGGCCCACCACCTGCAGGTCTTCATCATCACTGGCCATACTGTGGAATCCTTAGGACTTATTACGTGCGTCACAAAACCTCGAAAGAGAATCCCAGGCTGTTACGAGCACACGGCTCTACCTATAGGATCTCCCAGGGCACAAATTACATGTGACCTCACCACAAAACCTCGAAAGAGAATCCCAGGACTGATTACGAGCACAAGGCTCAACCTATCGGATCTCCCAGGGCACAAATTACATGTGGTCACCACAAAACCTCAAAAGAGCATCCCAGGACTGATTACGAGCACACGGCTCAACCTATCGGATCTCCCAGGGCACAAATTACATGTGGTCATGGAAAAACCTCGAAAGAGCATTTCAGGATGTTACGGGTACACAACTCCGACCTGAAATCTCCCAGGGCACAAATTACATGCCATAGGACAAAACCTCGAAAGAGCATCTGCTAGATATCCCGAGGCACAAATTACATGCCATAGGCAAAACCTCGAAAGACTATCTGTAGATCTCCCAGGGCACAAATTATATGTCCTCCCAAGCAAAACCTCGAAAGAGCATTTGCCAGATGTCCCAGGGCACCGAATTACATGCCATAGGCAAAACCTCGAAAGACCATCTGCAAATCTCCCAGGGCACAAATTACATGCTTATCTGCACAACCTGATCCACGGCCATAGAGTATCATCCTGATACTCACCATACATCATCCTGATGCATCCATGATCATCCTGATCATCATCACTGCAACGTCCTGCTGCATGTCATCTGGAGCAACATCCTGAAGCTCGTCATCTATGATCATCCTGATCATCACTGCAACATCCTGCTGCATGTCATCTGGAGCAACATCCTGAAGCTCGTCATCTATGATCATCCTGATCATCAATGCATCCATCTGATGCACACCACGTATCTACCTGATACATATCATCATCCATGATCCACCTGATCATACAATGTATCCACCTGATACAAATACATGATACATATCACCTCACATGATCCACTTGATCATACAATGTATCCACCTGATACATATACAGATACATGGTCCAAGCATCCAACATGATGCATATACAAAAATACATACACATGATCCAAGTGATCATATCCAGCATCCAACATGATGCGTACATATAAGTGATCCAACTGATCATATTCAGCATCAACATGATGCGTACATACATACATAAAAATGATCCAACTGATCATATCCAGCATCCAACATGATGCGTACATACATACATAAAAATGATCCAACTGATCATATTCAAGCAGAAACCAGAACATCATCCTGATGCTCATCATCCAGCGCTTACATCCACAGCCATGTGAAGGATCCTCCTTCCAACATGCTTGGAATGGCTTCAGCAAATGTGTCCATCACTTCTTCCTTGAAGTGTCCTCGATCTGAAGAACGCCAAGCCTCTCTCTGAAGTACTCGAACTTCACCCTGGCTAGTGGCTTCGTCAGCACATCTGCAATCTGCTCGTCTGTCGCAACATACAGAAGCTTCACCGCTACTCTCTGCACCATATCCCTGATATAGTGATATTTGGATTGATTTTATAAGATTTCTAACTTCAATTTAGTGTTGTTATTTTGTATTTTTGTATCCTGAAGCACACATAAGATATCAATAGCTTCCAACGGGAGATCAAATAAATCGGACAATAGCTTCCGTAGCCATACTGCCTCACAACTAGTTGAACAGGCTGCAACATACTCTGCCTTAGTTGTACTTAGTGCTACGCAGGACTGCTTCCTGCTAAACCAAGAGATCACACCTGATCCCATACTGAAGCAACACCCAGATGTGCTCTTCCTATCTGCAACACTACCAGCCCAATCTGAATCAACATAACCCTGCAGGTTAAACTTTTGATTTGCCTCATACCTGAGCCCATAATCCACTGTACCCTTCAGGTACCTCAGAACATGCTTTACAGCAACCAGGTGAACACTCCTCGGATCCGTCAGGAACTGGCTCAATGTGTTCACAATAAAGCAAATGTCTGGTCTCGTGTTCGTCAAGTACATCAAGGACCCAATCATCTGACGATACATAGAGACATCAACTGGCTCAGATGAAGCATCACATAGAAGCTTCAGATTCGATGCCATAGGTGTGGCCATGGCCTTGCAATCCATCATTCCGAACCTCTTCAGGATCTCTACTGCATACTTCCCTTGTTCAAGGAATATTTCATCTGCACTCTGCCACACCTCCATGCCAAAAACAAATAGTGCATCATACCCAAGTTCTTCATCTCGAACTCGGTAGTAAGCTTCCGCTGCGTGTCGACAATCAATCTATTTTCACCTGTAACAAACAGGTTATCCGCATACAAAAGTAGTATCACTGGATTGCCTTCCTCAACCTTGTAGTAAAGGTTGGAATCCGCTTTACTCTTGGTAAAGCCCAAACTGGATAGAAAGTTGTCTATCCTACCATACCAAGTTCTGCACACATATATGACTACACCATGTTGTCTTGAAATCCATCTGGTGCATCTTCTATTTCATCACTTTTATATTTCTCTATGCTGCCCTCTGCAACATGCTTGATCTGATAGTTACATTTGGAAGTCACAACAGACTTCCCTTCAGCTCTTGGGACCGCATCCCAAACATCGTTCTTCATGATCGACGGATCATGGCATTCTTCCCGTATCCTGGGAACTTCAATATCTTCAATAGATAATTTTGTTGCTGAACAAATGTTGTAGTTCTTCTTTTGTAGGTGATGGCATACGATCTTTCCTACACAACAAGTTAAATTGCATGATTAGAAAACATCTCATATTTTTCAGAACAAATTCTTACACATAAATAAATATGTCATACAGTCATGCAATTATCTTAGCCAATGCTTCAATACAACATTTATCCATATTCCGTAACTTTCTAGATGCCTTCCAATCTCTACCAGAACATTGTTAAGAGTGTGCACAACTCCCAACATGTCAGCAAAGAGGTTTCATTCTAGATAAGCAGCAATGGAATGTTGTACAATGCCATAGGCCACTTACCCATGTATATTAGTAGTATACTGTTCATCAATGCAACTATTCTAATATGCATAATACACAACCTAATTCTAGGAACATCAGCATATACATCATTGAACAATTTTACTTAAACAAACAAATATGCAAAGAAATGAAAATACGTATCTTTGTTTGTTCGTTGGGTGGACTCCCTCTGAGTCTTTGCTTTCTTACAGGAGCTGCTGGAGTCCTAATCTGAAGTAGCTTCTTCTACACCTTTCTGTTGTGGAATGTAGAGAGATGGACAACTCCCTCTGAATATCTGCATCCTTGCATAAACCACTAGAGTGTACTCCCTCTTGATCTCTGCTTCTTGGATTACCTGTTCTTGAACTCATATTCATCCTTGGTCCTTATGCATGCTTATTAGTATCATGAATGTGTTATCCTTGTGATCTCATATAAAATCATACATTCATTAGTATACTATTAAAACACAATAATCTCAAGCATGTATAGTCATGATCATTTCAAACAGAAAATAATAAGCATTAGCATTCAAGGTTTATGTAGGATTCTTATGGTTAGTCAAATCATAAGAAACATAACATGTCTAAACCTGTAATTACTCAAACCTATGACTCTTCAGGTTAGTTGAATCATCAATCAAGATAAGAGATATAATATGCATAAAACCTGTGATTATTCAAACCTATACCTTCATGATTCTTCTGGTTAGTCATATCATCAATTATGGTAAGAAACATAATATTCATACAACCATGATTATTCAAACCTATGACTCTTCAGGAATAATCATTATCAACAACAGTATAAGATCCTAACACAAGGTAGGATTCTAGCTTGATATAGGAAAAACATACCTGGATTAGCATGCTAGCTATTTATGTCTAACATACCCGTATAATGTCTTTTGTTTCTCTTCAGTGACTTGTGCTAGTAACCTGCGTGTCTCATAAGTTAACCATTGTATAAACAAGTTATACATACCTCGTAAATGGATCTTGTATGAGATCCATGACAATGGATGAATCTTTGTCCTCATGTTATCATGATCATATGTTCTTGGACCAGAACATGATTTGTCTTTCTTGGTGTACCTTTCATGTTAGTAGACAACATAAACCTCATACAACACCATAATGCATTAGTACAATCATAAGTGTCAACACCCTAACCAATGAATGCATTCATAATTTTGTTACGGTGATACGACAAATCTAAAATCAAAATTGTACTAACCGTAATAACATGAAGACAAACATACCATAAACTTAATCATGGACAAATATCGAAACATACCTTGATGAGTCATACCTGTCGATATCGCTTGTAATCTTCTTATGTAAAGCCTTAGCCTCATCTCCCTCTGCAACAGGAACTTCTTCACTTATGCAAGTGACCAATCCATCTTCTTCTAGGATTAATCCAATCCACTTGATTTACAAGAACTGGGACTGGAGCTAGATATGGGTTTGTCAGAGAAACCCTAAAAACTCAAACTTTGAATTTCAAACTTCTGAAAGGATAGAAATATGTGCCTTGATGAGCTGATCAAGCTACTATATTCAGAATTTGAAAACTGCAAAGTTTCACTCCTCAATTTTGCCTTTGAAACTTCCAGATTCACTGGACGTGACCCTGAACTGGGGTTTGATGAAGCCCACTCTTTTACCCCATCAAAAGGTTTGATCCAAATCTCTAAGCTTCTATTTTTCTGAGGAGCTTCCAGCCATGGTCACAGATTTCAAAAATTCCCATTTTTACAGAAGCCCTAATTTTCCACTTTTCTGATCAAAGTCCCGAACTAGGGTTTGATCAAGCCCGGCCTTCTGCCCAACCAAAAATTCTGATCTTGGTCTCTAAATTTCTATTTTGATGAGTAGCATCCAGCCGTGGTCTCTGATTACAAAAATTCCAACCTTCTCCAAAGCCCTAAATTCCGGAAGCCATGAATGAAGGTACCAAAAAATAATTCTGTTTTGACAGAAATATGTACCTGATTGTTTCTGGTGTAACTCCGAAATTTTTGATCCAAAGGGTCTGAAAAAGTTTCCTAAGATAGCCTGACCTGTTAGCTTTCCATCCTGACAGGTCTGACCTCAATTGGATTTTCTGAGAGAGAGTTATGCCAAATGTCGCAACGTGACCTTTTTTGGGATAATACAGAAGAGCGAACTTGTACGGCGTGCCACGTGTCACTGTTTCAACTTCGGCCTCTGAAAATATTTCCTGAGATAGCTCGGCCTGTTATATTTCCATCCTGATAGGTCTGACCTCAATTGGATTCTCTGAGAGAGAGTTATGCCAAGTGTCGCAACGTGACCTGTTTATGGGATAATACAGGAGAGGAACTTGTACGGCGTGCCACGTGTCACTGGTTCACCTTCGGCCTCTGAAAAAGTTTTCTGAGCTAGTACAGTCTGTGTACTACCTGTCACTTTTTACAAAATTTCATTTGGAGCTTCCTAGCCCAAGTTATGACCTTTTTCCCAAGGTCACCTGATTTTAACTCAGATCTGGAAGAGGCAGAAACCCTATATTGCACAGATCATAAATCACAAAGTACAACGAATTAGAGGTTTTCCTTTGGACACAAGGTACCTGGAGATTTAATATTCGTCCTGTAACAATTTCAGATCCGAAAACTTCGCCAAAACGGATTTATAGCGAAAGTGCTACGATGACTGGTTTTTGCTATATCAAGCCCTAGCATCGTAAGTGCAACAAGTGTCATACATGCCATATCATGTCTTCTTTCAGGCTAGCTCTGATACCATGTTAAATTTTTAGAATTTACTTCAATCTGATCTAGGATCTTGACTGAGAGAACAACATGTACAGCATATCTACAGCATATCAATCATGGAGACAATAATGCAAGCACACAAGAGACACAAAGATTTACTTGGGGAAAACCATAAAGGTGAAAAACCCCAATAACGTCCTCGGAGATAGATAGAACAATGATACAACCAACCATAAGAGATAGAAACAACCTAGTAGTAGATCCTCCTCCTCCATAAGTGCGCCACTCCTCCTTGAGTGCATGTGTGAGAAGTGAGTGAGCAAATAGAGTGCCTCCCGCACTCTATTTATACTTGACTTGACTTGCCTTTTTACCTAACTCATGTAGGCTCGAACTTAACCACATAACATAATGCTGACTGGGCCGACCCCCAATAGGGTGGTCTAATAACCCTTCGACCCACATGGCCGACCCCCAATAGGGTGGTCTAATAACCCTTCGACCCACATGACTTATACAGGGCCGACCCCAATAAGGTGGTCTAATAACCCATCAAGTATAAGTTACGACACTTACAATATAAATGACGACACTTCCGTATAGAGGAATAATAACATCTCTATAGGAATACAATATACATATATGTGAAATACATTCCGAAGTTACATATACATCAACAGAATTAAAGGCAGTAAAAGGGTTAGAATTAAGGAGGGAAGACTTGTTGGCTAAAGAAGAGCAGTTGTGGAGATTGAAAAGTCGAGCAATATGGATTTCAAAAGGAGACAATAATACCAAATTTTTTCACAGGTTCGCTTGGCATAGGAAAAATGTCAATTTGATTCCATATTTTAAGGATAAAAACGGGAATATTTTAAGTACCTTTGAGGAAAAAGATGAAGCAGGGAAGAGTTATTTTAAAACCCTCTTTTCTGAACCGGAAAGTATCCCTATACAAGAGATTTTACATGTCTTAAGATTGTTCCCCACTTTGGTTAGTGATGATATGAATAAAGAGTTAACTAAATATATTTCAGAAGAAGAGCTGGAAAAAATAGTTTTTTCCTTTTAGAAAGGAAAAAGTCTCGGTCCTGGTGGCTTCACAATTGAATTCTTTCAGGGTTTTCTTGAAACTTTAAAACATGATTTGTTGAAAGCTGCAAGGGAGTCTCAACGAGCAGGGAAGGATTTAGTGCACTCAACTCTACTTTTCTTGCTCTAATTCCCAAAAAAACCTTCCTCCTTCGAAGACTTTCGTCCTATTTCCTATTGCAATGTAGTTTACAAAATTATTGCGTAGTAGTTGAAGGCCATCCTTAGCAAGATAATCTCCCCATAACAGTTTAGGTTTCTTTACAATTGTCAAATCCACGATGCGGTCTCCTTAGCCCAGGAGGCTATTCACTCCATTCACAGGAATAAAACTCATGCCCTTGTTCTCAAGTTAGACCTATCAAAAGCATATGACAGAGTCAGCTGGACTTTTCTGAGGTTGTTGCTAGTTCATATTGGAATAGCTTGGAAAGAGTTAACTGGATTATGGGTTGTATTCAATCTGCTTCCTTTGCGGTCCTCATAAATGGTTCACCTTCTAGCTTCTTCAAACCAACTAGAGGAATCAGGCAAGGGTGCCCTCTCTCCCCTTTTCTATTTCTTCTGGAAGCAAATGCTTTGAGTAGGTTAATTTCTCATGCTAAACAATATGGTTCTTTCAAAGGAATCAAGGTCACTGAGACGGAAGTGTTTTCTCACATATTATTTGTCGATGATGTGTTAATGATGGGAGAGGGATCTCTGGAACATTATAAGGAAATGAAACAGATATTATATATTTACACGAAGACCACTAGGATGTTCATAAACACTGGGAAATCCATCTTATCAAATAATTCTTTATCGAGTGTAGCAAGAAACAAGTTAGAAGTGGAAATTCCCTTCCCCTTAAAACCCTTATCAGAAGGATTCAAATACCTTGGTTTTGTTATAAAGCCTAATTCTTACTCTTTCCAAGATAGGCTCTGGTTGTACAAGAAGGTGGAGAGTCGGATTGGCTGTTGGACAAATAGGTTCCTCTCTAGAGGAGGAATATTGGTACTACTTAAAGCAGTCATCCAGAGTATTCCAGTTTATTGGCCTTCTATCACCTACATCCCAATTGGAATTCTTCATCAAATTCGGAAGAAATTCTTCTCCTTTTTGTGGACTGCCAGTAAACAAGATGAAGGAGTCCCTCTGGTCAAATGGGAAATAGTGGCCAACTTGAAAGCTCTAGGTGGATGGGGTATTAAAACTCCCTTCTTTTTCTGTCAATCTTTGGCAGCCAAGTCCCTCTGGCGTTTAATTAAAAATCCTTCTTCTCTATGGGGTAGAGTATTGGTGTCAAAATATTTCCCAAACTCCTTTATTCTTGACTGGATAAGGACTCCTGACAAATATTTCAAAATTTGGCTCTATAGGATGGAAAGCCTTTGTTCTTTCCTTCCCTCTGGTAGGAGATTGGTTGGCCTAGAATTTAGGCGAGGGGAAAAAAGTGCGTATTGGAGAAGACCCTTGGATAAGAGCAGGGAATGGTTTCAAGCTCTCTGTTGGAACCTTAAATGTACTTAGGGGACTCAGAATTCGCACTCTAATTGATGCCAAAAATGTGCATTATGATGATTTAAACTTAACAGTTTGGAAATCCGCTAAAGAACTGAGCTTGGAAGGTGTCAAAGCAGAGGAATGGAATTCCTTTATAGCTATGCTAAATTCTTGTTTTATCCGTTTAAAGGAAGGTGTGGAGGACAGTTTGGTTTGGTCAAAAAATCTTCAACAAGTGATTACAGTGCAAAACTTGGTTATGAAACAAAGGTTAGAGAATCCTTTGTTGGTGAAACAAAATGGTGGTGGAACACCCTGTGGAAGGCGTCTGGATCACCAAAAGCCAAGTTAACACTGTGGCTTGCACTCAGTAACAAATTATTAACATGGGACAACCTTAAGAAAAGAGGTTGGAAGGGTCCTGACTCCTAGATGGTGCGTGTTGTGACGAAAAAATGATGAGACGGGATCTCACCTTTTCGTTTGTTGTCCTTATGCAAAGAAGGTTTGGAAGACAGCGGCTAAAGTTTTTAACCCCCAAGCTTATCTCGAAGGAGCTTCCTTGGAACAAAAATGCCAGTCCTAGTGGAATGATAGATCGGTACGTCCTTTTGTTGCATTCCTAGCTTCCTTTATTTATGGAATTTGGTGGGCTCACAACTCATAAATTTTTCAAAATCGTCACATTTCGGAAGAAGTGACCTCAGGTCTAGTTGTGCAGTGGACAAAGGAGAACAAATTCAAGGAAAAACAAAAAACAAAAACAAGAATTATGATACCTCCAGCTATAAACAAATCAATTCCATGGGATTTTTTTTATGGAGCCAGTCAAGGTGATCCCCCTATTCGAGGGTCGGGAGGTGTGATATATCTGACTGATAATCATAAACTCCAAATGAAATACGCTCTGGGACATTGCACAAACAATAAAGTTGAGCTAGCAGCTCTGTTTTCAGTGTTGAAAATGGCATTATCCAGAAATTTAAATCATCTACATCTTTTTGGAGACTCGAAGATGGTAGTAGAATGGGTAAACAACATAATTCAGATCAAAGTGCCTCATCTACATCCGCTTCTCAATGCTATCAGAAGTTTAAAGGAGTCCTTTGTTGTATTCTCTTTAACTCATGTTTATAGGGAATTTAAATATGAAGCAAATCTACTTTCAAAAAATGCTCTCCTCTTAGAACTAGGTCAGACAGAAATTGAAGAAATACACGATGGAATGAAGATATAGAACATTGTAACAGATCTTGATACAACTTTGAGTTGAAATCTCCTTTATGGAAATGTAATATTGAAGAAATATACGATGGAATGTAGGTATAGAACATTGAAACGGATCTTGATACAATTTTGGGTTGTAAGCTCCTTTATGGAAAATGTAATGAATCTTTTAATGATTCTGGAATGTAAGTCCCTAGAGGACAGTTCATGTTCATTCTCTTAGAATGATTGATATTTTACAGTTGGAAAAAAAAAAATATATATATATATATATATATATATATATATATATAGTTTAGATCTACTCTAGAAACTACCCTAAAAGCAAGCAAAATATTTTTTCCTGATTTTTTAAAACAAAATCTATTTTAAAAAAATAACGGCCCCAAAATGTTACAACTTGATTTAGCACTTGAGTGTAAAAGTCTCAATCCATTAGTGCTATCAAGGACAATTTCAGAAACAATCACCACTATCACCATCACCACAGATAATTTTCCACTTTTAGGTCATTTTTCAAAGGCCAAGGGAGGCTTCCCTACAATTTATATCGGATTTTATTTGAAGAGAGCTAAGGCAAATGCAGTCAAATTTATTATGATGGGTGTTATGTTATTTAGTCGATTTTCCAAATGAGCAGTTAACCATTCAAGGTATAAAATATTCAATAGATCAAACACTTAGAAATTCCTCAAGAGCATGAAATAACATGAACCATAAACATTGACCATAAGACATTAGAGGTCATCAACATCATGCATTCATTGATCCATAAAGAAAAACAAACTCGTGAGAAATATAAAATTTTATAAAAATTTTATCGCTTAGTTAATGACTGTGTGATTTATAAATTGTAGTTAATTGTCCACCAAATTAAGACTTACAAAATAAACAATCATCACAAGAATTACCTAGTCAATGTAAAATAAAAAATTTCAACCACCATCAACCAAGTAAACTTCAAATAATCTTGGTGTGATGCATCATTAAATATCAGAATTATATCCAATTAGTTAAACCCAAGAGGGATTTAAATGAATTATAAGCACAAATTATTCCATAATATTAGTTCACTCTTTAGTCAATGTAACAAGAGTATATGTAGTATTAAATCAACATTAACCTAACGTGAAGCATTAGTTTATCTTGATGTTCACAGATTACTTAATAGACGAGAAAACCCATAAAATTTGTAACACTTCAAAATTGTAGTTAGATCAATAATTTAGTGTGTTTGAGATGTTAGAATGGATTACAACCAATATGTAAATTGCAGAATTAATATACTACTGTTCAAAAGCATTTTCAACCACATAAACAACAAGAAAAAACTTGAAATTTTTATATTTTTCTTTAAATTAATTGTAGAAATTTTTCTGTCCAGAAATATCAAAATGTGTTAGATGTGGCCTTAAGGTAATTTCTAGAACCATGACATTTTTTGTTATAATTTCTAGAAATTAAAAATCAATATTTTTAACCATGAAACACTACTAAAAAATAACATAAATGTTAAGAATTAATGCCTAAAATTTTTAATTGTCTAATCTAGCACAAAACCCTTGAAAATAAATAAGCAATGATGTATTTTAAGGATGATTTTTTAGGAAATAAAATGCAAAAAATTAGACTAGGAACAAAAGGTAAACTAATGTTAAGCCCTAAATATGGGCACATTTCTCCTATATTGTAGTTCATTACATTAGTTTTGATGTCAACTTTGGTCCATTAGTTGTAATTTTCATTAGTATGGTTATATTAGTTACATCAGCTTGGGTCAGTTAGTTGGGATTGTACCCCTTAGTCTCCTATATATAGAAAGGAGACATTTTCATTTGGAGTATATTGTCTTGTCTTGTCTTGTGTACTTAGTACATTGTATAAGGAGGTTGCCCCCTCGAAGAGGCTTGTTATTCAACTATTTTATTCAATAAAGTCGTAGAGTACTCTTTTTGATCTATTTTCTACAATTTTCATGCTTGTTTTGGAAATGTGTTGCTTAACATTTGGTATCAGAGCCCTTTCCTTGGGACCGGTTTCTTCAAAACGAGTCATCTTGGAATTTTTTCTATAATATTTTTTGTACAAAGGTTCAGAGAGCGAGACTTAAAACCCATATGGAAAAAAGGTCGAACTAACTGTGGTCCAAGTTTCAGATCTTGAAACATTACAGGTTCAGATATATTTGTTGTAGAATCTAGGGTTTTTGACTAGTCTAAAACAGATGTTTTGGGAAAAAAGGTCATATCTGGGACATGCAAGATCCAAATTGAGTGACACCTATTGCATCAGAAAAAATATGGACCATAGTATCTTTGGTAGGGTTTTCAACCTTAGATACGACATATTGGACACGTGGAAGACTGTACAAGTTTTCTATTCTGGAAAGACCAAAAATAAGAAGTGTTGGGAAATGCCCAATAACTTCTTATTGGTATATCCAAATTAGGTCAGAACTGTGGCATTGGAAAGAGGACACGTCAAGCTACAACAACACGAAGTTGCAGACCTAGAGGAGAAGAAATTTCAAATTTACATCAGTTTCAAGTCGACCTTAAAACAATCTTCCAATCAGGGTTTGAAAAGGTATGTCATTTTTAATTTTGAATAACTTTGAGTAGAAGGATCTAATTGTGGTGAAACATAGGGTGGGATATCTATTTATATTGTTCAAAATGACACCAAAAGAAAGTGTAAAGACTCACACTCCATCCAAACCACCATAGGATCCATCCTCGACGTATAATGAAAGGGAAGGCATCTCTTTTCAAGTGTCCGAGTTGGAAGATATGATCAAAGGGTCTATGAAAAAATTTGATTTGGATAATTTAGAGGAGAAGTTGAATAAAATGGAGGAGAATATGAAAGGTTTGGTGAGAACAGTTGATTTACTCAATTTAGAGGAGAAGTTGATGGGAAATATGACAAATATTGATAATCTCATACAAAATTCAAGGGATACTCTCCCTACAGGTGATGATGTGTTTCAGGATACTCAGGAGAATAAAGATAATTCTCATATTGAGAAACCTTCCATGAATATGATTATTCCAAGAGGAAATGATTCTAGTAATGGAATTCATCAGGGATGGTCACCAAGGGTAACCCAACTTCCCAAGATTGACATGAGAAAGTTTGATGGCAATGATCCAATAACATAGATATTCCACATGGAGCAATTCTTTGATCTACACTAGGTTCCAACTTTGCAAAAGGTAACTATTGCATCATTATATTTAGATCCTGATCAATTTGTATGGTACCAATGGCTTTGTGACCGTAAAAATGACTCTATTATATCTTGGTCTATATTCACCGAAGAATTGATTTCACATTATGGGG
The DNA here is from genome assembly GCA_027924585.1 of Larix kaempferi. Lineage (NCBI taxonomy): Eukaryota > Viridiplantae > Streptophyta > Pinopsida > Pinales > Pinaceae > Larix > Larix kaempferi. The sequence continues at coordinate 15,538,357 of BSBM01000269.1, read as the reverse complement.
ATATTAATAGCAATACCTTCTTCAGCCAGTTAATAAATATCAAGCAAAAATTTCCAGTTACAGAGCACATCAAACAGTTTCAAAAGCTAAATCTTAGAGTCAAGAACATTTCAGAATATAATTTGTTGGATCTCTTTATTGGCACCTTGAAGGATAACATTCAACATGAGGTGTGTCTCTTTGAACCACCATCCTTGGAGAAGGCCTTCATGATGGCAATGAATGTTGAAAGTAAAAATATGATGATGGCTACTAGAAAGACCTCATCCAACACATATCGAGAGAATATTGTTCCTTCTTCTAACCCACCTCAAAGGTTGACACCTCAAAAACTAGAGGAAAAAAGAGCAAAATGCCTATGCTTTAATTGTGACAATTGTTAGAATATGTAATGATGACTTATGTGATATATTGGTAAAATATCATTTAAAGGCATAAAATAACTCTAATGTTATAAAATAGAGTTATCACACATGCATCATTGTAATTATATCCTTTGTAACCATTCTTTATATAAAGAGGATGAATTTCATTTATCCCACATGTATTATGGGATGTATTGTAATCCAAAACTCTTGGTATATAAGAGAGGTGAAGGAGACCCTTTTGGGTATGTGTTGATTGTAATTCATCACACATCACATGTTGTGTATGTCATTTATACACACATTGTATAATGGAGCTTGATGCGATGCATATATGAGGATGCCATGTAATCTTTGAGATCTTTTTCATATTAATGGAAGATGCAACCCTTCAAGTGGACGTAGCCCAATTGGGTGAACCGCGTATATCTGGTGTTCTCTTTTTCTTGGTCTCTTTATGTTCATGTTGATATGTTATTGTTGCTTAGATAGGTAAGATAGTTTAGTTAGATATTAATCTCTGACATGGTATCAGAGCTAGTTGCTATGATCTAGCACGTTCTATAGCTTTCATTAATAACTATTATCATTTGGACATGTTTCTGCAGTTTTTTATTTCTAACCCTAACCTTGTTGCGTAGATTTTTGCAGAAATTTTTCAAGGGTTTCTTGATGTTATTTTTTGTAGATCTATACGTTTTTTAGCTTTTCCTCAAGTAGATCTCTCTTCCGGTTGTCAGATCGGTAGTTTTTGTCCAAGTTTGGTAGTTTTTTTGCAGGTTTCCATGTTCGAAAGATTCGGCACTGTTTTCGGCCTAAAACTTGACGTTCGCGACTTTTGCTTCGCAGACAGTGCGTATAATCGCGACTTTCCCTACTGCGAACTCACGAGTATACTGCAGACCCGCTACTTTCAGTGTACAGACCTACGTATGCTACGACATACTCACGACTGTTCTACTGCGAACTCGCGTTTACTTCAGTATAACCGCGACTTCACTGTACAAGGACCCGCGAGTGCTTCGGCATAACCACGACCTTACTGTACAAATACCCGCGAATTTCCAATCAGAACCACGTCTTTCTCCTTTATAGACCCGCGAACCCGCAACTTCTCTGTGCATAACTCGTGAGTACACGCGAGTTTACTTTGGCAGAGCAGCGAGTGACTTTATTTGGCACCTTTTCTAAGGGTTGTAGGTAAAGTTTATGTTTTTTATCTTGGAAAATTTTCATCTCTTATCTTGAAATTCTTGCCATAAGCTTCTTGATCTCTTTGCATTAGGATTTTTGTTATGATTCATCATATTTACAGAGGTTGTCTTGTTCTTATGTCTCTAACATTCTTTGTGTGGAAGATGTTTTGACATTTTCAAGAGCATGGATCTCTAGTATGGTAATGGTGACATCAATAAATGAACCTATGCTTAGGACTTAGTTGTTTAATGACTATATTTTCATATCTATAAATGATATTATTTTGGTCTCACTCTTCTAATCATGACAATGAAGCTTTTATTTGTGTTATCTTTTGATCATTATTTGCTTTATTTAATGTTATTGTTGACCTTTGTGTAAAATCAATTTCATTGATTTTTATAAGTAATATCTTTATGATCATTATATGCTCTTGCTAATTAAATTCTTGAGTGAAATCAATTTTTTGAATCTATGTGATATCATATTTTTTGACTTGTCATAAGTTCTTTAATTGGGGTATAGTTTCTTTTTCATGTATTGCAGAGATTGTATCTAGTTCCTATGTTATTTGTCTCTAACATTCCTATGCGGAATCATTGACATGTGTTGTTTGTCTCTAACATTCCTATATGGAAGCATTGTCATTTCCAGGGCATTTTATCTCTTGCATATTTACATAGTGTTAACAAGAAATGAACCCATGATTAAGACTATTAGTGACTTGTCATTTCATAATTTTTTATAAGTGATATCATGAGTTGATCATAATCTGCTATATGTTGATCATATTAAACATTTTGATTTATTTTCATATATCATGTCATGTTTATTTCGATCATCTTTTACTCAATATTTATATGGCTTTGGGCATTCTTATAATCTTGAAATATTTATCATGAGCACCTTGTTCTTGTTGCAATGGGATTTCTATTCTTATGATTGCAGAGGTTATCTTGTTCCTACGTGTCTCTAACGTTCCTATCTGGAAGCATTGACATGTTCTATTTGTCTCTAACATTCCTATATGGAATCATTGACATTTTCAGGGCATTCATCTCTTTCATATTAACATAATACTAATAAGAAATGCACCTATGCTTAAGATTAGTTGCTTGATGACTAAATTTTCATATATTTAAGTGAAATCTTGGCTCATTATTCTATCTTGATATCTATTATGCTCACTCATGTTTATGCTCCTCTATCTTTTACCATAACTTATCCTGTCTTTTTTTTATAATTTTTTGCTCAAATTTATATGGTCTTGCATAGAAGCGACATCATTTATTTATATGTTCTTGAGCAATGTCATCTTATCATATCTTATGTCTTTTGGGCTTATCATGTGTTTTTATATGCTTTATTCTTGGAAGTTTCTTTGTGCAGGTTATTTATCCATGTTGTGGGATAGTTTGCTTCTGTTATTCCTTCCTTGTTTAAGCATATGCTGGTTGTAGATATCTGGTTCCTTTTAAGAAGGAATGTAATGTTGAATTTTATCATGTTCTATCATATTTCAGTAATGTTGTATGATGGACATCCATCTTCTACTGTTAAAGTCGTGATGTTCATCTGTATGATATCATTTTCGATGTATAAACCATTGGGGTCTTTTTTCTTCGATGTTTGAGGTCTTCTACATATATTTATATTGCACCTTGATTGGGAGAATGTATGTTATCCGCATGTGTATTGGCCATCTGGGTATTTTGTACACTGTTGTGGTGTTCTTAGCCACATGTTCTGTTGTATCAGCCGTCATAAGGTATATGCACACTGGTGTGGATGTTATATCAAAGTTCTTCAGCTATCAGTTATGGTTGTGATGATTCTTGTGGTGATCTAGGCATCTTGTGGATCTAGTAGCCACGATGGCTTCTCTTTAGATCTGGGCATCTTGTTGGTGGATTGGGTCACATGTGTGTTCCATCTACAACCTGGTTCGTGTGCACTTTCATGATTCAGTGAGAAGTGGATGTTGTCTTCATCAAATCCATGAGGCGAAGTGTGTTTTATTTGCTTCTTATGGAGCATTCTGGAAGTTGTCATCATGGGGGATGTTGGGGTGTTTCCACCTTCCTTCCATTTGTATTATTTCTCCCAGTCATCATTAAGGGAGAGTGTTAGAATATGTAATGATGACTTATGTGATATATTGGTAAAATATCATTTAAAGGCATAAAATAACTCTAATGTTATAAAATAGAGTTATCCCACATGCATCATTGTAATTATATCCTTTGTAACCATTCTCTATATAAAGAGGAGGAATTTCATTTATCCCACATGTATTATGGTATGTATTGTAATCCAAAATTATTAGTATATAAGAGAGGTGAAGGAGACCCTTTTGGGTATGTGTTGATTGTAATTCATCACACATCACATGTTGTGTATGTTATTTGTACACACATTGTATGGTGGAGCTTGATGTGATGCATATGTGAGGATGCCATGTAATCTTTGAGATCTTTCTCATATTAATGGAAGATGCAACCCTTCCCGTGGACGTATCCCAATTGGGTGAACCACGTATATCCGGTGTTCTCTTTTTCTTGATCTCTGTATGTTCATGTTGATATGTTATTGTTGCTTAGATAGGTAAGCTAGTTTAGTTAGATCTTAATCTCTGACAACAACAAGTACAGTAAGGGACATAAGTGTGGTGAGAAGAAATTATTTTACATAGATTGTAAAGCGGAAGAACCAAAAGAACAAGAACCATCTCCAGATGAAGAAATAGAAGATACTACTTCATAAGAGATTACTCCCACCATATCATGTCATGCATTGGCTGGAATTAGCACTCCTCAAACTCTCAAGATCGAAGGATATATCAAAAATAAAAAGGTAACAATGTTGATTGATTCTGGTAGTACTCATAATTTCATTCACTATAAATTAGCAAAAGCTCTCAATTGGTTTGTATATCCAACACCAGAGTTTCAAGTAATGATTGCAGATGGAGGAACTATCAACTTCTCAGAGAAATGCCATAATATAAATCTTACTATGGGGGAATATGTATTGAATAGTCCAATGATTTCTATTCCAATGGGTGGTGTTGATGTTGTCTTAGGAGTTCAATGGTTACAATCCTTGGGAACTGTGGCTTTTAATTTTCAGAAGATTTTCATGAAATTTGTATGGGAAGGAAAGGAATATGAGTTACAAGATATCACAGGGAAACCAAGCAAGGTGATAAGCTCTAATGGTATGACAAAATTGATAAAAAAGGGACATCAAGGTGTAATTGCACAATTATGCTCATTAGATGTTCAAACAGCTAAGCCTCATATTTCACAAATCTCCAAAGGGTAATTAATAAGCATTCCAAGGTATTTGAAGATATTTTGAAAGGTCTTCCACTTGTTTGATATTTTGATCATACTATTCACTTAATTCCAGGAAGTGTTCCTCCTCACATCATACCTTATAGATACCCCTATGGCCAGAAGAGTGAAATTGAGCGTATGGTTGAAGAAATGTAGATTGGCATAATTAGGCCTAGCCAAAGTTCTTATTCTACACCATTGGTAATGGTACACAAGTCGGATGGATCATGGCGTATGTATTCGGATTATAGAGAGCTCAACAAGATCACCATTAAAGATAAGTTTTCCATTCATGTCATTGATGAATTGTTAGATTAATTACATGGAGCAACTTTCTTCATAAAGTTGGATCTTTGTTCCGGGTATCATCAAATTAGAATGAAGGATGAAGACATCCTAAGAACAACATTTAGAACTCATGAAGGTCTTTATGAATTTCTAGTCATGCCATTTGGTCTCACGAATGCGCCTTCCACATTTCAAGGTTTGATGAATTCCATTTTCAAGCATTTTCTTAGAAAATTTGTGCCAGTATTCTTTGATGATATGCTAATCTATAGCAATTCTTGGTAAGAACATGTTCAACATGTTGACAAGGTACTACAACTACTACAGGAACAACAACTATATGTGAAACCTTCCAAATGTTTCTTTGGGGTGAAGGAGGTAGAGTATTTGGGTCATATTGTATCTCATGAAGGTGTCAAGGTAGACCCTAACAAAATTAAATCTATGATAGACTGGTCAATTCCCAAAACCCTGAAGAATCTTCGAGGATTCTTAGGTTTGACAGGGTACTACCGCAAGTTTGTTCAAAATTATGGAAGAATAGCAGCGCCTCTAACAATATTATTGAAGAAAGATACATGTTCTTGGATTCCAGAGGCAACTCAACCTTTTGAACAACTTAAACATGAAATGTACAAAGTTCATGTTTTGGCCACACTAGACTTCACAAAAACCTTTATTGTGGAATGTGATGCTTCAAGAAATGGAATTGGCGTTGTTCTAATGCAAGAAGGACACCCACTGGATTTCACATCACACAAGTCATCCAATCAAGGGAAAGAACTTACAGAATCCCATTTATGAGAAGGAAATGTTGGCAATACTACACGCTCTTAAGAAATGGTGTCCTTACCTAATAGGTAAGCACTTCAAGGTCAAAACAGATCATGGTAGTCTTAAATACTTCTTGGAACATAGACTATCTTTGGAAGAGAAACAAAAGTGGGTAACCAAGATGTTGGGATATGACTTTGAAATCATATATAGAAAGGGGAAACATAATGTGGTGGCAGATGCACTCTCCAAAAAAAATGAAGATATTGGGACATCACTTTGTTCCATTTCCATTCTACAACCAGATTGGGTAGTAGCAACAAGGGAAGAATGGAAAAATGACCTATCGGTGTGGATGCTCATTCAAAATCTACAGAATGATCCCAGTGTATCATATACTTTTCCGTGGAAAAATGATTCACTATGGTATAAGGATTGATTATATGTATGCAAAAACTACCAACTCAAGCAGAAGGTCCTCTTAGAATTACACACCTCTCCTATAGGTGGGCAGTCCGGATTCCTGAAAACTTACCACGGGGTCAATAAGGATTATTTTTTGGAAGGTCTTAAATCTGATGTTCAAATGTTTGTGGCTGAATGTTTGGTTTTCCAACAGAATAAGGGTGAAACAGTTAAGACCCCAGGACTTCTACAACCATTAGACATACCTTGCTAGCGCTGGGAGGAAGTCTCCATGGATTTTATCACAAGTCGACCCAAGTCCAAAGGAAATGATGTTATTATGGTGGTTGTTGATAGACTCATGAAGTATGCATAGTTTTGTGCACTCACTCACCCTTTTAATGCAAGTACAGTAGTTGTATCCTTTATGGAAACTATTCAAAAGTTACATGGAAATCCGAAGATTATTGTAAGTGATAGAGATCCAATTTTCATTGGAAAATTTTGGACTGAATTATTTTCTTGTTTGAGTACCCAATTGGCTCACAGTTCATCTTATAACCCTCAATCTAATGGGAAAACTGAGATAGTGGACAAGTGTTTGGAAGTTTATCTTTGTTGCTTTGTATCTGATAAACAAACACAGTGGGTGAAATGGTTGTCTTTGGCAGAATGGTGGTACAATACTTACTTCCATACATCATCAAAAATGTCTCAATTTATGGCACTTTATGGGTACCACCTTCCATCTATCACATCTCCCTTAAAAGGAAAATCTAAAGTTCAAGTCATGGAAGATCACATAGAGCACCAGCAAGAAGTTCTCCAGATACTTAAGGACAACCTGACTATGTCAAAAAATAGGATGAAACAACAAGCTGATCAACATCGCAGTGAAAGGAGTTTTGAAGAAGGGGATTGTGTATTTCTGAGGCTACAACCTTACAAGAAGATGTCTCTCAAGCAACTAAATAAGGACAATAAATTAGCACCCAAGTATTATGGTCCTTATAAAGTGTTACAGAAGATTGGTAGTATGGCTGACAAATTGGAGCTCCCTTCATCTTTAAGAGTACATCCAATTTTCCATGTTTCTTGCTTAAAGAAGGTAATAGGAGACAAGATCCCAATTCAAACAATCTTGTCAGAGCTTGATGAAGAAGGAAAAGTCATATTGGAACCTGAACAAATCATTGAAACAACGACCAAACAACGACGAAATCGAGCTATTACTGAGTACCTCATAAAGTGGAAGAACTTACCAGTTGAAGATTCGACATGGGAAGATGAGTCCTTCATACATAGGCATCTGTAACTAATCAAGCATTAAAGACAACACTTTTCTGAAGGGTAGGGGCATGTTAAGCCCTAAATACGGACACATTTCCCCCTATATTGTGGTTCATTATATTAGTTTTGATGTCGGCTTTGGTCTATTAGTTTTAATTGTCATTAGTACGGTTATATTAGTTACGTTGGCTTGGGTCAGTTAGTTGGGATTATACCACTTAGTCTCATATATATAGGGAGGAGACCTTTTCATTTGGAGTATATTGTCTTGTCTTTATACTTAGTACATTGTATAAGAAGGTTTCCCCCTCGAAGAGGCTTGTTATTCATCTATTTTCTTCAATAAAGTCATGGAGGACTCTTTTTGATCTATCTCTTCTATTTTCATGCTCTTTTTGGAAATTTGTTGCTTAACAACTAAGTTATTTTAATCAAATTTTTTTGTTAAAACTAATCTAAAATTTCTAGAAAATATTTTTTATTTTATTTTGGCGGGTTAGATCTACTCTAGAAAGCAAAGTAAAATATTTTTTGTATTTTTGAAATAAGATATACCTAGATCTACTCTAAGAAAACAAGAAAAATGAGATTTTGGTGTTTTTTATGGCTAAATAATTTAGAGAAAAGACTAGTGCCTTCAAACTGTTGGGCTATGGGATCTTGTGATCAAATCCTCCAAGTGGCATTGTATGTAAATGTTGGTTGGAATCCTTGCACAACACAAGAGCATTCACATCCCAAACTATTGAATATTCATACAAACCCTTATCAAGGAAGAGCGATCACTACTACAAACACCTTCAACTCATGTCAAAGTTGTACTCTAGCTTAAGCCACCCAATTTGCATCCCCTACAAAGTAGTCAAACCACAAGCCAACAAAAAAACTAGACCACAAAATGATAAAATCATTTCATTGGAGCAATCTTACTCTTTCAATGAACTAAGAGCATAAACCTTACAATGGAAAAGATAGCATGTTACCTCAACAAGACGATCACCAAGTTGTGTCAGCCATAGAAGAAGACCAAGAGACAACATTTTGATGCAAAATTATTGTATTTCTCTCCAATGATCAACAACAATGAAAATACGATGTGAGCTATGTTATACGAGAAAAAAAATCAACCATCACTACAATAAAATAATAATAAAAGGGCCAAAACCATAGATATATCGTAGGGACTTTACAAGATAGAGTGAAAAACAATAAAATATGCATCATTCCTCAACAAAACCCCCCAAAGAGAGGGGGAGCTCCATCAAATCATGGTCCATGAGTGAGAAGTAGTGCAAAATATGTTCTAAGGAGGAGGGTGTTCTAGGAGAAATGGTCCAAAAAGACACACGGAAAAATTAATGTGTGACACTTTAAATGATAGTTATGGATTTTCCAACTTTCACAATATGTATCAAATTTTCTATTGTAACCACTTCTCAGAATTCTTGCGGCCATTCTGCATCCAATGGTGTTGAGATGACACAATTCTAGGCACTATGCCAAATGATAATTAATTCTGAAGTTATGGTGCCCCCTCAAATATGGTAGGTACATCACCACATGTAGTGCTCCAAGTATAGGAGCCTAATGATCATCCAACATAGCAATTAAGTCATAACATGTGTGTAAATAAAATCTCTCTAGTGTAATAAAGTTAACCATCATCAAAACTTAGGCAAATGTTCATCTAATACGACAATAATACACAAAATATAAGTTACAAACACACTTTATCTTATAATTCAATGAAAATAATTTTACCTATCCAAGTCCAACATTAGTGTAACCTTTAAACTCTTTTACATGTGTTAGTCCTAAGCTAACATGCATAGCTTAGCTTACCTAAGTCAAGTGAGGGTGTATGAAGTGAAGTATGTACATAGGGAAGAAAGGGGGTCTTTGTGAAATTATCATCTTTAAAATAACATGAAGGTGTTGGTCTATCATTAACTTTCTAGAGTTGGGATATTTTGATGTTTCTTCCACATGTGTGCCTAGGGAAGTGTTGTCATGGGTCATCTATCCACGCACCTTCATATCGTGACTTATTTATTTATTTATTTGATATTTCATTTACTTGCATTTCATTTAGTTTTCCATTGGCTTTGTCCCTTTTTTTAGATATGGCTTAGACAACCTGGGACAAGGGAACCTAGCTTTTGCGATGGGGAGTATCTACCATGGGTTTTTTCGTTTGTTTTCTTGCATTTAATTTATTCAACAAATCCATTTTTCAAGAGAGTACAAAATTCTTTTAGCTTTGTTTGAGGCATTCATACATTAGAATAGTAATGAGACCATGTATTATTACCAAAAGATAGATCATTCACAAAGGGGAAATATGAAGGGGGTGGGTGAATTGGTTTGTGAAATGAAAAATGGCTAGGTAAAATATGATGAGATGGATGAAAATCACTTGACTTAGTTCACCAAGGTATAAGTCAATCTTGTACTAACACATTTATTGAGCTAGAAGAACCACACTAAGGTTATACTAAGAGACAAGCAACAATTTAAGTATATGATTCATCATAAAGCATACATGTAACTTCTCATGCTAACATACTGTCATATCAGAAAACATGCAAAGAGTAAATGAAGGTATCATGCACTGCCTCTGACTAGGCATATCATAGCACATGGACCATCTAAGAAGACTGGAGGATCTCAAACCAATGATCAATGGTGGGACCACAGATCATCCTTTTTGAAAAGGAGGTAACAGGACTAAGCCCTCGTCCCTACAGATTTTGAAGACAAGCAACATTGTGAAGGCATTGAAGGTTCACCTTGGAAATTCCACACATTTAGTATCGGCATGAGGTATGATTACATGCATTTTTCAGATTAGATGCCTCAAATTTGAAGATTGGAAAGTTATATGGCATTTCTTGAGCAACCATGGATGCATAACTGGTTTAGTCCATTGGATTTCTCAGACATCCCAGGATATCCTAATCAATTTCATGGTGATGATTTGAATGAATGCATCTTGAATTTCCATGGACATGATAATTTAGCTGAGTTGTATATTGCATTATTTATGGAAGTTCTTTCAAATTTATGTGTGGTCCATGAAGATGTTAAGATGGAAATATTCAAGATGTCTTTTGATTTGATGGATATTGATGTAAAAGATTGCTATAAGGAGATTCCTAACAAAGGAATATCTTCACTCAAGGATTTTCTCAAGGCTTTTTGCAAGAGATGGGATCATATTTTTGTGGAGGATTTTGATGACTTTCCTTTTGAAGAAGAGGATCGTGTTGAAGATCAAGTATTTGAAGAGATCCTTGAAGAAGTCCACGGGATTGATCAAGAAGAACATGTTCAAGAGGAATCCCTTGAAGGTTTCCATCCATTTGAGCATGTTGATGTTGTTGATTGGGAGCAGCATGTAGGGGTTTTAGCATAGATCCGGAGCAGTCTGTTCTATCCTCTACTAGGGTGGATTTGGATCAGATTTTTCAACTAGTTATGTCAGAGTTTGACGCAGATTTGGATCAACATGAAGTAGATTTGATTGCAAGTTCAAAACAACAAAGTTTTCCATTTGCAAGGACTGTTTGTGAGCAATTTCAAGATGGTGTATTTTCCATCCCTATGCAAATTTGGATAGAAGGAGCTTGTGAGAAAGACTACGCTCATTTGCAATGTTTTCAGGATCTTTCTCATGATATCATGATGTCTTCCTTCCCTCTCTTTATGAAGATGATTGCATATGCTTAGCTCATCATTGACTTCATCTTGTCTTGGTTATTCACCAAAGACAAAGGGAGAAGCTTTGGCATGGATTAAATGCTAATATGGATTCATTGGTTCTATGAACTCACCTAACATGCTCTTGTTCTCTTGTGATGTGGTGTTTGTTTTTCTTGCATTAATGGTAATTTGCTAATAAGTACATGCAAAGATTTTGGGGTTCTCATGCACTCCTAAGCATAGTTTTAAAACTCAATCAACTCGAAGTTGTACTCAGTTGAGTTGACCAAGTTGACCATCAATTGGGCCGACTCGGCCTTCAAACTGATCGAGTGACCGGTTCAGTATCGAACCGGTCAACTTGACCGAGTCCCGTCTTGAATCTGTCAAGTCTCGTCTTAAACTGGCCGAGTTGACTGTTAAAAAAAACCGCTCTATTCAATTACTCAGTAGTATTTGGTAATACTAAATTGTAATATGAAATTCTTAGAGTAAAAGTGACATTCTCCTTATCTTTCATTTTCTATCATTTTACTTAAATTTTTAACATTACCATTAATTGTTTTAGGATGTTTGAGAGTGGTTCCAACCTCATCGGACTTCATATGCAAAAGTAGAATTTTAGAACCCATTCAAAATTCAACAGACTTAAAAGTTTTCAGGATTTTAGGGTTGCAAAGTTTCCACCAAAATTTAACATGTATGAGGGTATGGTATTGGCATTTAATCAAATATATCAACCCCTTATATACCTTGATTTTGGTGGTGTTAATTGTTGAACTCCTTTGTTATGAGCTTAATAAAAATGTACTCTTCACTCAAGCAAAATCACTTATTAAGGATGGGAAGCTTTTTCTACCTTATTTTAACAATTGGATTAGGAAGTTTCATCAAAATTATAGTGTTGATTCGTTGACTAATGTCTTTGGATGATCAACTCTGAGATTCAAGTTAGAGACAAGGGCTAGAGCCCTGAGAGGAGGGAGGCATAGGGTGTTACTGATGAATGGGATTCCAATATAGGCAATGATTCTCTAACATGTATGATTTGTGATTTATGTTTCACATTTATTTTTTTTAAATGTCGTTGCTCATTTATTAATTTAAAATACATACATACATACATATCTTGTGTTTCCCCATTTCCAAAAATTTTGGGGGTCACATTTCCAACGCGTCCCCGTTTCAAAAACTTGTTCATGTTTCCTCGTTTCGTGCAACTTAGAATTCAGTTCTAACCCTAAAGCTATAAGATGAACCCTAACGTTGTGCCTCTATGCGTTCAGTTAGTACTACTACTGTAGTTGTAGATGACTTTGAGGAGTCTGAGCTTGTGCCAGAGGATGATGCCATTGCTAGTCTTGATTACCTAATTCTAGTTCTTCTTCTAGTTCTAGCAGTGGTGATGAGTTTGATGATTGATCATGTTGATCAATGGCATGTATGATGTATGATCATTGATGTATGATGTATGATTTAGTGGCATCATAGCATGTTGTTTTTTGGACTCTGTAGGCCATTTAGGCCTCATCGATTATGCATTTTGTTCCACTTCCAGATATGTATTGCATAGTATACCACTCTTATATGGTATATACATGAGCAGACTTTCGATATTTTGTCTCTAATACGTTGGAATCATGGATTAGAATCTTTAAAATATTGTTTTTCTTTAAAATTTAAATATTTTATGTATTTTTTTAGTAAACCTAATCATTAAATTCAACTCGCCCAAGTCATTACAGATTCCGAGTCCAGAGTTGATCCTTGACAGATTCCGAGTCTTAATCATTGTTTTAAAACATTGCTCCACAGAAGAGTGCATGTCTGCCGGTTGGAGCCAAATATTACCCCCTATTTGCGTGGGTGGTCACTTGGAGATTTATAGGTTGATCAAGCTATGGATGTGAATAATTCATGATGTTGAGCTTTGCTAGTATAGATCCTTTGTTAATCGTTGAGCATGATCTGAAAGATTTTTCTGAATTGAACATTAAAGATGTCAGGCAAATTTCTGAAATTTGCAAATAAGGGCAGGGTTATAAAGGGCAGCCCCCTGTGGCAGCAATTTTCCAACCCTGTGAAGCAATTCTGGTGTATTCTGGGTATGTTATGAATAACTTTCTTGCCGGGATCAGCCTTGAATATATTATGAAATCCCCCTTCCTCTTGTATCAAAGCTTTCCCGAGAAGGAGCTTAGAAAGAATAACGTTCGTGTCAGTAGATGAGGTGCTCTGTCTCAGACTAAAAATGAACCTGATCCTGAAGGAGGCCACGCTGATTGTTATGGCTCTACGATTTTCAGTCTCTTGAAAGAAAAACATTGCAGTGACCGAGGCAAGGGATTGGTTGTGGATCTAAAACCCAGCATTCAAAAGAAGTGACGGAGAGGACAGTATATTGTATTTGAAGGATTAGGTAGATCTGGTCTATATGATGTCGTGCTTCTCAGAACAACATCATGCAATCAGATTCCCAGATGGTCAAAGAACGTTTCAGTCCTCTGCTGTGGAATTGTATTGAGATTGAGAAAGTAAGCATATGTTCTGAGGACAATCTAATCATTTCCAAGCCACGAATTATACACAGACTATCACAGTGTATATTTGATGTCTATCTTCAGCACTCAGAGATGATTCCTGTAGCAGCATCTAGAATAAAAGGCGGAAACTTGATATCCTAATAGCGGTGACAGCATTTTGTAGTTAAATGGAGTTGCAGAAATGCGAGATTAGAATGTGATCCCCAGAACTTTATACCCAGATTACATAAAAAGGGGACACGTATGTACTAAGAGGACATTTCAAACAGATCGCAAATAAATTCCCCATAGCCGTGTGTGCCAGTCATTTCCAATCTAGACTGTTCTGCTCCAGCACCGACAAATATTTTGTTGAGTGCTTGGTCTATGATTTCTGTTATGTATATCAGATGTCTTTAGAGTAGTAGTTTCTTTTGAACGCTATTCTGGAATGTCGTTAGAGGAGCAGTTTCTTAGTGATTTCTACAATTATGATGCAACATATTAGGGTTTATTGGTTGGCATCACATGGGATTTAATTCTCCCTAGTTTTCTCATGAACCTGCCCCCTTCATAGGACCTATTTCCTTGACTTCATCACCTTAGGATTGACATTAGTCTTTAAAACACTGCAATCAACTATACTACTACTAAGACCTCAAGTTTTGCCATGGGTAACTCTTCAAATCATCTTTGTTCCTTCATTGCCATAGCCTAACAATCCTATCTAGGGAATCCCCCTAGAGTTGGAGAAGAGTCAACCAGAATTGTAGGGAGGTGGTTATCAAGGTGACAGTAGATGACACCTCTAGGTTGTAGTTAGTCTATCCTCGTTATTTGGGGTTTTGACTTTACTTTTCATTTCATGTTGTAAGAGACCCATCTCACTATGTAATCGTATCTTCAATTACATCAACGAGTATTTTACAATTTGGACTTTTGGAAGTGTGGTTTATTATGGATGTAATAGGCATATCATAGGAGGCTTTATACAATATTAAAGTCAAGAAGTCATTAAATTTTCTTGTCAATATTTATCCCCCTAATGCTTATAACATCGTCAAATAGCTTTGTATCCAATAGTCAATTACCTTTATATCAATTTATTAATGTTCCGTGTGGATTTTTAGGCTCCTTTTGTTCACTAGGTTGAGGGTTGCTTCTCCATAGTTACATTTGTTGTTTAGATTAATTGCTTAGTATCTACTTTCTTCAAACGCACAAGAAGCTTTAGGTAGGGATGCCCATGATCTCCTATGATGTTTTTGCTAGTGGTTGAGGGATTAACGTGGGTATTTGAAGAAGTTACACAATGATTACTCTTTTAAGGGGATTAGGGTGTCAAAAGATATATAAGTGACACATATTTTATTTGTATATGATGTTATGATATTTGGGAATGGATCTATTGTGATACTAAGGACATTGAAAGGGCTCTTCATTTTTTATGTAAAGCCATCGGGATGCAAATTCATGCATTAAAATCTACACTCTCATGCTCCTTGATGGTCAACTTGCAATAGAAACATATAACAACCTTATTCCCTTAGAAGTTGATTCCATTTTATCAGAGAATCAAGAATCTAGGGTTCAATTTGAAAGAAAATTACTATTGGATTGAAGATTGGGATTGGCTCCTAGAGAGGATTGAGAAGAACCTCTCCATTTGGTACAATATATGGCATTCAATCGAGGGGAGGTTAAATCTTATTAAGTTTGTATATGAAGCTACACTGATTACTTGATGTCTTCTTTTATCCCAAACAACATTCTCAATAGAATAATGGAATAATGCTTTCACTATCTTTGGGCTTGTCAAAATCATAAGCACAATATCCCTCTAATCAAGTGAGCTCATTGGGAAAAACCCAAGCCAAATCGAGGGTGGGCTCTCAAAATTTACAAATTTTTGCACAAGCTTTGAGTGCTGCAAAGTGTTTTGGAAAATATTATCTTCTAAGGGACTTTGGCACTAGATTAGGATCAATGAGGATATTTCCCCTTATTCTATGGAGGACAATATTCAAGACCCATAAAAGAGTTGTAGAGGAGGAATGATTGTTTGGAAAATCATGGTTTTGGCCTACCACATCATTGGAAGACACCTATCGTAGTTGGTGGGGAATAAAGGTAAGTCATTTTCAATCGGATGCTTGGATAGGATGTGAGGAGAATTTCATAATTAGTGAGGATTTGTTCACTAGATTTCATTCATAAGATGTCACTACCACTATAGGTCCTTTTTGCCACCTTTTTGTGTATGTTAAAATTGGGAGAAAGTTGCATCTTAGTAGCATCCTTTCAACCGGGAAGTAGCATATCATTAGCATCCTTATAGTCCCAGTAATTTCCAATGTGTGTCTCTTTATCATCCATGTGTCATCTCAATAAGCCATTCCAACATTCTAATGGTATCCAAGTAGTGTCTCCTTAGCATCTAAGCAATGTCTCTTTAGCATCCAAACATAATCAATTTAGGTTAGAGGCTTATGTGGGTTATATGTGTAGGGTAGGTTAGTTGGTTAGGATATGTTATGTGGGTTGGTAGGTTAGATAGATTAGTGGGTTACATTAGTGGTAAGGTGTGTTAGGTAGGTGTGTTAGGCATGTTTGTTGGGTGGTTTATGTAGGTTAGGTGGATTAGATTTTGTACTTGGTTAGTGGGGTAGGTTGGTTAGGTATGATATGTGGGTTAGGTAGGTTAGGGATTTATACAAGGTTGAAAGGGAAGGCTTATAGTTGTTTGGATGGAGGACAATGGAGGATTGAAAACTTAGAGAAGATTGTGTGTTGGAATAATTTAGTTGATCAATAACTTGGTCTACATTACAGAGAGGGAGAACACATTGGTTGGGGAGACAACAAATGTGGAGGATCATACACTATTAGGTTGGGTTACAAGGTAACATTCCTTCCACTGGAGGAAAATCATAGTGAATGGTGGTGGGATTTAGTTTGTAAGCTCAAATCCCCTCATAAGACTCATATATTTCTATCTTATTGCTTGAAAAATGAGTTTTTACATGAGAAAACCTATAGAGGTGTAGTCTGCAAAGACAAGGAATAAATTATTTTCCACCTCATCATAACTTTCCATCCCATGAGGTATGACCTACGGCATAAAGACCCACAAATGGGAAAGGGAGCTGGAGAGGTTCATCAATTGTAGAAGATTTAAGCCATGGTTGGAGGATGAATAGGTAAGGGAAAACATCATGTATTTCCTCCTTTTATGTTTTGGGACATGGGTGGAAAGGAAAGATTTCATTTTCAAAATTGTGTTCTACTCCCCTTCTTCCTATCTCTTTTATTAAGTAGATGGAAGCTTGATTACACTCTTATCGCCTTCATTATCTTGGTTAATGGTTCCTCATCTTATTTTTTCAAGTCCTTGCAAGGGTTAACATAGGGGTGCCAATATCCCCGCTCTTTCTCTTCTTGGTAGTTGAAGGAGTAAAGACAAGCATAAATATAGGAGAAAGCATAAGGAAAATAATAGGGATAAGGATAAGGATAGGCATAGGAATAGGCATAAGCATAGGCATAAGCATTATCTTATGCCTATGCTTATGCCTATTCCTATGCTTATCCTTATCCTTATTGTTGTTTAGGATTTTTACCCTATAGCGAGGAGAGGGACACTACCAACTTCTGGGGTGACAGGTAAATACATTAAGCATATCACATAGGCTTCTACAAAAGGAAAGAGATCAAGATTCTTGAAGGCATACCTTATTAACGGCGTTCGATCCTAGCTTTCGCTTGCTCCTTCGATCAATCCTCCACTTGATCTTCCGTTTGGTGAACCTGCGATACAAAAGATTCCTTCCTCAGCGTATCTTGACTGATATAACAATGATGAAATTGAAATGCAATTTAGACATCAAATACAATCAAGCATTTAATCCAAAGAAATATGCAATCCATTAGACATTTGATTGGGACAGGAAGGGTATTTCAACCTTTATTGTCAAAAGCAAATAATTAGTACAATTATATCTGATCATTCAGAATGCTTGTGCAACTGGATCCTGGGCTCCTGCTCTTCACACCAACTTTGGAATTCCTCCAGCATAACAACCCTTAATGCATAGTTTCTCCTCATAGTTCTCTAATTGAGTCTAACTAGTCCAACTAGTTCCCTCTCTCCTCTATCCCCCTTGTATTTATGGGACAAGGTAGGCAGTTTGGATCGAGAGGTAGTTTGATTAGGAAGTTGGGGAAGTTGCAAAACCAACTTCAACTAATCCCAATTCATCAAATTGATATATTTTTTATTACATTTTAAGATGTGCGCGAGTTTTCTTAAGTGGAGTAGTGCACAATATGTAACTTCCATGCTTACAACCAGCATTTGCAAGGTTTTTTTAGGGTGTACGTTGGTCTACTGAAGCAGAGTAGCATATTTCAGTAGGTAAACGCTAGTCTACTGAAGTAGAGTTGCATATTTTAGCAAGTGAACGCTGCTCTTATTCCTGTAGGGTAGCATTCATGTCAAAATGTAGGTAAAAACAGTGTTTTGTCAGCTGCAAAGGGGTAAGTCTAGTCCATACATCATCTATGGCAATCTTTCTCTTCAATCCAAGTTGTCATTTTGTGTGATCGACAGCTAAAGGTGATCACAGATCGAGAAGTGCATATTTGACCTATAACAGATGCCCCCTAATGTGTGAGGTCAGAGGGAAGCGATGGCCGAAATACATTATAATTCCAAGTCAGAGGAGGAGCAAGAAACCGTAGAACCAAGTCACAAAAGTACTTGAAATAACGATCAAGATCAGCGAGCAATTACAATCCTGACATCATATAGATGTGTAGCATGATAACAAATGATCTCCAATACATAACTAGGAGATGTATATATAGCATGGCCACTAAAATACAAGCGTGGATCCATGTCAAAGTGAGAGATCATAGCCATAACAACAAACTAGATCTATGTCTCATGGAGAGCCAAAATGAGTGAGGCTCAGTCTTGCGCAGCTTGGGTGATAACATAATGAGGTAATGCTATCAAAATACCAAGGTCTTCATCCAAACAACCCAACGTACAAACCCTAACCATGTGAATAAATGAGTTGAAAGTCGAACATGGGGGGAATCGTTTGATTAGCGGTCATTGATGTATACCGTTAACAAACGCAAGGGCTTCCATCGATAATGATAATGGGGCCCAAGGTACCTAGTACGTACCAACAAGTGTGAATAAGAGGACTTGAAGTCGAACACCTGAGGGACCCGTCGAATAAAAGACATTGATGTATTCTCATTATTCAACGACGAGGGAAACTGCCACTGATGACTGCAATCCCCAAGGTATTAACCGAAACTCTAAACTTGATTCCCAGAGCAAAATGAGTTGATGTCGATGGGAAGAAGTCCGTTGGAAGGGAGGCCTTAAGCCATCCTCCATCATCCAACACGAGGAACACTCAAATGGTATGAGCTAATGTGGAGTAGTACAAGTAACAAGACTAACACTAGGATGGCTGACACATGAGATCAAGATAAATGGCAGAATGGCCGACACAGGTTTTATCCTTGAACAGTGAGCACGACATAAAGTGACTTAGGTAGTTTTCAACATGATGGGGAAGTGATATAAGCCTGCAATGTAGGAGACATTAGCAGACCCTCCATATGGTTGGAAGAATAACCAATCGGGGGAGTAAACAACTCAGAGATCATGTTCACCCTAAGGTCAAAAACTAAACCCAACTGAAATGATAGACTCAAATAGGTGCTATGTTCAAGGATAGGACTGACTGAACTACCTTTGAAATTGAAAGATGTGATATACCCTTCTTATCCCTTATTCTTTTTAGATAAAATAATACCTTTCTTGTTGTTTTAATGAGTCCAAGCTAAGAAAGAATGAAAACTCAATAGATCCAACCATGTAAAGAGTTTAACGATCCCATGGGAGGAAGACTCAGGACCTTCTTCATTGTTTACAGAGTTCGAAGAAGAGATAGAAGAATACTCTATAATACTGATCTCTGGATTTTAATATCGAGACGAGATATGTTCTTGCTCGCCGGTGTTTTCAATTTTAAGGAGTCTGAAAAACTTAAACAATAACTCCATACACCTACTCTTGGATTTTAATATCAAGCCCAAGTAGGTTAATGCTCGTCGGTGTTTTCCTGTTTGTAGAGTCTAAAAAACTTAAACAATCCTCTATTTACCCTTTCTTGGATTTCACATCAATCCCGAGTAGGTGAGTGCTCGCTTGGTGTTTTCATGTTTCGAGAGCCTGAAAACCCTAAAGAAGGCTCCAAAAGGTCCTTTTTCGTAAAGTTAGTCTCCTCCCCCGAAAAAATGTAAAACAATGGAAGAAGAACTCTTCTAGCCACGGATGACTAGAGTATTCATTTTTCGTAATTAATCCGCAAAAGTCCAGAAAAGGGTTAAACTTATACTTAAGCAGATGGGCCTTCAATTCCTTTAACGAGCTTGAAGAGGACAAGTCTGCTCGGCAATCTTGTCATATTTAAAGAGTCTAACAAGAGCGTGAAAGAACTCTATAAATATCTTTTTCGTAAAGTTTTAACAAGCCCGAAAAAGTAAACTTGTGACCTCCTTACTATTTTTAATGAGCTCAAAGTAGATACAGAAAAATGCTCATGGCTTCCTTGTTGTTTTTAATGAGCTCGAAGTGAAGATGGAAGAAATGCTCATAGCCTCCTTACTGTTTTTAACGAGCTCGAAGGAAAGGTGTAAGAGTGCCCGTAGCCTTACTATTTTTAACGAGCTCGAAGAAAAGGTGGAAGAATGCTCGTAGGTGGATCAATGTCCAAATGAATGGCAGACTATATTATAGACTCTAGGAAAACTTCATCAGAAGGAAGTATATTATCCTAGATGGAACACATATCTAAACATTGAGATGGAGTCATCACCTGGTCAATTGCCGGGACCCAATCCTGAGAAGGTAAGCATGAATTCAAAGGCTTATTCTCAGTAGCAATTGGACTCAAGGAACAATATGCCACATAATTTGATTGTGACATAGTAGTGTCTACTGACGGGGGACATACTTGGTCTATAGTTGGGTAATAAGAGGGATTGACAAATGTAAGTTGATCGATGGTGACAATGCTTTCATTGTGAGGAAAATGCATCACACGAAAAAGCGTAGACACCACAGCCTGCATAGTATATACGTAATCACGCCCCAAGATCATATCAAAATCCATAGGGTCCTTTAAAACCATAAAATCAACTAAGACTGTTTTTCCACTCAAAGTAACGGGTACTTGAGGGAGGAATCCCAATGGTTCACTAGGTCTTTTATCGAAATTCAACGGCCAACTAACAGCTGGAAAAAGGTTAGGAAAACATAAATCTCTCCAAGCATAAGGGGATAAGATACTAACAGAGGCTCCTTCATCTAAAACACATCGGTGAACCACATGGTTGCCGATATCAACCTTTATCTAGAAAGGTGTAGCAGAAGGAAGGAGAGGCTCAGTTAGACTATTCCAATCAAAGGAAATGATCCCAGAGTTTGGTAGGGGTTCAATCGACACAGATGCAATGCCCCCATTTTCAAATATATCCGAACTGGTAATGCAGAAGACTTCAGGGACAGGCGCATCAGTCTCCGAAGGACTGATGGGATCGGTCAAAGATTGCATCGATTCGATCGCTTCACTCTCCAAAGGAAGAGTGGGGTTGACCAAAGATTGCATTGGTTCAACCGCTTCATCAACCAAAGGTTGATCAGGCTGTTGGGAATCTATAGACAGTTCAAGAGCAGAGGATCCTTCAGACATGGACCACACTCTCCGCACCTTTGGAATAGCAGGGCACTGGTGAGTAAGGTGATCTCCCTTAAAAACTTTACAAGGGAACTTTGGCTTGCGTCCTATAAGCTTAGACTCCGTAACAACAACGGTACTCTCAGCATGATTAGCATTGGCTAATAGCTTTCCCCCAGCATGACTTGCATTGACTAGTTGCTCAGAAGCAGAAGACTTTTGAACTATGGACCACACTCTTTGCACCTCTGGAATAGCAGGGCATCGGTGAGTAAGATGGTCTCCCTC
This sequence comes from Larix kaempferi, assembly GCA_027924585.1. Lineage (NCBI taxonomy): Eukaryota > Viridiplantae > Streptophyta > Pinopsida > Pinales > Pinaceae > Larix > Larix kaempferi. Next base: position 15,516,425 of record BSBM01000269.1, on the reverse strand, counting down.
GCAAAACTTACAAGGGAACTTAGGCTTTTGTTTATTAGGTTTGTCGACAATGTCAATGTTCTCAGCATGACTTGCAGTGGCCAATTTAGTGTCTCCAATATGACTTACGGAAACTGGTGACTTGTCATTAATATGACCAGCAGTGATCAATGACGTGTCCTCAACATGAGAAACAGTGGTTGAAGACATGCTTTCAGTATAATTTGCATTGACTGAAAGTTTGCTCCCAGCATGACCTCCAGAGGTTGGGTAGGTGCCCCCAGCATGACTTCCAGAGGCAGGGTGGCAAGGTTCGGTATGATTTCCAGTGACTAAGTGTGTTTTCTGACCTCCAGAGGCTGGGTAGGTTCCCCCAGCATGACCTCCAGAGGCTGGGTGGCTGCCCCCTTGCTTTGGCATCTTCTTCCTATTCTTCCTCTGTCTATTCCTTTTAGACTGCTGGTTACTAGTATTACTACTTTCACCGCATGAGGTAGAAGGAGGAGGAGAATATGTTACTGGAGAAGCGGGCATAGGTTTTTTATGCTCTTAATGTGAGGTGCTTACTTGAGAAGCATCAGGAGCATGCAAGGCATTCGGAGTGGAAAACAACCAAACTGGTAGCCCTATAGGGAATCCCAAAAGATTCAAGGTAGCCATTAAGGGAGTACCAATGTTCCCAATGAATGGAAAATCACAAGGATCCCCTTGAACAGGGGTCCCTTGATTGGTTCTCACTGGGATGCTATCCATAGTTCCGACTCAATGGGCCAGAAATATCTAAGGCCAACTAAGGGCGAGAGGCACAAAGAGCACACCACTACAAAATCCTAAGTATCCAAAACCAGGCGAACAAGGATGGTGAATACTCTCAATAGAAAGTCTGGGATGATCAGGGCCTAGAACAAGCTAGTAGAGCATTGAAGAACAGTTATAAGGCATCCAGTTCAGGTCCTTTGGGTGCAAGCGTTTGAATCACCAAACCGCCCTCCCGGGATTACTAAAAAGGGTTTCCTTCCATATCTGTCCTAGGTACAATGAAAATAGCCTTTCACTGCCACCTGTGTAAGAAGCCCTAAAGTCAAGATACTTAGGCTACCATTAACACGAAAGAAGCTCTGGGGGACAGTCGTAGGTCCAACTAGAACGCATGGGCAGGGTAGCTAAGCCCGAAATCCAAAAGGATCCCCGTACGCGAACCAGCCTTGGTGTATGCTCTAAATGAAAAGTGAAGGGGTATCCTCACTATTTCACCTTTGCAAGACCTCGTGCTTAACTCCGGTTTCAGTGGAGCTTCCAGAACAACTTTGATGTCAATGGGTTTACCTAAAAACAGTCTCACTACGATTATTGAGTAATGAAAATGGTTTCGGATAGTTAAAGTGTGTTCTAATCCGAAACCCTAGCCTAAGCTAGTTGGTGTAGTGACATCCCTAGAAAGAAAAGTTTCTAATAAATTTGACTAATTATTCTTTTTAACGGTTGTTCTTTACTCAAAGGTTGTAGTGCATTGGGTGGCGTGGTTGTGACAGAAATGGAAAGTACATAAAAGTAAAAAACTTTCACTAAACTTTCTCATTCATTGTTTTCCAAAACTAAAGATAAGAAAACCTAAAACAAGTCTCTTTTTATTTTCTTTTCAAATTCAAAACAAAGTAAACTACGCTACTTCAAAATGATCATAAGTCTTACTACTTTAAACTACCAAACTCATTTTTTTCCTTTTCTGATATATGTAAAAGAAAAAGAACTCGAAAATGGAAGCAAGTAAGACCTAAATGAGAAATGTGAGTAAGGAAAAGCAACTCTAAGGCTCACAACAATCAAAACGATGACTTGACAAAGACTTTTCCTACAATGTTTTTCAAAGGAAAAAGCTTTGGGCTTGGAAACAAAGCAAAAAGAAAACAGGGATAAGAGATGCTTGTAATGGAAAGGCAAACCTCATAGGTTGCTTTGAAGCACCAAAAACCCTAAGAAAGCACTAAGCCAAGCAAAAGGTAGGCAAGTGAACCAAAGATGACCTTACAATCACAAAGACTCAAAAGAAAGCAAACTAAAGGACTTCAACTTACTTGGACCGAAACTGACAAAGCAATCAAAAAGTGTCTAGACTCAAAAAGCTTTTGAAAACACCCTAAGGACTCCAACTTGGGGTCAAACCCTAAATCAAAGGACAAGACACCGTCAAAGCATGCTAGTGTTGCCACAAATAACAAATGTTATCAAACAAAGGTTTGTATGACTGCAACAAGCATCTAGGGTACGAGCATGCAGCTATGTCCAACAAGGAACAGTGCACGGTCTTCAAAAAGAGTCACAAACAAGCAAGACACCTCAAAAGTACTCAAGCAAGCAAAAGATGACCTAAGGGACTTAATAGAGGCAAACAAGACTCAACAAAGGCTTACAAACCTCAAGGGTCAGTTAAGAAGGCAAAGCAAGAGGCTTGAAATCAAACCAAACAAGTGGAAATCAAATCCCAAAAGCAAACAGAGACTTCTAGGAAAATACTCTACTGTGCAGTGTATAAACCTACGCACACTGGGAGATGTACCCTACTGTGCAGTAGGGAAAGCAGCGTTTTTCATCTATTGTACGCTACTGTATGTATGGTAGACCAGCGTTCATGTCAGGAAAGGTCTGAAAGAGGCTTTGAAACCTCAAACTGAGATGAATCAGGCAAGAAAAAGCAGGTCAAAGTGACCTACAGCGCCTCTCAGAGGATCAAAAAGACCAAAAAGTACTAGAAGGAAAACTACGTAGGTCTCCTCGAGCAGAAAAAAACCGGAATCCCTAGCGGAGTCGCCAATCTGTTGTTCGGGATTTTTACCCTATAGCGAGGAGAGGGACACTACCAACTTCTGGGGTGACAGGTAAATACATTAATCATATCACATAGGCTTCTACAAAAGGAAAGAGATCAAGATTCTTGAAGGCATACCTTATTAACGGCATTCGATCCTAGCTTTCGCTTGCTCCTTCGATCAATACTCCACTTGATCTTTCGTTTGGTGAACCTACGATACAAAATATACCTTCCTCAGCGTATCTTGACTGATATAACAATGATGAAATTGAAATGCAATTTAGATATCAAATACAATCAATCATTTAATCCAAACAAATATGCAATCCATTAGACATTTGATTGGGACAGGAAGGGTATTTCAACCTTTATCGTCAAAAGCAAATAACCAGTACAATTATGCCTAATCATTCAGAATGCTTGTGCAACCGGATCCTGGGCTCCTGCTCTTCACACTAACTTTGGAATTCCTCCAGCATAACAACCCTTAATGCATAGTTTCTCCTCCTAGTTCTCTAATTGAGTCTAACTAGTCCAACTAGTTCCCTCTCTCCTCTATCCCCCTTGTATTTATGGGACAAGGTAGGCAGTTTGGATCGAGAGGTAGTTTGATTGGGAAGTTGGGGAAGTTGCAAAACCAACTTCAACTAATCCCAACTCGTCAAATTGATATATTTTTTATTACATTTTAAGATGTGCGCGAGTTTTCTTAAGTGGAATGAAACTTTCATGCTTACAACCAACGTTTGCAAGGTTTTTTGAGGGTGTACGCTGGTCTACTGAAGCAAAGTAGCATATTTCAGTAGGTAAACGCTAGTCTACTGAAGCAGAGTTGCATATTTTAGCAGGTAAACGCTGCTCTTATGCCTGTAGGGTTTGTCAGCTACAGAGGGGTAAGTCTAGTCCATACATCATCTATGGCAATCTTGCTTTTCAATCCAAGTTGTCCTTTTGTGTGATCGACAGCTAAAGGTGATCACGGACGGAGAAGTGCAAATTTGACATATAACACTTATCCCTATTTATTCCTCTGCCTATCCTTATCCTTATCCCTATTCTTTTCCTTATGCTTTCTCCTATCTTTATGCTTTCCCTATGCATATCCTTATCCTTATCCCTATTCTTTTCCTTATGCTTTCTCCTATATTTATGCTTGCCTTTACTCCTACCTTTATTCTTCTCCTAGGCAAGCATAAAGATAGGAGAAAGCATAAGGAAAAGAATAGGGATAAGGATAAGGCTATGCATAGGGAAAGCATAAAGATAGGAGAAAGCATAAGGAAAAGAATAGGGATAAGGATAAGGATAGGCATAGGAATAAATAGGGATAAGGATAAGGATAGGCATAGGAATAGGCATAAGCATAGGCGTAAGATAATGCTTATTCCTATGCTTATGCCTATTCCTATGCCTATCCTTATCCTTATCCCTATTTATTCCTATGCCTATCCTTGTCCTTATCCCTATTCTTTTCCTTATGCTTTCTCCTATATTTATGCTTGTCTTTACTCCTTCAACTACCAAGAAGAGAAAGAGCGGGGATATTGGCACCCCTATCTTAACCCTTGCAAGGACTTGAAAAAATAAGATGAGGAACCATTAACTAAGAGAATGAAAGCGATAAGAGTGTAATCAAGCTTCTATCTACTTAATAAAAGAGATAGGAAGAAGGGGAGTAGAACATAATTTTGAAAATGAAATCTTTCCTTTCCACCCATGTCCCAAAACATAAAAGGAGGAAATACATGATGTTTTCCCTTCCCTATTCATCCTCCAACAAAGGTAGAAGTAAAGGCAAGCATAAATATAGGAGAAAGCATAAGGAAAAGAGTAGGTATAAGGATAAGGATAGGCATAGGGCAAGCATAAAGATAGGAGAAAGCATAAGGAAAAGAATAGCGATAAGGATAAGGATAGGCATAGGTATAGGCATATACCTAAGCCTATCCTTATCCTTATCCCTATTCTTTTCCTTATGCTTTCTCCTATCTTTATGCCTGCCGATAAGTTTCTAAATCGATCACCCAAAGAGGTCTAGGGTATTGAAAGGGATTCAGATTTCAAGAGACCTTAGCTTAACTCACGTTTTATTTATGAATGTTGTAATTATTTTTGGAGATGGTACGGTTATAGATGAAAAAACATTTGATTAATCTTTTAAAAAACTCTTCCAAGCAACAAGGACGATGATAAATTTTCAAAAATCAATTATCCTCTTCAATAAAGTTACACCCTAACCTTAATAAGCAATCAAGGAAATTATTCGCTACTAAGTTCATTATTATATTCAAGTGTAAAATACCTAGGGTTTGAACTGAAACCAAATGCAAATGGACACAAAGGCATGATGTTTTTGTTTCATAAAATGGAAAAAATATTCAAATAATGGTGCAATAATTAGTTAACCTTAGGAAAAAGGATCACTCTAGTGAAATATGTTCTTGAATCCATCCATGTATATTGAATCTTAAGGACTTTTTTTCAATGGAAGGAATCGGGGAAAACCCTCTGAGTACTTCCCCATGATCCATGGATGGTAAATGGGGTAAATCATTGGCCCTTAGTACAAAGCATAAACCTGAGGGGATCAAGAGAGTTGAATCGTAACCTCCTACCCAACTTTAGGGAAAACGATCCCATGTCTAGCTCATGGCCACCTGAGATAACCCTTGGGACTAATCTCGATGGCTTTTATTCCAGAGTATATTATAAAAAAATAAAGGAGCTTTGTTTTTTTCTTTATGTGGGTAGGAAGTTGAGAAGAGGGCATCTCCCTTGTCTCCTAGAAGAGGTTGTCCATGCCAAAAATTGTTGAAGGATGGTGGCACAAAAAACCTTTCCTTTTTTGGAAAGCACTAGATACCAAGAGTTTATTGAAGTTTATAACTACTAATAGTTATCATAAAAGAGTATTGGACGAAAAATACATAATCCCATTGTCTATGGAATCTTGGATAAGGATCCCAATTGTCACGTCTCCTTGCATCGTTTATAAACCATATAGGGAACATGACTAACATACAAGGCTTATTTGACAATCTCAGCCCCATACATTACTCATAAATTGATAACAATTAAATTCTTCTGTGTGCAGACTCATACTTAATATAAACACAACGGAAATAAACATATTTGCAAGCACACAAACAGTAATGCATCATCATATCTAACACATGCATATGATGGCTATGCACATACTTCGTGTCGATTTCATTAAGACAATCATTTCGTTTCATTAACATGGGCAATTAACATTCAGAATTAACACACTGCAAAACACATAATGCATATAATTTTAAACACAGAGAACACTTATCTTTGAGCTAAAGCTGTCCAAACAACTGGCTATGTGAGAGAAACTTTCCACCCAACCATAGATCTCTATCCAGCCTATATTCTTTCAGCTGAGAGATCACCCCCGAGATGGGTTGTGTATCCATTAAGGAGGAACTAAACAGGCTCACTCACAGCCATGGTTTCACTCAACAACTATATTAAGCCAACACACAGTTGGGTTTATCAAGCATACAAATGACAAATGAGGACGATGCTAAGCCAGTGAGCTCATCCACATAGCTACAGGCATTTCTAGTTAATTCAACAGTCAAGGCACCCACATTACCTACCCATCCAACACAAGTAAGGTCCCCTTCTCTGCTGCACAATCCCTCAGGCGTCCCTTCCCTCCAGTGCTCTTCAGGATGGGCATAGAAAGGTCCAGCTGTTAATTTTTTGAGATTATAGCCTTCACTAGGTTTATCAAGCAAACCCAACCTCTGTTCAGTCATTCTGTCATCCAATAACTCAATCCCGTTGCTGGTTTTCTGGGCTATAAAAACTAGGTTTTTCAGTGGATTTTGGGGTATCTAATCCTCTCAAATTTGCCCCAAGGTTCATATCTATGGATCCCCCATTGGATTTCACTGTCAAATACCAAATCTGGGCGTTTTTGGCTCTTCAAAACGTGGGTTCTTGCAAAGTTGCGATTTCTGGTTTTTCTCACTACTGGCAATTCGTTTTTGGATGAAAATTGATGCTGGGGTCTTCCACCCTAGAATGGGAATGAGGAAGAAGAAACTCCTATGAGGTAGAGTGACTTGTGCTACAAGAAAACAGAGCCCATACTCTGCCATACGAATTTTTGGGCTGCCCATGCTCCATTGAAGCCATGGACTGAAATCTTCAACTACTTCTTTACAACAAAAATAAATGTCATCAAGGAAAGTCAAATGGGTTCTCACAGTGACATTTGGCAGCATATGGTTCATCCCCACAACCCCCTCACCACTCCCCAGTGGACACACATGGCCCCTTCTCATTCGTTGCTCCCATAGCCAGTTTTGGTATTTTATTGAAATATTAATATTTACATCAATTTACAATATTCCATGGCTTAATAACACATGGGTAACAAAATGTCAAATGCTTTTCCATTTAAAATAAAATACGAACATATATTAGCGAGGCCTTGGCCTTGAGCTCCACGCTAGGAAAGCATACATCACATGTATACAATATTTACATTAAGAACCAATATTTCATAAGGATCAAAATTGGGGTATTACACCAATCAAAATATATGCTAGTGGATCAACTTTCCAGAAAGTGTTGTTGGTGGGTTTTCCACTAGTAGGCAATTTTTTGTGATGAGGAATTGAAAATGGGTAGAAGGAGAGGATAGGTATGGACCCCTAGACAGGAGGAAAATAAGTCTACAAATGATATGATATTCACAAAAGGACCCTAACCCATAAAGGACTACTTACATTGGCGAATATCTATGATCATGAGGTAGAAAATATGTGGTCATCCAAACGGAAGAGTGCCCAAGGTTTCAAATTAACAAGAATATTGGGTAAAGAATCAAATATCTTCAAACATGCACATGTAAAGAGCTTCCCAAGACTAACGAAGTATGAATATTATCTAGTTGGGACTACAATCCTTACTGGAGGTAACTACACAACACAGATAGGATACTAAATGGCCTATGTCCTTGGACTGCATGAGGAAAGATAATGGTGGTAGTAGGTTGTTTAAAATATCAAAACCCCACTAAAAGAAAAATATTTTATGTCTTGTACTTCCAATAGGGCATTGATTTGGGACAACGTACATAAGATAACCTAGCAAGGCCCTAGTTTATGTATGTTATACAAGGAAAATGGATAGTTTTTAACACATATTCCTTGACTATTATTTCTTGAAATCTATGCAGGATGCAATAAAGACTAATACAAGAGGAAAAGTGAGCTAGCTTGGCAACTCAATTTAAAATGCATAGGATAGATGGAGGTGGGATAAGGAGCTGGTAGAGCATCCAACAATCCCAACAATAGTCATTTAGACCATATGGTTGGATTGGAACAAAGTTGTCTTTATAGATGAGTAGTTCACCCCTTTTTAAGTTTTGTATAGGATTATGTAGATATATGATGGTCTCCCAAAAGTCTACATCAAAAGGAAGGTAATACAAATAGGGGAAGTAAATATTGAAATATATTTTCCATGGGGTTACTTTGATCGTGCTTTCTAAGGAAACTATGGTCTTTGTTGTTCCTTGAGATGTTCCTGGTTTCTTAGGAACTATGCCAAGGCATATGAATAGCCACTTTAGGCCTCAAGATGGATCTTTGGCTAGAGGAGTTAACCCTCAGTAGCCATTATGAGTTGAGTGCCCGATGTCGCCAAAACAACAACTTGAAACTTTAAGAAAACAAAATGCCATATTTGAATTACATGGATAGGTTGAATGTTGGATGAAAAAATGTCGTAGACTGGACTAAATCACCAGTATCAAATCCTCATACCAATGGCCTTTCCATTGGGCACTGACGTCTTCCAGATTCTCTTTTCTCTCTATGTGATCTAAACATCTCTTCCCTCGTTTCTTGGGATCTGCAATGCTCATGGTATTTATCGTGGAAGGCATCCTTCATCTCATCCCAAGTAGTTATAGCACCACCACCGAGACCCATAAACCATCTCAAGTCTACCCCTTTTAAGGTAGTAGGAAATAGTTTCAGCTTCTGCAGATCTGTGGTATAATTGTAGCTCCGGCATAGCACATCAAATTCGAACAAGAAAGTGTCATAGTCCTCATTTGTTGTTCCATAGAAATTTGGGAGGGATGATAATGAAACCGGATTCATAGGTGTAATGCCCCGTTTTGACATTACTACCTGAACTATTATTATACGTTGTATTTGTTTGATTGCGAGACTTCATCGATTTGACGACATTGTGGGCATGTGGTTCTATTATTTTGCCGATATATGTGTGTGTGTGTGTGTGTGATGTTAGTATTAGGATACGTAGTCATGCTAGATATGTATCAGGTGTTAGTTATGTCTCAGATATGCAAGCTAATGAATGATGGGTACGTGGATACCGTTAAAGTTATTTGTTGAACGAAAGAATGTTATACCATGTGCATGGTGAAAATAATGAATTGATTATTGTTGTTATGTTATGACGAAATGTATGTGTACATGTTGAGGATTTGTGCACGATATTCTAGATTGTATGTCGAGGACTGATTTACAGGTTAAAATGGCTAAGTGATAGCTAGATCCTACGAGGTGGGAGAGCCTCGAGGACATGGACTCCGAAAGATAAACGGTATGCAGGTGATGTATTATTTACTTTTGCATGATTATTATGTTGTTTATTATGATGTATGGGTGGGGTAGGGTTTCAGGAAACTCAACCGCCCAGATTGGTTATACGATGACAAACTGAGTACAAGTGCAACACAGTTATTATGTCGGGTAGACATAGCCCCTTGTTCCGTTAGGGTGGTGGAGGATTTATCCACCGTTTATCCCCGAAACCCAAATTCATGGGAGGGTTGTGCTACGGCGCGCTCCCCAAGGTGTGTGATGATGACTGGTGGTTTACTGCTAGGGAAGCTTGGTCAATGTAGTCGACACTTCCGCTTACGGGTTCTAGCTGGAGCCGGTCATGGCTTGACACTTCAGGGTAGTCCAGCAGAGGAAAGGATAGGATGTGGAAGTTAGTTGTGATTAGGTAGATGATGTAGGTAGATAGGTGTAGCTTGAAGTCGGGAAGGAAACGTGATCTAACTGTGTTTGTTGGAAAACCTTTGATTAAGTGTCGTAACTCAGTAATGTATGAAATGACATAACTTAATAAGATTGCAGTTAGGTAAAGGATTGTACCTTGCAAACTATGTTTAAACTTGTTTCAGTAAAAATAAGTTGCGTGTTTATGATTGATGTGTGTGATTTATTACTGGTAGTGTACTTACGCGAGGTATGTAAGCAGTAGCTATGCTTACATAAATTGCCTACATATTTATAAATTGCGTGAAATAAAACTGAACTATAATGTTTAGGGATTAATTACATTATTACTACTTATCTAACTAGGAGATTAAATTAATACGTCGAGTTAGTAAATTTTGGTTTAATAACTAAATAGGATAATAGAGTAAATTAGGTGGTAATGAAAGACGATTTAGTAATAATGTTAATTATTGTCCATTAATGTTAATAATATTGATTAATGTTAGTCATTGTTGATTAATGTTAATAATGTTGATTAATGTTAAATATTGTTGATTAATGTTAATAATATTGATTAATGTTAGTCATTGTTGATTAATGTTAAATATTGTTAATTAATGTTAATAATATTTATTAATCTTAATTATTGTCGATTAATGTTAATAATATTGATTAATGTAATCATTGTTGATCAATGATTAATAGCGTTGATTAATAAACGAACTATGGTTAACTTAAGTAGTAACTAATGTAATTGATTAGTAATGCTTGATTTATTGTTAATAAATTTAAGTAGTCAAGACTAAAGGTTAAAATGTTAAATGATTATTGCAATGATAATTAAAGTAGTATTAAATTGATAAGTTAATATTATTTGCAAGGTTAGTTAATTAATTAAAATGTATGGATAAGAATATTAAATTTTATTATGATCATGCCAAAGTTAATTAGAACATAGAATAATTTATAAATAGATATAATATGAAATCAATAAACAAGTGTTGGGTATACATTTTGAAATTGTTCATAAAAATGATAAATTAATTATAAATTAATTAATTAGCATTTAATTATGAGGTCACCGAGGTTGACTAGTAATTAATAGGGTGAAACATGTAAGTGTAAAACACTTACGATTAGTTAGAAAACCAACCCAAAACTTAAACTATAATATATAACTTTTAATATTGATTAAATAAAATATTAAATTTTGAAATAAGGAAGGAATATTAAAATATTGGAAGCTAATGTTGAGTCATGGGTTAGGGGCTCAAGCACTCACTTGGGGACAAAAACATTTATGATGAGGATAGGGGTAGTAATGGAGGAAGGAGAGTCGGCAATGCAAGGAGGAATAAGGTCGAGAAGAGAAGGGAATTTGGGGGATCATCACCTTTGGATATTTTGGGGGGGGCAATTTGAGGAGAGATAGAAATTTTCGGAGAAGAAGAGAAGGGGGGGTTCTTGTTGGAGAATTTGCAGAAGGGAAATATTGGTTGGCTTGTACTCGGTTTGGGCTCGGGGGTCCAAAGGGGTACCTTTGGAGCTGGCTGGTCAGCGAGACCTCGCCAGTTGGCAGGGTGGCATACTTGTCTAGTCGGTTGATTTTCAAGGGTTTGGGAAGGTTTTGGTTGTAGGGCTACAGCATGACATACAACAAGCAGGGAAACAAAAGGGAGCAACAACAAAGGGGGATGTACTAGCTATTTACAGGTACTTATCCTACAGGTATAATGATCATTTCTACCCTTGTCATATTTTATTTCAAGTTATGGAAACTAAAATTGTATGTAGTTACACCTGCACAAACAGAAATGGTTAGAAGTAGATAAAACAATAAATACATATATAGAAACCTGTAGTTGTAAATATTTGTTACACTACACAGGCATGAAAATCCAAATTAAAACATAAGTTAGAAAATCAAAACAAAGACTTGAAACAATGTGAAAACGAATAAATATGGATTTATTTATAAACTTTTAGATTAACTAGGACCGAGGTCCTACAATAGGTGATCCACCTTGAGTCTCAACAATGGGAAATTTAATCGTGGCAATTGGAGTAGCCATGTTTTCCCACAGTCTCCAATACTCTTTTGGAATCTCAAAGTCAGCAGGAACTCGTTGGAATGAAATAGGTTCCTTTGTCTATCGTACAGAAGGTTTAGCAACATTGAACCTCGATTTGGAATAGGCACCTCAGGGACTGCTTCTCATCTAGTAAACGGACTTTGATGCTCAAGTGTAGGTTCCCGTGTGTCCCCTTTTCCTTCTTCCATGATTTGAAGTTCAGGCTCTAATGCTATAGAATCTTGGTGAGTTGACTTCTCCTTGAGGCTCTGATTTCCTTATTTCCCTTCTCCCTTCTGAAGGAATTTGTAGCTCAGCTTTTACTGTTGCATCAGAATTACCTTTGAAACAGGTTGACGACTGGTTCCGACATGAGATGCAACCCTAACAGCGTTGTGAGATGCTTCCTTTGAAATGATCTCCTATATATATGTTTTTTCTACCTTAATCCTTATGACCTCGCCCTCCTCTACCTTAATGTTATGAGTTTTGGGGGATATTCCTCTACCTCTATTCATGCATCCTATATGCTTTTCTACCCATGCAATCTATTTTCTTTGGTGCAGGTGAGAAGGGATTCTATCACAGATAATTCCCACCTTTTAGGAATTGGTGATAGATGTATTGGCTCTTACCTCCCATCTTTAATGCTCATGCCTCGGTAGAACTAGAGATGATGCAACTAAAACTAGCACTAATTTGTACTTTTGTGCCCTTATAACCCCCCCAACAACAACGCCAAAATGTTGGGTTTTCTAGTTGTTGTTCTAGGACAAATAAATAGAACTCACATTAATTATCAATCCAAGGTAGTCTTTTATTTCAAGGCTATGTGCAAAGTCTATGCAGGCTACAATTTCCTCTATAGTGCTAGTGACACTAAATGATCATGCAACTAATGAATGGAAAACTCAACTAAATCCACTCTTAAAAATAAATCAGACTTCTAATTATCTTGCACACGTTTCTGTAAAAAGAGATTAAATCAACATTGCTTCCTCTAAGAAAGAAATCACACTCAATCCACACAATTTGGCTTGAAAAGGAAATCACACTCAATCCACACAGTTCTGTTGAAAAGGAAATCACACTCAATCCACACAGCTCTACTGAAATGAAATCACATATGCGTAATTTAATCTATGCAGCAAGTAATAACACTCTATAAGTTACATATCAATAATTCTTAAAGAGAATGCATCTGCTATAATATTAAAAATAGAGATTATCCTTTAAAGAGAAATCAGGTCAGAATCCAAAAACTATAATGAACTCTACTTTGTAGAATTAACAATAGTAACTATTGGGATTATCAACTCTTTCCAACAATTTAATCCAAGTTCTACGCGTAACAATATATACAATTGATAACTATCGGCAATTAAATAACAGTTCACAAATAACATTAGCAACAACTATGCTAAATATTATGCAACGGTTTATGATAAATCTACCTAACAAAATAAACAAAATGGCAGCACCTGGTCAGCGAAGGGGGGCCTTCCTTCTCTGATTAGGGCTACTGGAACAACTCTCAAATTAATGCTCAATCACACCAACCAACATACTTTGTATTGTAAAAATGGAAGGTACAATAGAATTCAACAATCGTCTGTTATGTTCTCTGTCTCTGTCTGTCTAACCCCACTAACCCAAGAGGGTTCACTTTACTTATACATTTATGGATAGAAATCCTTTCAAACAAAATATATGAATGCCTTGAGAATCGAAGATAATTCTCAAGGTTGTTCTCAACAATACATAACATGAAATATGAAATTTGTTGCACATTCGTGTTGTTACCACTAATGCACAAGATAAGACAATCCATTGCATAGTCGCAACTACGGGTAGTTGCAATAGTTGACACTTCTTGTATCCTCTTTGATGACTCAACATTGCCACAATGGCACTTATCTGTTCCCATACTTGAGCATCGGTCGAAGAATAAATTCTCAAGTATCAAAGAAATCGTGGAAGTGGTGACAATGACATATTATGGAAGTAACAACATACCAAAAAGAGACACCATCCGAGCTCGTGCAGGAGTAACAACATCCATTCCTTTGAGAAAACAATACCATGTTCTCAACCTCCAAGTACATACCTTCAAGCCATCTCATTAGTAACCCAAGATCAAACATGGAACTGCTTAACAACCTATATTATCGCTTAAAACAATGCAACAAATAAAAATCTTGTACCTTGGGTTAAATCACAAAGTTATAAGCAAGAAATTATCAAAAAGGGTACATGATGATTCAAGGTGTCTTCAAAATAGGGATAAATGGATGGAAAAAAGGGTACAAATCATGGTCCCAACACTAATAGCTAAATTACGGGACTCACATGCCTCTAAATCCAAGAAAAATGGAAACAAAGTGGCATTGTGTTTTAAATATCAAAAGATAGAGAATATTCCATATGTAATGGTGTTTAAGAGAATGGAACCAAGTCCAAACCATCCAATATCCAATGAAATGTGTCCCTACAAAGATGAGAGAAAACTAAAAACAATGCTTAAAGGATGAAGCGTCTTAAAAGAAGGCGGTAATATTGTGTATATAAAATAACATTGTCAATGATATGTGTGTGGGGGACCTTAGTGTATTATTAAAAGGTCCATTCATAAAGTCATAAATTTACATAAATGGCCACCACAAGGCTTGTTAATACAAGGTCATTAATCGTTATAAAACAACGTTCACCATTTTATATATTTATTATTTATATGTCTTGAAATATCTAATTGAAATATTCAAATCAATCAAGATTTCGCTACATACATGTTGGAGAAACTAGGGAATTAGAAAGACCATTGAGCTAATTATTTCAAGAAGAGATGGTGTTGATAAACATTATTTCAACACTTAAACACATCATATTAAAATAGATCAAAATGCATTGTTCATTAGTGACAATTGACCATATCACTCAACCCATAGGGTCATATTTTTAAAGCAACAAGATGTAACCAACTCCCTTGAAGTGAGGAAGAACGTGTCCACATACTTGGGTCATAGCACATAATGGCCTCCTTGATTTATGCCATGTTTGTTCCATAATCAATTGTTTTGTTATAATTGGCCAACCAATTAGTCGATTAGTCATGTATGATTAGGAACATATGCATTAATACATAACCAAAAATAATAACCTATCTAAACTCTCGTGGAAAGTGTGAGACCCCGAACTGGGTCTCCTTTAACTTTAATATACAGTCAGAAAATTTACTTATTGTCAAAATTTCTGTTCTGTTCTGCTTGTGCTCTATTGTCTAAATTTCTGTTCTGTTCTGCTTGCGTTTTGTTCCTTAAAGTGTTTACATTTACAAAATTAAACAATTAAAATTCTGTTTTAAATTGCATGTTTTCATTTCTAACTTTTGCTCATTTACATGCCTGTAAACGATATAAAATCTGCAATTTCATTCTTTTCAGATTTGAAAATTAATAAATCTGTTTTATCTACTTCTAACAATTTATTGTTGACTGTGCATGTAGCAAAGATAATCACAGCATAAAAACCTTTGAAATTAATTAAACAAAATTAGCCAAGGTAGAAACAATAACATACCTGCTGAAAAATACCTGTAGATAGCTGCAGATCCTTTCTTTTTGTTGTTGTCCTCGTTGCTGCTTCTCCTTACTTTTCCCTGCAGTCACAAGCCCTCCCCACAGTTCTGAAACTCAACCAACCGAACCAGTTTTGCCACCCTACCAACTGGCGAGGTCTCGCCGACCACCCAGCTCCAAAGGTACCCCTTTGGACCCCCGAGCCCAAACCGAGTACAAGCCAACCCGTTATATCCCTTTAGAAAATCAAACTCCAACAAATCCCCTCTTGCAGCTCTCCTCTCCCAATTTCTCCAAAATCCTAAGGTAAAAGAAAAGCTCCACTTCTCCAAAATCCTAAAGTAGAAAAAGGATCCCCTTCTCCTTCCCCCTTTCACCATCTTATACCAAGTTTGCCGACTCTTCCCATTACTACCCCTATCCCTAAATTAAATTTCATCCAACCCATTCAGCCCTCAACTTGGACTTGGACTTTTTAAATATTAAATTAATATTAAAAGTGTTGGTTGGGTCACTTCTCAACCGTAACCTTTAATTCAATTAAATTTAATCATTTATTTAATATAACAATTTTAAACATATCCTTATTCATATTTCAACATTTGACCATTTAATTAATAAATAATAAATGTTATATACATATTATATAGTTTAAACTTGCCTGCTTCCCCATTTAATTTAATTAACAGTAATTATCAAACCATTAATTACAATTACCTAATCATGTAATTAATGGTTTCTTATATTTTTAATATGTAAATTCTCTTTAATTATAAATTCACTAATTCAATTTATTAATTACCAATAATAATCCCGTTTTCTAATTAATCTTAAGCATGATCCTTATAAAACTAATGGTTTATAACTTAATTCTTATCCATACTTCTTAATTAATTATCTAACCTTGCAATTAATATTTACTTATCAAATTAATACTACTAAATTTTACATTACAATAATCATTTAACCATTTTAACCCTTAGTTTTTACTAAACATCTCATTAGCATTCGATTAATCATTACTAACTAGGTTGCATTATTTTACTACATAATTTAACCGTAACTTGTTTATTACTCAGTAATAATTAATCATTAATGTACAATAATTAACATTAATCAACATTAATAACCTTAATTGACAGTAATTAACATTAATCTACATTGTTAGCCTTAATCATCATTACTAACTTTAATCGACATTATTAACATTGATCAACAATAGTTAATTATGAAACGACAATAATTAACATCATTATTCAACAATATTTTACACAATTTATAAATATGTAGGCGAGTTATGTAAGCGTAGCTACTGCTTACATACCTCGCGTAAGTACACTAACAATAATAATTCACGCACACCGATCATAATCACGAAACTTTATTATTTACTGACACATGTTTTAACATAGTTTGCAAGGTACAATCCTTTAACTAACTGAAGTCTTATTAGTTACGACAATTCATACATTTCTGAGTTACGACACATACTCAAACAAGGGTTTTACATACCTACAGTTAGATCTTGTTTTCACCCCTACTTCACACTACACCTATCTACCTACATCATTACTAACTTCCACATCCTATCCTGTCCTCTGCTGGACTACCCTGGAATGTCAAGTCATGACCGGTTCCAGCTAGAACCCGTAAGCGGAAGTGTCGACTACATCGACCAGCTTCCCCAGCAGGCAACCACCAGTCATCATCACACACCTTGGGGAGCGCGCCGTAGCACAGCCCTCCCATGACTCTGGGTTTCGGGGATAAACGGTGGGTAAAGCCTCCACCCCCCTAATGGAACAAGGGATTATGTCTACTTGACATAACAACAGCGTTGCACTTGTACTCGGTCTGTCATCGTATAACCGATCTGGGCGGTTGAGTTTCCTGAAACCCTACCCCACCCATGTCATAACATACATCGTAATAAACAGCATAATAACCATACGAAAGTAAATAATGCATCACTCGCATACCATTTTATCTTTCGAAGTCCGTGTCCCCGAGGCCCTCCCACCTCGTAGGATCCAGCTATCACTTAGCCGTTTCAACCTGTAAGTCAGTCCTCGACATACAATATAGAATATCGCGCATAAATCCTCGATATGTACACACATATATTTCATCATAACATAACAACAATAAACTCATTCATTCGCCATGCACCTGGCATAACATTCATTGATTTCAACATATAACTGTAACGGTATCCACGTACCCATCATTTAATAAATTTCCATATATTTGACATAATTAACACATGATACATATCTAAACATGACTATCGATCTTAACACTATCATCATACACACACATATATATATATCGGCGAAATAATAGAACCATGTCCACAGTGTCGTCAACTGACGAGGTCTCACAGTCAAAGAAATACAACATATAATAGTAGTTCAGGTAGAAATGTCAAAACGGGGTGTTACATACACCCACCCTTCAGGAAACTTCGTCCCGAAGTTATGATCAAAATAACGTGGAATAATCACGACGCATAGTCTCTGCGTCCTCCCAGGTAGCAGAACCTGGGCTATATCGGTCCCACTGGACCTTAACTTGGTCCACCAAACGGTGCCTCAACTGTTTAACCCTGCGGTCCAATATAAGTAATGGTTCGACCCTGATGGTTCCCTCGTCCGAAACCTGCAGTTCCTTCCAATTTATTTTATGTGACTCATCAGCTACATAATGTCGTAAAACAGATACATGAAAAACATTATGAGTTTTGTGCAAATGGGGTGGCAGCGCAAGACGATACGCGACGGGTCCAACCTTTTCTAAAATTTCAAAGGGTCCTATAAATCGTGGCGACAACTTTGTCCCTTTCCCAAACCTGATGGTACTTTTGCTAGGCCTGATGCGGACGAACACTGCATCACCAACCTTATAGCTTCGGTCAACCCTATGCGCATCGGCATAACTCTTCTGTCTATCCTGTGCTTCCTTTAACCGCTGCCTGATCTGAACAACCTGTTCTTCCATCTCCTGAATCAACTCAGGTCCTATAATTACTCGATCCTCTAACCTTTCCAACTCAATGGTGTCCTGCATGGCCTTCCATATAAAGCTTCATATGGAGGCATCCCAATTGAACTATGGTAACTGTTGTTGTAAGCAAACTCTACCAAAGGTAAGTGCTTTTCCCAATGAGTTTGTTGATCCATGACATACATTCTAAGCATGTCCTCCATCACCTGATTCACTCTTTCTGTTTGTCCATCTGTCTCTGGATGGTAAGCAGTGCTTAGGTTCAACTGAGTACCCAATGCTGACTGCAAACTCGTCCAAAACCTGGATGTAAACCTGGAATCTCTATCCGATATAATCTTTTTGGGAAACCCATGGAGACGAACAACTTCATTTATGAATACACGTGTTACGTCCGTGACATCATAGGTCTCCTTAACTGGAATGAAGTGAGCAGTTTTGGTCAGTTTGTCAACGATGACCATAATGGCATCATGCCTATGAGAGGTAAGAGGCAATCCCACCACGAAGTCCATGGAGATAACCTCCCACTTCGACATAGGAATGTCATGCGGCTGCAACAGACCTGCCGGGTGGTGATGATCAGCTTTTACCTGCTGACACTCAAGGCACCTAGCGACGAATTTGACCACGTCGCTTTTCATCCCCGCCCAAAAGAAGAGTTGCTTCATGTCTGCATACATCTTCTTTACACCCGGGTGTGCACAATACACTGCTCTGTGGGCTTCCTTAAGGATAGTCTCTCTAATATCTCCCTCCTCAGGAATATACATCCTCCCTTGATACCGTAACAAACCATCGGCCTCCAACTCATAGCCTTCAAACTTTGGTCCTACTGGTTTCCCATTCTGGAGTGCCGCTGTGACCTTTAGGTACCAACTATCCCCGAGTAGCTGCCCTAAGATTCTTTCCCTCAAATCCACCTTCAAAGGTATAAGAGAGAAAAGTCTTGGTTTTCTGCTTAAGGCATCCGCTACCACGTTCTCCTTTCCTTTGATGTAGGAAATCCCAAAATCATACTCGCTCATGAATTCACTCCATCGCCTTTGCCTAGCATTTAGGTCTCTCTGAGTGAAGATATACCTTAAGCTTTGGTGATCAGACTTGAGTTCAAAGCTTCGTCCAACAAGGTAATGTCTCCAAAGCTTCAAAGCTAACATCACTGCAGCTAACTCTAGGTCATGAGTAGGGTAATTCTCTTCATGTGTTTTTAGCTTTCTCGACGCATAAGCTATTACCCCACCTTCCTGCATCAACACTGCACCCAAACCTTGCCTTGAAGCATCGGTGCAAACTGTGAATTCCTTCTCCATATCTGGAACCCGTAGAATTGGTGCACTCGTCAATAGTCTTTTCAGCTCGGTGAATGCGGCATCACATTCATCTGTCCATTCGTACCTAGTGCCCTTTCGCTGTAGGGTAGTTATGGGTTTTGCGATTTTTGAGAAACCCTCAACAAACCTTCTATAATACCCGGCTAACCCCATGAAGCTCCTTACTTCATGCGCATTCTTTGGCACGGGCCAATCCATTATGGCCTTCACCTTTTCAAGGTCCACAGAAATTCCCTCACCGGAAATTATATGCCCTAGGTAATGGATCTCCTTCTGATAGAACGAACATTTGGACAACTTACCATACAACTGATGCTCCCTTAAGCATGACAACACTATTCGCAAGTGTTCCTCGTGCTCCTGCTCATTCTTGGAGTAGATGAGTATGTCGTCCAAGAAGACTTGCACAAATTGATCTAAGTATTTTCGGAACACACTATTCATGAGACTCATGAATACGGCTGGGGCGTTGGTCAAACCGAAGGGTACCACCACAAACTCATAGTGCCCAAACCTGGTTCGAAAAGCAGTCTTAGGTATATCACCTTCCTTAATCCGTAGCTGGTGGTAACCTGATCGTAAATCGATCTTTGAGAAGACTGTCGCCCCTTTCATTTGATCAAAGAGATCATCAATTCGAGGTATCGGGTACCTATTCTTCACGGTGGCCCTATTCAAATCTCGGTAATCAATGCAAAGACGCAAGGAACCATCCTTCTTCTTCACAAAGATTACTGGCGCACCCCACGGTGAAATACTTGGTCTGATGAACCCTAGATCTAACAGTTCCTTCAACTGCATTTGCAACTCACAAAGTTCTGGGGCCGTCATCCTGTAAGGTGTCTTTGATGTTGGCTCTGAACCGGGTTTTACCTCAATGGTAAAATCAAGTTCCCTCTTAGGAGGTAACCCAGGTAATTCCTTTGGGAATACATCACTGAACTCGGCTAACACTGGATAGTCATCAAGGGAGGGTCCCTTCTCACTGTTTACCGCTTCAACAATGTACAACTGGCATCCTTGTCGCATACATCGCTTTACGTTCATCGTTGATATGAAACGTAGGGACACCTTCCGTTTGATACCCTGGATCTTGATGGCCTCTCCGTTGTCATTAATGCAAAGAACTTTCTTCCCATAACAGTCCAAGAAAGCTCGATGTTCCTCAAGCCAATTCATACCTATGATGAGATCATAAGTTTCGAGGGTGGTGACGTACACTTTGACTTGTGTAACACACACCCCGAGATCCACTACACACTTATCGACACTAGGTCCTACTGCCTGCTTTACCCCTGAAGCCATTTCGACTAAGCTGAAATCATCATGCTCGTAGGCTGCCAACCCACATTTGTCTAATGCATATGGAGAAATGAAACTATCAGTAGCACCAGGATCAAACAATATTCTAAGCTTGACATTATTGACTGTACCTGATGATTCGACCACAGTGGATTGGTGCTCTGCTTGATGGTTGTTTACTGCAGCCGAGATCTGATGCCTACTACCCCCACTCCCCATTGGAGCTTTTCCTTCTCGCTGCACTGTACCGGATCGTAATTCGGGACAGTCACGCTGGTAATGTGGACCCCCACATCCCCAACAAGCAACCTGTAATGGAGCGGGCGAGATAACCTGCTCAGACCTCTGAGAGGGGTTCCTCCCCCTAGGACCCCTTCCTCTACCGGCTGTTCCTCTGAAATTCCTCGCACCTTGGTGAGTCCCTGTGGCCAACTGGGGCACCGCCCTAGTTGCCACTGATCTGTCTACCGCTGCGACTCTTGGTGTGCTCCTGTTCCCGTAGGGAGGTGGCCTCGCATATCCTCCCCGAGGGTAGCTTCGAGGGGCCTTCCCCACAAACCCTGACTGCTGAGAGTTGAATGACCTGATGGGCTTTGCACCCAACATCTCCTCAGTGTAACGAGCACAATCGACTACTTCGGCGACCGAAGTCGGTTTCCACATCCGTACCTGAGCCCTGATCTTGGCATTGAGCCCATACACGAAGCGCTCAACTTGGCGTTCGTCATTGTCCAAGTAAGGGACGTACTTCACTAACTCCATGAACCTCTCTTCATACTCCTCTACTGATAGATGCCTTTGTACTAAGGCATGAAGAGCCCCTGCCTGTTCTTCCTGGTAGGATGCGGGTAGGTACTTCCCCTTGAATTTTTCCACAAACAGTTCCCATGGAACCGTGTCTGGTGTAAGGTGTAGCTGCCTTTCTTGGTTTCCCCACCAGTTCAAAGCGGCCCCCTTTAGCTGAAATATGGCAAGTTTGGACTTGGACGTGGAGGTGTACTCCTGCAAGGTCAAGCACCTGGTCATCTCTTCCAACCACGACTCTGCTCGTATCCCTGATCGACCCCCTGAAAATTCTGGAAGCCTTATCTTCTGAAGCTCCCTTTTGATATCCTGATGCGGAGTTCTTGGTACCGTATTCGCTTCTACCACAGGAACTTCCTCCCTTAGTGGAGGGGCCTCCACCTCTACCTCCGAGGTAGTACTTCCTCTCTGTGCTAGTCCCCTGAGTGTTTCGTTTATGGCTTCCAACGAGCGCAGTATAAGAATGGTCTCTGGCGATGGTGCCGGCACATTCGGTTCAGGTAATGCCGTCGCCTGACCTCGCCCCCGACCCGCTCGAGTTCTTACCATGCTTATTCCTGTTCATGGAATAATAGGATAATTAACACACAATGACATCATGACAAATTTACTATCAAACTCTACCATTTATTCAAAAGTGCGTCATGACAAATTTTACGAGCGTTTTACTTTAAGAGCTATAGTTCAGGACGTTTCGATCAGGCCATCTTGAGGCCACCCGGTACTAGACATACTACAATAGTTCCACGTAGGTTTAGGTATTGGACTCCACACAATCCTCATCAGGTCGCCATCAATTCTTCAAGATATTTAATTAAGGTTTAATGCCTCGGTCTCATTAATAATTTAATAATTCAATAATAACATAACCTAAGTTTAAGTCTAAAGTCATGTTTATCAAACATTTTGTCATGGGGTAAAATCAACGTCCTAGCGATTAGCTCATCGTACTGGTCCTCGTGATGTCTTGTTTTCGAGTTTCCGCGTCAGTCTGGCCCCCTCGACTATACTTCGAAATTTCGACAAGGAGCATTTGCAAGGAGAAGCTAAGTTAATTAGTGTTAATTTAACCCCTCTCCCACTTTTATAAAATAACTAATTAAGTTAACTCTAATTAATTGATATGTTAACCCTAATTAATAAATACTAACCTTAATTAAAACTAATTAATTAGTATCATTATTTAATATATATATATATTTCTTATTTGTTATAACAACATTATAACAAATTATTAAACTTAATAAAATTAATTTTTATAATAAAATCTATTAACATTATAACAAAATATTTAAAAGTTAATAAAATTTATTTTTATAATAAAATCTATTTATAGTTATTATATTCGTATATAATAACATTACAACAAAATATTACAAATTAATAAAATTAATTTTATTATAAAATCTATTTATAATTATTATATTTGGATATAATGACATTATAACAAAATTTAATTTTTATAACAAAATTGACAATAATTATAAAATAACCAGATGACCTAACCTAACCCTACGACCCTTGTTGCATGTGGCCACGCGGCTGGCATGCCATCAATTAAATAATATTAAAATGCTTTATAAAACCCTCAAGCCTTCCCGGCAGCTCATTTCCTTATTCGATTTTTTTTTGGAGAGCGGCCGCCAGTGAACTCTGCAACTCCACCACCACCACCAGCTAGCTCTGCTCTCGGCCATAGTGAGCAAGCTCCACCGCTACCACTCTGGTTTTAAGGTATAGCCAACCCTCTGTTTGATTTTTTTTTTTTTTGAACGTTGTGTTTTTTTTTTGTTTTTCTTTCTTTGCAGCGAGCTGGGAGTGGCGGCAGCTCATGCCCCATCCCCATCTCCCTTAGCTCTGCAAATTGGCTTTTCCCGCTGGCCTCGACCGGCCATGGCCGCGCAGCAAGAAAGTGTTTTTTTTTTTTGAAAACGAAATAGTTGTGTGTGTGTTTTTTTTTTTATTTTCGTGTCTTCTGCCCTGGCCGTAGGCCACTGGGCTGGCCGGGGCCGCGAGCCGCTCAGGCTGCTGGCCGGGCCGTGGGTCGTGGGCTGCGCCCGCGCCTGTGGGCTACGCCCTGGCCCTGTGGGCTGCGCACGCGCCTGTGGGTGCGCTCGTGGGCCGTGGGCTGCGCCCTAGCCCCGTGGGCTGCGCCCTGGCCCTGTGGGTGCGCCCGTGGGCCGTGGGCTGCGCCCTGGCCCCGTGGGCTGCGCCCTGGCCCTGTGGGTGCGCCCTTGGGCTGCGCCCGTGTGGGCAGCGCCCTGGGCTGCTCCCCTGGGCCGAGCCCCTGCGTGGGCTGCGCCGGGGCCGAGCCCTGGGGCTGCCATGGCCGCCGCTGGCCGCCCCTCCGTCAAAAAAAAAAAATTTGTTTTATTTTTTTTTTTGTTTTATTTATGTTTTATATATTTACATATATATTTTTTTTGAACGTTTATATATATATATTTGTATTTTTTTATTTATTATATATATATATTTTGTTTTAAAATTTACGTTTAAATTAAATTAAAATTCAATATATATTTCCTTTTGCATATATAATAAGTCTTGTTTATATAAAAAAAAAATTGTTTTAAATTAAATTGAATCAAAATTTGTTTATATGTAAAATTTTCGGTTTATGTATATAGAATTTTTTTTTTTTGAATATCTAGCAGTTTAATTTCTTTGCAGAATTTATAAATATCATTTGAATATCTATTTTATCTCATACACATATAGAATTCTTTAACAGAAATTCTACAGCCCTAAATTCTATTAATTTCACATATAAGGAGGTTTTTTTTATTTTTATTTTTTAGAGTCAGGATTTTAGACTCATTTTCAAGTACTTTTCTGTCTCTATTAGGGGTTTTGATTTGGTGTTATTTTATTTATTTTTCTTCACTTAAAATTTGATTTCTTAACTTGGATTTCTGTTCTATGTATATGCATTTAATTTCAAACCAAATTTCGTTTCTCTTTCAATTTCCATAAAGATGTCATTTACTTATTCTATCTTTTGCCCCTTTTCTTTTGCAGAACATAGGTTTTAGGTCTGCAGAAACGAGTTTCTTCAAAACAATACTGATTGTCATTTGTAACCAATCATTGAATATTTAGGAATCTGTTCAATCTTCTCCTCCCAATTCAAAGTTCTAAGGTGTCCTTTTTAATAGGGTCCCTTTGGCTCACCTACTAAATAAATGGGTTTTAATCTCTGTAAATTATGTTCTTTTCTATTTGAAATTCTATAGATTCTTTATCAGGAAAAATTTACAGTAAAAATTTAGGTAACTTTGTGTTCTATTTTCATGTAGACCCTTAAGGTTCCAGTATTAGAACCTAGGGCTCTGATACCATATGTGAGACCCCGAACTGGGTCTCCTTTAACTTTAATATACAGTCAGAAAATTTACTTATTGTCAAAATTTCTGTTATGTTCTGCTTGTGCTCTATTGTCTAAATTTCTGTTCTGTTCTGCTTGCGTTTTGTTCCTTAAAGTGTTTACATTTACAAAATTAAACAATTAAAATTCTGTTTTAAATTGCATGTTTTCATTTCTAACTTTTGCTCATTTACATGCCTGTAAACGATATAAAATCTGCAATTTCATTCTTTTCAGATTTGAAAATTAATAAATCTGTTTTATCTACTTCTAACAATTTATTGTTGACTGTGCAGGTAGCAAAGATAATCACAGCATAAAAACCTTTGAAATTAATTAAACAAAATTAGCCAAGGTAGAAACAATAACATACCTGCTGAAAAATACCTGTAGATAGCTGCAGATCCTTTCTTTTTGTTGCTGTCCTCGTTGCTGCTTCTCCTTACTTTTCCCTGCAGTCACAAGCCCTCCCCACAGTTCTGAAACTCAACCAACCGAACCAGTTTTGCCACCCTACCAACTGGCGAGGTCTCGCCGACCACCCAGCTCCAAAGGTACCCCTTTGGACCCCCGAGCCCAAACCGAGTACAAGCCAACCCGTTATATCCCTTTAGAAAATCAAACTCCAACAAATCCCCTCTTGCAGCTCTCCTCTCCCAATTTCTCCAAAATCCTAAGGTAAAAGAAAAGCTCCACTTCTCCAAAATCCTAAAGTAGAAAAAGGATCCCCTTCTCCTTCCCCCTTTCACCATCTTATACCAAGTTTGCCGACTCTTCCCATTACTACCCCTATCCCTAAATTAAATTTCATCCAACCCATTCAGCCCTCAACTTGGACTTGGACTTTTTAAATATTAAATTAATATTAAAAGTGTTGGTTGGGTCACTTCTCAACCGTAACCTTTAATTCAATTAAATTTAATCATTTATTTAATATAACAATTTTAAACATATCCTTATTCATATTTCAACATTTGACCATTTAATTAATAAATAATAAATGTTATATACATATTATATAGTTTAAACTTGCCTGCTTCCCCATTTAATTTAATTAACAGTAATTATCAAACCATTAATTACAATTACCTAATCATGTAATTAATGGTTTCTTATATTTTTAATATGTAAATTCTCTTTAATTATAAATTCACTAATTCAATTTATTAATTACCAATAATAATCCCGTTTTCTAATTAATCTTAAGCATGATCCTTATAAAACTAATGGTTTATAACTTAATTCTTATCCATACTTCTTAATTAATTATTAACCTTGCAATTAATATTTACTTATCAAATTAATACTACTAAATTTTACATTACAATAATCATTTAACCATTTTAACCCTTAGTTTTTACTAAACATCTCATTAGCATTCGATTAATCATTACTAACTAGGTTGCATTATTTTACTACATAATTTAACCGTAACTTGTTTATTACTCAGTAATAATTAATCATTAATGTACAATAATTAACATTAATCAACATTAATAACCTTAATTGACAGTAATTAACATTAATCTACATTGTTAGCCTTAATCATCATTACTAACTTTAATCGACATTATTAACATTGATCAACAATAGTTAATTATGAAACGACAATAATTAACATCATTATTCAACAATATTTTACACAATTTATAAATATGTAGGCGAGTTATGTAAGCGTAGCTACTGCTTACATACCTCGCGTAAGTACACTAACAATAATAATTCACGCACACCGATCATAATCACGAAACTTTATTATTTACTGACACATGTTTTAACATAGTTTGCAAGGTACAATCCTTTAACTAACTGAAGTCTTATTAGTTACGACAATTCATACATTTCTGAGTTACGACACATACTCAAACAAGGGTTTTACATACCTACAGTTAGATCTTGTTTTCACCCCTACTTCACACTACACCTATCTACCTACATCCTTACTAACTTCCACATCCTATCCTGTCCTCTGCTGGACTATCCTGGAATGTCAAGTCATGACCGGTTCCAGCTAGAACCCGTAAGCGGAAGTGTCGACTACATCGACCATCTTCCCCAGCAGGCAACCACCAGTCATCATCACACACCTTGGGGAGCGCGCCGTAGCACAGCCCTCCCATGACTCTGGGTTTCGGGGATAAACGGTGGGTAAAGCCTCCACCCCCCTAATGGAACAAGGGATTATGTCTACTTGACATAACAACAGCGTTGCACTTGTACTCGGTCTGTCATCGTATAACCGATCTGGGCGGTTGAGTTTCCTGAAACCCTACCCCACCCATGTCATAACATACATCGTAATAAACAGCATAATAACCATACGAAAGTAAATAATGCATCACTCGCATACCATTTTATCTTTCGAAGTCCGTGTCCCCGAGGCCCTCCCACCTCGTAGGATCCAGCTATCACTTAGCCGTTTCAACCTGTAAGTCAGTCCTCGACATACAATATAGAATATCGCGCATAAATCCTCGATATGTACACACATATATTTCATCATAACATAACGACAATAAACTCATTCATTCGCCATGCACCTGGCATAACATTCATTGATTTCAACATATAACTGTAACGGTATCCACGTACCCATCATTTAATAAATTTCCATATATTTGACATAATTAACACATGATACATATCTAAACATGACTATCGATCTTAACACTATCATCATACACACACATATATATATATCGGCGAAATAATAGAACCATGTCCACAGTGTCGTCAACTGACGAGGTCTCACAGTCAAAGAAATACAACAAATAATAGTAGTTCAGGTAGAAATGTCAAAACGGGGTGTTACAGAAAGCATCAAAACATAACAATACGATCTAAGAAGTAAGAAAGACACGAGAGGAGACAAGATTTATGTGGTAAAACCCCAAGATGGGGAAACATCCATGGAAGCAAGCTTTCTATTCTTCATGTAAACTCTCCAACTTACAACACTTGATCTCTCCACAAATTCACTACACATGCATATATAATTGATAGTCCTTCACCTCTATTATATAGGGTAGAGGGACAGGTGAACATACCCTAAGATGTGTGTGGGATAAACTCACTTTATAAATTAGTGAGTTATTGAAGAATAACATGCCCAATAGAATAATTATAACTCATTGTGTTTACAAATTCCTTATCATAATGACAGATTGTACAACTATAAATGAGACCACTAAACTAATATTATCCACATTTTTACAAGTAAACTTTTATGTAGGTCAGTTAGTCCAACAAATCAGAGCCTATTCATCCCATCACGCAACCAACTAGCTGACTAACAACTATTGATTTTTTATCTTTAGATGATACATAGGTGTGATGAACTAGCAAGGCCTAGTTTTTTAACACCCCCAATCAACTTAACACTTTGGAGATTCATGAGGTGAAATTAGTATTGTACACCTCCCCATAATTGTGGCTTCCTAAAGGCCAAGCATAGTGATTTGAAAATGACAGGATCTTTATAACCATTATTTGCATGTAAAAATTTGAATGCTTAAATCCGTTAAAGAGGCTTAAATGACAAATTTAAAGACCATATTTGAAGCACATAAACACATAAAAGAGATATGCAAACCAGAAAATGAAGCCAAGAACTGATAACGGAGTTCACCCTTCTTAGCCTACGTCTCTAGGTCGCTTCCAATGGAAAGGCCGATCTTATTAAGTCTTCAAATCTTACAAAATGAGTGTTTTGGAAACACTTATGTGGTGCAGTCTGTTTCTGTTTCGATATGTCAGAAACAGACTGCACCACTGCATTCCTCTCGAAATTTTGATAAAATGAGTATAAAGTTGACTATATGTGCCTGAGGCCTCCTCTGGCATGAAAAACAAGACAATCTGCCTGCAAATAAGAAAAAATAGTACGGACTATGTACTGATTCCTCCTCAAGATCCATGCCCGTTAATGGCATGTGCACCTCGAGAACTATGCCTGTACCCTATCTCGATTCCTATGCAAACTGTGCTTTGTTGTGGATTTTTGAACTCTGCAGCGTGGTTGAAAATCGTGACTTTTTATAGTGCTTCGACGCTGCAACCTTTTAAGGATTTTACGCCGGAAACTATTCAACAGTGGGGCGGTGCCCTAATGGTAAGACTTTCAGTTATATGGGGAGAGATCTCGGGGTCAAGCCCGTGGGTCTCTCCTCCTTCTACGTTCTTTTGGTTTGAAGTTTGTATAACGGTTATGTGGTATGGTTTCGTGTTGATAGATGTGATGACATATGGTTTGTTGGCACTATATTATAGTTTGGTTGTTGTATGGTTCGTTG
Organism: Larix kaempferi; assembly: GCA_027924585.1. Classification (NCBI taxonomy): domain Eukaryota; kingdom Viridiplantae; phylum Streptophyta; class Pinopsida; order Pinales; family Pinaceae; genus Larix; species Larix kaempferi. Next base: position 15,486,860 of record BSBM01000269.1, on the reverse strand, counting down.
GTATATGGCTCCACGTTGATGATAAGATTCCACCGTTGGATAATGACTTGGCATATAGTTCCACCTATGTGATGTGTTGGAATACAATCCAAATAGTGGGGCTCTCGATGTTGACATGGGGACGAGGGAATAGCCCTCGTCCCCGCCCCATTTCAAAACATTTAACACTTCAACTTCAAATACAACTTATGCCATATGCTTATTAAGTAGCATCGGTGGGGAGGTTGGCTAGTAGAACTATGCGAACTCCTTGGTGGGTTATAGAGGCCTTGGGTTCAATTCCCATAGACTCCATCCCCTTTTTACCATTTTTGACGCCTTTTTACCATTTTTGACGAAACTTCAAATACTGACAACTTCCTCATCTGGAGGTCGTTTCACACGAAACAAGTGTTGATGGAAAGATGTCGATGAGCTATTTACCACGGTTACTTTTGTTCTGTTGTTTGAATACTTTTAAACTGATTGATCCTCAAAGATCCTCTTGGATCGCATAGCCCAAAATTTGACAAACATAACTTCTAATAAAAGCTTCGTAAAGATATCAACAATTTGATCATCGGTTCTACAATAAACAAGCTTGACAATAGCATATGGTATAAATTTTATTAAGTAATGAGCAAGAAGCCCTACATGTTTCATCTTTCTATGTGCAATAGAATTGTCAGCAACATGTATTGCACTCGTATTATCACAAAATATTAAGTCATAGAGTTGCTTTAAAAAACAAGCTCTTTCAAGAGCTGTTAAATCCCTACCACCTATATGCTAGCATTAACTACACTATGATCTTCATCTTTTGTGGTTGAAATATAGACTACCTTTTGCTTCTTGCAAGACCAAACCAAGGGTCTTAACTAACACAAAGCACATACCCATATGTCGACTTCCTATCATTGATGTCTCCAACCTAGTCTGAGTTGGAAGTAACTAACCAACAAGTCTATGGTATTGGTGCAATATTTTATACCAAGTTGATAAGTTCCCTTGATATAACAAATAATGTGTGGCCGTCCAATCGATTTCTTGAGGATCCTGCATAATCTAAGAAACCACACTAATAGTGAGGAAAATATCAAGTCAACAGTGAGTTAAATAAATTAGACTATTGACTAATTGTCAATAAATATTTGCACTAACTCACAGTGAGTCACGGTACGTTGTCAACTTTACTCCGAACTGAAAAGGTGTAGCACAGGTTTTACAATCATTCATCTTGAATCTTTGCAAAAGATCCATTACATACTTAGGTTGAGAAACAAACATAATGTCATCCATTTGTAGAACTTGAATGCACAAAAAGAAACATAAAACACTGAGGTCAATCATTTCAAACGTATCAACCCATTATTTCTTCAAACTTAATTTCATATTTATATTGTTTCTAGTAATGACTGAATCGTACACATATAATGCAACAATTAAGATTTCACTATTTACATGTAAAACATAGATGATATGATCTGATTCACAACATTTGAAACCAAGATTAATAAAGAAATTATTGATCTTCTTGTATCAATCCCTAGGGGCCTATTTCAAACTATACAAGTATTTCTTCAATCGAAAAACAAGGTTGGAATCCTTCTCAAAACTAGGGGGTTGCTCCATATAGATTTAATCCTTTAGATATCCATGAAGAAAATCACTTTTGACGTCCATCCGATGTACCTCCCATCCAAGTTGAGAAGCAAGTGAAAGAATTAGTCAATTCAAGTTCGTATTTTCAAGAGGGGCAAAGGTTTCAATGTGTTTGATTCCTTCTTTCTAATAAAAACCCTTTGCAACCAAATGAGCCTTATGTCTTTCAACATCACCATGAGATGTGAATTTGGCCTTGTACACCCATCAACAATTCACTATATTCTTTCCTTGCAGTCGAGGAACTAAATCACATGTTTAATTCTTCATGAAGGAACGGTACTCTTAAGCCATAACATTCTAACATTCAGGTCAACCATGTGAATCTACATATGTATCCAGGTCACATGCCTCTAGCACACATACCATTGGAACAACACTACCACACTTTTTTTGACTTATAGTCTTCCTTGAATCATTGATATCTCTTGCACTAGCTCCAACAACTTCAATTATCTTAGTATCCAAATGGGGTTGACAAGAAATTTGAAATGAAAATTTTCTTGTATTGATTTGATCACTAGAATTTTGATCAATGGTTTCAAAGATGATAATTGATTCCATAGTCATTGGTTGACTGCAAGTCGATACAGGTAGGTGAGTTGACTATGAAGTTGAAACTCCAAAATCAAGTTCAAAGGATCTTATTTTTTCGACAATTTTAAAAGGATCACTTCCTATCTGCAAGCCAGAGGAGGACATGGCATCTGGTGGAGAGTTTGTGGTGGGTGAATTAGTATAGTCGACGTTTCGAGCCATCCTTGGCTCATCTTCAGGAAATTAGCGATGCCTGAAAAGATCTCTTCCCTCATCACTTAATTAATATAGGATAGTCAAATGTTTGAATGGAGTAGAGCCGATATTAGGGTTTAGTGTAAAGTTGTATTCATTTTTAATTTTAAATGTTAATTTTTATTTTTATTTTAATGTTAATTTTTATTATTTTAGGGTTAACAAATTCCTAAAGTTTTATTATTGAGTATATTAAAATTTTAGTTTTGAAATAACATTAAGTTTTTGTTTTTAAATTTGTATTTAATTGAAAATTTTTATTAAATAGATTAGTTTGTTTTATTAGTATAAAATTATGATTACTAAGTGTTAAGGGTTGATTAGATTCGATTTCCTAGGGTTCTAAGGTTTTATTCATGAATTTTAATTAATTACTAATTATTAATTATAATTATATTAATAATTAATAATTATAATTATCTATGATTATTAAAAATCTATTTAATTATAGTTAAAGGTTTATTTCTTATGTTGGTTTAATTAGATTTAGTGAGGTTGGGGAGCCAAGTTCTACTAATGGTTAAACCGTCATCCCTGTTCAAGCAGTTAGAGTTCTTAACTATCTCAATTGCCTTCCTGATTCTCCTTTTGGACTAGTTATCAACCTGAGCTAACACCGTCATGTCTTCTATCCTAATGGGGCGCTTTGTGTTGTGGGAGTGCTTTGCTAGCGCATATTTGTGGGTTCGGTCTAGACGGATATCTGCGCAGTGTTCTTTAACCCTGGTTCGAATGGATCTCCCTGTTTCACCAATGTAGGATTTCCCACATTCACAAGGAATCTGGTAAACTCCCCTTTTTAGTTGGGGGTCAATGGGGTCTTTTACAGACTTCAGAAGCCTTTTAATGCTATTAGGTGGTGAGAACACTGAGACAATGTTTTTCTTTTTTAGTTGTTTGGCTATCTTGTCTGTGACTCCTTGTATGTAGGGGAGAAATGCTTTGTGGTCACCCATTATACTTTATTTGGAAGAAATCCTAAGTTTATTATGGTGGTTTTCAACTTTAGCAAAGGCTCCGTTAATTTGAGCTAGGTTATATGTATTACTTAGGAAGACAGTGCGTAGGTGTTCCCTCTCAGCATCTATGTGGTTCTTATCATAAATACTTAGGGCCCTCGTGATCAACGTGTTTAAAACCCCCATTTTTTGGCTTGGGTGATAGTGGGAAAGAGCGTGAAGTTATTGTTTAGTGTGGGTTTTCTTCCTATAGACCTTGTGGGCTATGCTCCCATCATCTTTTTTGATGACCAAAGTGTCAAGAAAGGAGATGGCCTTGTTCTCTTCCATATCCATTGTAAATTTAATGGAGTTGGATTGTTTGTTGAGGTGATCAACAAACTTGTCTAGCTCTTCCTGCCCATGGGCCCATATTAGAAATGTATCATCTACAAACATGGACCACCATTCGGGTTTTGGATGGGTTGAGTTGAGATATTTTTACTCAAAGTTCTCCATAAATAGGTTAGCAATGATATGTGAAAGGGGAGAACACATCGCCACTCCACAGATCTTCTCGTAAAGATCACCCTCGAAACTGAAGAAAGTGGATTTGAGACATAAGCCAACTAGCCTAGTTGTTTCAGGATCAATTAGGTCATTGATGAATTTGATTGCCTCGTCAATTGGAATCATTGTGAAGAGGGAGACAACATCTAAGCTCAAGAATAACTCATTTTCATCCATATGCCTGTTTTTTATTTTCTCAATAAAGAATGAGGAATCCTTATAAAGGATCTTGTGTTTCCTACCAATGGTTTTAGTTTGTTAGCTAAGAATTTAGCTAATCTATAGGTTGGTGAGCCTATGGTGTCTACTATGGGTCGGATGGATCGAAATGTCGACTATACTAATTCACCCACCGCAGACTCTCCACTAGATGCCATGACTTTTTACTACGAATTCTCATCTATTTCTAACTAGAGGAGGAGTTCAACAATTGAATACTTGAGTTTTTTCATCAAAAACAACATCCCTTCGAATGATGATATGTTCTTTGACTGGATCAAACAAATTGAAGGCCTTCGACTCTTAAGAGTGGTCCATCATGATGCAAGCATGACACTTTGCATCAAATTTATTTATGCAATCATATGAATGTGTGCCCATGCAATACATCCAAACATTCTAAGGTGATCGACTAATGGTTTCCTTCCACCACATTTCTTGATAGGATTCATATTAAGGACATCATTGGTAATAATAAGGTCAACCACATTGAATTTTAGCTAATTCCATAAATTCCTTGAATTGTTCAAAGACACGACTCTTATTCTTTAAGAAATATACCCATGTGTACCTAGAAAAATCACCAATTAAGGTTAAAATATACCTCACACCTGCTAATGATGGTTTGTTCATGTAACATAGATCACAATGGACAAGTTCCAAACAGGTATTTTCTCTCCATGCCTTTCTTGTTTCAAATGGATCCTGGTGACACTTTCCAAGCGCACACATCCTTCACATGCTCCATTAGTGAGAACAATTTTAGGTAGTCCAGCAACCATGTCATGCTTCACCATCAGTTTCAAGCTCCAAAAAAGTTAAATGTTCGATTCATTCATACCAAACTCTGTTGTGATCATTAGTTTGAGATATGAGTGTATTTGATCATGTTTATCTCTTGGGAACATTGTGGAATTTATACAACCCATGTTTGGGATAAAGGACCCCTTCAACAACAATTTCATAATTGCTCACATCCTTCACGACAAACCATTTTGGCCAGAATTTAACCTTTTTTCCAATCTAGGTAAGTTCAAGTATCGACAACAAGTTTGCACTCACGTTGGGTACATGATACACATTAATGATCATACCATTTTGGTATTTAATGTTACTACAACTAGAAATAGTAAGTGCATAATGATCTACTACAATTTTTTTCTTTTATGTAGCTTCAGTTAAGGAAGAAAACAAAGAAGAAATTTAGCCATCTGGTGGGTACAACTAGAATCAACTGTCCACTCACTCTGAGAAATATGAGCATGTAGGGCCTATATGAAGCACTAACTGACAATATACAATTTCCTACCATACCTTGTAGAATTCATTGTTGAACATTAGATGATCATCTAGTTGACATGTCTACTTCGATTTTCTTGAACTTTTCTTCCAGATCGTTGGTCTTCTTCCAGCAAACCTTCTAAATATGTCCTAATTTCCCACAATAATGATAGGTCTTCTTCTTCATGTATTTCTTAGTCAACTCATCATGCTTCTTCATCTCATTATGGTTGATGAACTCCCGACTTTTCTCTAGGTTACATATCAACCCCTTTCTCTATAGTTATGTCAACTCTTTTCCCTTTAATGGATGGACATGTTGCTTGACATTTAGTTTACTTTCATCAAACAATTTATCTTATTCCCTAATCAACAATCCATATAAAGATTCAAAGGTATAGTTATTTATGTCTTCTTTTATGGATGCCCAACTAACATGAAACATTGAACAAAATACATCATAGGGTGTCTTCAAATTGTCGAGGATCAATTCAATGAGCTAACCATATTTCTTCAAAAATTCCTTGTCACATTCTCCCAATTTCAATTGTTAACTCCTTGACATGAGCCAAATATTCCTCAATCCTTTCAAAGGAGAGAGGATCCAAAGAGATCAACTCTTTCTAAATCTGCATGACCTGAATTCAATGATTTTTTCAAATAGATTCTTTAGTTTCTTCCAAACCTAATGAGGACAATAGATCCTGCTTATATGATTCAAAGTGAATCTCCCTCAAAATGTAGGTGGCGATCACTCCTATAGCCTCATTCGTCTTCCCAATGAGGACAAAATTTCATTGATCATCCTTCAGATAGAGAATAATAATCTTGATAAGCTACTAGAGGGCATTACTTTTCAACAAGGTTCCCATATATTGTGCCCATATTCCATAGTTATGACCATTCAAGATCATTGGTTATTGACCATAAACCATAATGTTGATATGTCAATTTAAGCCCTATTATAGTCTACAAGTCAAAACCCAGAGTCAATCACAGATAGATCTGACTCAATAGAATGTGTCTAGGGGACACCTCAAAATAATTGTAGACAACAAGTTGTGATTCAAACCAATAGCTCTGATACCATGTTGGAAAAACTAGGGAATTAGAAATATCATAGAATTAATTATTCCAAGAAGAGGTGGTGTCAATAGACATTGTTTCAACACTTAAGTACAACCCATTACAATACATTAAAATGCATTGTTCATTAGCCACAATTCACCATATCACTCGACCCATAGGGTCATTAGCATCAAGATGTAACCACGTCCTTTAAAGGCAAGAAGAATGTGTCCACATACTTGGGTCATGGCACATAATGGACTCCTTGATTTGTGCCATAATTGTGCCACAGTCGATGGTTCTAGTCAGTTAATTAGTCTACTCCATTGTTCGGTCAGTTTGACTAGTCAAGAGCCTAGTCAACCCATCAGTTGACCAACTAGTCAAGCACTCAGTCAACACACACACACACACACACATATTTGCATTGGTATAATGGGAAATGATCGCTCAACCAAAAGATTTGGGATCTAGAGAGTAAAAATTATTGTAACAAACATAAATGTATAAATATAAAATTTGAAATATATAAATAATAATAAAAATACTAATTAATAATTAATGAAAGGGCACATCCTATATAAACGATATGACCTATTGAAATGACATGACCTACAAACCATTATCACTAGTCAATGCCATAAGTACACCCTCAAATGGTCATTTTATCAACTTATCATATTCTATTCAATATTAAATATATTTATTATCCTATATGACTTTTTGTTTATTGTCTTTCCTATATTTGGCATTTGCTAGTAAATTATCTATGTTCATTTCATTGGTATCAAAGCTATGTTTATGATATGGCCCTTGGACACACCTCTTATCAAACTTTATCTAATCCAACGTTTGGCCATCCAATATTTCCAAAGTTTCTCTGAGTTTTAGGTATTTGACCACAATAGGCCTTTGGCCATATACATTTCGATAAAGACTATGCTGCAAATTGAAAAAAAACAAAAATCAAAGAAAAAAACTATTACAAAAGATAATTGTTAAGAAAAAAATAAGTATTACATAGAGATAAATCCATAGTCACCACACTATTGATAATCATGGGTTTCAGTCACACAAAAAAATGAAGTGAATAATCTAAAAGTATATTCATAGCACACTAGAAAATATGTATAAATTGCTAAATATCATAATATCTAAAAGCTGCCAATATTGATCGAGGAGAGCAGTTGAATTTAAAATAATTAAAAAATAAATAAATAGAACATTGATATTATTTCATTTCGCATTGTTTCACCAATCGTCAGCATCTGCACCTATTATATTAACTATATTGTCTAGACACTAGAGTAACCTTTCCAACCACCTTGTAGCTGCCAAAAGAGAGGTAAACGTTATTGCGCCGCCATGCAAAGGGGAGTTGAAGTCAAGTCTTCATTTGAGAACAACACCATACAATATCAAACCCAACAAGGCGAATATTATTCAACCTGTTGCACGTCATTTAATGGGCGACAGCAGGCCGATTGGATCTTTAAATGGCCTGCAACAGACTGGATACCGCAGGTCATTTAATGTGCGGTAGCAGGCCGATTGGAGTTTTAAATGACCTGCAGCAGGCTGGATATTGATGGCGAAATCTAAGCATTGAGTTGCAGAGCATTAAATGCGGCAACTCAGTGCTTAGGGTCTATTGGATCTAACGGACCCTAAGCACTGAGCTGTCGCATTTAATGCTCTGCATCTCCAAATCCAACGGACCCTAAGCACTGAGTTGTCGCATTTAATGCTCTGCATCTCAATGCTTAGCTTTCACGGATATTGATCGCCACCAAACCTGTCTAATGACGGTCGGTTAGGTTTTATAGAGTTTAGGTTTTTACAGAGTTTTGAAGGTTACAGAGTATGGCTCTTTTGAACCACGGCGGTTGGCACACAGATGATATGGTGAAAGTGGGCTTAGTCATTTGGTGGGCTGGACTTTCCTTTTAATACTTGGTGAAGACACCTCGGAACAGTGTTGTCTGGTGGGCCTTCCATAACTTTTCTCCTGTGGAACCTAGAGCTCGGACTCAGCAGTGTTTTCAACCTTGGTATTTTGTCTTTGCTCAAGTATTGACAGTTGACATTTGGACATCATTTCCTTGCAGTATTACTATCTATCTTTTCATCAATCTTGAACTCCTCGCTAAGGACAGATGGAACTTTCCAGAGAGTTTTGGAGTACCAATCCCCAGTTCATAAATAAGGTCTCACTATTTGAGGAGGCTCTCTTTTCATTGTATGCCACCTTTCACTCTACTCTACCTCCTACTAGTGACAGACGACACCCTACTCCTGTTCCTGACTCACGGTGTTTTCTCAAATCGTCGGATCCAGGCTTCAAATCTTCAGGGCCCTTTAGAGGCCATTTTACATGTCATAGAAGACCACCTCAAATTTTACCATGCAAAAAAAAATTAATTTCATGGTAATCCCTTCAATAATTAAATTAACCACTATTGTTTAAAATTGTAACAGAAGGGCAGCTTCAAATTTCACCCATCGACAGTTTTCAGTGGGAAATTGGAAATGCGGCTACTAGCTAGGTGACTTGGGAGTGGGAATTGGTACTCGGTTACTCTCCAATATCCACGTGTCTGGTCATCGATGGATCATGGGCCATTGGGCCTCTAATAATATCATTGACCAATTTACGTGGATGGGCTTACACTATGCAGCCAATGTCTTGAATGCTTCTAAGTTCGCGTGGTAACGGTGAGCACTTACGTGTTTAACACATTTAATGGCAACAACAACTTTATTAAATATGGTTGGTGGCTCATACGTGTTGCTGGCAGCGGGCTTACCAAGTTACCAGTTATCACATACCAATTCATGACTTCTGACTTCGCGAGTTAATTTAGTATTCAATGTATAATATATTATGTTAATGTGCCCCGACAGTTTTCAGTGGGAAATTGGAAATGCGGCTACTAGCTAGGTGACTTGGGAGTGGGAATTGGTACTCGGTTACTCTCCAATATCCACGTGTCTGGTCATCGATGGATCATGGGCCATTGGGCCTCTAATAATATCATTGACCAATTTACGTGGATGGGCTTACACTATGCAGCCAATGTCTTGAACGCTTCTAAGTTCGCGTGGTAACGGTGAGCACTTACGTGTTTAACACATTTAATGGCAACAACAACTTTATTAAATATGGTTGGTGGCTCATACGTGTTGCTGGCAGCGGGCTTACCAAGTTACCAGTTATCACATACCAATTCATGACTTCTGACTTCGCGAGTTAATTTAGTATTCAATGTATAATATATTATGTTAATGTGCCCCGAATTTGGCATTTCAGACAAACTCCACAATCCATAAACTTCTTGTAATGTTGCAGGTTTTCGCTTCGGCCCATGGCCCCTACCCACAACCCTTTGTTTTCTTTGCTGTATCAAGTTAATCCCACCGTCTAAGGCTCCCAACATCACACCCTGTGTTTTCATTGTTGTATCAAGTCAATCCCACGGCTCTCAAGTCCCACCTTGTGTTTTCTTTTTTGTATCAAGTCAATGCTTGAATTCCCTGCTTCCATGGCTCCGACCATCAATATATAATATTACAGGAATACAAACAAGCTTTTGCTTATACCCCTGCTTCATCGTGGTCGAGCTACTTCCAAGTTCCAGCTACCCTATATCCTCTAGTCCTCCAGGAGAGTTTGCAAAGTGAAGCTGCCAATGTCGGCCTGCCATAAACATATATAAAGAAATTTGTTTTCTTTGAGGAGCTCAACTTCAAGGCTAACTGGATTGCTAACACCCTATGAATTTACAAGTATGTACATCATTTTTCCCATTCATGATCCCATCAATTATTTAAAATTTTTGTTATTTGATTAATATTTTGTAACTTCAAAGTTCAAACACAATATTATTATTTGATTGAAAATTTGTAACTTCAAATGGTCCTTGAAGGATTCAAATTTGAAGCCTAGACCCAAGAGTGGTATTTTCACAAATCTCTGTTAGATGTTGTTCAAAATGGAATTTATTGATTCCCAACCATGGCAACAACAACAATTGCTTCTTTCTTCATATGTTCTGTGTACACGCATATGATTCCATGTGCTCCTTGCATTGCCCTATTTGCCATTGTCGCCCAATCGAATCTCTTGAGAATTTAGCCTCCCTTTAACTTTCCTGAAATGGAGGGGACAAGGAAGACCATTGTTTTCACTATGAAACCGAGCGCTTCCCCGGGAAGCTGCCACTGGCCACGGTTGCAGCCCTACGGGAAGCAGGTGTGCGCATTGTGCCCCCCATCTTTACCAAAAAGCCTGTGGATTTGGGGAAGTTCCCACTCTACCAGCCTCTATGCATCTAGTTAATGATTTAGATCAAGAATCCAAACTTTGTATCTAAAACTGTATTGCATGAGCCATTTTCCCCAATTGCTTAGTCGTCGATTCGACACCTTCCTCTGGTACACGGTTTAAGATTCCTAGGATTTATTAATATGAAGACCATCGATGCTACTACACTTACAATCCCAACTAGCTATCGAATTTCAATATGATTGAGAATATGCAACAACATCTGGTGAAGGACAATGTTGAAAGCTAACAATTTTCTTAGAATGCCTAGTGCCCACTCCTGTGTTCAACTGTACGAACTGGGACACAAATGTTTTTGTAATCTTGATTTTTAGAATGACAATGCAACTTTACCTTTTGATTTTGTTTCCCTTATCGGTTGGTCTTGAATAGAACATAAACTTCAACTATATAACAAGAAATTCAACCATCTATGCATCTCCTCTCTACTTGGTCTGCCTACGTTATACTTATGCTTCACAACCCATCCTCTACTCTGCCATACCACAGAGTTAGTATGTATGACGAGATCTAGGGCGAGGGCTATAAGGAAGAAGTAGCCAAGGTCCTAATCAACTATTGAGAACAAGTTTCGTGGAGTCGAATAGTTCTCTTTGTTCAAACCATAATATAGCATGTAACATGTAAGGAGCGCTTAAACTTATTCTATCCCAAGTACGTGTGGCATTCATCATGTTGAATGAAAAATTAGAACATATATTGTTGTCATTGGCATTCAATTCTGTTGTAGGGTACACAATTAGAGTGACAAAGAAACTTGCTATTGGTTTTCAATCCAATCCAACTTCTTTGTTGAATTGTTCTCTCTGATAGACTTTCATGAAGGAGGATTATAAATGGCATAGGCAACACAATTGTTTGATAGAGGTGCATGAAAGTGAATTATGGTCCTCAATTCAATGAAGTAAAAAAAAGTTACCACTCAGATTCTTTCCCTTCACCTTTTTTATTGCCTTTCTGCATACATCTCTATTGTTCACTAATTTAGCAACAGATACAAACCAGACTCAACGTCCAATGTTTTTGGCTTCTAAAACAATTTCTTCCTTTTTTGGCTTCTGAAACAATTTCTTCCTTTTTTGGCTTACATTATCATTTTTTTCCATTGTTAAGTAGGCTAGATTTTATATTAGTTTGAAGAACGCTAGTGATTTACAAAGATTGAACTTTTCCAAGAATAAGCATCGCGTTGCTTTTAGAAGAGTTGAAGAACCCAATTCTGCATCAAGCTTGTATTGTTCGAAGCAGCCTAGGAACCCATTTTAAAAGGTATTAAATATTATTAAACTGGTTAAAAGTTGGATTGGAATTGGGCCAGCAAGCTAACTATAGCTTCACTGATGCAGAAAAAAAGATCTATAAAATTATCACACTGAACATCTGGAAAGTGGATTTTCTGTGTGTCTCCTAAGTTATGTTTCACTAATAAATTCCTCATGTTCAGGCAAGTCATGAAAGAGTGTATTAATTTTGGTTTGATTGGAATGGGGTTAGCAAGTTAACTTATTATTATACTGGTTAAAAGTTTAAGAGGCAAGGAATAAAGCCTCTCAACTTTACTACGTAAGTAAACAATGAAGTTTTGATGTACTAATACATTTTCAAATGAAAAGAATGACTTATTTTTACATGTCAACATTGAAGAGTTCAATATCTCATGGCCCTTCAAAGTGAAATGGGACCCCACCCTTCAAATTTGATCCCTGGTCGGATCCATTGGGTCTTTACATTGGTGAACCTTCTTCTGCGAAGGGACCTGACCTAGGAGTTATCCTTTCTCCATCTGGCCGTAAGCGCAGGAGATGTGTTAAGCGAAATTCGGAGGTCAATCTGGCCGTAGGTGAAGATGTTCCCATGTTTAAGCTGTTTTCTATGTCTGAAACTGCGATAGTCAGGCGTTTCCATGACGGTAATATGTCAATTTCTACCTTTCGAACCAGGGTGGCAAACTAGTGGAGCTTTTTTTACTACACCCCACAAAGTTTCGGTCTCTCTAAAGGATGGTTGCGGGCCATTCTTCGTACTTCCGTGGACGTTAGGAGGGTCTTGGAAGGACACTGATTCTGGGGGAAGACCCCGTTTAAGCTCAAACGCTGGGTTCCTACCTTCGACGCCCGCACGGAAAAATCATACTCACAACCTACTTGGGTGAAGCTCCCGGGACTATCGCTCGAACTCTGGAGCCCTGACATTTTCGCTCTCATTGGAGCAACCCTGGGTGAATTCCTTCTCGCTGATGACAGCTTTGAGGCTACTAGTGATATGGCGGTTGCAAAGATCCTTGTCGACCTTGATATCAGGGATGGTTTGCTGGACAAGATAGATATTTCAAAAGGGCCTTATACCATTGTCCAAGAGCTAGATTATATCGGGCTTCCGTTCCGATGCAATCGATGCCGTGCCTATAGACACCTTGTTTAGGACTGTTCGTTGCCTTTTGTGCATCACTGTTGGAGGAAGACGAAATGTTATATGTCGGACCTCGATGAGATGTTGAACCATGCTAAACACTCGTACGCACAACTCTCGGGTCTTAGATCAGACATAAAGGCCATGCCTCCTCCACAAAACTCACCTCCAACTGCTCGAGGTGGTCCTATCGCAACCTCATTATAGCAGATTTTGATACTCAGTTGACATCCGGAAAGGACTCATCAGTTTTGGAGGTTCCTAATCCTCATTTCGTTGGCTATGCACATATATTTGAGTTGCTCACTTTGGTGTTGGATTCTGGCCCTTAGGCATCTTCTCTACTTACTGTCCAGGCCGGTATCAACTCTCTGGTATAGGACCACTCCGACACTGTTGTTGGTATTCTGGAGGCTGAGAAGGGGTATGAGCTTCCCGCTCTCTTGGACGAAGATCATCTCACACCGGTAAGTTATACTTTGATCCCCCAGCTCTCGTTGTTTCATTATATTGTCGTCCTTCTCCCTTCCCTTTTCCTCCTAACATGTCTGACAAACTCCTCTATCGTACTACCCTGGATACAACCCGCTTTCCTCATGGCCCACTCGCCCCCTCAACCCTTTTGGAACTACCACCTGCATTGACTGACCCTTCTCCTCTGAACTCCCTTGCGACACCCTCACATGACTCATCCTTACTTCCTTCCTCTTATACTTTAGGAGGCCACTCTCGAGATAAATCTTCTTCCAGGTAGGCCGCTACATCTTCCGAGTATCATTTCAGACCTCGCTTGACACAGAAAAAGGGTTACCCCTCTCGTGTTGTCAAAGGACTTTTCAGTATTTCACCTCGAAGCCCTAATTGTTTGAGAGGTCGAAGCGCAGTCATGGAAATAGCCAGAGCCCAAGATTTACTTGATGTCAGAGGTGGTAGGCAATACACCATCAAGGGAGCCTTAGCACACACCCCCCGTGAAGCGAGTTCACTAACGTTACAGGAAACTCTTGCCGCGGATGACACTATTGTTAAAGATTTAAAGTTGTATCTACCTAGCTGGGATTTCTTATCAGCGGATGCATTGGGTCAGTCAAGTGGTGTACTCACGGGTTGGAAGACTCAAACAATGTCTGTTATTATAGGCTTGGTTATCTCCACTGGGTTGGGTACTATTCTAAAATCGAGAGAAATAGGCATATCTTTCACTCTTCTTAACCTATACGGGCCTCATTTACATAGAGAAGAACTCTCGGGTAATTTCTTTTATGTTGGTTTTCACCTAAACCAAAACTTCATACTAGCCAGAGACCTAAACTTCTCTACTAGAGAGGGTGAGACCTAGGGACCAATGGCGAACAAAGACCCTTTATTTGAGTATTTTGTCAGGAAGTTGGAAGTAGTTGGTTTATTTGATCTCCCACCAGTGGTGCTCAAGCCCTCCTAGAGGAATAAGCGAGTGGGAGATCAAGCGATATCTAAGAGACTGGACATATATCTTCTTAATGAAGGGTTATTAAACAATGTATCAATTGCAAAACAATGGATTGGCATAGGAGGAGACTCAGATCACTATCTTGTTCTTTTGGAACTTAGAGGGGAATTCTGCAAGCCTCCATCCCCTTTTAAATTCGATGCTACCTGGTTTAAAGATGAATATTTTCATCAGTTGGTCAAAAATATATGGTCTCCTTTTGACCCTTGCTCTCAGTGCTCGGCAGTAGCTCAATTCCTGAACAACCTCAAATGCCTGAAAGCTCATACGATACCCTGGGTGTCCCACTGTAAAAATGTCAGAAGTAAGGACCTATTGGATCTGGAAGCCAGGTTGGACTCGCTTTACTCCATCCCTATCGAACTCTTTACTACATATCATAAAAGTTCAAATGATGAAACTTGAGCTTAAAAAATGAAAGTATTTGCTAGACGAGGAAGCAGGTCTTTGCTTAAAAAGAAGAGCGATCTGACTCAATAGTGGAGACAGTGATACAAAGTTCTTCCATAACTATATTAAGCACAAAGAACATATAAATTCAATATGGGAGATAGATGATGAAGATTGGAAACAAGTCACTGGTTTCAATGATATTGCAAATGTCGGGGTGAGATACTTCTCAGATCTGTATAAGGAGAAGAAAAATGAATCATTAGCTCATATGCTTGATACTATAGCTTTGTATCCATCCTATATTTATGATGACCATAATGCGACCCTCAAGGACCCAATATCAAAGGATGAGCTATTGGATGGTATGTCCACTATGCACATGGACAAGAGCCTTGGGTCATATGGATGGCCCATCGAATTTTATTTGGCAACATTTGAGCATATTGGTTCATACCTCCTTCAGGTGATAGAAGAATCTACATGGAAAGGTATGATTATGGAAGCCTTCAATACTACATTTCTTACTATCATCCTGAAGACAGATAAGGTGAAAAGAATGGAAGATATGCAACCTATCTCTCTATGCAACTGTGTCTATAAGTTTTTTTTGTAACTAGGGGAATTGGCAATTGGGATGGGGTCGGTACTTGCGTGACACGGGGTCCAGGGATGCAATCCCGTCCTCTACCACTATACCCCTAGGTGCAACCACCGCGCCCGCTACAATGGAGCACGGGTTATCCGGGATTTGAACCAGTGAGCTCTATTTCAAGGCTAACGCGGGCTTGTCAGCTAGTCTACACTCCGATGGGCAACTATGTCTATAAGTTGATTGCCAAAGTTATTGCCAATAGGATTAGGGGTATCCTTTCCAAAGTTATCTTACCTGAACAATTTTCCTTTTTTGAGGGTCACCAAATACATGACACCATTGGCATTACCCAAGAAGTCTTGCATTTAGCAAAGACTAACTGCTCGCCTATTGTGATCATCAAAGCTAACCTTTCAAAAGCTTATGACAGGGTCAACTAGACCTACCTTGGATTGGTACTGTCGCAGATTGGTTTTGAACTGCAAATGGTTAACTAGATTTTATCTTGTGTCCTTTCTGTTAGTTTCGCGGTCCTCATCAATGGTTCGACATTCGGGTTCTTCAGACCAGGTAGAGGCCTTAGACAAGGTTGTCCTTTGGCACCCTTACTCTTTCTTCTTATCATGGAAGGCCTCAACATGTTAATTACAAAATGCTAGATCCCATTGAGCGCTCAAAGATTTAATTTCCAGTGGCTCTGTGGCCATTACACACCTTCTTTTCGTTGACAACGTCCTACTTTTCTCAGACGGCAGTAGAAGGGAGATTAATAAGATCAAAGGAATACTATCTCAATTCTCACAAGCTACATGTATGCTATGTAATTCACACAAGTCTACACTGTCTTTCCTCAATATTCATCCTGAGATAACCGACTAGATTACCCCACAATTTGATTTTGAGATAGTAGATACTTTTGTTGGCTTAAATTATCTTGGTATATATATAGGAGACAAAGGGTACAATTATAGTTAAGGTCCTATTTGGGTTCACCTTCCAATTCTACCATTTGAATTATAGATTAAGGATGTCTTCAGAGGCTTTAGCAATCAGTTGGGGGAATTCTTAGACGCAGATATGTCATTTCAAGAGATTGGAAAAATGAGTGTAGCCAGAATTCTAGTTAAAGTGGATACTCGTGAAGGGTTGAAGGAGGATTTGGAGATCAAATGGGGTTAGTTCACCATCATTCAAAAACTGTATTATGAGGGTGTGCCCTTCATATAGAGGAGATGACATCTGTATGGACATCTGGAATATTCGTGTAAGCTTGCTTTTAGGCCGATACAGGTGGATAAGTGATTGAGTGAGTCCAACAAGAGGGCTCCGAATTTGGAAATAAGGGAATGTGGAGGTCCATCAATGAAATACAGAAGACTCGAAGTTGAGAGGCCCTGGGTGGATAGTGGATTAGGGGGCAGAGTGCTAGAGTCCTAGCCAAAGGCTATTCTCGGGACTATTCAACAAAGGTCTAGGATGTTGAATCAGTCAACTGGACGAGTGAAGAAAAAAGAGAACAATGAGGATCTGGGAACTCGGGCAGGCCCAAATCCATGTATGATAGATCCACCTTTGTCATCTATCTCCCTTTGTTCTCCTTTACAAGTCATCTATCCTTCATAACAACTCGTTACACATTCTTTAGTTGGTTCTATGGCATCCCTTTCACTTTGTGCTCATTCTTCCTCTGTTTAATTCCCAACCATTTGGGTGGATGGTTTGATGTCTCAACCCATTGTTATCCTCAAGAATGATCCTTCAAATGAAGCTATGGAGCCCTCATCCATATATAAATTTTGGCTAAGGGCCTCAGAAGGTCAGCAAGAAACTAGGGGGTTGGGTCAAATCCCAGTATCTTCAGGTGTCGAGAAGGGGAGGGGAAGAAATCCAAACATTCATAATGATTAAGAGAGAGAAAAATTTGAATTAGCATCGAGAAAACAATCCTCGATTATTGGTGTGCTTAGAGTAGCAAAAACTCTAGAAGGGGTTCCCAATTGAAAGTCCTCTCCTTCAATTGCAGGGGGTTGGCGAACCCGTCCTAAAAATCGTCGCTCAGGAAATCGGTTCACACCAACTCTCATGATATTCTCCTCCTTCAAGAAACTCTGGGGGGGGGTGATCAGATAGAAAATATTCTTAAAGGATTGTTCAAGGACTAAAATTTCATTACATCAGATGTGAGAGGAAGATCAAGTGATCTTGTTGTGGTGTGGAACCCTATAGTCATCAAGTTAAATTATTGTTGGGGGTGCGAATATGGCCTGGCGATTGAAGTTTTGGTGGAATATTTAGGGTTGGACATTACAATCCTGAACTGTTACGAGCCATATGAAGATAGAAAGAATTTCTGGGATAGTTTATTGGCTAAGTCCTTTGGGGGAATCCAAACCTCAACATCGAGGGAGACCTTAATTTTACTTTGGGGGCCTCTGATATTTGGGGCCCAAAGGCAAATCTAGACCCCCTATATTCTTATTTCCTTCACCAATTTGAGGCTAGAGGCCTGGTGGATATTCATCCTATCAAAATGACTCCTACTCGAAGGAATATGAGGGTTGGGGAAGACCGTATATCAAAGAGATTGGATCGTTTCCTCTTACATGTCCAGTTGGTGGAAAAGCTGAACAACGTGAGGCAATGGGTAGGGACGGGAGGTGATTCATACCATAGCCTTACCTTTATGGAAATTAAGGGTGTTGGAATTGTTATCACCGATCTTGTAGTTGCCCCTAAAGATGGATCCAAGGTGGATGGTAGAGGGGATAGGCGACTAAAGTGGTGAACCAAGAGAGCCCTAGTTCCCAAATGGATGGTTGTCACGCCAACCAAGGCACTCTTCGTTTTTGCTACCAAAGCCAAGATAGCAAGGGGGAGACCCAGATCTACTCCCAACAGGAGAGATCAACCCAATCACCAGATCAAATCAATCAGATGAAGTACGTAGGGTGACAGGTATGGAACCCTAGAATTAAGGAGTTTAAACCACTGTGGAGGCTTAGGAAAGATGTGGACCAATAGAGATAGATAACACACAGTGACTTAATGATTATGTATGATTCCAGGATTCAATGCTAGTTTAAAATGGTCAAATATAATTGCCTTGGGAAACGTGACCCTTGAAACAGGGAAAGTGTCCCAAAACGTAGATCTGACAGTTTGGGCTTTCTAGCAAGGCTGGATTGAGAAATATGACAGTATCAAAGTATGCAGGCACTCAAAAGAAGATCAACCCACATGCAAAACAGGGAATCCAGGAAATTCGTGAGGGTAGGGAGAAGGATAGTGCCTTGGAAAACGGGCCAATGGAGTCCCCAAGGGTGACGCCCTTGAAAACCCACCTTGGGATTTACACTAAGCCAAAAACCCAGAAATGTTTTGCCAGTTGATCAAAGGGTTTGATCAGTAGAATTTTCCGAAGGATTTTAATGAGGGTTTTAATTAAATTTGACAGATGGGTAGTTTAAGGAAATAGAGATCTTACATTGAGAGCGTACCTGAGTGATGCAGTTGGTTGCTATGATGCTGAGGACAATCCCCACAAAGATCAAATGAGAGAAGTTAATGAAATCCAATTCCAAACTTGAAGCCTTAGCCCACACGTACGCCCTTATCTCTCCTGCAAAACCTAGGAGCAAAGCATCAATCAGTCATACAAGAGCAAAGGAAAATGCAAGTAATGAAAAGATACAAAAAGTAGAAGGTCATAGACAGTAATACTCCCTGAACCAAACCAATTTGACGAAGAAAGAAGCAAGGAGAGTCCTCCCCAACCAATGCGTCCTCCTTGAGCAATTCGGCCTCCTCACCTGCAGATGAAAATCATGTGGAAAAAATATAGCATATGGCAATCACCAATAATCCCAGTGCAATGGAAAGATATTTTCAATCGGACATCAAAAACATTCACCACCACAACACAAGTATCCCCAATAATTTTTTCTATTCCATAAATCTAGAGCCAAAAGTCCCTTTACATTGAGAAGCTCTCTCCTTTAAATAGGATGGAGAGATACCAAAACCCTAACCACCTTTTGAATGGATGGCTAAGATCAAAAGATCAAAATGTCTAATCAATGGTTGAGATGAGCTCAACAATAAAGTAGATGGATCAACTCAAAAATATAACAATACATGGACAAAATCGCCCTAGGAGAGGGGGTCCCACTTGACATGATAAAATAAACATGAATAAAGCTCATGGTGGGTCTAGGGGGTAATGTCTGACACCCCTAGTGTGTCCCCATGGCACAATATCATCTAATGACCAAGCTAGGCACCAAATTGTGCCTCTCTGGGAAAGTCGTGAGCCTCCAAAGGCTCCAGAAAATCATCAAATGTGCCAGAGAGATGGGTGTGGGTCCCACTGAATGTTGAAACTGCTGGAGAAGGGGTGGTAAACATCACACTCATCATCAAAAATCATCCCATGCCATTTCCTTGCCTCAATATCCCAAATCGAATTCCTCAGTAGCCATTTTCACCATTTTTAATCTGCCTCGGGAACTGTGAACCTGCCCAAACTAACACCTGGAGTGCCTGCGCTGTCCAACTGAGCCCACCAGGCTCTCTGGGAGGGGGGTATAATGGTAAAAACAAGTGGCTGGACCACCACATCCTCATACAGCACCTTAGGTGAACCAATCAAATCATCTCTTTGCTCTGACAGGCCATTTAACATGGCAAAACTGCACCAGGAAGGAAAACTGAAGGAAATCATCACTGTAACTACTTAGAACTGAAAACAAACCGTCTCATTGGACTCAGAGTGCCCAAATCTATCTAAGGTGTGTACTGATACACCCTATGGATCTCTGCATGATCATGTAAAATATCCAATATGCCTAGACAGATGAAATAATAATAATCTGTAAATGCTGAAAACCACAAATCATCATCATAATCCTGTAACCACTGCATAGAACCATCTGGTGACCTGTAATAGACCACATATCATGTATCTGCATCATCCGAGGTCTATCCACCTCATGTCCTGTAGTTGACTTTGGTCAAAATAGGTTTGACCAAGTCAACATGACCAAAAATATGACCCAGGCTAACATCAAACTGCTGCAAGTGTTAAAAGTTAAGACATGCTCTACAACTCCTTCAAGTAACAATTATAACAAGCAGTAATCATTTCACTGGCGATCTACAAACCAAATATATAGAGTTTTTTATTTATTATTATGACTTAGACCAGACTTTCAAGACCATACTCACTTCATAGTTGTGATCAATTTGCTAGTGAAGGGTGAAGGCTAAAAATCAAAAGGCTAGGCTAAAGGGTGACTACTAACTTGACACTGTGACACTTTGGATATGGAAAGGGAATACACATTGTAGCATATGTTGGACAAGCAATAACACATGGAATGGTCATGTCTCACAAATGGGTAAATTACTTTCAGAGGTGCTTATTCACCTTGACAAATGCTCACAATCCATATCAAATACAAGTGAGGCCAACAATCGCTTAGATATAACTTTTAAGAACCATTGCATTTTTGGGCCTTTGAGTTTCCATAGCCTTTGATCTATGTGTGTTTATAAACACATTGCATAGATTTACATTTATATAAGGCTTTATGCTCCGCATGTGTTCAAAAACACTTGTTACATGGGCTTTACATTTCACATTTCACATTTCATTTCAAAGCTAGTTTCATTAGGCTTGCCTTGCATTCACGTGTGTTTAGAAACACTTGTTACATGAATGGGCTTTCCTAAGATATACATTTCATTTCCATATACATTGTATTGATAGCAGCGCTATCTGTTTCAGGTTTAGCCAACACAACTTAGGCAACTCAGAGCCGAGACACAAATAAACAGGGAAGCTCATCCAGCAAAGAGGCTATAGTGGGGGATGGTCCTCCATGCCACTAGTCAAGTAGTAAGTCAGGGTTAAAACATAACTGGAAGGTAATGGATGGGTGGAGAAAGTGAATAATGAGACCCACATTAGCAAGCCAAAGAATGGTGGGAATGATCACCTCTATTATCCCTAAGGAGGGTAAAACCAATGAGTATGGGTCAAGAACTTCTAAATCTGAGTGGGAACATATATACATAATATCAATACAACCAGGTCCAAATATCTATATGATCGCCAGATCATGATACTAAATGCTAAGACATGTCATAAGAATGATTATAAAAGCAATATAACCATAACACAAGAATATACCTACTGAGTCATATACCTGAATGTACACAATCTGAACCATCATCTGTCCACTGAGAACCTGCTGCTACAACTCTGGGCAATACCAACTGCTCTATACATGGATAAAGGGCTACATCAGTCCTCAAATCTGAGTGTCCTGAGACTCAGTCATGGCATGGGAATATACTGTTGTCCATAATAAACTAGTGATCCATCATAGATGCTCATCTCAACATCTCATATGTAAGGGAACTGGCTGAAAAGTGTACTGGAATCTGAAAAATAGAATATGGTAGCCCGGCTACTATATATGTGATAACAGGAACAAAACCTCCCATACCTTTTAAATTCAACTCGGGATGGTTAAAAGAAGAATATTTTAAGGCTATTATGAAAGAGTTTTGGCAGCCACATGACCTAGATTCACAAAGATTAGCCTTTGCTCATTTTGCAAATAACTTAAAAAATATGAAGCAAAGTACTATTAAATGGGCTCACAATAAGAGGATCAAGGATGACTTAGAACTTAAAGGAGTGGAAGCAACATTACAATATTTGTATGAATATGAAGGAGGAGGCTTTCTAACAAATGAATCTAAAACTCAAATATACCAACTGGAAAGGACAAAAGAAAATCTTAGCAGAACGACAGGAGGTTTGGAGATTAAAAATTCATCCCATTTGGTTAAACTGCAGAGATGATAATACCAAATTATTCCAAGCAACAACTAAGGGGAAAAAGTTGAGGAATACCATATGGGTAATGTCGGATTCAGGCGGGCAGGATATCAATTCCTATGAGGTCTTAGCAAAGATGGGGAAAGGGAATTTTCAATCTATTTACAAAGCTCAGGAAAGAGCATCAATTGTAGAAATCATTCAGATTGCTCAGCCTTTCCCTAGATTTGTTAATGAGGAGGATAATCTGGTTCTTATGGAGGAGGTTTATCAAGATGAGCTACTAGAAGTGCTGCATAGCTTTCAAAACTACAAGAGCCCTGGTCCTAATGGATGACTCGTAGAATTCTTCCTAGAAACTTTGGACATTTTGGGGGTTGACCTTTTGAAGGTTGTTGAAGAATGCAAGATCACTGGTAGAATATTGGATTATTTCAACTCCACTTTTATCACGCTTATTCCAAAAGTCGACAATCCCAACTCTTTTGATGACTTCAGGTCGATATCTCTTGCAAATGGTATTTACAATATTATAGCAAAAATCATTGCAAGAAGAATTAAGGGCATACTTTCAAATCATATTTCAAAAGAACAGTTTGGATTCCTCGAAGGCAAGCAAATCCATGAGGCAATAGGTGTGGCCCAGGAGGTCATCCACGGTATGAAAGGAAGGAAGGACAAAGGTGTGGTCATCAATATTGATCTATCCAAGGCATATGATCGAGTAAATTGGATTTATATCAGACTCCTTCTAACACACCTAGGCTTTGAAGTCCCTTTCATCAAATGGGTCATTAGCTGCATTACTTACGTATAATTTGCAGTTTTAATAAATGGCTCTCCATCACCTTTCTTTCGAGATGAAAGAGGATTGAGGCAAGGACGTCCACTATCTCCTCTTCTATTCCTTCTAGTTGTGGAAGGGTTTAGTCTATCGTTGGATGCGGCTAGAAGATATGGATCTTTTAAGGAATCAAGATTTCAAATTTTCTTCAAATTACGCACCTACTTTTTGTGGATGACATTCTAATATTTTGTGATGAGACTAGAATGGATGCATACACACTGGCTAGAATATTGGAATTATTCTACCAAGCGGCATGAATGCAGGTAAACATTTGAAATTCTTTCTTATCATGTGTCAATATGGAAGAGGAGGAATCCCATTATTACAGAGATATTTTTTCATTTCCAGATATTAACCTGGATGATGGATTAAAATATCTTGTGCTGAAACCAAATAATTACAAAAAAAGAGATTGGTTTTAGTTGATTACAAAACTTGAAAAAAGAATCCACATATTGAGATTTAAATGGATTTCCAGAGCTGAGCGACTGGTCCAGGTGAAATCGTTTCTAGAGGCCATCCCTGTCTAGGGGATGTTGTTGGCTTGGATTCCAAAAAGAAATTTTGGAGATGGCTAGGAGGCTATGTTCTAGATTCTTGTGGAGTCGACACAAGGATCACTATGTGATGCCATGGGTTAGGTGGGAGTGAATTGCTATTTCAAAATCCCTCGGAGGATGGGGGCTGAAAAATGTCCTCCTTTTTTCGAAAGCCTTAGCAACAAATTTTGTTTGGAGATTGTTAACTACAAAAAGTCTTTGGACTATGGCAGTTGAGAAAAAATACATTGCACCATATTCCATAATGGACTAGGTAGGGCCTCCTTCAAAAAAGAGGGCAAATGAGTCGATTATCTGGCGAGTAGTGGTGAATTCCTTTGATATTATTGGCATAGGTCTGGCATGGAAAATTGGAAAGGGAAACAATGTTCGAGTAGGGATGGATCCTTGGTCAGGATGCAGAGGGAAACATCTGCTACCGACCCTATGGTGGAAAAGCTACACAATCAAGGGTATTTCACATTAAATCGGGTAGCAAATCCCCATACAATAGACATCTAGAGTCAGGGTTGGTTACCTGCCAAAGCACTTGGATTGGTCAATGAAGAGATTACCTTTTGGAATACCTACAGAGGTTTCGAATCTAAGGAGGAGAATATTCAAAATCTAAGAGGTTTTGTAGCATGGAAACGCCTTCGACGGTCGCGCTACCTGGCATCCCCAATGGAGTCGCCATTATAACTGTTGTGGAAAAAACTACACAAGGGTGCATCCTTACACTTGGTAAGGGGATAATCCCTGTAGGTTGCGGCAAGGTCTCAGTCCTTGGAGCCCCTTGAGTGAGGTGAATGATTTTTCCAAGTGATTTGCAAGAGGTTGTTAGTGAAACTTAAATAAAAGAAATAAAACTTAAACATGGCTATTTTTAGTCAATGATATATTATATGACAACCTATGACATATATGACAACTTAAGACAAGAATCAGGTCCTATGACAACTTATGACAACCTATGACATGTTGCAGGTCCTCAATTTAGCCAAGGAGGGAACTAGAGGAGAAGGGTAGGCCCACATGCTAATGTAACTTATCCAAAATCAAGCTAAGCCTCTCAATTCGAATTTCCAAGGTAGATGGAGTTATTGTTTGGAAAAATAACATTATATAGGAATTAAATGGGTCCCAATGTGTCATTCTCTCATAAAAATAACATTTATTAATATTTTATTAAATATTTGTGAGAGAATTCTAGAATGAGGGGGAAATGCTCCATGAAGATTTATAAAAGGGATGAAGACACAAGTGAAATATATTTTGGATCATTGTTGTTGTTTAGCACTTTTGGATAGCTTAGCTTGTCCATTGCACCGTGGGTGTTTACCTTCCCTGCCATTGATCTAGTTTCGGTGGTGAAAGATTCCACCCAAGCTATTAGAGAGGAGGAGATCATCTAAATCTTTTCATTGTGCTTCATTGCAGCTGATTGAGGGGAGAAATCACTTTCAGATTTATCTACAGATATTTATTGCAGGTTATATGTTTATATACAGTAGTGGGGTCGAATTCCTATCATTCAGAGTTTCTTTCTATTGATTTAGAGCTTGGACCGGTGTTGGTGGGCCGAAATGGAGGTTCTGGTTTCGATACTTATGAGCATTTATGGGTTGTTATACCTATTCCATTGCATTCAGAGCATCATTTCCAGTGGGAAACACTTTTTTTCACTCAAAAAGGTTTATGTATGCCCAAGATATTATCATTTTACTAAATCTACTCTATTCACCATCTCTTTTGGTGGAGGGGCGCACCACTACTTTTCTATATCTATATTTCTTAGATTTCGAGCTTATGTAAGAGCCATATATTGTTGTAATCAGTATATTTATTGTCTCCATGCATTCATAATAAATATTTACAGATATTTTCATCATATGGTGTTCAATGTTCAAGCTTATGGGTGATTTATGTGCAAATCTGCTAGCATGGTTAAGCAATCTTAAGACAATGTGTATTAAATTTTCATATAAGCTCCCTAAAGTACGTTATTAAGTTATTTTTGTTGACTTGGGAGTGTCATGGTCGAATTGGATCTGTTTGGGAAGACTTGTGCTGATTGGGAAGTGTTTGGGTCAAGTTGAAAAACTAGTATTCCAATGTGGGGGAAATCGAGCTAGTTTCTCACTAGTCTTGAGAGGGTGTCTTTCATACTTCTTTGGAAGTTATTTGGAGTCTATCAGTGGGTCATATAGTTTCATTTGAGTCTATTTGAGTACATTAAATTGATATTGGGATAATTCGATTTGCTCTGATAGTGTTTGGGAAGAGTTGGAAACCTCGTGTTCAGTGTAGCCAAATTGAACTAGTGTTCCTAGTTTCTTTAGCAGCTTCCAATTTTATATCATATATGATTTGGGAGACATATAAGTGGAATCTAAACACTTTGATAAGTTGCACACCTTTAATGGACATCGGAAATATACATACACTCCACTGTTGTTGAACGAGAGCATCTCATAAGCCTTCATAATCCATTGTTTGGGAAAAAGTTGAAAATAAACATAATTAAAGTTGGAACCTTGGAGATAATATTCCTAATTTCTTATTGGCCACATTACAGTGGTATCAGAGCATGGTACTTGCACCTGTGTATTAAGACCATCCATTGAAGAATAAGTTGCATCCATGTCTTACTATTATGATAACTCTTATGAGTACAATTCTTATGAGCAGTATGAAGATGATTGTGAGCAATATGAAGAAGAATGTGAATGGTATGAGGAATATGTGCCATTATGCAACACTTCTTAAAATTTCATAAGGAATGAGGGTTATTCTCATGACCTTGTGTATGATGAAGATGTATGTGTCATACCACCCAAGGCTAATCCTATGAATGAATTAGAAATGTTGAGAGCAACATGTAAAAATTTGCCTCAGCAATATCAGACATATCTTGCTTTGATGGGAAAGACAAAGAAGGCCATTATTTTTGAAGACTTTTTCTATTAAGTGTTTGGATATAGGCCCAAGAATGAATATGTGGAGTTAGTGAAGAAAGGTCTATGCCATTCTTGCAAAATACCTTGGGGAGCAAATCATATATGTTTGAGTGAAAAGGAGGAAACCCATGAGCCACCTAGTTTTGTAGGTGGTGAAGCACAAAAAGCATCACATGAAGAGGATCGAAATTCACTCCCAAGTGACTTTGATAAAGATGAAGAAACATCATATGAGCATGAAGAAGATTCCATTGAAACTACTGAAGATCATTCCGAGACACATTCTACTTTGGACATGGATAAAAGAGCATCTATTGTTGGATGCTTGAACTGTGAAGGAGTACCTATTGATGGGTGCTCACACCTCTATGTTGGTGACATAGAGATCACTTTTGAAGGTGTTTACGTAATCCAAAGTAACATTGACCATGGATATGAAGACCTTGTAGCAGTTGAAGAAGAACCAAGATCAACTTCCCCATCACCACTTGAGCTTCATGAAGTTGGTCCAAGAAAGAAGGAAGAAGAAAAGGAGGTCCATTTGCAAGAACCTCATTTTCTTGCAGGGTCCTTGAAGATGGATGAAAAGAAGATTCAAGAGGCCTTGAAGACTCTCCATGACACTTAAGCATTGGTGTCAAATTCTTGTTGAAGAGCTACTTCATTGGAGGAGGCATCCTTCCTTGAAGACATGGAGAAGATTCAAAGAGCAATGTGCAACATCAAAGGTAATTTCATGTCTTTTCTTTTTTATAGAAACAATTTGGTTGAGCTTAATGAATGGTTACATGAGGCATACTTGAAGAATAATGAGGATATTCATAAACTCAAAATTCAAAATGAGCAACTTCTTGAGAGGTTGCAAGATACTTGTTCTTCTTCTTATGTTTCAAATTGTCATGTGGTAGATTGCTTGGAGGATTCTCATGACATGGTGGTTCATGAGAAACATGGAAATTTGCATGTGTTTGATGTGTTTGAATATGAGCTTGATGATATCCAAGCACTTGATGTGGTGGAAGAGGAACCTGAGTTTCCTCTTGATGATGGTTATGCACTTTTTGAAGAAGTGCATGATTCCTCTACCTTGGAACCAACCTATGAGAAAATTTTCACACTTTTAAGGGAGGTGCATGATCCTACCCCTATGGATCCTTCACGTGATGAAACTTCTGCACTTTCTAATCATTTGGGTGAGTTGGTTCATTCTCCTACATCCTACACTTCCATATTTTGCAGCATTCATCCTAATGAAGTATGGGTGAAAGGGTTCTTTCTGATGGTGCCCCATGAGGAGTACGAAACTCCTATCTCTCCTTTTGATGATGACATGACTAGAGCACCTTCTTCTTTACATTTGCAGCAACATCCTTTGTTACCTTATGATGATACACATATACATGGATGCACCTATGATGTTCACTTGAGTCACTTGAAGACTAATGATTTTTTTTGCTCCTTACTTAGTTCATTTGATGTTAGAGGAACTTCATCCAATACTTGGGTGAAGAGATTTATGATTGGAGCACATTATTATTGGCATCCACATCCTTTGTTAATTTTTTATGACTATCACATTCATGGGTGTATGGATGATACTTCTTTGAGCCACTTGAAGTCTCCTTGTTTTCTTTGCTCTTTACTTGGTTCATATTTTTGCGGAGGTTCTTCATTCACTTCTTGGATGAAAGAACACATGGCTGATTATTTTGATGCATATTACATCCTTTTGGAGCAGCATTATAGGACATGGGATGCTCATCTATGTCATTAGAGCAGATTTGATTGGTCACTTGATGCTTGTATACACTTGGCACATGATGATCTACTTACTTGGATGTACAAGCACTTTCATAATTTCTTGATGAGGTACCTTCTTGATGTACATTTGTATGATTTTGTTATGTACTTTGATGATCTATCTTTTTAACTCATGATGTTTGGACGGATGCAATACAAGCAATGGGATCCTGGTATTGCTTGGTTTCAGCTCACTTGGAGCAGTAGTTTGATTGTTGGTTTGAGAGAGAAAACCAACCTTCAGTTGTTTGAGTTCATCTTTGCAGAGCAGTGTTCCAGTTTCCTATGTGGGATGCCTTTTAAGAGATGGATTCATTTTTCGCATGCTTGGTGTTCATGGCATTTCATAGTAGACATTTCACACCATGCATGTATCATGATCATTTGGGACCCTGGGATCATATTTGGTCTCATTGGTTTCAATTTTTGGGGGCAGCAAGCAGTATGGGAGATTGAGTCACCACTTGAGAAGTTGATTGTAATAAGAGTAGTACAGCAACAAGCATGTTGGTTCCTCTCTGAAATGATTTTGGAATCTTGAAGACTCAAAGTTTGGCAACTCAGTGGCAACTTCAAAGAATTATATAGTGAGCAAAAGTGTTGAAAATTCAGAAAGGGTTTCCAAAATATGAAAGAGGTATGTTAGGATATTTAGACACTTAGGAGTTAGTTAAGATCAACTTGTGTAATATATCCATTATGGATAGTGTGTTTCTTTAGTATGCATTAGTATGCATTTGTAAATACTTAATCCGACGGTCACGATATGTTTCCGACATAGAGTGATCCGACGGCTCAACTTCTCTTAGATCAAACCTAACCTTGATCCGTGGCTTAGCACCCGATTGGTCCATGATCTCTATTTAAAGAGCATGGAGGGTCATTGTTTAGTTGATCGATTATGAGAATCTCATTTGTAACTTTTCTTTCTTTGTATAATAAATTGTCCCGTAGAAGCTATTTGGCCGGGGCCGTGGAGTGTTTCCCTCAAGAGGGTTTAAACCACGTCAAAACATCGGTGTGTTGATCTGTGATCTGTTTGTGTGAAGTGGTTGCTCTTTGTGTTAGGTCCTTTGGTAGTACCCTATGTACCCGAACATGGTATCAGAGCTTTTATGAAGTGCCGCTTCCGGTTATGATCTAGATCTTGAACTGTTGTTGCTGAAACTCGAAAGGGTTTCTAGTTCTAGTATTTCTGTGCATTTCTGGGCTGTGGGAGGTGTTCCATTGCGTCCGGAGCGTCGTTTCCATTGGGAAATAGTTTTCGTTTGATCGAAAACAGTTCCCGGTTGCTCCAGAAACGCGTATTTCATCAGATCTGAAGGTATAATGTTACAATGACGCATTTTTTTATTTCATTTTTTGAAAAGAAAAAATCTTTTTTTTTTTTTGGTTCGGATTGTTGCTTTCCCGTCTGCGTATGCTCTTTGCCGTGCACCTTGAGCGATCTCAGCAAATCAGAAACAGAAAGGGAAAGGGTTTTTCTCAGCTGCGTATGCTCTTTGTCGTGCACCTTGCGCGTTCTCGGCAAATCAGAAACACAGAGAAAACGTAGACTTTCCGGGCAAGCTAACAAGATCTAACTCCACAAGTGTGGAAAAGTTTTTTTTGTTTCGAATTGTGGTCTATTTTGCAGGAAAAAGGGCAAGCACGCAAACCGAGCAAGAAGAGTAAAAAAAAAAAAAGCCCCCTTCCTCATTCCCATATTTTACATACCTTTTAATCTAGCTCACTTGGTTCAAAGTTGCTTTATTCCTTAATAGGTCTTGAGTTCAAGTCTTAGGAAGTTACTTTTAAAAGAAAAAGTGCATGCAATTTCTAATTTCAAGTTACTTTATTGTAAAAGTGCATCTCACTTAAATAATAAAAAATAAAAATACAAGTGAGTCACTTAAGTTTTTTTTATTGTTGCACTATTTAAAAGTAATATCATTGTAAAAGTGAAATCACTTATTTTACAAAAGTGGTTCACTTAAAGCAACTTTCTTGTAAAGTGATTGTCAAAAGGTTCATCTTGGGAAAATGGGGGTTCTTTTTTTTGCTGGACATTCTCTAGCTGCCACGTCACTATCGGGGACATCTTCAACAGTTTCTTTGTTCAAGCATAACTTCATCATACAGAGTCAATTTTCAGTGCCGTTTTTTTTTAAACCGCCTATTTTTTCAAGCTCTTCACATCCAGACTATTGGTTTCTGTTTTTACAGCCATTAATTTATAAATATGGCCGCCCATTGTGATATTCTACTTAACATTTCCAACTATTTCTCATGGAAATCTCGTATGTAGGATGTTCTACGAAGTAGGGGACTTTTCAGAATTACAACAGGGAAAGAAAAAGAACCCACTGATGATGATAATAAAATAAAATGGGCAAATAGATGTGATGAAGCTCGTGGATTGATTGGGATGTCAATCTCTACTGATTTGCGATTCCACATATCTGGAATTGATGAACCTAATGTTGCTTGGGACAAGTTGGAATCTGTGTTTGGTAAACACAATGAAATTCGAGGTCACCAACTCGAAAATGAGTTGATTTTTTAAAATCCAAGTGACTTTTCATGCATTCAAGATTATTTATCTAAGTACAAAACTCTTAAACTCTTATGTGCAGAATATAAGATTGAGAGGGAAGACAAACAATGCATTTATCATATTCTTTCCAAACTTGGACCTGCATATTCTGTTTTTGTATCTACATTTTACTCCATAAAAGCATCCTTGAATGCAGCTAGCTATCAAAAGCTCAGTCTTGAATCCTTTTGTGATTCCTTGATTAGGGAACAAGATAAACTCATTCATCTTGGAATAATCCACAATGCAGATACATCTGGGAAAGCCTTATTGTCCCAACAGAAAGAAAAGTCCAAGCCTCTCAAGAAACAAAATTTTCGCAATAATAAGTCAAAGAAGGGTCCAAAACCCTCTCAGTCAACTCCTTCTGTAAAAAATGACAAAGGATCCAAGCCAAAAGGCAAGAAGATTGAGCGTCATTGCAACTATTGCGGGAAAGATAATCATGATGAATCTAAGTGTTTCAAGAAGATGTCATCCTTGGAAGCAGCAATGAAGAAGCACCACATCAGTCTAGATTCGCCTTCAGAATCTTCCTCTCATGGACATGCACTTTGTGCTTCTAGTTATTCTTATAATGCATCTTCTTCTTCTACATCAAATGAATGGCTCATTGATTCTGGAGCATCTTATCATATGTCTAAGATCAAGCCATCTTTTCTACTATGCATGAATGTAACACCAAACAAATATTTGTTGGTGATGATAGATCTCTAAGTGTTGTAGGAGCTGGAACAGTTCCAGTAGATAATGGTCATTTTAGTGATGTACTATGTGTTCCAAGAATTTCCTGCAATTTGTTATCAGTCTATCAGATCACTCATTCCGGTGAAGGTAAAATTGTGACCTTTACACCTCACCAAGTTGTAATCAAGGATTTTAAAGATCCTCAACAGGTCCTAGCTACCAAAATTGTTGATGATATTACCAGGTTGTACAAGTTTAACAACTTTGGGTCATCACCTTTCCCTTCAGTTTTTGTTGCTCACAGTGATAACTTGAGCAAACTTTGGCATGAGCGATTTGGTCACTTAAATTATCGCTCTTGCAGAGATGGTGTTTACTCCGGTTGTGTACTCGAAAAACATCATCGGGACAGTTTTGAAAAACGTGCCTCTTGGCATGCCTCGGTTCCCTTGGAGCTTGTGCATAGTGACTTGTGTGGTCCTCTTCCATCTGCTTCATTTTCTGGTTTCAAATATTTCTTAACTTTCATTGATGATTACACCAGACGCACTTGGGTTTATTTCCTAAAACTTAAGAGCGAAGTATTTAACATGTTCGTGGCCTACAAGGCCCTTGTTGAAAAACAATCTGGTCATCAAATTATTAAGTTAAGATCTGACAATGGAGGAGAATATGTTAACAAACAGTTCACTACTTTCTGCATTGAACAAGGCATCCAACAACAGCACACTGTTCCATATACACCACAACAAAATGGTGTAGCTGAGCGGAAGAACCGCACTTTAAAAGAAATGGCTAATTGTATGATCCAATCTAAGGGACTAAGTCTTCAATTTTGGGCTGAAGCCATTAATTGTGCAAATTACATAGTTAATCACACCCCCACTAAAGCATTACAAGGTATAACACCGGAAAAAGCATGGAGTAAAACTAAACCTGATGTAAGTCACTTCCGTGTGTTTGGTAGTGAAGCGTGGGCTCACATTCCGGATGAAAAACGGAAAGCATTGCAGCCTAAAAGTGAAAAGTGCATATTTGTTGGATATTCTGAAGATGTAAAAGGTTATAGACTTCTTCAATCACATTCTCATGATATAATCATTAGAAGAGATGTTAAATTTGATGAAAATATCTTGGCCTGCGAGCCTAACTCGGCGATTGTGCCATCTTTGGCCTGCGAGCCTGATTCGGGGTTTGTGCCTCTTCTTCTTCTTCCAACTTCCCTGACGGGTTTCCAACTCTAGTTTCTGATGATGACAGTGAGGATGAAAATCCACCTCCGCCTGCTCATGTTCCTCCAGTTGCACCAGCACAAGTGCTTCCTCGATGGGTCCGTTCAACATGTGAAGCAGTTGGTGATCTTGCCGGTGATCCTAGAGATCAACGTCGAACACGTTCTCAGTTTCAGCGAGCCTCTTTTCTTTTGGCTCAAGTTTCCGAGAATCGTGATCCAGAAAATTTTGCAGAAGCTTCAGGGAATCCAGATTGGGATGTAGCCATGGATGAAGAATATCGTTCCTTAATGGCGAACGATACTTGGCATCTTGTACCTCTTCCAAAAGGAAGAAAACTTGTCAGATGTAAATGGGTCTACAAAACTAAGTATGCATCAGATGGAAGTGTTGAAAGACTTAAGGCAAGGTTAGTTGCCAAAGGTTTTTCCCAAGTTGAAGGGATTGACTACAATGAAACCTTTGCTCCCGTCGCAAAAATGAACTCCATCCGCCTTGTTTTTTCCTTTGCAGCCTTACACAACTGGGAAGTCCATCAAATGGATGTCAAGTCTGCCTTCTTACATGGTGATTTACAGGAGGAAATTTACATGGAACAACCTCCTGGCTATGTTCAGAATAACTCTAGTATTGTCTGCCACCTTAAGAAATCCTTATATGGCCTTAAGCAAGCTCCTAGAGATTGGTATGCCAAAATGGATAACTTTCTCCTTGACACTGGTTTTTCTAGATGCCATTCTGACCCCAACGTCTATACCAAGAAAGTAGAAAACCATCTCATCATACTTGTTCTATATGTTGATGACCTTATTCTTACTGGTAGTGACCCTAAGCTTATAACCCATGTGAAATCTAGTCTTAAACAAAATTTTGAAATGTCAGACTTAGGACATTTGCATTATTTTCTTGATCTCCAAGTCCTACAAACCAAAGAAGGAATCTTTCTTTCTCAGTCTAAGTATGCTTCTGACCTTCTTTGTCGCTTTCACATGGAAGATTGTACACCAGCCCCTTCTCCCTTCTAGTCTGGAGTCAAACTTTCTGCCGCTTGTACTTCACCTGAAGTCGATGCCACCTTGTATCGTCAGCTTGTTGGTAGTCTCTTATACTTGACTCATTCCCGTCCTGACCTTTCCTTTGCCGTTGGTCGTGTTTCCCGTTATATGCAGACACCTCATGAAAGTCACTGGAAAGCAGCTAAAAGAATACTTCGATATATTCGAGGTACAGTTCAGTTTGGGATTCATTACAGTACAGGGGGGAAACCTTTGTTGGTTGGTTTCACTGATTCAGATTGGGCCGGCGATCCTGATGATCGAAAGTCTACTGCAGGTTATGTTTTCAGTCTAGGATCTGGACCTATTACTTGGGCTTGTAAGAAACAACAAGCTCTTGCTCTTTCTTCAGCAGAGGCAGAATATCGAGCAGTAGTTAATGCCAGTCAGGAAGCTTTATGGCTTCGACAGATCCTTTCAGAGTTTGGATTCGAGCAGCAGCAGCCTACTCCACTTTGGTGCGACAATCAAAGTGCCATCAAGCTTGCCAAAGATCCAGTTCTACATCAACGCAGCAAACACATTGAGCTACATATGCACTTCAGCAGAAATCTTGTTCATGATCGGGTTCTTGAAGTGCTCTTTTGCCCTACAGATGATCAAGTTGCAGACATCTTCACCAAGTCTCTTACAGAAGCGAAGTTTTCAAAACTTCGATCTATGTTAGGAGTTCAGGAACTTGTCATTAAGGGGGGATAGGCTCTAATGCCTCCTTCCTTCTCCTAATAGTGTCACTTTTGTAAATCCTTCAATCCTATCCCAAATTGTTCTTAGGGGGGATGTTAGGATATTTAGACACTTAGGAGTTAGTTAAGATCAACTTGTGTAATATATCCGTTAGGGATAGTGTATTTCTTTAGTATGCATTTGTAAATACTTAATCCAACGGTCACGATATGTTTCCGACATAGAGTGATCCGACGGCTCAACTTCTCTTAGATCAAACCTAACCTTGATCCGTGGCTTAACACCCGATTGGTCCATGATCTCTATTTAAAGAGCATGGAGGGTCATTGTTTAGTTGATCGATTATGAGAAGCTCATTTGTAACTTTCTTTCTTTGCATAATAAATTGTCCCGTAGAAGCTATTTGGTCGGGGCCGTGGAGTGTTTCCCTCAAGAGGGTTTAAACCACGTCAAAACATCGGTGTGTTGATCTGTGATCTGTTTGTGTGAAGTGGTTGCTCTTGGTGTTCGGTCCTTTGGTAGTACCCTGTGTACCCGAACAAGGTAAAGATTAATTGTTCAAATTTTGTTTTGATGGATTTAATTAATATTTTGGTGTTTAGTGGTGATGTCACGAGATATATCAATGTGAAAAAAAAAATCCACATTTCTTTACTTTTGGAAACAAACAATTGCAGTACATGAGTGCCACTACTCAAAATTTTGGAAGGAAAGTGGGTTCTTCAACATCCATGTTTGAAATTGCTTGAGGACAAGCAATCTTGGGTGGGGAGGACTGTAATGTCCCTAATTAGCTAATTTTCAGATAAATAATTAAGTTGGCCTATCCAATTCCTAAGGGTTATGTGAGAAAATTAAAATATTGATATTTAACCCCAAAGCCTATAGTTTCTCATGGAAATTCAAAATTCAAAATTGATGGTGGAAAATAGGCCAATAAACTATGGAAAAATCATAATTGCTCCAAAATGAAGTGGCATGGGGTCCTAGTTGGAATAGGGGGTGCATAAGTGGGTATGTGGAGTCTACATGAGGGAATATTCCCCCTTTACACATGGCACCATCCTCAAATTCGAATTTGGAAGGATAAGTAACTCCCATGGGAAAGGTGAAGAGTCAGAGAGCTATTTTTAGTCAATGACAGATTCTATGACAACCCATGACATATATGAAAACTTATGACAAGGATCAGGTCCTATGACAACTTATGACAACTTATGACATGTTGCAGGTCCTAAATTTAGCCAACGAGGGCACTAGAGGAGAAGAGTAGGCCCACATGCTAATGTAACTTACCCAAAATCAAGCCAAGCCTCTCAAATTCGAATTTCCAAGGTAGATGGAGTTATTGTTTGAACAAATAACATTAGAGAGGAATTAAATGGGTCCTAATATGTCATTCTCTCACAAAAATAACATTCATTAATATTTATTAAATATTTGTGAGAGAATTCTAGAATGAGGGAGAAATGCTCCATGAAGATTTATAAAAGAGATGAAGACACAAGTGAAAAAGATTTTGGATCATTTTTGTTGTTTTGCACTCTTGGAGAGATTAGATTGTCCATTGCATGGTGGGTGTTTACCTTCCCTGCAATTGATCTAGTTTCGGTGGTGAAAGATTCCACCCAAGCTACTAGACAGGAGGAGATCATCCAAATCT
Source organism: Larix kaempferi (assembly GCA_027924585.1). NCBI lineage: Eukaryota > Viridiplantae > Streptophyta > Pinopsida > Pinales > Pinaceae > Larix > Larix kaempferi. The sequence goes on along the minus strand of BSBM01000269.1, from coordinate 15,450,231 downwards.
TTTCATTGTGCTTCATTGCAGTTGATTATTGAGGGGAGAAATCAATTTCATATTTATCTACAATTATTTATTTCAGGTTATATGTTCTTATACAATAGTGGGGTCGAATTCCTATCATTTGGAATTTATTTCTATTGATTTAGAGCTTGGACTGGTGTTGGTGGGCCGAAATGGAGGTTCTGGTTTCGATACTTCTGCGAATTTATGGGTTGTGAGTCCTATACCATTGCATTCAGAGCATCATTTCCAGTGGGAAACAATTTTTTTCACTCAAAAAGGTTTCCGTATGCCCGAAATATCATCATTTTATTAAATCTACTCTATTCAGCATCTCTTCTGGTGGAGGGGCGCACCACTACTTTTATATCTCTATATTTCTTGGATTTTGAGCTTCTGTAAGAGCCATATATTGTTTTAATCGGTATATTTACTGTCTCCATACATTCATAATAAATTTTTATATATCTTTTCATCATATGGCGTTCAATGTTCAAGCTTATGGGTGATTTATGTGCAAATTTGCTAGTATGGTTAAGAAATCTTAAGACAATGTGTATTAAATTTTCATATCAACTCCCTAAAGTCTGTTATTAATTTTTTTTATTTTATTTGGGAGTGCCATGGTCGAATTGGATCTGTTTGGGAAGACTTGGGTTGATTGGGAAGTGTTTGGGTCAAGTTGAAAAACTAGTAGTCCAATGTGGGGGAAATCGAGCTAGTTTCTCACTAGTCTTGAGAGGGTGTCTTTCATACTTCTTTGGAAGTTATCTGGAGTCTATCAGTGGGTCATATAGTTTCATTTGAGTCTATTTGAGTCCATTAAATTGATATTGGGAGAATTTGAGTTGCTCTGGTAGTGTTTGGGAAGAGTTGGAAACCTCGTGTTCAATGTGGCCAAAATTGAACTAATGTTCCTAGTTTCTTTAGTAGCTTCCAATTTTATATCAGATTTGATTTGGGACACATATCAATGGACTCTAAACACTTTGATGAGCTGCACACCTTTAATGGACATTAGAAATATACATACACTCCATTGTTGTTGAACGAGAGCATCTCATAAGCCTTCATAAGCCACTATTTGGGAAAAAGTTGAAAATCAACATAATTAAAGTTGGAACCTTGGAGATAATATTCCTAATTTTTGATTGGGCACATTACATGGCCAGACTCATGTGATGATTATTCCTTGGTGACATTTGATGGATGTATGTCTGGTGACTAACCAGTGGCAACATGATGCATGCAAATGACTATATATATATATATATATCATATGTTTTGACAAGGTCTTCCAAGTGTGCCAGGAAAGCACAGGTGTGAATTAACGCAAGATGAGGTAAATGTCCCATAGAATATGGATTGAGCTCAGATATGGTATCAGGTGATACAATGTGATGAAATTATATTTGATTATTTTAAATTCAAGCTATTTGATGCACGCAAATCGCATGGGTGTAGACACATGATTGTAATTGCCAATCGATCCATACATGGGTAACAAGGTTGTACGGGGGAATGCATGCCATAAATAACACATGTTTCCATGTGACGAGTTGAAAAGTGAGAGAGGCTTTTTCTCATCAGATGCATGTTGTAGTGAGGGTAGGCCGCAAATTCAGTCACTCACGAGGTTTTGACTAAGGGGTGCGCAATAAGGACACGACCTTATTCCTTAGTGACCATTAGTCTCTCAACATGATACGCGAGGATTGAGTTAACAAGTTCTCAATTGGCGTATCACGTCCCCATTACAGGAAAAGGTCTATTTGAAGGGCATGGGTATGATCATGGCACCCTTGATAGAGTCTTGATAATGTCTATTTGAAGGGGATGTGTACGACCATGGCACCCTTGATAGAACCTTAGTGAATTCTATTTGAAGGGAATCTATGTCACCGTTGATAGAACCTTGATGAATTTTATTTGAAGGGCATCTATGGCACCCTTTATAGAACCTTGGTGAGTTCTATTTGAAGGGCATGTGTACGACCATGGCACCCTTGATAGAATCTTGGTGAATCCTATTTGAAGGGAATGGGTATGAATATGACACTCTTGATAGAACCTTGGTGAATTCTATTTGAAGGGAATATATACGGCCATGACACCCTTGATAAAACCTTGGTAAAATTATTTTAAAATATATAATTTATAAACATAAATGAGAAAATTAATTTAGAAAATGATAAATAATAAATTAATAAAAACAATGTACACGCTAAGAATAAATAAATTAAATTAAGTATGTGCATACCAAGAATAAATAATAGTTATTTTAAAAATAAGAACATGTGCAAGCAATTAGTTAAAGAGAAGATAAACTAAAACACACCCTTTAATTATGGAGAATAATATAAGAAAATCAATCAAAGGAAAAGAAAACCCAAGTGCACACATGCATGAACATGAAACATAAACCTAAGAAACTCTATAAAAGGAAGGCAAGGAGATGAGTGAGGATCATCTTTTTTGGATCTTGGATCTTGGATATTTTTCCTCCCACGTGAAGGGAGAGGATTCTTGTGATTGTTGGAGAGTTTGGTCCTTGGAAAGTGGTTAAGGTCGGGAGGCCTGAAAGCGAAATGCTCCACTACCAATCTTGCTGATATAGTGATTCTTCCATACAACCCCGATGCAACTCGGGGGGAAGAAGAGTACCTATATGGACTAGGTAGGGTGGTCAATCGGTGGACACAACATTTGACATTCAAAAGGAGACTCGTAGAGGGACTTCAATAGCCTTCGACATTCCATGGCAAGAGCGATTTCTTAGGTGAGTGTAATGGTTTATGTAGTAATTTTGTTATTTTTCTCATGTTATTGCATTGATTGGATGTAAAGGCAAGGATGGATTACTGTTTTAATACATATTTGCAATTTTGAATTTATTGATCGGAATCAACTTACTATTTAAAGTTAGATCTATTTAATGAGTTTAATTTTAAAATGTTTTTAAAATTCCAGATCTACCATTATAGATAGCACTAGGTAGACTCATTAGCAAAGAAATCTTCAAAGCATTCAAAGAGAATGATCATGGTTATATTATGGCACATCCATGGACCCTGCATAGCCACTGCAATAGAATTCTTGTCCCCTTTGAAGGTGAAATGACAGAAAAACCTTTTGTTAAGCTTTAGGCAACCTTGCAGAACCAACATGGGGATCCAAGCCTCCTTAACCCTAGCTCTAATCACATTTTCATGGGGGAATCTACCCATAAAATAACTTAATAGGTGTGGTGCCTCAACCCATCACACATACTAACATATTCATTGACAATGATTTCAATAACAATTTCACTAGGAGGAATCTCATTACCTCATGGATGACCTTCTAGAGAAACTTCCAAAACACCTCTAGTGGCACCATGGCTACCACCAGTAGGAACATCGGTGGAGAGACCTTTCAAAGATAAATTGGACAGATGGGAGCCCATATGACCCACTCTAGACTTTTGACAACTAACCTAGGGCCTTTTGGCTAGAAGATGGTAGTAAAGACTGTCATGATTGATGCCAATGTTGATTGGCAATGAGGACAACAAATCTTGCATAAAAATCTCATAGACATATTTTGTTTGCCCTTTTATCATATTTGCAAAATAAAATTAACATCACATGTATATATATATATATATATATTGTTGGAATGCTTCTGGTCAACAACAAGAATTTCACTTGCAGACTTGTGAAAACAATTATTCATTAAGTTGTTGTGACTGGGGTGAATATATTTTGTCAAAGTCTCCCATGAATCATACCTAGTCCATCCACATGAAACAACTCCTCAGAGAACCAAACTAGCCCAAAAGGGGCAAACATGTCATAAGTAGGGATTCAACCTAGATGGGGAGGATAAAAACCCCATTTTTTAACCACCCATGCCAGACCCCATCAATAAGAATTTAATGTAATACTTATCATCTTGAAATTTGCTTTGTCTTGCCATGGAATCTAGTACCTTGCTAGATAAAAATATATAAAATGTAGGGTCCATCTCTTCAGGATTGAGATTACCACTAAGAATTATTTTCCCATTTGTATAAATTATGTTCTATGATTTGCAAATTTTTGTAGTTTGTGTGCCATTAACTAGTTCAAATGATAGTTTTGATTATAAAGTTCGCTTAGTTCAAATGATTGTTTTGATTATAGGGTTTCCTTGAAGAAGATGACTTTTTGCTTTTAGAGTTTGCTTTAGAAGAAGATTATTAATATGGAATGAAATCTCAAGATAAGAATATGTCACTATAAAGATGCTTGTAACATCTTGTAAATAACAACCACAAGTTGAATGATAATTCTCAATGTAATAACAATATGAAGGAGGACATCAACTCTAAAAAAATGAAACTCTTGAAATTCACATCAATTTGAAACTCTAATTGAATTTTTAATAATTTTAATCAATTCAAAATTAAACAACACCTTTGAAAATATTGTGACACACTACACCAAACTTAAATAATGATCAAGCTTTAAACATGCTTAATATATTTACCATTTTCTAATCATTAAAAACATGGCTCCATATACAAAATTTTTTTTAATAATATTTTAACTATAATATTTTTATTTTTCACAATGAATGAATGAATGATTTTAATAACGTCCACGAGGCTGAGCAGCCTAAAGGACCAAAAGAACCATAGCCCTATCTCCTCTCCATACTCTTTTCTATGTCGGATCTTCTGCTGTAAATCTTGACTAGAAGACTTGCAATCTGGTTGAGCTTATCTTCATCAAAAAGATGGTGCATGTTGTCGGCCTTTAAGCTGTCTTCATATTGACTGCAGATATCCTCGTAGGCTGCACATTCCATAACAAAGTGCCATTCTGTCTCCACCACACCCTTATTGCAGAATATGCAAGTTCTCTCTTCCCATACTTCCTTAGGTACCGTCCACCTGACCATCTCACATCTAAGGCGATGTGAACCCATCCTCAGCTGAGCAACTAACAACTTTGCTTTTCCTTTGATAGCTGCCCCTAAATATGTTTTCTTACCATGATCGCAATTTGGGTTAAACTCTTTGATGTAGTAGTCTTTTCTATGCCCATTGTGATTGGTCCACATGGCAATCCTGAATTTTTCAATCACGAAATTTTTTATTTCTTTCTTGGTGTTAGGACATTCATGTAGCTTGATATTCCACTTACTTAGCCAATTTTTGTTTTGCTTCATCCAAGTTTTCTTTCTATGACCTAACTCCTCCTCCACAGTTACCTTAGGCCAGCGTTGATTATCCATGTTTTCAACCCTCTTTATATAGCTTATTAGCTTGGTTATCGCCGTTGCCTCCAGTGGAAAAACACCTGCTTCAGCTAAAAGTTGCCTCCAGTGGAAAAACACCTGCTTCAGCTAAAAGTATTTCGTACGGTACTGTGGCTTTAACTTTGAGATTGCTAATAATTAGTTGCTTCTGAATTATTTCTAGTTGTCTCCATCTGCAAGCTGACATGCTGCTTCCCCAGACTTCACAGCCATAAAGAACAACTGGTGTAACCAGCAATCCAAAGAGGGTCTTTTTGGTTTTCCAATCCCAAAGTTATGCTTTTCTACACATGTTTTGAAGTAAGAATGAGGCCTTCCATCCTCCCTGCACCCTTTTCGCCCTACAAGCCTCCCAACTAAGCTTATAGTGGAAGTCAATCCCAAGATATTTGTATTCTTTCACTATCTCCAATGGACTGCCTTCGAAGAGGAAGGTGGTTGGTTTGTCTTTTCTACTTAAGGAGAAGATCATGATTTTGGTCTTGGAAATGTTCACTTGCATCTCAACCTCTTGACAAAAGTGTTCTAAGGCCCTTAAGTGCTCTCTTAAACCATGCGTTGTTTGCGAAATTAGAATAAGGTCATCCGCATACAAAAGTAGCTTCACCACAGAGCTCGCTAGGTGGACCCCCTCTCCATCTGTTTTGCTCAACCAAGCTTCTAACTTATCAATATATAAACCAAACAACGTGGGGCATAAAGGACAACCCTGCTTAACACCAATATCATTGCCGAAACATTCAGACATTCCCTCGCTTGTTTTGATTTTAGCTCGAACCTTTTCATAAAGCCTGTGGACTGCCGCTCTATAGCCATTTGGGATACCCAACTCTTCCATTATGTTCCAAAGTTTGTCTCTAGGCACTGTATTGAAGGCTTTCTTAAAGTCCACAAAACAACAATATGCTGTTCCACCTTGTTTGTCCCATATTTTCTCTATCAAATGTCTAAGGGTGATACAATGGTCAATAGTAGAGTACTTAGGCCTAAAACCCGCTTGCCCTTTTGCTCTTTTTCCCTCATCTTTTGCCCATCTGCTGATTCTCCTCTCTATTATGCTCCCAAAAAGCTTGCCCATGAGGGGGTTAACCATAATAGTGCGGTAATTAGAAGGGTTATTGGTATCTCCACACTTAAAGAGAGGAATGACCACGTTGGTGGTCCATTCTTCCGGAAAGCCATCCCGGATGACCCCATTGAAGATTTCCTTTATGTGAGGGGCAAGGAGCTCAACTCCCCATTTTAAAAATTCAGCTTGAATCCCATCTACGTCCTCCGCCTTGCCACTTGCTAGTTTCTTTATTCCCTGCTTGATATCGTCCACTGTGAATAATTCCATTGATGTTTCCACTATGGGAGGAGTATCCTTCTTTTGTAACCGCTCATAAAGAAGCCTCGCATATTCTAACCATTGGACATCTGTGATACTATTTTCAATCTGCTCTTTCCTTTGTTGTAATTCTGTCTAAAAACCTTTAGGATTGTGTTTTCCAAAAGATATTAACTCCTTTCTTCTTGTATTTACATAATCCTCTCTCTTTTAATGTACTAACTTTTCATATTTCCTTTTGTTTTCTTTGTTGAATTTTCCTTCTTTTAAAAACCTCTTGGCTGCCTTGCAATCTTCATCATACCACGGGTACATAGTTCACAAAATAATCCTCTCACTACTTTCCAATCCACTTATTCATGGATAATTAATGAGGTCCGTGGATGGCGAATGAATTGAATGATCCCCAAAATAAGTCAAAATTAACTTACATCGCTTAAACCAAACGCAACAGACGTGAAACATTTTACCACGGCCAACAATATTCAACCTCAAAAAAACGTGGAATCCCCACTCACATCATCCATGCGTGTATCCGACCTGGGATTAGGATCAGATGGGTTTGCAAATACTATACATTCATTCGCATTTATTTGTTCCATTCTGGCGTCCAGACAACGTGAGCCTAATTAGTCTCGACTCTCGAGTGACTGAGACGATAGGCCAAAGGCCAAAGTTCCTTCATCTTCATCGTCAGCACTTGTTTAAACAAAACCTGACAGCTTGACTGACGAAGTTAAATATTTGTAGGCAGACATTTGGATTCCAACATCCAAGTCTAAAGAAACAATCCTCCAAGAGCCTCAAACCCCGCTGAAGATCTCCAAAATGGCCGCTGAATTGAAGCAAAACGGGGAGGAGAATACTCTGCAGTCAATTCGATATTCGAGGGGTCGCTTGCAGCTTCTGGACCAGGTTTAAAAGCATTGGTCTTTTTATTAATGTTATCTTTAAGGTTTTCAGCTGATACTCAGTTCTATTAAGATTGGATTACAGTGCAGAAAAGAAGAAAAATGTTATGCGCGATAGATCATCTCAATACTATTTTTCGTATTTAACTTCGTAGCAACCGGAATGTTGAAATCTACTTCAATTTAGCAATTTCTCAGAAAAGACCCTCAGAATGGTTTCAGGAAAATGACCTCTTTTAAGTAGAAAATATTAATACAGTGATCACAGTGATTTTGATAAGGGCAGGGTTGGCAGTGTTGACTGGCTAGCTTTGCTTCAATGTTATCAGACTCGTGCAGGTAAAGATTAACTAAATTCATCCCTTTTAGGCGACGGATTTGGCACGATTCCGGCGGAAATAATGGTTTTGCTCATGGTCTCATCTTGATTATGCTTTTGGACACGGCTAAGGGTTTTTTGGGGTCTTTAAATTGTTCCCGAATCTTAAAAAAATTGAAACACACCATATCGATCGGAACCATGAAATTGTGTTTTCGGATGGCTAAAGTGCGTTTGAGTTAATCTTTAGATATTGAACTTGGCTTGGCTTAGCTAGGTGCACTTTGACTCTAGAGAGTCAAGAAGTGCATCTGGACTTGGCAGGAATCTGGAGTTTGAGTTGATAAATAAAGAAAATAAAAAAAATATGTATTTAAATTTAAAAACAAATCTACAAGCAGGACTCAGGAATCAGCTCAACAGACTTGGGCGTTGGCTCGGCTGACTCGCGAGTCAGATTCATTGATTGACTTGGTTAGTGAATAAGCTGAGTCACAGGTTGACTCGATCCATTCTTGGGACTTGACCCGTGTCAGATCCACGAGCTCAGGCAGACTCGGTCGACTCTCTTAATTATGCTTTGTTGCAACTTGCAAGATTGTTTGATTTTGAGCTGATCAAACTCAGGTCAGGGCTAAAAGGCAGTACCATGGTTATTAGGTACTTAGGTTCCCACCGTGGTTTGGTTTGTGAGGTCTATATTAACTGCTTATGTTTTTTTTTTTTAACAATATCTGGCCATTTATGATTGTTCTCATAGTGATCCCATTGCATTAAATACTTAAATGCATGACACTTCCTCTTTTTGTGGCCTAAACTGAAGAAATTTTGATTAAAGCTTAGCTTATTCACTCAAGCATTTAATCAAAAACTTAGCATACACAGGGTTTATTATTCTCTGAGTTAACAGATCAAATCTCTGATTTTTCTCTCCTTTGACTTGATAATTTAGTCCTTTCTCTCCTTGATGAAAAATCTGCCCTTCACCTTCAGTTCTCTCTCCTTTCTCCCGCTGGTGCATCGTCTCTTTGCCCCTTCATGTTCTTTTATACCTTACTTTTAATAACTAACCCTAACTACCAAATTATGAAAGGCTAGGATTCAATCTTAAGATCTAGGGTTCTCATTAAATGCACATTTAAATAATAAAAGTTGATTATTAAATGCACAACTTAAATGGGATCCGCAATTTAAGTCTCACTTTTAAAAAATAAAGTATAAATTCACTTTATATACAAAAGACACTTTGTACATAAAAAACTCACTAGGAACAAAAGACTTTGTCCTCCCCATTACAAACACACCAAAAATATGAGGAAGGACATCCAGAGTTAAATATTTCAACACTCCCTCCTAACGAAGGAGGTCCTTCCGACACTAACTGTATCATCATCCTTGTTTCTTGAAGCAGCTCCTTCCTGCTCTAGAATATGTCTCAGAGATAAGTGTATGAAGCCAAATTGAAACTCTGAACCTTGAGACTCCTCCCGAGACTCCTGAACCTGCTCATCATCACTGCACTGGTCGAGTCTCCTGCCAGTGCTTTGAAGAGATCCACTCTCTTCATCATAAGAAATGAAGATAACTGGTTGATCAACTGCAAATCCTGCCCCATCCTCTGCATCTGTCTCATATAACACCTCTTGACCTTGGATGCACATGTCCCCTCAACACATACAACCTGTCCCTGTGATTGTCGAGAAGGATAGTGGTATGAATTGGTTCTTCCGCTCGATAAAGTAAGACATGACCAGACCTGACCATCAATCCAAAACCATCATCCTCCAAGGATGAAACCGAGAGTTTACTAACTCCCATCCCAGGAACAGATAGAACCCCATGCACCCCCAGAATCTCACCAAGGTCCAGTTGGAATCTCACTGTTCCAACACCTCGAACTGCTATGTGAGGGCTATCAATATTTGTCTGCACAAAATGCTCTAGGCCCAACTCTATAATGATCTGAAAAGCACCATACAGTCCAGTCATATGTCTAGTTGACCCACTGTCAACTATCTAGACATGATCAAAGATAGAAGGATCCCACATTGGAATCTATGGAAGCTAGAGAAAACTCTTGCTCAAACTTTGTAGCATACTCCTTTGTTGAGGCAGATGCTGCTGTATCTTTCTCCACCTTCCACTTCTTCTCCGGACATTTCGAAGCATAGTGGCCGAACTGATTGCACTGAAAGTACCTGATCTTGCTTAAGTCTTTCTTTTTTCTTGTTCTTTGACTTGGTGGTGCATATTCTCTTTGTCCCTTCATGTTCTTTTATACCTTACTTTTAATAACTAACCCTAACTACCAGATTATGAAAGGCTAGGATTAAATCTTAAGATCTAGGGTTCTCAGTAAATGCACATTTAAATAATAAAAGTTAAATATTAAATGCACAACTTAAATGGGACCCACAACTTAAGTCTCACTTTTTAAAAATAAAGTACAAATTCACTTTATATACAAAAGACACTTTGTACATTAAAAACTCACTAGGAACAAAAGACTTTGTCCCCCCATTACAAACACACCAAAAATATGAGGAAGGACATCCAGAGTTAAATATTTCAACATAAACGGACTGGAAATCGCTGATCACAAGAAGTTAAAAACTCCAAAGAATGCAGTTTTTTTAATAAGGTAAATCATCTCAAGAATACCATTCTTCTTTAGAGTGATCAGGATCAGGTATTGTGCAAGTACATTGAACCTTTGCTATTTCGTTAACATCGGAATTTAGGAAAATATATATGCAATCACATCGATGATGCACACATGGGAATGGTGGGAATAATGTAGAATGTATTAAAACTGTAGTGACTATACACTATAAGAGGCTAGCCCGATGAAGGCTGTCCATATATGAAATTCGCACTCTCAAAGTACACCAATTTCCAATACAATATTTATTGTACTACAAAAGTGGTTTGACGGTTGACAACTTACCTTAACATTAGTTCACTTGATGGTCAATGCTTATAAGTATACTGTCACATGGCATTGTATCAAACATTCTCTCATATCTATTGTTCATCATTCAATTATTAAATACTTGTCCTATGTGGATTTCAACTTGTGGTCCTTCTCGTTGAAGATTGTAACTTGGACAGGAACTTCCACATAAGTTTAGTGCCTAACGTTTCAGAAGTAGTTTAAGCCAAATCTATTTTGTAATTCACTTTAATAATAAAGTGAAAGTCTTGTATTTTGCTATTGAGTCTAATAAAGTGTATTTTTATACATTAGTGATTTAGACTAATCTCAACCGTACATCTCACTGTGAGATTAGGATTTTGGTAGATTAGGGTTTCAGCTTGAATTAGCATGTGTTACCTACCTTAAAGAACAAAGCTAGCCCAACTATAATCTAGAGGTGTTACCTACTGTCACCTCTCCAAGTTGGCTCTTCTCCAACTCAAGGGGGGCTTCTCTAGGGCTAAGATTGCTAGGTTATGGCAATAAAGTCACCAAGTGATTTGAAGAGTCAACCTTAGCAAAATGTAAGGGCTTTTTGTAGTATATAAAAGAGGTAATGGGAGGACCATGAAGATTACTGTCAATCCCTTGGCCAAATGGAGTCAAAGGGAACAAGATTAGTGGAGGGGCAAGTTCATGAAAGGATTAGGGAAAATTAGATCCCTTGCGGTGCCAACTAATAAACCCTAACATGTTGAAAATCAATGTAGAAATTACCTAGGAGCTCCCATGCAGTGCCAACTCAAAACAATGTTAACTAGGGTGTGCCTCATAATGAAATACTACAAGTACTTACTCTATAAAGATGACTTGGAACAATGTAACATTCATGTATAAAACACTAAAGGGAAATAGAGGAATAGAGATCTCACATAAAACTCTTCCATTGTGATAGATTTTGCCCTTCTTAGGCCCTACTAACAAGTTCTAGGCTATTCTACCATCCATTAGCAACATTTAGAAATAAGAACAAGGAACCACATTTACAAATGGAGAAGAAACCCTTATACTTTAAGATGCACCATAAAAGATATGTCAATTAGGCACCAAAAGGGAGAGAGCTTTCAAAATCCAACCATGAGTTCAAATGAGGAAGAGGCTTTCTTTATATAGGAGAATAACTCAACTTCCTTCACAATAAAATAATAATAGATTCCTAGGTCCAGCCTAGGCTGGAGTAAACAAATACAAAACTCCACTAAAACCCTAAAACAAACCCCTAAGAAATACATAAAAATGGTGGTCAAAAGCCAGAAATACAATGTTAAGTTACAAAAGGCTCCAAAAGAGAGGGGTGCCTCCTCCAAATGAGAGACCAAGGCCAAGCAGTGTCCACTTATAAGCCTCCAAAGGCTTCTCCAAGACGTGCAATGTAGCCACCACCCTGTAACAATGATTGATCATTGATCTATGGCAGTAGTGATCAACCTGATGGCATATACCTAAATAAGTGGCCAAATGGGTATCCGTATATGTGCTCAGAATGCATGGATCCCATGTACAACAGAAAATAGCATATTAGTCCCTTAGTAAATGGCACTGGTCACTTATAATGCAGACCAACAACCACTGAATCCAGTAACTGTGAGTAAGGCATGATGATGTCTCTGTAACACTGTGATGATGGTCTGCTATAATCAAAGAATGCCCCAGGTGGACTAGTAGTAGTGTAGATAAACATATATTTGATTGTTTACTGTGAGTTATCATATAGCATAGTCATGAGAAACATGATAATATACCCCATAAGTATCTTCAATATGTTCATCGGGTTAATGATTTAAGGACATATCATTACTGCATTGACATCAAAGCATTTTACAAAGGACTAGTTCTTCTTTGGGGTGAAGATGGATGACTCATCAGGGTTAGAATGCGAATTGGCTTTGGTTGATTGAATGACTCAAGATTAGGGAATCAGGGTTCCTTTGAAGTTTGACCAACCATGCATATAGCAGATATCAAAAAATGTCTTATCAAAAGGAAGTGTGTTATGAGGTACCTTTCCCTTTGATCCCAACAATGATATTTCCCTTTATTTAACTTTTTCTTTTCTTTATACTTTTCTTTTTTCATAGGATTAATATATTGAAGGATAATGGCCCTGGTTTTACACCTTTCGGATACCATTGATGACACAGCCTTAGCTCTGCTGCTAGCGAGTGTCCATAGACCCGACAGAGTTGCCATAGTAAAGCATTTGCATGCAAATATGCCTAACCCTGCTGCCCGTCAAGCATCCATAGCCCTAACAAGGATTACCTATTTCTCCAACCGTTAACCATTTTATTTTGATAGCATGGGGAATTTTTGGATCTTAGAAGAAGGCATTGCTCAATAGTAGTTCCTCCTCACTATTACAGCCAGCCTTGGAGAGCATACCCAAGAACCTCTTGTATTAGGATTCACTACAACACCACAACCAAGACACATAGGAGAGAAAACAGTAAGCAGAGATGGTGACTGATCCACAAAGGAGGGAGATCAAGAGTCAATCAAGTCAACTTCAAACCATTGGGATGCAATAAACAAAGTGAAGTGATATGGATGAAGTTAGAAATGAAACCGAAGGAGGGGGAATAGTCCTTGCAAAGCCAAGAGTCATCTTGGTTCACGATATGTAAATAAATAAAGAACCCTTCACCCTCGTCAACCTATAATTGGTACTACTAGCTATATTCATCAAAACAACCAAATACATCATACAGTAGTAGTAAAGTACAACATCATGAAATACACCATCATCATCTGATATGGTATAGCAGTAAACATGGTATCATGGTAGCATCATCTCATCACTCGTATCATATGAAGGTCCCAGAAGTAGTAAAAATAGACCATAATAATCTGGAATACATCAACAGAATGAAGCAAAAAGAAGTCCTAATACACCCATATAGTATGTGTCGTAACAGTAACCAACAAGACAAAGTGTATGCTTCCAATAGAGGATGGCCTCATCAATAAGTGACAAAGGAAGCCTCCAAAGCTAGCGCTTCAAAGGAAGATGGCCCAAGATGGCATGAAGAACCTTCAATGGTGGAATGTCAGAATGACCTTCTAGATTCTTATGCAAGTACATCATACAAGTGCAGCAAACTTCTCCAAAAGCAGCACTCCAAGGGAATAGTCTCCAAGCAAGAAATGAACCAAACCTAGGGTTTGATCTCTCCTAAGTCACCTCCACATGAGACGGCCCATCTTTAGATGGCACAAAATCTTTTCGAAGCTGGACGTTCTCCAAGGAAAGACTATAACTGCTGTATAAATGTGTTAGAAGCCTCCAAAATGGTGAATACTGTCCTCAAATCAGGCATCAAGGGTAAGCAAGCAGTTCAAAATAATGCTGTGCCCACTAAACTCATGGAAGCAAGAGACGGCCCCTCTAGAATGGCCTAAGGCTCCTCCAAACTGATGGTGAATACTCCAAACGGCTGAATGCTGTCTTAACTAGGGCACAGAACCCTCCTCAAAGGCTGAACGCTACTCCTTATAGTCTGGCAAACTCCTCCAAACATGAGACATACCCTTCTAATGTTGCCACTATGACAAAGATGGTGCAGGTCTCCACCAACTGCCCTTGCTGTTGCACACACAGGGAATCACCACTCCATGCCCAGATTTTGATAATTAGACTGTTTACTGCTGTCTTTTATGCTGTTTTCATGGACTGGACTGCCCAGAAGTGCCAGATTTGCTGCTCACTGCTGTTTTTGACATTTGTCCATGGATCTGCCCAGAATTGGAAATAATTGCTGTTTAGTGCGGTATGAGGGTAGGAACAGACCAAATCATGCACAGGCTTGCCCAAAATGTGACCCGATCTGATGTTTCTCATGCACAGGTTGCCCAGGATGTGAAATAATGTGGCCTCACTGCCCCTTTTATGCATAGGATGTGCCCAAAATTTGAAATGATGAGGTTTACTGCTGTTTTGAAGGTTGCCAAAAGGAATGAGGTAAAGATAACCCACAAATTTCACCTCAAATGCATCCATATACCACTATTGGTTGTCACAAGACACAAACTGCAATCTTTTAGGGCTGCTACTATAGGCTTGGAGTAGGTCTTCAACTCTGCTGTCTATTTATTTTGCCAATCAGATTGTTTGCAGATTAACAGTCATAGTCTGCGAGCCATTCAAACCTGGGCAGATCTCTGTGTTTGTTTGCCTCATGAAACTGATCTGGATGCATCATTAATGAATTCTTCTTTTTATTGCACCGAGAGTAGTGAGGTGCTCTACGATCCAGTATGGGGGAGATGTTGTAGCGTTACTAAAAATAAAAAGTAATTAAAAAAATTCATCTGCTCATAAAATAAAAAAAATTAAAACTATCATAGATCCAACTTAAACCTGGATCTATCAAGCAATGGGAGGGATCCAATTTTTTGAAGTAAATTTTTCTTTCAATGTAAAAGATTAGGATAAAACAATTAACTCCTCAAGAAATTGGATCCCTCTCGGTGCTTGATAGATCTGGGTTTAAGATGGATTTATGCTGGTTTATACCTTATGTATCCTTCTCAAAAATAGATCAAGGCCAATCCATGAGTTACTTAATGCCATGAATTTAAGCAGGGCACCCTAAAGTCTTTCTTACCTACTCTAGTGGAAATTCTGGGCCGGATATACAACACGTTATTACAGTAGCACATAGAGAAGCACCCTCAATATGTCATAGAAAAAATTGATCCATCAATACCCTAGGTCATCCAGATCTCCAAAACATGTCACCACCTAGCTGAAGTATGTGAAAAATTTCGCTTGGACACCCATGCTAAATGGGGGGTAACACAACTCAAGTATAAAGGCAAGTCAAGGTAGAGGGTTAAGACACACATTCATTCACTCAAAGACAAGTTTTGTAGGGAGATGATTTATTTTATTTGTGGAGCAGAGTTAGGGTGCTAAAGAGGAGCTAGAGTTAGAAATCAGGAAGAGAGCAGTGTTGCCACTTGATATGCACCGCGGGTAACATGGCAGAAATCTTCAAGTCACTGGGTGTGACCATGGGGGTATTACCAGCTAAGTGGCACTTAGTTGGACTTTCAAGCGAGTGGGCAAAGTTTGAACATGTCACATGTTCATCATCTATGTTCTTCAAGTCCATCAGGCCTCTTAGGGCCCCTTTTTCTGCTTTTTTCACATGTTCATGCTCCACGGGGTTTGTAATAAAGTGTCATAGCATCATGACTTTTTGTAAAAGACTTAGCTTCCCTAGACTTCGGCATCAATCCGGGTATTCCAAGGTGTTTTTTCCCTTGTTAATTATACTTTGCTTTTCAACGAGGTATAATTTTCGAGTTTTTCACTTGCTCCTCCAAAGCTGGAATGTTCGTCTTGGTCCCTGGGCCTTGGGAGGTTATTAAAGTCTAGGTGTCAATGTATATTACCATGCTAAGCACTAATAATGAGTCATATGGACATGTGCTAGGTCCCCCTAAGTTTATTTTTCATTTTCGCAAAAAATAAAATTTCCCTGTAAAACGAAGTTTTTTAATGTTTTAATTAAAAAATTTGAAAAAGACATAAAAGTGTGGTTAGGGGAAAGAATTTGTCAAGGGGTGCTTGTTTTCTAAGCCAGAGCACCCACTTAACCCCTAAACCCACTTTTGAGAGAAAAATTTCAATTATTTCTCTCCAAAAATAATATTTGCTTGTTAAAAGCCAAAAAGACGTATTTAACTGGCAAATAAGACAAAATAAAGTCAAAATTCGACATCCCTATCTCAGTGGAAACATGCTGGGGACAAATTTGATGAGATGGCAAGTTAATTGCTATTCATGGTGAGTTAACTCAAGTGTGGAGATTTGATTAATCTCATGTTGGAGGAGGTGGCGCATTCAATTAAGGTGAGGGCGCATCTCTTGAAGGAGGGCGCATCCTTGATTGTGATGTGTCTCATTTTGATGGAGGGAAAATCTACGAAGTGGAAGATGGCATCAATCAGCCCCAAATCTGTCCTCTTCAACTCGAGTTAGCTCATCCTTCATCTTAAGTCACCTTCCAAGTGGAAATGCGCCACTCTCTTGGGAATTGCGTCCCCCCTCTTAGGTTTCTCTATATAAGCAAGCCTCTCTTCCCATTGTGCTCTAGTTGGAGGCTTTGGGGGAAGAGCTTGCTATTGTAACTCTTACATATTATTTTGAGAAATAAAGAGGCTTTGGAGGTCACTCTTGTGTGTTGCCTTTGATGAGTGGATGAACTATCTTGGTCTTTAATGGAGGTAACCTGTATTTGAGCTTTTTGTTTTACATTTGCATAAAGTCTAGCTTATTTGAAAGATTGTTATCAATTTTATAAGAAATGTTAGTCAATTTGTTTATTGTCTTAATTTTTTATGCATGTATGTTTAGAGATCTTACTTGAATGCTTCATTTGTTTATGAACATGTAATATTGATTTCTCACATGTATGCATCTAGATTTGATCTCTTGTTTGCAAAGTGATGTGATGTGCAGGTTCTCTTAGTTGGACGAGTGGAGATCTTCTTTTCTTCTCCTCTTCTAGTCCCTCGGCATTCCACAAGCAAAGCTTTGAAGTCTCTCTATCTCATCTCAAGCCTTCTCTTTTCTCCCTCTCTTTACAATCCCTTTTTTCTGGTTCTGGTTACGTTTATGAGTAGTGGTAGATCTACAAGTCAATTTCATATTCCAAAGTAGATTCATTATTTCTCTCATTTTAAAGATCTAGCTAAATAATTAAAGTTTTATCATTCATAGTTCAGATCTATCTTTTCTAAACTTTCTATCAAGCTATTGTTTTGCATATCTTAAAGCTTGATTTGAATAGTGTAGTATTTGATCTCATTTCATATCTAGCGTTAGAGTGCTTGGATTTGCTTGTCTTCTTCAAGAAGCAAGCAAAGATCCTAAGGAAAGTAGCTTTTTGGCTTACTTTTCTTAGTTATTTTAAACTTCTTTTTGACTTTCTTTACTTACATTTTCTTTTGGTAATTTTGTAGTATTTCCCTAAAGCACTCTTAAAGTGTCTGGGGACTTTTTCTATTAACTTTTGTTTGCTGTTTTTTGGCTTGTAAAGGACAGGTTGAGAGGTGTGCGGGCAGATTTTCAAGCTTTTGAACCATTCAAAGACTTTCCAAAAAAGGCCTTCTCTTCCTTCTATCATTTCTCTAAAAAGTTTGTAAGCCTTTTGATCCTATTCTACAAATGATCTAAGTCATTCTTCCAAAAAAGAAGAGTATAGTAATTTGAAATAATAAAAGAGTAAGTGGGATACCCAGTGCCCACACCTTGTCTCCCCTAGGGGGATCCGCGTCTGTGCCACTTTCATGCCGTGACTGCCTCTAACCTTTCCTGTTTTATTTCTTTTGTTATAATCAATAAAAACTAAGTAAAATAAACCGTTTGTTGGTTCCGTTTCAATGACAGGCCACAAATTCACTTAGGACTTAGTTTTAACAATTTTACAATTTGCTTTCAAGTTTCAGTAACAAACCCCCTTTCTTTCCCGAAGTACGATGCCACGGAAAAAGCTTGCTCGAGTACTGGAATTCGGTCGAAAAAGAGATTCTTGGAATATTTTTAACCAACTAGAAAACCATAATTTTGTTACTAGGGAGGGTGCATTTCCTAAGTTTCCAAGTAAGGTGAGGGTGATGAAGTGAATGTGGTAGTAGGGAGAGGGTGTTCGTGAATTGAACTTCATAGAAATGTGACTAAGTGCTAGGTCTACCCCTTAGCTTTCAAGAGCTAGGAGTTACTGATTTTTCTTCCACATGTGTGCCTTAAAAGGGAGCGCTTTTTCTTGAGTTACCCTTTTCTTGCGCCTCTTTTTTGCCATCCCTTTTCTATTTTATTTTTATTTATTTATTTTCTTAGTCCCTGTCCTTGACGTTTGGCTTTGATAACCCGGGACATAGGCAACTTGGCTTTTTTGCAAGGGGCTATTGCTCACACATATAACATTTACCATTTAGCTGCATTACCCTTAGAGTACTTTGACTTCGTTACCAACTATTTTGTACAATAGTTGAACTTCCATTGAGCCGCCAGTGTTTGAACATGATCCATGTTCACTTCCAGAATATTAGAGGTCCAGTTTTCAGACTTAGCCAGTTTTGGCTAGCCATTTTTATTTTTCTGTTGAAATGACCATGCCCCATGGGGCTTTTGTAATAAGTGTGCTAGTAGATGTTTGAGTGGGTCGGTTCCCCAAGACTTGACTAACAACTAAGGTATTCAAGGGAGTTTTTTACTTATCGATTATGCTTTTCCTTTAGCCGAGTAATAATTGATGAGTTTTTCTCCTGCTTCTTCCAAAGCTGGAATGCCCGATTTTGAAAGTTTGGGCCTTGGGGTGTTATTAGAGTCCAACAGTTGTATATGAACCTACTAGACACTATGAGTCTTTTCTATGGTCATTTCCTAGGTCCCTAGGTGGTTTAAAACGTTGTCTGAAATTTTTTTACCGGACGCGTTGGATACTTTTATTTTTTATTATTTTATTATTAAAATTTTCAATTATTTTAATTGGAAAATTTCAATTGGTAATAATTAAGTGGTTTGGGGGTGGATTTAAAAGATTGGAGGCTCAATTCCTAAGCCAAAAATCCTAGTTAAACCCCAAACCCACTTATCCTAAGTTTCAGACAGTCATTTAGCCATTTAATTAATATTTTCTCAAAAAATCAATAAAAGAGAAATATTAATTAAAATAATAAAAAAATATTAAATTGGAGATAATCCAATTCTCTCCAAAATAATCCAAATGGATTAAATAAACAGGCTAAATGACATGGCAATCAACATTCATGAAGATTCCAATCATCTCAGATCAGTTTCAGTTAACTATCCAGTCACCACAAATCAATCTCAATCAAGGAATTCGCCCTCTCCTTCATGATTCACGAATTAGTTGAGGTGGCAAGCAATGAATGGGTTGTTGGTTGTGCATTTATGGAATGGTGGGTGCCTGGCTTAGGTGGAGGCCACCTCACAAAGCTTTAACTCCCACAACTCGAGTCTATCTTCAATCCAACTCCAAGCATTCATTCTAGATTGGATTCACGCCCTCCTTGCATGCTCACGACTATCCTATGTGGAGGATGCGCATTGGCTTGGTGATGGTAACTAGGAGTGGGGGGTGCCTTGCCTAGGTGGAGGCCACCTCCGCACTCACAACAACCAAACTCAAGTGTTAACTCATCAATCTACACTCCAAGCTTGTCTCTTGATTGGATTTTGATCTCAATCTTTGCCAAGTTTGAATTAGGGTTTAGGTAGTCAGTTTTTGTATAAAGGAGAATCCTTTTGGCTCTCTTAGGATGGATTTTTTTGTGCGAGATTACTCTACCAAATTTGTAATAGTTCTTAGCTTTTGCTATTTGGAATAAAAGCGACTTTGGAGGTCTACATGGTGTGCTCAATTTGTTCATGAGGAATGCTTCAATTGTATTAAGGTGATATTGTACCTTTATGCTTCTTACATTATAATGCTTTGATCATGCTTCTAGCTTAGAAGTCTTTCTTAAGTCCATAGGGTGAGCATTTGTGGTTACAATTTGTTCATTGATGCTTGGTTTCATGTGATTTAGAAGTAGCAAACTGTAGTCGGTAATATCGATGCTCTTCTTGTCCCATTTAATTAATCATACTAGGCTTGACCAAGTTTTATTTGTGAGTGGTGTATTGTGCAGATCTCCCAAGTGTGAAGTAGGAGTTTGAGCTCGGCTACTTCTTTCTCCTCTTCACCACTATTTTTTTGACAAATTTGTGTATTTCAGGGCTCTCCAAAGTTGAGCGTGAAAAGTTTGCTAAAGATCCATCTTTTAAAATCAATTTAAACCCTTGGTTACTAGTTACTTTACAAGAAGCCCTAAAACTTTTCAAGATCTATTCCTTGGCTCCTTGTCCTCTTTGCCTTGTTTGGCTTGCTTCCTCCCTGATTGTCTTCTTTCTCCTTGAACTCCTTCTCCCCCATCATTTTCCTTCTTCTCCTTTCGTTTTCCTCTTTTCCTTCCTTCTCCATTCGTCTTCTTCCTTTGCTATCTTCTTCCATTCGTTTTCTTCTTTTTTTCGCTCCCTCTCTCATCCATTTGCCTTCTCTTTCTCCCTTTCGTTTTCTCCCTCTTTCTTCCTTTCGCTCTCCTCCTTTGCTATCTCTTTCCATTCGTTTTCCTCATTTGATCTTCTTCCATTTGTCTCCCTTCTTTGCTCCTTCCCTATTCGTTTGCCTCCTTTGCTTGCTTTCCTTTCTCCCTTCCCTCTCTTCACTTAGTTTAAGTTTCATTTAAATCTTAAGTGTTTTAAAAGTTAGCATTGTTAGTTTTCATTTCCAGAGCTTATATCTTAGCTTAGTTTCATTTAAAAGTTAACATAGGTTAGATTTCATTTCTTAGATCTTAGATTTAGTTTTCAAGCTTTGATTTGATTAACGAATAATGGTTGCTTGAAGTGTGTTTTGTTTTAGGTGCTTGAAGAAGAGATCAACCAAAGACAAGTCCAAAGACTTGAAGAAACAAACAAGAAGAAGCTAAAACCATGAAGATCCAATGAAACCCAAGAACCAATCTCCTTTTTGTAAAAGCTTTTAAAAGTTTCATTCATTTCACTTCTTCTCATTTCAAGGGATAAAAGCCCCAAAGTATTGTAACTATTAAAAAGCTAGTGGGATTATCGCTCCCACATTTTCTTTTACTTCCCCTATTTGGGGGAAGTGTGTTGTGTTTGGCATCTCTATTTTTGCATCTTTAGCTTAGATTTGATTTCAGTACTTAGTTTAGTTTTACTTTCTTAGAGTAGTTCCATTCCACTAATTGCTAGTTGTTTGTCTTTGCTTAAGTAGTTCATTTTTGTTTGATATAGATTGTTAAACTTAAAAAGAACCAAAATCTCTTGAATCTCACTCAATAGTGGATCAAGAGTGCTCTTTGTCGGAGAGTTTCTTTTGCTTTGTTTTGACTAACCCCCATGCTCTCTCGAGTACGGTCTTTGACCTGAAAGAGATTCTTGGGTAGTTTAGATTTTACTTTCAAGTACTTTAATTCCGTGCATCATAAATCTCTTGAATCTCGCCATAAGGCGGATCAAGAGTGCTCTCTATCGGAGAGTTTTCTATTTGGTTCTCTTGCTTCAAACATCCCCCTTAAAATTGGAATTTACCATTTCGATACCGTGTATGCTCTACCCTACCCTAGGAGGTTGGGATACACAGAAACGGTATAGGCTATTTAATTGTTCACATTTAATCCAATTTTAACCATAATAAAATTTTCACCCCATAACCAACGAAAATCCGGCATTGATCGTCAGTACTCTAACGTGGGAAAATTCTGACTGGGGGCGCTGGGTAGCTATACCTCGATTTCCAGTGGCTGATAAGTTATTGAACACCTCGCTGGAAACTTGGATAGTCCAACATGTCCTTGTACGGAGCCACTTAGAGCATTTTTCGGACACATATCCAGTACCTTTGCGTATGTTGGAGATTTCCCTTAGCCTTAATAATCAAGATCACCCCAAAATTTACAATAAAATTTACCAAGAACAATTGCAAAACAGTTCTCAATCACCTGAACTCTTGTATCAAGCAACCCAAGCACTCAAAACATTTGACTCCATAAGGCACTGGTCCTTGACATTATTTTATTTGCTTATTATCCATCTGAAGCATTTGTCTTGTTATTCAAATTCATATATTATATCGTGGATGTCTTGTGTTTAATTGATCAAGTGGTTGTGCATCTCAATATCTTGTAATTGTTATCTTTGATTATATAAATTGTTATTGTAAATAAAAAACTCCTAAACAACACCCATTTGCATCACATCACCTTGAAAAACACTTAAAAAACACAAGAGCCTTAGAAACTCTTTGTAGGGTCTACCCCCCTTGGCTTTGTTAGGAGTTTGCCTAAACGAAGGAGCTAGGATCAGGTGCCAGCACCTGGCTCTTTGCTTGCCCCCAAGGCCACACCTTTCCCACTTTTAGTGAGGAAACAACTTTCGAAAGATTTCTGCTGCTGGTGTGCATCTCGGCGGACAACAGACTATTTTAACTTTGGCTTACAAATTCATACATGGGAATAATATAGAGACCTTGGAACATGGCATATGATAAATCAATTACGAAATGGAGGCATTGTTGCCAACTAAGTTGTACTTGGTTGGATTATCAAGCGAGCGGGCAGAGTTGAACATGATACATGTTCGTTTTTGATGATTTGATATCCAACTGGCCTTTTTAAAGGGCCCCGGTTTTAACTTTTTTCCACATGTCCATGGCCCTGCGGGGTTTGTAATAAAACGTACTAGCATGGTGTTTTGTAAAAGACTTGGTTCCCTAGGACTTTTTGGCTAAGTCAGGTATTCCAAGGAGTTTTTTCACCTAATTATTATGTCTTGCATTAGTGCATAACATAATTTCTGGGTTTTTCTCCTGCTCCTCCAAAGCTGGAATGCCTGGGGAGGCTAACGGGCCTTAGAGGGTTGTTAAAGTCTATGGGTCAATGTATATGAACATGCTAGGCATTATTTTTGAGTCATATTGACGTGTGCTAAGTCCCCCTAGGTTGTTTTTTATTTTTCGGCGAGTTTTATTTTTTCTGTAAATTGGGCCATTTTTTTATGGTTAAATTAAAAATTTTGTAATCGGCCTAGAATTGGTGTCTGGAGGTCTTTTTTGCCTTAGGGGTGCGCGTTTTCTAACTTAGAGCACCCCCTTAACCCCTAAACCCACTTTTCCTAGGGTTTGGGTGATTATTTTTCCACTTATGGCCAAAAAACCCAAAAAACCCAAAAAAATCATGAAAAAATCAAAAAATTGGAAAATGACTTTAAAAAAAAAAAGATTTTGGAATGTTTTGATGACTGGATTGGGCCAGCACTGTTTATGGAGCAATATGAGCTGAAAGTAATGACTAGTGGGCAGCTATATTAGTGGGAGTGTGTCCCCACTCAAACTTGGGCGCATTTCCTTCATGAGGGGCGCACTTCCTATTTTAATACCCACGTTTTGGGGCTGTTACAGCAGCATATTTCGTGCTGATAGGGGCAGCTATGTAGGTGCTGATAGGGGCAGCTAAGAAGGTGGAGTGTGCAGCCCTATCTCCTCCACCATCCATGCCACCACTCCCCCTCTCATTTGGCAAGTGCGCCCCTCCTCTCCTCACTTGGTTTTTCTATAAATTGTGTGCTCCTCTCCATTGTTCACTAGTGAGAGTTGGAGCAAAGACATATCATTGTATTAGTCATTTTGTTTTAAGTGTGAATAAAGAAGACTTTGGAGGTCAGCTTGTGGTGTTCTTGTTACATGTGGATGTACTATCTTGTGTCTTTTTCCAAGATGACGCGTATAAACTTCATTCTTCAAAGGTGTGGTGTGCTCATTGGAAAGATTGTTACCAATCTATGAGATAAGTTGTTTAAGTTTTGTTTATTGCAGCAGCTTAGTGATGTGTGCTTGGTAAGAGATTATTTTTGCATTTTCCATTTGTTTATGCACAAGCAACAATAGTTTCTTGTGAGTGTATATCTACACTTTAACTTGTGTTGGTGAGGTCTGTGATATGCAGGTGCTTTCTTGAGTTGGCAAAAGGAGGATCTTGTTTGTTTCCCCCTTTTCTAATCATCGTTTGCAGATATAGTCCCTTCAAATATCACTACACCATCTCCAAAAGCTTCGGATTTCAACGAAGGATTTGTTCCCTCTCTCTCTCATATTCAAAAAAATAAATTTTTCTGGTTACTGGTTACTGATCGAAAAGTGGATCTGATTTACATACTGCTTATAAAAACTTAAATAGATCAGATTCTGTCATCAAGAAGTTTTAATCTTTCATTTCATAAAGAGTTCATTGTTCGTAGATCAAAGCTTCTTGGTTTTCTTTTCGAAAACTGGTTTAAATTGTCAAAATTTTTCAAGTTTTTCTGAAGTAGTGTTAGATCTGATCTCAAAGTATTACCTGGCTGTCCTAGAGCTTGAAATTTGCAGCCATTAAAAGATAGCAAAGATCCCAAGTAGACAAGCCCCATAGCTTGTTTTGCTTGGTTACTTTCCGTCATTTTAACTTAGAATTTTAGCTTAGTTTTTTATGGGTTTTTATGAGGTGTTCCAAAGACACTCTTAAAGTGACCTGGGGAAAACGCAGCAGAAGTATTCAAGCTGCTGGTGTGGCCTTGGGGGCAAGTCAGAGTCAAGTGCTGTCACTTGGGAATCGACTCCTCCGTCTAGGATTTCCTAGCGAAGCCAAGGGGGCTGGACCCTAAAAATGAAAACAAAACTAAGGCGTCTAATCTAGGAGTTAGAAAAATATTTTTGATAACCAAAACAAAGCAACATATACTTTTGTAAAGCAAAGCAATCATTCATCAATACATCATTTGCTCTCATTCATTATCATTATCATTCATTTGCATCATTTGTCAATGAAATAACATTAATATAGACCAGTGCCTTGTGATGGAGTCAAATAAATGCATGAGCAGAAAAGTAAATGTAGTGCAAGTGTTCTTGGTTTATTTTAAAATTAATGTGAAGGTGATCTTTTTATTATGGTTGGTTGGTTCCCAATATACACGAAGGCACGGGGGAACATGTCTGGAATTTTGATGTGTGGCTTCCCTCTCTGGCTTGGGCTGAATCGGAGTCTCGAGGAGGTGTTCAGATGTTGTACCAATGAGGGTAAGCCTAACGGTTTCCAAGAGGTCACTATTCAGTTTTGTCCCAAGCGTTCTGAGAAATTTCCCCACGACAACAAAATGCTCGCGATGTGCCAGATTTTCACATAAAGGATTTTTTATTAGGGGCGGTGTTAGATCCTATTACTAGTCATCTCCTCCTTTCTAATGCGTACCAACTGGATTAGACTGAGCTGCAAGTTGGCCACAGAGCATACGGGAGAAGACCTTGGTATTTTTAGAAAATTTTATGAACCAAAATTTTATCTTTTTTTTAAACCCCAAGAGTTTCTTTTCAGGTACGTACTCAGGCAAGCCCTTGTACAGAAACCCTACTTCGGGAAAGCGAGGGGGGCGTTTGAGTTTGTAAAAAAAATGATAAAAACTACGTTTTGAGTGAACTTGTGGCTCACCAGTGGAACGGACCAACAAGGTTGATTTTAATCCTAGTTTGATTTTATTAGTTGCAGAAAAAGAAATCTAAACTAAAAAATTGCAAACCATGAAATTTGAGTCGACACAGTTTTCCCCCCTGGGGGGATGGGTGTGGGCGCTTGGTTAGCCCACTTGCTCTCGTTTGATGCTTTAGTTACAATATGATAGAAATGCCCCAGTCTTAAATCGACTTAGTGGCTTACAAAATAGAAGAGAAAAAGTGACCGGTTCAGGAAATTTTCAAACTAGATGCTCCGGATGGCCTGGATCTTGGAAAATTGGCCAACAATTCTTTCTACCTACTCTTTAAATGCTGCAAACCAGCAAGCAATAGATCAATAAAGATGCCCAAAAACACTTTAAGAGTGTCTTTGGAACACCTCCTAAAAACTCAGAAAAAACTAAGTTAAAATTCTAAGTTAAAATGACGAAAAGTAACCAAGCAAAACAAGCTATGGGGCTTGTATACTTGGGATCTTTGCTAGCTTTTAATGGCTGCAAATTTCAAGCTTTAGGACAGCCAGGTAATACTTTGAGATCAGATCTAACACTACTTCAGAAAAACTTGAAATTTTTTGACAATTTAAACCAATTTTCGAAAAGAAAGTGCTAGATAGCCAAGAAGCTTTGATCTACGAACAATGAACTCTTTATGAAATGAAAGATTAAAACTTCTTGATGACAGAATCTGATCTATTTAAGTTTTTATCAGCAGTATGTAAATCAGATCCACTTTTCGATCAGTAACCAGTAACCAGAAAATTTATTTTTTTGAATATGAGAGAGAGAGGGAACAAATCCTTCGTTGAAATCCGAAGCTTTTGGAGATGGTGTAGTGATATTCGAAGGGACTATATCTGCAAACGATGATTAGAAAAGGGGGAAACAAACAAGATCCTCCTTTTGCCAACTCAAGAAAGCACCTGCATATCATAGACCTCACCAACACAAGTTAAAGTGTAGATATACACTCACAAGAAACTATTGTTGCATGTGCATAAACAAATGGAAAATGCAAAAATAATCTCTTACCAAGCACACATCACTAAGCTGCTGCAATAAACAAAACTGAAACAACTTATCTCATAGATTGGTAACAATCTTTCCAATGAGCACACCACACCTTTGAAGAATGAAGTTTATACGCAAGTCATCTTGGAAAAAGACACAAGATAGTACATCCACATGTAACAAGAACACCACAAGCTGACCTCCAAAGTCTTCTTTATTCACATTTAAAACAAAATGAGTAATACAATGATATGTCTCTTGCTCCAACTCTCACTAGTGAACAATGGAGAGGAGCACACAATTTATAGAAAAACCAAGTGAGGAGAGGAGGGGCGCACTTGCCAAATGAGAGGGTGAGTGGTGGCATGGATGGTGGAGGAGATAGGGCTGCACACTCCACCTTCTTAGCTGCCCCTATCAGCACCTACATAGCTGCCCCTATCAACACGAAATATGCTGTTGTAACAGCCCCAAAACGTGGGTATTAAAATAGGAAGTGCACCCCTCATGAAGGAAATGTGCCCAAGTTTGAGTGGGGACACACTCCCACTAATATAGCTGCCCACTAGTCATTACTTTCAGTTCATATTGCTCCATAAACAGTGCTGGCCCAATCCAGTCATCAAAACATTCCAAAATCTTTTTTATTTTTTTAAGTCATTTTCCAATTTTTTGATTTTTTCATGACTTTTTTGGGTTTTTTTGGCCATAAGTGGAAAAATAATCATCCAAACCCTAAGAAAAGTGGGTTTAGGGGTTAAAGGGGTGCTCTGAGTTAGAAAACGAGCACCCCTAAGGAAAAAAAGACCTCCATACACCAATTCTAGGCCGATTACAAAATTTTTAATTGAACCATAAAAAAAATGGCCCAATTTACAGAAAAAATAAAACTCGCCGAAAAATAAAAAACAACCTAGGGGGACTTAGCACATGTCCATATGACTCAAAAATAACGCCTAACATGTTCATATACATTGACCCATAGACTTTAACAACCCCCTAAGGCCCGTCAGCCTCCCCAGGCATTCCAGCTTTAGAGGAGCAGGAGAAAAACCCAGAAATTATGTTATGCACTAATGCAAGACATAATAATTAGGTGAAAAAACTCCTTGGAATACCTGACTTAGCCAAAAAGTCCTAGGGAACCAAGTCTTTTACAAAACACCATGCTAGTACGTTTTATTACAAACCCCGCAGGGCCATGGACATGTGGAAAAAAGTTAAAACCGGGGCCCTTTAAAAAGGCCAGCTGGATATCAAATCATAAAAAACGAACATGTATCATGTTCAACTCTGCCCGCTCGCTTGATAATCCAACAAAGTACAACTTAGTTGGCAACATGCATGATGGAAATGGGTGAAAGGGCTAGTGAAATGACATGACATGAAAAATGGCTAGGTAAAATGTAAATAACGTGAAATGAGCATCTCACTTATTAAATCCCTAGGGATACATCTGACTCACAAGATTACACACTTATCTAAAAGAAGAGTTATAACAACACCACAATGCATCTTTAGCTATGAAACAACCAACTAAGATTCATGATCCATTATAGCATAACACCATCGACCCCTCATGGTCTTGTCCACACATAAGAAGGTATTTACCATGAGTCATCTAAGTAGCATGTTCCATAACACAGGTGTCAAATGGATGTCCCTAGTGATCTCTAGCACATAACATGGTGATTTGGGTAAGCTGAAAGTGTCTTTGGTAAATATCCATGGGTAAACCATTGATCTCATTTGTGGAACTGTTGGATGTGATTGAAGATCACATAGGCAATGATCATCAAGTCACCCCTACATGTTAGTGGGTAACAAGGATTCCTCTAATTGTTCTTAGTCTCTTCTAAGCCTTTTGATTGGAATCTTCAAGAGTGCAAATATCAAACATCTCAAGCTCCTTCGAAATTGGTGTTAGATTGCTTAAGGATCAATCCAACAATGAACTTGGTCACCAATTTTGCTTCTTCTTCTATTAGTGTAAGCTAAATTGTATAGTGGTTGAACACCAAGATGTATATTTTTAGTACAACTTGAGTGGGCCTAACGGTTAAGAGCATGTGTTTTCTTCTAGGAGATCATAGGTTCAAATATGGAGGGTGGTAGGATATGTACACCTTTGTAGACTTTAGCAGTTAAATTGCTGCGTAGAGAGGGATCCCTTGTCCCACAAACAAGGGGGTCTCATACACCAAATTGGTGTCTGGCTTGGTTGTGACTTTAAAAATAGATTATTATTATTATTATTTCCATTGTTGTTTTTTGTTTCGATAGTTGATGAGATAGAATTTGTTCTTGACAACAAATTTAAAATCATCCCATGAAAAGGCTTATGTGGTGTCAAGATTCAATCTACACTCACATAAATTCTTCCATCATAACAAAACTTCACTACACATGCCTAGCTTTGCATCGATGAATTTATCTTCATTTGTGAATTACTGTGTGTTACTGGACAAACTAGTAGGCCTAGTGTCCGATGGACAAATGTAGGGAGAGTGTGACCACTCTCACCTCAGCCATACTTCCAAATTCTTAAGAGTGTCATAACCTCCAAGGGGAGAGCCCTTTAGATACTCTGCAAGACACTTGGACAAAAAGACTATATCCTCTATATAACGATATTAGTGACCAGTGCCATTAATAAATTAAGAATGAAGAAGACATACTATGTAAAATATAAATCTTGTAGATGCAAGCTAGTATATCAATCTTATTAGTGAAACATTTGTTCACATAACATCCACCACCATGTAAATTTTAATCCAGAGATCACTACTCCCTCTGGATAGCCCTGAGATCTCAAGCGGTTTGAGTCTCGCACTTCAATAATACTCTTAAAGAAATAAAACTCAACAGCTAGATCTCTTTACAACATTTAAACACATGCAATCACACATATAACACTGCATATACCCTGGAAACCCTAAACGGGGAAAACCAACTTTCTGTGAGGCTTTCTTCCTTCTCGAGCCCAGAGCAAAGTAAGAATGAATTTAGTACATACAGTTCTTCAAAAACAAATGACCAAACCTAACGGGTTAGAATAACCCGAGATCTACAGCAGCTGCAACTGCTGCTCTTGAGTAATGCGCACCCTGCTGTCAGTTTGGATCTGAACTATCTCAAGATCTGACACTGCCTGTCTCAGGATGTACTATCTCCCTCTGTACTCCACTGCCTTGATCTGCTCTGTCTGGAATAGTAGCCTGCTCTGCTCAAAGTATGATGCGCCCCTGCAGTTCTGCATGTAGAAGTACGCCCTCTCTCCAACTGCCAGAAACTTGTACCGAATCAGTTCTCAACAGATCTGAGCTCTGATCGTCACAGTCCTTCCTCAAACACTGAGGCAAGGCTACCTTGAACGTCTCAGCTGCTAAATCGATCAATCGGATGCGCAACGAGCTCCTCTCCTTGGAAAGTGCACCCCCCCTCCACAGCTGCAACTCGCCCTCTCTCTGAACAGTATGTAACCTCACTAATGAACTATATCAGTCCACAGAACTCGGTGCCAAGTGCCTCTGGAGATAGTGGTCTCTGATCCATCTCAGATCTGACCACTCTCCCTCCTGCAGTAGCTCCTCTCTCTCTCAGAAAGTCGCCCTGCATGCACTGGTGCACCCTCTTCACTCCTGATCTATCACTCTGTGATAAGTCAACTGAGTAACCTCATCCGAGGACCCCCTGCCTCTATATATAATCTCATTGATGAATTAGGTTTACCAAAAACCTAATCTTGGTGCATGCAAAAAGTCACTTTTGCATGCATCTTTTAATCACTGACAGGTCATGTAAATCTCATGCATGCAAAGGGCAAAACACCTCGGAAGGTCCGCATGCAGCCACCAATGGACTCATGCCACTAAGTAGAGTGTATCTCACCCTCTACTCCATCCTGATGCCTATACTGCTGCTGTACCTCCATGTAAGGCATCTGAATCATGGAGGACATCCCGAGATACCATAAAAACTAACACACCATACATATGTAACCATTCAATTGAGTGTGCAGAGATATTCCAATAGTGAACAATCCAAATAGCATTCAACCATGTATGAAACCATTCATCATTAATAAGGAAGGAAACGTATATAAGTGTAACACTAATATTGTAGCCACCAGTTATGATCAGCAACAGGTAGTAAGAGTAACAACAACTTTCAATATAACCCCAATCGACTTTGTTGTCCGCCAAACTGCACACCAGCAGCAGAAACC
This sequence comes from Larix kaempferi, assembly GCA_027924585.1. Classification (NCBI taxonomy): domain Eukaryota; kingdom Viridiplantae; phylum Streptophyta; class Pinopsida; order Pinales; family Pinaceae; genus Larix; species Larix kaempferi. The sequence continues at coordinate 15,419,096 of BSBM01000269.1, read as the reverse complement.
TTTTGAAAGCTGTCTCCCTCACTGGAAAGTGGGGAGAGGTGTGGCCTTGGGGGCAAGCAATGAGCCAGGTGCTGTCACCTGAATCCCAGCTCCTCCGTTTAGGCAAAACTCCTAACGAAGCCAAGGGGGGTAGTCCCTATTAAAGAGTTGTCTAAGGCTCTTTGTGTGTTTTAAATGTGTTTTGGTGTAGTGATGCGGATGGGTGTTGTTTGGAGTAGCTAAACCCAACTTTCGGATGTCAATTCAACCCCGTAATTAACATTTTCTCTGGAAAGTCATTTACAGAGAAATTATTAATTAAAATAATAAAATTGATTATTTTGGAGATAATCCAAATCTCTCCAAAATTAATCAATTTAATTAAAATAAAGGGCTAAATGACATGGCAATGAGCATTTAGGAAGATTCCAATCAACTCCAAGCCCATCCAGTCATCCATCCAGTCACTATAAGTTTATCCTTTCAAACAAATTCGCCCTCCTCCATAAAAAATCGATTTTATGAGGTGTCACTTGGTGTTTGGGTTGGTGGTTTTGTATTAAAGATAAGGTGGGCGCCCTCATGACTCACCACACCCACCATTAATTGGCTCCCTTCATAACTCGAGTTTTACCAACCTATTTCCATGTGTCTCCCTCACAACCAAGTCGCATATCCTCAAAATCCTCACGTCATTCCTCTTGGGCTCACGTGGATCCTAGTTGGGGTTTATCTATTGGTTAAACTCCATGCAAACACCAATTGATTGGCTCATCCATCATCCAACTCGCATTCACCTACCAAGATACACGCCATCTATCATCCAATTCACATGTCCTACAACCCTCACGTAAATCTCCACTAGCTTCACGCATTAGCCTTGTTGTAACTCGTTTGTTGGTTAGTAAATTTGTTGATTAGCTTGGCTTTTGATTAGAGTGGAGTTAGTGCCTACCTTTAGCACGTGTCATCCAATGAACTAGCTTCAACCTACCACAAACTCACGCCCTTCTTACCCTAGCTCACACTTCCTTTGTGTAGCATGCTTATTCGTTGTCTCTTCTTCCCAAAGTCGAGTCCTTGCCACCTCATGCCAATCTCACCAACCATGAACTCGACTTTGGCCATGTCTATTGCTCCAAGCCACTAATTGATTGAAATTCAACCTATCTCCCATTGCCAATTCGATTAAGGGTTTAGGCTTAGGTTTCTAGAGTCGTTTACTATAAAGAGAGGCCCATGTTGGGTTATTATCTCAAGGATTTTTGTGCAAAGAAACTCTGGTGAAAATTGTAAGCTCTTGTTTAATAAAATATTTTGAGACTTTGGAGGTCACTTGATTGGGCTCTTGGCATTGTGTCTTCATCTTATTGAAGTAATATCTCTTTCACCCTATTCTTATTATGCAAATTTGATTATGATGCTTATTGAAGACTAACAATCTAGTACTTAGGCTTCTAATCTATTGCTTTGAGTTTTTGTGTCTTTAGGGAATTCAATCATTGAGAGCTATTGGCATCTAATACCTTCATCGATCAAGTGTTCCATTTATCTTAATAATTTGTTTGCAGGGTTGTGAGCTTCTCCAAGTATCTTTTGCCTTTCTCCAACAAAAACTTCATTCAACTATTGCTAGCTGTGGTTCATGAGCTTTCATCTTCTAGCTCTCTTTTTCTCTTTGAAATATTTCTCTTTGATTTTGCTAGTCCACTTTCTCCTAGCCATCATCTCCTTAGTTTCTCATTGCTTCTCCTTTTTGCCCATCACCCCTAGCTCCGTCCCACTTCTATCCTCTTCTTTAGGGTTTCCGTTCTAGCTCTTTTAAGGCTTTCGTTTTTTCTCTTTGTTCCATCCCCTTCTCTTCTTGTTTCCTTTAAAGTCCTCCCCTCGTCACCTTCCCTTAGCTCCTTCTTCCTTTCGTCCCACTCCACCTCCTCTCAACCTCCTACCTTCCTTCATCCCCTTCGTTTTGCTATCTCCTTTGCCTTCTTTCTACCTTAGTAGTCTCCAAAGCCTCCCTTTCGTCCACCTTTTGAAGGATACAAAGTCATACAAAAGCACAAAAAACGAATTGACTGTTTGAGTTTTGGTTAGTGTGTAGTAGTTTCGTGCTTATAGTAGGTTAATGTTTAGGCATATTTAGACCTTATATTTTATATTTTATTTAGATTTAGTTCAAGGTTATAGTTTGCACTTCTAATCTCATCATATTGAAAAGGTTTGTATTCTCAAAAATACAATATAAGAACTTCAAAAAATTGTCAAACATTAGCATTAGTCTTTTGCTTAAGCTTGTTAAGGGTTAGGGTTAGTCTTTAGGCACTTTTAGTATTTAGATCTTCATATTTGCATTTGCATAGCTAGGATCTATTATTATTTGCATCTAATTGTTAGTTACATTGTAGATCTCATTTCATTAGTATAAGCTTGCGTAGTTTACATTTCCAAGTTTCTTGTTAAAAGATAGAAAAAATTTCATAAAAATTTCTTAAATTTTTTACATCTTAGATCTCATTTCTAGCATATTTAGGACACTTTTGTTTCGCTGGTCCGTTTTTCCATCTTAAAATTTTAGAACCATTTTTCATATCATTTTATGCTTTTGGTTTCATTTTGCAAATCTAGACTTAGTTTCAAAGTTGATTTTACTTATCTAATGCTAAAGGGTATCCTGAGTTGAATGTTATTATAGGTGCTTTTGAAGAGAGAAGGTGCTCTTGAAGAGAGGAGGTCCAAACAAAGCAAAACTGAAACGAATCATGAGGATGAGTTGAAACGTGATATCATCTTGTATTATCCTTTGTAATAGCTCATAGAAGTTAGCTTTGTTTTTTCCAAGTCTTATCATCTCAAAAGACCTTTCAAGGATTTTCCCTTGAGGCATTTGTAATTGTTTAATAAGAATTTGAAGTGGAGGAGACCTCCACTTTTTGGTCTTCTTCCCCATTTGGGGAAGGGTGTTGGGTCCTGTGGTTGGTTTTAGCTTAGATTTACAGTTTCATGCTCATAGTTTAAAATTTGCTTCAAACAAATCATTTTGTTAATATTCCATATTTACTTACCCCCATGCTCTCCTGAGTAGGGTCTTCGACCTGAAAGAGATTCTTGGGTAGTTTAGTTTTATATTTTTGCATTTTATCTTGCTTCTCTTCCAAAGCCCTCAGCCGGAAGTTGTATCCTTGAGATTTCGTCTCAAGGGCAGGACCACATAATTTGTGGTTACTCTTCCATCCCCGTCGGTTTCCTTGGCAGAGCTTTCAGCTAGCTGGAAGTCCTCAAGTGCAGGAGGTTCTAGTGGTTGATCCTGTTTCGGGGATCAATCCCACCTAGTAGATTAAAATTTGTGTGGTAGAACATTAGATTTATTTATCTTGCAAGCATTATTGTTAGTAGTAATTTTTATCTTGTCGATCAATACTATGGTTTAAATCTGTTTCAAGTTAAATATACTGCTGTTACAATTTCTGCTTCTTTAAAATAAACCAAAGTCTCTTGAACTTGGCCATAATCCAAGTCAAGAGCACCCTCTGTCGGAGGGCATTTTAGTTTCTTGCATTTCCCTGCATTAGGCATTGTTAATCTAGTAAGTCTCTTGAACTGTGGTCATAAGACCGAGTCAAGAGCGCTCTCTGTCGGAGAGTTGAACAAGGCTTTCTAATAATAAAATTTTTCCACTCACACACCCTTTAATTAATTTATCTTGGTTTCTGTCCTACACCCGTATGCTCTGCCAACCTGAAAAGGTTGGGCTAGTACTCAGAAAGGTGGAAGACGTGATAATTTATGATCGATAACTTAATTAAAATTTTTTCCCAAAACCTCAACCAAGGCAAATTACTGTTCTTCCCCTCGAGAGGTGGTGCCGGGAATCCACTGTCAGACTCAAGGGCGGTTCAAACATTGGACACCTATCCTTTATGAATCTGGGTGCTTCCGACATATCACTTAGGGTTGCCAGTACTTTCCTTGGGTAAGGTTCCACCATCTTTTGATACCTTGGTCTTAGCCTAATAATCAAGAACATCTAAAACACGTAAAATTTACCAAGAACAAATTGCAAAACGTCCTCACAAACATTTACTTTCGACTTATTATTTTGGCATTGGAAGTTTTATTTGACTCCATTTGGCACTGGTCTTTAATATTTATACATCTTTGAAATCTGGACCATATGTCCTTGTCACTTGCTTAATATCTATCTTGTGGATGCTTTACTTCAATTTTTAAGTCAAAGTATATTGTCATTTTTCGAATTGTATCTTGTGAATTTTGCAACGTGGATTGCGTGTTTAATTCTGTTCTAGTCGTCATTCAAAAAACTCCTAAACAACACCCATCCGCATCACTACACAAAAACACATTTAAAACACCCAAAGAGCCTTAGACAACTCTTTAATAGGGACTACCCCCCTTGGCGGACAACAGACTTCAAATTTAAACTTTAATTTGCAGCAATATAGATCATTTAATGAAGTCTGATGTATGTCATTTATGGCATGTAAACAATAATGAGTTCAACCCTTTGTATAAGCAAATCAATGTGAAAAATTATAGCCTCTCATTAAACAATAATTAAAATCAACTTTAGGCTAACCTTTCAGATCTGATATGTATGTAATACAATGTCAGAATCAGTCTTGTAATAATGCAATCGATGTAAAATCTCGGACCTGTATACTAGCTCATTCAACAACAAATTAGAATCCACTTTTGGAATAACCTTCAATCTTATTTGTGCTGTTATGTCACAGGTTTAAAGGCCGCAAAAAGGGATTACAATCTGCAATTTATTGTAGACCTCAGGACTGAGTTTTAAGAGTAGCCAAGAGGCCGCTACAATGTTGTAAAAGGCTGCCCAAAGGCTGAGGGTAGCTAGAGAGAGATAGAGGGTTTTGGAGAGAGGCTGAGGCTTGGAAGCAACGAAGGAAACAGTCCGTGAGGAGAAGGAGGAAGAGGGAAGGAGGTAGAAGGGGTTTAGGATGAGGCCGAGGTCTTAGGGAAGGAAAGGAGGGGAGACCAAGGCCAAGAAGAGGAAGAGAAGAGAGCTAGAGTAGGACTGCCAGGGTTTAGTTTTTTAGGACCATTTTATATTTTTAGGGTTTTTAGGGCTTACTAAAATTTTTCCATAGGGTTTTAGGGATAAAGAAGGTAGGCCGAATTTGTAGGAGGGAGGGACGAAATTTTAGGGAGGCTAAAAATTGAATTTTTTATTTTTTATTTTTAGGGTTTCAGATATAAATTGCAGACCTAATTCTAATCCTAATTCTATCATGAAAATGCAAGTGAAATTTAGTAAAAGTTGATAACTAGGGTTTTTATGGATGAGACTGTTATCATGCAACTTGTAGTTACCCCAATTATATGATCCTATCAAGGATGGTAGAGGAGCTAGGCAACTAAAGAGGTGACCTAAGAGGGCGTCGATCCCTAGGTAGATTGGTTGTCACACCAACCGAGGCACTCTTCGCTTTATGCTATCAAAGCCCGAGATAGCAAAGGGGGAGACCCTGATCTACTCTCGATAGGAGAGACCTAATCCAATCACCAGATCAGACTAAAAACTAGAATACGTAAGGTGAAGGATGGAAACCCTGGATATAAGGGAAGAAGTCACTGCAAAGGCTTAAAGGAGATGAGATATTGACTTGAGATGTTTTACTTACAATAACTCATAAATTAAAAGTGGATCTAGGATATAAGTGCTAGGATAAATGATCAAATCTAACTGCCTTGGGAAGCGTGAATTAAATCTATGGAAAATGGTCCAAGCTAATAGATCTAGATGAATTAGGGCTTTCTAGTACTGCTCGGTGATGGATTTGACAGTGTCGTAGTTCACAAGCAAAGAAAGGATCTTAAACAATTTAGAAAAGAGGCAAAATCAAAGAGGGCGCAAGGGTTAGAGTTCAGTGCCTAGGGATTTGGGCAAGATGGAGTCCCTTAGGGGTGATGCCCTAGGAGACCCACTTCGAGCTAGGCCTAAAGAAGAAAACCCATAAATCTTTCACCAAGATTCCAAATTATTTAAGCTAGGGAATTTTTAGAAGTTTTTGTAGTTAGGGTTTTAATGTAGCTGTAGCTTAGACCAATAGATAAATTAATAAAACTAAATAAATTCAAATGCAATCACTTACCTGATGCCTGTAGGTGAATGCCGTATGGTGAAGACTAGCCCCAACAAGATCAAATGAAGATTTTTGCGTACCCACGTCCACAAAACGTCCAGAGAACCAAATGCGTCCCACCTAACCTGCACAACTGAGGAAAGATCAATCGGTAATGCAAATAGCTGAGTGATAAAACAACGAAGGATAAGATAAATGATGAGTAAATGGTCATAAATAAATTCACTCCTTGTATAAACCCCCGATCAGAGATAGAGAAGCAAGGGATCTCCCTTTGCAAGTGCGCCCCAAGTGATCCCAAGAGCTTTCTTTATTTCTAGTAATTCAGAGCCAAAATTCCCTTTTACAATGAGGAGTTTCTCTCCTTTAAATAGAATCGGGAGAGACCAAAACCTTAACCACTTTCTAGATGAGTGGTTGAGATCAAAAGATAATACAATGAGATGAACTACTACTAATAGCCGGAAACAATATACCCGGATCACTAAAAATAAGGGGGACGTGTTCCCTCAATGACTCCCTAGGGGGAATGTATGATCTCCCTTTGCAAGTGCGCCCCTCTCCAAATCGGCCTCCCTGCTGCAAATCAAATATGGATCTACAAAAAATATGAAAGGTACAACAAAGATCTAACAGTGCTAGAGAAGACTAGCATTCAGTCACCACATCTCACATTCAACCATAGACACAAGAATTTGATCACAAGAGCTTTCTTTATTTCCAGTAATTCAAAGCCAAAATTCCCTTTTACAATGAGGAGTTTCTCTCATTTAAATAGAATTAGGAGAGACCAAAACCCTAACCACCTTTTAGATGAGTGGCTGAGATCAAAAGATAATACAATGAGAGCAACTACTACTAATAGCCGTAAACAATATACATGGATCACTAAAAATAAGGGGGACCTCAATGACTCTCTAGGGGGAATGTATGACATACATGTGACTAGGAACACAACATAACATCATGCTGGGGGGTCTAGGAGGTAATAACATCTTCACTAGACCAAGCCCCAAGTTTATCAAATATACAATATATCAATAAGTGACTAAAGTCACTAGGACGTGTGTCCCTAATACATAAGAAGACGCCCTAATGAGATGAATAGGAGGATGTGTGGACCCCACTGAAGTTGATGATTGTGCTTGAAGGTGTAGAATGCATCACAATAAGTTTATGATCAAACACCATGCCATTTCCTTGCCTCACTAAGCCAAATCGATTTCCTTGCTAGCCATTTCTTCCATTTTTAACTACTGGAATATCACCTGTAAAAGATAAAAATGCCTGTAACTCTCTACCAAGTGCTCCGAGCACCAAACTGACTGCACCAAAATGTTTGGGTATAGGGGAATATGGTAATAACAAGTTGCTGGACCCCATATCCTCTCTGTAGCGCCTTAGGAGAAGCAAAATGATCTCTGAAAGTGCTGTATAGGCCATTTTTTAATGGCAATCTGCTGCAAAGTGATAAACTGACCATATCATCAACTCAAAGTGCTCGGAATTGAAAACTAAGTGTGCCATTGGACTCAGGAGGTCCAAATCAAGTAGAGATGGGTACTCATACACTATGTGACCATCAAGATAATCTTCTGTAAGCTCATCCATGCCCAAGTAAATAAAATAATGGTCTAAAACTGCTGATAAAAAAGAAAAAATCACAAACTATCACATGAAACAACTATGTGGCACATGGAACCATCTAATGGGCACCAAAGGACCATGAATAATCAATCTCCAACATCATCGGCCCAACTCATCTCAGAACCTATTGTTGACTTGGTCAAACTGGGTTGACCAGGTAAAAAATGATCAAAATGATGACCCAGGCTGGAAATAACTGATGTTGCAAGTGCAAATGGATAAGATATGCTCATTTAAATACATTGATAGTGAGACTAAAATACAAAGTGGCATTTTAACTAGCGATTATATACAACCATAAAATATAAGTCAAGATCAAAGCAACCAGTTACTCAAAAGAAGAACTCAAGTGTATACTCATTTATGGATGTGGTTATTTTGCTAGAACTGGGTGAAAGCGTAAGAAACAAGGCTAGGCCAAGGGGAATGACTTAACAACCTCAACACTGTGACCTCTTGGATAAGGGAATCAGGGAAGACCACCTACACATATGTTGAATAGAGAAACACAAAGGGAATAGCGGTGTCTCACAAATGGGTAGAGTGATGAGACTATTTCCAGTAGACTCTAGACAAGCAACCTTTATAGCAATTTATTGTCATCTTTATACTTTGAGATTCAACATTTATTTCATTTATAAAGATTTTCACTAGCCAGCCTCCAAGGGCAGGTGCCCTGAATAGCCTTGCGGGCCTCAGATAATGACTCGATATGACCAGTATTGCGCGCCACCGTCCATAGGTGCGACAGAGTGACCACCCTGTTGCTCTGTAGAGGCAAACGACCTTACATCATACAAAGGATGAGTGCTTGCCCCTTGGCCAATGACTAACTATTATAGATATTTGCCATAGTGTTTAATAACACTGTTTTTGTTGACTTACATCCGTTTAGAATATGACACACTTAAGTTTTGATGCTTTACTGTTTAGCAACATTGTTGGTAGGAATACTTGGTTTCGAGGACTAAAGGATAACAATCACTATGACTAGAATCACACATTCCAGAGCCGAGACACAAAAACAACATGGAGTCTATCCAACACAGAGGCCTAGGTGGGGGAAGTCCTCGATATCATAGGCTAAAGTGTAAGTCAGGATAAAATCAACATGGATGATAAGGAATGGATGAGGGAAGTGATAGATGATGCCATGACTAGCAAACCATAATGGGGGGAATGACCAAGTCCATACTACTATGAGGGCATGACCAACGAGTATATACAAGAATTTCTAATTCAGAGCAATTGAATCACCTTTACTCTAAACAATCAATAGGAACCACATAAAATATCGCCAAATCATGACCACCCTATACTCAGTCAAGCTACCAAGATAAGTAAACAAGCACAACATGAAATATCTAAATGCACAAACCATATACCTGCTGGGTCATATACCTGTATCTACCATCTGAAACACTGGAACATTGCTGCTGTACAAACCATGGGCACTGTCATCACATCTGCTCTGTATGGAAGAATATGGCTAACTCAATCATCCAATCTAGGGTCATGAGGCTCAGTCCTGACATAAGGATGAAGATATATGCTCTGGTTCCGTTGATAAAGGAGTGATCATCAAAGAACTGCTCATCAACTACTGATCTCGTGCATATCATGCATATCATAGCAAAAGGACTGGCTCAAAAATGTGCTGAAAACTGGTCAGAAGACATGGTAGCCCCGACTACTATGGATGTGATAACAGAGACCCTTAACCCTAGCCCTAGAGGAAGGTGAACAACCTTCCTCTTGGAGTATTTTCTTCTTGTATACTAAATTAGGGCTTCTTATAACAACCTCTAGGGTTCGTTATAAGAGCCTAACTTAGGGCAAAATTGGAGATCTAAGGCTAAACTTGGGAAAACCTCCTCTAGGGAGTGTTTTCCACCATGCAAAGAGGGTAGAAGCTAGACAAAAAGGCCCTATTCAGAAAAAATGCAGCCGTAAGGCCACCATTCAATCATTCAAGAAGCAAGAATTCACCTACCTTTCACCAAACAAGGCTAAAAAACTAGACTTGAGCTTGTGTTCTTCCAACAATTCTAGCATCCCCCAAGCATGAGAAAAACCAAAGACAAGCATTCAATTTCATCCACAAGAGCAAGAAGAGCCTACTCCAAGAGGTGCGCATCACTTCCAAAAGAGCTATCAAGGGTAAAAGAGAAACATATTTGAGTTTTATCCCATGAGTTATGATTTACAAATGAAGTGAGGCGCTTAATTTATAGTGTTCTCAACTCACTTTACAAAAATAATCAGACCGACAGGCCAAATAAATGTCAATGTAAAAATATAACATGAAATAATATAACATAATCTAAAGATGGCCTATAGTAGGCTTAAAGTAGGCTACTTGGGGTATTTTTCCCCTAAGCGCTGTTATCCACTAAATTGCACTTGGTGGATATCGAGTGAACCATTGAAGACTTGAACAATCAAATTGTTCATCATTAGTGTTTCGAGATCCATCAGGCTAGATTTTGGCGTTTTTTTCAAATAATTGCATGTCCATACCCCCATGGGGAATTGTAATAAGTTGGTCGAAGCATGGTATTTTTGTAACAGGCTTGGATTACTTAGGTTTATCTGTCAAGGGGATACTCTAGAGTGTTTTTTCCTTAGGATTTATGCGTTGTGCCGCAGTGACGCATAATTCTTGAGTTTTTCAATCACACCTCCAAAGCTGGAGTATTTTTCTTGGCGGTCAAACCTTGGGAGGTTATTAAATCCTAACTGTCTATTTATTTTTACATGCTAGCCATCAATAATGATTCGTATGGACATGCACTAGGTCCCCTAAGAGTTTGAGTCAATTCTGAGAATTTTTTTCTTTCTAGTAAACTTAGGCCATTTTTTAATGGTTTAAATGGGAAAATTCAAATTGTAATAAAAGTATGGTCTAGAGGCGGATTTTGGCACGGGGGTGCTCGTTTTCATGCTCAGAGCGTCCTCTTTATCCCGAAGCACACTTTTCCTATGTTCCGAGTGATTAAATCATCAATTAAAGGCTAAAGCATTTTTTCTTATTGGGGCGACAAAGTGGTAGGGAAATGCTAATGATTCGACAAAATGACACTAAATATAAAAAAAAAGCAATTGGCATGTGCCAAATGAGGTGGCGATTTGGTCTCATGTGAAAGGCGACCTCATGAGGTGAATAAAACATGTGTTATAAAGTCAAATTTTAGAAGTAACGAATCATTCCACTTTAAGAGGTGTGCCTCCTTCATGTGCTCACGTGTGGGTTTATGTGGCAGATGAGGAAAGGATTGGTGGGGATTGGAATGAGGGCGCATCTCTCTTATGAGATGTGGCGCGTCCACATTGAGATCACATAAAAAATATTCCCATTTCTTCTCTCTTAAACTCGAGTGAACTCGCCTCAACTCATGCTCACGCCCTCTCTATCTCTAGTTTGATGCGCCCTCTCATGGGTTGTAAACTCTATAAAAGCAGGCCCATTCCTCATTGTTAAGGGTGGAATGGTGGAACCTCTGGTTTGATGTATAATTTCACTGTTGAATCTTTTGATGAATAGAAGGCTTTGGAGGTCTATTATAGTGTCTTTGGCTGAAGTTTGATGATCATTGTCTTACGTGTTTTTTGAGGTAACTGTAGAGTTCTTTTTGCATTTGCTTTACTTGTCAATTATTAGCCTTGGAAGGATTAGTATTAGTCGATAGGGGTGAGTAAAGAAGTTTCTTTTCTCATTTAAAACACTTATGTTTAAGATAGGGAATTTGCATGCTTAATAGTTTTTATGTATGCTCTTCTCATCTTCGATTTAAGTTTTATTAATGGATTTGACAAGTTGTTTGGCAAGTGTAAGGGTTTCTTTTGCGGGTGCTTCAATTTGGATTGATGGAGGAACTAGTTTGCTTGCTTCATTCTCTGAATTCTTTGTGAAGAGGACATAGTCTCTCTCAACGCCACCAGAACAACTCCATCGCCCAAGTTCAACAGGGCTTTGGCTTTCTACTTTCTCTCCCTTCTTTAATTAAAATTTCTCTTGGTTACAGTTACTAGCATGCTTAAGTAAATTAGTTTACTTTTCAAAAGAATATTTTAAAGGCTGATTTATTTGAGTATGCTGTTAGATCCAGGATGTTAAAGTCTAAATTTGAGTAGATCTAACTTGGTTAATTACTTGGAATTATTGTTTATCTTTTAGTACTTAATTTTTTTATGCTTCTAACGCTTTATTTGTCACATTTGGTTCATATCAGGTGGCTGGTTTCTTATTTTTATTGCCATAACAAGAGGAAGTGCTGTCGGAAAATCCGAGATCTAAGCCATCCAATGCTTCCCGGAGCACATACTTCCATCTTGTACCATTCTTTTGAAACTTGTAAGGCTTTTGGATCCAGATCTATAAGGACCAAAGGCATCCACCTTCTCATTGTAAGATAATTAATAAAAGCACGTGGGCTACCCAGCACACGCAGAACCCCTTGGGGGGTCTGTGTTGGTTTCTTTTTGTGTTTGATTTTTAGCTTAGTTCCTTTTTCCAAGTTTTCTTAAAGTAGATTAATTGCTTAATTTCTAACTTTTCTTTTCTTTCTTAAATTAACACATGTGCACAATCCGCCCCAATAAGCTTGTATAGTTAGTTTTATTTTTTACTGCTACAATCTTGCTTTTACAATCTTGTACTATACAATTAACGAACATAAAAAACTAAATCCGGCTGTGCATTCCCGAAGTACCGAAAGGGAAAAGAGATTCTCACCCGTCAATAATTTTGTTGTTACAATTTTTGTACGTTATTAACAATAAAATCTAAGGCCCTGTATTCCCGAAGTAAATTGAAAGGGTTTATCCCCGGTAGGTGAAAAGAGATTCTCGACCACAAAATAAAATTTAATTTTTGTTTTAATAAAATTGACCAAGGCTTAAAGTTCCAAGTATGCTCTTGGCTGCTGCAGCTCAGTCTGATCAATTGGTCAATCAGAAAGGGACTTGAGTGACTAGTCTAATAGGGCAATCCAACGAAAACTTGAGCTCTAGAAATCGGGAGGTTGCGTGAAACTAACTACAGAGTTAGTGGGCTACTTTAAGCAGGTTATGCCTCGCCTAGTTGGACCCTTGGTTTAGTTGTCACTACGCTCAATTTGAAGGCCTAAGTTGGACTTGGGCCAAACCACGAACTAACCCATTCCTTAATTCACGCATCTTATAAAATCAATTAAAACTGACAAACAAGACTTGCATCACTTTCATGACACAATAACAATCCAACTTATGTGACTTCATTTGGCACTGGTCTAATCTGCAAACAATCAAACATTAAGTGAATCAATGTGTTAGATGGACGTATCTATATTCATGCTGTTGTTTTAATTCGTAATTGCATTTCTTTGGTTCAGTGTTAATTCACTTTTCAAGCTCCTAGATTAATTTTCTTTCTTTAACTTAGCTTAAAAACCTTAGTTTGTTTTTCATAGGGACCACCCCCCTTGGCTTCGCTAGGAGTTGGCCTAGACGGAGGAGTTGAATGTTGAGTGACAGTATCTCAACTCTTTGCTTTCCCCCAAGGATGCACCCAATGGCTTGAAGATTTCTGCCACGCTAACGGTTAACCCCCTTTCCCCCGATGTGTGTATTCGGCGGCAACAGGTGCCTAAAAACTGCTAAAAATGACTGAAACTGAGCAGAAAGCTTCACTCCGAAAGATGGAGTGAGCAGGGGGGGATCGTCATGCCCCATCTAACCCCGATAATGCTGAAAGTCCCTAAACATCCCCATCTTTAAGCCTGTGGGCTTGGTGACCAAGGATGACATCATCAAGAAAATTGCACCATGGAGAGAGGGCACTCTGCTGGAAAGGGACCAAGATGGGTGCATAAGGTGACCTGAAAAAGAGGCAAGAGCCTCAGAGTTGGAATACAGTCACCAGTGTAGAAAATAAGCAAGGGGTCATGTGACCTAGTGGCCCACCCTTAGGAGCCCCGAACACCAACCTCAGAGCTACAAGCCCTAGAATGAGGCAGTCAACAATGCCACTAAGCCATAGTACTTCTAAGTCCGGCCATAACCACCTTTCAGAAAGTACTGGCAACATCCCATCATGGTCCTGAAAAAAAAATGACCCCTCTCTATGGGCAAGCATTTGAAGTTGCGCTGGTATTGGTACCACGTAATACCATGCTTCATAAAGGGAATCTAGCCACCTCAACCAATTGTCAAGACCCACTGTATCCATCTGGCCATCATAGGATGGAATTTCTTCCTTGGGTTTCCACTTTGAGAGTGGAACCTAGATTCATCAATGAACTTCCTCCACCACCATTCGATTTTAGGTTTAGGTTTCCTTAGAAAGCTTTTGGTGGATAGTATCATGCAATGCTATGAGGGAAGATGTTAACATCTGTGACAAATGGGAATATTGGTCAACAGTCCATCAATAGACCCAAACTTGCTACGATTATGCATTTCTTCCCCTATTTCTTTCTTCATATGAGAGTGAGTCTTTGTGTACAAATTTCAACGACCTCATGTAGATCAATGCTTTGGTACCAACTTGAGTAGGTTTCCACTAGTGAAATTAACGTGACCACAATAACAACTACAACGAGCACATCTCACATGCATAGTGTCTAGATTATGGTGCGATAAAGAAAAAAAGATAAAACTTATTTAGGCTGAAACCTAAATGAATTCAGAAACCACATAAACTCATTGCCATGGCAATATGAGTAGTAACTCAATTCAAAAGTTTCAGTAAATCAATTACATTGTACAACATGATATGAATATGGAGCTTACAATGCAACTATCTATCTACCAACCTGTTTACAATTTAAGGAAGGCATAGTAATAATCTACTAAGATTATTTGAAAGTACTTGTTTCTTGTCCTTTCATATGCTATAAATTAGTGCACACAAATTTGGGAAGATGACGAGAGAGAGGAAGACAAGCCATTTTGGCCATTGGGCTCCTGTGTGTAATTTCTCGCTAATTTGTCCATCCATTTCAGCATGCTTGTGTTGAACTAGGTTGTGGGGATCTTGTGATCAAAAGTGCATGCCATGGTAGCACAACAGACTTTAACCATGACTGTACTTTGGAATAGCGCAATCAGGTTGTAGTACGGGAACCCCATGACTAAAATCTTAGCACATTCATGACATAGCGCCAAGTTATAACTGATGAGTTCCAAAGCAAACCATTGCAATGTATGTCCTGGATTGATTATTGTGTGCAACTTTGTGCCTTTGATGCAACAACCAAATCTGTGTGCTAGTAATTATACAAATTTTTGGAATGAATCTCTCTTTAGTGCTACTTGTCCCAATGTCCAGTCACAGACTTAGTTAATCTCTGGCTTGTTTTGAGATCACTTCAGGGCTCAACAACAATGCTCTCTTGGCTTCCATTTCATGTGATTCTTCTTGTTAGTATAAATACTTCATTGCTGATGGAAACTTTGATTGCATGTTACTAGGTCTCCTGCTTTCTTAGCATAGTGCATGATAACATGTTAGTCTATAAGGTCTTCCTTTTTATTACAGACCCATGATCAAGGTTCATGTGGTGAACTTCATCTAGGAGGAAAGCTTGGTAAATGGTTCCAATGCCTTTTAAAGGCAGACATAGAATCTCTAGCTTGAAGGCAAACTGTGGCCAAAGTTAGGGCTAGCACTCTTATAGGGGAAGAGAGTCAGGTCCATTTGAATGAACTTTTGAAAATAATGGTTTACCCCTCATCTTAGGCTTGGCAATGGTTTGATGATTTATTTGATTTAAAATCTGGATAAGTTATAAATGTTCTTTGTTTCTTTTGGCTCCTAACTCATGTCTGTTTTCTTTTTTTGTATTTTTTCACAGAGAAAGCTACCCCATGATTCGGTTTATATTGACATTCAAGATTCTACAGCAGGATGGTGAGCTTTTGTCACGTTCCTCTTCAGAATCATTTCTTCACATTTCATGCATTTCAAGTTTCTCTTTTATTTCCTTTTTTCATCTCATATTCCAGATTTTTGCTGTTCAAAACCTAAAATTAATAAACAATGGAGACACATTGTCATAAATATAGCAGCTAATTTAGGACAGCAGACCAAATGACAAGAGGGGAAAAAGTGTCAAAACCATTTGTGAGATACATCTCAAGCTGTTTGAAGGTTTTGTTTCAAAATAACTTTTTAATGTATCAAGCTGGAAACACGATCAATTCTATAAATGGTATTAAGTAGTTTCTTTGTGCTTATTAAAAAGTAGGCACACTCCCGGTTACTAGCTAAAGATGCAAAAAATGTAGATGTACTCAGCTATTTGGATCTCACTTGAGCCCTTGTGATGTTGAGCAAGGTGCCTTCCTGATTTCGCATAGCTTTCTTGTACATATCTCTCTCTTACATAGTTTCTCTTCTAATAAAAGAAGTATTTTCTCAAAAATAGGGTGTTTAGTTTATTCTGTAATTTCTTTGAACTTCTGTTTTCATTTTTGTCAATTGAACTGCCTGATCCTATTATTTTATGAAAACTTAACAAATGTAATTTTCATACAATATATAATATTGTGTGATGGGTTTACAGCTGCTCCTATGTTATGGTTTGTGGCCTGGTAGCCCACAGAATTGCGCAGTGAGCCCTTCATGGTGAATAACAGCATGAGTGTAGAAATGTTGGGTCTAGGGCAATTAATGCAAATCTGAAATTTCACCTTATTTACTTGAGGTTTCCCTGATCTAATCCCTGTGAACATTTACCCTTATGGCTGATCTGAAGTATTCAATTATGTCTGCAAATACTTCTCTTTACTTCAGCCCAAGAGACTACATACCATACAAGTGTACTTCAATGCCAACAAGGTACTGCAATTAGGGCACACTTTTCTAAGCATACAAAAGATCTAAAATAACTTTATTACATCAGAAAATCTGCTCTTTTATCTTCAAGGTGTGTTAAATTACTTAACAATTTCAGCTGTATAATATGCCTAATCAAGATGAACAACAAGAGATGGAATCCACCCAATCAAGAAGATAACAAATTTTGAAAATCAAATCTGCAAGTACAATATTTGGACAGCTAGAAACTTCATATACATAAGAAATGATGTACAAGTACATACCATGGCTTTATCACAAAGCTTCTACAAGTCAAGCTCTCCAAACCTAGCTAGTGAAACTGTTGTCACACATTCTGGCAGCCTTGCGATTGCAAGGATTAATTGGCTGTTGGACCAGTGGAACCTCGGGACACTGCCCCAAAGTGTCACATGGACAAGGTCCCCTCTCTTTAGGTCTCCTGGATCCACCAAAAGGCTGATCCAAAATAACCATGGGAGGTGTCTCCGGTCAAGTGTTCCAAGCATAGTTACCGGATTCGGCCCTAGGCCTAACCGCACCCGAATCGGATTCTCGGATTCTTCCACCTCGTTTTGACCAATCTAAAGCCGTTTACGTAGGATAAATGTAGGATAATTAGGGTTAATTAAGGTTAGGGTTCCGAATCCCCAATTCCAAATTTTGGGATGAGTGTCGCACCCGTATCGGATTCTTCAGCTGATTCCGAGAGCACCCACGGTTCATGTAACCTTGGTTCCAAGTAATTACTAGCCTAAGCTAGTGTTCCCCGAAGCAACAAGATCGATTTGTACGAGACAGGGTGCCGTATAAATTAAAAAGGGGATAAATGTAACACCCTAGGAGAAATGGCTAAGGGAATAATGGGTGATGAGAGGAAATTGTACCCCTAGCTACTAGATGTGAACTATGATGTATCTTATGCATAGTTACTGGATTCGGCCCTAAACCTAACCGCACCCGAATCGGATTCTTCTGAATCCAATTCTCGGATTCTTCATCGGATTCTTCCACCTCGTTTTGACTAATATAAAGTTGTTTATGTAGGATAAATGTAGTATAATTAGGGTTAGGGTTCTGAATCCCCGATTCCTAATTTTGGGATGAGTGCCGCACCTGTATCGGATTCTTCAGCCGATTCCAATCGCACCCACGGTTCGTGTAACCTTGATCTTATGTGAAGGAAGTTATGTCTTGGTCACTTGGGATTAATTACATGCTGAGATTTATGATTAGCCAGCTTGATTATATTCAGATTTCTTAATATTTAGGTGTTTAAGGGGATAAATCAAAATGTTATTAGGTGTATTAGTTTGCTGGTGCATGTGTTAAATGGTCTCAGCTGCAAAAAAACAGCTTGCTGCCCTAAGTATTTAAAGTCTGAAATTAAAACTACAGCAAGCAGAAAAGCCACTAAATATTAGAGACTAATTACCAGATTGAACAATAGATGATTGAGGTGACCAATGCCTTTTCTCTATTAGAGAGTGACAACAAGGAAGGTCTTCCTGCATTGCTCGTGTCCTTGCATGCAGAAGACTTAAATGAAGAAGCCAATAAAATGTATTTAATGTGTTTTTCCTAAGTTTACTTTGGAAAATATATTAAAGTGATCTAACTATTAATTGTTAGATTATGGTAACTTCGGGATGTCCTCCATGGTTCAGATGCCTTACATGGAGGTACATCAGCTGCATAGGCAGCGGGATGGAGTAGAGAGTGAGATGCACTCTACTCAGTGGCATGAGCCCAGTGGGGGCTGCATGCAGAGCTTCAAGGGAGATTGACCTTTGCATGCATGAGTTTTGCATGACCTGTCAGCATTCAGTGATTACATGCAAAAGTGACCTTTTGCATGCATGCATGCAACAGTGACCTTTTGCATGCACCGGGAATTAGGGTTTTGGCAAACCTAATTCATCGGTGAGAATATTTATAGAGGTAGGTGTTGAAATATTGTAACTTCAAAGAATATTATATTTGTACTTTATTATTCCGGAGATGTTTCATTCCTCCGTGGAGATCTTATTGTATATCCGGAGATGTTTTATTCCTCCGTGAATAATGTGGTAACTTGGGTTATTAGACTTTCCTAGTGGGGGTCGGCCCTATATGTGTTATGTGGGTCAAAGGGTTATTAGACCACCCTAGAGGGGTCAGTTGTAATGGGGTGTTTAACCCAGTGGTTAAGTTGGGGCCGACCTAGTTAGTGTAAAAGACAAGTTGGAGTAGTGTATAAATAGAGGAGGTTTGTTTCTCATTTATCACACACACAATTCATTCTCACTTGTGATTGGCGCATAGGTGAGAGAGAGATCTGCTATGGAGGAGAAGGAGCTCATGTCTAGGGTTTACATCTTTGTATTTGCTGGTCATCTATATTGAGGAAGCTTTGCTGGGTTTTCTTCCCCATGAGGGTTTCCCAGGATAAATCTGTGTCTCTTGTGTTTATGTTGTGCTTGTTGTTCTTTCAGTGATCCTGTATATGCTATTGTTGTGAAATGGAATGTAATGCTAATATTTTCTGTCTTAGCATATTGAATCTTAACATGGTATCAGAGCTAGCTTGAAGGAAGGCAATGCATGGAATTTACGACACTTGCTTCACTTGCGACAATTTGAAGGTTAGGGTTTTATATAGCAAAAACCATTCATCGTGGAACTTTTGCTATAAATCCATTTTGGCGAAGTTTCAGGATCTGAAACCTTTACAGGCCATAGATAACATCCCCATGTACCTTGTGTCTAAAGGACAACCTCTAATTCGTTGTACTTTGTGAGTTATGATCAGTACAAGTTAGGGTTTTTGTCTCTTCCAGATCTCAGTCATAATCAGGTGACCTAGGCAAAAAGGTCATAACTTGGGCTAGGAAGCTCGAAATGAAATTTCGTAAAAAGTGACAGGTAGTGCACGGACTGTACTTTCACTGGTACAAGTTTCATAGGCCGAAGTTGAACAAGTGACACATGGCACACTGTACAAGTTCGCTCACCTGTTTTATCCCATAAACAAGTTACATTGCGACAATTGGCATAACTCTCTCATAGAATCCAATTGAGGTCAGACCTGTGGGGTTGGAAAGAGGATAGGTCGGGCTACCACAAGCAGAAGTTTCAAACCCCGTGGATTCGTAGTTTCAGAGTTACACGAGAAACAATCAGGTGCACATTTCTGTCAAAACAGATTTGGATTTTGAGCACCTTCATTCTTGAATCGTCACTACTGTGGAATTAGGGTTTTGGAGAAAGTTGGAGTTTTTGGAATCGGAGTCCACGGCTGAATGCTACTTATAAAAATCGAAATTTAGAGACCAAGATCGAATTTTTTGGTTGGTCAGAAGGGTGGGCTTGATCAAACCCTAGTTCGGGATTTTGATCGGAAAGGTGACAAATTAGGGCTTCTGCAAAAGTTGGAATTTTTGAAGTCTGTGACCACGGCTGGAAGCTCCTCAGAAAAATCGAAGTTTAGAGCTTTGGATCGAACCTTTTGATTGGGCAGAAGGGTGGGCTTTATCAAACCTTAGTTCCCGATCCCGTCTAGAAGATCCAGAAGTTTCAAAGGCAATTTTGAGGGGTCAAATTTTGGAGATTTCAAAATTGAAGTATGCTGGCTTGATCAACTCAGCAAGGCGCATCTTTCCATCCATTCAGAAGCTTGAAATTCAAAGTTTGAGTTTTTAGGGTTTCTCTGACAAACCCTATTCCAGCTCCAGATTCAGTTTCAGCAAATCAAAGTGGATTGGGCTAAAAGCAATCCTGACAGGTATGTGTTGAAATCTATTCATGATTAAGTTTATGATATGTTTGTCTTCATGCTATTGAGGTTAGTACAATTATGATTTTGATAATGAATGCATGTGAATGGTAAAAGACATTCATTAATTAGGGTTATGCCACTTATGATTGTACTAATGCACTTGTGGTGTTGTATGAGGATGATGTTGTCTGCTAACAAGATACAGGTACATCAAGAAAGACAAATCAAGTTCTATGACCATGATGACATGAAGACAAAGACTCATCCATAGTCTTTGACCACATAGAAGCTCTACTTACGAGGTATGTATGACTTTGTTCTACTATGCTTAACCTATGAGATATGCAGGTTCTAGCACAAGGTCTCTAAATCATTGAAGAAAGAAGATATTGTTTGGGTATGATAAGACATAACCAAGCTCGATAATCCAGGTATGTTTTCCTACATCAAGTTAGAATCCTACCTTGTTAGGATCTTAGGTAAGTACACCTTTAGGGGCAACTGCAAGTTTGGTGATAACAAGTACATTGGACAACTGCGAAGCACATACTTTGCTACATTAGAGGTACAGTGGAGTATGGTTTTGTTTATGAGCGCAGTGGGAGAGTATACAGTTGACAGGTTTCACGAATGTTGATTGGGCAGGATGTGTAGAGGATTGGAAGAGCACTTCAGGTTGCTGCTTCAGCATTGGATTAGGAGTTGTCTCTTGGTTCAGCAGGAAGTAGAAGTCAGTTGCATTGAGCTTGGCAGAGGCTGAGTACATGGCAGCCAACATGGCTGCATGTGAGAGGATGTGGCTGAGGAAGTTGCTCTCAGGATTGTTCGAGAGTGAGATAAAGACTACTATAGTTCACTGTGATAATTAGAGTGGTATCAACCTTTCTGAGAATCTAGTGTTCCATGACAGGAGTAAACACATTGACATCCAGTGTCACTTCCTCAGAGATTGTGTTCAGAGAGGAACCATTCGGTTGGAGTGCATTCAAATAGATGAGCAGGTGGCAGACATATTCACCAAGGCACTTTGCAAACTCAAGTTTGTAAAGTTCAGAGACAAGCTGGGGTTGTTACGAAATCCCTCCTCATTGAGAGGGAGTGTTAGAAAGTGACAACAAGGAAGGTATTCCTGCATTGTTAATTTTTGTACCATGGATGTGTTCCCCCCTAGTGATTTAGCCTAAGTCACTAAGAAAGGGGTGGTGGGACCCTCACATTAATAAATTAATTAATGAGACTAAAGTCACTTTTGTCCTAAGTCAAAAAGGTGAGTGAGTATTTATTAATTGAGTGATTTAATTAATGAGATTGTACTCACTTCTAATCTCAGCCATTGATGTGATTTAATCTACAACGTTGATTGAGATTCCCTTTTAGGGATTGGATAAAAGGGAGGGAGGCAGAATACCTAGTTTAGTGTGTTGATGTGAATGAGGAGAGCAGAGAGTACGAGAAGGAGAAGGTCGAGCTAGGGCGCAGGCATTGAAGTCGTGATCACTCCAGGCACGAGTTTCTAGGCTATGGTTTCCAGTATTAGCTCAGATTTATGGCAATCATCCTGGCATTTATTTATCAGCAATGTGAACTGTGATATCAGCTCACATCTCAAGCATTGAAATCGTGGTACCTTCCAGTACAGCAGTAGCACGCAGGTGGAGGTGATACCTTCCCGTACAGCAGCAGCACGCAGCTTGAAGGAAGATTCTGGGCTCATATCTCGAGCCAGCTTCATACATTTGGGGCATTGTATCTGTGATATTGAACCCAGTTATCTATCCTGAGTTCTCTGTCACGCTGAAGGATAGAGATCAGCACTGCACGGGTTGATGAGATGTGACTGCTACAGGGGTCTGTACAGCAGTCAAATTTCTGTCTCTGTTCTGGGATTATTACATGCACATTTCCAGTCACAGGTCAGCAGAGTTTTGAGTGTGTTCAGCACAAAATTCAAGGAGGATACATCACCATAAATTGCACAGAAACCGAGAAGGATCTGCACTCATTTCCAGGCAGCAGTTGGGCTCTGAAATCGAGGCAGACTGGGGTGCAGTTAATGGAGATAAGTTGTATTTGTTTTTGTACTGCTGTAGCATTACCTTGCTGATGGAATAATAAATCTCTCTCACTCACTCAACTGGTTTTCCCCGTGGGGGTTTTTCCAGGGCTCGATTTGGCCAAAAACTACTGTGTCAAATTTGTGTGTGAATATTGTGAATTAGCTTGCAGCCTGTTTATTTGCTTTCAGTGTGTGTTTATTGCTTAACTAAAGTGCATTAAGTAACCTACAGCCAATGCAAAACAGGGCTGTAGGTGAAAACCACCTTAAAACTTGGCATTAAATCAGCAGTCAGTGAAGGCAGAAAATCTACATGCATTGCATGTGTCCTTGCATGCAAAAGACTTAAATGAAGAAGCCGATAAAATGTATTTAATGTGTTTTTCCTAAGTTTATTTTAGAAAATATATTAAAGTGATCTAATTATTAATTGACTTAATGGAACACTTTTTTATAAACTGAAAGTGAAATAATTAAAGTGATGGCTAATCTAATCTTGGCCATTGATCTCACTGGAGGGTCACATCCATTGATCTATAGTGAGATTAGGTATTTCGCTTAGCCATTGAGTTAAAAGGAGGATCAATTGGTGGAGAGGACACACATTCTGACAGAGAGATTCTTGCTCATAGCAGTCAGCTGGAGAGTGAGAGAAAGTTGGAGGGAGAGTTTTGTAGAGTAGACGGAGGGAGAATCATCCAGAAGAGAAGGCCGTACGGATCAGTGAGGAGGCTATACACCAGCAGAGAAACCGAGCAGCGATTCGACCGTATAGTAGAGGTAGAAGAGGGGGCGTACAGGTTGACGTAAGCAGTACAGAACAGTCCGTACAGCTGACGTCAGCAGACGTACGATTCCGTACAGTTGAGGCAGGTAGGCCGTACAATGTTGTAGCTCGGCCGTACATATTGGTGGAGTTGTTCAGTGATTTACGGTGGAACGATTTTGCTAGGTTGGGCATAAATCAATTTTTGGATTGTATTGTTCCATATTTTCTTAATAAAATATTTTCTTAGACTGCTGCACCGGTTTTCCCATCTTGGATTTTGTCCAAGGGTTTATACCCAAAAAGATTGTGTTGTCTCTATTGGTGTGATTGATTGGTATTTCTTTCAGTATTTATTTTCCGTTGCATAGTGAAGAAATCCATGTGTGGTTAACAGTAAATTTTTTTGTTTAATTAATTAATCCAGCATACTCTAGCCCTAGAGTGGATTTTAAGGAAATTTACATTCTCCTAGGTGATTTTTAATGAGATTTAGTTCCTATTTTAATGTGCAGGTGCCTAGGGTATAACTTGAGTTCAAACTAGCAACTAATAACCAATATCTATTGGTGGAAACAAACTGAAAATGAGAAGTGTGATTTCACCAATGAAGGAAAAATGAAACCAGCAAAGAGGAAGGGTGTAGAATTGTAACCTAGTCTCTTGCTCTTGGGTGATGGAGTCATTGCACTTTCTCTAACACTTCCTTGACTTGTGTTGGCTACGTTTGATGATGACTTCACAAGCAAATTCACAAAGTATCCAGCTTGAGGTGCCCCTGATACTCACTTCTCTCCAACCTGCAAACAAGCAAACAATTAGTGATTACAATCAGACTCATGAAGTTGTAATCCAAACTATTCTACTCATTAGCAAGTGAAGAGTAATGTATGAAAATGAACAAATAATTAGGAGAGAAACCAATAAGAGTGCAGAGATAACTCCTTAAGAAAATCTGCTCAAAACCCCTCGGGCACATGGGCAATCCAAGAGGGCGATTTTATACAAATAAAACACCAAATTCTGGCCTCAAATCAGATCACCAACACATGCATAGACAATGAGAGATTGAAACAAAAAGTCCTCACATAAGAGTTGCTCAAAACACCAAGAAAAAGAGGAAATCGATTTCTCTATTAGCTCTAGCAAAAACAATCCAAAAGATCCATACAATGAGTTTGCTTCTCTCTTTTATAGAACAAGAGAGAAGCTAAATCTCTAATCATAAGGATTGAGAGCTGAGATTAAATCCTAGAGAAGCCAAATCAATGGCTGAGATAATTCTCCACATTTTACATTTTTTGTTGTTGTTGCTGGAAATGATTAATTTCCTGTTGCTGGAAATGACTAATTTCCTGAGGGGGGCACACTTGGTAGATATCGCTGCGAATTGGCACTTTTATCACTTCCAAATCAGGAAGATGATTGGCATGGGATCCCACATGACATCCCTACTCAGCATTCAAGCAAAGATTTGTAATTTTTATTATGTAACTTGGGCTCAATGAGGCTGTATGATGGATGTGCAAGCAACATTTATAAGTTTGTTTAGGTCACTTCAATGAAATGTACCAAAAGGATAACTCAAACACTATTTGAAGTATATTTTAATCTTGTTTGACACTCAATTAACTATCCTAATTTTTTTGTTGTAATATCTCTTCCTGCCTTGAGGATTCTGTTGTCTTCAGTGGGTTTTGGTTTGTGGACAAAGACTATAAATTTTATGTAGTCTCTTAAATGGTTTTATTGGATCAATCCAATTAATTCTTTGTTACTAAATTCTAAGGCTTTGGGTTGCTTTAATCGATCAATGTGACTGCCTCATGGACCTCTTTTTCCACTTCTTGAATAGATAGAAGAATCCTAAATATGTTTCAATTTGGGATGGACAATGACTGAAATTCAGCCATTCTCTTAAATGGTTTGATTGGATCAATACAAATAAAGCTAAAAGAAGCATGGAACTGGTAGTGCAACATATTAAAAACAACTCAGCTCCGTTTGAATTTCTCAATAAGGACTCAAGCCGACCCTCTACACTGAGACATTCACGCCTTGTATGATTTCATATAATAGTGTTTAAACCAAGGGAGGAAATTGTGATCTGTTTATAGTTCTCCTGAAGATGGACCTGCTTTAGGGTTTGTAATGTTGAGATTAAACTCACCTCTTCGCACAGATTTTCCACTCATTGAAATATTTCTTAGTTACTAAATTCCAAAGATTTGGGCTTCTTTCATCAAATCACCATGACTAGGTCATGAACCTCTTTTCCCACTTCTTGAATAGATTAAAGGATCCTAATTGTGTTTCAATTTGGGAAAATCCCTCATCTGCCCCCTTGAGCTTGTGCTCTGATGCCAACATAATAAGGTTATTGTAATGGTGGATTGCTATCTTTTAAAAGGTTGTTGCACTTATACCTCTTTTCTATATGTGCTTGAAGATATAAGTTTTATCAAATATTTTGTTGACAGGCATGCTATACACGATATGGTGGTTCGCGGTGCACCTGCAATTGCTATATCAGCTGCGCTTTCACTAGCAGTAGAGGTTGCTAATTTGGGTCCTGTGGATTGGAGTGTGAACGATGCTATCTCATTTTTGCAAAAGCGTTTAGAATTCCTTGTTTCTAGGTAATACAACCTGGTTTATCCTCTTTTTGTTTGTTTCTAATGGAAAGCAATTTGCATGGTTGATATTGTTTTGGTGGATTTGCAGCCGTCCAACAGCAGTCAATCTGTCAGATGCTGCCACAAAGTTGAATGATGTGGTGTTAAAGGCAACCAATGATATGTCCAAACCTGAAACTATTTTTCAGGTATTTATTTCTTGTTGAAATGATATTTATTGCATCTGTGTGGGCTTTTCAAGATGTATGTTTGTATTTAGTCTATATATAAATATAAAGAGAAGTTTTTATTTCTTCAAGCTTGCTTTTGAGAAGAAATTGCATCACCTACCTTTTAAAAATTCCTAAAGTTTTGGAAATTTATGGGTCCTTGAGGGTGGTGAGAATCATGTCCATGCCTACGAAGTGTTCTCCTATCTGTAGTATTACAAGGGTGACATTTTCAGATGAATGGGTAAGAGAAATCTAAATGACAGTGTTGATGCTTTGAAGTAGTGAAGATAACATCAGCAAAAAATCGCCGATTTTTTCCAGAGCCCAAAAAATCGGCTGGAAAAAATCGCGATTTAAAAAAAATTCTTAACAACACGATTTTTTCTAAGAAATAGTGATTTTTTGGTAAATAGTGTGCCACAATGGAAAATATCTCCAACGAGGCTTTTTCACAGTTTTAAAAACTCATATTTAAAAAAATAAATTTGATCAGTTTTGCACAAGTGACATTGAAGTCAACAATACTAAATGGTAATGTTAAATTCTGATAGAAAACGAAAGATAAAGAGAATGTCACTTTTACAATTAATGGTAATACCATTAATTGTTTCAGGATGTTTGAGAGTGGTTGCAATCTCATCGGACTTCATATGCAAAAGTAGAATTTTAGATCCCATTCAGAATTCAACAGACTTAATGGTTTTCAGGATTTCAGAATTGCAACGTTTCCACTGGATTCTATCATGTATGAGGGTAATGGATTAGAATTTAATGAATCACATCAAACTCTCTATGTACCTTCATGTTGGTGGTGTTGATGCCTGATTGTTGAAGTTGATTGAACTCCTCTGTCATGACCTTAATAAAAAAATGTACATTTCAGTCAAGCAAAATCACTTATTAACCATGGGAAGCTCTTTCTACCATATTTTAATGCTTGGATTAATAAGTTTCATTAAAATTGTAGGGTGTTGACTAATGTCCTTGGAGGATCAACTTTGAGCTTCGAGGT
Organism: Larix kaempferi; assembly: GCA_027924585.1. Lineage (NCBI taxonomy): Eukaryota > Viridiplantae > Streptophyta > Pinopsida > Pinales > Pinaceae > Larix > Larix kaempferi. The sequence goes on along the minus strand of BSBM01000269.1, from coordinate 15,392,088 downwards.
AGAGGCAAGGGCTAGAGCCTAGAGGTGGGGGGAACATGGTGCTACTGATGAATAGGATCCCAACATGGACAATGATTTTGATGATTATGTATTTTCAATTTTGATTCAGATATGTATTGCATTTGATACCATTTTGATATATTCACCCTTAGATGGTATATACATGAGTAAACTTTGCATATTTTGTCTCTAATGGTTTGGAATCATAGCTTGGAATCTTTAATATATATATATTTTTCATTAAAATTGTAAAAATTTATGTATTTTTTAGGAGTCCGAGTCATTGAAATCAAATTGCTTCGAGTTATTTGCATCCATACATGTATATATTGATGCTTTTTCCATATTTATGGGCCAATGTGATTATTTGATGTTGGTGTTGTTTTATATGTTTAAGATTCTAAAAAAATGAATGTATTTTGTATTTTTTAATGTTTCCTGCTGTTTTCCAATATTTGCCGTTTTTTTCGTCGATGTTGCCAAGAAGTTGTATTTGGGACCCTTGCCGAATTTTTGCTGATGCCGAAATTATCTACATTGCTTTGAAAGAATGCAACATACATTGTATCTTGATTCTTATCTCATTCATCTCAAACATTTGTAGTAGATATAAGGGTGTAATCATTCAAAATAAAAGCTACACTTCGCAAGGGATGTATCTTGGCAAATAGCACTAATAATATTTTAAATAGAGCCAAAATGATGAAATTTAGACAAGTACAAACTTGACCTGGCATAACTATGATTATAAATTTCTCTTTGATGGTTGCTTCCAATCAACACGAGTGCAGGTACACATACTTGTGAGAGAAGCCTTTGGCTAAGCTACTGCCACTAGGGGGCATTTGTTCTCTACCAAATTCGCCTAGGATTTGCACTTGGCCCCAACCGCTATCGCAAGCACTAGTGTACAACAAACACGAGTGTTCTAGGTGAGACTTGATCCCTGGTGGATTTCTGTGCCAGCAATGGTATGTACGGACTGTTTGTAGAAACTATCTTGGAAACTGTGCCAATGTTTTCCTTGGGAACTGTGCTCTCATAAATCAGAAATGACTTCTTTCTCACTCTCTCTTCTCTCTTGATGTCTTTCTTCTCTCTCTCAAAGTGTTTAAATAGTCACTTAAACCCCTCCTAAACCCTAACTACCTTTAATAACCCTAACTTCCTCAATCAATGGCTAGGATTAAAAAGATCTAAAGGGTCATAATTAATTGCACATTTAATTCCTTTTTAATAAAAATTAAATGCACATTTACATAGGGACCCACTTTACTTAAATGAAACTCACTTTAAAAATATAAAAGTCACTTTATTATATTTACGAAGTAACACTAGGAAAGATGACTTTGTCCCCCCCATGTGACATCAAAATCATGGGGAAGGACCTTTCTCATTACAAATTTCAACATTAATCACAAAGACTTAAACACCAAACTTTGAGAAGTGATTTTGATCACTATAGCAAGTTTGGTCATCCTAATAAGTTTGGGTAACACCTTGATTCAGAGATCATTCTTTCAAGCAAGGCTTTAATCAAAAGCCTTAACTTAAAAGATCTCTAAGGAATAAGCTTAACTTGTCTTTTAAACAATTTCGTTTGTGGACTTATTTACTTGAGGATTTTGTTTTCAATGTCTTATGGTTTATCTTTGATATATATATCTTTCACACTTGCTATTGGCTAATATTCATGTTTCATGCTATTTCATACTCGTGAGCAAGTATTTTCAAAGTGTGTGATCTATTGGATATTGTACATCTTGAATGATTGAATGCTTGTTTGGGTAATCAACTAAGTAAAACACAACACACATCATAATCGAGTTAATCTCATTTCCCTTAGCTCTCTCTAAACCAAATCTAATTAAACCTAGGAAAACCCCCCTTGGCCCTGAGAGCTGGTCAAAAGAATGGGAAATTGCATTGTGGTGACAGTGGTGCTTCTTTCCGAACTTTCTCTTGATAGCATTGGTGGATTATGACTTTTCCACTTAGGTGCTAAATCAAGCTGTAACAGTTCCAAAGCAACTACATGTACAACTGCCAGAGTTCAGATTCTGGACGCCATGGATGATGGACCATGGCATGAATAAATCATGAAAAATGTCTCAAGAAGTTTGGCATGTCTTTCGCTAAAGCTAATTTTATCTGCCTTGTATGTTACAGTATTTCTCTATTATTTGCTTCTCAGGTTGCCCTACTAAATGGCCTTCACAAATTTCTTTTTTTTTCAGGCATATATTGAAGCTGCTGAAGTTATGCTTATAGATGATATCAATTCCAACAAAGCAATTGGTTCAAATGGGGCAAAGTTTATCCTAAGTCAAACCCAAAAGTGTCACAATCTTCATGTTTTGACTCATTGCAACACAGGAAGGTGGTGAAACTTCTGAAATATGCTTGATGCTTGATGTATGTATTTTCTTATTCTCTTTTTATGATGATCATCCAACTTGCTAATGTGTTAGTGCATAAGCAGCCTTGCAACAGCTGGATATGGTACTGCCCTTGGTGTCATTCGTGCCTTACATGCAGACGGATTGCTGGAAACAGCTTTTTGCACAGAAACCCGACCATATAACCAGGTAGCCTTGGAGGACTTGGAAGAGTACAAGAAGTCTCCGTAGTGTCTTTTCTCTTGATTTTAGTGAAATTTTTCATAAAATAACCTTATAGAAGATTTCCGCATTATTACAAATCTTTGACAGTAGATATTTAATAACCCCTGAAAAAATTAAATAACAAGCTCTACGTGATCTTAGTTGCTAACTTGCTAGGATTTTTGCTTTTGCTTTTAGTGAAGTTTTTCAATAACCTTAAAGAAGATTTTCTCTTTATTACAAATCTTTGATAGTAAACATTTAATAACCCCTGAAAAAATTACATACACAAGCTCAACTTGATCTTAGTTGTTAACTTTCTAGGACATAGTTATAGCTGTAGTTGATGTTCATGCCTATGCCATAGGTAATGTTTATGCTTGAATTGGTCTAGTTGCTAATGGATGGTTTATAACTGTTGTTAATGTATATGCCTATCTCAATGTATAGAGAGTTTCAAGCTGGTGTGTTGCCTGCTGTTTGTTGCATTTCTGTTTTTTGTTTCATTAAGAAGCCTTAATAGACACCATCCAGAGCATTCTCAGGGTTCACAGTTTTACCTATGTTTGTGAAAATTGATTAGATAGATAAACTAAGATGAGATAATTTTATTAATGTCCAACGAATTACAGTGGATATTTGTAAAATGCAATGGTAGGATGTCTATTGGAATTTCAATTGTCTAATTTTGGAGCTTTTAAAATATTTTCCTGTCTTGAATATCTCACAAAAACGAAGACATTTTTAACATAGTGAAGTACTGAAACCCCGAGGGGTAGCTCAGTTGGTTGGATCTTCTGGGACCAAGATGGCACAAGGTCGAGGTCGGGGGTTCAATTCTTTGGGTCCTTCGGGGTTAGGCATCGAAGTAATGCCAACAGGGTTGAGGCCCCTTCAGGTGGGCCCTTTTGGCTTGGATCCATGGACGTAGTGAGCTCTAGGGCCATGAACCACATTGAAAAAAAAATAGTGAAGTACACTCTACAACTTTGAATGCATCAGAAAATGGCAACAAAATTTACATTATTAGGTGTTATTTATATAATTTTTAACTGCTGAGATTTATGATAGGTTTTTCTGCCAAGAACAATCCTAGTTGAACTTTGGTTTTGGAATATTTTCTATGTCTGCAATATTATATTCATTTTATTGTATTCCCTGCAGGGGTCGAGGCTTACTGCATATGAACTGATCCATGATCATATACCAGCAGTGCTTATAGCAGATTCTGCAGCTGCTGCATTACAAAAATCAGGTCGTGTGGATGCAATAGTTGTTGGGGCAGACAGAATTGCTGAAAATGGTATGCTCATAGAAATGTTGATATAATATTGTAATCTCTTCTTGTAGGTTATTTTAAATTGAAACTTTTGACCTGGATCAGATCAAGATGTTCAGTAGCGTATTATTCAACTAAATTCAAAGGGCAAATACCTACTCCCAGTTAACATATGCTAACTTAATACCATATTGTCAATAGGTGATACAGCCAACAAGATAGGAACATATAATCTGGCACTATCAGCTTTCCACCATGGTATACCGTTTTATGTAGCTGCTCCTTTGACCTCAGTTGATCTGTCTCTTTCCTCTGGTGAGAAAATAATAATTGAGGAGAGGTCACCAAAGGAATTAACTCATGCTCTTGGAGGTCAAGGGCAGCAGGTAGCTCCATCTGGGATCTCTGTTTGGAACCCTGCATTTGATGTCACTCCCGCAAATCTTATTACAGCTATTATTACTGAAAAGGTGAGTTGTTATGCCTACCACTCTCACTGTGGAAACCATGTAATGCACCTCCTGATCTGAAAATTTACAATATATCTGCATTTTGTTTTTACCTGTTGATGCATTACAAAGTTGCAACAATTTAATATCAAAATTGTAATTTTCACCAGGGTGTCATTACAAAGAAGGATGCAAGCACTACTTTTGACATAAAGGGATTTGTAGAGAGTTTAACAGTACCTTTGACAAAGGAAGCAAACATATGATGACTGCTTAATGTAATATTTCAAGCACTTTTAAACTCATTTTTTCAAAGAGGAGGAATGTATCAGAGACTTGACAATAGCAGCTTGTTAGTCATAAGTAGCAATATTGAGAAGCACTACTCTTCTTACAATTGCTAATGTTATGTGAAATTTCCAGAGTGCTGTAGAATGTAGAATGCAAAGCATTCAAAAAGGTTACTCAACATTTTCTGGGTATTTGTTATTTTTCATTGGTATACATTCTCTCTTTCACATTTGAGGTCCAACTTACAACTCTGTGCATATGTTGTGACCTTGTTCGCTAGATCTAGAGGGTTGTTGATTGGGATTTAATGACAAGTTCCATGATCAACTCAATAACTCCACACTTGTAAAAGAGAGAGAGAGACATCAAGAATATATGGAAGGTAATAAAAATTACCCTAAAAAATGCAAACCCTCTATGCGTCTGCAGTTACATTCACTGCTTCTATGTACTCGGCCTCAGAGATGAATAGTGCAATGCCCTGTTGCTTCTTGCATGACCAAACAATTAGATTTGAACCAAGATGAAACACATCTAGAAGTAGAATTCATATCATCAGCATCACCAGTGCAATCAGAGTCTATGTATCCCACCAACTTGGCATCACCCCCATTGGAATATTTGATTTCTTATTGATAAGTACCTTTAACAACGACACAATCCTCTTTGTTGCTTTCATATGGCAAAATCTCAACATCACTGGTTTGAGTAGTATTTAATTCCTTGTCTAATTCATGTTGAATAACACGAGGGAAAAGTAAGGAGCAAAACCTGAAACCTTCTCATCAAACATAACATCTCTTCTAGTGATCGCCTCTTTCTTACTCAGATCATATAATTGATAAGCCTTGGTCTCTTCAGTATATCTAATCATGATGCATGCATGATTATCGGCATTCAACTTCTTCAACTTCTCATTTGGAATATGTGCCCAATTTATGCATAAAGGGTCTTGAAATTCACAATAGTGGGGTTCCTCCCACTCCATCTCTTAAAGGTGTCACATTTCTAATTGCTTTGGTGGGAATCCTATCCAAAGTGTAATTCTAGCAAGCCACAACTTCTACCCAAAACTTTTCTCGCTACCCCTTTCTCTAGAGCATACATCTAGCCATCCAACCAATGTGTTAGCTTTTGGGGTTGCTCCAAAAATGTTTTCACCTTGCTAGGATAGCACTATGCCTCCTAACCCCTTGGAAATGCTTCATGGATATATGTATAGCTCAGTGTGGGTGGATAATTGACCTTGGTTAGAGTGCTGTCATGGTGCTCTTACCTAGGAGTTGATGCCCTAATCGGCTTGTTGACTAACCCATTAGGTGCACACATTGGGGAAGTTGGTGGCTCAACTAGGAGAGGTACCTACCTAGGAGGAGTGTTGGGTATTTGGAGGAGGGTACTTAACCCTTGGAGCTTGGGACCATGTGATATATGAAAATTTTAATGCCCTAGGTGACTGTTGTCCTATGTTTCTCTTTAATTAAATAAATCAAATATGAACTTATTTAACAACATAAATAAATATTTCTGAACATGCAACAATTACACATATAGCTGAAAATGAGTAGTGGAAGCTTAAACACGATACACACGTATTTTGTCCTTTAAATCATCCTTTAGTCCTTCAAAAACTTACAAGGAAATCTCTACCTAAGGTTTAAGCATGCTGAAAAGAAACAATACGCTTACATAGAAATATGAGAAACTACTATACCTTGTAGCCTATAAATACTGTCCTTGTAGTCTTCCACCTTGCTGGTCAATCCTCTTCCTACTATCTGCATTCTCTCCTCCTGGGCTTCACTTGTGTGTGCACACAACTTCCTTGGTGTATTCCCTTACACAATTTCTCCCCCCATCTTGTCCTATTTATGCTTTGAGAGAGATAACTAATCTCCTCAATTTTAGCAACCAACTTTCTTGATTCTAGCAACCACCTCCTTGATTTTAGCAACCACCTCCTTGATTCTAGCGACCAATCTCAACTAATATCCTTAATCCTAGCAACTGTTAAAGATAATGCAACTGTGAGAGCCATTCTCTGGGAGAATGGCACCCTAGCCAGTTAACTAGGGTTCTTGGTCAGTTAACCAGGCTGAGTAAGTCCCTAGCAGGTGCCCTTGGGCCCCCAACAGTCTTCTGGGGTTCTTGGTTTGGGCTCAAGCAGGTTGAAGCCATGGCAAAGTCCCTAGCATGTGGCTAAGGCCCCTATCTGTCTCCAGGGCATTCTGGTCTGGGATCAGATAGTTTCTTGGTCACGAGGACCAAGCAGAACCTGCAGGCAGAGACAGATACATCCTGGTTTGGGACCAAACAGATTGTTGCTCTAGGACCAAGCAGTTCCTGCAGGTACATACTTGGTCAGTTAACCAGGTGGATCTTGGTCAGTTAACCAAGATGATGATGTGTGATGCCCTCCTCTCCTAGGTCTTCGAGATGGTTGAGCTAGGTTGTTTCATCAAGGGACTGGCCACCCCTTGATGAAGTCACTAGCACTTGACCTTAGGAGCAGTCAGGAGGACCACATGATCACATCATCCAGTGTGGACCTTCCTTATATGGTGATGATGAACTTTCAGTTAGTGTATGGAACACTTGTACATTTGAGAGAGAGATAAATGGGTTGTATTCCCACCTTGTCATTACTCCCTTGTTCTTGTGGTTAGAAAGGTTGTCTTCCCACCTTGTTGTTCTTGGTCTTGTGGGTAAAAGGGTTGTCTTCCCACCTTGTGGTCACACCTTTGGTCTTGTGGTTTTGAAGGGTTGTTTATCCATCCTTGATTTATGGTGGTTAGCCTTGTGTTAGCCTTGTCTTGTGTTGACCCTTACTTGTTGGTCCTATGTGCTAGTGCCCACCTTAAGCATGCCACCCTACCCCTTTGTCTTGACCCTAGTACCCTCTCCTAAAGACGTCTTAGTATTGAATTATAATTTTATAACGGGTAACATTCATTATTTAAATGACGTCTTAACTTATCTTTTAAGGACCCTAAGTCAATGAAGAATTAGAAGGGGGATCCTTCTACAAGTCTTTAAGAGGTTATAAATACAAACCTAATTCTTCATTGCGAGTGTGTCTTGAAGTGGCAATTCAGATCTGATTTTTTCATATGTGACTGTCTAGAGTTTGATGCATGGGTGATGTTAAGGGTTCCCAGTCTCCTCTTGCTTGTGCACTCTCTTGATTTGGACTTCGACTAGCTGCCTGCTTCTCCCTTCACATGTGTGAGCCGTACTCTGATGTACCTTGTTTTTCAGGCTGCCGTACCCTGTTTGAGTAGGCCATTGCTGTGTATAAGCTGTTTAAGGTGGGCGGTGCTTGCTTGGACTGTTTGTGGGTGTTGCTAGGGTAGCTGTTGCCATTGTGGACTATTTTAGGGCTACTAAGTGTCATGCGGAGCAGCCATTGCCACTGTGGACTGTTTTAGGGCTACCAATTGTCATGTGGGGTAGTCGCTGCCACTGTGGACTGTTTTAGGGCTACCAATTGTCATGTGGAGCAGTCGCTGCCACTGTGGACTATTTTAGGGCTGCAAATTGTCATGTGAGGAGGCTGTTGCCTGTGTAGTGCTGCCTACTTCCCACTGTGGAATTTTTTGACTATTAAGAAGGGGCCTCTGCTTGTGTAGGGATGCCTGCTACCACCGTGGATTGTTTGGACTATGCCTTTGCTAGTTTGAGGACTGTTGTGTCTTGTATGTGACCACCGAGACCTTGTTTAAGGGCTGCTAGGGAAGCCACTACCTGCTTGGACCTTGTTTGGTCAGATCTAAAGTTTTAGGGTTGCCTCCTGCTGATAATATATGATCTAGGGCTGTGATCTACTTGTTGAAGGCTACCACATGCCTTGTTGAGGTCTGTTTGGGTCTGTGTTAATTTCTTGAGGTTGCTACTGCCTATTGAGGGTTGCTTGTGGCCGCCATTCAGTTACTGTGTACCTATTGACTATCTTGGGCCTCTATTGTAACTGTCTAACCCTTTCCTACAACACCTTATCTCTCTCTCTCTCTCAGGTTTGTACATACCCTCAGGTAAGGGTCAGTTTTGTTCCAGTTGTTGACTTGCCTCTAAGAGGCAAAGTCTGTCCTGAAAGCTAAATTTCTAAGTATAAGGAAGGTCCCAACTTGTTCTTTTGTGTTGTTATTTATATCTCTTATTGCGGCTATAATTTTGTCTAATTAGTCTTACTACTGTTGCTGCTATGTTGGCTATGTTTCTGCAGTTGTTAAATGTGTGCTTCAACTTTAACATAGTGATCTTTGGGAGTGTTAAAGTTGAAAGAGATGAAAATAATATCCTAATTTGTCAGATCTAAATTTGTCTTGTCAATTAAATTTAACTGTTACTGCTGTAATATTTAGTTTCTTAGTACTAGGTTTATTTTCACATTAAAGTACAATTTTTTTTAATTTTATGCTTCAAACCCTAACCTAACCCTAATTTTAACAGCAACTACCTTATCTCAACAATGAGGTGCACGACTAAGATTATATCAAATCCAACTCACTAATATTCTAGAATATCTAGAATATTTCATTAGATTTCTAAGACTAAAAGATCAAAGGAATTTAGAGTCTAGACTTTCACTTTTATTTATTAAGTGAAATTACAAGATGGTATTATTTCCCACTTTTACTAAGTGGTCACTGGAAGTTGTCTTGAACTTCTTCTTTGTTGATGTATTTGTAACTTCGGAATGTATTTCACTTGTATATTTTATATTGTATTCACATGTCATTGTACTTCCGACGGAGAGGTTTCAATCCTCCGATCAGGAAATGTATTATTGTACTTGAGTGGGTTATTAGACTTCCCTAGTGGGGTCGGCCCAGAGTTAAGTTGTAATGGGTTATTAGACTCTCCTAGGAGAGGTCGGCCTAGTTAGGGTAAAAGTCAAGAGAAAGTAAAGTATAAATAGAGAGGAGCACCTCTCTATTTATTCATTCACTTACTCACTCATTCGCATAAGTGAGAGAGAGAGAGAAGTTCGCACAAGTGGAGGAGGAGGAAGGTGCTGGAGACCATCTCTTTGTTTTGGGGTTTTGTATTATTGCTCATACTATCTCTGATGAAGTTGTGGGGTTTTCTCCTTTATGGTTTCCCCGGTGAAATGCTTTGTGTCTCTTGTCTCTTATATGTGATATGTTGTGCATGTTGTTCTCTCAGATAAGATCCTAGATCATATTGAATTAAATGATGAAAATCTAACATGGTATCAGAGCTAACCTGAGAAGAAGACACTGTGCAACTGTGGAAGATAGGGCTTCTTAATTTTTGGGTCTCTTTCCACAGATCATCAAGGGCAAGATGCTAGGCTAACTCTCTTAAGGAAGGCGCATCTTTCTGTCGAAACATAATTTGATTCCAAGCATTTTCAGTTTTTGGCCTGTCATTGCTGCAGGAAATTAGGGCTTTTGACAGAAGTGGAATTTTGGAGTGCTCTCAGCATAAGATTGTTCTCCCCAGCAAAATCGAAATTTAGAGACCCAGATCGAACTTTTTGGTTGGGTAGAACCCCAAGATTTGTCAAACCCTAGTTTGACTTTTGGACTAGAAAAACCAGAAAACCAGAATTTGACAAAAGTTGCAAATCCGAAATTCGCAAGTCACTTTTGAGGGGTCAATTTTTGGAGTTTTCAAAATCTAAGCACACCAGCTTGCTCTCCTCAGTCAATTACATCTCCCTGTCCAGACAGAAGTTTCAAATTCCAAGTTTGAATTTTTAGGGTTTCTCTGTCAAACCCTAACCAGCTCCCTATCTAGTCTCAGCAATCAAGTGGTAAGATCTAAATCTTTTATTTCCATTTGAGTTTCTCATTAAAGATGTCTCACCACACCAAGCTTGAGGATAAGCTTGAAGGGTCTGATAACTTCCGAGCATGGAAGTATAGGATTGGGTTAATCCTAGAAGAAAATGAATTGGACACTTACATAAGTGAAAAGGTTCCAGTTCCAGAGGGAGATGAGGCTAAGGCCTTACATAAGAAGAATTTGGTCAAGGCCAAGAGGATCATTGCAGATTCTATCAAGGACCATCTCATACCACATGTGTCATCTCTAAAGACACCCAAGGAGATGTTTGATTCTTTGTCCAAGCTATTTGAAGGGAAGAATATAAATCCGAAGATGACATTGCAGAACCAATTGAAGAATGTGAAGATTCAAAATACAGAGACCATGCAGTCTTACTTTACAAGGGTCTCTTAGATAAAAGAACAACTTGAAGCTGTGGGAGAAGACACAGAGAATGGAGAAATTGTGACGACCACCTTGAATGGTCTCCCTAGGTCACGTGATTCCTTCATTCAAGGAATTTGTGCTTGGAAGAAGCTCATCACATTCAGTAGGCTGTGGGAGGAATGCTCACAAGAAGAAGCTCGAGAAGAAAAGATGGGTAATGAAGACTAGGCTCTCACAACACACACCAGGAAGAATAACAATAAGAGGGAGCATCCTCATCACAACAAGGGTAATCACCACCACCAGAATCAAAGGGAAAACTTTGGAGGATCCATTAGAAATATTTCTCACATTCGATGTTATACTTGTGGTGAGAAGGGACACTATTCCAGAGATTGTCCCAGGAACAAAAGCAGCTCCCACAAAGAAGAAGAAGAACAAGAGAAGACATCATGCTCACACTGTAGAGGATTATGAACCTCCCAGGAAAAGAACTAGAGAAGAAAGTGAAGATTCTTCAAGCGATGAAGAGTATGTTTTGATTTCTACCCTCATAGGAATTGTTACACATGGTAGCAATGATTGGCTTATAGATAGTGGGGCTTCCAAGCATATGATGGGATTCAAAGAATCCTTTATGAACCTATTTGAACATGAGTCACCCCACAAAGTAAAACTTGGGGATGACTACCAGTATCCTATAAAAGGAAGTGGTGAAGCCTCTTATAAGCTAGACTCTGGAAAGTCTATGAAGATGAAAGATGTCCTGTTTGTGCCAGGACTCAAGAAGAACCTTCTCTCCATATCTGCATTAGATGCAAAAGGTACGAGGGTTGCATTTGTAGATGGCCAAGTTCTTATGTGGCTAAAATGAAAGACTATAGATGATGCAATAGTGATTGGAGAGCAAGAGGGAGGATTATACAAACTAAAGAGCCAATCAAAACAAGCTTTGGTCCATGAATCCATGGAGCCTAGTGAACTATGGCATAGAAGGCTTGCACATGTGCACTATAGAGCACTACCTCTTGCAAGCAAAGCTGTTGAAGGTCTTCCAAAAATCCAAGCAAAGCATGAAGGCATCTGCAAAGGATGTGCGAAAGGAAAGAACACAAAAAAGCCATTTCCAAGCAGCGAAAGCAAGGCAAAAAGAATCTTGGAAATCATCCACTCCGATGTAGGCGGTCCAATGTCATTTAGTTCTTTGAGTGGGTATGTGTATTACGTTTCTTTCATTGATGATTTTTCTAGGAAGACATGGATATATTTCTTGAAGAACAAAGATGAAGTAGTCAGTAAGTTCAAGGAATTCAAAGCTTTGATCGAGAACCAAACAGAGAAGAAAATCAAGACTTTTCGATCAGACAATGGCGGAGAGTTCACATGAGAAGACTTCAAGTAATTATTGAGAGATTCAGGGATTAAGAGAGAGTCGACCACTCCATATAATCCACAACAGAATGGAGTTGCAGAAAGGAAGAATAGAACAATTATGGAAGCAACAAAGGCAATGCTTCATGATCAAGATCTTCCTATGCATCTATGGGTAGAAGCTGCTAGGACAACTGTGTATGTACAAAATCGTACTCCACGCAGAGCACTTGACAACAAAACACCAAAAGAAGTTTTCTCCGGCCAGAAACCAGAAGTCAACCATCTTAGAATATTTGGTTGCCCAGTATACATACACATTCTGAAAGAGAAGCGGACGAAGTTAGATCCTTCAGGAAAGAAGGGTATATTTGTGGGATATAGTGAAAGCTCGAAGGCTTACAGAATATATTTCCCAGGATTCAAGAAAATCGACATTAGCAGGGATGTAACATTCGACGAAGACTCAGCATACAACAAATCTAGAAAACTACCTATTGAAGACTTTGAAGAATCATAAGTACCCAGGAATCGAGATACAACAATGAATGAAGTAAATCAAGAAGATAATGAAGATCGTGAGATGGAAGATCCTCAAGAACCTGTAGATCCACCTCGTGAGAAGAATTCTCACAAAAGGAAACCAGCATGGCTACGAGAGGTAATTCAAGAGGAAGAAAGGTATGGCGCTTCAGAAGGTATGCACAGAGAAAGTAAGAGACCAAAGCCATACACTAGCTATGTAGCCCTGCTATGTGACATCATTGACAAAGAACCTTCCAACTATGAGGAAGCAGTTGAGAAGAAAGAATGGAAGGATGCCATGATCGAAGAATACCAGTCGATCATGAAGAATGATGTTTGGGATGTGGTCCCGAGACCAGGAGGGAAGTCTGTAGTGACTTCCAAATGGATCTACAAAATCAAGCATGCTGCAGATGGCAACATAGAGAAATACAAGGCAAGATTTGTGGCACGTGGTTTCTCCTAGAAAGAAGGGATAGACTATGAGGAGACATTTGCACTTATAGCCAGATACACTTCCATCAGATCAGTATGTGCTCTGGCTGCAGTAATGAAATGGAAGGTACACCGGATGGATGTTAAGACAACGTTCTTGAATGGTGTAGTGGAAGAGGAAGTGTATGTGGAGCAGCCACTCGAGTTTGAGACACATGATAGAGAGACTCGTGTGCAAACTGAAGAAATCCTTGTACGGTCTGAAACAGGCACCCAAGACATGGTATGGCAGGATAGACAACTTCCTGACTAGTTTTGGCTTTACCAAGAGTAAAGCAGATTCCAACCTTTACTACAAGGTTGAGGAAGGAAACCCAGTGATACTCCTATTGTTTGTAGATGACCTGTTTGTGACAGGTGAGGATGGGTTGATTGTTGACACAAAGAGGAAGCTTGCTGCCGAGTTCGAGATGAAGGACTTGGGTATGATGCACTATTTTCTAGGCATGGAGGTGTGGCAGAGTGTAGATGGAATCTTCCTTGGACAAGGGAAGTATGCAGTAGAGATCTCGAAGAGGTTTGAGATGATGGACTGCAAAGCCATGGCCACACCTATGGCATCGAACCTGAAGCTATTGAGTGATGCTTCATCAGAGTCGGTTGATACCACGATGTATTGTCAGATGATTAGGTCCTTGATGTACCTGACGAATACGAGACCAGATATTTGCTTTGCTGTGAACACATTGAGCCAGTTCCTGACGGATCTGTTACATGTTCACTTGATTGCTGCAAAGCATATTCTAAGGTACCTGAAGGGTATGGTTGATTATGGGCTCAAGTATGATGCAAATCGGAAGATTAACCTGGAGGGTTATGTTGATTCGGATTGGGAAGGAAGTGCCATTGATAGGAAGAGCACTTCAGGGTGCTGCTTCATTATGGGATCAGGTGTGATCTCTTGGTTTAGCAAGAAGCAGTCTTGCGTGGCACTGAGTACATCGGAAGCAGAGTATGTCGCAACTTGTTCGGCTAGTTGTGAGGCAGTATGGCTAAGGAAGCTACTGTCTGATTTGTTTGATCTCCAGTTGAACGCGACTTGTATATGTTCGGGTACATACGGTACTACCAAAGGACCGAACACCAAGAGCAACCACTTCACACAAACAGATCACAGATCCACACACTGATGTTTAGACGTGGTTTAAACCTTCTTGAGGGAAACACTCCACGACCTCGGCCAAATAGCTTCTACGGGACAATTTATTATGCAAAGAAAGAAAGTTACAAATGAGCTTCTCATAATCGATCAATTAAACAATGACCCTCCATACTCTTTAAATAGAGATCATGGACCAATCGGGTGTTAAGCCACGGATCAAGGTTAGGTATGATCTAAGAGAAGTTGAGCCGTCGGATCACTCTATGTCGGGAACATATCGTGACCGTCAGATTAAGTATTTACAAATGCATACTAATGCATACTAAAGAAACACACTATCCCTAATGGATATATTACACAAGTTGATCTTAACTAACTCCTAAGTGTCTAAATATCCTAACATCCCCCCTTAAGAACAACTTGGGATAGGATTGAAGGATTTACAAAAGTGACACTATTAGGAGAAGGAAGGAGGCATTAGATCCTATCCCCCCTTAATGACAATTTCCTGAACTCCTAACATAGATCGAAGTTTAGAAAACTTCGCTTCTGTAAGAGACTTGGTGAAAATGTCTGCAACTTGATCATCTGTAGGGCAAAAGAGCACTTCAAGAACACGATCATGAACAAGATTTCTGATGAAGTGCATATGTAGCTCAATGTGTTTGCTGCGTTGATGTAGAACTGGATCTTTGGCAAGCTTGATGGCACTTTGATTGTCGCACCAAAGTGGAGTAGGCTGCTGTTGCTCGAATCCAAACTCTGAAAGGATCTGTCGAAGCCATAAAGCTTCCTGACTGGCATTAACTACGGCTCGATATTTTGCTTCTGCTGAAGAAAGAGCAAGAGCTTGTTGTTTCTTACAAGCCCAAGTGATAGGTCCAGATCCCAGACTGAAAACATAACCTGCAGTAGACTTTCGATCATCAGGATCGCCGGCCCAATCTGAATCAGTGAAACCAACCAACAAGGTTTCCCCCCTGTACTGTAATGAATCCCAAACTGAACTGTACCTCGAATATATCGAAGTATTCTTTTAACTGCTTTCCAGTGACTTTCACGAGGTGTCTGCATATAACGGGCAACACGACCAACGACAAAGGAAAGGTCAGGACGAGAATGAGTCAAGTATAAGAGACTACCAACAAGTTGACGATACAAGGTGGCATCGACTTCAGGTGAAGTACAAGTGGCAGAAAGTTTGACTCCAGACTGGAAGGGAGAAGGGGCTGGTGTACAATATTCCATGTGAAAGCGACGAAGAAGGTCACAAGCATACTTAGACTGAGAAAGAACGATTCCTTCTTTGGTTTGCAGGACCTGGAGACCAAGAAAATAATACAAATGTCCTAAGTCTGACATTTCAAAATTTTGTTTAAGACTGGATTTCACATGGGTTATAAGCTTAGGGTCACTACTAGTAAGAATAAGGTCATCAACATATAGAACAAGTATGATGAGATGGTTTCCTACTTTCTTGGTATAGACATTGGGGTCAGAATGGCATCTAGAAAAACTAGTGTCAAGGAGAAAGTTATCCATCTTGGCATACCAAGCTCTAGGAGCTTGCTTAAGGCCATATAAGGATTTCTTAAGGCGACGGATAAGGCTAGAGTTATTCTGAACATATCCAGGAGATTGTTCTATGTGAATTTCCTCCTGTAAATCACCATGTAAGAAGGAAGACTTGACATCCATTTGATGGACTTCCCAGTTATGTAAGGCTGCAAGGGAAAGAACAAGGCAGATGGAGTTCATTTTTGCGACGGGAGCAAAGGTTTCATTGTAGTCAATCCCTTCAACTTTGGGTCATCACCTTTCCCTTCAGTTTTTGTTGCTCATAGTGATAACTTGAGCAAACTTTGGCATGAGCGATTTGGTCACTTAAATTATCGCTCATTGCAACAACTATGTAAATAAAATATGGTGACAGGTCTTCTGATGGTATCTTGCAGAGATGGTGTTTGTTCCGGTTGTGTACTCGGAAAACATCATTGGGACAGTTTTGACAAACGTGCTTCTTGGCACGCCTCGGTTCCCTTGGAGCTTGTGCATAGTGACTTGTGTGGTCCTCTTTCATCTGCTTCCTTTTCTGGTTTCAAATATTTCTTAACTTTCACTGATGATTACACCAGACGCACTTGGGTTTATTTCCTAAAACTTAAGAGTAAAGTATTTAACATGTTCTTGGCCTACAAGGCCCTTGTTGAAAAACAATCTGGTCATCAAATTATTAAGTTAAGATCTGACAATGGAGGAGAATATGTTAACAAAACGTTCACTACTTTCTGCACTGAACAAGGCATCCAACAACATCACACTGTTCCATATACACCACAACAAAATGGTGTAGCTGAGCAGAAGAACCGCACTTTAAAAGAAATGGCTAATTGTATGATGCAATCTTAAGGGACTAAGTCTTCAATTTTGGGCTGAAGCCATTAATTGTGCAAATTACATAGTGAATCACACCCCCACTAAATCATTACAAGGTATCACACCGGAAGAAGCATGGAGTAAAATTAAACCTGATGTAAGTCACTTCTGTGTGTTTGGTAGTGAAGCATGGGCTCACATTCCGGATGAAAAATAGAAAGCATTGCAGCCTAAAAGTGAAAAGTGCATATTTGTTGGATATTCTAAAGATGTAAAAGGTTATAGGCTTCTTCAACCACATTCTCATGATATAATCATTAGAAGAGATGTTAAATTTGATGAAAATCTTTTGGCCTGCGAGCCTAACTCGGCGATTGTGCCATCTTTGGCCTGCGAGCCTGATTTGGCGTTTGTGCCTTCTTCTTCTTCTTCCATCTTCCTTGACAGGTTTCCAACTCCAGTTTCTGATAATGACAGTGAGGATGAAAATCCACCTCCGCCTGCTCATATTCCTCCAGTTGCATCAGCACAAGTGCTTCCTCGATGGGTCCGTTCAATATGTGAAGCAGCTGGTGATCTTGCTGGTGATCCTAGAGATCAACGTCGAACATGTTCTTAGTTTCAGCGAGCCTCTTCTCTTTTGGCTCAAGTTTCCGAGAATCATGATCCATAAACTTTTGCAGAAGCTTCAGGAAATCCAGATTGGGATGCAGCTATGGATGAAGAATATCGTTCCTTAATGGCCAAAACCTGCAGGTGATTGGTAAACTCACTACCGCCAGATTTTAAGGATCCACGAGAGGCGATTAGTCCCTTGTCGCGATACACTGGGGAGCGCTGACTACGTGCAATTTCGTGCAACAATCTCCCCCTCAGCGCGAGCCGAGTGTGTATCGAACTCGTGACCTCTAGCTCTGATACAATGTTCGGGTACACAGGGTACTACCAAAGGACCAAACACCAAGAGCAACCACTTCACACAAACAGATCACAGATCAACACACCGATGTTTTGACGTGGTTTAAACCCTCTTGAGGGAAACACTCCACGACCCCGGACAAATAGCTTCTACAGGACAATTTATTATGCAAAGAAAGAAAGTTACAAATGAGCTTCTCATAATCGATCAACTAAACAATGACCGTCCATGCTCTTTAAATAGAGATCATGGACCAATCGGGTGTTAAGCCACGAATCAAGGTTAGGTATGATCTAAGAGAAGTTGAGCCATCGGATCACTCTATGTCGGGAACATATCGTGATCGTCGGATTAAGTATTTACAAATACATACTAATGCATACTAAAGAAACACACTATCCCTAACGGAGATATTACACAAGTTGATCTTAACTAACTCCTAAGTGTCTAAATATCCTAACAGTATACATTGCGACAACCAGAGTTGTGTGAAGTTGTCTGAGAACACATTGCGATCAAGTACCACTATATCAGGGATATGGTGCAGAGAGGAGCAATGAAGCTCCAGTATGTTGCGACGGACGAGCAGATAGCCGATGTATTGACCAAGCCGCTGGCCAGAGTGAAGTTTGAATACTTCAGAGAGAAGCTTGGTGTACTTTAGATCGAGGTTCCCTCCAAGGGAAATTGATGAGTCCGGAAGACGCAGATGCACATGGGATTTTCCGACATGGTGGTAGATGTGTTCTCCCATGGTCGTAGATGTAATTGCCGAGCTTTTCTGACATGGTGGTAGATGTGTTCTCCCATGGTCATTGATGTAATTGCTGGAGCCTTTCTCACATGGTGGTAGATGTGTTCTCCCTTGGTGTAGATGTAAGGGATGGAACCATTCTCACATGGTGGTAGATGTGTTATCCCATGGTGTAGATGTAAGGGTTGAAGCCATTTTTCACATGGTGGTAGATGTGTTCTCCCATGGTGAAAAAGTAAGGGCTGGAGCCTTCCCCGAATGGTGGCAGATGTGTTCTCCCATGTCGGGTGGTGTAAGTGCCGTGATGTGCATTTGGGCTGTACTTCGTTGACGATGAGACGATTTGAAGATGATGAGGTAACAATAGGGTACACAGGTTTTGCAGAGGCATATAATCAGTCCTGAGATGCTCCTTCAGGTTTTGCAGTGGCATATAATCAGTCCTGGGAGATCTTGCTAGTTTTGCAAAGGCAGTGTAATCAGTCCTGAGATGTACCTACTTGATGGCTTGCTCGCAGATATGATGAAGACCTACATGGAGGCCAGGGCTACATCCAACATGAAAAAGGGCTGGCTCTGTAGAACTTCCTATGACGAGTAGATTGGATATTGACGATCGAGATAGCAACAACAATGACGATAATGATCCAGATTTGATGGTGATCCAACTTTGACGATGATCCACTGACGAAGACTTGTGCTGATGAACTGTGTCAAGAGAATACCTTCCTAGTTAAGAGGGAGTTTTGATATATTTGTAACTTCGGAATGTATTTCACTTGTATATTTTATATTATATTCATATTTCATTGTACTTCCAACGGAGAGGTTTCATTCCTCCGATTGAGAAAGGTATTATTGTACTTGCGTGGGTTATTAGACTTCCCTAGTGGGGTCGGCCCATAGTTAAGTTGTAATGGGTTATTAGAATCTCCTAGGAGAGGTCGGCCCAGTTAGGGTAAAAGGCAAGTGAAAGTAAAGTATAAATAGAGAGGAGCACCTCTCTATTTATTCATTCACTCACTCACTCATTCGCATAAGTGAGAGAGAGAGAAGTTCGCACAAGTGGAGGAGGAGGAAGCTGCTGGAGACCATCTCTTTGTTTTGGGGTTTTGTACTATTGCTCATTCTATCTCTGAGGAAGTTACGGGGTTTTCTCCTTTATGGTTTCCCCGGTGAAATGCTTTGTGTCTCTTGTCTGTTATATTTGATATGCTGTGTGTGTTGTTCTCTCAGATAAGACCCTAGATCATATTGAATTAAATGATGAAAATCTAACATTCTTGCATGTTTACACCTAACCTGTGCAAGAACCTAACCTGATGAAAATCTTAAATGATGATATCCTGTCTCGAATGAAGTGGTATTTGATCTCAATGTGCTTGGACCTATCATGAAAAACTGGATTCTTAGAAATTTTGATACAACTTTTATGATCATAGTAAATAATCGGGGGGATCCAACACCTGATCAAATAAACCTATAGGCAACTTGCAAAGCTAGATGGCCTCACAACTATTTGTACTCGCTTCCATATACTTTTCCTCTGTTGAGTTGAGTGCTACGGAAGTCCGCTTCCGACTAAATTAGGATATCATCACTTATCCCAAGTTCAAGCAACACCCTGAGGTGATTTTTCTATTTGATGCACTGCCTGCCCAATCTCAGTCTGTACACCCTTGCAACTTCAATTCACCATCTCCAAGATATCTCAGCCCATACTCCATTGAGCCCCTCAAGAATTTGAGCACATGTTTTGCTACTACCCAATGCTCCTACCTCAGCTCCACCATGAACTGGCTCAAGGCGTACATTGCAAAACATATATTTGGTTTGGTGTTGACCAAATACATCAATGAACTTATCAACTTCCTGTACAACATGGGATCCACCAACTTTGAATCTAAAATTGTCACCTTTTTCAAATTGGTGATAGTGGGTGTGGCCATAGGTTTGCAATCCTCCATCTTCAATCTCTTTAGGATCTCAACTTCATACTTACCCTACCCAAGGTATATCTCCCCTGGTTTCTACCAAACCTACGAACCCAAAAGGTAATGCATCATGCTAATGTCCATCTTGAACTCATCTTCCTTGTCTGCTTTGCACCCTACAATAAGCTTCTCTACACTTGTAAGAAATAGGTCATCTACATACTACACCAAAATAAGTAGATCAATCCCAACAAGTATGGAATATAAGTTAGGATTTGTTCCACTTTTGGTGAAGCCCATGCTCAACACATATCCATCGATCTTGAAATACCATGCTCTCGGTGCCTGCTTGAGTCCATATGAGATTCCTTCACTTAACCTCAAATCCCTAAGGATGCTTTATGTACATTTCTTCCTCAATTATCCCATTGAAGAAGGTTGTCTTCACATCCATTTGATGTATACTCCATCCCATACTGGAGACTAAAGATATCACTACTCTAATGGAAGTGTACCTGGTGATTGGAGCAAAAGTGTCTTCATAATCCACTCTCCTTTTTTTTGGGAGAACCATCTTTCTAGAAACCTCACTTTGTATTTCTCTATGTGGCCACCTGTTGCATGCTTGATCTTGTAGAGCCATTTGGATGTCACTATTGACTTCTCCTTCGGTTTAGGCATAATCTCCGAAACATCATTCTTCGTGATGGAGGTGTACTTCACCATGGCATCTCACCATACCTACTAGTCTGTTGCCTCTTGAAAACTAGAAGACTTTGAATCTATGATGTTGCTCATCAATTCCAAGTAGTTAGGAAACTTCTTCGGAGGCATGCTCTCTTGAAATGTGCTCCGAGGAGCCTCAACATACTCTTGAGCATCCCTCAATGTCTGAGTGAACCATCGAGGTCTCTTGACAAAATTAGTAGGAGTTGGTGGCTCCTCCTCTGCATTTGAAGGCTGCTGCCTTGAAATGGAAGTCGTTGGTGACCCTAGCTCAACCTTTGGAGCTTCCCGTGCCTTATCCTCTGTCATCGGTATTGGCTCATGAGACTTCCTAGATTCAAATTCTTTCTCAAACTTACATCCTTGCTTACAACTGTCTTTCTCAACTCTTGAACATAGACCTTATAGGCCTTTGAAGTTTCACTATAGCCAATGAACAAATGCTTATTGCTGGAGGGTTCCAACTTGGTCCTCTTCTCCGTTGGAATATGGATGTAAATTGGACAACCAAAGATGCGGAAATGACTCACCTCTGGCTTCACACTAGTGAATGCCTCTTATGGTGTCTCGTCCCCCAAAATCTCGCAAGGACACCTAGTCTGAATGTAGACTGTTGTGTTGCATCCTTTTGCCCATAGAAACACCGACAAATCTTGTTCATGCATCATGGCCTTAGCAGCCCCTATGATGGATCGGTTGTTCCACTATGCAACCCTATTCTACTGTGGGTTGTGTTGCTGTTGAGATGCACACCTAGGGGGGAGCGCAACAAAAATATTTCGAAGCTGCTCGGTGTGGCCTTGGGGGCAATCCAAGAGTCAGGTGCCGTCACTTGATCTCGACTCCTCCGTTTAGGAAAACTCCTAACGAAGCCAAGGGGGGTAAACCCTACTGAAAAAAGGTTTGCTAAGGCTTTTTAAAGTTTAAGTTTGTGTAGTGTCCCTTTTTAAGAAATTTGGATAAATTGGAAAAATGACAATTTTTGGCAAATTCGTCCCTTAGACTAGTTATGACTCCAATGCTTCCAAATGGCTCCAAATGATTCTAAATTGGGTATGAAGGTATTTGAAAGGTATTAGACATAAAAATGAGGCTGATGGATGCTTGGACACTCTCAAAAGACTTCTGCAACATTCAATTATAATCAAGGAAAGATAGGGCAATTTACTAGTCAAATCGAGGTTCAAATCCCCCAAGGGTAGTGATCAAAGATGGATCTCCAAATGCTCTACGACCCTCCCAAATTTCAGAATATAGACATGGTACTGTTGAAGGACTTCAATGAGCTCCCAAATACATCATCAATCAGTTTCTAAAGGCTTCTGAAACTCCCATAAATCAGAGGTTTGTGGGCATGTCTTCATATAGGGGGAAATGCTAGTAAACTTCACCACTTGCTATGAAATTCGAGATTTATGTTCCAAAGGCTTATGCAATGTATATGAAACTTCTTCAAGACATTAATGACTCTCCATACATCATAAAAATCATAGATATGAACCGATACAAGTTGAAATAAAACAACTTCAAGCTCTCACAACAAGTTGTAGGGAAAATGACACCATTTATGCATTGTTTGGTATTTTTACATAGTTCCACTTGATATTTCGACCTGAGAGTTTTCTGAGCATTAAATACAGAGTATATATATCAGAATACAAATAAATGGGGCCACAAGAGCTCCCCCAAAGAGAACAACATTTCACGAAGTGCGCCCTTCCTCCAAGAGCAAGAATATAGAGAGAAAAGTGAGAAAGGTGTGGAAGCAAGTTGAGGATGAGAATGTCACGAGCTTCCATGTAGCTTCAACCTGCAACAAATGACTCCATTGTAGCTCCAAATGAAAGGTCTGAATGACCTTTCCAATTTCCAATTAGGATGGGAATATTTCACCCGCGAAATTGGTACTAAGGCAAGTAGAGTAAACACTCCACAAGCATGGACAAGCTATGCTCTCCAATATGCAAAATGAGAAATGATCAAAAGCCACTCTCCTTCTTTGTTCTTGACTTTTATAAACTTCCAAAGACCTTAGCTCGAATTCCATCCATGAGCTTCATGCCAACTCAAATTGGGAAGAGATTCCAATGTGTGCCACTTGTCCCTCCATTCCTAGCCTTCTCCTTCACTCAATTCGAATGGATGACTATTTGGCTGCCCTAACTCCCTTGTGCGCCCTCTTGGAGGCTATTTTTAGCTCTAACATGTCATATATGTCAGATGTTAGCAATCAAATATGATTTGTGTCATAGGTGTCATAGCATCTTCATCATTGTTGTCATAGAAACTAGGGAATCTAGCCCAAGTGTCTCAATTTCTCTCAAATGCCTTTTCCTCTTCCATGGGAGTTACTTTTCCACTCCAATTCGACCTTCATTGAGTCATGCCAAGTATATTGACCTTCCAACTCCTCAATAACATTAGACTCCACCTTGGATTCGAATGTGTGAGAATAAGATGCCATGTGGCATGAAGAATCTAGGTTTGTGTGGGTCCCACACCACCAATGTGTCTCCATGACCAAGTGCCACCTTATTTTCCTATCATAAATATTTATTTAGCCCCTTTTAATATATTTATGTCAGGCTAATGTCCATTTGGGGTTTATTAGCTCCCTTATTCAAAATCCTAATGTTTTCACCCCAACCTAGGAAAGTAGTAGATTGGTGGAATTTTCTCTTTTGAGATTTATTTGAATTGGGACATTACGGTTTGATGTGATTAGAATTGATGTTGTTTTAGGAGTTTTTGAATTGAAACAAATTTAAACCAAGTCTTTCGCTGAATTAAATCAATGGCACATTCACAACATATAAAGAAATGACAACAACAACTTTGTATGATATAAAGCAAATATATTTGTAAGATAAACTACTCTTGGTTTATTTTATTATGTATTTTAGAAGATGAGGTTGATTTATTGTGGGATGAAGGGATTCCCGATATACCTTGCGGTACAGGGAATATGTCCGGAATGTGATCTAGGTGGCTTTGTACAAGGACGTGTGGGATTGAATGGAGTCTTGAGAGCGGTGTTCAACACTACACCAACAAGGGTGTAGTCTAACTGTGCCTTGAGGTCGCCTCTCAGTTGTATCTGTGTCCTTAGTCAAAATTTGTCCACTTGATCACTTATCGTCAATGCCAGATTTTCGTTGGTTTATTGGGGACTTGGTTTTATTAATGTGAGTGAGTTAATTAATGTGAGAAATTGTAGAGTGCAAACAACTGCTTTTGATATCCCAAAGCTCAGACAAGCCTACGATGGGTAGAGCATACATGGTGATTACGAAATGTATATTCCAATTTTAACCCTCCGACAGAGAGCACTTTTGATCTTGTAAGAGCGTAATTCAAGAGATTTTAAGAAAAATAAAAGACTCTCCGACAAAGAACACTCTTGATCCGCAAATGACGAGATTCAAGATATTTTGATGAATCTTTAAAACTTAACAAAAGGGAAAAAGATGCAAAGACTTAAATGAGTAAAACTTGAAGCTAATTACACTTGCAAAAAGGAAACTTTTTTGCAACTTTTAAACTTTTGTGAAATAGTAAAACTTTTGAGAGACTTATGCAAAAGTAAAATTTTATGAGAATGAATGCAAAAGTAAAACTTTCAAAGAACTTATGCAAAATTAAAGCTTTTTAAGAACTATTTTTATTTTAATGATAATTTTTGCAAAAATAGAGACTAATCTAGCATGATATTGATCTAACGATGTAGTAAGTAAAACAGTAAGCAAATCGGGGACAGATGCTGGGGATCCCAAATGGGGGAAGATGGATGTGGGAGCCGTAATCCCATTTTCTATGTTATTTATTAAATACAAAGTTATTAACTCTCCGATAGAGAGCGCTCTTGATCCGCTAAAAGCGAGATTCAAGAGACTTTGAGCTTTGAGAAAAGCTAAGGGGAAGCAAGGGTTTGAAGAAAGATAGAATTTTGTGGTTCACGCTCCGAAATTTACTTCATTTCTTCGCTTTCATGTAAAATAAACAGTAAAAATCAGCAAACATAAATTTTATTAAAGATGTTAGTATGTTAGTTTAAAGCAGTGTTGAAAGAGTCGCTGATTTTTCAGAACAAATCAACAAAATCGCTATTTTTTCCTCTAGCCGATTTTTCGGCGAGGAAAAATCGTGATCTTTTAAAATTTGAATGTTGGATGACTTTTTGGTAATTAGCGTGCCATAATGAAAAAAATCGCGAAGGAGGCTTTTTCACAGTTTTAAAAACTTGGGTTTTAAAAAACAAATTGATTAGTTTTGAACAAGTGACATTGATGTCAACAATACTAAATGGTAATGTTAAATTCTTAAAGTAAAAGTGACATTCTCTTTATCTTTCATTTTCCATCATTTTACTTAAGTTTTTAACATTACCATTAATTGTTTCAGGATGTTTGAGAGTGGTTCCAATCTCATCGAACTTTATATGCAGAAAGTAGAATTTTAGATAACATTTAGAATTCAACAAACTTAATGGTTTTCAAGATTTCAGGATTGCAACGTTTCCACTAGATTCTATCATGTATGTGGTAAGGGATTGGAATTTAATGAAGCACATCAAACTCTCTATCTACCTTGATGTTGGTGGTGTCGATGCCTAATTGTTGAAGTTGATTGAATTCCTCTAGCATGACCGTAATAAAAAAATGTACTCTTCAGTCAAGCAAAATCACTTATTAAGCATGAGAAGCTCTTTCTACCTTTATTTTAATGCTTGAATTAAGAAGTTTCATCAAAAACATGTTATACAACTTGATGAGAACTTTATATTCAAAACGAGAACTCTAGCCATAAAAACCCATATTTTTGTATAAAAAACACCAAAAAACCATCCCAAATCAAAAAGTGGTGAGAACTCTAGCCATAAAAACCCATATTTTTGCATAAAAAACACCAAAAAACCACCCCGAATCAAAAAGTGGTGCTACCGGTAGCACCACTTTTTTTGTGGTTAAAAATATAGACATGGACCAAAATAATCCTTATTGTCGTTTACAAAAACCTTAAAATCAAGCCCTAAATTGAAAACTAATGCTACCGGTAGCACATGTTTAAAAAAATGGCATTATTATATCATTCTATCATAATTTAAAATTGTATTTATTAATACTTTTAGTAAGACTATATAAAACTAGCGCCTAGTTAAACACAAAATATTCAAGAAATTATTCCACCTCTCTTTCTATATAAAATAAATGAATTTATGAAATTATTCATAATTAAACCATAAAGCATAGAAATTATGATATTTGGGCGAACAAGGGAGGGAACACAATATATTATAAAACAAAAAATAGAACTCTAGCCATAAAAATTCATATTTTTGCATCTAGGACACCTAAAAATAAAAAAAATGCAAAAAATATTACAAAAATTCAAAAATGAAATAAAAATTTAATTTCATTTTTTTTCCCGTCCTCAAAAGTGAAATAAAAATTAAATGACATAAAAATTTTAGAATTCCAAAAATAAATACAATCTAAAAAAAATATACATTTTAAAAAATAAAAACACTTTCAACAACGATATATATATATATATATATATCTCAATTTAGAAAAAAAAATTAAAAATACCTCAAACTAAAAGAAATTATTTAAAATTTTTTAAAGAAAATTTAATAAAAAAAAACAAAAATACAAAACTTAAAACTTAAAAAAAAAACAAAAAACATTAAAAAATATATAAAAACTTCAATTTAAAACAAAAATGAAAAAAATTATAAAACATTTCAATTTAAAATAACAAATAACAAATTTATATTAAAATTTTCATTTAAAAAAAAAAATTAAAAAACAATATACAAAGTTTGAAAAAAAAAAATAAAATTGAATTTTATAAAAAACAAAACATATTAAATAACTCTGCCACCTCCGCCAAGCCTCCTTCCGCCCCCTCTCCCCTTCACCAACCCCTTCCTCCCTCCCCTCCGATCCCCCCTTCCTTCCTCCCCCACCTCCTCTCCCCTCCCCTGCCTCGTCCCTCTTCCCCTCCTCCCCTCCCTCCCTTGCCTCCTCTCCCCTCCTGTACCCTATCACCCTTCCCCTCCTCTCCTCCCTCCCCTTCGCCATCTCCCCCCTCCCTGCCCCGAGCTCGTTGCCCACAATGCCTCGTTACGACCGACTGTGATTCTGAGAACTCACGCCGCTGCGAACGAGCAACGCTTGGGTGGAGCAAGGAGCGTATCCGGCAAGTGCGGGGCATGGACTGGGGGGGGGGTGAGATGGTGGAGGGGAGGGGGGATGGGGAGGGGAAGGAGGAGAGGAGAGGAAGGGGGATGGGGCATGGGAGGGGAGAGGAGGCGGGCGAGGGAGGAGAGGAGGGGAATGGGGACGGGGCAGGGGAGAGGAGAGGAGGTAGGGGAGGAAGGAAGGGGGGGGTTGGAGTGGAGGGGAGGTGGGGGAGGGAGGAAGGGTTTGGCGGAGGGGAGAGGGGGTGGAGGTGGCGAAGGGAGGAAGGGGATGGCGTAGGGTTTAATAATTTTTTTATTTTGTTTCTAAAGTTGATTTTTTTATTTTTGTAAATTTTGGTTTTAAGTTTTCAATTTTGTATTGTTTGTTTGTTTTTCTTTTTTCAAATTCATAATTTTAATTTTAAAATTTAATTTGTTATATTGTTTTTTTTAAAAGGCTTTTTAAAATTTTGTTATAATTTTTTTTTTAAAATTTTGGTTTTAACATTTTGTTCTATTTTTCTTATATTTTTGTTATTTTTTTTAAGTTTTGTATTTTATTTTGTTTTTAAGTTTTTCTTTTAGAGATTTTTTTTTTAAAATAATCTTTCAAATCTTAAGTTATATAATGAAAATAGGTGAAAATGCATTAAAAATTGTTAAAGATGTCTTGATTTTTTTTAAAGAAATTTGCCAAAAAAATGATTTTTTTAAGATAAAAGTTTAATGGAAAAACTTTGAAAATGCATATATTTTTCGTTCTAACTAGCTTCTAAATATTTAAAAATTCAAAAATGTGTATATTTTTTCAATATAACTAGTACTAAATGTATATTGTTTTGTAAACTTTGAAAAAACGACCTTGTAAATAAAAGTTATAGTTTTCTTATGACCAAGAAGTTTCAAAATCACAAAAAATGGCTCAAAATGAAAAGTGGTGCTACCAGTATACACACTTTTTGAAACGGAGGTAAAAACAACTACTAAAATTGACCCCCCAAAAAACGAGAATAATGTCGGGTTCTCGTCAAGTTGTATAACATGTTCAAAATTGTAGGGTGTTAATTGATGTCCTTGGAGGATCAACTTCGAAATTAGAGGTAAGGGCAAGGGCTAGAGCATAGAGGTGGGGGAACATGGTGCTATTGATGAATAAGATCCCAACATAGACAATGATTTTGATGATCATGTATTTTCAATTTTGATTTAGATATGTATTGCACTTGGTGCCATTTTGATAATATTTTGACTCTAATGGTTTGGAATCATACCTTGGAATCTTTAATATATATTTTTTTCATTAAAATTGTAAAATTTTATGCATTTTTAAGCAGCCCGAGTCATTGAAATCAAAGCGTTTCGAGTTATTTGCATCCACTACATCTATATATCAGCACTCTCTCCATATTTATGTTCCAAGGTGTTTATCTGATGTTATTGTTGCTTTAAATGTTTAAAATTCTAAAAAAATGAATGTATTTTGTATTTTTTAATGTTTACCAACTTTTGCCGATTTTTTCGCTGATGTTGCCGAGAAGTTGTATTTGGGACCCTTGTCGACTTTTTGCTGATGCTGACTTTTTCAACATTGGTTTAAAGCACATAAAATACAATTTTACTACTTGCCAAAACTTAGGAAAAATTAACGCTAAACAACACAAATCTAGATCTATGATGATTCTCTGAGATTTCTAGATCCATGATTAAACAAAATAGATTATGAATTTAACTATATAAGCCTAGATCTACTTGCTTCTTTTAACTGAAAAGGAAAGAGAGAGTTTGATTTGAATTTAAATTGTGAAAAAAGTGGAACTAAGCCCAAGCTTGAGAACGATGAAAGTTTATGAATATCTGCAAAATCAACTTATTAGCATGTATAACAATATGTCCTTGTTGTTGGAGAGGAAGAAAACCCAACTTAGGTTCGCTTCCAAATCCGCTTGAACCCTGCAAAGCTTTCATAAACTTATAACAACAAATGGATTAAATCTAGAAAACATAGATTAATAAAAAGTTACGAAGAGGAATTGTAGAACTGAGTATGCATACTACTTCCTATCCTTTCTATAACATTTTAAAAGCAAAAAACTCAAAGACTATGAATGTTTGCTCCAATGGGCTCAAAGGCCTTCTTAGCTAAATAGATCCACAAATCCAAAGGAATAAAATATAGAAAAACAAAAAAAAATTATACCTCAACAAAAAACATGCTTCACAATGATGGATCTTGCACACTTCACAGACCTCCAAAGCCTCAACAAAATTGTATTATGAAAATCTTACGCATTACATGAGCAAAGGTTCGATGCTAATCAACCCGAAATAATGGAGCTCGACCTTGCTTTTATAGAGTTACAAGAGAGAGGGGGGTGCATTCTAGAAGCATCCAGGGCATGGGGGGCGCATCCCTTTGAATCAGGAGTGATTGAGCCTTGATCTAGGCTTTAACTAAGCCTTGAACCATGAGTTGGGAGTGACGTGGTTTCCACCTCACAAGAGGGGTGCCCCTCTCAACATTGGAACCTCCTCCATCCAATATGCATGTGCCAAATCACAAAAGTCGCCCACATAAAGAAAGAGGGTGCATTCTTCAAGGAGAAAAAGCTTGCAGTGACTTGGATCTTAACTGAAATCCTATGGATTTGATTGGATTACACTTCGATAATGATTCCCATGTCAACTGGGCCTTTATTTGGCTCCAATCCCTCAAATTTAGAGAAATTGATTTTTCTCCAAACTTTATTAATTTAATGAGAATATTTTATTTTAATTAGTGAATAATATTCACTCAAAACTTAGGAAAAGTGGGTTTTGGGGTTTTGTGGGTGCCCCAGGTTAGAAAAAGAGCACCCCCAAGGTAAAACAACCCCTAGACCACACTTTTATCATATTTTTGATTTTTTAATTAAAATCATTAAAAAACCCCATAAAATGAGAAAAATTAAAACTGTCTGAATTGACCAAAAATCCTAGCGAACCTAGTACATGTTCATAATGACTCAATAGTATGTCTAGCAAGCTCATAAACATTGACACTTGAACTTTAATAACATCCTAAGGCTAAAAAATCATGATGACGATTCCAACTTTGGAGGAGCGGGTGAAAAACTCATCAATTATACTATGCTTATTCAACGTCTGCATAATTGACAAGGAAAAAACACCATGGAATAATCACTGTTGATAAATAAGTCCTAGGAGGCCAAGTTCTTTTACACACGACTGTCTTGCTAGTACACTTTTACAATATCCCCAAGGGGTATGAACATGTAATTATTACAAAGGGGCAAAAATGGACCTGAAAAAGTCTTATGAACTTCTAAACACTGATGATGAACATTTGATATGTTCATAAAACTGGCGGCTCACAAGAAATCCAACTATGGTACAAAATAGTTGGTATCAGGGGGGAAAACAACAAAAATCTTTTGAAACTGCTAGGTGCATCCTTGGGGGCATGTCTCGAGTCAGGTGCTGTCACCTGATCCTGACTCCTCCGTTTAGGCAAACTCCTAACTGAATCCAAGGGTGGTAGACCCTACTAAAGAGTTTCTAAGGCTCTTATTGTGTTTAGATGGTACAGATGGACGAGATTATTTTTTAGAATTTTTTTGGTAAAGTGAACAGTGACCAAGTCTATTGTAGATTTTTGAGATAATTTAACAACATGAATAACACCAACATATATAAAGATTTAAAAAACCATAGCAAGACGATAATAAGCAAATGAAATATTGCGGTTGCAAAATAGAGATTAGTGCCGATGGAGTCACAAAAATGAAATAGTGCTATTGTAAATATAAGATGTTTTGCAATTGTACTTGGTTTATTTTAAATTAATGAGATGATGAGTTGATTAAAATGGGAAATGGGGGTTTCCTGATATACCTTGCGGTACAGGGAATATGTCCATATTTCAATCTAAGTGGCTCCGCACAAGGACATGTGGGCTAGATGGAGTCGTAGGGAGATGTCCAACACTACACCAAATGACGGTGTAGCATGACGAGGCCCTGCGGTCACTTTCTAGTGGTTCCCGCTTCCTTTGCAAAATTTCCCCACACAAGATTAAATGTGAAATAATGCTGGATTTTTGTTAAGGAGGTTAATTGAAAGATTGTTAAAACTAATTACCAATCTTGATTTTTTTAAGAGTTTTATCAATTCTTTTTATATGGAAAATGAAGACAAAATAAGAAAGTAAATGTGATCTAATTACTACCTAACTATGTGTCTACTTTCTGATTATTCACCACGAATCGTCAAAGCTTTTAGGTGGTGACGAGAGCATACTTCGTGGCAACGAGTCAGGTTCGTTTATTATGATAAAAGAAACAAAATTGTAAAACTAACCAAACACAGAAAAGTAAAATATTTTCTAATTACTACCTACGAATCTCTTTCCGGTCGGTACTCGGGAAAGCCCTTGTCCACGAACCGTAACTCGAGAAAGCGTAGGGGTTAGTATTCATATTTCCAGAAATATGTAAAGTAACAAAAACATGAAATTTAACTTAGATATAACTATGAAAACTTGAAAACTAATCTAGCAAAAGTACTAATCTAAAGCATAAAAGCAAATGAGGCAGATACAGGCTTTCCCAAAATGGGGGAAGAAGGGTGTGGGAGCCTTACATCCCACTTTCTCTTTATTAGTTTATTACAATTTTAACTCCCCAACAGAGAGCGCTCTTGATCCCTAAAAATGGGATTCAAGAGACTTTAACAAGCTTAAAAAAGCTAAATATGAAAAAAGATTTGAAGTAAGTCTTCTTTGAAGGTTCAAATCACCCAAAATCGCTTAACTTCTTCTGCTTTCCTACAATGAAAGGCAAAAAACCAACAAGCAAAAGTTATAGGAAATTTCCCCAAATCACCTTGAAAGTGTTTGGGCAAAGTTAGAAAATTATGCAAAAATTTACTCTAAGTTAGGCTAAATCAAAAGAAAGCAAGAACTAAGGTACGTTGGCCTTTAAGACCAAGTTTCTTAGGGTCTTGGACAACCTTTAGAGGGAAACCAATAAAGAGCATTAGAATGCTTTGATTTAACTTTTAAAAGTCATAAACTAATCTTCCTTTCAAGCCCTTAAAGTATATCAAAATTTACTTGCAAAGTAGTAGACTAGCAATTCTAGATCTAATTTAAAATGAAATATTTTCAGTGACTTAGATCTAAAATAGAAATCAGATCTATCTAAATATTATTTGAAGCACTTGGATATGAAATTAAGGACAACTAACCAAGAGAAAAATTTAGATTTTTGAAAGAAGGATGAAGAAAGAGCTGCTTTAGCTTGAATAATGTGAAGAGGAGGAGGCACATCTAGGAAAAAAAAACATTAGATCCAAAAAAATAGTAGTGAAGAGGAAGAACATGCAACTGAGCTTAAAATCCTCCTTCACTTTTGGTGACCTGCAAAGCTTCACAACTTCTAACAAACCACGATCAAATCTAGTATATTTTGATAAAAGAAATTTGGGAGAGCCTAAGTATAACTGATTACATTCGACTACTCTTAGATTTCAAATAACAAAACATGAGTAAAAAAATTGAAACTACAAATGTTTACCCTATGTATTAGTAATAACCTTCTAAGCTAGAAAAAGATCTATGAGCTTGTAAATGCAGAAGTAAAGATTAGTTACATATCACCTCAATGAAGATCAAACATTCATAACCATGGACATTTGCACCATATGGACCTCCAAAGCCTCAACTTTTATTCACAAAGATTGCACAAAGGAAAAACATTACAAGTACAAGCAGAGGTTCCTTGCATCCGTCTTCAACAACATAGCAAGATCCTGCTTAAATAGGATTACAAGAGAGGGAGGGCGCATTCTAGAAGCTTCTAGGTCAAGGAGGGTGCATCCCTTGATTAATGCAATGATTTAGCCTTGATTTAGGCTTTAACTATGCCTTGAATCACGAGTTTTGATTGAGGTGGCTGCCACCACAAAACAGGGGCGCCCCTCTTCACATTGTTTTCTTCTCTACCCAATACACATGTGCCAAATCACATAAGTCACCCATCTTTAGAGGAGGGCTCAATCTTTGATGGGAGATCACTTGCTATGCTCCAATATATGACTGAAAGTGCTTGGAGTTGATTGATTCTCCCTCCAATGATGATTTCCAGCACAACTAGCACTTTATTTGGTCAAATTTCCCCACTTTTAGGAAATTTGATTTTCTCCATATCTTTAATTTTTTAATTCTGTTTTAATATTTTGGGGAGAATTTTTACTAAGTGATTTAATAATCATTCAAAACTTAGGAAAAGTGGGTTTTGGGGTTTTGTGGGTGCTCCGGGTTAGAAAACGAGCACCTCCATGGAAAAAACACCCTCTAGACTACAGTTCTATGACTTTTTTGGATTTTTTAATTAAAACATTAAAAAAGCCCATTTTATGGAAAATAATTATTTTCTTGAAAACAACTAAAAATCCTAGGGGACCTAGTGCATGTTCGTATTGACTCAATTATATGTCTAGCAAGCTCATAAACATTGACACATGAACTTTAATAACGTCCTAAGGCCTAACTGCTAAATTTTGGTTAGGGTTACGGTTTGATGCAGAAGAATAAAAACTCAATGTACTTTAATGCAAAATTTCCTTTAACAAACTAAGATTGTAATGAAATAGTACAGTAGTAAATAATGCTGAAACATAATTTTCATCTCTTTCAACTTTTCATCTTTAACACTACCAATTTGGGTCACTGTGTTAAAGTAATCTTCAGTAACATGTAACCAACAGTACAACAACAATTCTAATTAGAAAGTTAGGATACTTACCTGGAGTGTAGAACCCTTCATGTTTTATACTCGGAAAATTTTACTTTCAAAAAAGGACTATGCCTCTCAGAGGCCAGTCAAACACTAGGAACTAGATGACCCTGCTAGAGGGTTAGTACAAACCAGAGAGAGAGATGATATGTTGAAGGCAATAGTAATGATAGTTAATGACAGTAAAAAAGAAAACACAATTACAGTATCAATCAAGACCCAACACAACATAGGTCAACAAAGTCACAATAAGTATGGTCTCAACAATGTCTCAACATAAGAGATCAAAACAAGTGACTCAGCATATCAGATTTAAGCACGAGTAAATAAAAAGACCTGTCCACAAGTGCAACTCAACATAACAATCTGAACCAGAGATGAGTCTTAACAATTAGATCTAGAAAAAAACAAGACTCAACATTAATAAACAACTTAACAACTCAGTCCAAGCTGTCCATACAAGTCTAGGCCCTATTCAATAATCAAATTAAGACCAAGGAGACGCATGACCTCCACAAGTGATCACATAACAGGATAAACTAGACCCTAGGGCCTCACGACTGAGTTGGACAGAGCTCCAAATCTCATGGATGAGTTAAACACAGGTGGAACGAAGCAGATTAGACCCTTTTCAAGTAGATCGATCTCTTCTATAAACATATCAGACCTCATATTAACTCCAAACAAACTTCATACAGTAGATCGGATTACCTCAACCACAGCTCGAGCTCTAGCAAGGTAGATCAGGTTTCCCTAGTAGTACGAACTCAAGCAAAGCAAATTGGGTTTCTCTAGCAATAGATAAAGTCTCATGCAAGCACATCGGGCTCCACAAAATCACAGTTGAGCAGAAAAAAAGAGCTACTAGCTAGGTTAACAAGATCACAACTGTCACGACCTTGTCCAATTAGGTCACATGAAACCCTAGATGCATATCAAACATCACTTAAATAAAATAACAGATCTGAACTTGTTCAATAGATGGGCGACCTTCAAACTTGAGTGAACAACAGGGATATCCTTGATGTCAAGCAGAGGAAGGAGTAGAGCTTAGATAGAGATGAATTAAATTCCAAAAAGAAGACTTCAATATATAGGATTAGAGTCTTCTAGAATGGTAATTAAATTAACCCTTTAATTAAGTTAGGGTTCCATAGATTTAGGAGGGTACCATTTAGTTAGTACATAAAAATACAAGTCACATGATATATAAATATAAAATATAAGTGACTTAGGTGGGTACCAACTCATTATGGTAAAAAAAATAAAGTCACATTTAATAACATAAAATATAAGTAGAGTGTCTTAGGTAAGTACTAGGGTCATACAATTAATTAGGTGAGAGTACAATGACCAATCAATATGGTACAAGTCAAAACCATAAAAACAAGAGTGGGTATAATGCCCCATAACCCCTAGGACCAAAGGATGTACCTTAATCGTGGACAAACAACCATAGTATCCATAAGACCAAAAACATCAAAGGTGGTACAAATCAAAAGATAACTCAAGGTGGGTAAATGACCCTATTAACCACAAG
Organism: Larix kaempferi; assembly: GCA_027924585.1. Taxonomy (NCBI): domain Eukaryota; kingdom Viridiplantae; phylum Streptophyta; class Pinopsida; order Pinales; family Pinaceae; genus Larix; species Larix kaempferi. Next base: position 15,356,566 of record BSBM01000269.1, on the reverse strand, counting down.
TCAAAGACAAGGTACCACAAGACCATTAATCAACAAGGTGTAAGGACCAAAAGTAAATCAACCAAGGTGGATAACGTACAACCAATCATCTCTCTCTCAAATGTACAAATGTTCCATCTAACCTGGAAGTTCATTATCACTGTATAAGGAAGGGTCCACACTGGATGATGTGATCATGTGGTCCTCTGGACTGCTCCTAAGGTCAAATGTTAGTGGCTCCATCAAGGGGTGGCCTGTCCCTTGAGAAGACCATCTAACTCAACCATCTTGGTCCATTGGCCAAGATCCACTTGGTTAACTGACCAGGTATGTCATTGCAGGAACTACTTGGTCCTTGTGACCAAGAATCTACCTAGTCCCATACCAGGAGGTCTTTGTCTCAACCTGCAGGACCTGCTTGGTCCTCCTGACCAAGAAACTGTCTGGGACTAGACCAGAATACCCTAGAGACAAGTAGGGGCCTTAGCCACATGCTAGAGACTTTTCCATGGCATCAACTTGCTTGGTCCCTTACCAAGAACCCCAAGAGACAGCTGGGGGCCCTAGGGTACCTTCTAGGGTCTTACTCTTTACTCTTCCTAGTTAAGTTGACCAGGAACCCTAGTTAACTGACTAGGGTACCATCCTCTCTGAGAATGGGTCTCGCAGCTACACTAACTTTAAAACTAACCACCAATATGACCATTCCAGCTCTGAAGGAGCGAGTGAAAAACTCATCGATTATACACCGCTTGTTCAACATTCAATAATTGACAAGGGAAAAAACACCATGGAATGATCACATTTGATGTCTAAGTCCTAGGAAGCCAATTTATTTACAAAGGATTGTCATGCTAGTACATTTTACAATATCCCCAAAGGGTATGAACTTGTAATTATTACAAAGGGGCTAAAATTGCCCTGAAAATGTCTTTTGAACTTCTGCACACTAATGATGAACATTTGATATGTTCACAACTTTGGCGGCTCACAGGAAATCCAACTAATGTACAAATTAGGAGGTAACATTCGGCTCCAACTACGGGACGTGCACTCGTTTGATCTTCAATAAAAAAGAGTGGGCGAGAACTCCAAAATCTCTTGTACCTGAACAAAACTTAAGTGCATTAGTTCCACATATACATGAAAATATGCCAAATGAAATCCAAGTTACAAAATAACACAAGGTCAGTATACAAAATTTAATATACATCAAATAATATACATGAAATATTATACAAACATAATATACAAAAAGGAAATACTTTAAAATAGACAAGAGGAAGGGTTTAGAGAAGCCCTGAAATGCCTCCATGGGAATTTATGTGTCACTGCTGTAGAACAACGTCAGTTGTTTCCCATTCACTGGTAGGATCACCCTTTCTCCCTCGATGCTGTTGTGAAAGAAGGAATTGGTGCCAACAAAATCATGGATGATGAATGGCCCCTTCTAGAGGGTATTGAATTTACAGGGTTTTCCCGACTTGTCGCTTCTTTTATCCCACAGAAGGACTGTGTCCCCAATCTGAAAAGGTCTCGACTTGGCTGACTTATGAAAGGTGCTCTTCATGCTTTCCTAATGTCTGAAACTCTGATCCAATGCTGCCCTTCTGCTCTCGTCTAACTCAATGATCTGATTTACTTGGTTTTCGATACCGTCTTCTTGTAAACCATACTCGATGAGCATCTGAAAAATTGGCACTTGGAGGTAGATGGCTAAATCAATTGTGAAACCATGCACTAGCTCAAAGGGTGTCTTCCCAGTTTCATTTTTCTTAGTTATCCGGTCAACCCAAAGTGCATAATTAATCTTACTATCCCATGCTTTCTTATTATTCCCCACAATATTCTTTATAATATTCATAAGATTCTTATTAGTGGATTCAACCGGTCCATTTCCCCGAGGGTAATAATTGGATGAGTGGGATAGGGTAATGCTATAGTTCCAACAAATGGAAGTGATATCAATTGAACTGAAGGCCTTGGCATTATCGGTTGTTATCTTGCGACGGAAACCAAATCTTGTGATGATTTTTATCTTCATGGAAATCGATAACAACTTTGTCTGTGGCTGCTTTGGTGGGTATGGACTCTACCCACTTGGTGAAATAATCGATAGCTGTTAGGATTCAAGAAAACCCGTTTCTTGAATTGTCCTTGAATTGACCGATGAAGTCAAGCCCCCATTGCTGAAAAGGGGAAATGACCACCACTGGCATAAGGGGTAAAGTTGCCAATTTATGCTTCCAAGTAAAATGCTGACACTCCTGGCAATGCTTGACAAACTTATGAACATTTGCGAAAGTGGTTGGCTAGTAGTAACTTGCTCGGAGGATTTTGTGGGCAGTTGTATTTGTTGCGAAGTGGCCTCCACAAAATCTTGAATGAAACTCTACCAAGATTCTTTTGGAATATTGTTCATTCACACACCCCCCGTTTGGGTTCCTCCAACCCAAACCTTCTTGAGTGAGGCAATACCTAGCAATTTTTAACCTTAAATCCCTTCTTTTATGTCCTTTGAGGCGATCTGGGCATGTAAGGTGAAGAAAGACATATATAATGTCCAAATACCAGTGGTTATCAAGGTTCTGTAATGTTGGTTTCATGTCTGGATCTGATCCACTGTTTTCACAAACCATTCCTAAGGCATCCTCATTTCCTTGGGTCAACATCTTGGCTAGACATTGTCCTTTGATAAGCTTGGTGGGTTTTATCTCTAAGTCATACTCCTAAATATTTGACACCCATGTACCCCTTATACCCCATCAATCTTGTTGAGACAAAATATCTTTCACTGCAGAATGGGGAACATAACTTATGACTTTTGAATACCCAATGTAGGTCCTGAAATATTTCAAGGATTTCACTAAGGCATAAGCCTTCTTTTCCTTGATTGTGTATTTTAATTCATAGTTTTATAAAGCACAACTCATGAACACGATGGGTTGCTCAAATCCCTCGTTGTTTTTCTAGAGGAAAACCCCCGCAATGGTATGTTGAGATGCAAAGGAGAAAATCATGAAATCCTTAGAATAGTCTGGGCTGACTAAGACATGCAATCTAGTGATAGCATCTTTTATACATGTGAAAGCCTCTCTTCCCTCACTTGTCCACTCAAACTTGGAATCCTTATTTAACAATTTCTGCATGGGTTTCATTAATTCCGCCAAGTTAGGGATGAACCTTTTTATGAAGTTGATGTGACCATTAAAAGAATAGAGGGTTTTGACATTTTTAGGAAAATGAATCTATTTAATAGCCTCAATACGTTATGGGTCAACCTTAACACCGTCTTTGGATATGATATGTCCTAGAAGCTTTCCTTCATCGATACCTAGGACTGACTTTGCTAGATTCAAAGAAATGCCATACCTTCTACACCTTTCGAAAACTTGCGTCCTATGACTTATGTGGCTAGATATTTCTTTAGAAAATACAGTCAAGTCATCTTGGTATATTTCTATGATTTTACCATTTAACTGTTTGAACGTATAGTCCATGGCTATTTGGAAAGTAGCACCAGCGTTCAACAAGACAAAAGGTATTCTCAAGTATTCAAAATTTCCCCAAGGAGTTGTGAAGGTAGTTTTGTGTCTGTCTTTTTTCTGAATGAAAACCCGATTGTATCCTGAAAAACCAAAGTCACATTTTATGCTTAACATCTTAATCCCCATATCTTTTGCTAGTTCTATCCCAAGTAAAAGTGCATCATACTCTACTACATTATTTTTCGCTTCGAATTCCATTGTAAATGCAAAGTTGAAAATTTGTCACCTGGATGAAGTGATGACAACCCTCGCCCCCTTTCCTGCTCGTGAATGAGCACCATAAAAATTCATTTTCCAAATTTCATCTATCTTTTCATCTTTGATTTGTTCTTGAATAGGAGCTAAAAAGGTAGAATTGATTTCATAGTTTCCAAAATCATGCGTGTTATAGACATATTCATTCGCAGGTATTTTTGGATTCTCTACATGATTTTTCTTTTCCTTCTCACTATGCAATTTTACTAATGAGTCTTTTGATGCAGGTACAATGGCGTAAGTCCAATCCATTTGGATCCAACCTCCTAAAGTAGCGGCCCACTTTCTCGAAAGCAACATTCCCCATTTTTCTGGCACATCTATTACAAGGATATCCATAGTCACATGAATGTTAGGATACTTGGCCAATCTAAACGGTTAATTAACAACAATTCCCACTACATCAACTTGTATAGAATCCATGGCACAAATGTTTTGATAGGGCTTGGTTGTTCTAAGATTCAATTGATGCATAACCTTCTTTGTCATTATGTTGGATGAAGACCCAGAATCTAACATACAATTATGTAGAAGAAGATCACCTATCATCAATGATACGTAAAAGGGTGGATGATCTTCTTTTCTTGGATCCATGGTATGTAGAACAATATGAGGATATTCTATGAAATTATTGTTGCTCGAGGAAGGTTTTTCTATGTTTTCTGCAAAGGTAACTTTCTTCATAATGGGAGGATTTAAGACTCGCATTAATTTTTCTCTTTGCTTAGGAATTTTAAGGATTTCGGTAGTAGGCATCGATATTTTTACTTTTTCAAACCAACTACCTAAATCAATATTCATATCATTAGAGTCATAGAGATTTGTTACCTTAGGGGGATATTGAATGTTCTTGGAAGTTCTAGCATTTTCTCTCCTTTCGTAAGTAAAGCATTTGAACTTGGGCATCTCTTTGATTTGATTTGGTGAGGGCATCTCTCCATATGTTTTAGTAAGGTTGTCCTTATTCTGGCTATACTGTATGTCTTGTCTCCAAATCTCTTTAGGAATAGTATGGACATCAACTATGACATTTACAAAATCAGGCTCGCTTGAGAACTGTTCACTACTGCTCGCTTCAGGGAAACCATTTTCTAAGACATAATGTGCAAAGTAACAAGTTGATTCTTCTTGAAAAGCCTTGCATTCTCTACAAAATGATGTGAACTCCTCTACCATGTTAGCAACCTCTAGCTGATTAGGAGGCCTATTTTCATGGGGTGGTCCTTTCTTTTGTGCTTCTTTTTCCAATTTCCCTTGGGAGGAAAATTTCTCTGAATCGGTTGGGACATAGATCTTTCCATTGCTATGACTTTGTTATGCATTTCCTTAAGTTGAGCAACATACTTTAGTTCCATGGCATTCATTTTCTCATCCATTTCTTTGATTTTTCTATCAGGAGTGTCTTGATGAGAAGTGGATGCTTTTTCCTTAAGCTCAACTTGTTTATTGGAAACTAGTGCTCTTGTGTATCCATGAATGTTAGATTTGCAAGAAGATTGCATGTTTCTATTGATTTTAATAGCCATATCTTGGGCAATTAAAAGTGTGGTGGGATTCTTATCCCTTAGCTGATGTTGCATCTCACCACTTAGATCTTCGATGTAATATACCAAGATAGACTTAGCTGAAGGTTTTAAATTATCATGCATATTGTTTACTAAGTCTTGGAACTTCTTGTTGAACTCCTACATAGCCTCTTTTTCGCTTCTCTTTATAGTATGGAGGGATGCTAGTTGATGACGTGGCTCTTTCTTTTCTCCCCACTTGGTTAAGAAGCCAGTTTTGAAAGCTTCTAAAGTTGCGTAGGAGTTGTCAGGCAAGTTCATAAACCAGTCACTAGCATCACCTTCTAAAGATAATGCAAATAGTTTCATGTAGATGTCTTGGTGATTTTGGTCAGCTGTTCTACACCAACTACTGATACATTTTGAAAATATTTTCAGGTGAACAATTGAGGTAATGGCACCATTTCCGGTGAAGGTAGGCAGCTTTTTGATAGATTTATCAAGTAAATCGTGCAGTTGACCTACTATCTGAGTAATGTCAAGGGGACTAATTTTTTTTTCCATTTCGTCAGATAAAATATTATTATGGTTTTCTACAAACAAACAATGAATGTTTGAAAGAGATTCAGATCCTAGATTCTCAAGGATCCTACAAGAAGATAGATTATTTAATCTCCTTCGATAAACCTTTTTAGGTTCATGAATGAAATCAAGTAAGCCTACTGAGTTTCTTCTAGTTGATTACCTTGGTAAGTTATCCGAAAGTGGAGTTGCTAGATGGATCAAGTCTAATCTCAGTTTATTGGACTAAAATCAATCAAAATTTTAAAGGTAAAAAAAACAAGAAAAAGTAGGGTAAGTCGAACTTGGAACAAAAAATTTGTCTCCGACAACAGTGCCAAAATGTTGCCACCGGAAAGCACACCTGGGGGTAAATGCAATAGAAATATTTCGAAACTTCTAGGTGTGTCCTTGGGGGAAAGTCTCGAGTTAGGTGTTGTCACCTGATCCTGACTCCTCCATTTAGGAAAAATACTAATTGAAGCCAAGGGGGGTAGACCCTACCAAAGATTTTCTAAGGCTCTTATTGTGTTTAGTTGTTAGGGATGTACGAGATTGCTTTTAGGTGTTTTTTGGTAAAGTGAACAATGACCAATTCTATTGCAAATTTATGAGATACTTCAACAACATTAGCACTAGCATATATAGAGATTTAAACAACCATAACAAGACGATAATAAGCAAACAAAATATTTCGGTTGCAAAATAGAAACTAATGTCGATGGAGTCACAAAAATGAAAGAGTGCTGCTGTAAAAATAAGATGTTTTGCAATTGTACCCGGTTTATTTTAAATTAATGAGATGATGAGTTGATTAAAATAGGAAAAAAGGGGATTTCCGATACACCTTGCGGTATGGGGAATATGTCTGGATTTAAATCTAAGTGGCTCCACACAAGGACATGTGGGATAGATGGAGTTGCAGGGAGATGTCTAACACTACACCAAACGAGGGTGTAGCCTGACGGGTCCCTATGGTCACTTTCTAGTGGTTCCCGCTTCCTTTGCAAAATTTCCCCACACAAGATTAAATGCGAACTAACGTCATATTTTCATTAAGGAGGTTAATTGAAATATTGTTAAAACTAATTACTAATCTTGATTTTTTTAAAGAGTTTTATCCATGCTTTTATATGGAAAATGAAGACTGTTATCCACTAAATTGCACTTTGTGGATTCCAAGTGAGCCGTCGAAGACTTGAACAATCAAATTGTTCATCATTAGTGTTTTGAGATCCATCAGGCCAGCTTTTGGCCCTTTTAAATTAAAAAATATTGCATGTCTATATCCCCATGGGGAATTGTAATAAGTTGGTCTAAGCATGGTTTTTTTTTAACATGCTTGGCTTAGCTTAGGTTTTTTCCCTAATCTAGAGTTTTTTCCCTTAGGAATTATGCATGTGTTTTAGTGATGTATAATTCCTGAGTTTTTCACTCACACCTCCAAAGGTAGAGTATTTACCTTGGTGGTCAAACCTTGAGAGGTTATTAAAGCCTAAGTGTCTATGTATTTTTACATGCTAGCAATCAATAATGAGTCGTATGGACATGCACTAGGTCCCCTAGGAGTTTTAGTTCATTCCGACAAAAATAATATATATATATATATATATATATATTATTTTTTTTCGTTAAATTAGACCATTTTTTAATGGTTTAATTGGAAAATTTCAAATTGTAATAAAAGTATGGTATGGAGGCAGAATTTGGCATGGGGATGTTCATTTTCATGCTCAGAGCGTCCTTTTTACCCTAGGGCCCTCTCTTCCTATGTTTCGGGTAATTAAATTATCACTTGGAGCATTTTTTCTTAATGAGGTAACATAATGGCAAGGGAATGCTAATGATGTGACAAAATGACCCAAAAATTAAAAAAATAAAATAATAAAAAAGCTAATTGGCATGTGCCAAATGAGTTGGAATTTCGTCCAACATGAGGGGCGACCTTAACTAAAGACAAAACGACTCTTTTTGAGGAATAAAACGTGTGAGTTGAGAGAGATCTTATAGATAGCAAATCATTCCACTTTAAGAGATGCACCTCCTTCATGTGCTCACCTGTGGGTTTATGTGGCAGATGAGGTAAGGATTGGTGGGGATTGGAGTGAGGGCGCATCTCACTTATGAGATTTGGAACCTCCACATTGAGATCACAAGCAACACATCCCTTAAATCACTCACCTCAACTGAAGCTCATGCCCTCTCTATCTCTAGTTGGAATGCACCCTCCTTGGGTTGAATTTTTCTATTTAAGCAATATATCTCTCTTTTATTTGGCATGGTCATAGGACCGAAGGCTCTTCCCAAGCTATGGAGCTTTGTACTGTAACTCTTTTTTTGTTAATAAAAATACTTTGGAGGTCAATGTGTGTTGCATTTGTGTGTGGATGAATATTGCTGCCCTTTTTTTTGCTTTGCTTTTTGTGGTAATCTATCTGGCCTTAAGATTGTTGTTAAAATATAGGGCAAATGATTCTATTTTGATTCCATTTACTATTCTTTGCTTGTAAAGGTCTAGGAGTATCAGACTTAACTAGGTTGTACTTATGCTCTCTCAATCTTTATTTGTTGAAATATTAGATTTGATCCCCTTTTGTGCAAGTATTGTTAGGGACGCAGGTTTCCTAGCTTGATTGGAGTGGATTATCTTGGTTGAATCTACCATTCATCAAGCACTTCAAGCAAGACATAGTCCTTCAGCTTCCCACCATTGGACTCCTTAGATCTGGCCATTCTGCTTGAGCACTTGAGCTGCTCCTTCTTCATTCTCTCCTTCACTTTTATAATTAAGCTTCCTCTTTGGTTCCGGTTACTTTGAATATGCTTAAGTAAATTAGTTCCCTTTTAAAAAAGAACATTCAAATGCTGATTTATTTAAGTACAATACTAGATCTTAATCTGAAGGCTTTATTTTTCGTAGTTCTAGATTGCCTAAGTACTAGGCTTATTGTTTATCATTTAAGTACTTAAATTTTTATGTTTTTAACATTTGATTTCACACATTTGGTGCATTTTAGGTGGCTGGTTTTACATTTTTATCGCCATGAAAAAATGAAGTGTTGCCAAAGAATTGAAGATCTAGGCCATCCAAGGCCTCCCAGAGCAACACTCTTCTTTCTTCTTCATTTCTAAAAACCCGTAAGCCTTTGGATCCAGATCTGTAAGGACCAAAGGCAACCACCTTTTTCACTTATAATAAAATAATAATAAGAAGAACAAGTGGGATTTCCAAGCGCCCACACCCCATCCCCCTTGGAGGGATTCGTGTCGCCTCCTTGATGGGTTTCTTCTCTGTATAATTATTTTTTGCTTTAGATTAGTTTCTTTTTTCTTTCTTTGGTTAGTTTAACTTTTGTTGCATGGTTTTTTGTAAAGTAACAAATACTAACCTGGCATTTCTCTACCGAACTATACAAGAGATCTTGCTCGATTGGGGAAAAGATACTCTTTGTTGTAGTAATTAGTCTCACATTTTCCTTTCTTGCATTTACAATCTCAATTGAAATAAACAATCCACCCTTCCGTGTATGCTCTTTCCCATCGCAGGTTCGCCCTGATCTTTGGGATAACAAAAAACGGAAGTGTGCACTTTTTAACTTTCCACATGTAATAAACAACTCACCTTAATAAAAACAAATTCCCCAATAAATTACGAAAATACGGCGTATTAGTCTTTGATATTGTGTGGGCAAATTCTCCAAAGGAAGCGGGAACCATTAGATAGTGACCTTGAGATACCGTCAAGATGCACCCTCGATTGGTGTAGTGTTGGACACCTCCCAGAGACTCCGATCCAACCCACATTTTCCAGTGCAGAACCACCTTTGTCATAATCTGGACATATTCCCATTACCTCACGGTATATCGATAATCCCCCTCCCCTTAATCCACTCATCATCTTAATAAATTAAAACTAACCAAGTACATTGCAAAACATTTACTATTTTTCAGCAGCATTATGTTATTTTGACTCCATTGGAACTGGTACAATTTTATTATCATTATTTGCTTTCAGTCAAACATGTTATGAATGCCGTATATATTTCTATGTTGTTGAATACAAATTCTACATTTGTAGTAGCTTGTTTTAGTAACCATTTCGAAACTCCTAAAAAACAATCCCATCCACAACTAGTAAACTAATAAGAGCTTAGCAACTCTTTTCTAGGGACTACCCACTTGGTTTTGTTAGGATTTCAGCCTAAATGGAGGAGTTAGGATTAGGTGACAACACTTGACTCGAGACTTTACCTCAAGGACACACCGAGCAGCTTGAAGATTTCTGCCACATTTCTGACGGAAACATTTTTTGGCGCCGTTGTCGGGGATAAATATTTTTATTCCCGGAATTCGACTTTTGATTTTTTTACCTTTTTGTTTTTGCTTTGTTTGATGAATGTTTAGAGTAGATATGCAATTTTCATCTAGTGACTCCACTAACTTGTTCCCTTTTTATAAAAATTCAAAGAAAATAAAAAAATAGAAATTTCTGTGAGTATTTTAAAAGTATATATTTTATTCTCACACGACGACTCCACTGAAGGGATAAAACCCTTGTATTTCATAAATATTGTTGAGACTTCTTGTGTGTAGATGAGCCCATACAAATAGAGAAAATTTTAAAGGCTCATGGTTGAATCGAGGTCATTGATTTGTTTCGATATGGATATTAAGAGAAGAGAAATTGCTACTCAGATCTCCCTTGCATGTCCACCCATTGATTACTTAAGAATTCCTGGAATTCCTAATTAGTTTGAGGGAGAAAATACATCTTATTCCCTTCCTATTTATTATGGTAATGATAGGGAACACTCACCAAGATTCCATATTGTGATGTTCATTTCATGAATGAGCGAATTTGACATACAACATGAAGAACATATGATGCATATGTTTGCTTTTTCTTTCCAAGGGGATGCCTCAAGATGGTTTTATGAGGGCCTTCCTGATAAATCTATTACTTCCCTCATTTGCTTCTTTAAGATATTTTTGAGGCAATGGCATCAGGGGGAGGATCATATGGAATCATTCATTAGCAACACTCTTTCTTTCTTCTTTCCTTCAAAATAATTTCATATAGAAGAGCTTTAGTTATCCAATATCAACATGATGTATGACACGCCATTTTCAGAGATTCATTTTGATTCCATTGAAGATGAGAATGAGGAACCATTCATTGAAGATATTGTTGAAGACCCTCCTCATATTACCTCAACAGAAAATGATGAAGAGTTGGAATTTTTTCAAGACTATTTCATTGATGATGAGCACATTTGTACTCCTTATCCACCTCTAGAATAAACCATTGCATAAGCCCATATTGAAATTCTTGAAGAAGTTTTCAATGTGCATAATGATGATGGTTTGGAAGGTTTCCTTTTTTGTTTTTGTTTTGAAAAGGAGGATTATGAGCATGAATAAGACATATATAGCCTGGATCATGATATGAGTGATGAAGAGTCCCTCATGACTGACATAGATGTTGATGATCATAATTGGATATTTGTAGAGAACCCCATCTATGCCATGTCTAAAGAAGAGAATGACGCGCTTGAATATTTTGAGAGCATAATTGAAAATGCCATTTATGACATATCTGATGAAAGAAACCTTGAGCCCAAGTCTCTTGGTGGTTTTATTGAGAAACCCATTTATGGGGTTTTCACAGAAAGCATGGACATTAAGACCTTGGGATATCTTTGCATGGAAAAGGAGCATGAAATATTTTTATATGATCAGTATGAGCCATGCATGAGCATAAAAAATGAAGACCTAAAGAAGCAGTGCAATGGAGAATTAGATCATATACAACCAGTCAAAGAGCAGTAGCAGGCATTGTCTCCGTGTGTATAGGTTCCGTATGGTTTGGAGCAGCTTGGGGCTTATGATTTCACATAAATTTATTATCATAAGAGCCTTTCTGATCAATGTGATGAGGTAGTTGGTATGCCTTATCATTCAAATTTTTTTATTAGCCCTATCCAGTCATGGATAGAAGAAGGCTGCAGGAGGACTTACCATTTGGGGAAGCACTTCAAAGATCCATCACATACCTATGATTTCCCATCCATCCCTCCCATCTATATTATCCATGCAGGTTCTCACTTTCTAATAAACGTGTCCCTGCTTTAGCTGGTAACCAAAGACAAGGCAAAAAACTGTTATATTGATGAAATGCTTAGATGGTTACATTGGATTTCTGATTACACTTAGCATTTTGCTTTATATCATGCTTAGAATAGGAAAATAAGATCCTCAAAGAGAGAATTTACTTTACGCATTTCTTTCTATAAATTAGGAATAATAACTTTTTTCCTTACTTAGTTTTAGTTTTTATGAATAAATGCAATTTGTGATTCATTGGTTTCTTCATAAATCTTGTGTTGCTAAAGGTTCTTCTTGTCAAGTTGAGATGTTTTTATAGGTTGTATAAACCAAAGATTCTAGTGTTCTCGCATCCTATCCTTGCCTGAAGGCCTGATCAAGCACATGTCCTGCAGTTGGAGCCAGATGTTATCCACTAAATTGCACTTTGTGGATTTTGAGTGAACCGTCGAAGGCTTGAACAGTCAAATTATTCATCATTAGTGTTTCGAGATCCATTAGGCCAGCTTTGGCCATTTTTTTCAAAAAAATTGCATGTCTATACCCCCATGGGGAATTGTAATAAGTTGGTCTAAGCATGGTATTTTTGTAACAAGCTTAGCTTACCTTAGGTTTATCTATCAAGGGGATACTCTAGATTGTTTTTTCCTTAGGAATTATGCATTGTACTTCAATGATGTATAATTTCTGAGTTTTTCACTCACACCTCCAAAGCTGGAGTATTTACCTTGGTGGTCAAACATTGGGAGGTTATTAAAGCCTAAGTGTCTATGTATTTTTACATGCTAGCATCAATAATGAGTTGTATGGACATGCACTAAGTCCCTTAGGAGTATGAGTTCATTTCAACAAAAATAATTTTTTTTCTATTAAATTCGACCATTTTTTAATGGTTTAATTGGAAAAATAAAAATTGTAATAAAATTATGGTCTTGAGGTGGAATTTGGCATGGGGATGCTCGTTTTCATGCTTAGAGTGTCCTCTTTACCCTAGGGCCTGCTCTTCCTATGTTTTGGGTGATTGAATTATCACTTGGAGCATTTTTTCTTAATGAGGCAACATAATGGCAAGGAAATGCTAATGATGCGACAAAATGACCCAAAAAATAAAAAATAATAATAAAAAATCTAATTGGCATGTTCCAAATGAGTTGGAATTTAGTCCAACATGAGGGACGACCTTAACTAAAGACAATATGACTCTTTTTGGAGAATAAAACGTGTGATTTGAGAGAGATCTTATAGGTAGCGAATCATTCCAATTTAAGAGATGCGCCTCCTTCATGTGCTCACATGTGGGTTTATGTGTCGGATGCGGAAAGGATTGGTGGGGATTGGAGTGGGGGCACATCTCTCTTATGAGATGTGGCGCCTCCACATTGAGATTAAAAGCAACACATCCCTTAAATCACTCACCTCAACTCAAGCTCACGCCCTCTCTATCTCTAGTTGGAATGAGCCCTCCTTAGGTTGAAGTTTTCTATTTAAGCAAGATATCTCTCTTGTATTTGGCATGGTCAGAGAACCAAAGGATCTTCCCAAGCTATGAAGATTTGTACTGTAACTCTGTTTTGATTAGTATAAAGACTTTGGAGGTCCATGTTGTGTTGCATTTGTGTGTGGATGAATATTGTCAAGTGGCTTATGACGTAACTGTATTGCTGCTCTTTTTTTTGCTTTGATTCTTATGGTAATCTATCTGGCCTTAATATTTTTGCTAACATATAGGGTAAATGATTCTAGTTTGATTTCATTTACTATTCTTTGTTTGTAAATATTTAGGAGTAGCAGACTGTACTAGGTTGTAGTTAGGCTTTCTCAATCTTTATTTGTTGAAATACCAAATTTGATCCCCTTTGTGCAAGTATTGTTAGTGATGCAGGTTTCCTAGCTTGATTGGAGTGGATGATCTTGGTTGAATCTACCATTCTTCAAGCACTTCAAGAAAGATACAGTCCCTCTGCTTCCCACCATTGGACTCCTTAGATCTGGGCATTCTGCTTGAGCACTTGAGTAGCTCCTTCATTCTCTCCTTCACTTTTATAATTAAACTTCTTCTTTGGTTCCGATTACTTTGAATATGCTTAAGTAAATTAGTTCCCTTTTAAAAAAGAACATTCAAAGGTTGGTTTATTTAAGTACAATACTAGATCTTAATTTGAAAGCTTTAATTTTTGTAGATCTAGATTGACTAAGTACTTAGGATTATTGTTTATCATTTAAGTACTTAAATTTTTATGTTTTTAACGTTTGATTTCACACATTTCGTGCATTTCAGGTGGCTGGTTTTACATTTTTATTGTCATGAAAAAAGGAAGTGCTGCCAAAGAATTGAATATCTAGGCCATCCAAGGCCTCCCAGAGCAACACTCTTCTTTCTTCTTCATTTCTAAAAACTTGTAAGCCTTTGGATCCATATCTGTAAGGACCAAAGGCAACCACCTTTTTCACTTGTAATATAGTAATAATAAGAAGAGTGAGTGGGATTTCCAAGCGCCCATACCCCATCCCCCCTAGGGGGATCCGTGTCGCCTCCTTGATGGTTTGCTTCTTTGTATCATTATTTTTTGCTTTAGATTAGTTTCCTTTTTCTTGCTTTAGTTAGTTTAAATTTTCTTGCATGGTTTTTTGTAAAGTAACGAATACAAACCTAACATTGCTCTACCGAACTACCCAAGAGAGCTTGTTCGATTGGGGAAAAGATACTCTTTGTCGTAGTAATTAGTCTCACATTTTACTTTTTTGCATTTACAATCTCAATTGGAATAAATGTTCGGGTACACAGGGTACTACCAAAGGACCGAACACCAAGAGCAACCACTTCACACAAACAGATCACAGATCAACACACCGATGTTTTGACGTGGTTTAAACCCTCTTGAGGGAAACACTCCATGGCCTCGACCAAATAGCTTCTACGGGACAATTTATTATGGAAAGAAAGAAAGTTACAAATGAGTTTCTCATAATCGATCAACTAAACAATGACCCTCCATGCTCTTTAAATAGAGATCATGGACCAATCGGGTGTTAAGCCACGGACCAAGGTTAGGTATGATCTAAGAGAAGTTGAGCCGTCAGATCACTCTATGTCGGGAACATATCGTGACCGTCGGATTAAGTATTTACAAATGCAAACTAATGCATACTAAAGAAACACACTTTTCCTAACGGATATATTACACAAGTTGATCTTAACTAACTCCTAAGTGTCTAAATATCCTAACATCCCCCCTTAAGAACAACTTGGGATAGGATTGAAGGATTTACAAAAGTGACACTATTAGGAGAAGGAAGGAGGCATTAGAGCCTATCCCCCCTTAATGACAAGTTCCTGAACTCCTAACATAGATCGAAGTTTAGAAAATTTCGCTTCTGTGAGAGACTTGGTGAAGATGTCTGCAACTTGATCATCTATAGGGAAAAAGAGCACTTCAAGAACACAATCATGAACAAGATTTCTGATGAAGTGCATATGTAGCTCATTGTGTTTGTTGCGTTGATGTAGAACTGGATCTTTGGCAAGCTTGATGGCACTTTGATTGTCGCACCAAAGTGGAGTAGGCTGCTGCTGCTCGAATACGAACTCTGAAAGGATCTGTCGAAGCCATAAAGCTTCCTGACTGGCATTAATTGCGGCTCGATATTCTGCTTCTGCTGAAGAAAGAGTAAGAGCTTGTTGTTTCTTACAAGCCTAAGTGATAGGTCCAGATCCCAAACTGAAAAAATAATCTGCAGTAGACTTTCAATCATCAAGATCGTCGGCCCAATATGAATTAGTGAAACCAACCAACAAAGGTTTCCCCCCTGTACTGTAATGAATCCCAAACTAAACTGTACCTCGAATATATCGAAGTATTTTTTTAGCTGCTTTCCAATGACTTTCATGAGGTGTCTGCATAGCAACACGATACCATAACCGGAAGCGGCTCTTCATAAAAGCTCTGATACCATGTTCGGGTACACAGGGTACTACCAAAGGACCGAACACCAAGAGCAACCACTTCACACAAATAGATCACGGATCAACACATCGATGTTTTGACGTGGTTTAAACCCTCTTAAGAGAAACACTCCACGGCCCCGGCCAAATAGCTTCTACGGGACAATTTATTATGCAAAGAAAGAAAGTTACAAATGAGATTCTCATAATCGATCAAATAAACAATGACCCTCCATGCTCTTTAAATAGAGATCATGGACCAATCGGGTGTTAAGCCACGGATCAAGGTTAGGTATGATCTAAGAGAAGTTGAGCCGTCGGATCACTCTATGTCGGGAACATATCGTGATCGTCGGATTAAGTATTTACAAATGCGTACTAATGCATACTAAAGAAACACACTTTCCCTAACGGATATATTACACAAGTTGATCTTAACTAACTTCTGAGTGTCTAAATATCCTAACAATAAACAATCCGCCTTTCCGTGTATGCTCTTTCCCATCGCAGTGTCTCTTTGATCTTTGGGATAACCAAAAGCGGAAGTGTACACTTTTTAACTTTCCACATGTAATAAACAACTCACCTTAATAAAAGCAACTTCCCCGATACATTACGAAAATAAAACGTATTAGTCTTTGATATTGTGTGGGAAAATTCTTCAAAGGAAGCGGGAACCAATGGATAGTGACCTCAGGATACCATCAGGCTGCACCCTCGATTGGTGTAGTGTTGGACACCTTCCAGAGACACCGATCCATCTCACATTTCCAAGTGCGGAACTACCTTTGTCATAATCTGGACATATTCCCAGTACCTCATGGTATATCGGGAATCTCCCTCCCCTTAATCCACTCATCATCTTAATAAATGAAAAATGACCAAGTACACTCCAAAACATTTACTATTTTTTAGTAGCATTATGTTATTTTGACTCCATTGTCACTGGTACAATTTTATTATCATTATTTGCTTTCAGTCAAATATGTTATGAATGCCGTATATCTTTCTATGTTGTTGAATACAAATTCCACATTTGTAGTAGCTTGTTTCAGTAATCCATTTCGAAACTCCTGAAAAAAAATCCCATCCACAATTAATAAACGAATAAGAGCCTTAGCAACTCTTTTCTAAGGACTACCCCCCTTGGATTCGTTAGGATTCATCCTAAACGGAGGAATTAGAATCAGGTGACATCACCTGACTCGAGACTTGCCCCCAAGGACACACCGAGCAGCTTGAATATTTCTGCTGCGTTTCCCCCCTAGGTGTGTTTCCGGCGGAAACAAAGACAAAACGAGAAATTAAATGTAATCTAATTACTACTTGACTATGTGTCAACTTTCTGATCATTCACCATTAATCAACAAACCCTTTAGGTAGTGAGGAGAGCATACTTCGTGGCAATGAGTCAAGTTTGTTTATTATGATAAAAGAAACAAAATTATAAAACTAACCAAATACAAAAAAATTAAAGATTTAATAATTACTACATACGAATCTCTTTCCGGTTGGTACTTGGGCAAGCCCTTTTCCACGAACCTTAACTCGAGAAAGCGTAGGGGTTAGTATTCAATTTTCTAGAAACATGTAAAGTAACAAAATCATGAAAGTTAACTTAGATCTAACTATGAAAACTAATCTAGCAAAAATACTAATCTAAAGCAGAAAAACAAATGAGGCATATACATGCTTCCCCCAAATGGGATTCAAGAGACTTTAGCAGGCTTAAAAAAGCTAAATATGAAAAAAGACTTGAAATCTTCTTTGAATGTTCAAATCTCCCAAAATTGCTTAACTTCTTCCGCTTTCCTACAATGAAAGGCAACAAATCAGCAAACAAAAGTTATAGGAATTGCCCAAAATCACTTTAAAAGTGTTTGGGCAAAGTTAGAAAAATCTGCAAAAAATTACTTTAGGCTAAATTAAAAGAAAGCAAGAACTAAGGTAAGTTGGCCTTTTAGACCAACCTTCTTAGGGTCTTGGATAGCCTTTAGAGGGAAGCCAATAAAGAGCACCATAATGCTTTGATTTAACTTTTAAAAGTCATAAAATAATCTACCTTTCAAGCCCTTAAAGCATATCAAAATTTAATTGCAAAGTAGTAGACTAGCAATTCTAGATCTAATTTAAAATGAAATCTTTTTAGTGACTTAGATCTAAAATAGAAATCAGATCTATCTAAATATTATTTGAAGCACTTAGATATGAAATTAAGGACAAGTAACCAAGAGAAAAAATTAGATTTTTGAAAGAAGGATGAAGAAAGAGATGTTCTAGCTCGAATAATGTGAAGAGGAGGAGGTTCCTGTAGGACAAAAAAACAATAGATCCAAAAAATAGCATTGAAGAGGAAGAAAATGCAACTGAGTTTGAAATCCTTCTTCACTTTTGGTGACCTACAAAGCTTCACAACTTCTAATAAACCACGATCAAATCTAGTATATTTTGATAAAAGAATTTTGGGAGAGCCTAAGTATAATTGACTAGATTCGGCTACTCTTAGACTTCAAATAACAAAACATAAGTAAACAAATTGAAACTACAAATGTTTACCCTATGGATTAGTAATAACTTTCTAAGCTAGAAAAATATCTATAAGCTTGTAAATGCAGAAGTACAGATTAGTTACATATCACCTCAATGAAGATCAAGCATTCACAACCATGGACATTTGCACTATATCACGGGGGGTTCACTCAGTGAACTTGTTACATAGCAGGATCGTTCGCATGATATTAAAGAATATTCATAATTTCACTAAATATTGGAAAATGTGTCCTAAAATTGTATTGTTGAACCCCCCTCCGAATATGTCTTTCCAATTAAGAAAACCCCTATTTTCACCAGATATTGTAGGTATCCATTTTTATCAACCCATTTTTAACACCCCATTTATTTCATATTATCAAGTTGTAACAAATATGAGCCCTAACACATCTTAGTATAAGCAAACAAGATGCTAAATAAAATAATAGTATAATTCTAATAATTATCCCACTAAGATTGCATGGGCGATTGATCAATTTGTAGCATTGGATAGTGGAAGACCCAACAAAATAGTACCGGGGAAGGCAAAATGCGTAAAAGGAAACCTAGTAAAGGGATTAACATAACAAAAATGTAAAATACTAACAGTCCAATAGTTAGTGCAATGCTCAGAAAAGATGAGAATTGCAGATGTTTCACACCACTTCTCGCCAATCTACCAATTTTATATCATGTAAATACCAGTATAGCCATAGCAAGTTCATTTTTTCTTTAATATTAATAAATTAAACTCCATAAAAATGCAAAATTGAAACCCTTTCATGGATGGACTCCCCTACCTTTCTATCAAAACAAGTATCATTAATGTTTGAACCCAAATGAACATAGAAAAATTCCTTACTTTTCAATAACAACATATGATCATGTGCATAGCTTGGATTTGGGTCATTCACAAGATCCAATGAATTTCCTCCACTTCCTCTACATTTAGTCTTGCAATAAAGGGAATTAACAAATTTTAGTTACCTTTTCTTGGGTTATATATAGTTTTTTTTGTTTATATTTACAAGAGAGGAAAAAATCTCCATTGTTAGGTTTCAAGCATGCAATAGTTATAAAGATACACAGATGGTGAAACTTATATGATACAATTTCATGGTAACAATAACACATAGGGTATGTACATAAGGATTTATATTTTCACCTATGTTCATGTTAGTTCCAATACAATATTAAGACATATGCCTTGCATATAAGAATTGAAATTACAATTATGAATGTGCCAAATATAACTCAATCTAATAGCTATTCATCACTGGCAATGTGAAAATATTAAAGACGAAAACAAAAAGTTGAAAGAAATAATTAGTCAAGAAACATTGATCTAAATTTTCTTTGTTCCAATGAGCCAAGAAAGATTGATCTCCCTTTTCTTGGTTGTCATGGAGCAAGGTTTAATTGAATCTCAATACCACCTAAACCCCAACCTAAAAAATGAAGAGCCAGATCTTTTACTTGAATGCCTACAAAAAATACAATACAATTATTCAAGTCCGGAACACCTGATTAGCTACATCTCTTAACTTAAAGATGAAAAACGATATAACATCAATTCAAACTAAGGATAAATAAGCTATTAAATGAAGACTGCTCAAGGCCAATAATCCAAAGAGACTTCCATCGATATTATCATTGGCACATTATTATCAGATTCATGCAAAACTCAGGATTGTAAGCAATATCAAATAAAAATGGAGGATCCTTAAGTTTTAGGTGGGTATGAACTGAGCCCATAATTTGGAGGTATGAATCCATCCTACGATTTGGAGGTTATTCTTCACCACATCCAAACAAAATAAACCCCAATATTTATATTACCATGTCAAATTAAAAAAAATCCTTGACCCCTTAATACGTGGCAATATATTTTTGAGGCTTTTAAGGGTATTCAAACCCCCCTTATGAATGAACGTGATATGATATTGCCTCACTAGTGAACCCCCCCGTCCATTATATGGACCTCCAAAGCCTTAACTTTTATTCACAAATATTGCAAAAAGGTAAAGCATTGCAAGTTCAAGAAGAGGTTCCTTATGTGCGTCTTCAACACTGGATCGAGAGCCTTCTTAAATAGGATTACAAGAGAGGGAGGGTGCATTCTAGAAGCTTCTAGGTCAAGGAGGGAGCATCCCTTGATTAATGCAATGATTTAGCCTTGATTTAGGATTTAACTAAGCCTTGAACAACGAGTTGTGAATGAGGTGGTTGCCACCTCACAAGAGGGGCACCCCTTTTCACATTGTTTTCTTCTCCACCCAATACACGTTCCAAATCACAGAAGTCACCCATCTTTAGAGGAGGGCACAATCTTTGATTGGTGATCACTTGCTGTGCTCCAATCTCTGATTGAAAGTGCTTGGAGTTGATTGATTCTCCCTCCGATAATGATTGCCAACACAACTGGCACTTTATTTGGTCAAATTTCCTCACTTTTAGGAAATTTGTTTTTCTCCATATCTTTAATTTTTTTAATTCTCTTTTAATATTTTGGAGAGAATTTTTACTAAGTGATTTAATAATCACTCAAAACTTAGGAAAAGTGGGTTTTGGGGTTTTGTGGGTGCTCCGGGTTAGAAAACAAGCACCCCCATGGAAAAAACACCCTCTAGACCACACTTTTATGACTTTTTGTATTTTTTAATTAAAACATTAAAAAAGCTCGTTTTGCGGGAAAAAAATCATTTTCTCAGAAACGACTAAAAATCCTAGGGGACCTAGTGCATGTTCATAATGAATCAGTTATATTTTTAGCAAGCTCATAAACAATGACACGTGAACTTTAATAATGTCCCAAGGCATAACCACCATGACGACCATTTTAGGTTTGGAGGAGTGGGTGAAAAACTCGTCGATTATACACTGCTTGTTCAACATTGCATAATTGACAAGGGAAAAAACACCATGGAATGATCGTATTTGATGTCTAAGTTCTAGGAAGCCAAGTTATTTACAAAAGATTGTCATGCTAGTACATTTTACAATTTCCCCAAGGGAGTATAAACATGCAATTATTACAAATGGGATAAAATGGTCTTGGAAATGCCTTCTGAACTTCTGAACACCGTGGATGAACATTTGATACGTTCACAACTTTGGCGGCTCACAGGAAATACAACTAATGTACATATTATGAGGTAAAACTATCTAAGTTAGATCTAGAAAAATGATATTTTTGATTGCAAGATCTAAACATATAACCAGATCTAAATGAAAAATAAAATTTACTTTGAAAGAGCAACTAGATCTTAGTGTAAGAGAACCGGTAACCAAGAAAAAATTTGCTTAAGGAGGAGAAAGAGAAGGAGAAGCTGTCTTGATGTCGGAAGCGAGTTCTTGTAGAGGCTTCCGGTGGAATACTATTGGACTATGACTTATGAATGTTTGGAGAGAAAAGTGAACAAACTTGTTCAAGCTCCTTTCCATGGTTACCTGTAGCTATTCAAAAAATACTTGCACAAAGTTTGTGAGATCCAGTGACATGTATATAAAAGGTTAGAGTAGCATGATAATAAACTTATTAGAATGCTAGATCTTCAACTTTAAACAATCATGAACAATAAAAATCAAATAATAAACTTATTAAATTATTTTTTCCTATCAATTGAGAACAATCCTACAAAGCCAGGATCCATAATACAAGAATGCAAGAGAAAACAAATTAGATACAATTTACCTCATCCATTAATAGCAATGATCATCCAACAAAATCATCACACCATTAATCCTCCAAAGCTTCCTCTTTTATTCCAGTAATACAAGAATTGAAACACTAATACAGTAGCAAGGCCTCTTCTCATGCAACTCAGACTAGTTTGCAAAGGAGGCAGGGGCCTTGCTTTTATAGAATTCTCAAAGTGAGGGGGGTGCATTAGTTACTCAAGAGGATGATGGCGCATTATAAGAGATGACACATGAGGCTCTAGGTGGTGCATGGGGCTCTAGGTGGCGCATGGGGCTCTAGTTAGACTCCTAGAGTCTCCCAGAGGTGGAGCACTCTTGTATGGAGGGATTTTGGCCCCTAGAGGGTGCAAATCATCTCCTATTTTCCTATTTAAACAAGTGCACTCTCCCTCATTTGATGTTGGTTGTTGCTTAATAGCAAGAGATTTGTATTGTTTATCTCTTAAAGAGCATTGGAATAAAGGAAAGACTTTGGAGGTCATATCGGTCTTACCTTGCAATTATGCGATATACATTTCTTGCTTATGTTATTGCTTAGTTTATCTATGTAAATTACTCTTGCTAATTGTTGTAGCTTGCATGGTCATTGAAAGGATATTCTTACCTAGTTGACATAGATGTATTCTAGACTTGTGTTTAGATTTATCTTAGTGATAGAATGCTTGAAAGGTAGTTTTTTTCAATGTGGTTAACAACCTCGGAGAGAATTTGCTACGTACATGGGAAGAAAGTGTTTGAAAGGTAGTTATTTTTGTTTTGTTATCAAATCATATATTGCTATATTAACACCTTTCAAGTAGGCTACACCATCAAGTTACAAGAAGAGGAGATCCCCTCTCCTTGCATGAGTTGAATTATTTCCGGTTTTCTAGGAGCTTCAAGTAGATTGGAGAAATCCTTGAGATCCTCTCTTCTCTTGAACACCTTCAAAGCAAGCCCCTTAGAGATCGAGGCTTAAGTGACTCCATTTCCCACTTCTTGGCATCCTCTTCTCTTTTTACCCAACTCTCCCAGATTCAAAGAAAAGGAAAAACTCTACAAATTTGTTTGGTTTTGTTGAAAGCTACTTGCATATAAATATATAATCATTCTAATATCTTGCATGTAACATGCATATAGATCTACGTTGTTAAAAGTCTTTATCCTAAGTAGATCTAGAAATACAAGTATTTCTAAGTATTGCAATCAAGTTTAATCTCTCATGCACTTAGGCTAGTAATTAAAATTGTGTTTTATTTCATTTTTGGCACTTTTTAGCTGGTTGTCCATTGTTCATACTGTCAATAAACTATGTGTTACAGACACTTACGTCCTTGCTGATTTGTTGTACTAACCCCCTAACAAGTGGTTGCAAGTTCATCTTTGATTGTATAGGTAAAAATCACTTTCCAAAGCAACTAAGGAGAAAATTTCCCACCATTTTCTATTGCTGGTTGGGACATTTCGCTCACTGTTTTTGGACAACAAAGATGCAGTCCAAGGAAGTAGCCTTGACCACCCAATAGTTCGGCCTAGTTAGCTCACCGAAAGAGGCATTGTTTTGTTCTATTTTCTCCCATATTTTTATAATATTGTAAGCTTGGCCATTGGCCAGTAAGGACCAACAATAAGCGCTTATAAAATCTGATTTAATCAACTTGTAATCAACCTAGTAGGGTGGTCGTGTCACATCCCCCCAGAGTCATTTTCATGTTTTTGTTATTTATTTTTCTTGAAAGTGTTTCTTAGTGTAGATTAGAGTTACAAACAACTAATTAATATTTTTAAAATCAATTAACAGACATATCCAATCTCTACACTCTCATTGTGGCTGAGGCATACCTTGGAATCCTATGATCCTTGAGTTAATTTGAACCCTCGCTTGGTACTTGCCGGGCACCAACGGTTCTTAAGCTTGCTTGTGAAGCAAGTGCATCTCGAATATTCCTAACTCACCAATATAGATTAGATCACCTTCACTTGGGATTTTAAAATGAATCATAGATTTTTACTCTTTTTGTCCTCAATTCAGACGTTAGTAGTAATTACGCCACACTTCCATTTGGTGCTTCAACTTATACTAACTACAATCTAGTCTAGAACTTACCCTAGTAAATAGATCATTTTCCTTTCAGTTGACAATCAAATAGATAAAATAATTTTTTATTTTTTGTTGGTATAATTAGCTTTAAATATTTTGCCCTTGCAAGTAATAATTAGATCGCTATCTTTTTCTTACAGGCACTCGTCTCTCAAATTTATATATATCGTATATCATGTTGTGAATGCTAAGTGATATTGGATATTATATTGCTTTTGTTAAGTCTTTATTTTCAATAACATGTTAGATTAATTTGTCATTTCATTTTTTATAATTAACTCCTAAATTGCTTCTAAAAGCAATTGGCCTTAGGTATTTTGTTTAGGGTTTACCTCCTTTGGCTTTGTTTAAGAGTTGGACTAAATAAAGGAGTTGACTATTGTGGTGACAGTTGCACCCAAATCGAGGCTTTCCCCTATGGCCGTGCTTAGTGAGTTGAGATTTTTCTCACCTATTTGTAGAGTAAGGTGACAACGAGGTGTATGGCTAAGATTATATCAAATCTAACTCATTAATATTCTCGAATCTCTAAAATATTTCATTAGATTTATAAGACTAAGAGATCAAGAGAATTTAGACTTTCACATTTATTTATTAAATGAAATTACAAGATGGTATTATTTCCCACACTTACTATGTGGTCACTTAGAAGTTGCCACGAACTTCTTCTTGCACGTTCACACCTAACCTGTGCAAGGGGCATTTGGAGGCGGTCACTTAGCCCTTGGAGATTGGGACCATGTGATATATATCTTGGAGGTTGGACACTTGATTTGAGGATGCTAGGTTGAGGATCATACTTCATGGAGGTTGGTGATGGACCTAGATGCATATGTTGAGAAGCATTGGACCTTAGTGACCACATTGATACACATAAGATTAGTTGTCGGGCACATGATAGGGCATTGTAAAATTGGGTATAGAGAGATAACTAAAACAAATATGAATCAAACACATAAATGTACATGCACCTAACAATAAACAACATTTATCTTGCAAACCCTTTACCAGAAAACTAGCCTTCGAAAGATATCTTTCATTACCCTTGGCCAATCCAACCAACATTAGCCACATGAGGCATTTTACAGTGGAGTTCTTCATGTAGAAATTTGATAAAATAACAAATTCTCTTTATGAAATTTTATCAAACACTTAGAATGCATATCTAGGTTTATCATTTATCTGAGTTATGATTTATGTATCCATTGTACAATAAATATTCTGATAACTGAAACATAAACTCTTATGCATTCATCTAATGACCTAGTTGAAGAGCTGAAGAAAAAAACATACACATTGAAAACTCAGAATTTTTTAGGGCCAATGCCTAGGGAAAAAATCTCACACTTCATGAGGGAAAACCCACCCAAAGAGATCTTTATTAAAGAGCAACAATTAAATTACAACAGATACATTAATGCTTAAGCAATCTGAAATACATTGGGAACTATGCCATAAAAAGAAATAAAATACCAGCAATAAATGCAGCTGTACGGCCTCCTTCTACACAACAAACTGCCTCTAAATATGTGCCAATGGTTGCCCTCGATTTCTGTGCAATGCTCTTTAGCAAAATAGCAGAAAACTACCTCGAAATCTATGCCAAAGACTGCTCCTTGATTTCTCTACAAATTAATGCTACTGTACGGACTGTACGACCTACTGTACGGATCCGTACAGTACAGATTTTCTCAGTTTCTATGCAGTGGAATGATCCCCTTCTCCTCGGTATTTGTTTCCAATCAAAACCCAGTCTCCTTCATGTTGCAATTAATGTTCTCTCTCACAAATGGGTTTGCTCTCCTTTGAAACCCTAGATCTCTCTCTTCTTTTCTATCTTTTGTCTTTCTATGTGTTTTGACTCTCTTCCCAAGATGTATTATATAGGTGACTTTATCCTCTATTGTAAATATGGAATATGGTTGTCCTTGATGTCAAAAGGAGTTCAGTGATGACAAAGGAATAACCAAGGACATGATGGTAAGAGTGAACTCAGTGAAAGTCAAAGGATGGCATGTATGATGATGTGGCATGGTTGGTAGTGATGACATGGCATGTATGGGGATGTGGCATGTGTGATGAGGCCGAAAAAACACATGATGGTGTTATGGAGTTACCAGGAATTCATTATAGCAATTTGACATCATTTTGGAAAAATATGGCAATTTGGTGAAAAACAAGAAAACGACTAAGTATTGGAAATTTAGTAAAAACTGTCTTAAGGAAATGCACGCCATAATTTATAGGAGAATATAAATGCCTGCACCATAGGGGTTTCTTGTAGATTGTTGTTTTTCCTACCTGAACATGTCTTCATTTTGTCCAGAACGTGCCTGAGGGAGAAGTTATGGACCTGCCAAAATAGGGGTTTAGCAAGCAAAAATGACTAAATCACCTCAGAAAGATGCCCGCCCTAATTTATGGGTTAGAGTAAATTCCCACAGCACATGGGGGTCTTGTAGTATGTTTGATTGTCTATCTAACCATGGCCTTAGTTCTCCTTGAACATGTCTGGAGAAAACGTTATGGATCTACCAAAAAGGGGTCTTAGAATAAGTTTTGGAGGAAGTCCTAAAATTGACTAAGTGTAAAATTCACAAGGTTGAAAAGGCATTTTGAAATGCCTGCCCAAGCCTATCTGAGTGATGATAAATTCATTAGAAAGTATAGAACATGTTCATTTATGAACTGGCTATCCAGCCAAGGAGACAATTTTCCTATGGGTGTTCACATGTGTGAAACATGAGTCTGCCAAAATGCCTCCGCGCACAGTAATGACTAGGGTTTGACAATTTTGTCAAAGTGTTGAAATTAAACAAGTTGGAAGGCTATTTACAAATGCCTGCCAAAGAGTGTGTGTGTGTCAGTAAAATCCAAAGATGGCATGATCATGTTCTTTGATGAACTGGTTATTCAACCATGAGATCAGATCCTCTCCTAGTGTTCACACGTGCCAGTTATTAACCTGCCAAAAACAAGAAAAATGTTGAGTTTGCATGTTGTTAAGAATAACAATATAAGAATTAAGTGATATGTTATAAAACATATGAAGTGATCGATGGTTTATAATCCCTTGCTAAGTTTCACAACTATGAAGTCAACGAAGTTTTATGACGAGTAATACTTTATTAAGTTGCATGTTGTTAAGAATAAATATAAGAATCAAGTGATATGTTATAAAACATAAAGAGGTACATCTTCTGAAAAGTCATGATGTTTTATAAAAGATAAGGACGTGATGTTAGTTAAATTCTTAATGAAGAGACATGACCTTCAAATTTTGGACAAGTTTTCTATATGTTAAACATATAATTAAAATATATGTTAAAGCACGTGACAGTAAAGAAATATTTAACCCTTTTTGGAGTAAAAAGTTAAATAAAAAGGATATAAGAGATGTAAATTGAAAATTAAAAAAAGGGGGAAAACTTGTTGGAAAGAAATAAAGAAATATTTAACCTTTTGTTGGAGTAAAAAGTTAAATAAAAATATATAAGAGATGTAAATTGAAAATTAAAAAAAGGGGAAAACTTCTTGCTGGAAAGAAATAAGTATTTAACCTTTTTGTTGGAGTAAAAAGTTAAATAAAAAGATATAAGAGATAAAAATTGAAAATTAAAAAAAAAGGGGAAAACTTCTTGTTGAAAAGAAATAAAAAAATATTTAACCTTTTGTTGGAGTAAAAGGTTAAATAAAAATATATAATTAAAAGTGATTTTAAATGAAGAGTCGTGTTTTTAAAAGGGTCACATTGTTTTGAAGAGTTGTGTTATTTCCAAAGAATACACATGACTATTGGAGAGGTATATATATTGAGAAAACAAAGTCATTCGAAATTTGTGTCTCTTTTGTGGATGGATAATGAATATTTTAAGAAGCAGGAAGATGGCTATGTAGTTGAGTTTGTTGAAGAAGACAAAAATAATGAAGATCCAGTATTAAAGAAGGTCTCTATGGTTAAATAATGATGCTGATCTGAAGCAGTATAAAGATCATAAAAACTGTGTCTGGGGAATGATGAATATCTAAAGCAGAGTAAGAGTAAAACATAAGACGGAGACCAGTAAGAAACCAGTGAAGAATTTTGTAGAAGCTACAGTAAGAAGAGGCAGAGACCAGGGAGTGCACAGTCAAGCAGAAGAAGAGAGCAGAATAAAAGACAGAGACCAGCAAAGTAAAAAGACAGTGAAGATCCTTGCAGTAGCGAGGCAGAGACCAAGTCAAGATAGAAAGAGACAAAAGTTGAAGAAGACCAGAGAAGTATTAATAATATCAAGCAAGGGAGGTAGGGTGGTGCTATGGAAGGCTACATGTCTACAAGGGGGGTCTTGGCCTCCTTCCAGTAGTGGCTGGAAAATCAGGGTATTGGTGTATCCTTGTCTGTAGGTGTAGGCAGAAACTAGGGTGTGGGTGCATCCTTTAGTGGTGGCTGAGAAACTTGGGGATTGGTGTCTCCAGCAAGTTGTGGCTTGCAAAACTTATTGTAAACATAATTTTGCAGTATAGAAAGTGTTGGTGGTTTACCCAATTGGGGTTCCACGATAAATTTTGTGTTTTTGTGTATCTTGTTGATTCCATGTTTTGATTAAAGTTTAATAAGTGGTTAAAAGGTAAAAAGTTAACAATACTGATTCACCCCCCCCCCCTCTCAGTATTGACCAATATTCCTTCAATTGGTATCAGAGCAGGATTCTTCACTAATAGTTTAACCATTGGAAGGGAGATCCTATTAAAAACCACTATGGATCAACAAGAAGAGATTAACACAGAAAATGGATCTCCAATATTTGGAAAAGAAGAATACATATTTTGGAGCACAAGAATGAAAGGTTATCTGCAGTCATTAGGACTTGATGTATGGGATGCAGTGATCTCTGATTATATCCCACCAAAGAGAATAAGGACTCCAACTCAAAAGAAAGCCAAGAAAAATAATGCAAATGCAATGGAAGCCATTTTGGATGGAATACCTCAATCCATCAAAAGGAAGATTGGACCATGTGTTTCAGCCAAGGAACTTTGGAATAAATTGGAAAAACTTTATTCAAATGAAGAGATAGCACAAACAAGCCTGACTATTTGTGAGTCTGATAGTGAAGACACAAATGAAGATGAAGAAAATCTATTTATAGGAACAATAAATCAAACTTCAGAAGATTCTCAGATGAGGAAAGTGAGGTGAATCTAGAAGCAAAACTCATAAATACCCTTGAAGAATTAAGAAAAAGCAAGAAGAAGAACAAGTCTTTGCAAGAAAAATTTTCAAAGTATCAAGAAGAGCAAAAGTCAAATGAAGAGGAAGTCAAGACTCTCCGAGAAGAGTTGCACAATTCAAGACAACAAGTGTTGGCTAGCATGGAAGAAGCTGAGAGCTTGAAACAAGAAGTTACTTTGCTTAGAAAAAGGCTTAATGAAGAATCTATTAAAACCAATTTTGAAAATAGCTCAAAGACTTTGGATGACATTTTGAGTAGCCAAAGACCATCAAAAGATAAAGTTGGTTTAGGGTATGACAATGAAAGGAAGCCTGGATGTTCCTCTTTCAAAAACCAAAGAGGAGATAATAGAAGTCATGCTGCTACACTAAAGAGTCCATCTATGAAGAAAGAAAGTCAGATGTCTGCTCCCTCCTCTCATAACAAAGACAGAACTAATGTGATTCCTGAAAGACCAATGACAACTAGGGTCCAGCAAATCTTTTTGGATCAATGCTACACATGTCATAATTTTGGACATATGGCTAGAGAATGTAATCTAAGGAAGAATTCTTCAATGAAATCCCAAGAACAAAGGAAGGAATGGAAGGGGATGGAAGCCATGAATCAGAAAGCTCAAAGATCTCTCAAAATTGAAGGTAGTTTCTATGGCTATTGTCACTACTGTCACAAGTTTGGCCATAAGGCTATTGATTGCAGAATCAAGAAAAAGGATCTAAGTAGGAAATTCAAGAAGCAAACAAAGCCAGTAAGCAGGGTACCTCATAGAAATATGTGGAGAATGAAGGAAGACTCCAAAAGTGAAGAAGAAACAAAGATATCAACCATCAAAGAAATTTCCCAAGATGATGAGAAGAATAATAGTGATGCAAATGAATATGACATCCATTATGATGAAAGGCCAGATGAAAATATAAAAGAACACATCGATGGAAATGAAGATGGTGGTGGAACTAAAGATAAATGTTTGTTCTAAGACTCTCATGACTTAGAAGAAAAGTCTGAAATGAGCATAAGAAGGGATCATAAACTCATCATCCAAGGATCTTATTCAAAAGAATCACTACAAGAAGGATGTTCATAGGATGATCAACACCAAGTCCAAATTTAATTAGAGGAGGAGAAGCAAAAGAAGGGCAGTTGTCCATCAGGGAACAATTGGAAATTTTATGCAAGTTGGTTACAACAAAAAGGCATAATAAATTATCCTTTGTCATTGTTGTCAAAGGGGGAGAAGGTTTAGGTGTTGCCATCAATTCCAAAGGGGGATATTGTTGGAAATATGGAATATGGTTGTCATTGATGTCAAAAGGAGTTCAGTGATGACAAAGGAATAACCAAGGACATGATGGCAAGAATGAACTCAGTGAAAGTCAAAGGATAGCATGTATGATGATGTGGCATGGTTGGTAGTGATGACATGGCATGTATGGGGATGTGGCATGTGTGATGAGGCCAGAAAAAACAAATGATGGTTTTCTGGAGTTACTAGGAATTCATTATAGCAATGTGACATCATTTTGGAAAAATATGGCAATTTGGTGAAAAACAAGAAAACGACTAAGTATTGGAAATTTAGTAAAAACTGTCTTAAGGAAATGCACGCCATAATTTATAGGAGAATATAAATGCCCGCACCATAGGGGGTTCTTGTAGATTGTTGTTTTTCCTACCTGACCATGTGTTCATTTTGTCCAGAATGTGCCTGAGGGAGAAGTTATGGACCTACCAACATAGGGGTTTAGCAAGCAAAAATGACTAAATCACCTAAAAAAGATGCCCTCCCTAATTTATGGGTTAGAGTAAATTCCCATAGCACATGGGAGTCTTGTAGTATGTTTTATTTTCTATCTAACCATGGCCTTAGTTCTCCTTGAACATGTTTGGAGAAAAAGTTATGGATCTACCAAAAAGGGGTCTCAGAATAAGTTTTGGAGGAAGTCCTAAATATGACTAAGTGTAAAATTCACAAGGTTGAAAAGACATTTTGAAATGCCTGCCCAAGCCTGTCTGAGTGATGATAAATTCATCAGAAAGTATAGAACATGTTCATTGATGAACTGTCTATCCAACCAAGGAGACAGTTTTCCTATGGGTGTTCACACGTGTGAAATATGAGTCTACCAAAATGCCTCCTGGCACAGTAATGACTAGGGTTTGACAATTTTGTCAAAGTGTTGAAATTAAACAAGTTGGAAGGCTATTTTCAAATGCATACCAAAGTGTGTGTGTGTGTCAGTAAAATCCAAAGATGGCATGATCATGTTCTTTGATGAACTGGCTATTTAGCCATGAGATCAGATCCTCTCCTAGTGTTCACACGTGCAAGTTATTAACCTGCCAAAAACAAGAAAAATGTTGAGTTTGCATGTTGCTAAGAATAACAATATAAGAATTAAGTGATATGTTATAAAACATATGAAGTGATCGATGGTTTAGAATCCCTTGCTAAGTTTCACAACTATGAAGTCAACGAAGTTTTATGACGAATAATACTTTATTAAGTTGCACGTTGTTAAGAATAAATATAAGAATTAAGTGATATGTTATAAAACATAAAGAGGTACATCTTGTGAAAAGTTATGATGTTTTATAAAAGATAAGGACGTGATGTTAGTTAAATTCTTAATGAAGAGACACGACCTTCAAATTTTGGACAGGTTTTCTATATGTTAAACATATAATTAAAATATATGTTAAAGCACGTGATAGTAAAGAAATATTTAACCTTTTTTGGAGTAAAAAGTTAAATAAAAAGGATATAAGAGATGTAAATTGAAAATCAAAAAAAGGGGGAAAACTTGTTGGAAATAAATAAAGAAATATTTAACCTTTTGTTGGAGTAAAAAGTTAAATAACAATATATAAGAGATGTAAATTGAAAATTAAAAAAAAAGGGGAAAACTTCTTGCTGGAAAGAAATAAGTATTTAACCTTTTTGTTGGAGTAAAAAGTTAAATAAAAAGATATAAGAGATAAAAATTGAAAATTAAAAAAAAAAGGGAAAACTTCTTGTTGAAAAGAAATAAAGAAATATTTAACCTTTTGTTGGAGTAAAAGGTTAAATAAAAAGATATAATTAAAAATGATTTTCAATGAAGAGTCGTGTTTTTAAAAGGGTCACATTGTTTTGAAGAGTTGTGTTATTTCCAAAGAATACACATGACTATTGGAGAGGTATATATATTGAGAAAACAAAGTCATTCGAAATTTGTGTCTCTTTTGTGGATGGATAATGAATATTTTAAGAAGCAGGAAGATGGCTATGTAGTTGAGTTTGTTGAAGAAGACAGAAATAATGAAGATCCAGTATTAAAGAGGGTCTCTATGGTTAAATAATGATGCTGATATGAAGCAGTATAAAGATCAGAAAATTTGTGTCTGGGGAATGATGAAGATCTGAAGCAGAGCAAGAGTAAAACATAAGACAAAGACCAGCAAGAAACCAGTGAAGACTTTTGTAGAAGCTACGGTAAGAAGATGAAGAGACCAGGGAGTGCACAGTCAAGCAGAAGAAGAGAGCAGAATAAAAGACAGAGACCAGCAAAGTAAAAAGACAATGAAGATCCTTGTAGTAGCGAGGCAGAGACCAAGTCAAGATAGAAAGAGACAGAAGTTGAAGAAGACTAGAGAAGTATTAATAATATCAAGCAAGGGAGGTAGGGTGGTGCTATGGAAGGATACATGCCTGCAAGGGGGGTCTTGGCCTCATTCCAGTAGTGGCTAAAAAATCAGGGTATTGGTGTATCCTTGTCTGTAGGTGCAGGCAGAAACTAGGGTGTGGGTGCATCCTTTAGTGGTGGCTGAGAAACTTGGGGATTGGTGTCTCCAGCAAGTTGTGGCTTGTAAAACTTATTGTAAACATAATTTTACAGTATAGAAAGTGTTGGTGGTTTACCCAATTGGGGTTCCACGATAAATTTTGTGTTTTTGTGTATCTTGTTGATTCCATGTTTTGATGAAAGTTTAATAAGTGGTTAAAAGGTAAAAAGTTAACAATACTGATTCACCCCCCCCCCTCTCAGTATTGACCAATATTCCTTCATCCTCCCTAAACCCTAACTAATTCAATATACCTTTTGAATGGCTAAGATCACTTTAAATCCAAGGGATTACATTAAATGCACATTAAATGTAATTTTTAATCATTTAATGCACAAATACATTGAATAAAGTCACTTTAGTTTTAAAACATAAAGTCACTTTTTATATTTCAAAAGTACATTTCTTAGGAAATACAACTTGTGTCCCCACCATAGTAAACACAAAAACATGGTAAGGGATCTAACTCATTACAAAATTTCAACACTCCCTCTTAATGAGGGAGGTCCCAACACAATCGTCTTGACAACTGTCAAGAGCTTCTACTAAACCTGGAAGCTGATGTCAAAACAAAGCTAATATCTGCTCATCTTCTCTACGTTGGATGAGTCTTCCACCAGTGAAGCTCTCCCCATCTGAAGGTACCATCTGTGCATCTGCTTCATTTTCAGACTTTGATTCTGATAGCCATCCACCTTAACCTGGAAGTATCACCTCTCCATGCAAAAAGTAAAATTTGTCTTTTCTATTCCCAAGAAGAATAGTATCATATGAGTTTTATGTTTGGTAGAGGAACACATTTCCTCTTTTGTTGAAAACTCCATACCCATCCTCCTCCAAGGATGATATAGAATGTCTATTGACTTTCATGCCTGGGACGAACAACACTCTGTCTACTTCAAGAACTTCTCCAAACCTGAGTTGGAATTTTACTTCCAACTCCTCTGATTTCTGCTTGAGTTCTTCCAATACCTGTTCCAACAAAATTTCCTTTGTTTATTTCTTCTATCTTCTGAAAATTTCCATATTTCCCCATCATGTGGCTTGTTGATCCACTATCAACTACCCACATGTCATGGAAATCTAAAGTACTACCTACACTAGTTTGTACTGAAACTAAAGAGAATTCATTTTCAAAGTGGGAAGCAAAATCTCCCATCTCTATTGATGGTACTCCCTCTTTTTCTTCATTCCCTTTCCTTTTCAGACAATGACTAGCATAATGACCATTTTTATTACAATAGAAACAACATACCTTGCTGAGATCTTTTTCTTTCTTCTTCCACTTGCCCTTACTTTTAGTTGCAAGAGCAACATTGTATTCACTATTCTGAGCTCCATTTTGGAATGTCCCCTCCCGAGACTCTTCTTGAACAAAGTCATCCCATAACCTTGTCCAATCTGGAAGCTTTTCTCTGGAAACAACTCCTCGCACAAAAGTGTGCCAATTTGCAGTGAATCCATTGAGAGCATACCTCACTAGCTCTTCATCATCTAATTTATCACCTGTAGCACCCAGTTCATATCTAACTTGGGTGATCTTTGTGAGATAAGTAGAAACAATATCAGTTTCTGTCATCTTGGTGTTCCTCAGCTTCTCTTTGAGAACCATGTTTTTGTTTTGGTTCTTATTTGGATATAAGGTACATAAAGCAAACCACATTTCAAATGCATAATTCTTACCAGAGACATGAGGTATCACATGATCCTTGATAGAGTCCCAAAAGATCCTCCGAGCTTTGATATCCTTCTTATCAAAGTCATCTTTCTGTGTGGGATCCGTAGGAACTGTTGTTGTAGCAGAAGCTCCAACAACACCCCACAAACCTTTCTCCTTGAACAATATCGTGATACGCTCCTTCCATGGACTGAAGTTGCCAAATCCATCCATCCTATCCTCGTACCTTAATCCTGCTGATACCATGACCCTCAAACTGATAGCCACCTGAAAGACTCTTCTATTCTAAGCTCACAAAGAAACACAAACTGTCTTCAACAACCTTACCGAGCCAAGCTCTGATACCATGTAGAAATTTGATAAAATAACAAATTCTCTTTATGAAATTTTATCAAACACTTAGAATGCATATCTAGGTTTATCATTTATCTGAGTTATGATTTATGTATCCATTGTACAATAAATATTCTGATAACTGAAACATAAACTCTTATGCATTCATCCAATGACCTAGCTGAAGAGCTGAAGACAAAAACATACAAATTGAAAACTCAAAATTTTTTAGGGCCAATGCCTAGGGAAAAACCCTCACACTTCATGAGGGAAAACCCACCCAAAGAGATCTTTATTAAAGAGCAACAATTAAATTACAACATATACATTAATGCTTAAGCAATCTGAAATACATTGGGAACTGTGCCATAAAAAGAAATAAAATACCAGCAATAAATGCAGCTATACGACCCTGTTGTATGACCTCATTATACACAACAAACTGCCTCGAAATTTGTGCCAATGGATGCTCTCAATTTCTGTGCAATGTTCTTCAACAAAATAGTAGAAAACTTCCTCAAAATTTGTGCCAAAGACTACTGCTCGATTTCTGTGCAAATTAATGCTGTTGTATGGACTATACGACCTTCTGTACAGATCTGTACAGTATATATTTTCTCGGTTTCTGTGCAGTGGAATGATCCCCTTCTCCTCGGTATTTGTGCCCAATCAAAACTCAGTTTCCTTCCTGCTTCAATTAATGCTCTCTCTCACAAATGGGTTTGCTCTCCTTTGAAACCCTAGATCTCTCTCTCCTTTTGTCTCTTTTGTCTTTCTACGTGTTTTGGCTCTCTTCCCAAGATGTATTATATAGGTGACTTTTTCCTCCCTAAACCCTAACTAATTCAAACTACCTTTTGAATGGCTAAGATCACTTTAGATCTAAGGGATTACATTAAATGCACATTAAATGTCATTTTAAATCATTTAATGCACAAATACATTTAATAAAGTCACTTTACTTTTAAAACATAAAGTCACTTTTTATATTTCAAAAGTACATTTCTTAGGAAAGACAACTTGTGTCCCCACCATGGTAAATACAAAAACATGGTAAGGGACCTAACTCATTACAAAATTTCAACACTTCAAGCCTTTAAATAGGCTTCATCACATGTTAATACCATGGGCCCATAAACCACTAACGCTAAACCCATTAATTTCCAAATACATGTTAATTTAATTACTATTTTACCAAGTCGAGATTTACCCAACATTCCCCCCTTTAAACTTGACTTGGGGTAAACACCTACCCCTTTGAAAGTTTATAACTGGGTATCCAGGAATACAAGATATGCCCCCCTTTAATTATCACTTAGGTATACATCTAGATTTTATATCAACGATCCAATAAGCCTGGGGGTATGCTTTCCCATTTACATATGTGATTAAATCCAACTCCATAAAAATGCTTATAATTGTATGCCAAATCATGTAATGCTTGAAGCATCTACTTGCTCCATTACTTGCACCCCTCATGCTCCAAATACAATAAAATAAACCAAATACTTATTTATTCTTACCCCACAATTTGTTGTGCCATTTACCATGGCTTACAACGCTACAAATCTAGGCTCTTGACATTATAGCACTCTCATTGGAGGGTACATGTATACAAAGCTTTGATGCCAAATGTAAAATTGAGCATTGTTAGATAACTAAAAAAAGTACAAAGCAAACCCATACATATACATGCATATAATAATAGCCAATATCTACCTTCGAAACCCTTTACAAGAGAAACCAACCTTTAAAAGATATTTTTCATTATCCTTGGCCAATCCGTGTTACACCAAAATATCGTCACCCTTGTGCAAGTGTCGCAAGTGTCATTATCATGACCTAGTGTCGTCACCATGACCGTTGTGTAAACTCTTTGCTCTGACCCATAAACTCATATTGGGCTAAAACACATTCAAACTGAAGGTTATCCCTGCCCGGTTGACCCTGCTTGAGGAGGCTGGTGCACTTCTCCTTCATCTGGGGTACGCCAGCGCAATTCTTGGTCATCTAGGGTGAGCCACTAGCACCCTTTTTCCTCCTACAGGGTGTGCCTGACCCTCTCTGGCTCTCTATCTCCTCTACCAGGGTGTGCTAGGGTTAGTTAGAGGCTAGTTTGGGGAGTCTCTAGGTATTTCTAGAGGTTTTTTGAGGTGGAGACCTATACCTAGACTTTAGGAGAGGTGGCATTTTGGTTCCTGGCCTAATGGGAGGATCCCTTAACCATCTCCCCCTAATCCTCAACCTACCCTATCTCTTTAGCCCTATATAAACACCCCCTCTCTCCATGGGAAGGGGAGGAAGGCTATAGCATCCATATGCTGGTGGAATAAGCTTAGGAGATCATCATTCATCCATTGGAGGCACCCATTTCTCCTTAGAGGCATTGGTTGGGCTTGTTGAAGGAAGATTGCAACGTTAGGGCTTGGTTGTAATCCTCATTCTTCTTTGTATTCACACTTTTTATACAATAATACAAAACTCTTTCCATAAATGTCTTGTTGTTCATTTGATATTTATAGTTTACTTCCTTAACTGTTTACTTAGATCGATTATTGTGTAGATGTACTTTATTGCTTGTTTGTCTCTTGCATGTTCTGACAGGTTTTGCAGCTTTGGATCTGACGACCGTGGAGCTTGGAGCGACGAGGGAGAAAGAGATCTACAGGTCTGGAAGGTAAGATGTTCATGTCTCTTAATCTCTAATTCGATCTAGGAAGTTATATTTGTATTCTGTCTGATTTGTTCTAGATTCACATTGAACTAGGGAGATCATGCCTTAAGTCCGCTTTCGGTAGATTGTACAGTAACAAATTTGGCGACTCCGTTGGGGAATTACAGTAGAATTGATTTCATTTATGTTTGATTTCATCTCTTTTGTCTGAGCCATTTTCTATCCTTTTGAGCCTTCCTACCATCATATCTCTGTCATTAAAGAGTTTCTTATGTGTCCTTGATTCTCTTTGGGATCATCATCAGGCCTCCTACCCTTCTACCTTGGGAGATATCACACTTTTATGGCTCGAAATTTGACAAGCGCACCTGGGCAGTGCCTCCCCTGTGCTCTTGTGTGGACGACTCACTTTTTCTGAAGGAAAACTGCACCGGTGGCGCACCTTGCTTGTGTACTACCTGCGCCAGACCCCCTCTGGCGCTCTGTCCAGTGAAGTAGGGTGCTCCAGCCTCTCCAAACTAAGTTTTGATAGCGATTTCCTTCAGTTCTTGGGTCCTGGTCTGATAGAGGCTGATCTGTGGACTGTAATTTCCAGCCACAGACCTCCTAGGAACAACATAGTCCATGTTTGGATGTTTTTTGGTTGATTTTGGGTGCTTGATCAGTTAAGTGATTGAATTGGTTGTGAGGGGCAATTTCAATTCCCCCACTTGTTGGGTTGATTTTCCAATCCCTGGTCACATTACCAGATCTCTTCATATATGTTCGGATCTTTGGATCTGATATCCAAACCCACCCTTCATTTAGTCATTAGGTTCTGCTTGCATTTGGCTTGCTTTGAAGGATCTTTGAGTGTCATAAAGTTTGTGGGTGCTCTCATTTTTTCTTTGGGAATTTTTGGGTGATTAGAGTGTTATTAGACATTCTCTCATTTTCTGCTTGTTGATATGAAAAGTACTTAGTTATCAAATTTCATCTTGATACACGCATATGAAAATCAAAGTGCTTCATTAGTTTGTTTTCAAGGACAATATTTTGTTGCATATAAAGGTTTCGTCGCATCTTTGATTTCCTTGCCTTTTTAGCCCATTATAGCGGAAAGCTAGAGTGTATGCATTCTAGATAGGAATTCTTAATTTCATTACTGCTTAAGGTCATTTTGATTATAAAAGGGAAAAATATATCTCCTTACCTTAAGTAGGTTTCATCGAAAGACAAAGGAAAATGTGCATCGTCATGTAGTTAGGATTTGCATTATTTTTACATTTCCTGTCTACACCTCATGCATCCACCTAACCGCACAAGATAAAATTAACGCTAGCTTAGGTTAAAATCATTTAGTAACTGTGTGTAATTTAGTGACGTGTTCCGGCGTCGTAAAATGTGGCAGCTATCGTTTTTTGCCTGCACTACATTCCAGGGGTATTGTAGTTCTTCCACGTACTAACCAGTATATCGAAGCTCTTTCATGTACCAACAGGTATATCGAAGGCTCTTTCACGTACCCTAGGGTATATTGAAAGGAACTTCACGTACTCAGCATATATTGAAAGGTGTTTCATGTACTTGGTCGTATATTGTAAGTCTCTTTCCATATGGTTGTGCATTAGACAACACCACTACAGATTTGAGCTCCCACGTACCTTGAGTATATCGGGAGACACTCCTAGGATTCCTGAGACCAACTGAGTTAACCATTTGTCCGTCTTGGCATCAGAATACACCGAGAACAACAATCGGGGAGATTAATACGCACGTGTCTTCCAGTTATTTGGGTATTCAGGTAAGGGTACAGTCCCAATCCTCCTTGCCGCGTTTTACTGTTGGACCTTGCGGTATATAGCGAGTTGTGGCGCCTTGACAATCCTGTGAGGATCCTAACTGCTTATCTACTCCTATTCACACAGTTTGATTGTTTCTTTTAGAATTGAGTAGCGTTTGATTTGTGTGGTAATTCAGAGACTCTTAGGAATTTTTTAGATATGTAAGATTCTTCCAGGACTACCAACCAAGAAACCCCTTTCCAGGGTATGCCATTTGTTATTCCCCCTTGTGGAACTGTTGGTCCTCCCTTTATGGCTACGTTGAGTCTTCCTAGATTGATGATATGATTACCAGTATGGTTATTCTCCAATCCAGTTGCACCAGGTGCACCAATTGTGTCGAACCTAGTTCCTTCACCACATGAGAATCAATCTCATGGTGACCCTTCTCCTTCTTCGTCGAAAGTTGAATCAGTTTCCCTCTCTTCCTCTTCTCTTACTGAAAAATATGATGTCAGTAAGAATGCGGGTGAGAAGAATAAGAAAGGGAATACTAATAAGACGAATACTAAGTAGAATGTCACAACCCTAGCCACTGATCATCATGCTGGGGACTCACCAGCCACTGATCATCATGCTGGCAACTCACCAGCCACTGATCATCATGCTGGGGACTCACTAGCCACTGATCATCATGCTGGGGGAACTGATACACCTGTTTCGAATTTGGGTAAACCGAAATTCCATTGCAAACTTTGTAAAGGGTCCCATTTTCTTAAGAAATGTGCTGGTATCTCCAAGGTCTTCGAAATATGGTCGCGTTCTGAAAAACCCTTGTCATTAGTCTCTGGAAGTCATATTGATGATACCCCATCAACTAGTGACATTGTAATTAAGGGTCAGAAGGGTAGAGCTGCAGACCCTTGTTGGTTATGCAAGGGCATCCACCGTACTTACCTTTGTCCTTGTATGGATGAAGCTTCACAATTGTTGGAAGACATGGACATATCCCATAAACACCTTCCAACTGAATATTGTAGGTTGTCCCTCAATCCTACATTGGTTGATAGGACAGTCAATCCAAGCCCACCATTGGTTGACCCCACTCTTTCATCAGAGAGTGAGAATAAATCAGTCGATTCAACTCCATCCTTGATCGACCCCATTCCTCCCTCGGGTGATGAAACCCAATAAATTAATCAAGTTTCGTTCTTGTTTGACCCCACTCCTTCGATGAAAAATGAAATCCAAGTGATTAATCGAGCATCATCTTCGGTTGATCCCACTCCTCCTTTGAAGAGTGAAACACAAGCGGTAGATCTAGTTTTATCCTTAGTCCACCTGACTCTTTCATTAGAAAATGCCCAGATTGAAGCAGCCACCATCACAAAATCTTCATCATATCCTACTTTTCCAACTGAAAGTGAATTAGAAACCGTTGATATCTTTCTGGTCGGTTCATACAGTTCTAGGAAAGGAGAAGTCTTGTCCATGGGACCTCCTCAAAGTACTGAGGTTATTTCATTTGATTGGAATAGTCTAGAAGAATCTCGTCTCCCCTCAGATGTTCCTTTCTAGATATCTGTAGGTGTTTCCGATAAGGAAATATTTTGCACTATAGTTGACGAGGGAGCTTTTGTTAGTATTTTATCCTTAATTGATTGGAAAGATAAAGGGTCTCCTCAGCTTGTGCCAGTTACCGGCCAGATTTTGGCTTTTAATAGAAGGCCTACCGAACCTTTAGGGATTGTTACGCAGTTACCTGTCACCTTGGGAGGTAAAACTTTTTATGTTGATGTCATGGTTGTCCAAGGTCCTTTAGATTTCAATCTTCTCCTTGGACATGATTATGTCTATGCTATTAAAGTCGTAGTGTCCACACTCTTTCGAGTGATGTATTTTCCCCATGATGAGAGGATTGTGACCATTGATCAACTTTCCTTCATGACACCCAATCATCGCATGAATGCCATTCAACAAAATTCCCTGAACGTTCCACATGTATTAGTGGTTTCTTCCCCTTAAGCATGAGGGGCATATCTCCAGCCTTTGGACATCATGCTGGGGAGCACACTACTAACCTCTGGACATCATGTTGGATAAGTGCCTTTAATTTTGAGCATAGTTTCTTTCTATTTAAGCTCGTTAAAAAATGAAATAGTACCCAGTGAGCATGGTTCTTTTCCTGTGTCAAGCTCGTTAAAAAATGAAATAAATCCTTTCCCTTTGAGTCAAGTCTTCTCGTAGACTTAGTACCTGAACCTTCTTTTCATCCACCTATGCCTTAGGCGAATTAAATGAAGCTTGGGGGGCATGTATTCAACCTCTGTACGTTGTGTTGAAGTCAACTCGATGGCCTCTCCACGTCATGTTGGAGCTGAGTCACTTACTTCTAGCAATCATGTTGGGGGTATGTACCAACCTCTGGGTACCATGTTGAGGAAGAATCCACCAATGGGAATATTTTGAGCATAATTTCCCTTTTGGTTTTCAAGCTTATTAAACCATGAAAATAATCCCGAGTTCTTCTTGTATCAAGCTCATTAAAAAATGAAACGGTACCTCTAGAAATCATACTAGAAGTAAGCCGTCATTTTCTTGTGCTGGGGGCAAACTTTCCAACCTCTAGCCATCATGTTGGGAAGAAACCTGCCAGTGGGCATTATCCTGAGCATAGTTCATTTTCTGTTACAAGCTCGTTAAAAAATGAAGCAGACATCATGAGAATTCTTCCAACCTATCTTTGAGCTCGTTAAAAACAGTAAGATGGTGTTTGAGCTTACTTTTCACTTTTTTCGTGCTCTGGTTAAAACATGAAAAGTGGTTTGAGATTACTTTTCACTTTTTTCGTGCTCTAGTTAAAACATGAAAAGTGGTTTGAGCTTAGTTTTTACTTTTTCATGCTTTGGTTCAAATATGAAAAAGATTCCAAGTGCTTTTGATACCATTATCGTGCTCGTTAAAAATTTAAGTAAAAAAGTGTGTCTAACGAGTATAGGTTTATCACTTTATCCGGCCTCGCTAGACTATTTACGGAAAAGGAACCGTGCCGAGTTTACTTTTTCCTTTGTTGTACTCGATTATCAACCATGAAAAAGTTGTTCATGGAGTCCTTTTTAAGCTCTTTTCAGACTCCTAAAATAGGAAAAGATGGCCAAGCGAAATTGATTCGTTCACGCTTGTAAAAGGATTTGAATGATCGTCTCCCTGGTGATAGTTTACCCCTTTTTCGGACCAGGGGGCACTATTTACGAAAAAGGAGCACTCCAGGAAATCATGGCTGGAAGAGTTCTCTTTCTCATTGTTTTACCCTTTTCTAGGCGAAGATAATAACCCTACGAAAAAGGACCTTTTGAGTCTTCTTTAGTTCTTTTCAGACTCTCTAAACATGAAATGACACCGAGTTTACCTTCTATGGACTCGTTAAAGTTTGACATTGAAGGGCCCATCATGGGACGAACCCCTCCTTTCCTAGGTTTGTAAAACATTTGGGATTGGACTCATCCATGAGATGAGCTTTACCGAGCATCTATTTATGCTCTTCAAGCTTGTTAAAAAACAAGTGAGGCACTCATAAGTCATGATGGGGAAAAAGGGAATATTTTGTATTACACTTTATTTATGGAAGTACATAGTCGCTCTTGAACATGGAACTCATTTTGCATTTGCATTCAACACTTGGGTAATCCGTTTTTCTTCGATTTCTGCTAATTTCATGAGTCGTGGCACTCCTTTGGGTCATCCAAAGAATACTTATACTATCAGTCGCATTGGGGGTTAGTGTCATTCTCGTCATGTCAATACTGCCATGTCATGCCATGCCCATGTTCAAGAGATGTTCATTGCTCATCATCTGCAGTCAGTGCACCTTCCATCATGTTGGCCTACCTTGATTCGGTCTTGCACATTTCTCTATTGTCTAATTCACTCCAAACAGCTGTCATCGAGTTTCGTGTCGATGATGGGGTATTCATCATGGCCCTCCTTCGACGGATTCATCCTTGTCGACTTCAACACATCATCTGAGGATTGAATCTAGAAACCAATAGAGTACCTTGGGCCTGCATGCCTTAATGGCAGGTGACCTCGCTTTCAACATGAGTTTACATCATTGACTCTTGATTGAAAGATCCCATTGAGTGTTCGACTTCAAGCTCTTTATTCACATTCGATGGTTTGTACTATGATACCTTGGGGATCATTTACATCAATGGTGATTTCCCTCGCACTTGTTAACGGTATACATCAATGACCGGTAATCAAGTGGTTTCTACCATGTTCGACATCAAGACATTTGTAATCACATGGATAGATTAATATCATTGCGGGTTTG
This sequence comes from Larix kaempferi, assembly GCA_027924585.1. Lineage (NCBI taxonomy): Eukaryota > Viridiplantae > Streptophyta > Pinopsida > Pinales > Pinaceae > Larix > Larix kaempferi. Next base: position 15,312,540 of record BSBM01000269.1, on the reverse strand, counting down.
GCTTGAAGACCCCGGGGAAGTCATATTTTACCCAGGTTGCAGTGAATATTGTTTGAGTCATGTTACATGGATCCATATTGTATTCGTCGTGGCTATGTTATCACCTCATCATGGATCTACGATTGTGTCTAGTAGCCATGATTGTGTTCAGTCGGTCTTTACTACCATGGATTTGCAGTGCATTGGTCGACGGCCATGTTTTGTGTCGTATGAGACTTGTGGATCTCAGGGTCATTTATGCAATAGCTCCTTCCAACCAGAAAGTCCTTTCCATTATTCTTTTCTTACTACAAATCATTTCACCTATCTTATTCCATCAGCTTCATGCTTTGGGGGGAATTCTATTACACCAAAATATCGTCACCCTTGTGAAAGTGTCGCAAGTGTTGCAAGTGTCATTATCATGACCTAGTGTCATCACCATGACTGTTGTGTAAACTCTTTTCTCTGACCCCTAAAATCATACTAGGCTAAAACACATTCAAACTGAAGGTTATCCCTGCTTGGTTGACCCTGCTTGAGTAGGATGGCGCACTTCTCCTTCATCTGGGGTGCGCCAGCGCAATTCCTGGTCAGCTAGGGTGAGCCACTAGCGCCCTTTGTCCTCCTACAGGGTGCGCCTGACCCTCTCTGGTGCTCTATCTCCTCTACCAAGGTGCGCCAGGGTTAGTTAGAGGCTATTTTGGGGAGTCTCGAGGTCTTTCTAGAGGTTTGTTGAGGTGGAGACCTATCCCTAGACTTTAGGAGAGGTGGCATTTCGGTTCCTACACTACAAGAAAAAAGGTCATTGGTGAGGGTCATGCCTGTGACAGACCTTTAAGGGTTGTCACCAATGTCGTATATGATGACGGTCCTTAAAACATCGTCATTATAAGTTCCTTTTGAGATGGTCCTTTAAGGTTCGTCACCAAATCCCTTTTTAGGGACAGTTTTGGTGAGGGTTGTTAAAGGACCGTTATTGATTCTCTCTTTGGTGACACTTCTGGTGACAATATTTTAGTATCCCTCACTAATACATGTTTATTTTACTTTTGGTGAGTGTAGTAAATGTTTGTCACCAATTATCATTATAATTGGTTTTTGGTGACACTATGTGAGCGTTGCTATATTTTTTGACAAAAGAATATAATGGTTTAAGACAGCTAGTATTGTTATGGATTCTTTGTAATTAATATGTTTCCAAGGTCATACTAGTCACAATACCCACTCATAAGGTCTATAAGCAATCTCTAGTAGTTTTCCATAAGAAACCACTAGGAATTTATAAGTACCATTCCAAAATGGATCCATAAGTAATCTGATCTTTTGGGTATTCGACATCAACAAAATTGATTCATATATCCTGTTAGATTGTACTTCCAAGATTTGAAATCCATTGGCATTAATGGAGGGATGTCTACTCATCCATGTTCTACTCCAACACCTTAATTCACATGGTTTGGATTGCATCACGAATGGTTTGGTTGAAGAATTTGCATTTCAGCATGTTTTAGCAGACAATTACAGGCTTGACTCAAGCCTGTAGAATCTCCAGTTTCTGTGTTTTTTAAATATTTCAGTAAAATACTGAAGATGAACAGATTGTTGGTAAAATGGAATGTATCGTGTATGGGGAAGGGAATCCTGAAAATGAACAGAACCTTGATACTCTCTTGGATTCATCCCTCCTAGTACAAGCAAACTTTTAGTTCTATTTGGAATTATTCTTTTCAAGTTGCAGATATAATGATTTCTTCCAACAGAGTTATATCTTTAAAATCCATGGAGGATCTGTATTTGCATGATTGGAAGGATTGGATCTCGATTTTATCCCCTGCCTATGTGGTATGCTATTCAAAGTCTTCTCTTAATTCCGGACAAGTATTGTTCCTGTAGGGTTAAATTCAATATATTTTTCCTAATAATGTGTATAAATTCTAGCATATAAGAATGATTTTTATACATTTCAATTAGCTTTTCAAGGTCATTTCATGGCTTATTATATATCGTGACATGTGAGACCAAGTATTTTTGTTCAAATAATTTCCATAAATGGAGTGACCGTTAACTCATTGCTTTTTGGACGAATGGGTATATGCTGATTTGACTCCATCAATTGTCGTAATTAACTCTATCCTTTTGTCCCTGCATGTCTGAACAATTATATGTACACCTGATTTGAAAGTTGGATTTCTTTGTTATGCATATGTCAAGCCTGTAAATACCAATTTGGGTTAAAGGATACCGGCTTGATCACCTAACTTCCTTTCAGCAGAGAAAGTTTCAGTTGGTATGGCTAGTGTTGCACGTAGGGAGGAGCCATATTCCATTGAACTGTTGGATGAAGATCCCTCTAGTAAGAGGATTTTTCAAAAAATTGGATTGTATGCATTTTTTAGTAAATTCAGAGGGCACAATGAAGATGTGACCAAGGAATTTGCTCTCAATTTCGATGGAGCTTGTTCTAACATTCGGGGGTTTCTGCTTCCAGTTTCAGAAACGTCCATTGCTCTCGCTGCAGGCTTACCACAAACAGGGGAAAGATGGTTTAAAGCTGGTCGTTTGAAAAACCTTGACTCTTGGAAATAGTTTGTGAAGGTGGCTAATTCTAGTATTCATTGGAAGAAGGGAGCTGAACGCAACTGTTTCACTGCTGAATGGGGTAATGTCATTTTCTTTTTGCAGAAATATTTGACTTGTGAAGGACGATACAACCTTGTCTTTCTTTATCATGTTCGACTTCTCCTTCACATTAAAGGAGAAGAATTGATGAAAATTCCATACTTTTTGTGGAAGAGCCTGTCTAAAATGGCTTCAGCTGCCCAAAAGCGGGCTGATCAGTGACTTGGTAATAGCTTGTATCATCATGGTTTAATTAAGTAGTTGATTGTGGAGGAATTACAGAAGAGTAACCTAATGTGGGAACAATTTTTAGTGGAAAAAGGTTTTCAGGAGCAGGTTAATGATGATCCACAAGATTCTGTATCGCCCCCTCCAACAGTTTAGACAGAATTTGATCCAGTACCAACATTTTCTGCACCAATTCAATCCCAACCATCTCCAAAGAGGCATAGAGATGATGAAGAGGTTAATAAAATTTCAGTTACGGTGAGAAGAAGATCTGCAAGGCTAGAAGGCATTTCTGAAGAAGTTATTGAAAACGTTAGAACATCTGAAGATATGTTTTTGACAATACCCAAATGTACAAGAACTCGTTACACACAGAGTCAGAATTTAGAGTCAACACCCCTGCCATAATTGGAAGCTACTCAGTTTCAAGACCAAGCTCAAAGGGAAGAAGACGAATCTAATCAAGTGGTAAGGTCTGATTCTCTTGGTTTAATTTCAAGTAAGTTACAGAAGAGGATTAAGAAAATTCAGAAGCAAGTTCGTGAATTTCAAGTTTTGGATAGACATGTTAAGAATGAAAATGAAAAGTTAAAACAAAGGAGTAGACAGTTACAGAGAAAGAATGGTGTTCTTACGAAAAGACTGAAAATTTTGAGAAATAAGGCTCACCGATGGAGTTTGCAAAACAAAAGGTTGAGGAAACAAAATAAATTTCTTAGAGATAAATCAGTACTAAAGGAATCAGTACCACTGGCTGAGGATAATACAAGTTTGGAATTATTGGCTATAGCAGCTGCAGAAAACATTCTTCCTAGTACCTCTAAAAGTTCTAAAGATAAAGAAAAAGTTAGATATGTTCTCTATGAATTTTGAAATCAAATTCTTGATGATGTCTGGACTAATACCCTGGCTTTAGCATCAGCTGAAGTAAATACTGTTAAATGGATTGGAAGAAATGATGAATTATATGACTTGGGCCTTATTTATCAACAACGATATAAATTGGAAGTACAACGTATGCAGGAAACTTGGTTTTCTACTTACTTGGTTCAAGAACAAAAGTGGAAGTCCAAGATACAGTCTTTACAACAGCAATTAATGATTAAAGAAGAAGAAAAGAGACAAATGTTTAAATTTTCTGAGCAAGCCATTTCTTATAGAAGTCCTGCTAGAGTTTATTCAATGTACCTGCATGAACAATGGGTAGGCCTTCAGATGATTAGATTGAATAATAACAAAAAGTTCATGATGGGAAATGTTGATGACTTTGTGGATATCTATAATGACTCATCTACAAGGGAAAAGGATTTGTTGTGTGAACTTTATCAGTTTAAATTCTTTCTAGAACATGAATTGGAATGGAATCCCAATCCTGTAGTAGGAGATATTCAGTTACGAGCCTTTTCATCTTTTATTCAGAATCAAATTAAGTGGGAAATAGGGATGAAATTCTTTTATAAGTTGGAATTCCAGTCTGAACTTCACGTCAGAGGAGAGCATCCAGATGCTGAAGTGGCCTTTTCTAGTCACAATCAATTCCTCATGGATCCTATGAGGGTGAAACAACTTAGAATGAATCATAGATCAATGTTACAGAGTTTTGAAGAACTTATATCTTGTGGGACTTTGGCCTCTTTGCAGGCCTTAGAAACTCGTTGGAATTTGCTTCCTCCAGTACTCCAACAACGGGACCCCATGGGATACCCATTTTTCCAGGTTTCCTTTTCAAGAACAAGTTTGTATGTGAATTCTCTATGAAGAAATGGTACTCAATGGCTTGGGTTAAGGTTCTGTTTCCTTTTGCTCTGGTGCAGCAAAGCTGAGTACAGTGTGGTTGGGCAGTGGTATGATTTTGCAGAGAACTCTTCATGGATGGAAGTGGATCATCATTTAGGCTTTCGGGAAAGAAATGGAGTAAGTCACCCATCTTACAGTTGGACCGAGCTACATCAGAATTTACTACGGGGGGAATAAGTTGCATAGGGACATGCAACAAACTTCCTTCTAGGGCAGATGCGTGGTGCTTGAATTGTTACCCAAAGGGTAGGTTTTCACTTGGATCTCCATCGTGTTGTTACTTGATCATATACCAGAGGATGTTAAAAACCTGTAATTGTTTTGTCAAGATTTCAGGTTTATTCAATGCACAATAGTGGAAATATCCATTTTGTTTATCTAGACTCTAAAGTATGATATTTCAAATCTAATGATTCAACCTGCTATGTCTTTTTATGTTTATGTGAATTTCAACTTGTTCAAAAGAAGTGTATAAATTTTTCCTTGGAAACTTACTAAATCCCATAATTTGATATTTTATAGCGATTTTAGGAAAAACTTCGACCTGTTATTTTATGTAAATGAACCAACTGAACTATACTTGTTTTGTTACAAGTAGTTATAGAAGGGCCATGTTCACATGAAACTATTAGCATTGATTGTGAGGTAATTAGTCCTGCAACCTCTTACAAATCCATTTTTTTCCATAAACTTGAAATAATGTTGAAAATGTTATAGATGCAGTCACTGCCCTTTTTAATTTCGATATGATTGGCATAAAATTAGTATGATTATCCTTTTGATCAATGTGTTGCATCTTCCTCTTGCCTCCTAGGCGATTGTACAATGTATTTAAGGCATCGCCATATTCATTATCATGTGGACTATCCTGTAGCCATCTCTGGAGGTGTTTTCACATCTAGGAATTTTGTTTATGTATTTTGACTACATTTCATGTTAGTCTGGTTCTCTTTGGTGTTTAGGGATGTATCCACACCATGGTTCCATACCCTATTGTATTCCATGGCTTCATCTCTGATATTTTTATGTCCCTATGGGAAATATAATGATTGCAGGGACACAATTATATGTTTGTTCAAGATTTCTCTTAAGGCACACCCAATGTTCGACATTAGAAATAAAATTTTGGTTTTTTTCCATTATTTAAATAATTATTTTTTCACGTTTTCATTGGATTTGCACTAATGATTTATTCAATAAATATAAGCTGAGGGGACTCTTTTGATAGGTGTCCAAGTAGACATCAGTGACCATTGAATTCTAATGCACTAATAACCATCGCCACCCAGAGATTCGTAACTTTCATTGATATTAGATTTTATGGGTTTTGGGAACCCTCATTTGTTTTCATTTCACATTTTTTCTAAGGCATGATAGGGTTCATCAGTACTGCATCTGTGTTGCCATGAATATGGCTTGGTTTAAACACAGGTAACAATAGAAAAAATCAGTAAGTTACACTGTGTTTCATTGATTTAGTTCATCGAATCATGTTTTAAGCAGAATCTATACATGTTTGTGGATATCATTATTGTTTTTAGTTGCTTTCCCATGGGATCTGATGACTGTCTTGTTTAGTGTTTTTAGACAGTTTAATAACATATATCTATAGGCTTGGCCTAAGCCTGTAAGTTGAGTTGTTGTTTATAATTACATATGCACAAATGGAAATCGGACACATGGGTCTTATTTGGAATCGTGTCACCTAGCCCATCCTTCTGTTGGTTGCTCCAAGTTCATTATGATGTAGATTTTCCTTGAGCAAGCTTGAACTCAAGCAACCTATTGTCAATACTTTTGTATATCCACATGCAGCTAATTCTTCATTGTTTATGGAATTACTAGAACATTCCCAATTATCTTCAAAGCCTTCAAACCTGCCTTTGAACAGTTCTCAAATGCATTCACAAATTATTGTGCCAAAAAAATGCTTCAGATAATTCTTCAATTCTGCTCTTAGGTTTGTAGAGTTCCTATAGAGATCATCCTCTTGTTCTCATAACTCTCTACACTGCTTACTTTCATCAGTTGTAAGTTATGTGTTTATGTAGGACCCTGCCTAGTCTTTCTTAGACCCAGCCAAGAAAATTGGATACAAGACCCTACTTGTATTATATGTACATATGCATATCTTATCAAATTTCATCATCTCTGTCATGTCACACTTTATCAACCTGTCACAACCATGTCTTCAGTCTGTCCTCAGTAATATCATCAGTCTAACAGTTCAGTCATATTAATAAAGTTTTCTCATCAACTAAATGTGCTCATATCTTCAAGGTCTTCCCATATCTTCAAGGTTTGCTTATGTCTTCAACTTCTGCTTATCATCATTTCCTCAACCAACCAACTACTGCTCATCATGTTGTTACTGTCATCATTGTCATGTTAATTATCATATCAAACTGTCACATCATCCATAGTGATGTCCAATATTGTTACTGCTAAGCCAAGGCTTGCATTTCTATATAAGGTTGTCATGTCAAATTAGTCCATATACTGCTCATACTCAATGGTCAAGCTGGTCATGTATGTCACAGTCACTGCTGCTCATACTAAGGTCGCTGTGCATGTATATCACTGAGATATCATCATATTAATACACCATTACCAGTATATACATCACTGTATCTATTGTGTAATTCTATGCATCATCATTATAAACATCAGTGTAGGCAACATAAACATCAAGTGTTCATCAAATCATGGCATGGTAGATCATCATCAAGGTCTGTATACATCAAGGTTTGAACATGCATATTGCATCATCTCATTGCTATTCAACTGTGTGTACATCATTGTTCATACTTCACCTATCTCCATACTGTAGTATGCAGCATCATCATAAGGTAGCATACATCTTGGGCTTTCATCATTCAGATTGTTGAAGGTGTGAACAAGGTCAACAGACTTGTTAGGGCATCATTCTGCTGCTGTAAACAAATTCTGGACAGTCCCAAAATCTCTCAGAAGTTATATACCCAAAATCAGAAATAATAGACAAGAAAATTAGACTCCTATCATGCTCCTGCAATTTTCCACTTGTCCACCCTTTGCTGCTGCTATATATCAATCCGAAATTCCTCAGTCACACCAAAAATTAGAGTTAAAAAAAAAATAGTTTACTGTAGCTACTATCATCAAGTGGTATACTAGACCAACTTCACAATTAAGAATTTCATCCATAAAATTTTAAGAGCTTCATTTAATCTAGCTATGACATGTCATCATCCAAGTGCCATCATGCCACCATATATGTGGGTGCCAAACCTTTTCATGCACCATGACCATCTTCAAGGGTTTCATGACCCCATCAACCCACAAATGACCACAGAATGGGTCATTTGCCCACTTTGGTGTTCCAAAGCCCAATCACGCCATGTCATTAATATTTATCACTTCTTTGTCATGTCATGGTTTGTTTGCCCAAGCTGTCATGTCCACGTATGTCATCCAATGCCCATATTCCTTTTTCCATGTCATTCATGCTTATCATGCATGCTTGTCAATTTTATCTAGCTTGCTTATCTTCATGCCATGTACACCTTTGTCATTAATGTTGTCATCAATGACAATCATAGACAACCATATTCATCAGTACCTAAGGTCTTTTAGAGACCTTAAATGCAAGGGGCTTCAAATGCCCACATTGGATGGTGTACTGTATCCTATTAGTATCAACTAGGCAAGAGCTAGGTACAAGAGACATCCATAGTGCCATTCTCTTAGACCACAATATCATAGTGTTTGGGGGAACAAACGGGTCTAATAAGATAAATGATCTGCACACTTTAGACTTGTAGACCAATGAATGGAGGCATGCTTGCATTCAAGGAACTCCACCATCCCCATGAGAGAGGGGGAGGAAATTACTTGATTGATGTTCATATTCTGGACCTGAAGCTAATGAAATGGATTTCCCTTGATGTGAATGGGATCTTATTGCTCTTAGAGATAGCCACACTACAATTGCTATTGAAAACATGCTTGTGGTATAAGGTGGATATTCTGGATACCATTACTTAGGAGAAGTTGATGTTTTGGATCTTGAAACCTTAACTTGGGGATGACCAAATAGATGAAAAGCTACAACAACTAATTGTCTATGGGCCTACCTTTCACTTGGAGTACATGGGCAGGTTCCTTGCAAACAATACCACATGTCCACTTTGTCTCATTATTTCTATTCCCTTGAACACAAAAAATTATCTCATTGCAAGTAACATGGAACTAACTCCTACATTTATGGAACTAACTCCTAACTCCTAAAGTTCTTAAGTAACATGGATGCACAACAGAGTGGACTTCCTTCTATTTAGGTTCTTGGTCTAGGTCTTGTACTTATCCTTACGCCTTTGAAAGTAATGGCATACAAGTAGGGAATACCAACATGAGAAGGGAACCCATGATTTAACCTTGCATCCACCTCACTATTACAGTGAACCAATTGGATAAGAAAACTATGTATTGAAGAAATATAGTAAACCATGGCTTTATCTTTGATATTTTTATGTCCCTATGGGAAATATAGCGATTGCAGGGACACAATTATACATCTGTTCAAGATTTCTGGTAAGGCACACCCAATGTTCGACATTAGAAATAAAATTTTGGATTTTTTCCATTGTTTTCATTGGCTTTGCACTGATGAAGTATTCAATAAATATAAGCTCAGGGGACTCTTCTGATAGGTGTCCAAGTAGACATCAGTGGCCATTGAATTCTAATGCGATATCCACCACCACCCAGATATCCACCACTTTCATTGATCTTAGATTTTTTGGGTTTTGGGAACCCTCATTTTGTTTCATTTCACATTTTTTCTAAGGCGTGATAGGGTTCATCACTACATCTGTATTGCCATGAATATGGCTTGGTTTAAACACAGGTAACAATAGAAAAAATCAGTAAGTTACATTGTGTTTCGTTGATTTAGTTCATTGAATCATGTTTTAAGCAGACTCTATACATGTTTGTGGATATCATTATTGTTTTTAGTTGCTTTCCCATGGGATCCGATGACTTTCTTGTTTAGTGTTTTTAGACCAACATTTATATGTAAATGGATAAGCCCAAGAGATATTTTGATGCATATAGGATTTCGTATGTGGGATGTGGGTATCTTCATGATAAGTTTTCAATTTTTTTTGCTTGGTTTTGAAGGTGTATTCGTTGGGATAAAAATTGCAAATGTGTGAATGCAATTTTGATGTTTTCATATTTGAGTTTTAAATTTATTTATAATTTTTAGATATTATTATGGGTTTAACAAGATGACCATCTAGTTGTGGGGATTATAGGGGTGTTGTGGAGGATTTTTATGGTGATTTTAGGAAAAACTTCGACCTTTTATTTCATGTAAATGCACGAACTGAACTATACTTGTTTTGTTACAACCAGCTATAGAAGGTTATAGATCCATTTTTTTCCAACCTCTTACAGGCTTACATATCCATTTTTTTCCATAAAATTGAAATAATGCTGAAAAGGTTATAGTTGCAGTCACTGCCCTTTTTAATCTATCTCTGTGAAGATAGTTATTTGTATCAGACACGACTTTTGCGAGAGGGAGATATACCAGTACTTGTGGAATTATCAGAATCAGACACTGCTTGGGCTTCTCCAAAAGTGAATTTTATGTCATCAATCCTCCATGTCACCTTTGCCATGTCTTTGTCCTCCAGCTTGCTTGTCATGCTTGTCCATGCTTGTCTATAGGCTTGGCCTAAGCCTGTAAGTTGAGTTGTTGTTTATAATTACATATGCACAAATGGAAATCGGACACATGGGTCTTATTTGGAATCCTGTCACCTAGCCCATTCTCCTGTTGTTTACTCCTAGTTCACATTCTTCTCAATCTTTGATCAATTCAATGTCATTTCTTTTCCAAGGTATAAAACTGTTAATTGCATCCGCTAAATACTTGCATTGATTACTTCTATGCTTAAGCTTGATTTCATAATCAGGATCAACCAGAATTGATTGTGGGCACACAAGATAATATCCATCACCTAATTTTTCCCCATTAGGCATGACAAAGTTTGGTTCAATTCTTTTGATGTAACCCTTTGCAACCTTCAATTGACCATTAAAATATGTCAGTAAACATTTTTTTCCATTCAATCCCGCATCTGAAGATGGTAATTGCAGTTGAACCTGCCAATAAACAAATTCCTGTGAGATTCCTCGGAATAAGAATGGAATATTAAACATAGAAATAAAGAAGCTTAGAACTTACCTGTTGTATTGATTTTCCAATTGGGTCATGATTATGTTCTCCCAAAGTCAAAGGAGTTTGTTTTGGCAAAGCATGATGAGGACTCAGAGAAGCCTGTTAGTAAATAAATACTTGTAAGATATAGTGAAATAACGATTATAACATAGCAGTAAATATTAAATAGTTTCAAAACTCACAATTGACTTTGGAGTATGAAATGTATTAGACTTTGGAGTATCAAATGTATTAGATGGTCTAGGAGCCATTGTGATTTTTTCCAATGAACCTTCACTAGGATTATTCTAGAGACTCTCCTAAAAAATAAATACTTGTGAGCGATTTTCAAATAATGAAAAATAAAAATGGAAAAAATAAGAGTTGGTTTAAAAAACTACATGGATTGGGGTGACTAGATTAAGAGGTGACAGTTGCGTAGGTCATCGATTTGATTCAACATCTGACATGGAAATATTACTCTGCCAATATAATATTTTGCATTAGATATCATGAAATCAGAAGATAAAGGGTTAGGATGCAAAAACAATAATTCATATATTACACACCCTACAATAATACGATCATGTTCATGTTAGCATTATGATTTTGAAATTCCCAACTTTAAAGATGGCCTACATAAAAAATTAAAGTCTACACATGCAATCCTTACATTGTTGGATTTTGGAACAACTCTGCCACTTTCTTTCCCCACCTCCATGGCAGCTTTCCATTCTATTAATTCTTCAACAGCTTTTTTCAATCTTCCAAGTTCCTTGTCTTTTTCTCTTAATTTCTCTTTAGTATTTTGAAATTCCTTCTTGTAGGAACGCTCTTTTCCAAATAATAATGTTGGAGTGACTCTGAATCCAACCCCACGTACACCACCCCTCCTCTCAGGCCCCAAAACTATAGCAAGGGCATCTTGCTTTGTAGCATATGCAGGAGACACTAACTCATTTTGTGCCAATTCAATTTGATTCTAGCAATGCCAACATTTCAACAAACTGATATAAGAAACATCATAAACTCTAAAAAAAAGCATAAATGATACAAGAATAGGTTCGGAGCTTACTATTTTCTCCGCAATGAATGATGACATTGGAGTGCCATCCTTCTTTTTATGGCATTTCATCCACACATCAGCCCTAGTTATAGGCTTATTACTTGGACCACGAGATTGATTCTAGTATCAACAAATACAACAATCTAGTTAAATATATTTAAAGTTGTTAATTGTGAACAAATAATAGAATTTGTTGCAACTTACGAGGTCATCTTCAACCCTAAAGTAACCTCTACGGCCAGAAGTGTGGGTCTCTTGTTCTAATGCCCTATTTTCCTTATTTGTTCTTGACCTCTCCTGTAACTCAATAAAAAAATAGATTCTAAGATTATAGTTGATTGTATGAGAGGATTCAAAATCAAAGATGATAACATTCAAATCTGTCTTTCATTTTTACCTTGAATTTAGGGTCAGATCGTAATCTAACAAATTCAATCCAATAAGTTTCATTTACTCCAATAGGAATGTTTGCAATCCTCTCCTCATCTGTTTCATATTTCAAATAGTATTTCTTATACAAATTATATCTATAGGTTCTCAAGCGTTGAGATATTGCTTTATGACACCATTGCTCTGCTGACGGATCTATTTGGTAGGTATGCTACAATAGATAAAAAAATCCATTATTAGATACAAGCGTTATTTGAAACTAAACCTATCACACACAAGCTCAATATGCATCAATATATAAAGTTTAGAATAAGTTGATGCTCACATTGATTGCACTCCACATGTCTTTCTTTTGCACTTCAGACACTTTTTTCCATTCCATGTGCTTGATGCCTAGAATTTCCCTTGCAAGAACACCTAAAAATGAGGAGAATTTCTCTGAATGTGGACCAATAGGCTGGCTCCTCTCATTAAATTGAATTTTAGGCAATGCAATTCCCTCTATAGTGGTTCCAAAGAGACATTTTGTTGATCCTCTACTACTTCTTTTCACATTTATTGCAGTACTAGCTTCGGTAGATGCATTTGCATCTTCTAAACCATGCTCTTGTTGTGGTGGATCCTGATCCAAAACATGCTCTTGTTGTGGTGGATCATAATCCAAAACATGCTCTTGTTGTGGTGGATCCACCTCCAAAACATGATCTTGTTGTGGTGGTTCCTATTGAAAATTTTCTGGAAAAACAAACCAGTACCCCTCTTGAGACAATGACAATATGAAATTGTTAATATGAAATCTTGAAATACTTGTATAGGACAAAAAATGTTTAGAAATGATCATTCCTTCCAGTACTGGTTCTTTCACATCTTTCTCAAGAGTATGTGCATTAGAATTGTTGTCGACACTATAGAAAGTAGATTCACTTTGTAATGGGATAGTGGATCCCAATGCTATATTTTGTTGGAATTTGTTTCCCATCTTAGAGCCTATGGTCAAGTATATTATGAATTTTTTTAATATAATTGTTTATTTATTAAAAGATAAATAATAAGTTACCATCATGTTTAAAATATTTACATGAAGTTGTGCCACATATAACATTGTCATTTCTTTTGGTAATGCGGCCTGACTTTGTCAAAAGTGATGTATTGCAACGTCTTAATTTAATCTTGTTAGCTCCCTACAAATATGGATTGCAGCTCGTGCTCAAAGAAAGTTAGACAATTTTTAAGGTATAAAAGAGGGGACAATAATTGTTAAAAAAATATTGAAGTTATTGAAATCCCAAACAAAAAAAAATAATGTCTTACTTTGATATGGACATCCGCAAATAAACTGCATAACAAAAAAAATCATTTTTATTAACACATCGTTGAAACAAGCCAACTAACACAATCCTGAAAATTAAATAGTATTTATGAACATTATACAAATATCTTTAACTCATTCATAACAAAATGTCTAACAATGTATACTAAAATATAGAGGGTGCTTTTTGGGAATACTCTGTGGTCAAAAGTTTTACAGGCAAAATATATGAAATCTAATGTTATTAACTGGTTCAGGATGCTACTGCATCTTGGATTGCTCAGGATGCTACTGCAACTTATGATTCCAAGACACACTCTTTTCTTCTATTTAGATTTTTCGGGTATTCTTTGATGTGTAATCTTCACATGCTTCATCGAATCTTCTATTATTAAACCTTTTAATTCATATTTCTGTCTTTTGCAGATTTTGATTATTTAACCAATTAAAATCTCAATGGACATCTTCTAGGTTTGTGGGATTCACGCCCTTTCAAATCTCTGTTTTAATGAACTAATTAATTAATTAACTAGTCAATTAATTCATAAATTAACTTCAAGCCTGTAGGCTTCATTTCCTTCAAAAGTGCATGCTTGGGATTTCTACGGGCTTCCTTTCTCCCAAAACTTGGGCATGATATTTTTTAATCTTCTGGCTTCTTCTTATTAAGATCTCCATCTTTATAAGATTTGCAGTGACGGTGGAGAAAAACTTGTCACAGAAAAACAGAGCAACTGTCTTGCCCACAAGATCAGATACCAGGACCTGGTCACCTCTATTGTTTGATCACAAAGTTATGCTCATCAAAAACCAAGAGTGACTCCAGGGTTTGCGATTCTAAGGACATAACTGCCATATTTCCAACAGGGGCATCTCAAGACATGGGAAAATATTAAAAAAAAAGGCCGAATTGGTCCCAGCAGATGTTGTCTGTGTATGCAGAATGCTGAAACCACAAAACATCTTCTTGTGGACTACTAATTCATGAAGAGTGTTTGGAAATTATGCTGCACAACTTTAAATACTGAGCAGATGTGAGGTGGGGTTCTGAGAATTTTGATATAAATTTGCTTATTTGGTTTAGAATCTGTAAATCTTACCATTTACTCCCAGTTTAGATTCCAATATTTTTCCTTGAAGAAATTCTGCGATTTTTGCTAACTAGATGTTGGAGAGACTGACTCAGGCGTTTACAAGACCTCTGTAACTTTTGGAAAGAGCGAATCTGCATTTTTTGTTTGGATTTGTGAGTAAGTGGATTTCCAGCAACGATACATCTGGAAAATTTTGGTAACCTTATTCTAATACTATGAGATTAGGGAATGGAGCAAGTCTACCCATCTCCTGCATCAACAAGGGTGGAAATGGCCGGTGGCACCACATGTTGGCCTACTTATTTCAAATCCACAGTATGATGATGTAATGTATTTTAATATCTAGTTCATGAATGGACAAAAACAACTGACAAGATAACAAAAAATGTCTTTGAAAAAGGCCAATTATCCACGGTAAATGTCATTTGCAAATATGGATTTTAAAATACTATTAAATTTTGAAATACTCATCTCAATTCATCTTGACCGAAAGGGACAATAAGGACAAAACAATAGTATGAGAAATATAGTACAAAGGGACAATAAATACAAAACAATAGTATGAGCAATATAGTACAAACAATAGTACAAGGCAATGGTACCTCTTTTTGTTTCCACGGGTTAAGATTGCCTATTGTAAGATAGTTTGCTTCTCATTTCCTCTAGTCTTCATAGTTTTCTAACTTCAATGCCAAGCAAAAAATGTTTTCAATTAAAATATTGTTGAATACATATGAGCTTTGTTCCTATTTATATTACAAAATGAAAAAAAAAATTGGAGGGAAATCTAAATACTAAAAACAATGGAGGGAAATACAAATCCAAACATTCTTTTCTTGACAATAGATGTTCCTATTTCCATTTACAGATGTTACTATTTTCTCCAAATTATTATATAAAGTACATAATGTTCCAACGCTATCCATGCAACTCTTCTTTTTATTTTTTATGTAGGAACCACATGCAATTTCAACAAAAAACGCTTCCCCAAATTCTTGAACTCTTACCTTGAGTATAAATTCAATTTCTTTGTTCAGAAATGGAGTTTTCCTTTTAATAATATGATTACAATTGGGCCATGATCTACTGCTGCTCGTACACAAATGGAATCTGAAATGGAGTTCGATTCCCAAATAGAGTATACTTGGGTATTCAAATTTGTGCACAATGACAATTTGCCACGATTTTTCCTCCAAGCCAGTGTTCATTTCTTCAGTGTTTGTTTCAACATTTGAGAAACTTAGTTTTTTATGAACAAGTGGAAAAAAATAACTACTACCCTTCAACACACTTCCAAATATTCAAACCCTAACCCTGAAATATGTAACCTGGCTATCAATTCTGTAACTCGATCTATGTATAAAAATGTTAAACAAATGCTAAAATCTCCAATATTTTACCTTCAACGATAGTAGATTCTCACCCAACACATTTATTTATTCTGTTAAATTTTGGTTAGGGTTAGGGTTTTATGCAGAATGTACTTTAAACAATCTAATTGAAGTAACTTGATGTTCCAATTTCAATCGCTTCACTTCCTTCCGATTTGCATAACCTGAGATCTCATAACATAAGGACACTCGAGTGATAAACAATCACATTGAGTCAGTTTTCAGAAGGGTCTTCCAATTCCAAATACTTCGCAGAAATCGCATATTCCCATAGTTGCTTACTGTCAGGAAGTTAGCCAATTAACAAAGCCTATGTACTCATTTTTCGTTGCAGGAATTGCATACAAATTCCGGAGTAAATGACTTTATGTTTTCAGCAGGACGCCATTCACATTCAACAGAGACAATGAACTTCATAAAAAATACATAGAAAGAGATATTCACAAGTCCATATGCATATAAAATTCTTTCATTAATCAAATTCAATTACTCAGAATTTCGTGACCTGATTACACAATATGGGAGTATTATACCCTGGTCCCCTCCTCTCTATTTTCCTATCCTCTTTGCCTCTGCCTCACCTCCGCTCTACCTCTACTGTGGCCGCCCGTAGGATTACAATTGTATATATGAAGAATCAATTTAACGGTTTAACCCCAACGACCTTTCTATATTTCTGTAACTGCCTCCCTAAATAGGAGTTTGGCTCTATCCTAAAGGATGATGCATCATTGACACCTCGTCACACTTGGAAACTTCTAGTTTAACCGTGCTAACTATTGAACGTTTACAAGATTTCCTTTAGGCTCAGGGAGGATCTGTTAAGATTCAAAGAATCGACAGATCCTCTAATCTAGGCAGAAAAAGTGATTCATTTATTCTGCGACCAGTATGCAATAAATCCGCTCCTTGGGTAACATCAGAATGAACTCAGAGGAACCAACAAGAGGATGGGCTATGTGACACGATTCCAAATAAGACCCATGTGTCCGATTTCCATTTCTGCATATGTAAGTATAAACAACAACTCAACTTATAGGCTTAGGTCAAGCCTGTAGATATACGTTATTAAACAGTCTTAAGGATGAAAATCAATTTATTTTAACATAATAGTGACAATTACAATTACAAGAACTTTACAAAAACTTTAGGAGTTAGTTCCATAAATGTATGAGGTTTGTTATTTAGCTACAAGTTATGTTTCCAAGTATATCTTGTATGCCTGCGGGCATTAGAGGTTAGAGAGAGAGGCTTGAAAAATGATGGTTAGGAGGGTTAGCTATAAAATGTAAGAATCAAGGCAAGAAAAATAGAGGATAGGTCAAAGTTTGTTTATTAGCCTACAAATTTCCAAGTAATAAATGGAAAAGGATTATTTGCCATGATGCTATGTGTTGATTTCATATATGTTTGTGTGATTGATGAACTCTGGTGAATATACAAGCTAACCAGGAAATGAATTAGTTAATTGTGTTACTCTCTGTTGGGATACATTTTAATTTTAAGGTTGAATTAAGATCTAAGGTTGAGTGTTGACTACATTGGAATTACGCTCAGTATGAAGAGGAGTGATGTTGAACACTCTGCATTGAAGGGCTGCCTGGAATGAATTAGTTTTGAGTTTGGGTAGAATCTTTATGGGTTCTACTTTCTTAGAAGTTAGATGCCATATTGGTTTGAATTTCAATGGTTCTACATATTGAATCTAAAGAGACAATTACAATAATGCATTAAGCCACAGAGATTATTTCCAGAAAGTCTAAGTCAAATATTTGAACAGTTTAGGGAGTTTTTTTATATCAGAATACCTCTTAATAAGAAATGTGGGTTTATGCAGTTGTTTGACCGCAAGTTGTTAGTGCAAAGTTGTGTGTTTTCAATATATATGAGGTTTAATATCAACTAACTTTTTTAGTTCATTGTAGACATAATTTCAAAGGAGCTTGGAGCATATTATCAAATGGACAAAAGAAACTGGATGAACTTGAAAAATAGGTATACTTTCTATATTTGGTTATTCATGGTGATATACCAAAAAAATGTATGAGTGCTAACTTGTTCTCAATTAAATTTATGTGACTTAATGAAAATTGATTATGTGTAGGACACTACAAGAATATAGAGATGGGGATGAGGAATTCTTAAAGTTTGCCGAGGCGCATTCAAGGAATAAGATGTCCATAAAATGTCCATGTAATAAATGTGGAATAGTCAAAGTACAAACATTTGATAAAATACGCGAGCACTTGATTTGTGATGGAATAATAGAACAATATAAAATTTGGCATTTTCATGGAGAGAGCATTCACAGTCAGGTATCTTGAAAAAAATGAATCGATCTAGTTTCAAACTTACTTGTATTACAATAAAGATATAAATTATATTTATATGTGCTGTATTACAATAAAGATATAAATTATATTTATATGTGCTGTATTACAATAAAGATATAAATTATAGTTATATGTGCTTAATTATGTTTTCCTCTCACCTTTAGATTCCATCCATTATTGATGAGGATAGGCAACGCTCTGAAAATGAGCCACATGAAGTTATAGAGCATATATCATCTCAACTGGTAAGCTAATTTGCATTGGTAAAGGCCCCTATTTGACCAATATCTATTCATTCTAATTTTCATAAAAACCATAAAATCACTGACATGAATTTTAATTTTCTTATTAATAGGGTTATGGACATGTAGAATGCCATTACGATAATCAGGTTGATGAGCCTGGAACATCGTTTCATAATGGTAATGATCCACTCGAAAAGGATGATGATACAACCATTGTTGGTGATCAAGTGCTTCATATGGTGAATGATGCTTATCCATGTCTTGATCAAAACCTAAATGAAGGTTGTGAAAATGTGGGTTTGGCATCAACAAATGTACTAAATGAAGTTAATGAATATAGGAAGTTAATCGAAGATGCAAAGATGCCATTGTACCCTGGTTGTGTTGATTTCACAAAACTATCAACAACCGTAGAATATTACAATCTCAATGTGAATAGTGGATGGTCTGATAGAAGTTTTGGCCAAATGTTAAAATTGCATAAAAATACACTTCCTAGAGATAACACACATCCAGATTCTGCATATGCTGCAAAAAAGTTGATAAAATCATTGGGATTAAACTATGATATGATACATGCATGTCCCAATGATTGCATTTTATATCGAGGAAGTAACGAAAGTAAAGACGAATGCCCAACATTGTACAACGGAACCCATTTTCGATTTTTATGAATTATGGAATTATTATTGCACCTTATACATACTTTAGTGGGCCCCTATTTCCTAGTGCACCTTCCTTAGGATAAATTCCCTCCTATTTATGTGCTTTTATCATTTCTGAGCCCTCTCCCTAGATTCTAGGAGCTGTAAGCTAGAATTTAACTTCCACCTCCTCGATTTGTGCCTCCACCTTCATAAGTGCGTCCCACTTCTCCATTCATCCATATTTTTGTGCTTACATGATATTTATAACCCTATTGGATCCCCTCTCTCACCAAATTCTCCCTACTTCATGTTTTGTAACCCCCCATATGTAGTAGTGCGGCTCCTTGTGTTCTTCATGGCTCCACTCGGTTTTTGGTAACTCCTCCTCATTATGCTAATATGAGAAAGGGAATATCCTAACTAGGCCACCACTCCACTAATTTGAGTTATATTTCCATGATGATGCCCAAACACACTCAAACCCATTCTAGTTGGCCACCTTGGGTCCGAATTGCCCTCCTTAAGCTATTTATACATGTACTCTCTCCTCATTGAATCTAATCTTGAGATTTGGATCACTTGTCTTGTTTTATCTTACCATGTTGGGAATGTGGTTAGTATTGAGAGTGTGTTGAGACTTAGAGCTAGTCTAGTTGTTCCCTTTGCTTCCAGTATATCACTCTACTCGTCCAGGTTCTCACACAGGAAGCTAGGAAATGGGTTGGTGAGAGGAGTCACATCCCATAGGAAGTGGAGATGGACAAGAAAGTAGTAGTGGGGAGCATTGTGGTTCTCGGAAGAGGTAGTTCCAAGAGTTGCTAGACTAAGTGTGCCTCTACCTTTGGATCCATGGTCTCAGCTCGGGGGTGACCTATTCAAGTGAGGAAGGCTTGGCTGTGTCTATGGCTGGGAGGAAAGTTGCCATGCTGCAGCCAGTTGACCCTATTTTGAGATAAGCATATCTCTTATGTTTTATTTCTATTACATTATTTTATTTGGTATATGTGCAATGGTGTCTGAATTGGTTGTATGCATGTTCATGTATTGAATGCTAAGTTCTATATGCATGAATGATGAATTTCATATAATATGTTGCTATGCTCCTTACCTTCCTTCTATTCTTCTTTCTCTTAATCATAAATTTGTAGTTTTGGCTCGATGATATTGAGAGGGGCGCAACCATAGGTTTTGGTTCGCCCATTTTTTTCTCATTTCCAATTCATGGGACCTGTTCCATTGAATCCAGAGCAGCGTTTCCATTAAGTTTCACCTTTTGATTCATCGAAAAATCTTTCTGGATGACCAAGATATGCATGTTCTAGTCCGACATATTTTTCGGTGCCAAGACGAGCGCACCTGTCAATAGATTGTAAAAGTCTTGTTTACAAATCTATTCTTTGTTGTAGATATGAGTTTGATTGATGTATTCTGGATGTAAAGTGATCGATGGCTGGATATTGGAAACCATATGATCTTATTTTTATTAGTAAGAGATGACTGTAGGCGACAGTCATCGGATGCATGTTTTGAGGGTTGTAATTGCAGCCAATGTTCTCTTTTTGCTATGGTTTCGGTGTGGCTGTATATTGTAGCTTACAGATGTTCCATGACATGTGATTTTCCTTAATTTATAGCCTCACTAACATCACACACATGACAACACCGAAAAATAGATTAATTTGCAAAAACAAATGATGACAACAATAGTTGGATTATTTGTTAACTATGTTATCAAACAATCAAAAGTACATGAAATAATTATTCACACTAAAGATGATGTTTATCATAGTCACGTTCTTGTTTCGATTATGTTCCTTAGATCACACATTATAATTTATTAATTAAGTGTCGTAAGTAAATAGTGAAGTGTTGCAACTTTAGTTATAAAACAAACTTTTAGAGATAAAAGTTTTAATTATTAGGTGAATGGTTAGTTATCCTAACCATAATTTATCATTATCCGTTGTGATTAAACTTAACTTAGAATTATCATTATCACACTTAACATTGTTTAAGGGTAGGGGACACTACAAGTGGTATCATAGCAAAGGTTTCAACACTACGGCTGTTGGGACTTCTGCAAGTTACAAGTCACTCTATAAACATGAGTTTGCATTAGATAACTTGGATGTATGCACCTTAATATACTTTCACATATGAGTTAGTTAATTAAACTATTATTTTGGGATGGCTATGGACTTGATTTCCAGTCTGTAAAGAGAAAATCCTAGAAGGATTTCTAGCTCCCCTTAGGCATATTGTAACCTAGAAAATTTAGCTTGTTACTTTATAAGAAGAAGTAGCTTGAATAATAATGAACATACGCCAATATGTATTTTTCTAACAAATGGTTGGTAATGAACACATTGCAATTTCCAGTGAATGATTGAGCAAGTAGTGTGGAGACTACACTGAGATCTTACTCAAACATGTGAAGACTAGAGATTCAACAAGTACAATTTTAGTAGTAGGAAGTCAGGGTTTGGAGATGGATTTTGAGGAAGGTTAGAGGCCATACAATCCTGAAGAGGAGTTTGTTGAGGGAAGAAGTTCAAATAGGTATAAGAGGAGCAGTGAACCATTT
Organism: Larix kaempferi; assembly: GCA_027924585.1. Taxonomy (NCBI): domain Eukaryota; kingdom Viridiplantae; phylum Streptophyta; class Pinopsida; order Pinales; family Pinaceae; genus Larix; species Larix kaempferi. The sequence goes on along the minus strand of BSBM01000269.1, from coordinate 15,290,644 downwards.
TCAATTGTCCTTCTCCAAATTTCAGCTCTCTTCTTGGACTCACAAATACCCCTTTAGATTAAGGTGGTGAATGTTGGAAACCTAATCCTTATGGTTATAAAACTATTCACATCAAGTGCCATAGGTGAATAGGAAAGGTCATGTGGAGTCCAAAAGACACAATGGAATATGGAACCAAGGGTCACTCTCATTGTATTTATATGTACATTAGTTAGTGTGAAATGCAATGCATACTTATCTATTTGCTTGTGTATTTGTCTTTGTTTAGCCAATATGCTTGTCTTCCCTATTGGGCATCCTAATAGTTTTAAAATTTGAAATTTAATGCTGAGAAATAAAATAATAATAATAAGTGAAATGTTTTAGTCTTTGTTGTTTTGAATACAAAGATTGATATTTAAAAAAAAATCACCAGACTCAAAATTAGTATTTTAAAATAACAAAGTTAAAATAAATTAAATATTTTTTCTAACTCCCTATCATCATAATAGTATGGGGTAGTAATTAGTTTTATCTCTTCATTTTATTGGTTCATAATTACTTGTGTACATATAATTATCAAATTATGCATAATGAATTGACTTTGTAAATATAAAAATGAGCATTCAAAGCTTCAAGCATTGTAATCACCAAAATAAACATTGGAATTACAAAGATAAGTTTGACTTAATTTAGTTAATCTATCTTGACCTTATCATGTATTTGGATCCCAAGATGGAAGTAAGAATTTTCCCTTGCGATTGGATGTTTCCCTTTCGAGGGTTTTTACCATGTAATACCTTGTATACTTTGTGAGTCTTCTCTTTTGTTGTGATCCCATGACCATGTTCAATTTCAAACATTGTATAAGAACATTTTTAGATGAAACTTTAATCAATGATCAATATTGATTTTCAACTTCTACATATAGATTATGTGGCCATTGTTTATAATCACATATTTCAATGTATTTTAGAGTTGATCTAAATGTACAGTTGTGTCTAAACTAGTGAAATTAACTAGGAACATGCATTTTGTTGAAATTGGGTTTTGATTGCTCAAGACATGCATATCCTACTTACCTCCACTACTTGTAAGTATTTTTTTTTAAGATTTTATTTAAAAGATTTTTTTTTTGGAGGGGGGGGTGAATGGTTTTCAGTTTTCAAGCCCCATATCTTGAATACCCCCTATTGGCGGCGCCATTTAAGGTCCTCAACTATACATTTTTTTGACATCCACTCTCCAACCATACCTAGAGAGAAACTACATTTTTCCTTGTTGAACTCTCTCCTCCTATTGGCCCTCCATTTTATCAATGTTGATCACTTCTATCTCCCTTGGTGTCCCCTTTTATCCTCTCGAAAATATCTAGTGTCATCCTTTTATTGACAACTTTCACCCTATCCAGTTGGAAACATCCTCCCCCTTCCATAGATGACCTCCCTTCCCACTACCAACCGTCATCGGCACATTGATGCCCTCCATGTACAACCTTTTCATGTAGACCTCCATCATCCAAATTCCCATGCATGTGAACATGCAATATGCTTGGAAAACCCACCCTCCATGAGTCCTGCATAGATGTTTTCCCCACCGACCAAGCATGATCACTCCATGTGGTTTCCACACAGATCTAGATTCCCACACACCTACCACATGACCATTCAAACCTACCATGTCACTAGAAAATACACATGGCCCTGCTTGGATTTTCCACATAAATGGTCGCACATTGCATTCAACCTAGTAAGCCATATGCATTTATACATAGTTTACAAGTAAAGTGAACACCCAATGAAAAACAAATTTTGCACAATTTACAGGAAAAATCAATGCACAATAGTGTGACATCATCAACTATATCACCCCTCCTTGTTGCAAATATGAATTCTACTCTTCAAATTCCAAAGGTTTTATCTTTGTAATCCAAAGGTAATTTTGGAGTGTTCTATTTATTTCTTTATTTTAGATTTTTCTTTTTATCTCTACACCTTTCTCCAATTCTTTTCTACATATACTCTTAGTTTCCCTACACATTTGTCTGTTTCATAAAAACCCTAGTCCAAGTCCTATTTTGGAGTCTCCAAGGCCATACGTTTCTCATATGGAATTCATTTTGAGCCACATTATTTTTTAAGTTATATAATTTTTTGATCTCTACTTACTGGTGTGCTATGTTTCTTCTAATTATGCTAAATATCGTTGTTCATTTTCCATAGTTTGATAGTAAATGAGGAGGAATCTGTGGTTGATATTGTTTGCTTGACAACTTCGAACCCTAAAGCAGGTCCATCCTAAAGAAACTCAATAATCCCTCATGTTATAGCCGAATTTGGCACTTCTTTGTCTGTGGCGACACTTACATCATTTGGTCAAATGACGACATTTCATGAGATTATTGTGAGTCACATAAAAGGACATTTGGGATGGAAGAGCCATATTTGGGACTTTAGGAGGATGGATTTCCCTAATTCATGGCCCATTTGATAGATAGGAACCTTAGGAACAATTTTGGAGACCAAAACTTCTCTAGAAAATCCCTAGAAAAGGATGCTTTTGACCATTTTTCCACAAAAACGTAGGTGGAAGGTTCTTCACCCACGGGTTTGCCAAAAACTCGTAGGTTTCACATGGTAAATTCATGGGCCACCCGCTTTTTTTCCATTGTAAAGTCGCAAATGCCTCAAAAATACTAAAAAATATATATATAATCTTGAAAAATGGGTGGTTCAAGTGGTTTTGGAACCTTTTCTACCGGTTGTAACTACTTCCTCTTCGACCCTACCTTCTTCACTTGCTATATAAGAGAGGGAGAGGGACCATGAAAAGAATCAAGCCCATTATAGTGTTATGCTGGAGGATTTTGGACTCACAACCCCCTCACTTGTGGCCTAGTTGCTTATAAACCCTAGCACATGTGATCAGAGGTTGGGATCCTTGGAGAAGAGGAGCAGGAGACCTTGAATCTTGGTTTCATGAAGTGCCATGCTTGAAGGATGGTATAATTTGATGCACTTTCTTCATTCATTAATAACGATCAGCCATTCTTCTCTTTCCAAATGATTTTTTCATGTATGTTTAAGATCTGATTACAATTTGATGTTTTATTCTCATATAAATATCAATCTTTTATTTGTAGTCAAATTGGTTTGAGGAAGGTTTTGTTGGATGTTTTTGCAGGTTGTTTCATTAGAGAGCAAGAAGAGAGGTTTGGATAAACCTTCTAAATAAGGCACACATCCTATTAAAATCAAATATTTTTTCTTAAATATTGTACTTGCATAACCTTGTATGTATATCTTTTACCTCAGTACGTTGGTAGTCTCACCCCTACTATAGGAAGTTTTCCCTAACAATAGAACTGACGACTTTCCCAGGGATAAGCCTATCTGCTTTGGGGTATCCAAGGCCATGTTTTCCAGTATATTTGAAGGTTTGAGTTTAATTTCATGTTAGGAACAATCATTAAGCTTTGTTAGACCCTTCCCTTGCTAAGTTTTGAGTTGGATTTTTCATTTTTTGGACTTTTCTGCATATTCGCTAGTCCCAGTGCTTACAATAGCAGGTCTAAGGCATATTTGTAGGTGTAAGGCCCTTCACCTGTGGGTCCCTCGCACTTGTACCCTTTTACACTAGCGGGTACCTCCTCAACATGAATTTTTCAATTTTGGAGCTCTTTTGGAGGTTTTATTGCAACTTTTTTGAGTCCCTGTGGATCTTAGGTCTGTGTAGGACCCCGGGGAAGTGTTGTCTTGTGTTACACCTAGAATCCTACCATCACGAGATTCAGTTTATACACCTCCAAAATTCCATTAGCTAAGTCATTTACCTGGAAAGGACACCACTGCTTTTATGCTAGGTTTTGATAGGTCGTCGCAGGATGCACTCATGCGACCTGCAACGTCCCACCTTGCTCCACTATAGGGTGGGACGAAGTCAGTTAATGGGAAAAAATATCTTCTTCAAGATCATTCTCGAAGCCTGCTGATTTGTATCCTTATCCCTGACCTCTTGGGGGAGATGGCACTTGGTTCCTAACCTCTTGGAAGGATCCCCTATCTCTCTCCTACCATATCTCAACCTACCCTATCCATATCCTATCCACTTAGCCCTATATAAGTGAAGCTCTACCCTTCTCCAAGGGGAGGAAGTATATGGTACTCTTATGCTAGTGAAATTAGGCTTAATAGATTTATCACCCTAGCTTGGGAGACATCCACTTCTCTCTAGGAGCTTTGGCATGGCTTGTCGGAAGGAGCTTGCAACGTTAAGGAAATGGTTGTAATCCTCTTTTCTATTGTACTCTCCACTTTTCAATACAGTTAATACAATTGCTTTCCATAAATGTTGTCGCGTTGATGATGTTTAGAGTTTTCCTCCTTAACTGTGAACTTAGATCTATCATATGAAATGTATGCTTTCATTATTCTTGGTCTGTTATATGTTCAACAGGGTATAGCCGTTTAAGATCTGGCAACGCTGGAGCATTGGATCAACGAAGGAGAAAGGGATCTGCAAATCTAAGGTAAACGATCTATCCTTCCATTTGCACTTCTATTTGATCTAGGAAAGTATTTTGTGTTCTGTCCTATTTGTTCTAGACTTATGTTAAGCTAGGGAGATCATGCCTTGAGTCCGCTCTCGGTAGATTGTCCGTCAAACAAATCTGGTGACTCCCCTGGGGAGAACATTGCTTTGTAGTTGTCAATTTGAAGGTCATTTTTCAGTTGATTTCTTTCCAAGCCATACTATTTTGTAATTTCCTTCTTGAAGTGGATTTCACCATCAGATATTCACCTTGAAGAGTCTAGTTAGCTTCCTTTGAGTTTGCACATCTCATTCCCAGCCCTTTTTATGCTCATTGCCTGGAGGATTGGTTCATTTTTTAACTCAGATCTCGCCTGTCGCACCTAGTCAGTGTACCTAGAGCGACACTGTGTGTTTTTTTACCTATGTTATTTTCCTGTTATTCTGTCGTCGCAACCCTTCCATTTGTCTCCTGCGACGCCATCGCACTTCCCGTACAGGTGAACTGCGCCGTCGCACCGTGTATAAGCACAGAGTGTGCTAATCTGCCCTTTTTTTCATGCAGGCATGCCCTCTCTAGTTTTGTTGTGAGTTTGGTTTGTGTGCAGACTCCCTCTGTACTGTATGATCCAGTCAGAGACCCCATTTTGATTTGTGTGTTAGTAGTGTTTGGTTATTTTTGGATTGGTTTTGGGTCCCATCTTGGATAAGTCTGAGATTTGGTAGTGGTGGACACTTTGGTCTCCCCCGCCTGCATCCACTCACCCTTGCATCCCCTCCTCTCCTTACCTGATCTGGTCATTGCAATGGATCGGTTTCTAGACCTCGTTTGCATACATCTTTTGGTTTTGCTTGCATCAGGTTGATTTTGGGTTTTTTGAGATTTGGATCCATGTTTGGCCCCTTGAGTAAAAACTAGTGTTTTGCTTACATTTTTAAGTGAAATGGGTTCGTTTTGACCCATCTTAGGTTTTTGAGATCATTTTTGGTTTGGTGTGATTGGCTTGTTCTAAAGACTTGAAGAGTGTGGGATATCCATGTCTTTTTGAGCCTCTTTTTCTTGGGTTATGCATCTTGTTTCCTTTACATGCTAAGCTATCTAATGATTATTGGAAAAGATTGATTCTTTGTCTCCACTTTAGTTCAAAGAAAAGCTTGATTTTGTCACTCTTTTGCTATATTCATGAAATTGGAAAACATAAGTATTCTTATTGCTTTAATTTGATCATTTGGCATTTTTGGTCTTACACTCATAGGAAGAAGAAAATGCTTGTTTCAGTTTTGTGTACATTTGAATTAGACATGATTATTACGTGCTTTTCTTTGTCTTGCATTTGATTGGAAACGTTTGTGGAATCCTTCTTTCCATAGCTTAGATGCGTCTTTTTCGAAGTGTAAAAAGATAGGAAATGGATTATAATTATTGCATTTGGTAAATTTTGAGCCTTTCTTGAGTTCCTTTGAGTTGTTTGGGTGCTTGCCATTTTTCTTTGGGAATTTCTGAACGATTAGAGTGTTGTAGATATTCTCTCACTTTCTGTATATAGATATGAAAAGCGTTTAGCTACCAAATTCCATTTTTGATACATGCATGTGAAAATTGAAAGTGCTTCATTATTTTGTCTTATACATTGTTAAGATTAGTTGCATCTTTCGTTTTCTTTGTGCTTTTTAGCTGATTATTGCAGAAAGTTAGAGTTATTGCACTCTAGGAAGGAATTTTTCTTTTCGCTACTACTTAAGTACTTTTCGTTTGAAAGAAAGAAAAATCTCTCCTTACCTTAAGTAGTTTTCATTGAAAAGTAAAGGAAAATGTGTATTATCATGTAGTTGAGTATTGCATTATGTTTACATTTATGTACTCACCTCATGCATCCACCTAACCGTACAAGATAAAATTAACGCTAGCTTAGGTTTAAATCATTTAGTAACTGTGTGTAAGTTAGAGACGTGTTCCGGTGTCGTTAAGCGTGGAAGCTGTCATTATTTGCCAGCACTATATTCCAGGGGTATATCGAGCTCCTTCACGTACCCACCAAGTCACCTTTAGTATTTGGTGTATATCGAAGGGTGTATCACGTACTCAGTAGTATATCAGAAGGTGTCTTGCCGAACGGTTGTGCATTAGACTGCACCACTACAGATTTGAGCTCCCACGTACCTTGAGTATATTGGGAGACACATTAGGAATCCTGAAACCATCTGAGTTATCCATTTGGCCATCTTAACATTGCAATACACCGAGAACAGCACTCGGAGAGATTACTACACATGTATTGTCCAGGTAGTCGGGTATTTAGGCAAGGGTATGGTCCCAATCCTCCTTGTTGCATTTTACTGTTGGACCCTGCGGTATATAGAGATTTGTGATGTTTTGACAATCTTGTGAGGTTCCTAACTTTGAATCCACTCCTATTCACACAGTTTGCTTGTTTCTTTTAAACTTGAGTAGTGTTTGATTTGTGTGGTACTTTAGAGACTCTTAGGAAGTTTAGATATGGAAGACTCTTTAGGGACTACCAACCAAGAGGCCCCTTTCCAAGGTATGCCATTTGTTATTCCCCCTTGTGGAATTGTTGGTCCTTCCTTTATGGCTACGTTGAGTCTTCTTGGATTGACGATAGGATTACTAGTATGGTTAGTCTCCAATCCGGTTACACCAAGTGCACCAATTGTGTCGAACCTAGGTCCTTCACCACATGAGCATCAATCTCATGGTGACCCTTCTCCTTCTTCATCAAAAGTTGAATCAGCTTCCATCTCTTCTTATTCTCCTACTGAAAACTATGATGTTAGTAAGAAGGCAGAGAAGAAGAAGAAGAAGAAAAGGAAGATAAAGAAGAAGAAGGATAAGAAAGAGACCGAGCATCAACCATCTGCCTCTGATGGCACTCATTCTATGAGAAAACCTCGTAAGCCCAAGTTCCCTTGCAAACTTTGCAAGGGTGATCACCTTCTTAAAAATTGTCCCGGTCTTTCCTGTGTGTCAGAAGTGTGGTCTAAAAACCCCAAACCGTTTGTATCGTCAACCTCTGACCATCATGTTGATGACACTCCCTCGACCAGTGACCCGTTGGTGAAGGGTCGGAAGGGTAAAGTCCTGTATCCCTGTTTGATATGCAAGGGTATGCACCGTACTTTCCTTTGTCCAAGCATGGATGAAGCTTCATGGTGGTTGGAAGATATTACTAGTCCTCGACAGGTGCTTCCGAAAAGTGATAGTAATTTGTCCCTCGACCCCCCGCTGGTTGACCAAGTGATCAATTCAGTTTCATCTGTAATTGATCCCACTCTTCCTTCCGAGAATGAAGTGATCAAGTTGCTGTCATCTCCACTCGATCCCGCTCTTCTATCAGAGAGTATTCAGACTGCAACTGTCACCTTGACACAGTCTTCATCTCATCCTGCTCTCCCTGATGAGAGTGGATTGATAACCACTGATGTTTTTCTAGTGAGTTTCGATCATGGGGGGCAAGAGTCCATTTCCACGGGACCCCCTCCAAGTACTGAGGTTATTTCATTTGATTGGAATAGTCTAGCAGAATCTCATCTCCCCTCATATGTTCCTTTCCAGATATCTGTAGGTGTTGTCGATAAGGAAATCTTTTGCACTATAGTTAACGAGGGAGATTCTGTTAGGATTTTATCCTCAACTTCTTGGCAGGCTATAGGGTCTCCTCAGATTGCACCGGTTACCGACCAGATTTTGGCTTTTAATAGAAGGCCTACCGGACCTTTAGGGATTCTTCCACAGTTACCTGTCACCTTGGGAGGTAAAACTATTTATGTTGATGTTATGGTTGTCCAAGGTCCTTTAGATTTCAATCTTCTCCTTGGACATGATTATGTCTATGCTATGAAATCCGTAGTGTCCACACTCTTTCGAGTGATGTATTTTCCTCATCATGGGAATATTGTGACCATTGATCAGCTTTCCTTCGTAACACCCAATCATCGCATGACTGCCAGTCATCAAAATTCCCTGAACATCCCACATGTATTAGTGGTGTCTTCCCCTTAAGCACGAGGGGCATATCTCCAGCCTCTGGACATCATGCTGGGGAGCACTCTACCAACCTCTGTACAGGTGCCAGTTTGAGTAGAGTTTACCTTTGGCTTCAAGCTCATTAAAAAATGAAACCAGTAGTTTGAGCATAGTTCCCTTTCTATGTCAAGCTCGTTAAAAAATGAAATAGGTTCCTGTGGAGCATAGTTTTATTCTATTTCAATCTCGTTAAAAAATGAAATAGACCCCTCTAAGCATAGTTTACCTTTGGTTTCAAGCTTGCATAAAAATGAAACCATCCACTCGAGCATAGTTCCCTTTCTGTTTCAAGCTCGTTAAAAAATGAAACAGGTTCCCATGAGCATAGATTAGTATTTGATTCCAAGCTCGTTAAAAAATGGAATAGACCCCCTAAGCAGAGTTTACCTTTGGTTTCAAGCTTGCATAAAAATGAGACTAGCTTCATGAGCATAGTTACCTTTCTATGTCAAGCTCTTTAAAAAATGAAACAGGTCTTTTGAGCAGAGTTCTATTCCTGTGTCAAGCTCATTAAAAAATGAAACATATCCTTCCCCTTTGAGTCGAGTCTCCTTGTAGACTTAGTACCTGAACCTTCTTTTCACTCGCCTATGCCTTAGGCGAATGAAATGAAGTTTGGGAGCATGTCTTCAACCTTTGGAAGTTACATTGAAGTCAACTTGATCGCCTCTCCACATTATGTTGGATTTGAGTCACTTACTTCTAGCAATCATACTGGGGGCACACACCAACCTCTGGATGCCATGTTGGGAAAATGTTCACCATTGGGAACATTTTCGAGCATACTTTCCTTTTTTAGGTTTCAAGCTCGTTAAACCATGAATATTATCTCGAGCATAGTTCATTTTCTGTTACAAGCTCGTTAAAAACTGGAGCAGACACCATGAGCATTCTTCCAACCTATCTTCGAGCTCGTTAAAAATAGTAAGATAGTATTTGAGCTTACTTTTCACTTTTTTGTGGTCTGGTTAAAACATGAAAAGTGGTTTGAGCTTAGTTTTTAATTTTTTGTGCTCTAGTTCAAACATGAAAAAGATTCCGAGTGCTTTTGATACCATTGTCGTGCTCATTAAAAAATTGAGTAAAAAGGTGTGTCTAACGAGTATAGGTTTATCACTTTATCCGGCCTCGCTAGACTATTTACGGAAAAGGAACTGTTCCAAGTTTACTTTTTCCTTTGTCGTACTCGGTTATCAACCATGACAAAGTTGTTCATGGAGTCCTCTTTAAGCTCTTTTTAGACTCCTAAAATAGGAAAAGATGGCCAAGCGAAATTGATTCGTTCACGCTTGTAAAAGGATTTGAATGATCGTCTTCCTGGTGACAGTTTACCCCTTTTTCAGATTAGGGGGCACTACTTACGAAAAAGGTATACTCCAGCCAATCATGACTGGAAGAGTCCTCTCCCGCGTTGTTTTACCCTTTTTCGGGCGATGAGGCTAACTTTACGAAAAAAGGACCGTTGGAGTCTTCTTTAGTTCTTTTCAGACTCTCTAAACATGAAATGACGACCGAGTTTACCCTCTATGGACTCGTTAAACTTTTACATTGAAGGGCCCACCATGGGACGAACCCCTGCTATCCCAGGTTCGGAAAATATTTGGGATTGGACTCATCTATGAGATGAGATATACCGAGCATCTGGTTACCCTCATCAAGCTTGTAAAAAACACATGAGGCACTCCTCATTCATGATGGGGAAAAAGGAAGGCTTTTGTATTACAACTTTATCTATGGCAGTACTTAGAACATGGCACTCATCTACATTTGCATACAATACTTGGATCATCTATTTGTCCTCGAGTTCCGCTTACTTCCTGAGTCTTGTTACTCCTTTGAGTCATTCAAAGAAAGATTACATCATCAATTGCATTAGGAGTTAGTGTCGTACTTGTCATGTCAATACTGCCAAGTCATGCCATGCCCATGTTCAAGAATACTTTCACTGTTCATTATCTGCAGTTAGTGCACCTTCCATCATGTTGGTCTACTCTGATTCAATCACACATGTTACTGTACCATCCGATCTGCTCTACACATCCTTTGTCGTGTTTCGTGTCGATGATGGGGGATTCATCATGGTCCTCCTTTGACGGATTCATCCTTGTTGACTTCAACACATCATCCGAGGATTGAATCTAGAAACCAACCAAGTACCTTGGCCATGCATGCCTCAATGGAAGGTTACCTCGCTTTCAACATGAGTTTACATCATTGACTCTTGATCGAAAGATTTCATCTTGCGTTCGACTTCAACTCATTTATTCACGCTTGATGATATGTACTGTGATACCTTGGGAATCATTGATATCAATGATGATTTCCCTCGCACTTGTTAATGGTATACATCAATGACCAGTAATCAAGTGGCTTCTACCATGTTCGACGTCAAGACATTTGTAATCACATGGTTAGATTCGTATCATTGCGGGTTCAGCTTGAAGACCCTGGGGAGTCATGTTTTACCCAGGTTGCGATGGAGTTTGTATTGAGTCATATTACATGGATCCACATTTGTATTGGTCGTGGCTATGTTATCATCTCATCATGGATCTACGCTTGTCTCTAGTAGCCATGATTGTGTTCAGTCGGTCATTACTACCATGGATCTGCATTGTATTGGTCGGCATCCATGTTGTACATCATATGAGATTGTCAGTTCAGAGTCAGTTGTACTGTAGCAGTGTCCTTCGTCCGACAAGTCCATTTTCCATTCTTCTGTCAAAGCATTTCACATGTCCATATTTCAAACAACTTCATGCTTTGGGGGGCATTCTGTTACACCTAAAATCCTACCATCATGAGATTCAGTGTATACACCCCTGAAATTCCATTGGATAAGTCATTTACCTGGAAAGGACACCACTGCTTTTATGCTAGGTTTTGAGAGGTCGTCGCAGCTGCACTCATGCGACCTGGGACGTCGCACCTTGCTTCACTACGGGGTGCGGCGAAGTCAGTTAATGGGAAAAAATAGCTTCTTCGAGCTCATTCTCGAATCCTGCTAACTTGTATCCTTATCCATGACCTCTTGGGGGAGCTGGCACTCGGTTCCTAACCTCTTGGAAGGATCCCCTATCTCTCTCCTACCATATCTCAACCTACCCTATCCATATCCTATCCACTTAGCCCTATATAAGTGAAGCTCTACCCTTCTCCAAGGGGAGGAAGTCTATGGTACTCTTATGCTAGTGAAATTAGGCTTAATAGATATAGCACTCTAGCTTGGGAGACATCCACTTCTCTCTAGGAGCTTTGGCATGGCTTGTCAGAAGGAGCTTGGAACGTTAAGGAAATGGTTGTAATCCTCTTTTCTATTGTACTCCCCACTTTTCAATACAGTTAATACAATTTCTTTCCATAAATGTTGTCGCATTGATGATGTTTAGATTTTTCCTCCTTAACTGTTAACTTAGATCTATCATATGAAATGTATGCTTTCACTATTCTTGGTATGTTATATGTTCAACAGGGTATAGTCGTTTAAGATCTAGCAGCGCTAGATCATTGGATCAACGAAGGAGAAATGGATCTGCAAATCCAAGGTAAATGATCTATCCTTCGATTTGCACTTCTATTTGATCTAGGAAAGTATTTTGTGTTCTGTCTTATTTGTTCGAGACTTACGTTAAGCTAGGGAGATCGAGCCTTGAGTCCACTCTCAGTAGATTGTCCGTCAAACATCTTGTCTTGGGATTGATCTTAATTTTTATGTTCAGGATATTTTTGAAGCAATTTGGGATTATTTGGAAATATTTGGGGCTAGTTGACCCTAGTTGGGGGTTTAGGAACAAGTTTGGTGTTTTTGACCCTAATTTGAGTCTAACCGAACCTATTTGCTCCAATTTGACTGTATTTGGAACCTATTGAGTCTATTTGACCCTATTTGTATCTATTTGAGTGAATTTTCTCTTTAGATTGGGTTCTTTTCCGTTCTTATGCTTTTGGTCACTAGTACATTTGGACCAAATTTCGAGGGTAGTTTCGTCCTACTTATGACCTCAAATTGTCGGTATTTCGATAAAATGTGGGTTTCCCAAACATCATTTCACATGCCATCACAATTTCGACGTCTCATAAATCATCGTAAGTCCGACATTTTGGATGTCGCAATTGTGACTAAACCTAAACACTGCTTTCAACCAAAAATATGCTTGTTATAGTCTCCATTGCAACGAACATAAGTCGCAATTGCGAAAGGATGGAAGCCGATCTTGTGATGGACGGAAGTCAATGTTGTGATCGACAGAAGTCAATGTTGTGATAGATGGAATTTGATCTTGTGATGGACGGAAGTCAATGTTGTGATCAATAGAAGTCGATGTTGCGATAGATGGAAGTCGAATTTGTGACAGAAAGAAGTCGAAGATGCAACGTAAGGAAGTCATAGTTGCAACGGCAGGAAGTCGAAGTTGTGACGGACGATAGTCGAAGTTACGACAAAAGGAAGTCACCTTTGCGACGGATTGACATCGCAGCTGCAATGATAGGAAGACACCTTTCAACCAAAAATCTACTTGTGATCGTCGTAATGGCGATGAACGTAAGTCGCAATTATGAAATCCTGGAAGTTGAAGTTGCAACAGAAGGCACTCGTAGTTGCGACGAAATGAATTCGCAGTAGCGACGACAGAAAGTCACCATTGCAACATTTCGGTGTTGCAATGGCGGCGACATCAAGCAGTAATTCCAACGATGTTGTTATACCACCGATGGTTGTGTGCATCGCAATTGCGACATTGTGAACTTTAAATATCTATCTATCTATCTATCTATCTATCTATATATATATATATATATATATATGTCTAGATCCAGAATTTCTAGATAGAGATCAAGTATCAAGAAAATATGCAAATATTGTCTATATCTTAAACATAGTTTCTAAGCAACCGATGCATGGAATAATAACTCCCATATTAAGATATCATCTCACCTGAACTACTATAATGAATGTGAAGGTAATACTTAGAAGGATAGAAGAGTTTAAGAAAGATAATTGTACATATTGAACCTATAATAAGCATTGAGCACAGAAGTGAAATGATACCACATTAAATAACAACAGTATTATGCAAGAGTAATTAGTATTACCTATCACTTCTTATCTCTTTTGGTTTCTCACTCTAACTAGAACCTCAAAGAGAGTGAATTTATGGTGTGGGAATCATCTTATTTCATAAGTACAATCATATAAGTATCTACCAATGAATCATAACCATGTAAAAACTGTATAAAATTTGCAAACCAATGAACTGTTGCACCTATGTTTGAAGACTATTTGTTTAAGGATTTTTGTTAAAAACTTTTCTTGACATAGTCACCCATTTTTAAGATCATCTTTCTAACTACTGGACACTATTTACCACATAAAATTTGATTTGTAAGGTTGTTGCTACCCAAAATGTGCCCATATATGATGATTAGGCTGGTCACTTATCTCTACAAGTCCAACTGAAAAGAAAAAAATAGCATATACATTTATTTACATTCATATGTAATCCAATAGTTTAAAATGTTCTATATGAAATGTTGCAAGAAAACAATTAAAAATATTTTTATATGAAAATTTGCAGCAAAATAGGCCACAAATCCAATTGGAAAAGCAAAGAGAATAAACATGAATATAGATTCAGATGCAATTAAAAATTAGAAATGTTTTTACATAGAATGTTGGAATAGAACCACAATAGAACTCCACAAATCCAAATTGAATAACAACGAACATAAACAATGCTCTAGATTCAGATACAATTCAATTTTACCATGTAAACTGAAATGTAATTCCATGTCATTGGGCATGCTGGTAGTGGCTATGTATACTATTTTTGATTCCTCGGACACTTGCATGGTCTATATATTTCCCCAAGGTGCTAAATGAGTCTTGTTCATGGGCATTTTTGTTCTTAACCCACCCATTTTTTGGCATTCTTGTAGTGGATTCTTAAGTGTCCAAGCTTTTCTTGTAGAATGTCATGAACATTTTTGATACTATTGGTAGCTAAAGGATGCATTTCATTAAAACAAAACAAAAATCCATGCTAGAATATTTTCAAGGTTACCAAGAAGCATGTAAACATGCTACTTACATTCCAAGTAAGCACTCACTAATATGTATATTCTAATTCTAGTTAGGAAAAAATATGCAACATCTAAAAGCTTTATATGACCCTACATCTCTAGGCCTCTTAAAAATGAATTTGTATAAATTCCTTCAAATATGATACTTACAATGCATCAATGTTAACCTAAATTTGTACCAATTGATTTCAGAAGATGGATTCTATCAATGTGCATTGGAATATCTCTCGACTACATCAATATGCATGGGCCACACCATCAAGCTACAATGATATTCTAATCCAAACAAGGTAAACTATGCCAACCTCAAGAAGAGAGATATCAAAACTGCCATGTGATGTCCATGTACTTTCGAATTGGAAATAGGGTATAAAGAGCTTGAATCAGTGAAGATAAGACATACCAACCTCTAAAAGTGAGATATGGGGAATGTGCAATACCATTGAAGGTATGTTGCAATTGATTTTAATAAAATTGTATGCAACATAAATGCAAAGAATTTTGAAAAAAAAAATATTCTTTATCATAATTGTTTTTTTTCCAAAGGTATCAGAGAGGATGGCCTATGAAAAATACTTGTTGATCCAATGAAGTAGTGTGCTTTGGTGCATACAAATAATGACATGTGCAAGCTTTGGCACAACAGGTTTTGTCACCTACACTATAGAGCATTACCTCTCTTGAAGGACATGGTGCAGAGATTGTCAGTTAAAAATATAGAGAAGAAAAGTTGCACTCAACAAACATGCCAAGATTTTCTTTTCCCTAGCAATTATAAGCACAGATCAGGAAGGTTTATTTATTTGATTAATTTAGATGTGTGTGGACTAGTGTCATCAGTCTCAATGACATGTAACATTCATCATGTTTCCTTTATTGTTGACTCCTCTAGAAAACCCAAGATATATTTTAAGAATCCAAAGGATGAATTGTCGAGTAGGTTCCAAGTGTTCAAAGATCTTGTGGAGAGTTGGAAAAGTAAGAATATTAAGGTATTGAGGCAAATAATGGAAAATATTATTACCTCCAAGGAGTTTTATTCCTTTTGCAATGATGCAGAGATCAAGATGTACATGACATTGCCTTACAACCCTCAACAGAATGGGTTTACATATAGGAAGAAAGGGTCCATCAATGAGACAACCAAAGCAATGATCCATGACATGGATCTATTCATGTGTCTTTGGGAAAAGAAATTCTATACAGTTATGTACATTCTTAACAGGTACCCTCACAAGGAAAAGAAACCAAAAGAAGCATTTGTCCTTTGTATATCAATATCCCTAATGAGAAGAGATCCAAGCTTGAACCTTATAGCATTACAGGTATTTTTGTGGGTCACGATCATTAGCATTTGGAGTCTAAAATGGACTCCTAAGGAATCTAATAAAATAAGGGTTATGAAATATGGGAATCCAACAAGTACCTACACAATAATTTTAGTAAACCAATAATGAGATAAATTGAAAATATGTGCAAAAAATAATTTTATGTCTTTCCTTTCAACACTATTTACCCATGGGGTTGACATCATCATCTTATTAAATTGTATTGGTTGAAAATAAGCATTCTATTTATTTATTTTTTAGGAAATTTTCATAAGAGGTCCATTTTAGATCTCATATTTCCCCTCACGGAGACCTCCTAGCCTTACTAGATTTACCTCCCTACACATTGAAAGACAACGATAAGTTGAGATGTGAAGTTTGATGAGGATGCTTGGTAAACTAAGTCTCAAGATCCCCCTAGAAACGTAAAGAAGGGAGAACAAAGTGTCATCCCAAGATTCAATTTGCAAACTGCAGCAAAACAATAAGCAAATCATTCAAGTTATAATGTGAGAGTAGATACCTCAATACTACCTAGTACAACCAGAAAGCTAAGATGACTTACTCAACATTGCAATAGGCATAAGAGAAAGTTATAGCTCCGAAGACATCTATTCGAGTGAGATATCCCCTTAAAAGTTTCAAAATTATGTTGTGCCAATTGCTTCCATCATTGATGCAAAGCCTTACAGTTATGAGAAGGAAATAATTGAGAAAGAAGTCCACAACTATCTATCTCGGGTGCTTCCACAATCCCATCAAAGCCTGCACCCAATGATAAAATAAAATTTGGAAACTAAGATACTTTTTCACTTATCATGTACAAGGGGTTATAATGGTTTCCAATGGTAAGGGGGGGCAATGTAGCTTGAAAGACATGGGTGGATATGTTAAACTAGCAGTACTGACCTATGAGTTGAACATTAAATGAGATTGTGTCCCTTATACTAGTAAATCACATCTAATAGAAGGATTAAAATATCCCTAGGAAGAGAACTATGTTTCATATGAAAAATAATTTTGGAGATTTCCTCCATCTACTAATTAGGGTGAGTCAACAGTGAAAGCTAAAGAGAGCAGGGATGGTAGCATAAACCCACAATCATAACATAAACTATAAATTAATTCTTCCCTAGAGGGAGGATTTAAGTTGGTTGCGTAATTCCACCTTATTTTTAAATAGCTAAGATTAATTTCATGAACCAAGCAAGCTTCATTTAAAGTGTGGAAATTCTACAGCCAAGGTTCATCAGTTATTTCAAAATGAAATTGTCGCAAGCACTATAAATGGGAGTGTAGATTTGTTCCTTCATGCAGTTCTAGTGAGGGATTTCTCTCCAATATGATCAATGTTTCCACTTGAGAATATGTCTAACTAGGGAATACAAAGCATTGGTGGGTCAAAACAAGATGGAAAGATACACTTTCATCACTTTCACACATTTATTCTATAATTTTGTCATTAGATTGTCTCATATTTTTTTGTGTGAGTCGTGTTTGAGTCTCAAACCCCTCCCATACCATCAACACATGTCTCTACTCTAACCATGTCAACTTTCATTCCATACAAGCAAAATTTGAAAAAATATCAATGTTGGCCCCATTCACATGTCATCAATGATATATAGTACTATTGGTTGGGTGATTCATCTTTGAGTCTGGAAATCCTCCCATATCGTGAAGGCATGTGAACAGTCTTTCCAGGTCAAATTTCAGTGCATATTGAAACAATTTGTGGAAATTTCAGCATTGGCCCTATTCAAATGTCATTGGCGTTTGCCACGTCTACTGACAATGCATTGTCTTTTATAAATTCTTTTTAAACTTGGTTTGAGATGCACACTCCCGCATCTAGTGTAAGGGAAATAATGTCAATAAACATGTACTTCATGATCAATTGAGCAAGCTTCATCAGCTATTTCAAAATGAAATGTCGTCTACCACCAAGGTTCAATGGTATAAAGATGAATGAGCTTCTCTTGGTTTCAAGAATATTTATTCTCTACTGAACAAGTCCAACCACGTGAAAGTGGAAGTTCATATGGCCTATCCCCTCCCTTTCACATTGCTCTCAATTCCCCAATACCCTATCTACACAATATAAAATAATCAAAAGCAACATACTAATTAGATTTAGGCATATAAACCACAAAAAAACAACATATAACATAGGATATAAAAAATTTGCATAAAAATTATTAAAATGTAATAAACCCACTATGTAAATTATTTAAAGATAATAATTCATACAAATTAACAATGTATATAGCTATGTACCTCATCCAACTCAACATATGTATCATTCTTCTTATGTATCTTCTTCTTCATCCAACTCAACATCTGTATATACAACATCTGAATCATAAACAATGTTCAACAGGATTGTCGATATCATCATGTTCTACATCAATGTCAGTTTCGAGCATATATCCATCGATATCATCATCAAGATTTGGTACTTCATCGTCTCCTACGCCTATTTCATCTTCTTTGTCTTCTTTGTATGTCGATACATCATCCTACTTCGGTTTATCTCCATCATCTTGATCTTCTTCAATATCATATTCTTCCTATACAATGTACTTTACTGGCCTTCCTCTTGGATCATATCAAACAACAAACAACCAATCCCTCTTACCCGGAACCTTTGAGTAAAATACCTGTTCACACTGGCTTGGAAAAATGTAGCGATAGTTTTTATTTTCAAACATTGTTGTTTTACTCATTGGAAATCCATTTGCATGTTGAATAACAGTTCTCTCCTCATCACCTCCATGCAGGAGTAATCGATACCATTTGACATTGAACAAAACAAATTTGAACGATTTAAATTCACACTCAATTATATCATCCAAATACCCATAGTATCCTCAGTTTCTCGGGGATTTCTATCTCTCCTAGAGGAAACATTTGTGACCTGGAATACTGTAGTTATCCCACTATCATATTTTTTCCTGGTGTCATCCAACTTTTTGATATGAAATTTATGGCCATTGCACCACATAGCCTTGTTGTGTTTCAACTGCAATATACGAGACATGTAAAACATGGATTGACAATTAATAAACATATTTATATAACTTGGAAAGTATCTAAAAAAACACACCTACAGACACATTAATATAATATAAAATAACTGTATAAAATGGGTTATTTTGCTTTCCTTTCCATCTGTTAGACCATATGCTAAATCTTTTTCCTTTTGTGTAACATCAACATCTCCATGACGACCATTTTCTCTAACCAGTTCAGACAATTGTTTCCATGATAACCTACCACCATGATGTTCTTTACATTTGTAAATCCATACCTTCATCCAATCGAGATTGTTTGCACCGGTATAAATGTAGTGCCTCCCAATCTCGATGACTTGACTCAAAAAATCATAAATCAACAATATTATAAATTACTTATAACCATGGTAAATATTAATAAATGATGAAATAATACATATTAAAGGAGTATGAACATATATTAAAAAACAAAGAAGTTGTATGTATCATAAATCTACACAATTTAGTTACCTCTCAGTCTCTTCATTCTTCCTTTCCCCAACAATTGTTCCCCTTCAAATTTGTTGATGGAGTTCACATCCCAAATAAAATCCACTGCATGCATAGATCGCTCTAATAACTTAGGAATATAGTGACTAATATACACCATGGATTGATATACCATATATCCCCTCACCATAGAACCCTCGGGACATGCTCTACGTCTAACTAAATCCTTCAATGATTTGAAGTGCCTCTCCACCATCCACATTGACCTTGTGTGTACAGGTCCACACATTTCAATCTCCTCAACTAGGTGTATGAGGTAGTGTTCTTGTGCATTGAAAAATGTTGGAGGTAGAAACTTTTTCATTTCACACATTAGCCTAGGGATTTCTCTCTTCCAATAGTTTATATCATCTTGATGGATTTCTTTCAATGACAACCATCTACAGATTATGACGCAAAAAAATACCAAGTTTCAACAAAACATAAACTGTAAAACACATGTCATTAAGTACAAGAACAAATTGAAAAAACATTTTTCATATATATTAGTCACCTCTATAACTTACCTCATGTATTTTCCAAGATCATATATAACTTGTTTGACGTTGTTGTTAAAGTCGTCTGGGAGAGATAGAGGTAGAACATATTGTAACAATAAAAAAAGAAACATTATTTGTTTCAAAATAGACAAAAATAAAACAAAAACCCAAAAAGTTAAATACGCCAAATATATAAATATGAATAAAAAAATTATTACCTTAATGAATGTATGCCAGTCATAGGTTTTAACTCCACCAAATTCACCTTTCTTGGTTAAGATATTATTTATGTTTGAAGAAAAACCTGTGGGAAATTTACGACTTTGAATGACCTCTTTTACAGCACTGTTTTGTTGCTCTGTTAATAACCATGGAATGTTATTTTGGTCTCCATCGCTATTTGATCGAATCACACTTCACATTGCATGATCAGATTCCTCAATGTCAGTACAAATTTTGACAATTTTTTTATCCCTCCTTCCATCAAACACAATAAATAAATTTAATACTTAAAATATAATTTCAAAATCAAAAAAATATTACATATACAATACATAAACAAATTGTGTACCTTGACGATTTCTGTTATACTCCAACCTCCATAGGAGAGGTGTCATTCTCCGTGCTTTTAATCCAGTCTCTTCTTTCCCATTGAAAATATGTTTTTTCAGTAGTACGAAACCTATGGGACTTCGACAGGAAGTGCCTATACTCATCAAACACCATCTTTCCTAAGGATTTTGAATAACGATACTTCATCTTAGGACCACAAATTGGACATGCAAATTTAGCCTTTGTTTGAAGACCTGCAACATATGGATTAATGTCAATTATACGATGGATTATTAAAAAAACATGCATGATATATTCAAAATAATTAAGAAATAATAAAGTGCAAGGAAATCTTAATACATACCAAAAATGTGTGTTAGTCCGGGGGCATCATGAATTGTCCATACAAGCATTCCATGGAATTTAAATATCTTTTTCCCAATTGGTTTACAGATGTCATACATAGTTATACCGTTCCATAACTGTATTAGCTCATTGATAAGAGGCTCGATATATACATTCATATATTTAACTTGGTATTTGCCTAATTGTTTGAAATTACACATAATTAATACCATGATCTGTATATATAAGTAAATAAATAAATAAACTATAGTATGCAAAAAATAAGACAAATGAAAATGTCACATTCAAAAAATTAATATAGACAAATACCTGGAACAATGATTATCAACATTATGTGCTCCCTCTTTATTGACATCCAAGGAGGAATGTTATTGTTAATAAGAAAATAGGCCACACAGAGTAAATATAACTAAGCTCTTTGAATGGATTAACATCGTCAACTTCCAATGAAAGCATAATATTACGAGGTTCATCTTTAAAATTTGGCCATTTTTCCTTAATTTCCCTAAATGCATATCCATCTATAGGCATTCAAAGAACACCATCTCCACTTCTATTCCGCGCATGGAAATCCATAAACCGTGCTATGCTTTTGCACCTGAACAGTCATTGCAAATGCGGAATTATAGGAATATGACGAAAAACCTTTCGAGGAACCATTTTTGTTACTTGATCGGTTTGATATCTACTAGTATGACATTCTGGGAATTTATTTTTTGACTCATGTTGTCCATAATATATAATATGGTCATTAGGACATGCATCTATACTTTGATACTCCATTCCAATGTCTTTCATAACGAGAAGTAAATATTGATATGTGCGAGGTAAAATATTTGATGATGGTAACAAAAATTCACCTAACAATCTACATCATGAAAATTAACTAGTTAATGAAAATAATATTAATCGTAAATATTGCATTCTTATTTAACACATTAATTAACGTTAAAAAAAGGTGAAAAGGTCAACCTTTATGTATATCTTATGAAACATATTACATACCTTAGGATCTGTGTCATACAAGTGTTTGAAAAATGATTAATAACCTTTAAGTTCATCAAAAGCAATGTAGCGGAGAGAAGATTTGCTCTTGACCCTTTATAAAGTCATTTATTTGCTTTTTCCATCAAAGGTTCATCATAAATACCATCACTGTCCCCATCCTCATCTAGATGAACGAACAAGTCTTGGATCATTTGATTTGTCCCATCATCTTCAACTGTGTTATGGTCGCCGTCTACTTCCATGGGATCATTAACTTGATAGTCATTATTCGCTTCATGTTCCTTAGCTTGTACAACATCATTTCTATTACTACTTTGTTAATTCTGCAAAAAGTTAGAGGGCAACTCTAACTTTATAATTACAAGCAATCATGCAAAATTAGTGCATGTATAACAAATACTAAAACAATATAAAATTTTATAAATACAATCAATATTAAGAAATATAATTAATATGTATATAGATCTGTTACCATGGGATGATATTCCTTCAATCCCCCATCCATGTGACCATATTTCCTACAATGTTTTCTAGCTGTTGTTATTAAAATTCTCACAGGGCGTCTCATAAAACAACTATTGCAAGGGAAAAAACATCTACCATCACCCTTTTCACCCTCTTCATCTCTTTCACTACCTCTAATATTTTCTGACATTCTTCCCACAAAAAGTATAGTGATGATTATAAAAAAATCCACTTTTTGCTTGAAAATAAGAGCTTATATAATTTCCAAACTATCATTCATATAGAAAAATTGTCGCAACCACTATAAATGGAAGCGTATTTATAAATTTTAAACCGTCAGTATTTCGATGAACGTTGACCAAGTCAACGTTGACTTCCTTAAACTATGGTTGACTTCCTTAAACTGTGGAAAACCGTTTGTAAAGTGAACCACTATTTTTATGTTCATCGGTATTGCGACAAAAAGGGTTATGAAGTCGTAACTACGATGAACTCTAATGTCATCGCTATTGCGACACTATGATATTCACAGTCACAACACCAACGACTAAGGATTATCCGTCGCAAACCGACGATATCAAGTAGGTAAAAAACAAGAATTTTTTTACGTTTTCTCTTGAATTTTCCAACATCCGTCGGAACCCTATAGTGGGAATTTGGTCCTAATATATTAGTGGGTCTTTATTTTGGAGTGGAAGCTCAAGTGTCTTTTATGTGGTTTAGGACCTTGATTGCATTGTTTATGTGCAGACCTAGATTTACCAAACCATATTTATTAGTAGGTCCTTTGCTTTGATTGGGTCTAAAATTCCTTGTTGTATGCTTTTCCCAATTTTGGCATGCTTACATGATAAGAAGCTTAGATTTTATGGAAGATTTCACTGATTAATAAGGAGATATAAAAGATTTTGCATTTTCTTTGGTAGCGTGTTATTTTGAGTCTCAGTTTTGTTCTCATTTTGAAAAAAGCATAAAAAGTTGTTTCATTTTATAAGTTAGGGTTGTTAGAATAATTTGCAGGTGGCTTAAAGGATTTAGGAATGCTTTGCATAAAAAAAAAGAAATTTTCTTTTGCATAGATAGTTGTTGTTTGAGTAATTGCATGCTTAGGTTTTAAGTTTGATTTTGCACATTAAACTTTGAATTTTTACCTTTTGCATTTGAAAAGACAAAAAAATTGCATCATACAGAGAAAACTTGCATATGCATTCCATATCATATCTTTAGGACTTGAATTGGAAAGAAATTGAGAGTGAGAAGTGCATATTTGTGGTGTTTAAAGTACTTCATATTTCAGTTAAAGAAAATATTTCTTTAGTTTCACTTCTTCTGAAAGTTTTGAAAGTACATTTTAAAGCAAGCAATTAGTAACTTGGATAAGATCTTAGTTTTTCTTCTATTTTAGAAACACACCTAATAGCTTAAGTAGGATTGTGGAGGTACGGAGTTGTGAGTTAACTACTCCACGATCACTCAGACTTGTCAAAACATAGGTTTCATTCATTTAGGGAGAAAATCCACCTTTGTAGAAGGTGAACAAGGAATCTCCACTAACACTGGAGTCAAGCACGAGATCATGTGATATTTAGTAGAGGAGATACCCCTCCAATATTCAATTGATCATCTACTAGGATCAGTGCGCGTATGGGGATTCACTAGTACCTTTAGTGCTTATGAGTTTCGGACTTAGTGACCCTTCCCATGCATATTGATTCGACCTACGAATGTCCCCTTGGACTCTCTCTATAAAGTTGGTAGCCTTAGCATCTTGTCTTTAGGGCTCTACACAGGTGACGGTGGAAGGATATTTCCACTGTACCTAGGAGATATGTGGGAGGAAACCCCGTGCAACTCTTTGGGAAGGAAGTTGGTGATTCAAATGCTTGGCCCCAAGGTTATTGTATTGTGGACCCTTGGTAAATGTCCTTCATTCAACAACATAAATAGGATGATTTTCAGGCTTATCTTGACTGCTGACCACATAGGATAACCTCTTCTATCTATATAACCTTATGTTGCCCCAAAATAAAGGTATAGTGGCATATGACATATCTATTTGAAAAGTTCCTTACAACTTGGATGCCCAAGACCTTGATAACAACATGCCAAACTTGGAAGGAATGTCAGCTACTACAACATCCATCACAATGCTTTTAGCTGGAAGTTGTGCAAGGGTTACCACCATATCTTTTATCAATCCTAGACACTTGACCTTTCTAGAATCAAAAGAGTATAGGTCTTTGTAGGGCCTAGTAACATCTAAACCCAAACTTTCTACTGCTGTCTTGGGCATTATATTATGAGATGCACCAGAGTCTATTATTGCATTGTGCAAAATCATATCATGGATATTCAAACTTAGATAAAATGGGGGAACATATTCATCATCTATATCTTCAAGTTTAGGTCCAAAGACAATAGTGGGAGAATCATATGTTACTTCTAAAATGTCTGGTTGATAATCACCTTGATTCTTGACCATTTTAGTTATTTATTCTTTGTACTCATTGTTCCTCAACAACTCATTAAAGGGGATAGAAATTTTGACCTTTGATAATTCTGACTTGAAACTGAAGGATGAAATTGGTTTGTCTATATCAATGGGCCTTAACTGTTTACTTCCCTTGGGTTGTTGTTCTTTATTTTCTGGGTTCTCCTGTACAGTAACATCCTGCTGCCTTTCCTTTTGTTTTTTTCTGAATTCTGTTGGGCGTTGGAAATCTGGTTTGGACTAAGCTTTCCTTTATTTGTTACTACATCATGATTTCTTAGTTTTAATTTTCTCTTAAAATCATCAATGGCATTCTGATAGCCTATTTGATATTGTTATGAATCTAGCTCTGAAATGGGATTATCATTTTCCTGGGTGAAGAAATTATGTTCTCTTTCAGTTAAGTATATTTCAGAATCAACGTCATCAAAGTGATGAATCTAGTCATTCATTGGATATTCTTGTCCTTCCTCATCAACCAAAATTTCTGGGAATGGCGGTCTTATCTGTTGGTCTTCAGGATTTCTTTGGTTTCTTTGAGGGAATGGTCTCCTGAAATTTTGATTCCTTATTTGAGTTTCGGGTTGCTCTCTATTAGATGGTCTGTTATCTAGGGCCAACCTGTCCATCGATTTCTCCATAGTTTTCATCATCAATTCAAACTTAACATCACTTGTAGAGGAAGAAGCAGAAGTGGAGGGTTGGTTCTCTGGTCTTCTCTTGTCTGTCTCTACTCTATTTTTCAATTTTCCTGAGGCCATGAAATTTTCTTCCACTTCTAGAGCATCATTTAACATAGCTAATAGAGTAGATGACTTCCTCTCTCTCAACATACATGAAAAGTATCCATCAAAGGCATTTGCATAATGAATTTTAGCAGCACCTACCAAGGGTTTAATATCAGCTGGGATGGAGTTGTATACCCTCATAAATCTGCTATAAAATTCATGTACAGACTCAAAGTTTCCTTTCTTTAAATGGTTATATTGAGACAATATTTGTAAGGGACCCTTTATTGCCTCCCACCTATCCAAAAAGCAGTGTTTGAAAAGCTTCAAAGGTAGGGATAGATGCTGTTGATAAATATTTAAACCATCTCTTTGCCTCTCCTGACAAACTCTGAGCAAACAACCTCATTTTCACATCATCATGGTATACTTCCTCTAGGTCAATAAAATATTCGAATCTATCCATATGTTGTCTTCCTGTAAAATTTCCATCTCCATCATATAAAGAAATTCTCTGTGAGTAATTTTGAGGGGGATCATGCAAAGCAGCTGGTAGAGCCAAGGGTGCAAACCTAGATGTCATTGGTCTAGGTGAATTCTGGGCTACATGAGGGTTTTGAGGAGGATTATTAACAAGGCTGGTAATATGAGGCTAGGAGGTCTGAAAATGAGGGTTACTTTATTCAGCTTTTACAGTGTTTTGCAAGTAATACCACAAGGGATCTAGCAAGTATGACTCAAACCTATTTGGATTGATTTATGTTGGCTTTAGGTATGACTCCGATTTTGATCTTAATAAAGAATTTACAACACTTAATTCTAAATCCAAATATTGAAAAACATAAAAAATTTCTTGAGATAAAGAGCTTTCAATATTAGAAGTGCTAGCTTTTTCTTTTCCGCTTCTACGTCTCAGCAAACTTTCTGGGTTTTCCACACTAAGTAAGATTTCAGAATTAGGATTACCTCTTGTATGTACCCTTCTAGAAGCCAGGATATATTCTGAAACCTTCTTTGGAAATCAACGTGGAGTCGCCAGGGAAAATGTACAACCTCCTTTTGCCCACAGAAATCCTTATCTCCTTGAAATCTGGAACTCTTTGTCGTTTCTCCCAGGGACAATACAACTTTCACTCCCCGACAATAGCACCAATATGTTAGCACTCAAAATGACCCTTAAGGTCATGGGAAAGGACACTTCGAGGTAACCACAAAACCAAGCTTTAATAAATAGAGTTGGATTCTATCTTTCCAGAGAGGGATCTCTCAATGTTTATTTATCAAGGCTAGATAAATGAAATAAAGCTAAAATTAGATTGTTGTATGGTTGAAACAAAGAAATCATTCCTTGGGAAATGGAGTCAAAACAATCAATTATATCAAATTACAGCGCTGTTGCATGGAACTTCATAACAGAGGAAAGATAGCCATTCAATCACAGTCAAAGTGCTTTGGTTTGGTGGAGGAGAAGAAATAAAGAACAGTCCATTAACATGAGCATCTAACAAGGATGAATTCAATGTTAACTTTAGAGGAAATAATTTGTGAATATCTGAAACAATCGACAGAGCATATGAATATGAATTCTATACTATTACACACTCATTTCAAACATGAAAGGAAAACATTATGGAAGTAATAAACAAGGCACACATTCACACAAGAAAGGGAAAACAGACTATAATGTAAACAACACATGAATCTATGCAAAAAACCAGCTTCGGCTCTGTAATTTTATTAAAAAGGAGTCTCACAATACAAGGCCCAATTCTCTCGGGTTCCAACCCTTTTTTATTTCTATTACATGTGAATATATAGATATCTCTAGCCCTGAGGCTCGAATCACCCTAACAGAAAGTTGTTACTACTGTGATGACACATATATAGATATGTCCATCACCCCTAAGAATTAGTTACAACAAAATAACAAATGCTAACAAATAGGCTTAATTGCCTTTGCAAGCGTCACTGAGAATTTACTTGCCAATAACAGACTCTAGTAAATAGTAAAAAACCTAAGTAACTAATTCTTCAGGTTTTAATCTCCACGGTCTTCGGAATCTTTATGCATGCAGTGTTAATTTGGATTTTCCATATTTCTCCACGAGCTTCCATTGGTCAGCAGCTAGAAACTCTGATGTCGCCACCTCCTTTAGCAATACTCGCATCTCTGTATGATCTCTATGTGAATAGTTTTGAAGGTGTGTACATGCATCTTTGAAAATCATGACCAATTCAAACTCCCTTGTCAACTTATCCACCACTGTTTTACCAGACAGTGATTGGGTCATGCCAGCAAGTTCTATGTAATCCAACTTGCATCCCACCAGCCTGTCCTGATACTCTTTCTGTGTCAGCATGGTACCATCTTCTTCCCAAAAGAGAGGAAGGCCCTTCTTGAATAATGGATCACACATATCCCTGAAGTATTTCAATTAGTGTGCCATGACATCAATCCTGGCCTGGATAGTATTTACCTGTTGATGTTTATTTATCACCCTCTTGGCCCAAATGATGGTAGACAGTCTGTCTTTTATGGTGGCTTCTTTCACTTCATACTCATTTAATCCATTCAAGAACTCTATGGCATTTTCAGCGCATTCCACAAGTTTCTTATTCAATTTTTCATTCGTTGTTGTTACACTTTGCTTAGCCAGCTTAATTACAGCTTCCTTATCTAGGAAAAAGTCAAGGTAGGGCCTTAATTTGTCTACCTCAGCAATGATGTCATCCCAAATAACCTTCTTGGCCTCCTGCAGTGATGTTTGACCTGTAGCTTGCTTTACCAATTCATCATATTTAACCTGCATTTCTAGGTACTTAGCTTCCCATGTCTTCCTCTCCTGCTCCTCTTCTGTAACTCCGCTTTCTAGATCTGTGTTCTGCTTCTGCAACTTTTCTACTTCCAGGTCCTTTAGACTAGCCTGTTCCA
Source organism: Larix kaempferi (assembly GCA_027924585.1). Classification (NCBI taxonomy): domain Eukaryota; kingdom Viridiplantae; phylum Streptophyta; class Pinopsida; order Pinales; family Pinaceae; genus Larix; species Larix kaempferi. The sequence continues at coordinate 15,262,097 of BSBM01000269.1, read as the reverse complement.
TAGCCTGCACAATGGAGAAATCTCTAGATTCAATGGAGGAAGGAGTAACCGTACTTTCCAATTCTTTTCCCTTCTTCTGCAATTTTCCTTCCAAGTCCTCAGTCTTAGCTTTCCACTTGTTTTTGCTCTCCACCATAAGAGCCATATCCTTCTACCACTACACTTCTTTCTCTTCAAAATTCAACAATTTTTCTTTGAAATCTGTTATTTCATTTTGTATCTTTTCTCTTTTCTCCTCAAGCTCTGTTAGCTCGGATGCTTCTACCAACTGGGTGGAAGGAATCTTCAATTTATTTTTTAAAGACTGAATAGTGTTGTCTTTCTCATGTAGTAGATTTTGAATACTATCCCTTTTGTCTGCATGGCCCTCAATAGCCACTAATTCATTTTGCAACGTCTTGATTTGTGCCTTGTGGGCTTTGTTCTCCACTATCTCCTGTCTGAGATGATTTCCAACCTTATTCTTACGGGTTTGCAGTTTGGACAGCTCTAGTGCAGCCTTTAACAACTTGGCATAAATTACATCCCCAGTTTCCTTGTGAAGATGGATCATGTCAGGTATGGGAATGTCTTCTAAGTTCATCTTCAGTTCAGTGGCCTTACTCTTGGTAGCTAGGGCCAAATTCAAGGTGTTTTGAGCATGGCTCCTGACAGTAACCAAGGACACATCCTTGCAAGAGATCTATCTGACCTCTGCATATAACTTTGCTTCTTCTGAATCCTACTCTTTGCTTTCTTTATACTCCTCCAATAATTCTGCTCTACTCTTGCTTTGTACAACAGGTTCAGCAACTGCCTTATCAAATACATATTCCTTGATCTCAAAGGCAAGTATTTTGGCCTTCACCTGCTTCTTTTTAACTTGACCAGTTGACACCTACACAATCTGCCGCCCTGGTTCTTCTACTTTATGTCTCTTTGATGCTCTCTCTGTGTCCTCATCTTCTACATCCATGGAATCAATGACTTCTAATTTGCTGGATCCTCTAGAGCCACCTGAAAGGGGTATATTTGCTCCAACTGGTGGGACCAAGCTAGAGGAGCTAGGCAGTGGGGATATGGTTTTCTGCACCAGAGAAGCAGAGTCATCCTGTATATATACATCCATCTTCCCTTTGCTGAGATATTCCAACCAGTTGGCAGTCTCTGCCATACCTGCAATCTCAAAATGCACAAAACCTTTTCTGTTACTCTCTTTCCTTCTGTTTGAGATAATGTGGTGGGGGTCATAGTTGATGGTTTCCTTTGTTCGGAATCCCATTTCTCTTATCATACACTGAATGGATGAAATGGAAGTCTTTCTCTTGATGGTGAATGGGTCTATAGCCCATGGAAATGCAATATCTGAGGCTTTCTTATGATCCAAAAAGTGTTCAGTTTCTACTCTTAGCTTCTACCTGATAAATTCCATTGTTAATACTCTAGGAGTCAGAAAGGCTGGCAGTACATAGGGTGAATGAGAAAACCCATAAACTCTTATTGTTGTGTTATGCTCTGAGAGGAACCAGTTACCTATCTTATTCTCAAGAGAAGATTGCAACGTCTCCTTCATCTCTGTTAACACTATGGGTAGTTTCCTCTGGAATACAACATTGTAAACCTCAGACATGAGGTTGTTCATGAATTTGCTGTAGTCTGTGAGCATTTCCTTTGTGAGCATCATCTCAGGAAGTTGCAAGTTTTCTTCATTAAAGGACAGGAACATCCTCAGCAAATATGACTGGAATCTAAAGCTTCTGGTCTTGTGGAAGTCCACTAGCTGAGAATGGATATTCTCAGCTAGGGACTCATCAAATTTAATGCATGCACACTAGACAGACTAGTCAGACTCCTTGGACTCTAATGGGAAAGTGCTAATGACAAATAATAGGTTCATCGGGGGCTCAGTGACATACATGTCCGTGTCTAATCCTAAAAATTGTCTTAGCATGGTTATAACACACTTGGATTCTTCAGTAAAGAGATGAATTTCGACCGGGAAAGTGTGGTCCTGCAATGGGACACTAGGTTTTAGGCAGGCCCTGTATAAAATTTGCTTTAACTCAACTATGGACCGTCTAAAATACTCATGAATTAGGGGTTCTTCTTTGTATGCTTTGGACTTCAGGATGAATTCGACATGGATTGACAGGGATTTTCTTATAATGAGAGAATTGACAGGGCATGAGATCTTTGAGCTGGATGCGTCCATAATCACCCTCTCAGAGGAGGAGTAATTGGTGGCGCACCAGTCGACGAATTCGAGAAAGTTCAGGGTTTGGTCGACTGAGAAAAACTGAAAAAATGACTAGTATACCTTATGCACATCTACACCCTAGTTCCTAATCAGTTTTAGTCTGTCTTTTATTGTCTCAATGGGTCCATTAGTCAACACTGTGTCATAGACCTCCACATCCCTATCTTTTAATAGCTCTTCTATCTTTTGGTGTTCAAAAAATGGGGGTTCTACTTCTCCTAGCTTAGCCATTTAAATAGTTTTGTAAGAATATAGGATGCCTACCTGGTTACTGATAGTTGGTCTGGGATCCTGGCTGAGTTGTCTGCTTCTGCACAGTCATCGTCTTTCGCTTTCAAATGCAACTAGAAAAACAACACTCAGATCCCTGTGCATTCCATTTTTATATCATGTATCCCTTCATATCATTCTTGCACCTCTTGCAATAAAGGAATTCTTTGAGCCGTCCATCGTGCATGACCAATATGGTACCGTTGATCTCTTTCCCTATTTAACTCCACAGTCCTCCGCATTTCCCAGTCTTTCAAATGCTTACTTCCTTGCACCTTCACTCTGCGAATCTAATGGTGATCGTTGATCTGGGTCTAATCTGCATCTCATCCATCCAAAGGTGAGGCCCCTACCAAGCTATGCAAAGCTAGAGATTTTGTTTATCCTTGGATGTTGGATTTGCGAACAAAGTGCCCGCCGTCGATGCTCCTTTCCGCCAGATCTGCACCATCGAAATATGCATCCCCTACCTTCGCAAATTTGGAAAGTTCATTTCTCTGCGCACTTTGAAATTGCGAACAAAATGATGATGGTGGATCCTTTTTCCAACTGTCGATTTGCTTGTGGGTTAACAAATATCCGCCCCTACACAAACCATGCAGCTTACTTTTGTGAAGTCGCATGGGGTCGTCGATCTCCATCACCGCAGATCTGCTCCATTCATTGGTGCCTTCATATAACTTCGAGCAGATTTTCACATTCTACCCTCTTTAGCTATGTTAAAACTTAATATTTTTTATCATTTCATTATGGACCTGGTTATAAACGTTCAGGGCTCTTATTTTCATCCTCCTGGGTTGTATGACTTGAAAACTTGGGACCTATTCATCATTTTCAGGGATCTAAACCCTTCCAACCCTTCAAACCGAAACTGGTGCTAACAACTGGCTCTAATTGGGGATTCTATCCTCCTTGTGAGGTAGCAAAGAGCGACGCAGGCCCAGTGCCTGATCCATTGGGCTGCTCTCAAAAACTCCGAACCATTGCTTTTTTCTTTTTTCTGTATATAAAAATAAAACAAAAGAAATGGCTATCCCTCCAGATCTCAAGGCCTTCTCTTAGAGCTTCCAATCTCTTGGTTCACCATTTGTACTGATTCAAATGCAAAGTATATATACACTTATGATACAAGGGTTACTTGTCATTCTCAAGACAAGTAATGTTTCAGAAATATTCCATTTACTGGGCCACCTGTTAGCTGAGACCCATCCTGATGCTCCAAAATGAATGAATTTATACCTCTATATGTTGCAATGATGTATGGACCTACCCACATATGGTCAAAATTCACATGCTTATCTTCTTTAGGATCATCCCACTTCAAGACCAAATCATCAATTTGGAATTGTTCTTCCTTAACCTTCCTATCAAAAGTATTTTTCATCTTCTCTTGATGTACTTGTACTTTGTCATAGGCCTTATCCCTTATCTCATTCAGTTCTATTATCTGATTTATCCTTCTCTACATATGATTTGGTTCATCTTCATGCCCCTACAACAATTTCATGACTGGCAATCCTAAAGATGTTGGAAAAACAACTTCAACTCCATATACTAACTGGAATGGTGACATTCCAATTGCCCTCTTTGTGCTAATCATGTCTACCCACAAAGCATATTTCAGCTTTGTATGCCAAGCTCTTTTGTTCTCTTCTAACAATTTCTTAATTATTCTCACCAGGGTCTTGTTGGAAGATTCAACCAATCCATTCCCTTGTGGATAGTAGGCAGTAGAATGGTTCAAGTTGATATGATATTTGTGGCAGAAACTTATCATCTTCTTATATTTGAAAGTAGCTGCATTATCTGTCACAATTATTCTAGGGCATCCAAACCTAGCCAAAATGTTATTCTCTAGAAAATCCATGATCACAGCATTAGTTTCCCTACTTGTGGGTATGGCTTCAATCCATTTTGTGAAATAATCTGTGGCTGTCATAATCCATATGTGCTGACCTGAGGAATTTGGGTTGATTTCCCCAATGAAGTCTAACCCGCATTGTTGGAAGGGTGCCTCTACTGAAATTGGGTTAAGAGGAAGTGAAACCAGTTTCCTCTTTCTATCAAAGATCTGACACTGATGATATGTGGTAATCTCTTTATAAACATCAGAAAACATAGTGGGCCAATAAAAACCAGCTCTCAGAATTTTATTTGTTGTTACCTTCCATGAGTGGTGCCCTCCACAATCTCCTTTATGGAATTCCTTCATTGTCAACTAAGCTTCATTTTCCAATAGGCAATTCAACATTACACCACTAGGGTCCTTCCAATACAATTATTGGTTCATGATGCATAACTTTGTAGCCTTTAGCTTCACAGATCTAGCTCTTGTTTTACTTAGTCCTGCGGGAGCTTGTAGATTCTGCAATACATACACAATATCAGTGTGCCATGGAGACATAGAAAAATATGATATTACTTGCATCCTTGTGTCTAGGTGGTTTGAAGGACTGGTCAAGAAGTTGAGCTGTCAAGATTCACAATTAGCATATGTCATCATTTTGGAAAGCCCTTGTCCTTTAATCAACTTGGTAGGCTTGATCTCAAGATCATACTCCAACAATGCAGCAATCCATTTTTCTCTCTTCCCTTCTGGATCTGATTAGGTAATGATGTTCTTCACTGCACTATTTGAAACATGTGCAACAATGTGTGAGTGAAGAATGTACACTTTGAAATCCTTCAAATATTTTACCAAGCATAGGCCTGCTTTTCCATGATATCATATTTCAACTCCCCCTCTCTCAATACCCTGCTGAAAAACGCTATAGACTGCTCAGCATTTTGGTTATTTTTCTGCAATAGGATTCCAGCTATAGTATGCTTAGATGCATAAGAAAATACTAGGAAATCCCTAGTGAAATTTGGACTTTCCAAAACTAGAGCTTCAGTGATGGCTCTCTTAATACCCTTGAAAGGCTCTCTAGAACCCTCTGCCCATTTTTTTTATTCTCTTTCTTCAACATGTTAGTAATATTTCTCAATATTTCAGCAAAGCTGGGAATGATTCTCCTTAGGAAACCTACCTATCCAATAAATGATTGTACTTCCTTCTTGCTCCTAGGATATTCAACTTTTAAAATTGCACTGACCCTTTTTGGATCAATCTTTATACCATCCCTTGAAATAATATGTCCAGGCAGTTTGGATTCTTCTAGTGCAAAATTAGACTTTTTAGGATTTAGTGAAATACCATATTTTCTACACTTAATAAATACTTTCTCCAAGTGCTCGATATGTTCCATGTTAGACCTGGAATAAATAGTGATGTCATCCATGTAGACAACTACAGATTTATCCTTTTCTTCTACAAAATCCATGTCCATAGCACGATGAAATGTAGCTCCTGCATTCATTATCCCAAAGGGAATTTTGGCATACATGAATGTACCCCATGGTGTAGTGAAAGCAGTCTTCTCTTGGTCCTCTGGAAATACTTTGATCGGGTTATAGCCTAAGAAACCATCCATAGTTGAAATTATTTCAGACCCTACCACCTTTTGCAGAATGTGCTCCATCTTGGGTAGTGGGACGTAATTGTCCTTCAAAGAAACTCTGTTGAGATTTTTGAAGTCAATACAAAGTCTAATATCACCATTTTTCTTTCTAATAGGCACCAACTTAGATACCCATTTTGAAAACCTCAAGTTTACAATGATCTTAGCATTAAACAATTTCTTGATCTCCTTTTCTATTACAAGCAACAACTTGGGTTTTACTCTCCTTAAATTTTGTCTGAAAGGCTTTTCTCTAGGTTTTATTGGAATGGTATGTTGTATGATAGAGGTATCATACTCTTTCATGTCTTCATAGCTCCAGGCAAATACATCTGTGTATTTCTTCATCAAATTGATGTATTCTTCTTTCTCTTTTGCAGGTAATTTCTTGGACAATTTCACGATTCATGGAGCTTCTTCAATACCTAAGTTCTGATCTTCAACAGTGTCATCAGCAGGCTTAACTTTAGGTTTCTTAGCAACATCATTATGATCAAACAGCTTCTCTAGGGGAATCAGGGCTCTTGGGATAAAATTGCTCTTCGACTGAATAATGTCTTTTCCTCCCAATGTATTCTGCCACTCTTTGTTTTCATCTTTCTCATCTTCAGTCGATTCATCATCTTGGAAGCATTCTAAATTTTCATTTTCTGAATCAATCTCTTTATTTGCATATGATCATCGAAAACTTGCCAATATTTGGAGTTGTCTAGTATTGAGGGTCGATTTACAACTTCAACCTTATACTTTTTCTGAGAATAGAAGGGAGTCTTGAAACCACCAGCAGTTGTAGCCAAAGAGTCTGCTACTTGATTTTCAATTCTAGGTACCACTCTAATTTTATGCTCTGTAAAATAATTGCCAAACATGTCCCAAACTTCATTCCTGTATGCTCTCATTCTGGGATGTTTGGTTTGGTAACTATCTTTCACCTAATTTACCACAAGTTCTGAGTTCCCAAACACTTCTATTATTTTTTCCCCCATATATTTCAAAGCCTACAAACCCAGCAATAGAGCTTCATATTCAGCCACATTATTAGTACATTCAAAAGTTAGTTTATAAGATAAAGCTTTAAATTCTCTAATTGGAGATATAATCCAAACACCTGCCCCAACCCCATTTTTACTTAGAGACCTATCAAAGTACATAGTCCAGAATCCTTCTTCATTTTGTTTCCTCTCTAAGGCTTCTTGTCTTTTTGAAAATTCCTTATCCTCCTTAAATTCAATATGTACAGGAACTTCAGGATCAGTGTGTGATCCATCATTGAAAAATATAGAAGATCCTAAATCAGTATCAATAGCATAAATAGGATTATTTTCAGGCTTATCATGACTGCTGACCACATAGGCTAACCTCTTCTCTCTATATAACCTTATGTTTCCCCCAAATAAAGGTATAGTGCCATATGACATATCCATTTGCAAAGTTCCTTTCAACTTTGATGCCCAAGACCTTGATAACAACATGCCAAACTTGGAAGGAATGTTAGCTACTACAACATCCATCACAATGCTTTTAGATGGAAGTTGTGCAAGGGTTACCACCATATCTTTTATCAATCCTAGACACTTGACCTTTCTAGAATCAAAAGAGTATCGGTCTTTGTAGGGCCTAGTAACCTTTAAACCCAAACTTTCTACTATTGTCTTGGGCATTAGATTATGAGATGAACCATAGTCTATTATTGCATTGTGCAAAATCATATTATGAATATTCAAACTTAGATAAAATGGGGGAACATCTTCATCATCTGTATCTTCAAGTTTAGGTCCAAAGACAATAGTGGGAGAATCATCTGTTACTTCTAAAATGTCTGGTTGATAATCACCTTGATTCTTGACCATTTTAGTTATTTCTTCTCTGTACTCATTGTTCCTCAAAAACTCATTAAAGAGGATATAAATTTTGACCTTTGATAATTCTGACTTCCAACTGAAGGATGAAATTGGTTTGTCTATATCAATGGGCCTTAACTATTTACTTCCCTTGGGATGTTGTTCTTTATTTTCGGGGTTCTCCTATACAGTAGCATCATGCTTCCTTTCTTTGTTTTTTTGAATTTTGTTGGGCATTGGAAATCTAGTTTGCACTAAGATTTCCTTTATTTGTTACTACATCACGATTTCTCAGTTTTAATTTTCTCTTAAAGTCATCAATGGCATTCTGATAGCCTATCTGATATTGTTCTGAATCTAGATTTGGAATGGGACTATCATTTTCCTGGGTGAATAAATTATGTTCTCTTTCAGTTAAGTATATTTTAGAATCAACGTCATCAAAGTGATGAATCTAGTCATTCATTGGATCTTCTTGTCCTTCCTCATCAACCAAAATTTCTGGAAATGGGGGTCTTATCTATTAGTCTTCGGAATTTCTTTGGTTTCTTTGAGGGAATGGTCTCCTGAAATTTTGGTTCCTTATTTGAGTTTCGGGTTTCTCTCTATTAGGTGGTATGTTATCTAGGGCCAACCTATCCATCAATTTCTCCATAGTCTTCATCATCATTTCAAACTTAACATCACTTGCAGAGGAAGAAGCAGAAGTGGAGGGTTGGTTCTCTGGCCTTCTCTTGTCTGTCTCTACTCTATTTTTCAATTTTCCTGAGGCCATTAAATTTGCTTCCACTTCTAGAGCATCCTTTAACATAGCTGACAGAGTAGCTGACTTCCTCTCTCTCAACATACATGAACAGTCTCCATCAAAGGAATCTGCATAATGAAGCTTAGTAGAACCTACCAAGGGTTTAATATCAGTTGGGATGGAGTTGTATACCCTCATAAATCTGCTAGAAAATTCATGTACAGACTCAAAGTTTCCTTTCTTTAAATGGTTATATTGAGACAGTGTTTTTAAGGGACTTTTTATTGCCTCCCACCTATCCAAAAACAGTGTTTGAAAAGCTTCAAAGGTAGGGATAGATGTAGCTGGTAAATCTTTAAACCATCTATTTGCCTCTCTTGAAAAAATCTGAGCAAACAACCTCATTTTCGCATCATCATGGTCTACTTCCTCTAGGTCAATAAAATATTCAAATCTATCCATATGTTGTCTTCCTGTAAAATTTCCATCTCCATCATATAAATAAATTCTCTGTGAGTAGTTTTGAGGGAGATCATGCAAAGCAGCTGGTAGAGCCAAGGGTGCAAACCTATCTTCCATTGGTCTAGGTGGATTCTAGGCTATAGGAGGGTTTTGAGGAGGATTATTAACAAGGCTAGTAATATGAGGCTGGGAGGACTGAAAATGAGGGTTACTTTCTTCAGCTTTTACAGTGTTTTGCAAGTAATACCACAAGGGATCTAGCAAGTATGACTCAAACATATTTGGATTGATTACTGTTGGCTTTAGGTCTAACTTTGATTTTTATCTTAATAAAGACTTTACAACACTTGCTTCTAAATCCAAATCTTGAAAACCATAAAACGTTTCTTGAGATAAAGAGCTTTCCATATTAGAAGTGCTAGCTTTTTCTTTTCCACTTCTACGTCTCAACAAACTTTCTGGGTTTTCCACACTTAGTAAGATTTCAGAATTAGGATTACCTCTTGTATGTACCCTTCTAGAAGCCAGGATATCTTCTGAAACCTTCTTTGGAAATCAACCTGGAGTCGCCAGGGCAAATGTACAACCTCCTTTTGGTGTAAGAATCTATGTTTGCCCACATAAATCCTTCTCTCCTTGAAATATGGAACTCTTTGTTGTTTCTCCCAGGGACAATACAACTTTCACTCGTCGGCAACGACGCCAATATGTTAGCACTCAAAATGACCCTTAAGGTTGTGGGAAATGGCACTTTGAGGTAACCACAAAACCAAGCTTAAGGAAAGAGAGTTGGCTTCTATCTTTCCAAGGAGGGATCTCTCAATGTTTGTTTATCAAGGCCAAATATATGAAATAAAGCTAAAATCATATTGTTGTATGGTTGAAACAAAGCAATCATTCCTTGGGAAATGGATTCAAAACAATCAATTATATCAAATTACAGTGCTGCTACATGGAACTTCATAACAGAGGCAAGATAGCCATTCAATCACAATCAAAGTGCTTTGGTCTGGTGGAGGAGAAGAAATAAAGAACAATCCATTAAAATGAGCATCTAACAAGGATGAATTCAATGTTAACTTTAGAGGAAATAATTTGTGAATATCTGAAACAATAGATAGAGCATATGAATATGAATTTTGTACTATTACACACTCATTTCAGACATGAAAGTCAAACATTATGGAAGTAATAAACAGGGCACACATTCACACAAGAAAGGGAAAACATACTGTATTGTAAACAACACATGAATCTCTGCAAAAAACCAGCTTCAGCTCTCTAATTTTATTTAAAAGGAGACTCACAATACAAGGCCCAGTTCTCTCGGGTTCCAACCCTTTTTTCTTTCTATTACATGTGAATATATAGATATCCCCAGCCCTGAGGCTCGAATCACCTTAACAGAAAGTTGTTACTACTGTGATGAAACCTATACAGATATGTCCATCACCCTTGAGAATTAGTTACAACAAAATAAAAAATGCTGACAAATAGGCTCAATTGCCTTTACAAGCGTCATTGAGCATGTACTTGCCAATAACAGACTCCAGTAATAGTAAAAACCATAAGTAACTAATTCTTCAGGTTGCAATCTCCACGATCTTCGGAATCTTTATGCATGCAGTGTTAATTTCGCTTTTCCATATTTCTCCTTGAGCTTCCATTGGTCGATAGCTGGAAAATCTGATGCAGCCACCTCCTTTAGCAATACTCGCAACTCTGTATGATCTCTGTACGAATAGTTTTGAAGGTGTGTACATGCCTCTTTGAAAATCATGACCAATTCAAACTCCATTGTCAACCTATCCACCATTGTTTTACCAGATAGTGATTGGGTCATGCCAGCAAGGTCTGTGTAATCAACCTGCATCCCACCAACCTATCCTCATACTCTTTCTGTGTCAGCATGGTACCATATTCTTCCCAAAAGAGAGGCAGTCCCTTCTTGAATAATGGATCAAACATATCCCTGAAGTATTTCAATTGGTGTGCCATGACATCAATCCTGGCCTGGATAGTATTTACCTGTTGATGTTTATTTATCACCCTCTTGGCCCAAATGATGGTAGACAATCTATATTTTATTATGGATTCTTTCACTTCATCCTTAGTTAAGCCATTCAAGAACTCTATGGCATTTTCAGTGCATTCCACAGGCTTCTTATTCAATTTTTCATTCGTTGTTGTTACACTTTGCTTAGCCAGCTTAATTATAGCTTCCTTTTCTAGGACAAAGTCAAGGTAGGGCCTTAATTTGTCTGCCTCGGCAATGATGTCATCCCAAATAACCTGCTTGGCCTCCTGCAGTGATGTTTGACCTGTAGCTTGCTTTACCAATTCATCATATTTAACCTATAGTTCTAGGTACTTAGCTTCCCATGTCTTCCTCTCCTTCTCCTCTTCTGTAACTCTGCCTTCTAGATCTGTGTTATGCTTCTGCAACTTTTCTACTTCCAAGTCCTTTAGACTAGCCTGTGCCATAGCCTGCACAATGGAGAAATCTCTGGATTCAATGGAGGAAGGAGTAACTGTACTTTCCAATTTTGTGCCCTTCTCCTGCAATTTTCCTTCCAAGTCCTCAGACTTAGCTTTCCACTTCTTTTCGCTCTCCACCATAAGAGCCATATGTTCGGATATCCACATCATCTTTTTCAGGATCTTGCATGCAAATTAGGGTTTGCATGCAGAATATAGGGTTTGCATGCACCTGCATGCACTGGCATGCATCCCAGTCACCAGTTTGATGCCTCCAGCACCTTATCCACTTCATTCTAGCACCCGGGAGCCACCTACCACAGAGTTTTAGCCCTCCTAAGCTGAAAGGCGCCCACTTCTCACCTACTGCTAGAGAAGGGCGCACTTGTTCACCTACCACTGCAGTTCCACTTCAGTTACATTCAGTTAGCTCCGATTCTCCCTGATTTGAGGCTAGTTTCACTCCCGACTGACTGTATCACTTCCGTTGGAACTCCAGTTTGATTAGGTGACTTGTTCTGACTTCAGTTAGCCTCCCATGCGCCCCCACTGAGCCTCCAGATCCTAAATCAGTGCTACACACTTCAGTTACACTTATTACACTCAGTTAGACTCAGATTGACACCTGGATGACTGGTTGTTGTGCATTGATGAGCACCACCGATTGATTGATGAGGACTCCTAGTTAGAGTCAAGCTACTCCATTCTGTAATTCGAATGACCTCCTTAGGCAATTCGAATTGCTCTGTCATTGTGACAGTATTCTATTGTAATTCATTCACCCTTATTGGGATATTGAGCACTGCTGCATGTTTTGCACAGTTTTGCACCATATTTTCTATGTTCATCTGTTGTGATTGATTTACTTGTTTATTAGATCTGCTGTGACTAATTTTACATGGTATCAGAGCCATTGCAGGGACAAGATCTCTTTTCTACAGGTGTTTATACAAGAAGATTTGACTGAATTGCTAAAAATTGCAAAAAAAGTTTGGCATGAGATATCTCAAGGGCATTCGCTCCTGTGCATGCAAAGCTTGAAAACTATTCCAATACCACTCCAGAAGCTTGAGTTACCACATAATTCCTGGAACTGATACATTGACCTATTCAACATTGCTTGAAATCCAATCCTAGGTGTGATGCAACTCTCAAAGGGTGGATTGTTCGACCTTATTGTGGTTGTTTTTATGTGATTTGCAGGTTTATTGTCTCCTTCAATTGCACTCGCTATCTTTTGCATGCAAGCTTCCCTACAGCAATTGCATTCGCTATAGTCTGCATGCAAGCTTCCTCTTCATCAGTTGACTCGCTCCTTGCAATGGAATACTCTTCTTCAAAGCCTATCCTCACCCCATTCAATTATTTTGATTGGAAAGATGATATGGAGATCATATTACGTTCAAAAGGTTACTACCGAGTCACTATTGGTCTTGAATTGGAGCCAAACAATGTGTCAGATCGAACCAAACACTACAACAAGCTTGATGAAGCTTATGGTCTTCTTTGTCTCTCCATCTCCAAAGATCTTCACTTCCATCTCAGCGGATTGAAGACTCCAAAAGCCATATGGGAGCAACTTGAAACACTATTCGGCAAGCAGGATGAGCTTAGGGATTTTCAATTAGAGAATGAATTGATTGGCCTTAATCCTGAGAATTTCGAGACCATCAATGAATTCTTCACAAAATTCAAGAACTTGAACTTGCAATTGAAGAATAGTGGTGTTATCAAAGAGGATAAACAGTTGATCCTCTCCATTCTAAGCAAGCTTGGGAAAGATTATTCGGTATTTGTCTCTACTTTCAATTCCGGTCGGCTAACTACCCCGAATTGGAAGATGCCTACCTTGAATGCCTTCATTGAGTCCGTTACAAAAGAGCATGACAAGTTGATTCAAATGGGGTCCATAAGCTCCAAAGATTCAGCCCTATTTGTTCAAGGACCCAAGATCTCGAATGGTAAAGGAAAACTAAAGAAGGAGAAGCCCAAATTCGAGCCTCACAAGCAAAAAGACAAAGGCAAGCAAACGGATGCACCATCCGGTTCGAAATCCAAGCAAAAGGGCAAAGAAGGTAACCAAAAATCTAAATGTACTTATTGTAACCGTGGCTTTCATCCCGAAAGTTCATGTATGAAGAAGACTATAGATCAAATGGCCCTCCTTTTGGAGAAGAACAACATAACCCTTCCTGACGGTGCAAGGAAGAAGGATCGGAATGACGATCATGAAAGAGGACAAGCACTCATGGCAACGGTTTCGAAGCCCACTACTCTCTTGATAGATTCGGGTGCATCAAATCATATGGCTGCAAATATTGATTCTTTTTCCTCATTCGATCCAAACAGCTCCATCCCCATCCATTTGGGAGATGACTCAAAAATTTCTTCAAAGGGCAAAGGTACGATTCATGTAGAACATGGATGCTTTCAGAATGTTCTCTATGTGCCTTCCTTGGCTTCAAATCTCCTTTCTGTGTATCAAATGACACATACTGGTGAACCAAAGCAAGTCACATTCAGCCCTAATACAGTTGAAATTTCTGATATCAAAAGTGGAAGACTGGTTGTGGTTGGAAAGGCAAACCACACTGCAAAATGCTATGAGTTTTCGCACTTTATTCCGCTTGCAAAGCCCACTGCTCTTCGCACACATGGTAATGAGGTTAGTAGGATTTGGCATGAAAGATTTGGACATCTAAATTATAAGTATTTGCTGCTGCTATCAAATAAATCCATGGTAGATGGGCTTCCACAACTCCGTTCCTCGAAGGGAATATGCATCGGTTGCATTATTGGGAAGCACCCCGAGCACAGAAACGACCGCGGAAAGGCTAGCAGAGCCTCTACTATTTTGGGATTGATCCATTCTGATATCAGTGGTCCGCTGCCCCATATGTCATTAAATGGTTCAAGGTATGTTTTGACATTTATTGACGATTTTTCCCGCTTTACATGGGTATTCTTTCTCAAAAACAAGTCAGAAGTGCTTGGAAAATTCAAGGATTTTAAGGCTTCTGTTGAGACCACCACTGAGAGCAAGATCAAAGCTCTTAGATCTGATAATGGTGGGGAATATATCAAGTCCGAGTTGCTGCAACTTTGTGCCCAAAGCGGAATTAAGATCCAACATACAGTTCCCTACACACCCCAGCAGAACGGTGTAGCGGAAAGGAAAAATCGGTCACTGAAAGAGATGGCTACATGCATGATTGAATCGAAAGGTTTGGCTGCAAATCTTTGGGCTGAAGCAATCAATGTTGCTGCGTATATACAGAACCGTGTTCCACATTCATCCGTGAAAGGTATGACTCCTTTCGAAGCATTCTTTGGTCACAAACCGGATGTGTCAAATTTGAGAGTTTTTGGCTCTACTGCATGGGCTAGAATTCCTTCTGAGAAGAGACGAGCTTTGGATCCACAAAGTATCGAGTGCATATTGATAGGATATGGGGAAGAATCAAAAGCATATAAACTCATGGATATCAGATCTAAAAAGATATTCATAGAGCACAGTGTGCAGTTTGAAGAACCGCTTCAAGAATTGCAACTAGTTGAGGAGAAGCCTGCCGATTCACCGCCTTCACCAGAAGAAGATCCGAGCAGCGATAATGAAGGTATGAGTTCTGATATTTCTGATATTTTAGCAGCATATGATGATCATGACATATCAGGTTCAGAATCCGATCATTATGATCCTCCTCAGTTACCAAAGTGGGCCCAAAACACTCTACAATCTGCTGGTTCTAGTCTTGGAAATCCTGCTGATCCGAGACGAACAAGAGGAGACTTTCAAAGAGCAGGTATGGCTCTTTCTATTGCTGATCCATTTCTTCCTGAGATTTTTTATTTGATGGTTGGTTCAGATCCTACATCATACTATTCAGCCCATCAAGATCCGAGATGGAAAAGTGCCATGGACGAAGAGTACAGTTCTCTTCAAAAGAACAACACATGGGAGCTAGTTTCTCTTCCACCTGGAAGAAAATTAGTGAAGTGTAAATGGGTCTACCGTACTAAAGTTGCTGCTGATGGCACTATCAGCAAATATAAGGCAAGGTTGGTGGCAAAAGGTTTTTCCCAAGTCCAAGGAGTGGACTACACAGAGACCTTTGCACCGGTTGCAAAGATGGATTCCATCCGCCTTGTTTTAGCTATTGCCGCATCCAAGCACTGGGAAGTGCACCACATGGATGTGAAGAGTGCATTTTTACATGGAGACCTTGCTGAAGAGGTCTATATGCAGCAGCCAGAGGGTTATACATCAGATCCTCATTGGTTTGTAGATTGAAGAAATCTTTGTACGGGTTAAAACAGGCCCCAAGAGCTTGGTACGCAAAGATGGACTCCTTCCTTCTTTCTCAGAATTTCCAAAGATGCAAATCTGATCCGAATGTGTATCTTCAGCGAGTTAAAGGTAATTTGTTGGTTATTGTACTTTATGTTGATGATCTGCTTATTACTGGTAGCACACTTACTTCAATAAACAAGCTAAAATCTGCCTTAAATCTAGCTTTTGACATGAGCGATTTGGGCTTGCTGAGTCACTTTTTGGGCTTGGAGATAGCTCAAAATTTTGATGGGATCACTATATCTCAGCAAAAATATGCTTCCGACCTGTTATTGAAGTTTAATATGGCTGAATGTAAGGCAGCCCCATTCCCATTCCTCTCAGGAATCAGTCTTGAGGAGGGAGATTCCACACCGCTTGCAGATTGCAGTATGCATCGACAGTTGATTGGTTCACCACTTTATTTGACACACTCACGGCCTGATATCTCATATGCCGTGAGTGCCGTGTCAAGATATATGAAGCAGCCACATGAGCTTCATTGGAGAGCAGCCAAGCGGATCTTGCAGTATGTGCAAGGTACGAAACAGTTTGGCATACATGATGCTGCAGATTCTGAGCTAGATTTCATTGGTTTTACTGATTCAGATTGGGCAGGTGATAGCATTGATCGGAAGTCCACTTCCGGTTATGTTTTCATGATTGGTCATGGTGCTATTTGCTGGTCCAGCAAAAAGCAAGCAGCCATTGCACTTTCTTCAGCAGAGGCAGAGTATCGAGGGGCAGTCAATGCCTGCATTCAGGCAGTTTGGTTGCAGGGTATTCTTTCCGAGTTTGGTTTTAGTGGCACTACTTCGACTGTCCTATTTTGTGACAATCAAAGTGCTATCAAGATCTCCACAGATCCAGTTCAGCGGCAGAGGACCAAACACATTGAGATTCATATGCATTACATTCGACAGTTGGTGCACGACCGCACCATCATTCTGCAATATTGCCCTACTGATGAGCAAATTGCAGACATCTTCACCAAGAGCTTCACTGAGAAGAAGTTCTCTTACCTCCGTTCACTGTTGGGGGTGAGTTCCATCATGGTGGAGACAGATTGATTCATTATTATGCTTTAGCTTGAGGGGGGGCTTTCTTCCCACTGGGTTTTCCCTCTTTCCTCACTTAGTTTATTTTCAACATTTTTTGGATTATTGTATTGGGGTGACCTTTGGTCTTAGTTACCAGGGCCCCACATTATTTTGTTGGCACATCATAGTATAGCTTGAGGGGGGTGTTCGGATATCCACATCATCTTTTTCAGGATCTTGCATGCAAATTAGGGTTTGCATGCAGAATATAGGGTTTGCATGCACCTGCATGCACTGGCATGCATCCCAGTCACCAGTTTGATGCCTCCAGCACCTTATCCACTTCATTCTAGCACCCGGGAGCCACCTACCACAGAGTTTTAGCCCTCCTAAGCTGAAAGGCGCCCACTTCTCACCTACTGCCAGAGAAGGGCGCACTTGTTCACCTACCACTGCAGTTCCACTTCAGTTACATTCAGTTAGCTCCGATTCTCCCTGATTTGAGGCTAGTTTCACTCCCGACTGACTGTATCACTTCCGTTGGACCTCCAGTTTGATTAGGTGACTTGTTCTGACTTCAGTTAGCCTCCCATGCGCCCCCACTGAGCCTCCAGATCCTAAATCAGTGCTACACACTTCAATTACACTTATTACACTCAGTTAGACTCAGATTGACACCTGGATGACTGGTTGTTGTGCATTGATGAGCACCACCGATTGATTGATGAGGACTCCTAGTTAGAGTCAAGCTACTCCATTCTGTAATTCGAATGACCTCCTTAGGCAATTCGAATTGCTCTGTCATTGTGACAGTATTCTATTGTAATTCATTCACCCTTATTGGGATATTGAGCACTGCTGCATGTTTTGCACAGTTTTGCACCATATTTTCTATGTTCATCTGTTGTGATTGATTTACTTGTTCATTAGATCTGCTGTGACTAATTTTACACCATATCCTTCTGCCACTGCACTTCTTTCTCTTCAAACTTCAACAATTTTGCTTTGCAATCTGTTAGTTCATTTTTTAGCTTTTCTCTTTTCTCCTCAAGCTCTGTTAGCTCGGATGCTTATACTAGCAAGGTGTAAGGATTCTTCAATTTATTTTTTAAAGACTGAATAGTGTTGTATTTCTCATTTAGCAGATTTTGAATACTAGCCCTTTTGTATGCCTGGCCCTCAGTAGCCACTAATTCATTTTTCATCTTCTTGATTTGTGCTTGGGATTTGTTCTTCACTCTCTCCTATCTGAGGTGATTTCCAACCTTATTCTTACTGGTTTGCGGTTTGGACAGCTCTAGTGCAACCTTTAACAACTTGGCATAAATTACGTCCCCAGTTTCCTTGTGAATATGGATCATGTTAGGTATGGGAATGTCTTCTAAGTTCATCTTCAGTTCAGTGGCCTTACTCTTGGTAGCTAGGGCCAAATTCAAGGTGTTTTGAGCATGGCTCCTGACAGTAACCAAGGACACATCCGTGCTAGAGATCTATGTGACCTCTGCATATAACATTGCTTATTTTGAATCCTCCTCTTAGCTTTCTTTATAATCCTCCAATAATTCTGCTCTGCTCTTGCTTTGTGCAGCAAGTTCAGCAGCTGCCTTATCAAATACACATTCCTTGATCTCAAAGGCAAGTATTTTGGCCTTCACCTACTTCTTTTTAGCTTGACCAGTTGACACCTGCACAATCTGATGCCCTGTTTCTTCTACTTTATGTCTCTTTGATGCTCTCTCTGTGTCCTCATCTTCTACATCCATGGCATCAATGACTTCCAATTTGTTAGATCCTCCAGAGCCACTGGAAAGGGGTATATTTGCTCCAACTGTTGGGACCAAGCTAGAGGAACCAAGCAGTGGGGATATGGTTTTCTGCACCAGAGAAGTGGAGTCATCATGTACATCTACATCCATCTTCCCTTTGTTGGGATATTCCAACCAGTTGGCAGTCTTTGCCATATTTGCAATCTCAAAATGCACAAAAACGTTTCTATTACTCTCTTTCCTTCTGTTTGAGATAATGTGGTGGGGGTAATAGTTGATGGTTGCCTTTGTTTGGAATCCCAATTCTCTTATCATACACTCAATGGTTGAAAGGGAAGCCTTGCTCTTGACGATAAATGGGCCTACATCCCATGGGAATACAAAATCTGAGGCTTTCTTATGATCCAAAAATTTTTCAGTTTCTACTCTTAGCTTATGCCTGATAAATTCCATTGTAAATACTCTAGGAGTCAGAAAGGCTGGCAGTACCTAGGGTGAATGAGCAAACACATAAACTCTGATTGTTGTGTTGTGCTCTGAGAGGAACCAGTCACCTATCTTCTTCTCAAGAGAAGATTGCAATGTCTCCTTCATCTTTGTTAACACTCTGGGCAGTTTCCTCTGGAAGAAAACATTGTAAACCTCAGACATGAGGTTGTTCATGAATTTGTTGTAGTCTGTGACCATTTCCTTTGTGAGGATCATCTTAGGAAGTTTCAAGTTTTCTTCATTAAAGTACAGGAACATCCTCAGCAAATATGATTGGAATATAAAGATTCTGGTCCTGTGGAAGTCCACTAGCTGAGAATGGATATTCTCAGCTAGGGACTCATCAAATTTAATGCAGGCACACTGGACAGACTGGTCAGACTCCTCAAACTCTAATGGGAAAGTGATAATGACAAATAATAGGCTCATTAGGGGCTCAGTGACATACATGTTTGTGTCTAATCATAAAAATTGGCTTAGCATGGTTATAACACACTTGGATTATTCAGTAAAGAGATGGATTTCGACCGGGAAAGCATGGTCATGCAATGGGACACTAGGTTTTAGGCAGGCCCTGTAGAAAATTTTCTTAACTCAACTGTGGACCGTCTAAAATACTGAATTAGGGCTTCTTCTTTTGTATGCTTTGGAATTTAGGATGAATTCGTCAGGGATTGACAGGGCTTTTCTTATAATGAGAGAATTGACAGGGCATAAGATCTTTGAGTTGGATGCGTCCATAATCACTCTCTCAAAGGAGGAGTAATTGGTGGCACACCAGTCGACGAATTCGGGGAAGTTCATGGTTTGGTCGACTGAGAAAAACTGAAAAAACGACTGGTATACCTTATGCACATCTACACCTTGGTTCCTAATCAGTTTTAGTCCATCTTTTATTGTCTCAATGGGTCCATTAGTCAACACAGTGTCATAGACCTCCACATACCTGTCTTCTAACAACTCTTCTATCTTTTGGTGTTCAAAACCTCGGGGTTCTACTTCTCCTAGCTCATCCATTTAAATAGTTTTGTAAGAAGACAGGAGGCCTACCTGGTTACTAACAGTTGGTCTGGGATCCTAGCTTAGTTGTATGCTTCTACACAGTCGTTGTCTTCCGCTTTCCAATGCAAGCGGACAAACAGTACTCAGATCCCCGTGCATTCCATTTTTATATTATTTATCCTTTCATATCATTCTTGCACCTTTTGCGATAAATGAATTCTTTGAGCCGTCCATCGTGCATGATTGATCCAGTATTGTTGATCTCTTTCCCTATTTAACTCCACAGTCCTCCGCATTTCTCAGTCTTTCAAATGTTGCCTTCCTCGCACCTTCACTCTGCGAATCTAATGGTGATTGTTGATCTGGGTCTAATTTGCATCTCATCCATCCAAAGGTGTGTCCCCTACCAAGCTATGCAAACCCGAAAAGTTTGTTTACCCTTGCATTTTCGATTTGCGAACAAAGTGCCCGCCGTCGATGCTCCTTTCCGCCCAATCTGCACCATCGAAACATGCGGCCCCTACCAAAAATTCGCAGATTTGGAAAGTTTATTTCTCCACGCACTTTGAAATTGCGAACAAAATGATGGCTGTATATCCTTTTTCCAACCTTCGATCTGCTTGCGGGTTAACAAAGCTCTGCCCCTACACAAACCATGCAACTTTCTTTTGCGAAGTCGCTTGGGACCGTTGATCTCCATTGCCGCAGATTTGCTCCGTTCATTGGTGCCTTCATATAACTTTGAGCGGATTTTCACATTCTACCCTCTTTAACTATGAAAGCTTAAGATTTTTTATCATTTCATTCTGGACCTAGTTATAAACATTCAAGGCTCTTATTTGCATCCTCTTGGGTCGTATGACTTGAAAACTTGGGACCTTACTCATCATTTTCAGGGATCTAAACCCTTCCAACCCTTCAAACCGAAACTGGTGCTAACAAGCTGGCATCAACGTTGCTAATCCATTGTATAGGCAGTTCAATATGGAGAATAGAGAACAAGTATTTACTTCAAGGAACATGTCTACTACGGTTATCACTTTCCCTATAGGAGGAGTTACTTTTAATATGGGATCTACAATAGGATCAGGTTGGTTTCCCCCAACCGCAATGGTACTTACTGGTACTATTTCATTAACTCAAGTGATTTCGAACCCTTTCTCTTTTGGATTCCCTCTTTCAGGTTGTCAACCTATGACTGCCACTATCCCTCCTAGTTCAAATTTTACCATTGCTTCAAGAAGTGGCCCATCTATCCCTCTCCATACTATCCCACCCTTTAGTGGACAAATGTTAACTTTTAACCCACCCTTCACTGGAGTTGTTTTTAATTTCAGTCCACTCCAGTCACTCTTACCTTTCCAATTTGTTGGAGGTATGACTTTTGGTCACCCCTTTGGATTCAATGTGTCTCAAAGTAATCCTATTGTACCAGGGGAAAAAAAAACAATGGATATTCATAGGGGAATCCTGCTACCCAAGGAAGTATCCCTTTGGATGGGGTGGGAGGTTCTATTATGACTAACCCTATTATGACAACTGTCTCACAAGGTAGTTAACCTTTTGGAGGGATGGGAGGGACTTTTGGAACACCTAATACTTCATTTCAACACCACTTTGGTCAGAACTTTGGACAACCCACCAGGGTAAATTTTAAGGATTTTAATATTATACTTAAGTGTAGTATCATAGGCGATTATTTTGAATAAAAAAACATGTATATAGATAGGTAGGCGAATATTAAATATGAAACATGCAATTTACTACTAACATCTGTAAATTTTGGCGAATATTATAACAAAAAAACATATTTTATGTAAATATAGGTGATATTAAAAACTAAAAATGACCAAATAGCGAATTTATTTTTTGAAAAAAAACCCAAAAAATAGCCAATTGGCGAAATTTCGCCCCTAAAATTTACTCTGCAACCCACTCCACCTTTCACTAATCTTGGAAATCCAGACATTCTAGGACAACCAAATGCTAACACCAGCAAATGGGAAGATGATGCTCCTATAACCTGGAACCCAATAGCTAGACCTCGTTTACCCTTTTTGGCAACTTTGAATTTTCCAGACCCATCCAAACTGATGAACGATCCGGTTTGTCATGATCTGATTTTCCCTCCCGTTCCAACCAAACTTCTTTCAGACATCCAAAAATTTGAAGGTAATAATGGTGAAGATCAAGGGGACCAAATCGCTACATTTCATTTATGGTACTCCTCCAACTCGCTTAACGATGATTCGATACGATTGAAACTCTTTCAGAGAACTTTAATCGGTGTAGTAGCCAAATGGTATATTGAATTGTCGTCTGTTGCTTATCATTTTTTTTATGATTTAGCGACTGTATTCTTAAACCATTTCCAAATTTCTATGTAGTATGATGCCGGAAAAGACCTTCTGTCTACATTTAGGCATAATAAAGTCACTCACATTTCTAACCACATTCATGAGTGGAGAAGACAGAAAAGGATGATTAAAATTGAGATTCCTTCGGAGTTCTTATTAGAGTGGTTTTTTAAATCACTCCTACCTTATATCTCTAAAGATATCTCTACTTCAGGGGTTACCTCAGAGGAGGAAGCCATCTTGAGAGCCTAGCAGTTAAACTTGATTTACTCTCAGTCTAGGATCTTGTATGAAATTATTCCTGATGCACCGAGATCAAACTTTGATCCAACGAAACCTATCCCAACACCTCATGTTGATGGAGTGATCAATGCAGTTGAGAACAATCCAGTTATCCCACGTACCAAATTTTCAAGTCAAAATTCACCGGCAGCTGGTCAGATTAACACACAAAACCTTAAACCCAACCCTACTTCATATTGTTTGTCAGTACAGAACTCTCAAGGCAACCAACAGCCTAGAGGGAAGAAAAGTAAGAAAAATAAAAATGGGAATAAGGAGACAAACAATGAAAACAATAATAACCATAATGCTGGTGGGGATAATGAGAAAGTTAAGATGAAATTCCCTTGATTGTTATACAGAGAGGATCATCTAAATTACAAATGCCTTAAGATAGAAATGGCACAAAATCTCTTAGCTGGTGCTCATCAAAACCCTGCAACCTCCCAAGGGGGAAACTAGGGAGCCTCCTTTCAAGGGGGCAGTTTCGGCTCCGAAGAAGTTTTCATGTGTGAATGGGATGTGTATTTACAGACTAGGAACAAAGGTAAGGAACCTATGAATGCTGACAGTGACAATTCTTTGCATATAGAGAAGCCTCCCAACGACTCTATGCCTCAAATACTGAAAGATGTTTTTAAGATAGTAGCATTCACTCCTAATGTGAGTGCTACACAAAATTATAGCATAGTTGAATATTTGGTTCAGGATCCTTATGCAATATCTACGCTTCAGGTCCTCCAGACTTGTACAAATAAAAGGAAGATTTTACTTTCATCTTTAGGGTCTGTCGATCCTGCGGATAGTCAAGTGGTCACTTTCGATTTTGATAATTGGAAGCCTCGTTTACCCTACCATGCGGATTTTCATATTCAAGTTAGATATGGAAACACTAAAATTCATTGGACAGTTGTAGATGAGGGTGCCTCCACATGTGTCATGTCATTATCATGCTGGAAGGATTTAGGATCACCTGATGTAGTTCCTCCGATCACCATGTTAAAAGCTTTTGACGACCATATTTTTAAATTTCAAGGAATTATCCCAGCTTTTCCTATAGAGATGGGGGGGAAGTAGTCAAAGTGGATGTGGAAGTGGTTGACTCCCCACTTGATTATAATTTGTTACTAGGGAGAAATTGGACTCAAGCTATGATGGTAGTAGTCTCTTCGACCTTTCGCATCATTAAGTTTACACATGAAGGAAAGATTGTAACAATTGACCAACTACCCTTAAATAGTAATGAGTCCAATCAAGAGCATGTATCCAATATTCCCTTAGTTTCCCATTCCGCAAGGAGTGGTGAAAACATTGGTGTGGGGATATATCCTTCATTAATGGGAACTTTTAATCTCCCCCCACCTGATTTTCACGCTAATGCATCACATGTGCACACAATTTCAACAGTTGCCACACCTTCCATAAATAAGGAGTTTCAATCTAAGTCTTCGAACTTTAAGAATCCTTGGAAGTATTTAGCCTCTGATGTTGAGTGTACTCATTTCCACCAAACTTTATATCCCTTGAGTACAATTGCTACTAAGAAGAAGCCTCTAAATTCATGTTTACCTTCTCAGGACTTGGTCCTAGCAATTGACCAGGTGATATCTCCATCTGAATGTTTAGATATGTGTTCTATCTAGGATGATATACTTCCTTGTGATGAATTTTTCGTAGAGTTTATAATGCAATATACCATTAATTTGGATGTTGATCCAGTTGCAGTTATGTCCAGCCCCAATTTTCCCTTGGAGTTTTATCTTCCTATTGTTGAGTCTTTGGACTCTCCCATAGACTCGCAAATCGGTGTTCCTGCTAAGTTTGATTATGCTTCTAGAATTTTCAACTCCCGTTATGATGAATTTGTTCCTACAGATTCCATCACATCCTTCAAATCCGATCTTCATCCTGAAGTTGATATTGTTCATTGTAAGTCCTCAAGATTTGGTACTATAGAGTCTTCATTGGTTAACTCTACCTGCAATATGCTTGTTGTTGATGATAGTGAAGTTGAAAGTATTTCTACCA
Organism: Larix kaempferi; assembly: GCA_027924585.1. Lineage (NCBI taxonomy): Eukaryota > Viridiplantae > Streptophyta > Pinopsida > Pinales > Pinaceae > Larix > Larix kaempferi. The sequence goes on along the minus strand of BSBM01000269.1, from coordinate 15,237,271 downwards.
CAATGACTTGTATCGGATATTTATTTGCATACTTTTTAGATATGATCTTGGTACTAATGTTTCTTGGAGACAGGATTCTTAGCTGGACTCATGCTTTCTTACTGGTCTTTGTCGGTATATTATTCAATTATGTCAAGTATATTTTGAACCTTACATATAGGTTTAGGCTTCCCTGTTGTTATGGTGCATTTGAACCTTTTGCTATCAGAATTTGCCATAGGGTCAAACCTGTTGGATATTGGTGTGTTAGCCATCTCTATATGCATTGTGAACTAGTCGAACAGTAGAGCCTACCTAACATGGGTCACCCTAGTCAACACCCTTATGCCATTTTGGTTCCCATAATGAGTTTTTATCATAAGATCGGAAGCCTTTTTTGATTTACCATGATTTTGAGAAGAATCATAATGTATTTCTTCCTCGTGTATTTATGGCCATTCCTTATAAGGCTCCCATTTTTGTGTTTAAGTCGCATTTGCATTTATTTTGATCCCACTTGTGCTAATGAGCCTAGTGTCGGCTTCCATGATTTGAGCTCATTATATAATCCTTCATCTTTGATCTTATTTTTGTTAATCCTTGTATCATTTTTCCTTTGCGATTTGACACCCTTTATCTGGAGAAGACACACCCTGAGTGTCCTTATATTTCTTTTGTTCCTGGCATTACACATAGATTTTTTCAATGCGCTTGGAACTAGTCTCGCATGTCCCTAACACTCGTCTCCTCCTATTACGAGCATTCTTTAATATTTCCTTCAAGCTCGTTAAAAATAGTAAGGAGTCTACAAGCATTCTTCCGTATTTTCTTCGAGCTTGTTAAAAATAGTAAGGAGGCTATGAGCATTATTCCATCTCTCCTTTGAGCTCGTTAAAAACAGTAAGGAGGTCATGAGTTTAATTTTTCGGGCTTGTTAAGCCTTTACGGTGTAGGACCCCTCCTTTAGGGTCCCCTTGAACTGAACCTGAAACTTTAAAAACTTCATACAAACAAATTAGCCATTATAGTTATTGGAAAAATAAAATAAAAGAGTGAATAACTTAACAAAAATAAGCAAACCTTAACCTGTCAACCCGATCCAGCTGGTCCATTGTTGTCTGCGTCTTCCGTAGGATCCCTCCAGCAAAGCTCGTTTAACCATAGGTGAAGCAACCGTTAGCTTCGCCACCCAACCATAGGCTCATGCTTTCAGTCGCATGGCCTCCCCCGAGCTTTGGGTCGTAGAGCTCACACAAGTATTTCAGAAATTCAGCTTGGGCTTCCCTTCCCACCAGGATTTCTAATCCAAACCCTTAGATAGAAGCAAGTCTTTGAGGCATTCGAAAATTACGACAATCGTCCAAATTATGGGCCCTTTACCCATTCCCCAAGTCTTCCTTATAAAGGAAAATCTCATGCAACACATGTCGCTTCATGCATAATTAAATATTTTTAATTAATTATTTAATTAAAACACTCACCCATCCAAGTGTCATTTTCTCTAGGAAGTGCACCAACACCCCTAAGTTTGCTCCAGTTTGTCCCCCAGATATTTTAATTAACTCCTAGCTTTTAGTTGACTAGGTGTCTAATCTTAGGATTCTATTTTGCTCCTAAATAATGATTTCTATTATTTTAAATGCTCAACAAAAATAACTATTCATGTGCAAATGCCTAAATTATTTTTATGCATTTGCTAAGTAATGATCTAGAGTTATTTTCATAAGTTTTTATGCAGTTAAATTTAACAATCAAACTCACTAGGATCACGGTGCCGCGTCGTTGGGCTCCTAGTTCCTTAATATTAATTCCTTGACATGGCACCACTCCGTCGGGTCCAGTCATCCATGGTTTCCATTCCTTGGCATGGTACCGCATCGTTGGGTCCTTGCATCCATTCTTTCCGTTCTCGACAGGGTACCGCATCGTCGGGCCCTTCTTCCACCATCTTTCCGTTTTGACTTGCGGGAACTCTTGTAGGGATTTTAGGAATCGTTACCATCCATCCTCCATCTACATGCTATCTAGGGACTAATGGCGCTAAGGAGTGAGTCCATTCTCACTGCGCTCCCCTCAACTCGTACGTGACCAACTCCGTTGTGGCCCACCTCGTCCGTCCTCACGCATTCCTCTTGAGCAAGCGGATCAATGCTTATCTGCTCATGCGTGGTATTCTTGTCGGAAGTTGACATCGTCGTCGCTTCCCCTGTGTGTGATTTACCCGTACTCTACGACCCTCCATGTTCCTTTGTGTGTCCGTTGGTGAACCGTCTCACTTGTTTCTACACACACTTCTCGCAACAAATTATTAGTAGCACTGTTCTCAACAATCATCATCTGGTTTCTAACTCTAGCATTGTTAAACATTTATGATTTATTCAAACTACTCATTCATCTTATCAAATATACATTTCGTCGCCAAATACATAATCACCATACAGCTAGTCGTTAAGCATTATCCATCAACATAATTTTCCATAGTCATAGCTAATCGTTTAACATATGCAATTATTCATTTACCTCAACAGTTCAGATACACATACTCAAAAAAATAAGGTCAAAAGGTTATTTAATTAATGTTTCAATCAGCCGGGTCACTCAGCAGGTGCCCTCAATGTCTACACAAGTCTAGGGGCACTACATACACCCCTACTTAATTAGAACTTCGTCCCGAAGTTCAGAATAAAAAAATGGAAAGCTACGACGCATCTCAGTTGCGTCCTCCCAAGTCGCAGAGCTAGGACTGTAATTGTCCTACTGCACTTTGACTTGATCAATCAGGGCTAATCATTAATCAAGATGTAATCAATCAATTATCCCTCTCCACACATAGAATTTAATTCCTTAATTCATTTATCAATTATTGTCGTCATTTACATCTTCAGGTTGTCCTCAATCATTTAAGGCATAAGAAGGCTCAAGAGACCATTATATCGAAGTTGTTCAGTCGGGTCACTCGAAAGGTTCCCTTAAGCTCCACAGTCATTCTAGGGGCATTACATCCACCCCATCTTATTAAAATTTCGTCCCGAATTTAAGTCTCATGTGCTTCCATGGTGAGTTTTATCTTTCTTTCTACATTCATTTCTTCAACATAACCACAATTGATAGTAAAATTTCGTTTCCTCTTTTCTACCATCATATAAGTATACATCTCATATTTGACAATATAACTAAATCGTACCTTTCATAGTGTAGCAGTCCCCACAGTAGTCCTCTACTGGCTCATTAATTGCAATCGAATTTGAAATCGTCCATAACAAATTCCTTTCATTCAACAAAACTATATCATCTATGTAAATCCTTTAGGCACTAACACATTTCCACATAAGGAATAAAATCTTCAATCCCAATTTCTTCATTTTCTATGGCTACGTATAACTATCATATATTTTAAACAATCTCTGAATTTCAAAATAAGAATTAACCCTTCTGAATTCTGTTCTTCAATACATACCTTATCCATTCCTAAACTAATCTTACACGCAACCTCTCTCTTCTCATAATCCAAAATGTGATTAAATACTAGCGTGTCGTTTACTTAGTATAGTTAAAAGTATAATCTCAAATTTTATAAACAAAGTTTATGTGAAGTTTTCTTCTCCTCCTAGCTCAAGTATAGCTAAAATTCTATAGTTCATCGTCAGTATAACTTCTCTCTTTTCACAATCCAAATAATGATCACAAACTAGTAGTGCATACCCATGAATTCATCGCCTTGATTTAGAAACTAAGCATTTACAACCAATTGAAAAGAAAAATTCTTGATGCAAGACCCTCCATCAAAGTATACGAACCCTGAATTCCATTCAATCTTTCATAATAGCAAATTTAGAGAAGAATTCTAACCTGTCCGAGAAGCTTGGAGTATACTAGCAAATTTTTTTTTTTTCGCGTCGATCTCCATGCATCACTCATCATAAGTCACATTCTCCCATTATTAAACATTATATATTCATTCCTTCTTGATAGCAAATCATAAGCATCTCACCTTCAAAATTATCTAAGCACTTCTTTATTAAATTCATATATGGCCATTACTTGTCATTTACCCTCAAATACATCCACAATAACTATGTCTTACATTATGTTTGAACATAATCTATTTAATTCAATAGTGTAAGAATCATTCTAAAAAAAAGATTTAAAAAGACATTATATTGATACACAATACATGTATATAATAAAGAGATTCATACATCCCTATCATCATTGAATTTATAGCATATAATCTATTGAGAGAATTCTAGGAGTTTTAACACTCAACATTCATTCTAAAGGTACACTTATAAGCGATTTTTCTTCAATTTAATTAAAGTATACAATTCTTTAGGTTCATAATTAAGCTATGGTCATCGTCTATTCTTCTAGTACATTTACGGACGTCCTTTCAAAGTGGAAGTATAGTACCATATTTATAGTCGGTTATTTAATCTATAAGTGTATTTATAAAAGAAATTTCCTTTACAACTCAATTATAGCCTATAATTCTTTCATTCCCAAATAGATAAGCCCTATATATATATATTCGAACACACATCTTTTTCTTATTGAATATAATATATTCGAACACACATCTTTTTCTTAATATATATATATATATATAGATATATATATATTCCAATGATATAATTATAAAAGACCCATCTTCCTCGTGGAAGCAACGCATATCTAATCCTCATTTATTATATAAGGTTTGTAACTCACTCAAACAATGTTAAATAATATATATAGATATGTCGACAAAAAGGGATAATTCAACGATGAAGCATCCATATCAAATGTAGTGACTCTTGTAAGACCCAGGGTCTCGTCAAGAGTATATTTTTTTTTTTTTTTGTGCTTCAATTCAAATTGAGCTATTTCACAATATGTATACTTTTAAATATATAACAACAATTTTATTCGAAATTAAGAAAAAAAAAGAATACCTACATCATTTACTCTACGATATATAACACTTTTATATAAAACCACAAGATTTTCTAATATAGTTAAACTATTTAGACCTTATTCAAAAGAGAGTAATAAAAGTCCACCTTCCAATTCTCATCCATCCAATATAATTATTCCGATAATTAGAGATAATCAACTTATAATTACTAAAAATTGGTCTCCAAATTTTGCTCATTCAAAATACCTAGATTTCCATATAACTAAGAATATTTACCATTTTTATACTGAAAATTCATTTTCAAACTTATTCATTCAATATAAGCATGCATTCTTATATAACTACGAGTATTCAACTCTTTACAATGGATGTTCCTTTTTAAATGTTAACTAAAAGTATAAAAAATTATCTTTTCAATTCTAACTAAAAGGGTTTAACATTTTAATGGTGAGAATTCATTCTCATAAATCATTCGTTCAACATATGCATATGATTACATAACTCGTTCAACATATGCATATGATTACATAACTAAAGAAATTCACATAAAAGTTCACTTTCAATTCTAAGTAAAAGTGTTCAAGATTTTAATCTAAGATTTCATTCTTATAAACCATTCACACAGCATATGCATATATTTATATAATTAAAGGCACTCTTTTTTTTTATAATAATAAAAATTCACCTTTCAATTCTAAATGAGAAAAGCATTTAATGTTTTAATCCTACTAATTTATTCTCATAAACAATTCGTTCAGCATACACATATATTTATATACTAAAGGCATTCAAATAAAAGTTCATTCCAGTGAGCACCGGTTAAGAGATGGGATCTACGGTCACAACAATTTTTAATAACAATTGATAATTACGATCTAATCCAAAACATTCATGTGTCACGGTGGATCAAGAAACAATTCTTACAATTAGACTGTAGATAACATAACGAATATTTAAAGACACTGCAAATGGATACGCCCAATTTCCCCATATTATTCCACAATCGCATCCATGAAAAGGGATTATATTTAATTCCCTAATTATAACTCTTGTTGTTATGTCCGTCAAGAGAGTAGGCGATGCAATCGTTAAGGATGAACTATAAGTTAGATGATAATAATCAAAAGCTAAGACTCAGGTATGACCGAGAATCCATATGCTAGACGGGAGAAGTAGAGGTTCCCTTCGGTACTATTTGAGAGAGGCAATGTGTTAATAAAAATAGGGGTGAATGGCGCAAATCTAAACAGGAGATCCGATAGGGGGTAGAGAGCAAAGTGTTATTCTTAATTCAATGAGGTATAACTAAAGGAAGAAAAGGAATTTTACCGGACCTGCTTTCAGCTAGTAACAGAGTAGTTCGGCGATTTTAGGCTTACTGACTCTCGGTTCTGTGGTGGGAATAGTCGAGTGTAGGGTTGATTTCGTGGATCTAGGATGTAATTAAATTAGAAGTCTAATAGTGTGTCTCGGGTTTGTCTCAACAATCAGATCGCAAATCTTCTTATCGACAAATTTTAAAAATATTTCTTTCACAAAATAAACCATAAGAATTTTATTCAGTCATAAAACTAAATACAAATGCACAGATCACACTTCAATTTAAACCATAAGAGATTCACGCAGTCAGAGAGATAATGAATAAGGACATGTAGATCGCCACTCCTTCTCGGTAATAAAAATTCTTTCACGAATTAAATCGAAACCTTACTCAGTCATAAATTCAAGCTAAGCCACAAGGACATACAGATCGCCATCCCCGATCTCGATTCAATTAACCACAAGGATTCACAGACCGTCATTCCAATTTCAAATAATGCACAGAGGAATTCGTTCAAATTTTGGAATGTCAATGAATGATCAATTAAATTCGTTTCAAGTTTTGGAAGGTCAATAGTTAATTGAATAGGTATACAGAGGGAATTTGTCTCATAAACTTGGAAAGGTCAGATAAGATTTGATGCTCAAGAATGAAAGGGGCAAATACATTTCACATCTACAAATTTTGGAAAGGTCAGAAAAGATTTTATATATCTATTTATATTTAATAATAAGATTCTTTAAACGCCAAGTGGCTTTTCGGGTACAATACAGAGAATTCTGTAAACGACTTCTATTTTTTCGAAAAGAACTCAAGAATTAAGATCAATTTTTAGTTGTAATTTGAAAACGCCTTTCTCCTCTATAATTAGACACAGATAAGCGTTAGAGGTCGTGTTACAGTAGATCCTGGAGACGTATGAGGGGATGAATGCACAACGTTTAAAAGTCAAATACCAACCGTTCCATAAATTCTGAAAACGCCAAGGAGATGGATTCATACAGAGGTTTGAAAACTCAAATACAAATCTTTTTATAATTTCTGGAAACACCAGGGAAATAGATCCACTCAGAGGTTTAGAGTCAGATATGCAATTTGCTTCACAAATTCTGAAAACACCCAATGAAATTGATACGCAGGGGTTCTAGGGCTTAATTACAAACTACTTCATGAATTCTAATAAAAGATTTAAGACTAAAGGAAAGGGATTGCTTATTCAAATCGGAAGCTCAGAAAACGCCCTTCCAATTCGGAATTACACACAGGGATTAATAAAAGAGATGCAATGCCATCAACGCCCATCCACGGAATTCGAAGATTTACACACAGGGATTATAAAAGAAATACAATGAACCTGCAACATGTTCTCCCTTCAAGAATTATGCGTACAGGGTATTGATTAATGAACCAGGATTCGATCTTCCTAAATAACCCCGAAGATGTAGTCGGTTACCTGTGAATGGCAGAACAGAGATCTTAAGGTAATACGAGTAGGAAGAGTCTGATCTATCTATATATATATAAACCTAGACATACTCAATACAACGATCTGCGTTTAGTCAGATAGAGGTTTCATTAATCGGGACAGAGTATCGACTCCTGGAGAACTCCAGAATCAGATTCCTTTACCCATGACTGTAAATTTTTCTTTTTAAATGACTCAAGATCTAATGCGGTAAGCTAGTTTAGAAGTCGGTCTCTATTAGCAAGCTTAGAAGCATAATCCATTTTAATTGATAGAGATGAAAAGTGGTAGGGCAGACAGATCGCAATTCCTTTACTCCGTAATAACAGAGTTTTCTCTATAAATAAATAGACAGTGATCCAACCGGTATCGAACTTCTCCTGTTCCGTAAATACATATTTTTTTTTTTATTTCTATTAAGGCAGAGATTGAATAAAATTATCAAATGCAGAGATAATAATAAGCATGCAAGTCATACCTTGGATCGCAATCTCCCAGATCGATGGCGGAGTTCCCCTGCTATAATAGATCTATTCATTTTTATTTTTATTTTCCTGGAACGCTGCTACCACAACTCTTAAACAGAGCATTAATAGAAATACAAATACAACGGATTGATATAAAATATATATACAGATCTACTGTTCTAATCCCTGAACCAACAATCTGGATCTTTACCTTAAACAAATACTACACATTATATAAAACTAGATATTCGCTCTCACATATTCAACTGTAAGAATTTAACATGAAAATACACTTAAATAATGAACCTGTTTCGACGATCAGTTGATGAGCGTGCCGGAGCGTTGTTTCATCCAAACCAATCCTTGCTTGATGATTCACCGAAGACCCTTTGCTAAAATGAGTCTGGTGCCCTTAAGGCTCGACCGGCTCTGATACCAAATGTAGGACCCCTCCTTTAGGGTCCCCTTGAACTGAACCTGAAACTTTAAAAACTTCATACAAACAAATTAGCCATTATAGTTATTGAAAAAATAAAATAAAAGAGTGAATAACTTAACAAAAATAAGCAAACCTTAACCTGTCAACCCGATCCAGTTGGTCCATTGTTGTCTGCGTCTTCCGTAGGATCCCTCCAGAAAATCTCATTTAACCATAGGCGAAGCAACCGTTAGCTTCGCCACCCAACCATAGGCTCATGCTTTCAGTCGCATGGCCTCCCCCGAGCTTTGGGTCGTAGAGCTCACACAAGTATTTCAGAAATTCAGCTTGGGCTTCCCTTCCCACCAAGATTTCTAAGCCAAACCCTTAGATAGCAGCAAGTCTTTGAGGCATTCGAAAATTACGACAATCGTCCAAATTATGGGCCCTTTACCCATTCCCCAAGTCTTCCTTATAAAGGAAAATCTCATGCGACACATGTCGCTTCATGCATAATTAAATATTTTTAATTAATTATTTAATTAAAACACTCACCCATCCAAGTGTCATTTTCTCTAGGAAGTGCACCAACACCCCTAAGTTTGCTCAAGTTTGTCCCCCAGATATTTTAATTAACTCCTAGCTTTTAGTTGACTAGGTGTCTAATCTTAGGATTCTATTTTGCTCCTAAATAATGATTTCTATTATTTTAAATGCTCAACAAAAATAACTATTCATGTGCAAATGCCTAAATTATTTTTATGCATTTGCTAAGTAATGATCTAGAGTTATTCTCATAAGTTTTTATGCAGTTAAATTTAACAATCAAACTCACTAGGATCACGGTGCCGCGCCGTTGGGCTCCTAGTTCCTTAATATTAATTCCTTGACATGGCACCACTCCATCGGGTCCAGTCATCCATGGTTTCCATTCCTTGGCATGGTACCCGCATCGTTGGGTCCTTGCATCCATTCTTTCCATTCTCGACAGGGTACCCGCATCGTCGGGCCCTTCTGCCACCATCTTTCCATTTTGACTTGCGGGAACTCTTGTAGGGATTTTAGGAATCATTACCATCCATCCTCCGTCTACATGCTATCTAGGGACTAATGGCGCTGAGGAGTGAGTTCGTTCTCACTGCGCGCCCCTCAACTCGTACGTGACCAACTCCGTCGTCACGCCCACCTCGTACATCCTCACGCATTCCTCTTGAGCAAGCTGATCAATGCTTATCTGCTCATGCGTGGTATTCTTGTCGGAAGTTGACATCGTCGTCGCTTCCCCTGTGTGTGATTTACCCGTACTCTACGACCCTCCATGTTCCTTTGTGTGTCCGTTGGTGAACTGTCTCACTTGTTTCTACACACACTTCTCGCAACAAATTATTAGTAACACTGTTCTCAACAATCATCATCTGGTTTCTAACTCTAGCATTGTTAAACATTTATGATTTATTCAAACTGCTCATTCATCTTATCAAATATACATTTCGTCGCCAAATACATAATCACCATACAGCTAGTCGTTAAGCATTATCCATCAACATAATTTTCCATAGTCATAGCTAATCGTTTAACATATGCAATTATTCATTTACCTCAACAGTTCAGATACACATACTCAAAAAAATAAGGTCAAAAGGTTATTTAATTAATGTTTCAATCAGCCGGGTCACTCAGCAGGTGCCCTCAATGTCTACACAAGTCTAGGGGCACTACATACGGGAAATATTTTTATGGAGTTTTCTCTAAGATCTTGTTAGACTCCTTAAAATTGACAAGACCGTCGAGTATACTTGTTCACTTCAAACGCGCTAAAGGAATTTAAGGGACATCCACTTAGGTATAAGTTTACCCCTTTTCCAAACATTTTTGTATTATTTACGAAACAATAATACTCTAGTCATACTTGGATAGAAGAGTTCTCTCTCGCATTGTTTTACCTTTTTTCGGGTGAGGAGACTAACTTTATGAAAAATGACCTTTTGGAGTCTTCTTTAGGATTTTCAGACTCTCGATATTTGAAAACACCAATGAGCATCTACCTAATCAGGATTGATGTAAAATCCACGAGAGGGTGTATAAAATTCTTGTTTAAGTTTTTCGGACTCTTTAAATATGAAAACAACAGTGAGCATGAAAAAATCCAGGCTCGATATTAAAATCCACGAATCAATATCTTATCAAGTATTAGTCTATCTTTTCTTCAAACTCATAAAACAAAGAAGAAAGTCTTGATTTTCCCTTCCATGGACTCATAAAATTACACATGGTTGGATTCTTATCGAGCATGCTTTAGTTCTTTATCAAGATCGTTAAAAATGAAAAAGGTACCTAAAAAGAGAAAGGGAAGGGAGGAGTGTTAAATATATTTCAATATAATGGCAACAAGTCAACTATGTCCTTGAACAAAGCACCTATTTTGAGTCTATCAAACAAGTTGGGTTCTAGTTTTGGCCTTAGGATAAACCTGATCTTAGAGTTTTTACTCCTCCATTTGGTTACTCTTCCAATCATATGGCGAATTTGTTAATGTCTCCTATGTTGCAGATTTATATCATGGTCCATTTGTGTTCAAATTAGCTGCCTACGTCACTCTTTTGTCGTGCTTATTGTTCAAGGATACAACCTATGTCGGCCATTCTGCAGTTTCCTTGACCTCATATGTCGGTCATTCCTTGGTATCAGTATGTTTCATCATGTATTTAGTCCTACTCCAAAATCATATCAACCTTTGATTGCCCCTCATGTTGGATGATGGAGGATACCTTAAGGCCTCCCTTCCAATTGACTTATTCCCATCGACTTCAACTCATATTGCTCTGGGAATGAAGTTTAGAGTTTTATGTAGTACCTTGGGGATTGCAGCCATCAGTGGCAATTTCCCTCATCATTGAGTTATGGGAATACATTAATTTCCTCTACTCGATTGATTCTTTAGGTGTTTGACTTCAAGAACATCTATTCACACCTGTTAGAATGTGCTAGTTATCTTAGTTATCTAGGGGCCCATTTTCATTATTGATGGGATTCCCTTGTGTTTGTTAACGGTTCACATCAATGACTGGTAATCAAACGGTGTCCCCCATGTTCGACATCAAATCATTTATTCGCATGGTTAGGATTCGTACCTTGAGATGGTTTGGATTGAAGACTTTGGGTTGATGGAAACATTTGTCATATTATGTTATAGCCCAATTTGTGCAAAACTGAGCCACACTCTTTTTGGCTCTTGATGAGACATAGATCCAATTTGTTCTCTATGGCTATGATCTACAGTTTTGACATAGATCCACCTTTGTATTCATGTGGCTATGTTCATATTTATACTGTCCTCATGGATCTAGACTTGTATTCTAGTGGCCATGATATATACATCAGATATACTTATGTATTGGATCATTATTGTATCTTCCTGGAGCTCATGTTCCACTATTTGAACATGGACATTTATCCCAAGGATGAGTTTGTCTGAAATTTCCTTTCTTTCAGGTAATTCATTTGAGCCTACAATTCTCGGTTTCTTCGGTTTCTCTGACTCCATGACCCAACCCTTTATTATTTATAATGTATTTCAGCCATCGTCTTACCCTCTAACCTCATACATTAGGGGGCATTTGTTATAGCCAAATTTCGCACTTCTCCATCTGTGACGACACTTACATCTTTTGGTTGCATGATGACATTTCATGAGATTACTGTGAGTCACACAAAAGGAAATTTGGTATGGAAGAGCCATATTTGGGACTTTAGAAGGATGGAAATCCCTAATTCATGGCCCATTTGATATATAGGAACCTTAGGAACAATTTTGGAGACCAAAACTTCTCCAGAAAACCCCCAGAAAAGGTTTTTTTTTACCATTTTCCCACATAAATACAGGTGGAAGGTTATTCACCCGCGAGTTTGAAAAAAACCCGCAGGTTGCACATGGTAAAGTCGCAGGCCACTCGCTTGTTTTCCATTGTAAATTTGTGAATTCCTTTGAAATACCAAATATCTATATCTATATCTATATATAATCTCAAAAAATGGGTGTTTTGGGTGGTTTTGGAACCTCCTCTTCCGTTGTAACTACTTCCTCTTCGACCCTACCTTATTCACTTTATATATAAGAGAGGGAGAGGGACCATGAAAATAATCAAGTCCATTATAGTGTTATGCAGGAGGATTTTGGACTCACATCCCCCTCACATGTGCGAGTTGGTTATAAACCCTATCACATGTAATCAGAGGTTGGGATCCTTGGAGAAGAAGAGCATGAGACCTTGAATCTTGGTTTCATGAAGTGCCATGCTTGAAGGAAAGTATAATTTGATGTACTTGCTTCATTCATTAATAAATATCAGACATTCTTCCATTTCCAAATGATTTGTTCATGTATGTTTCAGATATAATTACAATTTGATGTTTTATTCTCTTCTAAATATCAATCTTTTATTTGTATTCAAATTGGTTTGAGGAAGGTTTTGTTGGATGTTTTTGCAGGTTGTTGCATTGGATAGAAAGAAGAGAGGTTTGGATCAACCTTCTGAATAAGGTACACATCCTATTAAACTCAAATCTTTTTGCTTACATAATGTACTTGCAAAACCTTGTATGTCTATATTTTACTCCAGTACGTTGGTAGTCTCACCCCTGCTATAGGAATTTTTCCCTAACAACACCGCCGACAAGGAAAATAAAACCCTACACGATGATGAACTTAGTATAAATCTTTAAATCTGAGCTCTTATTATTCATGAAATCCTTCAAAGAAGTGCTTCTCCTAACGATGGACCTGCTTCAGGGTTCAAAACTGTCGAGCAAACAATCTCAGCCACGTCTTTCTCCTCATTCACTATCAAACTGTGGAAAATGAACAATGAAATTGCAGCCCTCCATGGAAGGGACATATTTCGGAAGATCTGCCTCTTTGAGAACTCTCGGATAAAAATCGCCCACATATATGTTGATTTAACTTTTCTGAAGAAGTGTGGGGACTACAAAATAATTCCTCGCTTTGCCAACATAAAACATCACCTTAAAGAGAAACATCCTCACGCATTCATGGAGTTGAACCTGTCGCTGATTTGAAGGGAGATAAAACGCACCAGAAACAAATTAAATATACTCTCTCATCAAACCTTTGAAACTCACCTGTCGTTATCCAAGCAACTGTCGTTGAATTTTGGATAAACATAGAAGTTGGGACAACAATAAAATCCGAACACGCCCTTACCGAAGCCACGGAGAAGCAGAATAAAAAATTCAATCAACTTACAAAAAAACAAAATAAATACATGCCTGAATCAAAACAAAATCACGTGGTAAACGTAACTGGTGCAGATCTAGATGAAGGGACCATGAAGATATTAGGAAAAGGTTTAAATTTTGTTGTCGCACAAAAGAAGATTCTGCTTGAGGACCTAATATGCCGTGTGGAAAATACAGTTCAAATGTTACCTAAGGAAAAATCCCAAGCCATTAGACAAGAATGTGCCATTGTATTAATAAATGCAAAACTGTCGAATAAAAACATAACAAAAGAAGAAAACGACACCCTTGGAATGCTAAGAAACAAGGAAGATATCATAATATTCAAGGAAGATAAAGGCAATGCAACGGTGGTGATGAAGAAAGAGGATTACAATTAAAAAATGATGGAACACCTACCATGTGAAAGCTACAAGAATATTAAAAAAGATCTCATGAACAAAGTTATGAAAAATGTCACGAAATCCATCAAAACATCCTCGCTCAATGACCATATAAAGAAGAAGCTCATCCCAAAGAGTTCAATAATATCTCACATCTATGGTTCTCCCAAAATCCACGAACAAAACATCCCCCTAAGACCGATTTTCAATACAATAGGATCCCCGGCATATGAACTTGCAAAATACCTAGCAAGAAAACTAAAACACCTTGTAGGGAATACATTCTCTTTCGTAAAATACTCAACACATTTAGTAGACATTATGAAGAACTGGAAAACAGAAGAAAACGACATTCTAACAAGCTTTGATGTAATATCCCTATACAACAAGATACCAATTGATGAAACCGTTAATATCATCAAAGAAATGGTGGATGATGATGAAACCATAAAACTTGTCGAAATCTGTCTCAAACATACCTTCTTCGACTCTCGAGGTGAAATATATGAGCAAGCAAAAGGAGTGGAAATGGGCTCACCGCTCTCACCAATTGTTTCCAACATCTTCATGGAGAATCTTGAAAAAACTGCAATAAAATCCTTCCCTAAAAAACCAAAATGGTGGCTAGGATTTGTAGATGATGTTTATAGTAATTGGCCACAAGGAGAAGAATCTCTAAAAAAATTCATATACCACCTCAATAGCCAATCCAATAGCATAAAATTCACCATAGAAAAAGAAGAAGAAGGTTGTCTTCCATTTCTATATGTTCTCACAACAAGAAAAAAAGACGACACAATTGGACACGAAGTATATAGGAAGAAAACCCACACGGATAGGTACCTTCATGCAGAATCTCACCATCACCCCACACAAAAAATTGGCATAATCAATACTTTAGTAACTCGTGCCATTATAATTCCTGACAAAGACCATCTGAAACGAGAGCTTTACCACCTCAAGAACGCTTTCATAAACAATGGATACAAGGAAAAACATATCAATGGAGCCATTAAAAAATAAAGAAAAAAGAATAAGACCAAAAAGCAAGAAAATAATGTCATTCCTACGATAACCCTCCCCTATATCCATGGTACTACAAACAAAATAGCCAAGATTATAAGAAAAAGGAACATTAGAGTGTCCTTCTCACCTCCAAACTCCCTAAGAAACATGCTCAACTGTGCCAAAGACCCCATAGAGAAAAATCTCTAGCAAGGAGTCTATGCCACGCCATGCGCATGTGGGAAAAACTACATCGGTGAAACGAGTCGCTCAATAAAGACTCGATTGAAAGAACATGGTGTTGACATCCACCATTTTAGAACCAAGAATTACGCCATCGTCGAGCACTCATACAACACTAAACACCAAATTCGTCTTGAGAACACATAAGTACTTGCAACCATCCCACATTACTTCAAAAGAAAAATAAGAGAAGCAATAGAAATAGAAAAACAACCAAACAACATTAACCGTGATGATGGGATAAAACTAAAAAACACCTCGAAACATGTCATTCAGATCCTATAAAATAAAAAGAAAAAAAGAAAACCTACACAATAATATTAATACAAATAACCCTAACACAACTTAAAATATCTAACACTTTAATAATAAGAAAAAAATTCAAATTATCATTCTTAAAAAATTTAACATATCTTGTTTAAAAACATTTTAACATATCTTTCTTAAAATATTTTTAGCATATCTCTCTTAATAAAAATACAACAAACTTTACTCAAAACATATATATAATATAATCTATCCTTGCACAATATCAAACCCTAAAGAAACTCAACAATCCCACCAACAAGGAAAATAAAACCCTACACGATGATGAACTTAGATAAATCTGCAAATTTGAGCTCTTATTATCCATGAAATCCTTCAAAGAAGTGCTTCTCCTGATGATGGACCTTCTTTAGGGTTTGAAACCGTCGAGCAAACAATATCAACCATAGATTCATCCTCATTCACTATGCTAAATATATTTTATGATTTTCAAAATGACAACTAATCCTCTAAAGATCTGCTTGAAAATCACAAACTATTTCTCTTGAAAGGCCTAGATGGAGAACTTATAAGTAAAAGCCTTTATACGATCACCACAAGGACAAACCCAACACCACTTGATAATAAGAGACTAGAAATATCACTGAACATAAATGACAAAGTGAGAGGCTTAATTGGCATGTTAATATATTATGATATGAAGTTTCATATTCAACACCTAGATACACCATAAGAATCATGGTTTAAATTTGAATAATTACTTGGAAAACCAACTTAATTAGTACTCATCAATTGGAAAAGCAACTAAGTGCACTTGATCCAATATATTTCTCATGAACTAATGGCTATATCTCCAAATTCAAGCTATTGAGGATTCAACATTATGAGTGTGGCATCACTAAGCCTGATGATCACCATTCAATATATTTGTTTCTACCTTTTATTCTACTATAGATACATTAGGTGCTAAATATGCCATGTCTTCATTTTAAAAAAATTCTGAGCTACTAACTCACGAGGGATAAAGCTATTGCACATGGGATCCCATGATAGATGTTGCAAACATAAATCCTTGGTTGTTTAGAACAATGAGGTCCCGAGCCTTTGAAGAAGTAGTCCAAGGAATCAAAATCACCATGTCCACTTTTGTTCATTCTTTCTCAAATTCTAACAATGGAGCAAGATCAAAGGAGAAAAAGGATCCTTGTACTTGTTCCTTTTGCGATGAGGATGGTATCGCAATGCTCATCGTTGGAAGAAGATGTAAGCGTTAGAGGAAACAATGTAGAAATTCAACATTTAGTTAGACTCTTACTTTAATTGTATTTCTTCTACTACTTCTAAGCCTCATGCACTTTTTGCGACATCATGTAGTCGTAAGAATGAGTGTATTTTAGACTGAGGGGCCTTTCATTAGATGTTCAAACATATGACTTTGTTTTCTAGCATTGATGATTGTACAACCCAAAAAAATTGTTCGTGATAGTTGCACATTATATATTTTAGGAGTAAGAACCAGAGATTTAGATAATGTATTTTATGTCCCTACTCTATCAACGAATTTACTTTTAGGTTACCAAATCACGCATTTAGGTGATGTCAACTTTATTTAGTTCCACCACATAATGTTGTAATTTGAGATCACAAGGATCTATATCCTGTATTTGCTTCTGGATCTACTAATGATTCTTCAAAGGTTGTACAATTTTGACAACTTTTAACCTTCATAACCTACCAGAACTACAAGGAAAACACCTAGTGGATGTTTTTATGAAAGCTCTCCAAAAAAGTCTCCTTTGTCTGTTTATAGCGGAGGCAGGCAGATGAAGGTTTAGTTTTAGTGGAAGTTTTATTAACAATGTGTGTAAATGGGACATAATGTACTAGTGCATCATCTATAATATGCATCAATGCATTAGAAATTATAAATCATCGAGGACAAAAGAATTCGATATTGAAAGAAAAAATGCTTATTTATTTATTTTAACACCTAAATTTTAAGATGTCTTTAATATGAAAAAACACACCGAGGAATAATGCCAAGAAACACCTGCCAAAATTTTATGGATAATGACACATTTTTATTGTAAAAATATATACATGTATAGACATTGCATTAGACACATGGAAACACATCAGTGCACTAATGTAAATAGAGCACTGGTGCAACTTATTCTCATTGCTAAAACAATGCGCTATAATTGATATAAAACATCGATGACTATATGTAACATCCCGATATTTTCACAAAAATTTCAAAATTTGTAAATCGTCATGAAATGCTAATATTTGTAAAATGCGGAAAAAATAATAATTAATAAAGCAGTAATTAATAAATGCGACATTTGGTAGGAACAATTTAACTGCTGAGTCTTTTTGTCTTCTGATGATGTTTCGTGTAGGCGACACGTCATGAATCCAATTAATGATTATATCCTTTATTTATATGCTGGAATGATTGAAAATCGTGATGCATTTGGCAAATAGAATTCTTCTCGACAAGCAATGACAGTTTAATTTTTTTGGATGATGATGAAAGGGGTCCCACGAGGTGCCTCGAGGCTTACTTAGCTACTTAGCTAAAGCATTTCACTCGTCCTTCATGCGCAGATTCGCAGGTAAGAGCTAGCAATAAAATTCAGAGTGTTTAATGACCATGGTAAAAATAAAAACTGCTTATGATGTCGACGCTACAGGTATGGTTTCCTTCCAATTTGTAAGAGGAACTGACTAGCTCAGAAACTGCAGATATCGTCAATCTCAGCGTTGATTGTTATGAATGTTTTCATTTGGCGTTTATGACTTCACTGGTTGTCATTCCATGAATGGCTTGCGGCTGTTAGAACAACTCCTTTATAATTTGACTGTGACAAAATCCAAGACCAGGACACATGGTCCTAAGCATATCATAGAGAGAGTTAATAAGGTGATTCTAAGTTCTTTATAACCTGGGAAAAAATAATAGTGATGCACTATGCAATAATACCCTACCATACAATCTATATGATGGTTCCAAGGGTGGCAACTATACCCTAAGGGTTGTAACTTGTGAATTTATGCAATGGAAAACTTGATGAACTTTATAGTAAACTTTATATGTTGGGGCGGAGTCAAACCATGCCCTATGAGTGTGCTCGAAATCGATTAAATGGAATCATATAAGACCTTTATTATATGCTACCGATGGATGTTATACCTTGATACAATTTATATGTCAATGCTATTAATGTTCATCCGTATGGCTGGCAGGTGGAATGATGGCACTGCAAAAGCCTGCGTACGAAGTCGAGGGTGTAGTAAATGATTGGGTTTGCAATTAATTTACCTGGCCACCGTGTTACGGATAATGTTACGTGCACGTTGTGATGGATGTTTTGGCATGTGATAAGGTTTGGCAATGCTGAGTTGTGACGGGCCTCCTGCCCTGGTGTCAACAGAAATGGCAACCTCATGGCTTGGGAGGTAGATGAACAATTTAATACTACTTCTGCCACCCTCCAACGTGGCTTAATAAAAATGGATCTCCGTCATTGATCGTTGTGCGTTGGGATTGTGATTAACCCTAACGTAACTTATGGATTCTTGTAACGTTTTCTTGGTCATTGTTTCGGTGGTAGGGTTTGGGAGGTGAAGCCAACCGACCGAGAGGCACTTAGGGTTTTGATGTTTTTTAGCCTCCCTCGGGCTCGATCCTGAGACTGGTATCAGTCCTCAAACTGTAGGTGAAAGCCATCAATGGAACCCGGGTTTGGAGTTAAATGGTGTGGCCATCCACAGGTTGGATGAGTGCGTCAGTTTGGCGTTTTAGTAGCTTGCAAGTTTGGGGTTTCAATCGGGTTGTAAGTTTTCGGAAGGTATCACACAGGGTGGCCTTCGAGCTGGGTGCTTTTCCTTCGCAATGGATGGATGATGGCTTCGTCAAGCCTCTCTCATGACTCAGGTATTGTAACGTTTGCAAGGGTTTTCAAATTTTTCTTTGTTGCATGCATTACTATCTCATGATTCGATATTTAACTCAGTGTATGGTTGTTTGGAAGGTAACTCTCGGCGAACGACAGGGTGCCGGAATAGTTTATGGGGAGAAGAACTATAGTGAATCCACTGGTAAGCTTCGGTGGTATCCCTCCCTAGTGGTTCTCCTGGAATCGGACTTGATGAGCAGAGTGTTGGTAGCATGCCTTCACGGCAGTGGCTTTGTCTCGCCTACAGCATTTGGGGAAACGTTATTGTTTTTAAGTTTTGTTGATAGTGTAGATGATGTAAATGTTTAAGAGGTATGGCCGGCCATTCCTTGGCTCGGCGAGCTTGGTAGTGTTGAACCCTCATGTTTGCAAAGAGTCTTACAGCTTTAACGTTTTATGTCTGTCGTTTTGGTACTTCTGTGTTGATGGAAGATCAAATGTGAAGCTAAAGGGAAGAGATACGTTGACTGCAATTTTGTTTCGGCATTAGCTGTGTGTGTAAATAGCATGGGGTTTTGAATGGAACCCTCAGTACAAGAATGTGAAAATATGTAGGATGCAACCATCGTTAATTTAAATGGAAATGATAATTATTTAGGGTTTAATGGATATGTATGGTGTTTTCAAACTCTCGTTTTCGAATCTGTAAATGGAAGCTTGTTTTAAGTTGTTTATTTAAATAATGGCTATAAGTCGAAAGCGATCTACTTGGCTTACATTGCATCTATGCATACATGGATTAAGCCGAGAATAGAAAGGAATTGGTTTTGTTTGAAAACATAAGTGATAATGCTAAACCCTAGCTGTCGATGTTAATGAAGTCTACTTGTCTGTAATGATGTTTAAAGGAACAAGAATAATAACTCTTGATTCTACAGTTAGATCATCTATGGTAATGAAACATTTGATTTGGAAGCTGTTTAAATGTTTGTAAATAATGATGTGATGAGACAGGTCAACCCTGGTTTGGGTGTCGAGATACTGTAACATGCTTTGTCAATTCAATACTGCTATGTTCTTTTGATTTTAATAACATGATATTCTGCGATGTAAATTCTGCCACGTACAGTTGATAATACAGAAAACAAGAAAATGACAGTGCATTCGTCAGTTAATTTGATTGTTTATGAAAATAACAGTTTTCTATTTTAATTCTATATTCCTGTATTCGTCCAATTTGGACCTCTGATGAACGGATGGAATAACACAGTATCTTTCTTTCTTTCTGCACAAGATAATACAGTGAAGACAATATTTTCTATAAAATCGATCAGATTCTAAAAACAATAAGAAAATAGAAAAGTGGGAATATGGTTAAACAGAATGCATGGTATTGTTTTCTTTGAAGAAATAATTAAAGACCAGTAAACCCTAGTTGTTAACACAATGTCCACCTTCAAAAGTCAGAAACGAACCTATTACTATGACTAGTTTCTTGTAGGTTGTTCAGCATACAGATTTGAACAGTAAAAACATTGCATGCAAGGATCTAATCTACAACTACTAAAATATAAGATGCATGAGGAACATAAGTCTGTGTATGGGTGGTCTTTTGGTTTATATATTTAGATGCATGCTAGGTTTCACTTTTAACTGGACAAATTTAATGCTACCTCTTTGTACTGGAGTACGATGCAGCTTCACGCATGGGGAAAAATGCAGAGGAGTCATTTTATCGGTTCAGCGAATCTAAATTAATTAGGATCTAACATTTTTCTTCTATTGATCATTAATAACATTACTAAGCCATTTTCTGAGAGCATTCATATGATTGAAAAAGAAACACCAAAGAATAGAACCTGAGTGTAATGGGAGGAACAAATCACTCAAGAAGCTTGTTCCACCCAACCTGCTCCTAAGCAGCCAAGCTGTCTACCTTAGGACCCCCGAGCCTATCCACTGATCCACCAGGAGGAAGAAAGTTCTGAAGCTTAGGGTCTTTTCTTGCAGCAACAAGAAAATATATATCCATCCTTACAGGCTTAGTAATCAATGGGACCAGCACTAGCACCTTTGGTCTGTCCTTCTCATAACATTGCAGACTTATACTTGCACTCTCCACAGCATTCGAATCTCTTAGCCATCACCTGATGAGCATGAGGAATGTTTCTGTAGAAAACATTGTAAGAGCTCCCTGCTCAATTCGAATTTCCCTTTATAGGCTGCCTAGGTATTTTTGTAATTAAATGGTCATTAGTGAGCTACCTGCTCACCTCCCTCCACCTGGAGGGGGAAATGCCACAAAATTAGGGGGAGTTGTCCCATAACAACAGTTAATGGTAGAGTGCAAATGCTGCCATCTGTCCCAATCCTTCTAGCAGCTTCAATTCCTCCTAGTGGGCCAATGGACACTCTTGTAACAGCTTTCTTGATTGTTTGTCTCCCATTTTTGTTTATTAAATAATAATAATGAGTCATTACATTCATCTTTGACCTAATTGGTCATAATTACAAAACTTGTAACTATAATTTAACACAAAGTATTTTTACAAAAAGGATAATAGTAGAAAATAATTATTCTAAAAAATTGGGTAGGTGACATACACCCCCACTTAAGCCTCAACATCGTCCTCGATGTTGCTTTATTCACTCCTTGAGTGTTCCTGGAACAGAGTTGGGTATGCAGCCCGCATACTACTCTCCAACTCCCAGGTAGCCTCTGCTATGCTATAGTGCTTCCATTTCACTTTTACTTGGCCAACCATGCGGTTCCGGAGTAGAGTTTATTTCCATGCGAGAATACAGTCCGGTTCCACCGGAAAATCACCGCCTTGTTCCACCTGAACATTATTCCAATTTACAACATGAATAGGATCATGCACATATTTCTTTAAAAATGAAATGTGAAAAACATTATGGACTTTGAGGTTTGAAGGTAAGTCTAATTGATATGCCACAGGTCCAATTCTAGACAAGATTTCGAAAGGACCACAATACCTGGGTGCCAGTTTGGCACAGCTCCCCAACTTTAAGGAACTCTTTTTCGGCCTTACCTTAAGAAAAACATGTTCACCCACCTGGAACTCTTTATGAGTTATTTTAAGGTCTGCTTGAATTTTCTATCTATCCTGGGAAGCTTTAAGATTCCCTTGTACTTGATTCACGATTAGTTCTAATTCCTGCAACAATTCAGGTCCTAAGGTGACCCTGCTAACCGGATCACTCCATGACACCGGTGTGTTACACTTTCTTCCGTAAAGGATCTCAAATGGGCTAAGTTTGGTTGAAGCATGGTAGCGATTATTATACACAAACTCTGCTAAATGCAAGTAGTCTTCCCACTTACCAGGTTGATCCTTAACATACATTCTGAGCATATCTTCCAGTATCTGGTTCACCCTTTCAGTCTGTCCGTCTGTTTGCAGATGGAACGCAGTGCTGAAATTTAAGGTGGTGTTTAACCCCTTGAACAAAGACCTGCAAAAGTTACCTGTGAACTTCGAATCTAGGTCTGAAACTATTACCTTGGGTATGCCATGTAGTCGGAAAACCTGCTTCATAAAAATTTATGCGATATCAGGGGCTTTATGGGTAGTTTTGACAGGGATAAAATGGGCTGCCTTGCTTAGTTTATCTACTACCACCATGATGGAGTCGTGCTATTTTTTATTCTTTGGTAACCCAGTGATGAAATCTATACTTATGACTTCCCATTTCCAGCTGGGTATAGGCAAGGGCTGCAGCAATCTAGCAGGATGCTGATGTTCCACCTTCACTTTTTGACAGTCAAAACACTTAGCTATATATTCTGCTACTTCATCCTTCATTCTGGGCCAGTAGTACTCCTTCCTTAGCATTGTGATGGTTTTCTGGTAACCTGGATGGCAAGAATAGTGGCTCTTGTGCATCTCATTCAAAATCAGAATTTTTACTGCGGGTACGTTTGGTATGTACAATCTGTTTTTATGTGCAGTAAGCCATTTTCCTTCAAACTGAAATCTGTTACAGAATTTTCAGAGTTATTTTCTGCTGTCATTCTTGTAATTTTCTATATTCCTCATCCTCCTTAATTCCTTCAAAAATCTGTTCCTCCAAATCTGTTGTGTATGTGCTGATGGATGAAATAAAATGTATCCTTGCATTACGACTTAACGCGTCGGCAACTTTATTCTCCTTCCCCTTAATGTGTTGAATTTCAAAATCATACTCACTCAGAAAAGTTAGCCATCTGGCTTGCCTGGAATTCAAATTTGTTTGATCTAACAAATATTTCAGCCCCATATTATCCGTCATCAGGGTATATTTTCTGCCGATAAGGTGGTGACGCCACATTTTTAAGGCGTGAATCACTGCTAACAATTCTAGATCGTAGGTGGAATAGTTCTTCTCATGTATTTTCAGTTTTCTTGATTCATATGCTATAGCATGTCCCTCCTGCGTTAGGACTCCTCCCATTCCATCATTGCACGCGTTCGTACACACTACAAAATCTTTATTGGGATCTGCAATCCTCAAAATAGGTGTTGAAGTCAGCAATTCTTTTAACTTTGCAAAACTGTCCGCACACTTTTGATCCCAGACAAACTTCTTTCCCTCTTTTTGCAGTGATGTTATGGGATTTGCAATCCTAGAAAACCCCTCAATGAATTTTCTATAATAACCAGTGATGCCCATAAATGATCGCACATCCGTCACATCCTTAGGAACCGACCATTCATTAATGGCCTTTATCTTGGCGGGGTCAACCGAAATCCCTTCCTCCGAGATTATATGTCCTAAGTACTGAATCTTGTCTTTGTAAAAATCACATTTGTTGAACTTAGCATACAGCTGGTGCTCCCTCAGAACTTGCAGAATGATACGTATATATTCATCATGCTCCTCCTTGTTCTTAGAATATACCAAAATGTCATCGATAAACACAACTGCAAACTTATCTAAGTACTTGTGCAGAATTTTGTTCATTAAGCACATAAATACAGCAGGTGCATTAGTTAATCCAAATGGCATGACAACGAACTCATAGTGTCCGTAACGAGTTCTAAAGGTTGTTTTGAAAATGTCTTCATCCTTCACACGAACCTGATGATATCCTGATCGTAAATTGATCTTCGAGAACACTGTTGCTCCGCGTAGTTGGTCAAAAAGATCGTCAATGCGAAGCAACGGGTACCTATTCTTGATCATCATTTTATTCAATTGATGATAATCTATGCAAAGTCTTAGGGTACCATCCTTCTTCTTAACAAAAATGACCGGTGCTCCCCAAGGGGACACATTGGGTCTTATATATTTTTTATCGATCAGCTCCTTCGGCTGAGATTTTAACTCATTCGGCTCTAGTATATTCATCCGGTATGGAGCTTTAGAACTTGGTACAGCACCAGGTATTAATTCAATAGTAAAATCCAGGTCCCTTTTGGGAGGTAAATCTGGGATCTCTTCAGGAAAAATATCTTGAAAATATTTTAAGGCAGGTATGTCCTCTATTTTCAATTTGTCCTCCTTAGTACTTATCTCATCATGCACCGCATTTACCGCAAACATCTGACACCCTTTTCTGATTTCCCTTTTCACTTGCATGGCTGAAATCTGTCGAATGGATGTTTTTCTTGGGATGCCTTTTACCTCTGCTGCCTTCCCTTCGTCATCCAGGCAAATAAAACTTTTCTCATAACAATTCAGAATGACACAATGGGTTTCTAACCAGTCCATACTGATTAGGATGTCATATGACCCTAATGGAAGAATATTTAGCTTAACATGTGTTGTTAGTTGATTCATAGATAAAGCACAATTTTCCACAAAATCAGAAACCCTTCTTTTTGTTCCTGTCGCTAATCTAACTAACCAGAATTTATCGAATTTCTCTGTTTTCAAATCAAGTCTTTCTACAACAACTGGTGATATATAACTTAGACTAGCACTGGGGTCAATTAAAATAGAAACTGGGTGGTTTTGCAGCATACCTTCGACCTCCACCATTGAGACTTGGTGCTCTGCTTGCCGGTTGTCTAATGCTGCACTAATTCTGGGTACTTCTCTTGCCACATCTCCTACAGTAGCTTCAGACTGTATGGAGTGAATATGGTTGGCCGCCCGTTTCTTGAGGGGACAGTCTGAGGCATAATGGGGCCCTTGGCACTCAAATCATTTTATAGGTGGCTTCTATTCATTGGTCCTGGCAACATTGGGGACATTTCTGGGTGCTGTAAATTTCTGCTGCTGATTATTTCTGTTCTGCTGAAATTTTTTATTCTGAAAATTTTTCTTCTGGAAACTGGAATTGCCACCATATCTAAAATTCTTCTTTTTCTGTTCAAAGTTACTGGGTTTTGGGTTTTTCCAGCTAGGTACCCCTTCTCTTTTCTTATTCTGGTCAAAGCAAAAAGTGGCTTTCCTCATGGCCTCTTCTAGTGTCTTAGGGTTATCGTACTCTATCCTGTCCTTGATGTGGAATGGTAGACAACTTAGGTACCTCTGGTCCTTCGGTTTTTCCTTGACCATGTACGGCACATACCTTAGCAAACTTAAAACTTGTTGTTTAGTTCTTTCATGTTCATCGTTCCTAGTTTCAGATCATAAAATTCTTTGGATTTTTCTTCATAATACTGCTTAGATAAGAATTTCTTCTTGAAGTATCTTTTAAAAGTACTCCAACTCACATCTCGGTCTTTTATACCTTTCACCCTTTTAAGGTCTTGCCACCAAATATCTGCCTTTCCGGTCAGATTATAAATTGCCATCTTTGCCTTTAAAGATTCCTAATAGTCGTAGATCTGGAAATACTTTTTCATGCCGGGCAGCCATGCTTCCGCTATCTCTCCTTTCTCTGTTTCGCCATTGAAAGTTGGGGGTTTAATTTTCTTGAATTCACCAGATATCTGTTCGTACTGTTTATTTCTTTTTATTTTTGGCTTGAAGTCTCCTTCGCTACTGTCACTAGAGTAGTTATGCTTCTTTTTACGTGGATGTTTGGCAGCTCTTGATGACGTTGAGTTGTTGTTTCCCTCAGTTGTTTCTGTTTGTTTATCCTTGCCTTCATGAGATAGATCTTTAGTTTTAGAAGTATGTTCACGGTTCTGTTCATTATTTGGATATTGGTCGAATAGTGCTTGCTTCAACTCCTCCGGTGTCCTTAGGATTCTTTCATTGTCCTATTTTACTGACTGGATTTCTGCCTTTAATTCTTGAAAGGCACGCAATAATTCTGACGAATCGTTACCCCGATTGCCCTGGAATTGTTGTTCCATACTCGGGTTGTTTGGCGGAAATCTGCCCCTTATGTGATCAGCTGATCCTTCCATATCTGTAAATCAAAGAAAATTTTTCTGTATACGACAAAATAATTTAAGCTTGAGTTAGCGAAAAATTTCACAGTCATAAATTTTTTGTTTGCGTCTTTCTTGGACCGTCTTTAGGCCTAGAGTTCGAACATGAGCTCTAATACCACATGTAACATCCCGATATTTTCACAAAAAATTAAAAAATTTTAAATCGTCATTAAATGCTAATATTTGTAAAATGCGGAAATAATAATAATTAATAAAGCAGTAATTAATAAATGCGACATTTGGTAGGAACAATTTAACTGCTGAGTCTTTTCGTCTTCTAATGATGTTTCGTGTCGACGACACATCATGAATCCAATTAATGATTATATCCTTTATTTATATGCTGGAATGATTGAAAATTGTGATGCATTTGGAAAACAAGATTCTTCTCGACAAGTACTAACAGTTTAATTTTTTTGGATGATGATGAAAGGGGTCCCATGAGGTGCCCCGAGGCTTACTTAGCTACTCAGCTAAAGCATTGCACTCGTCCTTCATGTGCAAATTCGCAAGTAAGAGCTAGCGATAAAATTCAGAGTGTTTAATGATCATGGTAAAAATAAAAACTGTTTATGATGTCGACGCTACAGGTATGGTTTCCTTCCAATTTGTAAGAGGAATTGACTAGCTCAGAAACTGCAGATATCGTCAATCTCAGCGTTGATTGTTATGAATGTTTTCATTTGGCATTTATGACTTCACTGGTTGTCATTCCATGAATGGCTTGCGGCTGTTAGAACAACTCCTTTATAATTTGACTGTGACAAAATCCAAGACAAGGACACATGGTCCTAAGCATATCATAGAGCGAGTTAATAAGGTGATTCTAAGTTCTTTATAACTTGGGAAAAAATAATAGTGATGCACTATGCAATAATACCCTACCATACAATCTATATGATAGTTCCAAGGGTGGCAACTATACCCTAAGGGTTGTAACTTGTGAATTTATGCAATGGCAAACTTGATGAACTTTATAGTAAACTTTATATGTTGGGGCGGAGTCAAACCATGCCCTATGATTGATCGCGACCTAGGTGGATATTCATATGCTATGAGTGTGCTCGAAATCGATTAAATGGAATCATATAAGACCTTTATTATATGCTACCGATGGACATTATACCTTGATACAATTTATATGTCGATGCTATTAATGTTGATCCGTATGGCTGGCAGGTGGAATGATGGCAATGGTGGAGGAGCCTTTCCCAAGAGAGGAATTTCCCATTTCCGAACGCTGAAGGAACTGGATACCGATCCTACCTGCCAATTTAGACAAATTTCCATCTAGAATTTGGACTTCTTTCTTAAGTTCTTGGAGGACCCTCATGGCTCGGGTGAGCGATAACTGTTCTGGAGCCCTTGCCATTAGAATTTGCCCCACCATGATATTGTTGGTCTAGAAAGCCACTAGAGTACGATCGAAGAGAGCCATTTGACCTCGCGTAGATCCTGGGTATGGTTCCCAAAAATTTATCTTGATCGAGGAAGGATTATTGCTGGGATCAGTATACTCAAGCTAGAGTGATGCCTTTGTGCTTTCGATAAGCCATCTGATGCCTAACAGAATGGTTGAGGCATAGGATTTGGCTGCATCCGCGACTTTAAGTTGGTTCATGGTGATGGAATGATTCTCTGAGCCTGTCGCAATGCATTTTCTGGGCCTCACCATTTCAGAGTCGCTGCAATTGTTGTGTATGCCCGGATAGTAAACAGAATAACTTTGCACCCCGCAACCAAGAGAAAAATAAAAGGCTTGGCTCGCTGGATAAATGAGATAATCAACCATTATCTCCATGAGGTAAGAAATCGTCATACTGTTGTACTTTAGGATGACGATGTACTTCTTTCGGATCACGTATAGCCTGCCAAATCTACCAGCATCCATTCCCATGAGAGCTTTGAGGAGCAAAGTACCTCGCAATGAATTCTCAGCCTGGTTCCATAA
The DNA here is from genome assembly GCA_027924585.1 of Larix kaempferi. Classification (NCBI taxonomy): domain Eukaryota; kingdom Viridiplantae; phylum Streptophyta; class Pinopsida; order Pinales; family Pinaceae; genus Larix; species Larix kaempferi. The sequence continues at coordinate 15,208,386 of BSBM01000269.1, read as the reverse complement.
CCGTCTTATTAATTTTCACATGAGTCTAGTACACTGAAGATTAGGATAAGTATCGTGCGAGTACCCTAAACGGTTTCTAAAGGGACCTAATACGTGCACGTACCTTGATGTGCCTCATGGTATCCCTCCAAATCCTCCATCTGTGGGCCGACTTGGTGCATTTCAAGGGTTAACCTATCCTCCTCCACTAGGCGATAACATGTATTGAAACGTATGTCATATTTAGTATTAGTGCCATGCACATTAATGATCTTTGCTCCGAGCTGGATCCCCAGGTTGGAAAGATTGTCAGCTGATTTGTTGGCATTTCTTCGAACATGGAGGGGAATTAACATGGCAAATTTACCGGCCAGCTTGGCCAAAACTTTGAGATTGTCATCCAACCTCTAGCAGTTGCCCAGTTTACGGGTGTCGGATCCATGAATAATTTTCTTCAAAATGTTGATTAAGATCAATGAGTCCCCCTCTACCATAATCCAATGCATATTATGAGTTGTGGCAATTTCCAGACCGCGAGAGAGAGTAGCCAATCCCACGGCGTTGTTACTGGTTATGCCGATGTAACCTACAAACATGCTGATGAAAGCACCCTAGCTATTCCTGAAGATGTCGCCATAGCCTGAGTGGCTGGGGTTTCCTTTAGAGGCCCTATCAAAATTAAGTTTGATAAAGTTGTTCGAAGGAGGATGCCAAATATTAGGACTCTACATGGCCGCTCCTGAAGGTGTTGGAGCAGGAATTTGGTTCGAGATATTCAAACCCCAGGCTTGCAGAATGTTACCTTCACGACCTTCAGGATGCAAGTCCTGTTCTGACCAATGATGGATGTGAACAGTTTCAGTGATTCTAGTTCTTATTCGAGTCCAGATATCCTCCATATTCATGTGAGTAGCTTGGAAAACCCGTCTATTCATTTCTTTCCAAGTCTCCCAAAGCAGGAAACTAGGAAAGAGGTTCCAGATTCGATCAAGCAAGGGATTTTTGAAGTGAAAAGATTTCCAATTCAAAATCATGTCGTTGATGTTGCCTCTATCTCTTTGACAAGTCTGAAAAATTGAATCTCCCCTATCCCACATACTTTTTATGAAAGCACAGGTATTGAAGAGATGTTCAATAGTTTCTTCTTCCTACTAGTAGAGATGACAAAAAGAGGGACCGATAAAACCCTTTTTTATCAGGTTATCTCAGGTAAGGGTTTTCTTTTTTAGTAAGAGCCAGAGAAAAGTGGCAACCTTTGGCCAGAGCTTGTCTGTCCAAATGTCCTTCCAAATAGGCTCGTCTGGGAGAAGTTGAAAATTGGCTTGAATGTGGTACCCTTCCTTAACCATAAATCGCCCTTTCGAAGTGTGTCCCCAACGCAATTTATCATCTTCATTGTTTATTTTGATACAAGAGGTTGCCAATGTTGCTTGTATGTAGATTGGGTCAGCTAAGAGGATGCTTCCAAGTCCGCCAATGAGTATTTTCTTCTTTTTCTTCCCAATATTGGTAAACATGAATCAAACCATGCTGTTCCAAACTGTTTTTGAGATACAGGTTACTTAGAATGATTTGAAGCTTACCTGCTTGTTTCCATGAGTCATCCCAGAAGAGTGCTTGTTTACCATTTTTTATTTCCCCGGAAGCTATGATTTTGGATTAGCAAGCGATTAGTCCATGCCATTTTCCAGACCGTAGAACCGTTCATATCTGTATTGAAGCAAATTAGATCATGTGGATACCAAGTGGAGCTGTACTTAGCTTTCCAAAGAAGAGCCCAAGGTTCCATGTTGTGGGTAATCCAATTCCACCATATTTTAGCTCCCAAAACCTGATTTAGAATATTAGGATCATGAAGACCAAGACCTCCCTTGAGATTAGATAAACCAAGCTTTCCCATTTGACTAGAGCCCACTTCCTGTGATGTAGGTTGCTGTGCCAGAGAAAATTTCTTTGGAGGCTTTGAATTTGTTTGATGATGCTTTTAGGTGCCTCTAGGACAAAGAACATATACAGAGGCAGGCTTGAAGGACAAACTTGACCAGGGTAAGACGATCGGCTAGATTTAGAGATGTGAAGTTCTAGCTGGCTAAACGATTACTGAGGAGAGGGTAAGAAGGTATTCCCAATTAGCTTGTTTGAGCAGCTTATCCATGAGTGGGGGACCCAAGATACTTTGAAGGGAGATTATGAATAGAAATCCCAAGAAAAACAGAGATTCGACGCTGAATGAGATGGTTAGTATTGAAGAAGAAAATATGGGATTTGTCAAGATTGATGCAAGCACCTGAGGCTTTTTCAAAAATTCTTAAGATAGTTTCGAAACACTTGGCTTCTTTGTAGGAGGGATGACCCACAAGCAGGGTATTGTAAATGAACTATTGATACGAGCAAAGAGGGGCTGCAGTATGGAGCTTGAGGACCTTCAGAGTTCCTGAATGAATTTCAGCATTGATGGTTCTTCCTAAGCCTTCTGCCATAAGAATGTAGAGAAAGGGGGAAAGGGGGTCGCCCTGTCTAATTCCCCGGGAGGGAGTAAAGGGCGCCGAGGGTTCCCCATTCACCAAGATTGAAAAGAAATCTGAAGAGAGAAGAGAGAGGATACAATCGATGAGATCTTGAAAAAAACCATAGACTTGAAGGACTCTGGAAATCAGGACCAATTCAATCTGTCAAAATATTTGGACATATCGAGCTTAATAAGTATACCGGGTTTTTAATGGTTTTGAGAGAATGGATAACTTCATGGGCCAGAATAATGCCATCAAGAATTTGTCTACCTTCCACATAACCAGATTGTTCTGGGGAAATAAGAAGGGGTAGAAGAGGTTTAAGACAATTAGCTATGACTTTGGTTATGATTTTACAGATGACATTGCAAAGAGAAATAGGTCGGAAGTTTGCAGGGTTGCTGGGATTAGTACATTTCAGGATGAGGGTAAGGAAAGTGGCATTGAAAGCAGAAAGAATGCCTTTTGTTCGCCGAGAATATTCCACTATTTCAAGAACCTCATCTTTGATTATATCCCAACATTCATGAAAGAAATCTGTGGTGAAGCAATCCGGTCCTGGGGATTTTCCTTTTTTCATCCCAGAGACTGCAGTTTCCACTTCTTGCATGCTTATTGGCCTCATCAGGCCCTCATTTTGCTCCTGATTTAGTAGGCAAGGGATATTCCTGGTAATATCACTGATAGTCTGCCTTCTATCAATTGGAGGTTCAGAGAGGAGATCCAAAAAATAGGTGTTGATCTCCTTTCCCAGATTCTATTGTTCATAAATATGAGCACCATTGCTAGCTTTTAGCATTGAAATTTTGTTATGTTTCCGACACTGAAGCATGGAATTGTGGAAAAATTTAGTATTCCTTTCCCCTTCCTTTAGCCAGTTAATTTTGGACTTTTGCTTCCAAATAATCTCCTCTTGATTGAGTCTTTCACTCAGCTGGAGGTTAAGGAGAGATTCCTCCTGCATCTTTGCATCAGAGTATCCTGTCAGGATAATGTCCTCTGCAGCAGCTTCATTTTTTCTTCAATTTTATGTTTTTCCTCAAAGATGTTGCCAAAGGTAGTTCTATTCCAACTTTTTAATTTTTGTTTTATATTTTTGAGTTTCTACTGTAATTTGTACATGAGAGATCCGTTCTCAATAGAGGATTCTTTCCACCAGCTGCCAATTTTTTCTTTGAAGTCTGTATTGGTAAGCCAAAAAAATTTGAAATAGAAAGGCCTGTTGGGACAGACTTTGTAATCAGAGCTTTGAAGGTAGATGGGCCAATAATCAGAACCATTATCCGAGAGAATAGTAGCAATCCAAGTATCTCCCTGAGTATAAAAGTCGTTGGATAGAAGGAAACTATCAAGACGAGAGGCTATTTGATGTTGATTGCCCCTTCTGTTGTTCCAGGTATAGAGACCATTGGTTCTTTCCATGTCTATCATCCTAGTCATATCCAGAAAGGTATTAAAGGCAGTACTGTCTTTGTCGAGTTTTCTAATTCCTCCCTTTTTTTCCTTGAGATTTGTAATCATGTTAAAATCACCTCCTACAATCTAGTTCGTACTTTGATGGGAGTCCCAAATCCAATGCAGATGATTCAGAATCTCAATTTTGTGATTTAAAATTTGAGGTCCATAGATATTAGTAATGATCCCTCATTTGTTGGTACCCAAAAGATGATACGAGGATGTAAGAGTTATTACGGTTGCGTCAAAGTTGCTAAGGCAGATGACATTAGGGTTCCACAGAATTGCAAGTCCCCCAGAGCCACCCAGGGCATCTACGACGATGACTAAAGAAAATTTCCATATTTTTGAGCAATTTTTTCCATGGTAGTAGTAGAGCACTTGGTCTCCTGTAAGAGGAGAATGGTAGGTTTTTCCATTGATATCTTATGTTAAAGAAGACGATGCTTAGAGGAACCGTTTATACCTCTGATATTCCAGGAGATGATCTTCATTTCTGAACTACAGGTAGAGAAGAGAAGAACTCTGTTAGCTGATTATAATGGCCAGAATCCCGCATAAGATTTCCTAACTCGTCCAATCGTTGTGTGTTTGTATGAAGACCCTTCCTTTTATCTTCTTGGAATTGGTGTTTGAGATCCTTTTATCCGACAATTTTTATTCCTGGGACGAGTCCTTTGATGTTGCTTTGGGATTTGTATTGGGGATATTTTATGCTTTGATGACAGCCTTTTTGAAGAGCTCAAGCTGAGGTTCTGATAGAGGGGTTTTAAGTCTGTAGGATTCCTCTAGTTCTTTGAGATTAATGTCTTCTAGTTCTGAATCCTCCATTTCATCTTGAGGTTCTTGCATATCTGCATCCGTAGTAATATTGCTTGCAGTTCCAGCTTGAACTGGGTTACCATCTTGGACCTTATCTTGATTGAGTTGTTCCTCTAGATTAGCTGGTAGAGTTTCAAATCGATTCTCTGTGCTTACATCCTTGTTTGTAGATTGTGTTGGGGGTTTCTTGTTGTTCCTTCTGCGGTTCACAACCTTGCTAAAACCCTTTGCATCATTGAGTTTAGAATAGTCTTGCTTAGAGGCTATGGAGTTTAGAGGACATTCACAGAATAAGTGTCCATGTTCATGACATTTACGACACCGAAAAGTGTTAAGATTCAATATGTTAAGATAGATAACATCAGTGTTCAATACAATTTCACAACAATAGCATATACAAGATCACTAAAAGAATAACAAGCACAACATAAACACAAGAGACACAAATTTATCCTGGGAAACCCTCTAGGGGAAGAAAACCCAACAAAACTTCCTCAATATAGATGATCAAAAATACAAAGGAAAAACCCCAAGCAAGTGCTCCTTCTCCTTGCAGATCTCTCTCTCTCTCTCTCCCCATTTTGAATTACACAAGTGATTGTGTGTGTGAATGAATGAATAAATGAGGGAGCCTAGCTCTCTATTTATACATTCACTTCTACTTTAATTTTACAACTTGACATGTCGGCCTCAACTAACTTTACCACTCAACTAATGTTGACTGGGCCGACTCCTCTAGGGGACTTAAAAACCCCATTACATTTGACTCTAGGGGATCTATTGCCCCGAATTACATGGGAGGATTTACCTCATGACTCTATGATGACCAAATACAATAATAACATCCCGAGGGAGGAATAAAACATCTCTGAATAAATTACAATAGAATAATCTTCGAAGTTACAATATTTCAACACTCCCCCTTAATGAGAAGGGTATTCTACTGACAACAACAACATCAACTGAAGGATCAAGGAGAGAGAGCATCATCAACAACATCAAGGTGATACATTTATAAATCATTGGAAGTTTTCTTCAACAACATCATCAACTGGTACAGTTACTGGAACATCTTCAATATCTTCAACATCTTCAGTACTGGAGCATCATCTTCTACAGCACTGAGTCTTCATCTTTGATCTTCATCTTCTACAGCACTCGATCTCTCGGTCGTCTACAACAACACTTGATCTCTCAATTAACAACATCATCTTGATCTTTCGATCAACAACATCAATATAACCTGCAACACATATGATCCAATTACGGGATGATCAATCCCTCTCACTTTAGGACATAATTCCAAGGATGATGCAATCCAACCACAGTGCCAGTCCTTTTTCATACTGGATGTGACCTAGATCAAATCTATTCCACCACAGTGTCGGCCCTTTTTCATACTGGATGTGACCTATATCAAATCTAGGTTTTCCACCACAGTGCTAGTCCTTTTTCATACTGGATGTGACCTAGATCAAATCTAGGGTTTACCACCATAGTGCCAGTCCTTTTTCATACTGGATGTGACCTAGATCAAATCTAGGGTTTTCCACCACAGTGCTAGTCCTTTTTCATACTGGGTGTGACCTAGATCAAATCTAGGGTTTACCACCACAGTGCCAGTCCTTTTTTATATTGGATGTGACCTAGATCAAATCTAGGATTTTCCACCACATTCTTAGAGACAAGAGTCTACGGATTCCTTTAGGCCATGTGTCCAGGGATGATACAATCCCACTGCAACATCATCATCATCACATTCTTGGAGACAAGAGTCTACGGATCCTTTTAGGCCATGTGTCCAGGGATGACACAATCCCACTACAACATCATTATCATCATATTTTCAGATACAAGAGTCTACGGATCCTTTTAGGCCATGTGTCCAGGGATGATACAATCCCACTACAACATCATCATCATCACATTCTTGGAGACAAGCGTCTATAGATCCTTTTAGGCCATGTGTCCAGGGATGATACAATCCCACTGCAACATCATCAGCAGCATCAACACTGCTCCCCCTTTCGAGGAAGGTCCTTTCGAACCACACCAAGCTTGTCACGGAAGTACTCAAACTTCACTCGAGACAAAGGCTTAGTCAACACATCAGCAACTTGCTCATCAGTGCTCACATACTAGATCTTTATAGCTCCCTTTTGTACCATCTCTCGTATATAAAAATACCGGATTTCTATGTGCTTTGACTTGTCATGGAACACTGGGTTCTCCGTCATCTTTATACAACTCTGTTTGTCACATATAATTACTGTGGTATCCAAATCCAATTCAAATAGTCATGACATCAACTTCCAAATCCATATGGCCTCGCAACTTGCAGAACAAGCTGCTATATACTCTGCTTCAGCTGTGCTAAGAGCAACACTGGACTGCTTCCTGCTAAACCATGAGATTATGGCAGATCCCAGACAATTGAAGAAATTCTGCCTTTCAACTGCCTGCTGGTTTAATGTCAAGTTTAGGTGGTTTTCACCTACAGCCGGTTTTGCATAGGCTGTAGGTTACTTATTACAAAAATGCTTAAACAGAAAACACACACTGAAAGCTATTAAGAGGCTGCAAATTAATTCAACAACATTCACACATAAATTGACTCAGTGATTTTTGGCCAAATCGAGCCCTGGAAAAACCCCCACGGGGAAAACCAATTGAGAGAGAGAGATGTTTATTATTTCTTCAGCAAGGTAATGTAACATCAGTACAGAAACAAATACAACTTATCTCCATTAAATGCACCCCAGTCTGCCTCGATTTCAGTGCACAACTGCTGCCTGGAAATGTGTGCAGATCCTTCTTGGTTTCTGTGCAATTTATGGTGCTGTATCCTCCTCGATTTCAGTGTAGATAACCCTGAACTCACTGCTGCTGCTGTTACTCAAACTTGTGCATCTGCCAATCCTCAAAATCATGACAGAAGGAGACTACAGTACGGTCCACTGTACCAGTCACTATTTATGAAACAGTGTAGACTGATATCTCCTAACAGAACTCAGGATAAGTGCTAGGGTATGATATCACCGTGTCTGTGCTTCAACAGAATGAAGTAGCCACGAAATTTGAGCCCTGAACCAACCTCGAACTGCGTGCTATGAATGGTACTGTTGTACTGTATCACCACGGTTTTGTGCTTGATATGATAGCTAAACTCACGGTTCTCTTTGCTGATAATAAATGCCTGGAATGAATGCCTTGAATCTGAGCTAATACTGGAAACCTGTTCCTAGAAACTCGTGCCAGTGGAGTCACGGTTTCAGTACCTGCGCCCTAGCTCGACCTCCTTCAGACTCTCGTGCTCTCTCTTCTCTTCATTCACATCACAATGAATTAGGTTTGTGGAGCCTCCCTCCTTTTTGTCCAATCCCTAAAGGTGATTCTAATCCAATGGTGGAGAATCTTCCAATCCAATGGCTAGGATTAGATGTGAGCAAAAGGCACATTAATTTAAATCACTTAAATTAATTTAATGCTCACTCACTTTAACTTTAGACAAAAGTAGCTTTAAAACATAAAGTCTCATTAATGTTTAATTAATGTGAGGGTCCCATTACCCCCTTCTTAGTGACTTAGGCTAACATCACTAGGGGGAACACATCCAAGGTACAAAACTAACAACAATAACATCCACCTGAGGTGCTCTTCCTGTTTGAGACACTTACATCTGCATCTGTGTAGTCATGATCTCCAACATAGTATAGACCAAAGTCTATCGTACCTTTCAGGTACCTCATCACATGCTTTGCAACTTCCAGGTGAACACGTCTAGGCTCAACTAGATACTGACTCAGGGTGTTCACAGCAAAGCATATATATGGCCTGGTATTCGTCAAATATATCAACGAACCAATTATTTGTCTGTAAATTGTAGAAACCACCGTCCATCATCCCAGATCTCTACTTCATATTTTCCTTGGCTAAGGAAAAATCTCATCTAATCTCAGCCACATATCTAATCACAAGAATCATGCCAATATTCTTTTACTCTGAGATCTAGTCCCTCTGAAGTGGAATCTTCTACATGTAAGTATTGTCCTCCCTCTGTGACTGAACATCATGCACATTCTACATTGAGTGATCTTCTGCATATCTATCTGTGTCATCTCCCGTTAGATGGGTCTATTGATATGAGCTTCAAGATCACTCGAACTATGGTGAGTTCCTTCTTGCATCCAACATGTCATCTATATATAGAAACCATCTTCAACCTTGTAGCAAAGGTTGAAATTTGCATCACCCGTGGTGATCATCAAGCTCATCAAATGACTATAGATCCTGGGTACCTAGGTATATATATATATATTTCAATGTGGTTCACAACCTCGGAAAGGAGCTACTACGTTCATGAGAAGAATTCACAGGGGGCTTACCCGAAGGAGCCTAACCCATCGGACTTATATATAATATATATATATATATTAAATTTCGATAAGGACCAACTTATTTCTGAATGGATGGCGGGTTCTATAACCTAGAGTTTGAGAGGTGTAGCAAAACAGATCATGGCAACCATGGATCCTTCCATGGCCGCCATCCCCCTCTTCCACTGCGCTGCATATGACTTGGCCGAACGGAGGTGGAACTGAACGGCACTCTGTGAGTGGGGTGGGGGTGGAACTTTCGTGCAACGACCCATTGCGCTGTGGGATCCTCCTGCTCACCAGTGGCGGCGATGGTGAACTCTGAGTTGTGGAGTGCAGCAAGGAAGTGCATCCACGACGGGGGCATCAGCAGCAGCTAGACGACGGTGGAGATCCGCTCAGACATGGGTTTCTGTTTCATCTTTTGGCGGCAACGGCAGCTTCATTGTCAGGGCCGACAATGGTTGGATGTCGTCGGTGCGGTGTGAACCTTTCTTAGCAGCACTACAACTACCTGTGACGGTGGTTTTAGCCTTCAGATTCTGGTGGCTCTGCAACCTCCCGATGCTTTCTGGTTCTAGTCTATGTCTTTGCTTCTTGTCGACATCTCATATGGCTTCTTTCTTTAAGGTTTTCTTCAACTCCTTATGAGTTGATTCTTCATTGTACATGAGCCAATATTGGCTGCCCTGTCCTAGGGTTTATTAGATTTTGTTTATTGTTCCGGTGGTGTTTTGGCACATGCTTTTTTCTATGAAGTTGAAAAGCCGATTACTGAAAAGGGCTCTTAGAATCCTTTCTACAATATGTAATTTGATTATTCTTAATGAAATTATGCTTTTTTCCTTGCAAAACAAATATATATATATATATATATAATTTCAAATATTATGTATTAAAAAATCATTTTATTTTTAGTATTTTAAATTGTTTTTATATTATATATTAAAAAAAAATATGTTGTACTATTTAATATAGTTCTTTATAAATTTATATTTATAAATGAAAATTATGATGTTATCATAAATTTTACTATTTTAAATTGTTTTTTATTTTCAATAAAAGTTATGAAATTTAATTTATTATAAATTTATTTTAATTTTTTAAATGTTTTGTATTTTGAATTTATAACTAATATTATTATTTATCAGCATCATTATAACTAATATTATTATATGTTTACGAGGTATATAAATTAGTATGAGAAGTTGTAAATGGAAAATCACAAGTTCAAATTCCCACTTACAAAATTTTTAATTTAATTTATCATATATATATACTTACTTACTTTAGTTTTCAATTATTATATATATTAAAAAAATATTTTATTTTTAATATTTTTAATTGTTTATATATTGTGTATTAAAAAATTATTATAGTTATACTATTTTATATTATGTTTATGCTTAATTTATATTTATAAATAAAAATTATGATACTATCATTAATTTTATTATTTTATATTGTTTTTATTTTTAATAAAAATTATAAAATTTTAATTTATAAAATTTATTTTAATTTTTTAAATATTTTATAATTTTAAATTTATAACTAATATTATTATTTATCATCATCATTATAACTAATATTATTATTTATCATCATCATTATAACTAATATTATTATTTATCATCATCATTATAACTAATATTATTATATGTTTACACACAAGTTCAAATCCCCATTTTAAAAATTTTACAAAATTTTTAATTTAATTTATCATATACTTACTTACTTACTTTAATTTTTAATTATTATATCTTAAAAAAATATTTTATTTTTAATTGTTTTTATATTATGTATTAAAAAATTATTATATACTAACTTTAGTTTTTAATTATTATATATTAAAAAAACATTTTATTTTTAATATTTTTAATTGTTTTTATATTATGTATTAATAAATTATTATAGTTATACTATTTTAGTTTTTAATTATTATATATTAAAAAAATATTTTATTTTTAATATTTTTAATTGTTTTTATATTATGTATTAAAAAAAATTTATAGTTATACTATTTTATATTGTGTTTATGTTTAATTTATATTTATAAATAAAAAATTATGATACTATCATCAATTTTATTATTTTATATTGTTTTCATTTTTAATAAAAATTATAAAATTTTAATTTATAAAATTTATTTTAAATTTTTAAATTTTTTATAATTTAAATTTATTATTAATAATATTATTATTTATTATCATCATTATAACTAATATTATTATTATTAGAATTTTAATAAAAAAAATTATAATATTTTAATTTACTTTTTAATAAAATTATAATCTTATTATAATCATAATTTACTTTCTATTAAAACTTAAATTTCATTAATTAAATTTTAAATTTCATTATCTAAATTTTATAAACATAATAAATTTACTTATATTATATTTATAGTTATTTTTACTACTTTATATTGCTTTTATTTTGTATTTATACTATGTTTAAAAGTTAAATTTTAAATTTTATTGTTTAAATATTACAAATTTATCACATATTATAATAATTATAATTTAATAATTTTAACTATTTTATAATATTTTTATTTTATAAATAAAAGTTATGGTTTTATTGTTAATTACAAAATTTTAATCTTAATTATATTATTAAAATTTTATTCTTACAATAAATTTAGTAGATTTTTTTTTTATTTATTATTTAATTTTTATTACTCATAATAAATTTATCATTTAAAATTTACTTTAATTTTTAATTTTGAAATATTATAATCTTTAATATTAATATACTTTTTAATATTTTATTAATTTATTTTATAATTTTATAATAACTATATTTTAAGAAAAAATTTAAATAAATAGTATTACTAATGTATTAAAATATAATTATATATTTGAGAGCTTTTCTTGGCTTTGAAATTTTAGGATCTTTACTCACAAGACCAACCACCTGAAGGTGAAAGCTCATATGGCCTCAAAAACTGTGCTTTGATGTTGTTGTTACAACAAAGCTATAATCTATGCTTTGTTGTTGTTATATCAACAAAGTGGGTTATTTAAATTTTTTAAATGTTTTATTTATGTATTTTTATTAAATTGATTTTATTATGATTATAATGTTATTTAATTTATTAAAAATTTAAAAAATAATAAATTATATTTTAATTTTTCACAAATTTTGATATAAAAAAAAATAACAAATAAAATAAATCAAAAATTACAAAATTAAAAATTAAAACAACAATATTAAAAAAATAAAACAATTTAAAAAAAAAAAAGTTGAATTTATATAGTATATATTTATTATTATAATACAAATAAGCATACCTATATAGCATAGGTATATATAATTATTCGTTATTTATGATTTACATAATAAGAAATTCACATACATAAAAATACACATACAAATAAAAAAATTAAATATCAATATACAAATCTATATGAATAATTATCAATTCACATAAAGATTTATATATCCAAAACATTAAGTTGTTTAAAAAAAACATTTATATATCGAAAACATAAAGTTGTTTAAAAAAAACATGTACAAAGATCTACAAACACAAACACACTTGCATACAAAAATCATCTACAAAAATCCACAAATACAAATCATAGAGTTGCATACAAAAATATATTATTTCATCTAGCAAACATAAAATTCATTTCATCTAATAAACACACAATTGCATTAGAAAAAACATGATTTATCTAACAAACATAGAGTTGCATACAAAAAACATTATTTAATCTAGCAAATATAGAGTTGCATACAAAAAACATTATTTAATCTAACAAACATAGAAATCATCTCATCTAACAAGCACATAGAAATGCATTAAAAAAACATTAATTCATATAACAAACATAAAAATCATGCCATCTCACAAACACATAGAATTGCATACAAAATACATGTAGAAAGATCTCAAACACAAACACATAGAGTTGCATACAAAAAAACATTATTTCATCTAACAACATAAAAATCCTTTCATATAACAAACACATGAACATCATCTCATCTACTAATACATAGAGTTGCATACACAATACATGTACAAAGATTTCAAACACAAACAAATAGAGTTGCATATCAAATATATGTACAAAGATCTCAAACACATAAAAAAATTGCACTAAAATCAACAAAAAAATACACCCAAAGAATACACTAAAATACAACAAATATAAATAATATAAATGTAATAATATAAATAATATATAAATAATATAAATACTATATAAATAAATATAAATAATAACAATGTAACATAACTGCCATCTAAATAAAATTGGAAAAATGTAAAATAGAAAAAGAAAAAAAAAAAGTGAAAAAGTATATATTAAAGCAAAATAAATAAAGAAAAGAGAAAAAGAAAAAAAGTAAAAATTTAAAAAATAAATATTAAAGCAAAATAAATATAAAAATGATTAGAATTTCAAATATATGTAATAAAATTGATTTATGTGTTAGATAAATATTGAAATTAGTTTGTGTGAAAACATTAAGTGCAAAATGAAGTTTATTTATGTTGGAGAAATTATCAAATTAGTTTACGCAAAATGAAGTTTATTTATGATGGAGAAATTATAAAATTAGTTTATGTAAAGAACATTAGTGGAAAATGAATGCGAAATAAACATACTACATCATAACACTATAAGAGACTACTCTAAAGATGATGGGGCGCCCCAACATCTAGAGCATTTGGATGGGTTTAATCCCATCCCAAAAAAATATAATTATATATATTAAAAATAATATGTTTGTAAGTGTTTGTCTTTACAAAACTCTCAAAAATAATAAACTATACAAGTCTTGTTGTAAATAACATTGAATCAATGTTCAAAGGATGCTTGTAAATAACATTGAATCAATGTTCAAAGGTGCTTGATACCTGAAAAGATAACAACCAACACAAAAATGAGATGCATTCTCATTAAAATATCACTTTAAATAAAAACATGAAAACTATAAATATCATTACCTTTCTCTTTTTATTTATTAATATTCTTAAAAATAACACACCAAAAGAATCATGTGTTGCAATTCACTTCATATGAAGTATGAATGTTTAAATGCTCTGAAAAAACAACAAAACAAAATATATATGAGACATCCTTATTTAAATATTACTTTAAATATTAAAAAAATAATGATCATCACTCTTACCTCTCTTTATGTTCATTAACATTTTCCAAAACTAACAGAACAATGACATTCCCCAAAAGTTAGAGCAATGCAATATGTTCTCCATGCAAAGCAATCTGTATATTGCAACCAACTTTTAAAAATTGTCATACATATAAAACATTAACAAAATTGTCATACATATAAACTATTAATAATACATTTAAACTCAGTTTCCTTTAAATTACACACAGGTCATATAGATCACATTAAATTAAACACAGGTCATATAAAACATTAAAAATTGTCATACATATAAACTATTAATAAAACATTTAAACCCAGTTTCCTTTAAATTAGACAGAGTCATATAGATCACATTAAATTAGACACAGGGCATATGGATCAGATTAAGACTCAGATTAAATTACAGAAGTCATATGGTCAAATTAAGACTTAAATGTTAAGACTAAGATTAAATTACACCGGTCATATGGTCAGATGAATAAAACATTTAAACCCAGTTTCCTTTAAATTAGACAGAGTCATATGGATCACATTAAATTAGACACGGGTCATATGGATCAGATTAAATTACAGAGGTCATATGGTCAAATTACGACTTAAATGTTAAGACTAAGATTAAATTATACCGGTCATATGGTCAGATGAGATCCACTATTCCTAATCAATTCTAAAGTTTATTAATGTGAATAAATATGTATATAAAAAATGTTCAGGAGCATTATTTATAATAAAGTTTCAATGCATTATTTTCTTGAAAAGTAAGTAATGCACATCCTAAAAAAAATAGAAAACTCACATTTAAACAATTCCACAAGTTTAAAATGCATGAGTTTGCAAACACATGGGTTACAGGTTGAATTTCCAACGGCAGTACAAGGCTATTGTTCAGTGCACAAATTGCTTGTTTCAGTTTAAAATTGCCTGATCAAAGGGTTACAAATTGCCTGTTTCAGTTTAAAATTGCCCGATCAAAGGGTTGCATGAATTGACAAATAGACAATTACCTTATACAATATTCCACGTTATACCTAAATATAACTAACCACAACAACCCAGTTCCATTGCCCACCTCGTTGAATGAATGGTTTTACCTTATACAATATTCCACGTTATACCTAAATATAACTAACCACAACAACCCAGTTCCATTGCCCACCTCGTTGAATGAATGGATCAAACCATTGTGTAGAAAAAGTGGAGCTGCTCGAGGCTGTGAGGACAGCTAGAAACTATAAACCCCAAGATCATATTACTGCTCGGTATTAGGTATATCAGATCAGATTCATGAGATCAGATTACTTAAACCCCAACAGCATCAGATCAGAAGCACAAGGAGGCACAGATCTCGTGCTATGCGCTCGTTCTTATGTACTGCTCGGTATTAGGTATATCAGTTTACATGGGCAAGGGCGCTGGAACTTTCTCGCCAAAGCAGCGGGTATGTATGAGTAAAATCTCTGATTAGGTTTATGGATTATTGAATTTCGATATAATATTGCCTTCTACAGGGGAAATTTTTGAGGTTTTTGGGTATTGTTGATTCAGATAACAATTTATGGATTAATGGATTTTTGAGGTTTTTGGGTATTGTTGATTATAAAACTTCATGGCCGATGGGGAAAAAGGTTTAGTATATACAGTCGATTGTGATATTCAATATAGGTCTTTCTAAATTGATGCAATTTCAAATGGGCGAGACCATTGCAGAGAGTTTATCAGGAAGGACGGACAACGAAATCAAGAATTGATGGAGAACTCGTATTAAGGGTTGCAGCAGTGGCATAGATGCAGACAACCAAATAGATTTTGAACACTCGAAGGGCTCTTACTGTCTCGCGACTAAATCTCAAATACTGTCTGACCAAGATACCTTCGAGTAGCTTCCCAAGGAAAAGTACTGAGGAGATAGAGGTTCAGACAAACAAAACCCCAAATCTGCAAAATGATATCTAGGCACAAGCAATTTCCCACACAGCTAATGCTAGTTCTGTTCTTACAATTTCTATTTCTATTCAAAAAAACCATGAAAATAAAAAGATACGGAGAGAGACATACCTGTCATGATGGACCTGGCCCTCGACTATTACAGGTCCGCAACATCCTTAATTCCTGCTTCAAAATTCAAAAAAGAAAACCTCCTTAATTCCTGCTTTGAAATTCAAAAAAGATAACCTCCGCTATTACACCTCCATAGCATCCTTAATTCCTGAAGTCAACCAACAATTTATATTCCTATTCTAAGAAAACCATGAATATAAAAAGATACAGAGAAAGAGGTATAGAAAGCCATGAATATAAAAAGATACAGAGAACCATGAATATAAAAAGATACAGAAAGAGGTATAGAAAACCATGAATATAAAAAGATACAGAGAAAGACATACCTGTGATGATGGACCTGGCCCTCGGCTATTACAGCTCCATAGCATCCTTAATTCTTGCTTCGAAATTCAAATTCAAATCCAAAAAGATACCATCTTTTATCACAAGCTGCAACAATACACAACCACAACAAAGACACAGACAGACAAACACACTGACAGACAAACCACAGAGACAAACAGACTACAGAGGAAGCGCTTCCATACAATACAAAGACTCTAAAAACGCAGTGTGCAAATGACAAAGGAGGTACACAAACTAAGCAATTACAAACTCAGACATATATATGTCCGTCCTCCACCGTCACAACAGCGGATCCTAAAAATATTAGAATTCCAAAAATTGCTGCTATACCGCGCCGATTTTCAACAAAAACTTGGTGCGTTTGCCAAGAAATCCGTTATAAGCTTTTCAAAATATTCCATTCCAGTTTGTTATTTTTTTTTAAATTTGAATGCTATTTTTATTCTCTTGTTTTTAATTTTAATTTTTTTAATTTCTCGTCTTTACAATTATTTTTTGTAAATTTCTTAAATAATCCACTGACATATAAGATATATATATTTCTAAATACCTTCCTGGACAAACATTATGCACTTTTATTTAATTAATTTCTGTTGAATCGGGTGAGGGATTGGAAGAGTGTGCCCTGATTTCTTCAACAGAGGGCATATATAAATCACATTTCTGGTCTATATGAATCTGGTTGTTCCATGACTGTCAAGTAAATGTGTGCTACTGCTGTCATGCTTTTTTGTGCCGAAGATTTCTCATGCTGCCACAAAGAAACTCTACAAATATAACTGAAAATCTGCCATAAACAATGTCTGGTCCACTGGCAAGAATATGTCTGCGCAGTATGTTTTCAATCTGCAGCCTCAAAATATATCTGGTCACTGTCCTCTGCTTCGCCAGTTATGCTACAGTCTGTGTGCTGCTTCAGACAGGCATAAAAAAACTCTGGCCATGCTTGACTTGCTGCATAGGCGTTGTTTGTTTAAGGACTTCTGTGCATGCGCCATTTAACACTATCTAGGAGTTCATCGTGCACTCCTATATTGTACTTATTTTCAAATGTATCTTTTAGTTCAATTTATCTATTTTATGATAATTGGTTGGAAATTAATAAAATTATCTTATTTTATTTTATTTATAGTTATGATTAAGAATCACAACTTAAATGTGAGTCAATGCTGATTTGATAGTATATTTATAAAAAACAAAATGAAATACTCATTTTATTTGTTTTTCAGATTCGATTTCACAGTAGAGAATCAACAGGGCTGCCAATTGTCCAGAATCAATGATGTTCTGTAATATGTAGTATCATCTATGTAATTTGAAATGAGTTAGTATTGAAAATTTACACAATTTGGACATAAAAATGATACCATTTTCTTCTAAAATTTAGAGTATTTTTATTTATTTTAAATATCAAAGAGCCCATTCCCATGTTTCTTTCAAATTCAAATCAACTCCGCTTGAGTAAGTCATTGTCCAAGTTGAGACAAGGGACTTTGTACCAAAACTTTATATAGCTGTTTTTTATTAAAAAGTTAAATCAACCATGGGAGCAGATTTGAATTGGCATAAGATTCTGGTGCAGGAGCAGCAGCTGTCCATAAAATAGGAATCTGCGTCGAGAGGCGCTTTACAACCTAGTATGAGGGAGATCTTGTAACGTGTGTCAATGTAACCTTACACGAGTATGAGGGAGATGTTGTAACGTTTGTCCAGTAATGTTACACGAGTATGACAGAGATGTTGTAACATGTCGGCCATAAACAAAAAAGAATAATACAAAATAAAAAGTAATAAATATTATGTCGGCCATTAATAAAATTATAGGCGACATAAAATAAAGGAGTTAAAAAAATATTATGATCGATATCAAAAGTAGAAACATAATATTATACCCGACATAAAATAAAGAAGTAAAAAAATAAATATATCTGACATAAAAACTAGAAATATAAGAAGTAAAAAAGGTGAGGTTGTTTGTAAGAATTACAGAACCTAAGATAGCTCCTTGAGTTCAATACATGAGAAGAGGTTTGCACCTCGGGAGATTTGATCCCTCTCGGCGCTTGATAGAGCCTAGGATAATACATACTCTGCCCATACACATGTTCATACTCTACCCATGTGGTAACATATTCGACTGCAGTGATAATACATCTCACACACGTTCATCGATTGGGTACCAAAAATGGTCGAACAAAGTCAATAGCCCAAATTTCAAATGTAAGGCTTGATATGATAAAATTTATGGCATTTCATTTTGTCTTAATGGTCATCCCATTCTTTGTCATTTATCACATTTACTGATGAAAGTTTCGCAATCTTTATTAAGTGTTGGCCACCACAATCTGACCTGTAGAATCCATCAATCGATCCATTATTCATCCACAATTGTCTAGTCAACTCCATATGGTCCATTGGCCAGGTCTAATATGAAATTCACATTCAAAAATTTCTCTTACGGTCGGGCTATGAGTCGACAAGATTGGTAACAGGTCTAGGAAACTCGTACTTTTAGGTACTACAATTTGTAGGGCTCCAAATCCTGCATCTACCGACTGCAGTTCTTTGACTAGTGTTAGAGCCTCATCCTTTCTCTAATCTAGTCGAGTTTCCCTCAACTCAGGTAGGCCTTTTAGCTATTCAACTTTATTTACTGGTTTTATCAAGTTTCTTTTGTTCTGGAGCATACTTGTAATGTCCCTAAGCTCTTCCCATTGATTATGTTGTTTCTCCCATTCAATACTTTGAATGTCGGATGTGTAATTATGACTGGCCATTTTTTTATTTTGTTGAAATCATGCTCGAACCTTCATTGGATTCTTTGCTTCTTCACTTGTCAACTATCACTATCTACTCATTCTTGTCGCATGGGAAGCAACCCCCCCATTTCCGACCCTATTTATTGTTGGTCATTGGGGTTGGACTCAATGATTAGGATCATTTACTAAGGAAGTATCCCCACTCTCTTTCGTTAATGAAGCATTACTCAATGATTAGGATCATTTACTAAGGAAGTATCCCCACTCTCTTTCGTTAATGAAGCATTCCTAGTCTTTTTTTCATTGTTCCCAATTTGTACAACTAGGGCCCAACAGCGGGCAAGGCTCGACTATGTAGATCACGCCTTTTTCAATTAAAAATTTATGAAACAAAGACTAGGAATTGTACAGAAAAAACTATCATGCAGGTCATTCTAAAACCTAGATTTTACATCGTCAAGTGAAGTTCGTTCTTTTATTGCTTGTTCTTCAAAAAATTCTTCAACTATCTTTCCGATCAACTTAGAAAAGTATGTTCGGTTGTTGTTTCATATTTTGTGCATCAACAATGATTCTTCGTGATCTTTCAACACGGTCATGAATGTTATAGGGGAATTTCTTGATTTCTTGAGGAAAAACTTCTATACATTTCTCATGTGATTTAGTGAAGAATATTTCTTTAGCCTGTGCAAGTGTTAACTTTTTTCTTCTAGCATAATTTTGAATATAGTTTGCAACTTTTTTATTCCACCATTCACGAATTTCCTCCTCACTCAACATTTCTATAGGTGCCCATACTTGTCCCAATTCAATACTGCTAGCAATAGAACCAATGTTGTAATCCGAAGGATTGCATGTAGTTACCAGTAGTGCACAATAAACATATAATCATACATGAGAACATACACACATAAAGAGAGTAAGGAAGAAGTAACAATCACACCAGTAGCAAGTCTCTTGTATTGTATCACAAAACCATATTGTACAATGGAAGACAATACTTATCTCTCCTTGGTTCACCATCATATGTATATGTATGTGTATGTGTATGTGTATGTGTATGTGTGTGTGTGTAGGCATGCGCGCGTGCATTCAATTAGGCAGTTACAACTGTGTAACTGCTCAACAGTCGACTTAACCAACTGTGATTGGACCAGGAAAACCAAATGGGTGGTCAATCAAGAGGACCTACTCGACTTGTCGGCTAGGCTCCTCCAACATAAAGTAAATTATTTGTGTGACATATGATATTCAAAATTCAAATAAGTACTATGATTAGTTTGACACTTTTCAATTTCACAAAATTCAAAAATTGTACACAGTCATATGCGTGTGACATCTTATATTATATATTGTATATGTGGCATATTAGTTTGACATCTTATATTATATTAATGAATATTATATTCATTAATATTAATATTCATTATATTAATATATGTGTGATATTAATTCATAGGTTTTGAATGCTTATTTTACTTTGTAATCATGTGATATTGAAATATATCTATTTTATATATCATAGACTAATTGGGCGCAAAGCCATGGATCAAGTGTTGTTAGTATGAAGGCATAGATGAGTCAAGAAATCACTTTATGTCTAGAACATAATTGTATTTGTCATATTAGATAGTTTCAAAAGTACACTAAAGAAACACACCTTACCTAAAAACATATAAACCAAATTGATCTTAACCAACTTTTGAGTGTTTAAAAATCCTAACAATTGTATTGTATAAAATATACAATAACTACCCATAAACAAGTTGTATTACATAAAATATATAATATGTAACCATGTGTTGTATTATATATAATATATAATAACTAACCATTAACAAATTGTAATATATATAAAACTTGAGTGGTTGAGAGGACTCTTATCCTCCCCAACCATGTACATTCTTGCAAGCGAATTGTTGAGCTCTTAATGAGTATATTATTATAATGTCTTTAAGTCTTGTTATTGACATATCCTTGTGCTTTAATAATTTAGGATTTATCTTAAGTACCATCTTCGAAATAGGAAAAAGTTTTCAAGGTTTTTCTTCAAACATATGTTAACTATAAAAGAGAAAAAAAAAAAAAAATATATATATATATATATATATATATATATAATAACAAATAATTGCACTGAGTGTAAACGAGGTGCTTACAACCCAGTATGGGGGAGATCCTGTAACGGATGTCACATGTCACATTTGTCATGTTTGTAGTATGGGGGAGATCTTGTAACGGATGTCACATGTGACATGTCACATGTCACATTTGTCACGTTTGTCACGTTACGTTACAACCCAGTATGGGGGAGATGTTGTAACGTTTGTCACATTTGTCACATTTGTCACGTTACGTTACAACCCAGTATGGGGGAGATGTTGTAACGTTTGTCACATTTGTCACATTTGTCACGTTACGTTACAACCCAGTATGGGGGAGACGTTGTAATGTTTGTCACATTTGTCACATTTGTCACGTTACGTTTCCATGTCGGCTCATAACTTATAAAAATGAAAAGTAATTAAAAATTTCATGTTCGCTCATAACTTATCAAAAATAAAATAAAAATAATTAAAAAATTAAAAGAGAGGGATCCAATTTCTTGAGAGGTAATTTTTTTCTTAATGTGTAAAAAATTTAAGATAAAAAAAAAAATTACACCTCAAGAATTGGATCCCTCTCGGTGCTTGATAGATCCGGGTTTAAGATGGATCTACGCTATTTGTCATGTTTGTAGTATGGGGGAGATCTTGTAACGGATGTCACACGTCACATTTGTCACGTTTGTCATGTTACGTTACAACCCAGTATGGGGGAGATGTTGTAACGTTTGTCACATTTGTCACGTTTGTCACGTTACGTTACAACCCAATATGGGGGAGATGTTTTAACGTTTGTCACATTTGTCACGTTACGTTTCCATGTCGGTTCATAACTTATAAAAAATCAAAAGTAATTAAAAATTGCATGTTCGCTCATAACTTATCAAAAATAAAAATAAAAATAATAATTAAAAAATTAAAAGAGAGGGATCCAATTTCTTGAGGGGTAATTTTTTTCTTAATGTGTAAAAAATTTAAGATAAAACAAAAAAAATTATACCTCCAGAAATTGGATCCCTCTCAATGCTTGATAGATCTGGGTTTGAGATGGATCTACATTGGTATATCTACAATATCATATTATTACATTATGTTATATTATTATAAATTAATTAATTGTATATTAATAAGAAATATATGTTGATATTATATAGTTTTAATTTTTTAGTATTAATATAACTATATATTATTTAATTATAAGTTTACTTGTTTTGTGAGTTTAAATTTATTATTAAATATATATAAAAGGTAGTAATTAAATAAGATATTAAAAAATTGGCACTCATCATTGTGTTCATCATGTATTATGTGTATATGAGAATTTAAAATTTTTATTATCATTTAACTTACACATTTTAACTATACATTAATCCAAGTAATACTAGTAATGAGTCAATATATATTAATCGTTAGTGGATAACACATCTTAATTTTTGGTATGATATGGTATATGCTTTTACTATTTTAATATTTTTTAGAAAACCCATTTAAGATTTCAAATTTATTCTGATGTCAGAAATTGTCTAAGTCTATAACCACAGGAACGAAGCTAAAGAAGTCTCACCGTGGGAAATTATATAATAATGGATGCACATATTTGGTCATTGTATTATAGGTGTAAGATTTTGGAAAATTAACCAATGTTGTATGCACATTAGAGTGAACAACGCTAGTTCAAATTAGAGTGCAAAATTGGCATTGTCACAAACATGCTAATATTATTTTATATATATATATAGTATTATCACATCAATATATATTTGACAAATAACTTCACTTATGTTTATATTGAGTTTATAATTTTGCACACAATAAAAATTATTATATCAAATTGAATTTCTCACACCATAAAAATTGTGTATATCAAATTGAATTTGTTATAATTATTATCGTAGTTACACTAATTCCACTAATCCACATAAATCATATATCAAGATATAACCCAACATAAACAATAATAACGATCAAATTGAAACCTCAACGACAACCATGCCTAAATGAGATGCTCATTAGCCTGGCATACCATAATATCATGTTATATATCAAGGGTTTGAAGCTTAATTAGATTAACAAGAATTTGGCAAACATTTAATGCTAACATAACTTTGAAAGTTAGTGTATTCTCTTATGTACCATGAGTAACAAGGATGTTATTATCACAACTTTTCTCACCCTTCCTTTTCGTAGTTTTTTCCCGTGAGTGGAAACTTAAGGATATACGTATCCCAATGATGATAGCATTTACTTAAATGTTACATTGTTATTTGATATTATTACAATCTAAATGCAATCATGTTCAAAAATGAAATTAGTTATTATATAAATTTCTCAACATTGTAGAGTAAAATTTTGGAATTTCAATTTTATTTTAAGAAAAAATGTTTACATATATATATATAAATTTAGATTTAATGGTTGAAAAAAGAAATTAATTATAATATAAAAAATTGCATGTTATAAAGTAAAAATTTAGAATTACAAATATATTTAAAGTAAATATATTGATGCACTATCAAATCATTTTATGCTTAAAACATATTATGATCACTAAAATGTATAAGTGAAAAAACATATTAATATATACTAAAGAAACATGTCTTACTTAAAGACATATTAGACCAAGTTTATCTTAACTAAATCATTAGTGTCAAAATATACTAACACTTCCCCTCAAGAACAACTTGGGATAGGTTTGAAGGATTTATAAAGGTGACACAATAGGAGAAGGAAGGAGGTATTAGATCATATCTCTCCTTAATGACAAATTATTGAACCCTAAACATAGATTGAAGTTTAGAAAACTTTGCTTATGTAAGAGACTTTGTGAAGATGTTTGCAACTTGATCATTTGTAGGGTAAAAGATCACTTCGAAAATGCAATCCTAGATAAGATTTCTAATGAAGTGCATATGTAGTTCAATGTGTTTGTTGAATTGATGTTGAACTAGATCTTTGTAAGTTTGATGGCACTCTAATTGTCATACTAGAGGGTAGTCGTATGTTGTTGCTTGAATCCAAACTTTGAAAGGATATGTCAATACTCTGCTTTGTTGAAGAAAGAGAAAGAGATTATTATTTCCTACAAGCCCAAGTGATGGGTCCAAAACCAAGACTGAAAACATAATTTGTAGTAGACTTTTGACCATCAAGGTCATCGACCCAATTGGAATCAGTGAAACCAACCAACAAATTAGTCCCCCCTAAACTGTAATGAATCTTAAATTTAACTGTACCCCAGATATACTGAAGTATCCTTTTTGTTATTTTCTAATGATTAACATGGGGCATTTTCATATATTGGGAAACAAGACCAACAACAAAACATGTATGAGCCAAGTACAAAAGAGTACCAACTAACTAACCGTACAAGGTGCATCTATTTCAAGTGTAATGCATTTGGCATTGAATTTGACTCCATACTGGAAGGGAGATGGGGTTGATTTACAATCTTCCATGTGAAATGGATGAACAATGTCACAAGCATACTTAGATTGAGAAAGAAAAAATCATTCTTTGGTTTGCAAGACTTTGAGAACACCCCAACCATAGTCATGAGTATAAGTATAATAGCATATATAGTAAAAATAAAAATGTCAAGTAATATATTTAAAATAAAAAGAGGAATGTACACTTGTAATTTAATTGAAATGCATGGGTGACACGTGTTTTATCCATACAAAATTAAGATATTGAATAAAATATAGAAATTTAATAATAAAAAGGAGAGCAAGGTCAAGAGGTGAGAGCTCGAGTTTTATTGGATTTTTTAGGGTTGTTACTTGTTAAGTTCAATGCTCAATGTAATTTTAAGTAATTACAATTTAAAGTTTAACATATGTTATCATAAAGTAAAAATATAGTATATGAAAAAAATTAGTTGATTTTAAATTTAGTTTTAAGAAAAAGATGTAAAATTTAGTTTTAAGAAAAAAATATAAAATATAAATTAAATTATATTGATATTTATAAATTTAAATAATTTATTGAGAATACAAATGGAATAATACATAGTGGCATGGAATTTATTTATGCATTAAGTTTTTTAAAAAAGGTGAGTAAAACTTTATATTTAAAATTTTGACTTGGTCAATGATATTGTAAGTAAAAAAGTTAAAGTGATTAAAAATAATATGATTGTTGATGTAATGGTTATATTTTGCATTTTATATGTATTTGAATTTAATTATAATAACATCATGTATATGATATAAGAATTAATATGCGATCAATATTGTTAATAATGGAAACAACTGTTATGTTAAAAAAAAAGGTATTGATAAAAAAATAAACATAAAAAAAATTATTGTATTTAATAAATAAAAATGTTGATAAAAATATAATTAATTATAATGAATATTAAAATTAAAACAAAATCTTATGAGATTTTTTTTTAAGTTAATTGAAGTTGAAACTAGAGTGTTTTAGATTTTTAAGCTATATATTATGGGATTAATTATGTTGAGCAAAGTAGTGTTATCATAAGATTTTATATTTGATGAAAAAATGATATTGGAATTCATGGGGTTATTGAACCTTTCAAAGTTATAAAACTTAGATTAAGTATTGCTACTAATTAATTATATCATGATGTATAAGAAATTTTGATTGAGTTGTTATTTTCTATGGTATCGCATAGCATATGGTATTTTGTAAGATGCTTGATTAAAACTTAGTTATAAAGCATATTATTCCATGATGATAGCTTATGATGCTTTCTATTGTAAAATGTTAACTTGTGATGAGGCATTGATCATGATCACATATGATAACATGTTATAGTGCTCTATTATGCATAATGGATTTCATGACATCTTATTATCTTGACATCTTATTATCTTGAAAAAATAACTACTAATCATTGTTCATTTGTGGTGAGTGGATGTTTGTTTCAGGCAATCCACTCAAAGATCCTAAAGAGGCCAATCATTGTAGGATTTCATGGGGACCCATAACCACGAATGAGAATGGCTACCACAAAAACCTTATGGGATGGGGGACAAACTCAACAATTAACTCTATGCTAGTGGTTCGTAACTCTTCTACCAGAAGTCCACGGCCAGAGGTATCATCGCTTGGGGGAGACATATAGAGAAGGACTTTCGATGCCTAGGGTTGGTTCCTTAGGGTTGCATACATCGGGAGTATAGGCCAAACTTTCGAGATGCCTAGGGTATAATGATATCAATGTTGGGATCGGGGTACCGCTAACCAAATGTTGGTTAATACAGATGAGGACCAGATTCTGGTTAATTTTGATGAGGTCGCACATTTACCGAAAGTTGGGAAGGTGGCCAAGCCCCGGTAACTTCCCATGGAACTTATGATGCCTACTTTATGATCCATGGACAAGTTACAATAGAGGGATCATGCCATGACGAGCGGGACCATCCGAAGTATTGGCGAGGAGGTTTATGGATGTGGTGGATAGAATGATTCTCAAGAAGAGGGTGAGTAAGGAAGGAGGAAGTTTCACAAATGTGTACTTTTATTTTTCCTTTATTGAATAGATTGATGCTTGAGTGTGCAATGAGATTGATGCAAATTGTACGATTGAGTGCATATTAGATACCTAGGAAATTAATCAAGAGCATGTTGTAACTTAGGGTTCCTTGATTGTAATAGTGTAGGTGAAAGACTTATGTGTGATGGCCACATGTATAAATATCTCATTTTCACAATGATACTATCTATCTATATTACCTATTACTTACTTGACTAATTGAGTAATCCATTGTATGTGTTACTATGGGGTTATAACTTCAGGACAAAGTTTCTTGAAGGGGGGGGAGTATGTAACATCCCAACCATAGACATAAGTATAAGTATAATAGAATATGGTAGAAGTAAAAATGTCAAGTAATATGTGTAAAATAAAAAGAGAAATGTTCACTTGTAATTTGATTGAAGGGCGTGGGTGACAAGTGTTTCATCCATTCAAAATTAATAAATTTAGTAAAATATGGAAATTTAGTAATAAAAGGGGGCAAGACCAGGAGGTAGGAGCTTAAGTATTGCTAGTTGATTTTTGGGGTTTGTTGTTTGTTAGGTTGGTTTTCTATTGTTTGTGCACTTGTTAAGAGGGGGGGTAAGGAGGAGGAGAGGGTGGAACACGTAAGAATTGAGAAATAGAGAAGAGAATTAAGGTATCACATGATCTTGCATAGTGTTAATTGTCGAAGGCTCAGGGGCCTCAGCTTTCTACTGGGGGTTGGTTGGGTGGAGAGTTGTCCCCCCAACTATTGTTGTGGATAGGGAATTTGGTGATTGAAGGAGGACAAAGTCTGAATGCAAATTGGTAAAGTTGGTCATTGACTAGGTAAGTAGATATTCTTCTCTTTGGATTACAGTTCTTAATTTGTGCTAGTCGACTGAGAGTTATTTCTAATTAATGAATAGACACTTATAGATTAGTTCTTTCTGGATTTTTTCTTAGTAAATATGTCATTTAATTAGGGTTCAAATCTGTTATCCTGAAATGGATTATTACATTTAGTCCAAGAAAATAATGCAAATGTTCTAAGTCAATCATTTCAAATTTCTTCTTAAAGCTAGATTTCACATGGTTTAAAAGTTTAGGGTCACTACCAATAAGAATAAGGTCATCAACATTAAGAACAAGGATTATGAGATGGTTTCCTACTTTCATGATACAGACATTGAGATCAAAATGACGTCTAGAAATATTGGTGTCAAGAAGAAAGGTGTCCATTTTGGCGTGCCAAGTGTGAGGAGATTGTTTAAGGCCACCAAGAGATTTCTAAGGCGACAAACAAATCTAGATTCATCAGGAGACAATTGAAGCTTGCAAGGTTAAAGATGTCCATACGACACACACACACACACACATATATATGAAAACCAGTAATTCTTAGTTGAAAAATTAATCTAGTGATTTTTAGAGTTGGCTAGGTTTGTTTTAATTTTTAGCATAAGAAGTTTAAAATGGGAGTTTTTAATTATTACTTAGGTATATTAATCAATAATATTTGAAGATAATATATTGTAGATTGGATATGATGTTTTAATGATATTTATATATGATTATATATGAATATGAATTTTAAAAGTTTTATATAGTTATAAATTCAAAAAAGTTTTATGATTCAAATTATTTATTTATTTCTTTTAATTATCAATTTATAATAAAAATTTTATTATATTGTAATTTTTCAAAGTGAGTTTTTATTATTTTTATTTTTAATTTTTTTTAATTACCATATTGTAATGTAGATAAATTTTAACATATTTATATTAAAATTATAAATCAAATGATTATTATATTTATTTGTATGTAGGGGTGTGGTATGGTTTTTAAATTGAATTAAAAAAATTTAATTTAAAGTTATAGTTTCAATATTATGGTAAGTATGATGTGGTAAAATGTAATATACAAGTATAATGTGATAATATAATTATAAAATAGTATAAATATAATATAGTATAAAACTAAAATGAATATAGTGTGATGGTTTAAAATGATTTATATATTATGATTATTTTATATGATGAATTATAATATATAATTTTAATAGTATAATTGTTAAATTAATTTATAAGTCAAAGTATGTTAAATTATTTTATAAGTTAAAGTATGTTTAAGTTATTAAGCTTATAAAAGTGAGGAGTTTTTCTTTATCTAAGGGATGTGATTATCAACTAAATGTTAGTTTTAATTTACCTCAGATTGGTTATTAATTCCTAAGGGTCTTCTATGTTGTAGGGAGTGAAGAAGTGGTTTCCATGAGTCACTTAGCTTTGCGTCGTCATCCCTATTAAGGCATTTTTGGTTTAAATTGATTTCTATTTTCTCCCTAACTTTTCGTTTTATTAGGTTGTCTTCCCTAGATAAAAATTTGGCATTTTCCAAACAAATTTGGTGACTTGTCATGTGTGAATGTTCAGCAAGAGCTAACTTCTTATGTCTATCATGTCTTAGGTCTGCACTGTGCTCTTTAAATCTTGTTTCCATGGAACGCCCCGTTTCACCTATGTAAAGTTGCTCGCATGAACAAGGGATGGAGTAAACCACCTTGTATGACCTTGGATCAATGGGGTCTTTTAAGGAATCAACCATAATTCTAATAGTGTTGGGAGGGGTGAAGAAGACTTGGATATTGTTTCTTTTTAGGGTCTTAGCCAATTTGTTTGTGGTTCCTTTTATGTATGGGAGGAAGATTTCCTGGTTGCTGGTATCTTCTTTAGTATCCTTACGTTTTTCCTAGGTTTTTTGGCAGATGCAACAATCTTCCTGAATTGTTTACTGTTATATCCATTATCCTCAAACACACCTTCCAAATGATCAATTTCCTCTTTAATGTGTTCTTTGTCTGAAATTCTAAGTGCTCTTGTTACCAGGGTGTTGATCACACCAGTTTTCTGAGGTGGGAAGTGATGTGAGTTAGCATGTAGATATCTATCTGTGTGAGTCTTTTTTCTAAACCCCTGGTGGGAAATGGATCCATCTTCTTTTCTTGAGACTAGGACATCAAGAAAAGGTAAGCTTTTATTGTCCTCGATATCCATGGTGAATTTAATGTTGTTGTTTTGGTTATTGAGGTGTTGGAGAAATTGGTTTAAGGTGTCTCTACCATGCGGCCACACTACATCAGTGTCATCGACATAGCGTTTCCATCTTTTCGGTTTGAGGGGGAACAGGTCCAAAGCAAATTTCTCAAATTTTTCCATGTAAAGGTTGGCCACTATTGGGAAGAGGGGTGATCCCATTGCTACACCCTCGAATTTTTCATAGAATTCATTTCGGAAGGTGAAAAATGTGGATTTTAAGCATATTTCAACAAGTTGGGTAGTCTCTTCGTTGGTGAGTTCTTTGATGATGTTAATGGCTTCTGTAATTGGGATTTTTGTGTATGGGGATACCATAGAGCGTTCCATGGAAACAAGATTTAAAGAGCACATTGCAGACCTAAGACATGATAGATATAAGAAGTCAGCTCTTGCTGAACACTCACACTTGACAGGTCCCCAAATCTGTTTGGAAAACGCCAAAGTTTTAGCTAGGAAAGACAACCTAATAAAATGAAAAGTTAGGGAGAAAATAGAAATCAATTTAAACCAAAAATGTCTTAATAGGGATGACGACGCAAAGCTAAGTGAGCCATGGAAACCACTTCTTCACTCCCTACAACATAGAAGACCCTTAGGAATTAATAACCAATATGAGGTAAATTAAAACCAACATTTAGTTGATAATCACATTTCTTAGATAAAAAAAAAACTCCTCACCTTTATGAGCTGAATAACTTAAACATACTTTGACTTATAAAATAATTTAACATACTTTGACTTATAAATTAATTTAACAATTATACTATTAAATTTATATATTATAATTCATCATATAAAATAATCACAATATATAGATCATTATAAACCATCACACTATATTCATTTTAGTTTTATACTATAATACATTTATACTATTTTATAATTATATTATACATTATACTTATATATTACATTTTACCACATCATACTTATATATTACATTTTACCATATCATACTTACCATAATATTAAAATTATAACTTTAAATTAAAAAAATTTAATTCAATTTAAAAACCTTCATACCATACCCCTACATACAAATAAATCTAATAATCATTCTATTAAAATAATTATAAATATGTTAAAATTTATCTACATTACAATATGTTAATTTAAAAAAAAAAAAATTAAAATAATAAAAACTCACTTTTAAAGATTACAATATAATAAAATTTCTATTATAAATTGATAATTAAAAGAAATAAATAAATAATTTGAATCATAAAACTTTTTTGAATGTATAACTATATAAAAAATTTAAAATTCATATTCATATATAAATATATATAAATATCATTAAAACATCGTATCCAATCTACAATATATTATCTTCAAATTTTTTTTTAAAGTAAAAGAGAGAAACATTCTATTAGTAAAGTAAAATACAGAGATTACATCAAATTACAAAAGCCCAAGAAAGGTCCAGGACCTGCAAAAACCCATCCCTGTGGAGAGAATGGGGACCCAAACTACCACCTAAACCAAAGTTTGGAACCAAATATACATATTACAAAGATAATCAGATGTCACCAGAGACTTCCCAAGGTCGATAAATCATATTGTTCGAAGCAGCAGTACATAAAAACAAAACAGACCGAAAAAGGTGACAGAGAAATACAGGACCGAGCTAATCAGGGAGCCGAAAGGCCCGGACTAGGACGAGCCACACCAACCTGAGACCCAAAAGCCAAACTAGACAAAAAAAAATGATAAAACCAGAGAGCTGACCAGCCTATTACTCATGGCTGGAAGTTTCAGGGACTTCCTGGATGGCCTCCTGCGAGGGGTGAATACTGATATCTTCCATTAGGGCCTCCAGAGTCTTGGTGTTCTCCCTGTCAATATGTTGATTCTCCTTCATGCCAGCAATGAACTCTTTCATATTCCACGAGATATTGTCTCTAATCTGAAGTTCCCGGGCCAGGAGAATACGGCAGGCCCAAAAGGGACTCGTCGGGATTTGGTGTCCATGCCGAGACTCCACTTCCTCCAGGAATGCTACCTCCATGAAAGCAATCTGATTGCCAATATCCGACGGTGTTTCCTCCAGATAAAAATTGGCCCAGTTGAAACGATGGGGATTTGCATTCAGGTGGGGTGAGGATTGGGAGGAGGCTTCATCCGTATGTCTCCCCCTAGCCCCCGAATTTCTGCTACCTCCTCGACTGCTTCTCATCCTGATCCTGGAGTGCATAATTCGCAAAGAATTGGAGTCAAGAACCGGCGATACTCTGACGAATCTACGTGACCCAATAGTCCTACCGACACCCTCCAACCTGCTAATTTCCAACACAGAAAGGAAGTGATTTTGTGAATTGTAACTCTCCTTGTTGAAATCAATGAAGGATTTATAGCCATTGATCTTATGGCAGTGGTTGGGGAGAAAATCCTGCCATAAATTCTCATAATTGCGCAGATAAACCATTCTGTACTGGCCGCTGACCTCACCATCCCAAAGTATGATGAAACTGCAACTAATGCTACTAACCTTCCTTACATCATGGCTGGAGTAATAACTACCTCTGTCACTATTCGCTTCATGACCACCCTTACTCATGATTGAACGATTACACAAATTATTCGGGTGTTTGGGAGAAAGACCATGACAAGACCTGATTAACGTGATGATAGATGCTCGACGTTCCGCCACCTTTTCGCTCTTATGATGAAAGGACGTGAACTGAGTACATTGCATCAGGATATGAACTCGGGATTAACACGCGTATGATTACCTTCCACATTTGTCCTTGCGAACCCGAGTCCATGTGATTCATGGTACTCCGGCCACGTGGTATGGTGATTAGAATTTAGATCAATGGTTGTGATCAAATTGCATCTATTGCGAACCGTGTGATCCTCCATCTCGATCAAGGTGTCGGCTTTGAAAGTTACACTTACCTTCACCCCTAATTTGGCCATTTCGTCAGTGATTTTATTTACTTTGCGACGGACATGGATGAAATTGATAGACAAAGAAGTGCTAAGAATGGTTAGGAGTTCCATCAACCTGCATTCCCATCTCCAGTTTAGAGAAACCTTGGATATCGCCGCACCTCTCTAGATCCGGCTCGCAATGGAAATAAGGATATTGGAATCCCCCTCCACAATGAGAGGTACCCAACATTTACTAATGGCCCATTTGATACCGCTTACCATGCCTTCAAGTTCTGCAACGTTGTTAGTGGTTTCTCCCAGATTTCCCTGAAGACGCCTTCAACCAGGCCCTGGGCGTTTCTGATGGCTCCACCATATTCAGCAGGTCCCGGATTTCCTTTAGCAACTCCGTCAAAGTTGAGCTTCCAAGTGTTTTCAGGAGGAAGTTGCCAGAATTCTGGGCTAGAAGGAGAGGCTCTTCTTTTCTGCACTTCCACGTTGCCATTAGGTATGTTATAGATACCCCAGTCATTCAAAATTATTCTTTCATCCGGGTCTATATTTCCACTTTCCAAAGATGGGGTTTTGGAATTTAGAGTTTCCTTGATGTTCTTTTCGATAGTCTTCCAGATGGTATCGAGGCTTCTTTTTTTCCTTCAAAAATTCTCTGGTTCCTTTCCCGCCATATTTCCCAAACCAAAAAACCAAGGAATAATTCCCATATTCTGTTAAGGTAAGCATTTTTGAAGGGAGATGTCTGCCATTTGACCAACATCATGTCCAGGCGACCGAGGACTCTAGACATTTTCCTGAATCTTTCATCCTCCTTGTTCCAGAGAGAAGAAGCCAACGGACATTCGTCCAGAACATGGTTAATGGTCTCATTCTCAAAAGTGCACATATTGCATCTGGACGGCCCATACAAACCTTTTTTAAGAAGGTTATCCCATGTCAGGATTCGACGATGAATAAGAAGCCAGCTAAAAGTGGCTATTTTGGGCCATTGGTTCGTCTCCCAGACTGTCTTCCATTTAGCTTCCCTGGGTAACCTGTCGTGAGCATTTAGGTAGCAAACCGCTTCTGCAATATTAAAGTTACCCGAGTTAGAGTGGCCCCATCTGATTTTATCCGGTCAAGTGGCCCAGGGTATTTGGCGTTTGATAAGTTCCTCGTAGAAGTTGTCCATATTTTCATCATGGATGAGGGATTTCCACCATTGAATGGATTTCCACTGTCTGAACCGTTGTTCCTCATGTCCTATTTCCCAAAAGTCCTTAACTTTCTCCCACTGTCTGCTTCGTAAGAAAACTATCACCTCCTGATTGTCAAACTCTTTCGAGAGTTTAGAACTTTGCTGCCAGGCATCATACAGAAAGGATGCGGAAGTTCCGTCTCTGACTTCCCAGAAGCTATGATTTTTGACAAGGTCCCGGTTTTCCTGGGCCAACTTCCAAATGGTGGAGCCAGGTTTGTCTTCGCCAAATCTGATTAATTCTTGATGAGGCCATCTTGGGGCGTACTTCTTGTGCCAAATTTTTTCCTAGGGTTCCTCCTTGTGGGTAATCCAACGCCACCATATTTTAGCTCCTAATACTTTTTTAATGCAGACAGGGTCCCGTAGGCTAAGACCCCCCAAACGTTTCGGAGTACAAAGAGTCTCCCAATTCACTAGGGCCCATTTACTCTGTTCAAGGGTTCCGCCCCACAAAAATTTCCTCTAAAGATTCCGGAGTTTTTTCAGGACCGCTTTGGGGGCTGCTAGCACTGAAAACAGATAGACCAGCATGGCCTGTAACACAGATTTAACCAAAATGAGATGGCTAGGGAAATTCAGATCCCGAAATGTCCATAATTCGAGTTTTGATTTAAGTTTGTCCAGTAGCTCTTTCCAGGAAATTTGACAAATGCTGGATTCAGATAAAGGTGCCCTAAATACTTCGAGGGAAGGAATCCTTCGGAAAATTCCAGAATACGAAGGATATTTCATCGGTGGATTCTGTGGGTGTTGAAAATATATACCTTTGATTTTTCTTTATTGATTTCAAGATCACTGCCTTTGAGAAAAGTATTGAGAATTTCCTTGATGCTTCTGGCCTCCTGAACCGAGGCTGGCCCCATCATCATCATGTCATCCACAAACTGCTGGTGGGTTTGAGGGATTAGTCCTTCTCCCAGTTTCAGCCCCTGAATGTCATTGTTCACCTGGGCTGCCCGTATCATTCTTCCTAGCCCTTCTGCCATAATAATGAAAAGGAAAGGGGAAAGTAGGTACCCCTGCCTAATTCCACGGGAAGCAGGGAAAGGTTGTGAGGGGGTGCCATTGAACAGAATCGAGAAGAAGGGGGAAGAGACCAAACTCATAATCCAATCAATCCAAGATAAGCTAAAACCAAAGGCTTTTAACATTTCTGCTAAGAACGTCCAATTAAGTTTGTCATAGGCTTTTGATAAATCAAGTTTAAGGAGCATACCAGGTATTTTCTCAGTTTTGAGAGAGTGAATTGCTTCGTGGACTAGGATAATGCCATCAGTAATTTGACGTCCTTCCACAAACCCTGCTTGTTCAGGAGAGATAATTAAGGGGAGGAGAGGTCGAAGCCGATTTGCAATTACCTTAGAGATGATCTTATAGATTACATTGCATAAGGCCATAGGTCTGAACTTTCTCGGATCCTCCGTTCCTGTCTCCTTAGGAATGAGCGTAAGAAAGGTACTGTTATCACACAACTTGTAGTTGCCCCTAGTGGTATCCCATCCGCGACCGTAGAGGAGACAGGAAACTAAAGAGGTGACCCAAGAAATGCCACGGTTCCCAAGGCAAGGTGGGAGTCACGTCAACCGAGGCACTCTTCGCTTTAGGTCAAGGTGTAGTGAGACCAAGGGGGAGACCCTATACCCAATCACAGTTGATTGGATCCAAACAAAGGTTTCTAAGGGTAGGTAAATGATGAGTTACGGAAACCAATGCAAGGCTAAATGGACCTAAAAGTTGAGGTATGGTTGAAGGTGGTGTAATAGATTGTTAATGTTTCAACCTATGTATGGTTTAGGCCACATGATGGGGTATGATGACTAGGTATAGTACCATGTGTTTACACAAGTGGGTCTTGTTTTCTTGGGAAATGTGAAATGGTTCTAGGTAGGCCCACAAGGTGAAGTTAGGTGTTAAGTTGGTACTATAGGTTGGATAAAGGCTAGATCTATGAATCTAAGTCGATTCTAGGAGTAACCATGTACTAGATCTAGGGTTTAACACAATTCCCAAGGAGTGCGACTTGCTTAGAGAAGGACTAGTGCCTTGTTGGATGGGCTAGTGGGGTCAAAAAGTATGTCAATGTGTAGATCGGGACACCTAGAAGCCAAGTCAAGTGGATTAAATGAGATCCAATGGTTAGATTTTGCTAGATCTAGGTTTTCAAGTAATAACCTTAAGTGGACCACAATCCCTTAAAACAAGGAATGCTACCCCCAAGGCGGATCCTGACAAAAGGACGGTCTATACCTAGGTTTCAAGGTATGGGCATTCCAAATCCACGAAAATTTCAAACACCCACCTCCTGGAAGTGGACATACTCAATTTTTCAAGGGAGTGCGACTTTGCTCAAGGAGGGCTAAAACAAGGGTTAAGTGGACCAAATCAAGCCCAATGGCCACCAAATTGTAGATCCGAATAGCTAGTACCCCGATCTATGCGTGTTCAAAAATTCAAGTCAATCCAAGGGCTAGATCTTAGTAGATCTGAGTTTTGAGGTGCCAAGAGATTCAAAAGGGGGTTTTAACCCCTTAAAACATGGAGAGATGTCCACAAGGTAGATTTCACCAAAGTAAAAATTTGGGGGTAGGTTATCAAGTGTCTAGATTGCAAATCAAGTGGGATCTCACCTACCCATGTGCTAGATCTAACCAAACAAGCCTCTCACTAGGAAGTGCAATTTGGGTCAAGGAGGGCTTTTTGCGTTGAAAAGTGGGTCAATTTTTAGCCAATCACCACCAAACTATAGATCCAACTAGGGGTGGATGCTATAGAGGTGGGTTTCCAATATCTCTTCAAGAGAAAGGCTAGATCTAAGTAGATCTAAGAAATACCAAAACAAGGGTTTTAATTGATTAGGGTTTTTATGATCTAGAAATTATGGAAGATTCAAGGAAGTAGAAGATCATACCTCTTGGAACATACCTGGATGAAGAGATGAATGCTAGTTGAGACAAGGATTACTTTGCCAAAGATCAAATGGAGAATTGTTTAAGCCCTCTTGCCAAATCGATTTTTCCAAGCCACATGTGATTCCTTCTAACCTGTCAAGCCAAGGAGCAAAGCATCAATCAGTTTAACAAATTGAAGGTAGATACAAGCAAGAGAGAGAGAAACATAGAATAGTTGACACAAAGGCAAAACTACTCCCTGTTACACCAAAGCGACTTCTTCCAAGATTGAAGGGAAAGCCTCCCCACCAA
Organism: Larix kaempferi; assembly: GCA_027924585.1. NCBI lineage: Eukaryota > Viridiplantae > Streptophyta > Pinopsida > Pinales > Pinaceae > Larix > Larix kaempferi. The sequence goes on along the minus strand of BSBM01000269.1, from coordinate 15,170,950 downwards.
TTCGCCCTTGTCCAAAATCGCCCTCTTAACCTGTAAATAAAATATGGCAAATATGCAAGATAGCTACAATAGATCCTCCAGTGCAATGGACAAAAGCATTTACAATCGAAACAACCAACATCCACTCTAATCCAAGCATGTACTCCAAAAGATAGAAATTTTATTCCAAGAGCCAAGAGCCAAAAATCTCTAGATCCATTTTACAATGAGAGGCTCCCTCCTTAAATAGGATGGGGAGAGAGTACAATCTTAACCACTTTTTACATGAGTGGCTAAGATTAAAAGATCTCAAGATCTAATCAATGGCTAACAATAAATCATAACAATACATCACATGGATCACCCAATATCATGATAGCGCCCCCACTAAGTGGTACAATAAGAGGGTGACGTCATCCACTAGAGAAACATAAGCACCAAAATCCACCTCATGGTGACTAGGACATGACAATATAAGCTCATGGTGGGGCTAGGAGGTATCAATCCTTACTAGCTCATCCCCAAGGCACAATAAAATAATAAAATATGTCCAATATAATATAAATGACCCAAAACTGTCCTTAGAATCCATGACAGTCAAGCAATAAATGTCCTCCTGTGATCAATCTGGGCATACCCACATGGTGAAAACTGACTGGAAGGTAGTGATGCCACCCTGGAAGACCTCTGTGAAGACCAAATGCCAAAACCTTGCCTCAATTTCCCAAATCGATTTCCTCAGTGACCACTTTATCCCATTTTTTAACTGCCTCGGTAACTGTGAAAGTGCCAAAACTGCCTCCTAGGGTGCTAGCGCTGTCAATCTGAGCCCACCAGGCTCTCCAGAAGGGGGGGTAAATGATAAAAACAAGTGGCTGGGCCACCCCCTCCATCATCAGCGCCCTAGGTGAACTGGCCTCTCGGGGCCCCTGCTGCTCAGGCTGGGAAATCAGCCCCAAATCTGGTCAACAAGTGTAAAACTGCATCAATCACTGTCAGAAGTGCCCGGAACTGAAAGATGAGTGTCTCAATGGATCCAGAAGACCCAAATCCACTAGGAATTTGTACTCATACACCATGGATTGCCCTAATGGGCCAGCTATAGGGTCCACCATATATGGACAATGTATAATCTGCTGATCTGAAGTAGTAATAAACCTGCTGAACTGGATCAAACATCATCTGCATCATATGTCCATCATATGATATCATCATCAAGCATGTGGGCCCATCAATCATCATCAATAATCATCCATACATGGTCCACATCATCACGGATCCAAGAATATACAACCAAGGATAAATCACATCAGTAGACTAAGACAATGCCTCTCTAATCATTCTCACAGCTAAGCTCAAAATATAAATTCCATTCAGTGGCATTAATCAAGTTAACATATTCCGTTGTTATATAAAATTGCTTGCACAATAGTTCAAATGACAAACTCACCCATTGGACATGGTCAGACTGCTAATGAAGGGTGAAGGCTAGGAACAAGGTTGGGCAAAGAGGTTGACCTGTCTAACTCAACTCAAAAATACTTTGGACTGGGAGAAAGGGGAAAGCTACAAACTCTGTGCTGGACGAAAGAACACGGGGGATGGTTGTGTCTCACAAATGGAAAAGTTGTTTAGAGAGTGCTTATTCAACTTAGGCATCATGTCTACATCAAGTTGATCCAGGTTCATTAGGATCATTCAATTTTATTCCATGGCCTTTTTGGCCTACATAACCCTTCGGATTTCAGATGTGCTGAGAAGCACAACTAGTTGCAGCTTGCATCCAGGGCATGTTTTTCAAATATTTATAAGGTCAGCAATTGTTTAGATATAACTTTTAAGAACCATTGCTTTTTGGACCTTTCTTATACTCTTCGAGGAGTATTTTTTAGCTTTTCATCGCTCTTGCCCTTTTTTTTGTTTCCATGGCCGAATTTTTCAAGTTTCCATAGGTAGAACATGAGCTTTCAGTTTTAGCCAACAACATCTCAAGTGACTAGGGGGAGTTCGAGCCAATGCCAAACATCGGGACAACCGACCAGAATGATTTAGGCCTACAATCCAACTCACCAAAGGCAAGTTTTGTCACCAACTCAGAGCCGAGAAACTGAATAAACAGGGATGCGGTCCAAACACAGAGGTAGAAAAATGGGGAAGTCCTCGGTATCAGAAAGTCAAATGAGACAAGTCAGGGTTTAAAGTCAAATAGGAAGGTCACGTATGGATGGAGACAAGTGAATATGGAGCCTACACTAGCAGACAATTGGTGTCGGGACAGACCATATCTATGTAAGGTGAAAAACCAGTGAGTTTTGTTAAATGACCTAAATGTGCAAGCATTTGTCCATTTTAAGATTTACAGTTCATTTTATATAGTTTGCCACATCAGGAATAATATACCAAGCACATGCTATGATCATGACTAAATCAACAAGATAATAATCCACAGTCAGTGAGAACATATCCATAGATCATACAACATCATCATAATAATAATCATCCAGTATCATCTGAAACACTGCTGTAATACATCTCTAGGCACTGAACTGAAACTGTATGGGATAAGTAGTCACATCAGTCATCAAATCTGAACTCTCAAGGCTCAGCCTTGACACAAGGTCATATACAAATCTGAATAATGTACTGCTCTGATCATGAGTGATCCAAAATATATAGCCATGCTCTGGAATAATGTAAGCTCTGGAATGTGCAGATATCTGTTGTACAAGAATAGTAGCCCTGCTACTATGGTGTGATAACATCTGGCTCCAGCTGGGACAAGTGCTCTAAGGGAGAGAGCGCTTGAGAACCTCAGAATCTCTGGTCTCGAACAGCTCTGCGTCAATCTTCAATCCAGCACTGCACCATCCTTGCTTTCATCTTTTATCTTGCACCTGTTCCTGCTCTCATAAACACTAGAATACCATCATGGAGCATGTATGGGACAAAAATAAAATAAAACTAAAAATGACTTCTATTCTAAAACATAAACTGAAATATTCCAAAATATAAATATAAACTAACATGGCATGTATTATTCATTTATGATTTTATTACTGTGCAGGAGGAAAAGAGTACTTTCTTCAAGCAGGCAATCTCAACTTGCACAGGCAGCCAAAAATAGAAATGCTAACTACAATTTCTTAAATGCATGCAGGAGAAGAGACAAGCTTAGGAGGGAGCAAGGCTCAGCTCAATAAAGAAGAAAAGCAAGCAGACACACCAGGCAGAAAAAGAAAAAGGGACAATACTTAGCATACAGAAAAAGAAAAATCACACAAATCCTATTGCTCAAGTGAGCTTATTCAGAAGCTACCTATTCTAAACAGGCAAGGCAAGGCATAGTAAGGAAGATCATTCTAGGCTTATAGGTGGGAAGTAGTGTTTTAGTAACCTCCCATTTACAGGTAATTCCAACTCATCTCCATCTAAGGTCTCTAAATACACAGTTCCTTTGCCAACCACCTTACTTACTCGGTAAGGGCCCATCCATATCCTCTCAAATTTTTCGTGATTTCCAGGTTTTTCTTTATGTTTATCCCATAACAAGACTATATCCCCAATTCCAAATATCACATCCCTACTCTTTTGGTCAAAGGTTCCCTTTATTCTTTCTTGTTCTAAAACCATTTTATTCCAGGCTTCCCTTCTAGTCTCATCTAGTTCTACTAACCTGTCAATCCTTGCTTGCAAGGCCTCTTGATCAGAGGAGCACTGTTGTAACAACTCATACACAGGAATTTGAAGGTTGATTGGGAGCCTACAGTTTTGCTCGTACACTACTTCAAAGGGAGCTTTTCCAGTTATTCTTTTGACTGTTGTTCTGTCTGCCCAAAGGGCATATTTCAGCTTCACATCCCAAGTCCTCTTGTTCTCACCAATCATTCTTTTTAGGAGCCTTATCAAATTCTTATTACTTGATTCTGCTAAACCATTTCCTTGCGGATAGTAGTTAGAAGAATGAGACAAGGTGATCCCATGATCAGCACAAAAGGTAGACATCTCAATTTTACTAAAAGATGGCGCATTATCAGTTGTAATTTTGCAGGGGCAACCGTATCTAGAGACTATATTCTCTTCTAAGAACTTGACCACAACTTCTGCAGTGCACTTTTTAGTAGGGATAGCTTCCACCCAGCGAGTGAAATAGTCTGTGCAAGTCAGTATGTACTTGTGTCCACTTGAGGAGCTGGGGTTAATGGGTCCTACAAAATCCATTCCCCATTGTTGAAAAGGTGCTTCTATAATGACTGGGGTCAAGGGCAAGGCAGGTAGTCTAGGTTTTCCAGAATAGAATTGACACTCCTGACAGGCTCTAACAAAGGTGTGCACATCTTTGAACAAGGATGGCCAATAATATCCAGCTCTCATGACCTTAGCAGCTGTGGTTCTAGGTGCATAATGTCCTCCACACAATCCGGAATGCATTTCTTTGATGATTCTTTGGGAGTCATCATGGTTTACACATTTGAGTATGATTCCATCTGGATTCTTCCATCCCAAACCATTCTCTGTCAAAACATACTTAGATGCTTTTAACCTCAAAGCTCTTCTCTGGTGGTATACAAGGTGGTCTGGACAGGTCATATGTCTGAGGTAGAAAATGATGTCTCTGTACCATTCGTGATCTTCATCAATATAAAGGATCATGTTATTTTGTTGTAGTTTGGAATCAGTTAATAGTTGTGCCAACCCTTGGCCTTTCACTATCTTGACTGGCTTGATTTCAATATCATACTCTTGAATCCTGGAAATCCAGTTTCCCCTAACCCCTATGCCATCAGGCTGAGATAAGACATCTTTCACCGCTTGATAAGGAACGTAGGCAATAATTTTGGAGTATCCGATATATGTCCTAAAATGTTTTAACGACTTGACCAAGGCATAGGCTTGTTTTTCAGTGGTTGTGTAATTGAGTTCTGCGTCTCTAAGGTTTTTACTCATAAAGGCAATAGGTTGCTCATGGTTTTCTTCATTCTTTTGTAACAACACACCTGCTATGGTGTCCTCGGATGCATAAGAATAAATCAAAAACTCCTTATTGTAGTTTGGGCTTACTAGGACCGGTGCAGAAGAGATGGCTTTCTTTAGAGACTCGAATGAGGCATCACATTTCTTATCCCAAACAAACTTCACGTCCTTCTTAAGCAAATTATTCAAAGGTTTGGCCAATTCAGCTAAGTTAGGGATGAATCTTCTTACGAAGTTTATTTTTCCGAAAAATGATCGTAATGAGCTGACATCCTTTGGGGGAGTTATGGCTTGAATTCCTTGCACTCTTTCAGGATCAATTCTAATGCCTTCTTTGGAAACAATGTGACCTAACAACTTCCCTTCATCCACCCCGAAAGTAGAATTTTTGGGATTCAAATATATTCCAAATTTTCGACATCTTTCAAAGATTCTCCTCAGATGCTTTATGTGGTCTTCCCTGTCTTTAGAGAAAACAGTTAAATCGTCTTGATAAATTGCAATGATTTTGCCAATTAAGCCTTCAAATGCATGATCCATTGCCCTTTGAAAGGTTGATCCTGCATTCAGAAGCCCAAATGGCATTCTTATATGCTCGAAAGTTCCCCACGGGGTGGTGAAGGTTGTCTTCCCACGATCCTCCTTCTTGATTTGGACCTGGTTGTAACCAGAAAAACCATCCAGTAAGGATAACATGCCAGCCCCTGTTACACTTTGTAACAGATTTTCCATGTTGGGCAATGGATAGTTATCTTTTAAAGATGCTTGATTCAGGTTCCTAAAGTCAATACAAATTCTAATCTCCCCGTTTTTCTTTCTTACGATTACGGGATTGGATACCTAGGTTGTATGCCTAACTGGTCTAATAATACCTGCTGCCAACATCTTTTCCAATTCCTTTTTAACTAAGGGAGCTAACTTAGGGTTCATGTTTCGTAACTTTTGTCGATATGGTTTGGCTCCCTCCTTAAGAGGAATAGTGTGTTCTATAATGGACTGATCATAAGTTTTTAAATCATCATAGACCCATGCAAACACATCTTTATACTCTCTGATTAACTCAATAATTCTTCTTCTTTCTTCTTCTGAGGCATTTATCCCAATTCTTATCATTTTTGGGGAACAAGCAGAACCTACATTTATTTCGATAACCCCATCTACAGGTTCAGATCTCTTACCCTTGTACTCGTCATGCCTATTGAAATTTTTCTCAAGGGGGAAAGCGATTTCTGTGACATCCATACCTTCAATTGAAACACCCTTCATTTCATCTTCGAAATTCACCATTGGGGTTTGGGAAGCAGTTAAAAATCGGATGACTTGGGCATCATTGTCAAAAACCTGCCAATGGTCTTCATTATCAGGGACAGAGGGTCTGAATAAAACTTCAAGTTTGCAATTTTGTTGTTTCAAAGACTCAGAGATTTGAAGAGTACTGGCCATCACGGATAGCTCATCAGCCAAAGTGTTTTGTTCTCGGGGAACAGCCTTAATCCCGAAGGCATTAAAGCATTCAATGGTGTCCCAAACCGCATTTCTATAGTCTCTAAGTCTCCTATTCTTTGCAGCGAATTCGTTTTTTACTTGGGACACAATGAGGTCAGAATCTCCTGTGACAGATAAAGATTTGATGTTTCTTTCTCTGGCAATTTCCAAGCCTAGAAGCAACGCTTCATACTCAGCCACATTGTTAGTGCACTCAAACTCTAAACGGAAAGAGAACAAACTCTTTTCTCCTGATGGTGAAATTAAAACTATACCGGCTCCTGCACCATGTCGGGAACGGGCCCCATCAAAGTGCATTTTCCAGATTTGTTCGTGTGAAAAGGGCTGCTTTTTAACCTCCTCCCAATAATTTGCTAGAACCATGAAGTTTCCAATCTCATCACTTGAATACATTGCCTCAGTGAATAAGTGTTCAGGTGTCTCAACATGCTCTTGCATAGGTGGTTCATTAAACAGAGTTATGAATGACCCTTCCTTGGTTGGGATTGTGGCATATGTTAGATCCATTTGGACACTTCCCCCCAATATTGCCGACCACTCCCTGGATAGCAACATTCTCCATGCATCAGGGATATCTAGGACTAAGACACTCATTGAGAGCTCAATGTCAGAGCAGGCAGCCAACCTAACGTGCAAGTTTTCAATTATCCCAATAGATTTCATAGTTTTGGAATCCATTCCACATACATTTCTGTAGGGTCTTGTGGGTACTAACTCAAGTTGTTCCATGACTCTTAAAGGCATGACACTTACTTCAGCCCCTGAATCCAACATGCAGTTATGCAATATCAAACCATTTACTTCCAATGCAATATAAAAGGGTGGGAAGTTTCCACAGTTGTCACCAGAGACACTTTGGATCATGACGGGGGAGTCCTTAATCTCTGCAGAAGCTTTCTTAGGAGCTTGCTTCCTTGTTTGAATCCCGAGATGAGTAGTAGCTCTTTTGTGGAATGAAGGGATCTTGAAAATTTCACCAAAGGGAATAGGCATGTTTATCTTTTCCAGGAAGCTAGTGACATCAATGTTTAGGTTGTGGGGGTTTTCCTTTTCCTTTTCATTCGTACCTAAACCTAGGAACTTCATAATGTCATGTTTAACAGATGGGATCTTGATTAGGTCTTTTAATGAAACCGAAGCAGATGAATTGGCTAACTTGCTTGGAATGTTTGTTCTAGGTATCTCCTTATTAGGTTTTAGAATCGTGAGAGGTTTTGGTTGCTTTCTCCAAAGGGTTGCTTTGGGAATGTTAGTGTCAGAAATTGTTACTAAGGCTAGGGTAACAAGCCAACACAATCTCAAGAATAAAATCAATCTAAACTTAGGTTTTTAGGGTTTTGTTTTGTAGGTTTTGGTAAGAAAACTTCAAGAGCATAAAGGGAATACATTCAACAATAAGTAAAAACTAAATCACATACATTAATCCATGAAGATGTCCATATATCTCAGAAATTCACCAAAAGATTGCACTGAAATTCATTCAATAAAAGACAAGCACTTACTGGAAATCATACATAAAACCAGAAATGAAATTGTCAATAAAGAAACTGCATAAGTTTAAAATGAAGCCAACACATATCAGAGGTGGAATAAGGAGTCATATATTCATAGTTTCATCAAAAATGCAATATGAGAGTTTGCAATACTTAGCAGTGAACAAGTCTGGATGAAAGCACAGTCTGCAGACCTCCTCTAGCTCTCCAAAAATTCGAACCTGTACAATGTCTTTTTTACCTCTCTAAATAGTTTTTCATTTACCCAAAACAGTTAGGGTTTCTCCTATTAATCCTCCATCGAATGGCTAGATTAGGCAAAATAACATTTACATTTTTACAAATTACAATTTTGCTAAAAATAGCAAATCCTTAACAAAAAGCTTTAAATGAACCTAACTACCCTAGATCTCTTTCGATGCCTCCACTAGCAAAGCTATGCCATCTGGACTTGAGGATCTTTTCTTCACCCTTTTGTGCTTTTGCTCCAGCTCAGTTATCCTTCTGTGTAGGTGTTCATTTTCATGCTGCAAGGTCTGAACTGTCCTTTCTAAATCTGAGCAATTCCTGTCAGCCATCCTTTTCCTTCTGAGTGCCTCCTTTGCATCAATCATCAGCTCCTGAAAATTGTCATGAGTGTCCTGAAGGTCTTCCCTCAATCTTCTATTTGCTAGCATTAAACCATCATTTACTTCTTGCATATAGTTCATTTGATGCTTGTACTGTTTCACAGTCTTCTTCAAATTATCCTGATCAGAATTTACCAGCTTTTCTATGGCAGCATCCGAATCTTCACTTGGTTTCCAAAACATGTTATACTTCTTAAACATCAATTCTTCTGTCAATGGTCTTACAGCAATATCTTCAATGATGGGATTTGAAACACCTATTACCTGTGCTGATTTAATATCATCTGTTAACAATTTTCCAGAATTGTTTTCAACGATGGATTTAGAGCTTTCTTCACCTGTTGCATTTACAGACCCAACATCTTCTTTTTTAACTGCATGCAATTCATTTTTCTTTGACTGCTCCTCCATTGATTCTTCATCAGAAATGTCTACCTTATCAGTCCTCAATTTCGGATTCAACAACTTTTTCATATTTAATCTTAATTTGTTTTTAGACCTAGTTTTAGGTCTCCATAAAGAAGCTGGCTCTCCCATCATTTTAAGTGTCTTCCCTTGATACTGGACAGATGATAATTCTACCACTTCTAGCTTTTTTGTCTTCTTTTTAGGCTTGGTAGTTTTGTCCTCTATGGCTTGACTTTCTTTAGTCTCAGCTTTAACCCTAATTTCTGGAATGAACTGCTCATCCTCTAACATATAGCCCTCATCATCCGAGAGGATTGTGATAGGGCTTTTGGGCAAATTTTGGACTTCCTCTTTTGCTACAGGAATATCCCTGATATCAAATTTCCTTTCTTCATGAACCACTGTTATAGATGATGGTCTATTTTCAGGAATTTCCTTTTCTTTTTTGTCATCAAATAATGAAAATTTGACTTCATTGTGCTGTGGAATTTCCTGAGGCTGACTGTTAGTCTCTCCTTGATCTGACACCTGCTTTGTTTCCTTTTTAATTTTAATGCCATGTTTGTTTGCAGGTTTAGCTGAATAACCCAATTTTTGTACCATTACTCTTCCCTTATCAGTTTTCCTTTTGGGCTGCTGTTCTTCTCCTTTGGGATGAATCCCTGACCAAAATAGAAAAAAGTCCCAAGTTTTTTCTTCCTTCTGCAACACTGTAGAGATGATCAACTTGATAAGACCATGATGAAACAATGATTGGGAGGTATGATCATCTTGCTGTTTAATTTTGCTAGACATCTTCTGCAAGCTTTTGAAGAAAAAGAATGGCAAATTCATTTTTGACACTCCTGCCATGTGCTGCAAGAACCTGAGATGGTATTTGAAAACTAATGAGTACCTCCCTTCACAAGTTATATAGCTCTGAAGAATTCTTAAAGGTTCAATCCATTCCCTTTTGAAATTATGAATGATGATACCTTTGTTCCAGTCAGGAACAACATTGGGCAATAAATATCTTTGAGGATTAAACTCAAAAGGAGATTTCTTAAACCAGAGCTCGCCTTTATTATCAATTTCAGTGGCTTCTGAAATTAAATCAACAGTCAATTTGAATTTTAAAGGACCTATTATGATCATCTCATTCTTCAGTCCTTTGGCAAAATTGCATGATACTTGGGCATTAAATCCATCTATCTTCTTGAAGAATTTCAACCATCCTGCCTGTTGGAACAGCTCTGCACAATCTGGAAGCTTTTGGATCCAAGTCAAATCTGTGGGTTCAGCCCTATTAATCTTGCCACTTTTACTGTTTTTTCCCATCTCTTTCTTGTCAAGGAACTGGAACAATATGGTTTTAGGTTTCAGAAGTGTTTTATAAGCTGCTCTCTGGGCAAATAGTACTGCAGGTTAACCAATTTTAACTTATGAACAAATCTACAATTCTCCCTGTGTAACACCCATATCAAACTAGCAGACTTCCCTCTGTTTAAACTAACTGAATTCTACAGGCAATTCTGTGAGTTTTTCAACGCCCTATTCAGATTAGGTCATAAAAGAACAGTCATGCTAATTCCTGCTATCATGCTTCAGCTAACCATTCCAGTGATGAATTCTTCATCCTTTCATTCTATTACACCTTTCTCAGCGACCAATTTTTTCAGAAGGAAACGCAGCAGCAAAAACCCCAAATTCTTCAGTTATGAGGGTTTATGTAATACCTGTCAATTACTCCTGCATCGTGGCGTGATGTCTTCTAATTGAGGTGTCAATAACGTTCCTCTTCGAGCACAGGTGTCCTCCTAACATTTTCTTGGCTGCAGGTGAAAGAATTCGAAGCCCTAATTTCTGCTGGCGCCGGAATCACAGGTGTCCCCTTCCTCAGCAACGTAATCCAATGTTGAACGATGAAGACTCCTCCTCAAACACTAAATCCTTAGTGATTTTGCGTGTGACAAGGGCGATTTGACAGCGAAACCCGGAACTGGCTGGTATATGTGCAACTGAAACCCGCATTACCTGAAATGATGGCCTTGCCTCTCTTCGTGATTATCAAACCACAAACATCTTGCTAAAATGCTGCATACACGTGTTAGACACTTCACAAAATGCGATTAGACTCTCACACTCTTCATGATGATTGAAATCGGATCAAGATTTTGCGAAAAACTCATGCCACGATATTCCTGTAGCGCTCTCTGTGTAAAACTTTGGTATAGCGCTACAAGAATATCTTTAAACCAAATTTTTAGCGGATCTTCTAACTTTTGCCAAATTTATCGGAGATTTTAGCAGCTTTTTGTTTAGACCACTACTTTAGCTACTCTCTAGAGTCAAAATTGATTATTCTTTTGAATATATAACTCATATTGACCCACTTCCAACATAAAAATAACCAAAATCAAATGAAATGTGGAGACTGGGCTCAAACTCTATTCAAGCATACATAAATTTATTAAAAAAGGCGGAAAACCAAAACTGAAAACCAACAATTAACTAAGGTAAAATCAAAAATCAAACCAAAATTTTGGAGGGGAAAAAACTAAAAATGCAGAAAAATTTACTGACTTAAAAATGCAGAAAAATTTACTGACTTAACATCTGGCTCCAGCTGCGGGATGAAGTCCTCCCTGTGAGGCTTCAAGAACCTGTAGACTAGTGCCTTCAGTCTTCCATTGGGCTATGGAGTCTTTATTCAATCTCACTCACACCGGTATATACAATGAAAGGTGATTATGATCTTCATTTAACTGTAGAAATGTTTGAGGAATCGCCCATTAACAGGGCTGAGCAATTCCTCTCCTTCCAAAGACTGCAATATGAAAGTATTATTTTCCAAAACCTTAGCTATCAGAAAAGGGCCAAACCATAAATTATCAAATTTTCCATGTTTCCCCTTCTGTTCCTTTCTTGCATCCCATCTTAAAACCATTTCCCCTTCTGAAAAAATATGATCCTTGATATTTCTGTCAAACCTGGTTTTCATTTTAGCTCTATACAGCTGGGCTTCTTTGTCTACTTTTTCTCTGTTCTGCTGTAACTCAATCATCTCAAAAATTCTCCTTTGCAAGTCATCTGGTTCCTCTTGAGAATTTTGGAGGAACTTCATTACTGGGATTCCCAATTGTACTGGAAATACTGCTTCTGTTCCATAAACCAGCTGAAAAGGTGAAGTTCCAATGGCCTGTTTTACAGTAATCCTATCTGCCCATAATGCATATTTCAACATTGAATCCCAAGATTTTTTATTTTGTTTGAGCAATTTTTTGATGCATTGAATGATATTTTTGTTAGATGATTCAGCCTGACCATTTCCCTGAGGATAATATGGAGTTGAATGTTTGAGCATAATACCATTTTTTTCACAAAAGGCCACCATTGCCTTGGATTTGAATGCTTTGGCATTATCAGTAATCAATCTCTGTGGACAACCAAACCTACTCAGAATATTATTTTCTATGAAATCCATAATTACCTTATCTGTGGCATTCCTTGTGGGAATAGCCTCCACCCACTTTGTAAAGAAATCTGTGGCAGTCAAAATCCAATGATGTTGGCCTGAAGATGCTGGGTTTATTTCTCCAATAAAATCCAGGCCCCACTGCTGAAAAGGGGCATTGACTACAATAGGCTTCAAAGGTAAAGACAACAACTTCTGTTTTCCTGCAAACTTTTGACAAGGTATACAAGTTCTTACAGTCTGATAAACATCTGTAAAAAGTGAAGGCCAATAGTAACCAGCTCTTAAAATTTTATAAGCTGTTGTTTTCCAATATTTATGTCCTCCACAGGCTCCTTCATGAGATTCTGCAATTACTTCCTTTATTTCAGCTTGATCTAAACATCTTAATAAGATTCCTGCTGGATCTTTCCAAAACAATTGACCCTCTATCAGACAATATTTAGTAGTTTTCAATTTCAAGGACCTGGCAGCTTTCCTGTCTAAATGTTCTGGACATTGCAGAAATAGCAGGAAATGAACAATGTCAGCATACCAATCTGAAGATGAATAAGAATCCATGATTCTTTCTTTTTCCAAGATTACTTGATTTTCTTCAGGTGCTAATTCTTCCGTCATAGCATGTAACCCTAATGCCTGACAATTTGAGTCAGCCAGCAGTTTGGCCAATCCTTGTCCCTTGACCAGCTTGGTAGGTCTGATTTCCACTTCATATTCCATAATTTTGGCAATCCACCTTCCCCTCTTTCCTTCACTATCAGGCTGTGTCAAAACATCCTTCACTGCAGCATTTGGAACAAATGAAACAACCTTGGAGTGTAAAATATAAATTCTGAAAAATTTTAAAGCTTTTACTAGTGCATAGGCTTGTTTCTCCAAAATACTGTATTTTAGCTCGGAATCTCTAAGTGTTTTGCTAAAAAAGGCAATTGGTTGTTCCAATCCTTCTTCATTCTTCTGAAGTAATACAGCAGCAATAGTGTCTTCTGAGGCAAAAGAGAATGTAAGAAATTCTTTGTCAAAATTTGGACTCACCAGAACAGGTGCTTCAGTTAGAGCTACTTTAATCTTTTCAAAAGCTGTCTTTGCTTCCATAGTCCACTTGACTTCTTGATCCTTCTTTAACATGCCTGTAATCTGCTTAATGGTCTCAGCAAAATTAGGAATAAACCATCGCAGAAAATTGATTTTGCCAATAAATGATTGCACATCCTTTTTACTCCTGGGCAAACTAATTTTCAGTATTGCTTTGACTCTCTCAGGGTCAATCCTGATACCATCAGCTGATACCAAGTGACCAAGCAACTTACCTTCCTGTACAGCAAAATGTGATTTTTTAGGGTTCAAGGATAAGCCAAACTTTCTGCATTTTATAAAGGTTTGCTCCAAATGTTTCAAATGTTCATCATCAGATTTGGAGAAAACTGTAATATCATCCAGATAAATCACCACAAACTTATATTTTTCACCCACAAATGCAATATCCATGGCTCTTTGAAAGGTTGCACCAGCATTCATTAAACCAAAAGGCATCTTGTCATACATAAATGTCCCCCAGGGGGTTGTAAAAGCTGTTTTTTCTTTATCATCAGGATGCATAGCAATCTGATTATACCCTGAGAATCCATCTAACATTGAAATCCTTTGAGCTCCAACCACCTGCTGCAAAACCTGTTCAATCTTGGGGAGGGGATAATTGTCTTTTAATGAGGATCGATTCAAATTCCTGAAATCAACACATAATCGAATCTCTCCATTCTTCTTTCTAACAGGAACCAAATTTGCCACCCAAGAAGAATACCTAAGAGGCACTATTATTTTTGCATCCAACAGCTTCTTCAATTCTTTTTCAATAACAGGAAACAGTGCTGGATTGATTCTTCTTAATTTCTGCCTGAAAGGTTTAACATTAGGTTTCAAAGGGACTTTATGCTGAATAACTGCTGTGTCATAGGTTTTCAGCTCCTTGTAAGACCAAGCAAATGTGTCTACATACTTCTTCAACAGTCTAATGTATCTACTTCTTTGCTCAGCTGTTAGATTTTTAGACAATTTTACCATTCTGGGATGTTCTACTGAGCCAATATTGTAATCTTCTACATTTTCTTCTGAAGACTGGATTACTGGTCTAGAAGGTGTATCATCCTTAGTAAATATTCTCTCCAAAGGTACTAGGCCTTTCGGAATAAAATTACTCTTCAGTTCAATAATCTTGTGTCCAGCAATCTCTTCTGCAGTAAACTCATCTAACTGTTCATCCTTTTCATCAATTTCTTGATCAATTTGATGGTTTGAAAATTCATCTACCAGCTCAAGAAAATTTTTTATTTCAAGGTCATCTTCAAAAACTCTCCAATGTTTCACATTATCTGGGACACATGGCCTATATCTCACTTCAATTGGATACCTTAATTGAGTGGTCTTTGGAATTCTGAAATGTGTGGCAGCCAGGGCTAAAGAATCTGCAGTTTCATTTTGATTTCTGGGGATATGAGTGATATTAAATGCAATAAAATAATTTTCGAGCATATCCCATACCTCATTTCGATAAACTTTCAACAAACCCTGCTTTACTTGATATTTGTTCTTCACTTGTTGAACAATTAGTTCGGAGTCGCCATATGCAGAAATCTGTTGAATTCCTAAATCTTTTGCAGCTTTCAATCCCAATAGCAGGGCCTCATACTCAGCAGTATTGTTGGTGGTAGCAAATTCTAACTTATACATAAGTTTTACCATTTCACCTCCAGGAGAAATCAATAAAACTCCAGCTCCAGCACCTTCTTTACATGAAGACCCATCAAAATACAACTGCCATAATACATCCTGTTCTTCTCGACTGTGTTTTACAGGCTGATCTTTCTGTACTTGTAACACACCAGCAGAATCTTCTTCTTCACTAAACTGTAGTATGCATGAACCAAGGTCTTTATCCACAGAATACATCGGGTGATTTGTAGGGTTTTTCTCATCTGTGACAATGTAAGCCAACTGTAACTCTCTATAAAGTCTTCTGTTTTCCCCACCAAAAACAGGAATAGTTGCATAAGATAGATCCATCTGTAATGTTCCTCCAACTTTCTTAGCCCATGACCTAGACAGCAGTAAACCAAACTTTGGTGTGATGTCAGCTACCACAACATCCATTATTACACTTTTCATGGGTAACTGAGTAAGATTGACAACCATATCTTTTATCACTCCTAGACATTTTACAGCTCGGGAGTCAAAGGCGTATAGATCATGGTAAGGTTTAGTGACATTAAGGCCCAGGGCTTCCATCACAGATTTTGGCATCAAATTATGGGATGCTCCTGAATCTAGTAGGCAGTTATGAATCATCTGCTCATGCACAGTCAGAGTTATATAAAATGGAGGAGAAGCACCAGCCTCATTTTCAGTCTTCTCAGCTAAAGCTGATCCAATAAAAATTCTAGGGTTTTCTTCCTGAAGGTTCACTGTATCTGAAACTGGTTGATTATTTTGCATATTCATTACCTTCAAGACTGTATTCTTGTATGATGGATTTTTTATAAGCTCAGAAAATGGCACAGGAATTTTAAGCTTTCCTAATTCATTTTCCAAACTAAAATGTTGACTTGACTTGTTTACCTCTTCAATTTCTGAATTTTTCTTGGGTTTTTCTGCAGGTTGTTTCTTTTCTGCTACAGGATCAACAGTTGATTTATCACGAATAACTGGAGCAGGAACAGCAACTTTCTTCTTAGGAGCTTGAACTACTTGTTTTGGTCCAGTTCTGAGATTAATAACTTTCTTGACTCCATTCTGATTGGTAGCAGCATTTATAGCAGTCTTTTCACATTCCAAATCATCTTCAACCTCATATAAATCAGCATCATAATATTCAGAATTTAAAAAATCCTCTTCAGTAACAAAACCTGTAAACATTTTATCTCCAATGTGGTTCATGTCCTGATCAGTCTCAGTTTCTTCAAAAAGCAACTGCTGATCAATTTCTTCTTCATCAACCAGATTATTTTGAAAAGGTGGGGGCACTTTTTGATCTTCATTTTCTCTCCTTTCTTGTTGAATGTCATTATTTCTTCTTTCCCTTGGCATGAATCTAGGGGCAAATTGTCTTCTAAACTGATTTTGGTTATTTGGATTCCTCTGAGCTTCTGGAGCGGGTTTAGCAGAATTCTTTTCAAGCTCGAGTTTATTTAACTTTGCAGTGAGGATTTTAACCATTTTGGCCATCTCATCTATTTTGGCTTCAGCAGTTTGAGAAGCAGAGCCTGCTGTGACAGCTTCTTTCTTTCCTTTTCTTTCATAAAGCTGCTGAGATGTTTCATTTTTAAGTCTATTTGAAGCTAACAAATTAGACTCTACCTCTAGGGCTGCATCTTGCATGTTCAGCAGGGTTATAGGTCTCCTTTCTCTGAGTAATAAGGAAAATTCATGATCAAAGGAATTGGCATATGTCAACTTAGCTGATGTTTCAGTAGGTTTAATTTCTGCTGGAATTCTACTGTACATCTTATTAAACCTCTTGGAAAAATCTGCAACAGTCTCATCTTTCTTTCTTCTGAGAGCTCCAAACTCAGTTATGTAGTATGTGTGATCTTTAGTGTCTCCCCACTGTCTCATGAAAAGCTGATGGAGTTCTTCAATAATAGTAATGGAGTTAGCAGGCAACTCCCTAAACCATTTTCTTACATCCCCATCTAAACTCTGAACAAAAACCCTCATCCACACATCTTTCATTTCAATATTCTGATTGTCAGCATAACTCATAAAAGCTTCCCAATGTTCCTCAGCAGTATTTTCCCCTTGACCATTAAATCTAGGCATATACTTCTGATAATCACCTCCGGGCAAAGGATGTAGAGGCTGAGGTAAAACTAATGGTGCATACCTAGCTGCTACCATTCTGTCCATCATGTCCATAGGTGGATTTTGAGCTGCCATTGTGGACTGAAGTGTAGATTGAAGTTTCAAATTAGGGTTTGAAAAGGAAGGAGTTTGACTGGGTCCTTTTTGAAAGGTATTCTTTCCTAGCTTCAGCTGAAATATTGGTATTCTATCAGGAGAAGAAGTTTTAGCCTTCAAGAAACTTTTGGGATTAGTGAAAACCTGAAAACTGCTCTCAGAGGATAGGTTTTATACACGGTAAAATGTCAGCTGGGTCTAATGATTCGTCTAACTGATGAGAATCACAACAAATTGGCAAAGATTTGGATTTTCTGAGTTTATTAGCTGTTTTCAGAATCTGCTCAGGGTCTGTCACACCCAAATTTATTGGAGAAACAGGCTTATTCCTGGTCCCAATACCTTTAGAAGCCAGTGTGACTTTTTTGGTGAAAGTATAGCCTTCAAAGTGCTGGTTCAAGTTCACCTCTTAAACCAGGAAAAATGATGAGTATCCCAGGGAAGATATGCTTCAGCTTCGTCCCCGGCAGCGGCGCCAAAGATGTTAGTGTCAGAAATTGTTACTAAGGCTAGGGTAACAAGCCAACACAATCTCAAGAATAAAATCAATCTAAACTTAGGTTTTTAGGGTTTTGTTTTGTAGGTTTTGGTAAGAAAACTTCAAGAGCATAAAGGGAATACATTCAACAATAAGTAAAAACTAAATCACATACATTAATCCATGAAGATGTCCATATATCTCAGAAATTCACCAAAAGATTGCACTGAAATTCATTCAATAAAAGACAAGCACTTACTGGAAATCATACATAAAACCAGAAATGAAATTGTCAATAAAGAAACTGCATAAGTTTAAAATGAAGCCAACACATATCAGAGGTGGAATAAGGAGTCATATATTCATAGTTTCATCAAAAATGCAATATGAGAGTTTGCAATACTTAGCAGTGAACAAGTCTGGATGAAAGCACAGTCTGCAGACCTCCTCTAGCTCTCCAAAAATTCGAACCTGTACAATGTCTTTTTTACCTCTCTAAATAGTTTTTCATTTACCCAAAACAGTTAGGGTTTCTCCTATTAATCCTCCATCGAATGGCTAGATTAGGCAAAATAACATTTACATTTTTACAAATTACAATTTTGCTAAAAATAGCAAATCCTTAACAAAAAGCTTTAAATGAACCTAACTACCCTAGATCTCTTTCGATGCCTCCACTAGCAAAGCTATGCCATCTGGACTTGAGGATCTTTTCTTCACCCTTTTGTGCTTTTGCTCCAGCTCAGCTATCCTTCTGTGTAGGTGTTCATTTTCATGCTGCAAGGTCTGAACTGTCCTTTCTAAATCTGAGCAATTCCTGTCAGCCATCCTTTTCCTTCTGAGTGCCTCCTTTGCATCAATCATCAGCTCCTGAAAATTGTCATGAGTGTCCTGAAGGTCTTCCCTCAATCTTCTATTTGCTAGCATTAAACCATCATTTACTTCTTGCATATAGTTCATTTGATGCTTGTACTGTTTCACAGTCTTCTTCAAATTATCCTGATCAGAATTTACCAGCTTTTCTATGGCAGCATCCGAATCTTCACTTGGTTTCCAAAACATGTTATACTTCTTAAACATCAATTCTTCTGTCAATGGTCTTACAGCAATATCTTCAATGATGGGATTTGAAACACCTATTACCTGTGCTGATTTAATATCATCTGTTAACAATTTTCCAGAATTGTTTTCAACGATGGATTTAGAGCTTTCTTCACCTGTTGCATTTACAGACCCAACATCTTCTTTTTTAACTGCATGCAATTCATTTTTCTTTGACTGCTCCTCCATTGATTCTTCATCAGAAATGTCTACCTTATCAGTCCTCAATTTCGGATTCAACAACTTTTTCATATTTAATCTTAATTTGTTTTTAGACCTAGTTTTAGGTCTCCATAAAGAAGCTGGCTCTCCCATCATTTTAAGTGTCTTCCCTTGATACTGGACAGATGATAATTCTACCACTTCTAGCTTTTTTGTCTTCTTTTTAGGCTTGGTAGTTTTGTCCTCTATGGCTTGACTTTCTTTAGTCTCAGCTTTAACCCTAATTTCTGGAATGAACTGCTCATCCTCTAACATATAGCCCTCATCATCCGAGAGGACTGTGATAGGGCTTTTGGGCAAATTTTGGACTTCCTCTTTTGCTACAGGAATATCCCTGATATCAAATTTCCTTTCTTCATGAACCACTGTTATAGATGATGGTCTATTTTCAGGAATTTCCTTTTCTTTTTTGTCATCAAATAATGAAAATTTGACTTCATTGTGCTGTGGAATTTCCTGAGGCTGACTGTTAGTCTCTCCTTGATCTGACACCTGCTTTGTTTCCTTTTTAATTTTAATGCCATGTTTGTTTGCAGGTTTAGCTGAATAACCCAATTTTTGTACCATTACTCTTCCCTTATCAGTTTTCCTTTTGGGCTGCTGTTCTTCTCCTTTGGGATGAATCCCTGACCAAAATAGAAAAAAGTCCCAAGTTTTTTCTTCCTTCTGCAACACTGTAGAGATGATCAACTTGATAAGACCATGATGAAACAATGATTGGGAGGTATGATCATCTTGCTGTTTAATTTTGCTAGACATCTTCTGCAAGCTTTTGAAGAAAAAGAATGGCAAATTCATTTTTGACACTCCTGCCATGTGCTGCAAGAACCTGAGATGGTATTTGAAAACTAATGAGTACCTCCCTTCACAAGTTATATAGCTCTGAAGAATTCTTAAAGGTTCAATCCATTCCCTTTTGAAATTATGAATGATGATACCTTTGTTCCAGTCAGGAACAACATTGGGCAATAAATATCTTTGAGGATTAAACTCAAAAGGAGATTTCTTAAACCAGAGCTCGCCTTCATTATCAATTTCAGTGGCTTCTGAAATTAAATCAACAGTCAATTTGAATTTTAAAGGACCTATTATGATCATCTCATTCTTCAGTCCTTTGGCAAAATTGCATGATACTTGGGCATTAAATCCATCTATCTTCTTGAAGAATTTCAACCATCCTGCCTGTTGGAACAGCTCTGCACAATCTGGAAGCTTTTGGATCCAAGTCAAATCTGTGGGTTCAGCCCTATTAATCTTGCCACTTTTACTGTTTTTTCCCATCTCTTTCTTGTCAAGGAACTGGAACAATATGGTTTTAGGTTTCAGAAGTGTTTTATAAGCTGCTCTCTGGGAAAATAGTACTGCAGGTTAACCAATTTTAACTTATGAACAAATCTACAATTCTCCCTGTGTAACACCCATATCAAACTAGCAGACTTCCCTCTGTTTAAACTAACTGAATTCTACAGGCAATTCTGTGAGTTTTTCAACGCCCTATTCAGATTAGGTCATAAAAGAACAGTCATGCTAATTCCTGCTATCATGCTTCAGCTAACCATTCCAGTGATGAATTCTTCATCCTTTCATTCTATTACACCTTTCTCAGCGACCAATTTTTTCAGAAGGAAACGCAGCAGCAAAAACCCCAAATTCTTCAGTTATGAGGGTTTATGTAATACCTGTCAATTACTCCTGCATCGTGGCGTGATGTCTTCTAATTGAGGTGTCAATAACGTTCCTCTTCGAGCACAGGTGTCCTCCTAACATTTTCTTGGCTGCAGGTGAAAGAATTCGAAGCCCTAATTTCTGCTGGCGCCGGAATCACAGGTGTCCCCTTCCTCAGCAACGTAATCCAATGTTGAACGATGAAGACTCCTCCTCAAACACTAAATCCTTAGTGATTTTGCGTGTGACAAGGGCGATTTGACAGCGAAACCCGGAACTGGCTGGTATATGTGCAACTGAAACCCGCATTACCTGAAATGATGGCCTTGCCTCTCTTCGTGATTATCAAACCACAAACATCTTGCTAAAATGCTGCATACACGTGTTAGAAACTTCACAAAATGCGATTAGACTCTCACACTCTTCATGATGATTGAAATCGGATCAAGATTTTGCGAAAAACTCATGCCACGATATTCCTGTAGCGCTCTCTGTGTAAAACTTTGGTATAGCGCTACAAGAATATCTTTAAACCAAATTTTTAGCGGATCTTCTAACTTTTGCCAAATTTATCGGAGATTTTAGCAGCTTTTGGTTTAGACCACTACTTTAGCTACTCTCTAGAGTCAAAATTGATTATTCTTTTGAATATATAACTCATATTGACCCACTTCCAACATAAAAATAACCAAAATCAAATGAAATGTGGAGACTGGGCTCAAACTCTATTCAAGCATACATAAATTTATTAAAAAAGGCGGAAAACCAAAACTGAAAACCAACAATTAACTAAGGTAAAATCAAAAATCAAACCAAAATTTTGGAGGGGAAAAAACTAAAAATGCAGAAAAATTTACTGACTTAAAAATGCAGAAAAATTTACTGACTTAACAGGGAACATTAGTTTTAGGGGGAGGATGAATTTTTATCGCTTGATCTGTCTTTTTGTTTGCAGGAGAGGCTTGACTAGTGTTGGTTACAGCTTTACCTTTTGAGATGACTTCAGATGGAGGCTTTGGGGCTTTCGGCAAGATTCTACGTACCGGTTGATGCACTGCCTTGCTAGGCTGTGGATCAGCTGTCTTGAGTTGCTGAGTCTCGAGAGGACTAGCCTTTGGAAGGGTTGAATTGTTACAGATGGATTTTAACATTTCTTTGGTTTGTTGATCACGTCTTTTAAAATCCTCATCTTGATTCTTAAGATACATAGCAATATTGGTGACCATTTCACACATGTTTGACATAAATTCCATGGTCATTTCAGGAGAGATGTTATTTTGAGTAGACATCTCTTTGTGGGTTCGATTCTCAGCAAAGTCGCGAATAGGAGTCGCCAGGTAGACTTTTAAACTCTTCTACCAAGATGTATGTCGTTTAAAGTGCAGGGAGAGAATGAGACATAAGGTGTGTTGTACCAAGGTAGGCCTCTACCTCCCCGGCAACGGCGCCAAAAATGTTATCACACAACTTGTAGTTGCCCCTAGTGGTATCCCATCCGGGACGGTAGAGGAGACAGGCAACTAAAGAGGTGACCCAAGAAATGCCACGGTTCCCAAGGCAAGGTGGGAGTCACGTCAACCGAGGCACTCTTCGCTTTAGGTCCAGGTGTAGTGAGACCAGGGGGTAGACCCTATACCCAATCACAGTTGATTGGATCCAAACAAAGGTTTCTAAGGGTAGGTAAATGATGAGTTACGGAAACAAATGCAAGGCTAAATGGACCTAAAAGTTGAGGTATGGTTGAAGGTGGTGTAATAGATTGTTAATGTTTCAACCTATGTATGGTTTAGGCCATATGATGGGGTATGATGACTAGGTATAGTACCATGTGTTTACACAAGTGGGTCTTGTTTTCTTGGGAAATGTGAAATGGTTCTAGGTAGGCCCACAAGGTGAAGTTAGGTGTTAAGTTGGTACTATAGGTTGGATAAAGGCTAGATCTATGAATCTAAGTCGATTCTAGGAGTACCCATGTACTAGATCTAGGGTTTGACACAATTCCCAAGGAGTGCGACTTGCTTAGAGAAGGACTAGTGCCTTGTTGGATGGGCTAGTGGGGTCAAAAAGTATGTCAAAGTGTAGATCGGGACACCTAGAAGCCAAGTCAAGTGGATTAAATGAGATCCAATGGTTAGATTTTGCTAGATCTAGGTTTTCAAGTAATAACCTTAAGTGGACCACAATCCCTTAAAACAAGGAATGCTACCCCCAAGGCGGATCGTGACAAAAGGACAGTCTAGACCTAGGTTTCAAGGTATGGGCATTCCAAATCCACGAAAATTTCAAACACCCACCTCCTGGAAGTGGACATACTCAATTTTTCAAGGGAGTGCGACTTTGCTCAAGGAGGGCTAAAACAAGGGTTAAGTGGACCAAATCAAGCCCAATGGCCACCAAATTGTAGATCCAAATAGCTAGTACCCCGATCTATGCGTGTTCAAAAATTCAAGTCAATCCAAGGGCTATATCTTAGTAGATCTGAGTTTTGAGGTGCCAAGAGATTCAAAAGGGGGTTTTAACCCCTTAAAACATGGAGAGATGTCCACAAGGTAGATTTCACCAAAGTAAAAATCTGGGGGTAGGTTATCAAGTGTCTAGATTGCAAATCAAGTGGGATCTCACCTACCCATGTGCTAGATCTAACCAAACAAGCCTCTCACTAGGAAGTGCGATTTGGGTCAAGGAGGGCTTTTTGCGTTGAAAAGTGGGTCAATTTTTAGCCAATCACCACCAAACTATAGATCCAACTAGGGGTGGATGCTATAGAGGTGGGTTTCCAATATCTCTTCAAGAGCAAGGCTAGATCTAAGTAGATCTAAGAAATACCAAAACAAGGGTTTTAATTGATTAGGGTTTTTATGATCTAGAAATTATGGAAGATTCAAGGAAGTAGAAGATCATACCTCTTGGAACATACCTGGATAAAGAGATGAATGCTAGTTGAGACGAGGATTACTTTGCCAAAGATCAAATGGAGAATTGTTGAATCCCTCTTGCCAAATCGATTTTTCCAAGCCACATGTGATTCCTTCTAACCTATCAAGCCAAGGAGCAAAGCATCAATCGGTTTAACAAATTGAAGGTAGATACAAGCAAGAGAGAGAGAAACATAGAATAGTTGACACAAAGGCAAAACTACTCCCTGTTACACCAAAGCGACTTCTTCCAAGATTGAAGGGCAAGCCTCCCCACCAATTCGCCCTTGTCCAAAATCGCCCTCTTAACCTGTAAATAAAATATGGCAAATATGCAAGATAGCTACAATAGATCCTCCAGTGCAATGGACAAAAGCATTTACAATCGAAACAACCAACATCCACTCCAATCCAAGCATGTACTCCAAAAGATAGAAATTTTATTCCA
The DNA here is from genome assembly GCA_027924585.1 of Larix kaempferi. Taxonomy (NCBI): domain Eukaryota; kingdom Viridiplantae; phylum Streptophyta; class Pinopsida; order Pinales; family Pinaceae; genus Larix; species Larix kaempferi. The sequence continues at coordinate 15,146,731 of BSBM01000269.1, read as the reverse complement.
AGAGCCAAAAGCCAAAAATCTCTAGATCCATTTTACAATGAGAGGCTCCCTCCTTAAATAGGATGGGGAGAGAGTACAATCTTAACCACTTTTTACATGAGTGGCTAAGATTAAAAGATCTCAAGATCTAATCAATGGCTAACAATAAATCATAACAATACATCACATGGATCACCCAATATCATGATAGCGCCCCCACTAAGTGGTACAATAAGAGGGTGACGTCATCCACTAGAGAAACATAAGCACCAAAATCCACCTCATGGTGACTAGGACATGACAATATAAGCTCATGGTGGGGCTAGGAGGTATCAATCCTCACTAGCTCATCCCCAAGGCACAATAAAATAATAAAATATGTCCAATATAATATAAATGACCCAAAACTGTCCTTAGAATCCATGACAGTCAAGCAGTAAATGTCCTCCTGTGATCAATCTGGGCATACCCACATGGTGAAAACTGACTGGAAGGTAGTGATGCCACCCTGGAAGACCTATGTGGAGACCAAATGCCAAAACCTTGCCTCAATTTCCCAAATCGATTTCCTCAGTGACCACTTTATCCCATTTTTTAACTGCCTCGGTAACTGTGAAAGTGCCAAAACTGCCTCCTATGGTGCTAGCGCTGTCAATCTGAGCCCACCAGGCTCTCCAGAAGGGGGGGTAAATGGTAAAAACAAGTGGCTGGACCACCCCCTCCATCATCAGCTCCCTAGGTGAACTGGCCTCTCGGGGCCCCTGCTGCTCAGGCAGGGAAATCAGCCCCAAATCTGGTCAACAAGTGTAAAACTGCATCAATCACTGTCAGAAGTGCCCGGAACTGAAAGATGAGTGTCTCCATGGATCCAGAAGACCCAAATCCACTAGGAATTTGTACTCATACGCCATGGGTTGCCCTAATGGGCCAGCTGTAGGGTCCACCATATATGGACAATGTATAATCTGCTGATCTGAAGTAGTAATAAACCTGCTGAACTGGATCAAACATCATCTGCATCATATGTCCATCATATGATATCATCATCAAGCATGTGGGCCCATCAATCATCATCAATAATCATCCATACATGGTCCACATCATCACGGATCCAAGAATATACAACCAAGGATAAATCACATCAGTAGACTAAGACAATGCCTCTCTAAACATTCTCACAGCTAAGCTCAAAATATAAATTCCATTCAGTGGCATTAATCAAGTTAACATATTCCGTTGTTATATAAAATTGCTTGCACAATAGTTCAAATGACAAACTCACCCATTGGACATGGTCAGACTGCTAGTGAAGGGTGAAGGCTAGGAACAAGGTTGGGCAAAGAGGTTGACCTGTCTAACTCAACTCAAAAATACTTTGGACTGGGAGAAAGGGGAAAGCTACAAACTCTGTGCTGGACGAAAGAACACGGGGGATGGCTGTGTCTCACAAATGGATAAGTTGTTTAGAGAGTGCTTATTCAACTTAGGCATCATGTCTACATCAAGTTGATCCAGGTTCATTAGGATCATTCAATTTTATTCCATGGCCTTTTTGGCCTACATAACCCTTCGGATTTCAGATGTGCTGAGAAGCACAACTAGTTGCAGCTTGCATCCAGGGCATGTTTTTCAAATATTTATAAGGTCAGCAATTGTTTAGATATAACTTTTAAGAACCATTGCTTTTTGGACCTTTCTTATACTCTTCGAGGAGTATTTTTTAGCTTTTCATCGCTCTTGCCCTTTTTTTTGTTTCCATGGCCGAATTTTTCAAGTTTCCATAGGTAGAACATGAGCTTTCAGTTTTAGCCAACAACATCTCAAGTGACTAGGGGGAGTTCGAGCCAATGCCAAACATCGGGACAACCGACCAGAATGATTTAGGCCTACAATCCAACTCACCAAAGGCAAGCTTTGTCACCAACTCAGAGCCGAGAAACTGAATAGACAGGGATGCGGTCCAAACACAGAGGTAGAAAAATGGGGAAGTCCTCGGTATCAGAAAGTCAAATGAGACAAGTCAGGGTTTAAAGTCAAACAGGAAGGTCAGGTATGGATGGAGACAAGTGAATATGGAGCCTACACTAGCAGACAATTGGTGTCGGGACAGACCATATCTATGTAAGGTGAAAAACCAGTGAGTTTTGTTAAATGACCTAAATGTGCAAGCATTTGTCCATTTTAAGATTTACAGTTCATTTTATATAGTTTGCCACATCAGGAATAATATACCAAGCACATGCTATGATCATGACTAAATCAACAAGATAATAATCCAAAGTCAGTGAGAACATATCCATAGATCATACAACATCATCATAATAATAATCATCCAGTATCATCTGAAACACTGCTGTAATACATCTCTAGGCACTGAACTGAAACTGTATGGGATAAGTAGTCACATCAGTCATCAAATCTGAACTCTCAAGGCTCAGCCTTGACACAAGGTCATATACAAATCTGAATAATGTACTGCTCTGATCATGAGTGATCCAAAATATATAGCCATGCTCTGGAATAATGTAAGCTCTGGAATGTGCAGATATCTGTTGTACAAGAATAGTAGCCCTGCTACTATGGTGTGATAACATGTACCATTCAGGGATTTTAGGATGTTTCTGGATCGTCGGGAATCTTCTACAATGGCTAGCACTTCATCCTTCAACCAATCCCAACAAGCATGGAAAAAGTTAGTGGTAAAACCATCCGACCCTGGGGCTTTGTCATCCGCCATTTGCTTGATGGCTTCATCCAATTCCTCCATTCTTATAGTTCCCATAAGGAGTTTGTTATGATCCTCCATTACTATGCTCGGGATATGGCTTAGAACTTTCTCTCTTTCAGCTTGCCTATTGATGATAGGTTCGTTGAGAAGGTCTTCAAAATGCTCTAATAGAGTCTGTTCTAACTCAGGTTGAGTTTCCACAATGGTTCCATCTTCCTTCTTGAATCTGACCACCCTATTCCCATGTCGGTGTTGGATGGTGGCCTTATGGAAGAACTTGGTATTGCGTTCACCATCTCCGAGCCATTGATTACGGGATTTTTGCTTCCAGATTAATTCTTCCTGATGGTCTTTAAGATTGAGTTCTTGAAGAAGAATTTGTTCTTGATTTTTCAGCTCTGTAGAGTACCACTGCTCCATCGCCTCCTTTTGGACTGCTTGAAGTTTGAGATCCAATAGCTTTTTCCCTTGAAAGATATTTCCAAAAATGTCCTTATTCCACTTTTTAATCTTTCCTTTAAGGTATTTTAGCTTTTTTCTAGAATTGGTACATCTTGGTTCCTGTAATCGGGTCACAGGTCTGCCACCACTGCCTCAGTTGATCGGAGAAGTCATGGTGCAGAAGCCAAAACTGTTCAAATCTGAATGGTCTTCTAATGTTTTCTCCTATTCTGTGCCATTCCAGGCATACTGGCCAGTGATCTGAGCCTGCCGATGGTAACACAGTAGCAGTTAGATCCCCACCTCCCATCATGATGGATTCAAAGATCAAGAACCTATCTAATCTGCAAGCAATACTTCTGTCTCCTCCTCTCTTATTATTCCATGTGTAAATTCCATTAGATGTTTTGATATCAATCAGTGCCAAATCTTCAATTATTTCATAGAATTCCTCATTACTGGGGTGCAGACAACGTCTACCGCCTCTTTTCTCTTCAAGGTTTCTGATAAGATTGAAATCTCCCCCTATTATCCAAGATCTATCTCCTACTTCTCTTTTGAGATTCCTTATGGATTTCAGGAAAGAACTCTTATGATTCACCAATGAAGGGCCATAAACATTGGATATGAAGCCTCTAACTTTAGTTCCTAAAATATGGAAAGTAGCTGATAAGATAAACTTAGAGGCCATCCATTCAGACATACTTACAGTTTTAGGTTTCCAAAGAATACCTACTCCACCGGTCGCGCCAGCTGCATCTATTGCAACCACATTGCATAGTTTCCATACTTTATGACCAATGGTTTGGAGTTCCATTTCCGAACACTTAGTTTCTTGAAGGAAAATGATATCTGGTTTCTCTAGCTCTATTTTCCGACGTAGGAGTCGAATTTTTAGAGTACTCTTGCACCCTCTTATGTTCCAGGATGTAATCCGCATATTATAACCTATTTGGGTTGGAGAGTGATAAAACCGCATCAATGGTTGGGTACTGGCCCGATGCCACCAGGTTCTTCCCAATCATCTGTATTCTTTGCATATTACTTCGTCTACCTCGCTTCTCCCCTCTGGTTAGCTTTTTCCCATCGTTTTCTTTGAGGGATTCAAAGATAACTCCTAGGAATTTACGATTCTTAGACTTAATTAATGCTTTCTCAAGAAGAGCGACTTGGTGAGGTGTTATGGGATTGGGGTTTGGCACCTTAAATGCCTCCTCCAGCCCTTCCAGATCCAAATCCTCCAGTTCCATTTCCTCTCCTCCTTCCTTCTGCGAGGATTTAGCATTACCCTGACCCTCAATTTCCTCCGCTTGGATCATATGATCTTCTTTTAGTTATTTGTTTGTCTCTTTGTTCTTTTCTTTGGTGCCATTCCCTTCACCTTCTATTCCTCCCTCAGCAGATTGTAGGGCCTTAAATCTATTATGGGTCATGGTCTTTTTATGGATCTCCGGTGCTCCAACCTTTCTGGCTTTCCTTTTCTTACTTATGACTTTCTTGAATCCTTCTTTATCTTTGCCATCCAAATCGGTTTTTCCTGTTGGATGCTTATTCAACGGACAATCCCTGAAAAGGTGCCCATGCTCGTGACATCTCCTACAGCGAAACGGGATCTGTTCATATTCAATAGCCTGGAACCAGTCTTCATCCTCTCGGGTTAGGTATATTCCTGCCGAAAAATCTTTGGAAATATCCAAGTACAGAAAAATGCGAGCATAAGATGTGTACCTCATCTTCTTGGTTTGTTCAGAGATTTTAACGAATACTCCCAGCTCATTACCTATCTCAATCAGTATATCTTCCTTCCAGTACTCCGAAGGCAATGAATAGAGACTTATCCAGACCGGGGCAATAGTTAAATTTTCTTTGTCTGGGTTAAACCTTTCTTTCCATGGCCTCAGATACAGGCCTGCCGAATTGAAAAAATACAGTCCATTGTCAAAGATTCGTGTACGGTCCTTAGCATTGAAGAAAATTACAGTAAAGAACCCTTTCGCACCCAATTTGAGATCGTAGTGTCCCTGGGGCTTCCAGGTTGTATTGATCCACCATACCAAATCTTTCTTAGCAGGCCAGATCCCTACAAATATACTAATGAGCGCATGATCTTTCATGTGTTGAATGTCCATTCTGATTCTCTCTGATTTTATCAGGAGTTTCAGAATTTTGAGTGTCTTCGACAGACATTGCCCTGGTTTTCTTGATTATGTCATTGTTTGTCCCAAGGTAACCTCCGTACTTGTACCTACCTTATTAACTTCATTCCCTGATCCTGAAATAGTATCTTGGTTTACCTGTTTGTCTTTATCCATGTTTCCCATCGAGGTCCGGGTCACCCCATCAGAGGTTGTACCCATCTCCTTCCTGACTCGTCTTCCAAAGAGGTCCCAGAGAGACCCCAAACTAATCCAGAACAAAAAAGCTTCAAATCACCGTGTATCCTTCCTCCTCCAAGAACCAATCCCCTTCATTCCACCCTCTTCAAACATTATTGATTAATATACCTAAGTAATAATTAAAAACTCCCATTTTAAACTTCTTATGCCAAAAATTAAAACAAACCTAGTCAACCCTAAAAATCACTAGATTAATTTTTCAACTAACAATTACTAGTTTTCATGTGTGTGTGTGTGTGTGTTTGTCGTATGGGAATCTTTAACCTTGCAGGCTTCAACTATCTCCTGATGATGATCCCAAAGTAGGAGTCGAAACGTCGAGTTTCAAAATCCTTTAACGCAACTCCTCTTTTCTCACACTGATCTTGCGTAACGACTATTTTCAGAAAGCTAGATTCATTCTAAACAAAGTCAGAAGGTTATTCCATGTAAATTTCTTCTTGTAAGTCGCCATGCAAGAAGGCATATTTGACATCCATTCGATGGACCTCCCTTTCATGTGAAGTGGCAATGGCTAGAACAAGGTGGATGGAGTTCATTTTGGTGACAAGCGCAAAGATTTCATTGTATTCAATTCCTTCAAATTGGGAAAATCCTTTGGAACCTAACCTTGCGTTAAGTATTTCAACACTTCCATCTAATCCATACTTAGTTCTATACAGCCATTTGCATCTGACAAGTTTTCCTATGTGCTTCAGACTAGGGATCCTCTTGGGAACGGTTAAATTTTAACATAGATCTGAGATTTAACTGCAATAATAGTCTTCTTGCAAATTATAGCAGACTTAAAATTTTAATTTTGAGATTTAGAAATAGTAGATCATGAACCATAAGAAAGAAGAACAATCATCCACAAGAACACAAAGTTTACTCTGGGGAAAACATTTAAAGGTATAAAAACCCCAGCAAACAATATCTTCCTTAATATGAGATGACTGAATTTTACACAGACCTTTACTTCAATTTTTCCTCTAAGGCATACATACCAAAACTGTAAATTCAAGTCTGTACAAGATGACCATTGTCATCAAACATTACCCTTTCCAATTGATGATATAAAATGATGTTTGACCAAAGAAGAACTCTGTAGCTTTTCTTGACTGTCTTTTACCTTTCTGAGCCTGAGCTTGACTGATAAATTATTGTTTTTTACTGAGGTTTACTGTGACTGAGGTCTGTCAAGGATACGAACTCCTTGATGCTACTAAAAACAAACTCGGACTTCCAAATTAAGGGCCCTATTCAGGGTATAATTTAACGGACATACCTAGAACTACTTGCTGCTACTGAAAACAAACTCGGACTGCCAAATTAAGGGCCCTATTTAGGGCAAAATTTAACAGACAAATCTAGATCAAGGCTCGATGTGCTCCCTCTCCCACTAAATAGACCTCTGGCATGATCCTCTCCACTAAACACACATGCGAATAAGGTTTAGCAACCCTAATAGGGATCGGTTCCCTTCCAGTCAACTTATGGATTCTAGGGAAGAATCCTTAACAAGTTAGGCTGCCAAAAAATAAGATAAAACAAGAAAAATAATTGTCTTTGTTGTTGTTGCCAAATTTTCAGAGAGAAAGATGCCCCGCGAATTTCTTTGGATCAAATATCAAGTTGATGATATGATATGTTTTACAAGTGAGAGTGCTCCTTCATTTATAGAGCATCAATAGGGTCATATCCATAAGTTTAGGAATTATAAAAATTAAAATTAAAATTAGTTAGGGTTAATATTTTAATATTTTAATTTTAATTTTTATCTTTTAACCCATTAACTTATAAGTTGGTCTTTTGACCCTTCACAAATGGGCTTTTGGTCATCCAAAAGGTTTCAAGGTCACCCATAGGGGTACTTGGTCATTCAAAAGGTCACATGGTCACCCATAGGGGTACTTGGACCAACAAAAGGTCATGTGGTCACCCATAGGGGTACTTGGACCAACAAAAGGTCTTTTGAGCATCCATTTGGGCCCTTGGATCATCAATTGTATCTTGGTCACCCATTCAAGTACATCATCATATATAAGGAAGATATTCTTTGGATACCTTGTTCTCCTCATTAACACCAAGAACATGTGCTAGGTACTTCATCAAGGGGTGGTCGGTCCCTTGTGAGGGTCCCATAGCCCACTGATCAAGGAGAGGAGTACAAAAATTTCCTATAGCCAATCTAGGTCTTCGCGTTGATTGAATCAATGTCCTGGTCCATCACCAGGTTCTTTATCCCCAGGCTAAAGGTTGATCGAAGTCAACAACTTGGTAACTAACCAAGTGCCTCAATTCTTATATAATGGCTCTCAGCCCCAGGTTGAGTCTCAATCCCAAACTAAAATATGTTGATTAACCCCCTGGTCCCTAATGACCAAGATTGTCATTGATGACAACACATTAATGAAAAAGACCAAGAGGTGATGACATGTCAAACAAGCAAGTATTGATGAAAAATGGTGGCAAGCATGGACAAGCATGACATGGAAAGGGTTGATGAAAGGACAACCTGTGGGCATAAGAATGAAGACAAGACAAAGAACAAGAAGGACATAACAATGACCTGGAAAGCATTGATGACTTGGGAGGTTGATGACTTGATAAAGAAAGATGACAAAGAATGAAGACTTGACAAAGGATGAGTGATGGCCAGAAAGACATGGGTGACATGGAAAACTTGATAGATGACATGGCATTTGATGGTGGAGTGCTGCAGGCATTTCCAGCAGGCCTTGCGCGCATAAAGAGCCCCTGAGGACATTTTGGTAAAGGCCCTTGCGGGCATATCCTGGAGCTCCGGGCATGCTTGAAGTAAGCACCTGCGGACAGGGCATTTCCTAGGCCCATGCGGGCATCTTCTACACTACATGCGGGCATTTCAATTGAGCCCTTGAGGAAAATTTTAAGAGGATATGCGGGCATCAGTTTAGGATCTGCGAGCATAATTGTAAGGCTCATGTGGGCATGTCTGAAGGCCCATGCGGGAATGTTTGAAGGGCACTCCAAAGGGCCCCTTGAGGGAACTTCTAGTGGACACCTACAGGAATCTTTGTAAAATCCCTTGCGATCATTGTTGAAGTGGTAGCGAGCACAAGCTTGGAGCCCCTACGAGCATTCTGGAAGGATAGAAAGAAATGACATGGCTTATAAAATAAATCTTAATTGATTTATTAAATCAATTAATGTTAAAAAGTCTTTAAATAAAATATTGAAAGAGAAACCAATGATGTGGGTAAAGATCCACCATTTTGATGTCAAAGATAAAAATGACATGGCATGGTTGCCTTGTCTCCTTGAATGAAGGGTGGCCACCATTAAATAAATCTTTTTTTTATTTAGTTATCCAATGTTAAATATAAAAATAAGAAGACAAGTCAGCCTCCTGAATTGATGGAAAACAAAAAGTATAAATAGAAGACAAGTTCTTGTTTTGAAATTGGATTTTGGGGATATTTCGGAGGAGTAAAAAAAGCTCTAATTCTCGGTAAGATGACTGAAGAAAAATTCGGGGGTTAGAAGCAGCAGCAGTAGATCAGCAGAAGCAGCAATGGATTTATTTTATCTCTGATTTTTGGGCATAAAGAACTCGAGAGAAGTGTAGATGACGTTCTGATTTTGAGTGACAACAACAGTGCTAAAAGAGGATTCAAATTGTGGTTAGCTCTGATATTTTCAGGGGTATGATGTTCTGAGACAGCTGCAGCTATAAGACAAGATTGATGCTATCTTGGGTAAATTCTTTTTCTATTTTGTTATTTCTCCTTATGGAAGATTGAACCGTGAGCACTCCTGGATATTTTGAAGACATGAAGACTCCCAAGAGAAAAGGACAGAGATCAAACTGAAAATGGTTTGAGAGAGCAATTTCAGCAATTGCATCTGAATGGTTTGAAGACCTATCAACAGCCAAAATGAAGACATAAGCATAGGACAAAAGTAGAAGATCTTGTGAGAGGACAAGATCAATGCAGATGAGTAAAGGCACCTGAGGACAAGGTCATGAACAGCAGCAGCAACATAAGTCTATATGTCTTATATTGGGTGTGTCACTTACAGCAGAACGCTTAAGTGGAATTGAAAATGGCAGATTGATGATAATATTGATTTGACTAAAATGATTGGACAAGATGTATAAAAGAATATATGATGACATATTGAGTTGACAATATACAATGATAGTGTTGGATAGAAGGTCCACGGGATCAGTGGGGTTTGTGGTTCAGTAGTTCAGTTTCTATATTCATATAAGGGTGGCACGATGGGGAAAGGAAAGGGGGTTGTATCCTCCTTCCGGTTGTAGTCGGAGAACTAGGGAGTTGGAGCTTCCTTCAAGTTGTAGCTTGTAAACCAGGGGGTTGTAGCCTCCTTCCAGTTGTAGCTAGAGAATTGAATTCTTTGTAACAAAAGGGGTTGTTGCCTCCTAGTTGTTGCTGGTAAATTATTATTATAAAGGCTTTAGTGGTTTTTTCCCAGGACTTGGGTTTCCATGTAAAATCTTCATACGGTATTTTCTATGTGATGTCGATATTGATAATAATGATGATGATGATATAATGATAATGCATTAATGAATGATATATTCTAGAGAATGATTAGATAAGCACTTGATGATTGTTAAAGTTGAAAAAGTAATAAAAATCTATACACACTGTTCACCCCCCCCCCCCCTCTTAGTGTGCTCGATGTGTCCAACAGTCCCTAACTAGGTCCCCCATTCTCCCAGAGAATGGTTCTCAGCCCCAGGCTGAGCTTCAATCCCAGACTAAATGTTGATCAACCCTGGTAACTGACCAGTTGTCTCCATTCTCTCATAGAATGGCTCTCGATGTTGCTAAAAAATCAACACTCCCTCTCAGCGAGAAAGGAATTCTCTGCAAGAACAAGCTTATCTCGGAAGTACACAAACTTCGTCAATGATAGAGGCTTAGTCAATACATCAGCAATCTGCTCATCTGTATGAATGTACTGAAGTCTTATGGCACCTCTGTTATAGGTCAAATCAACACTCCTCCATTTGTGATCACATTTCCCTGTTGATAACACAAAAGGACACTATGGATGGAAGAGATAGATTGACCTTAGATGACTTAGTGCTCAGATCCCACATCTTCAGCTGAAAACCTTATTTTTCTGCATATTTCATTGGAAGTCCGCAAATCTAATAGTTGATAGCTAGCGGGTCATGCGCAGGTTCCAATATTGACAACCCGCGCACATCACTTAAAAGTTGTATGCACGAGTTGCTAAGAGAACTAGCCGCGCACCATGCGCTTGTTTCCTAGTGTCATACCCGCGGGTATCTTAATATGAAATTGAAAAATATATTAAGAATACGAATTGGGATTAGTTGAGTTTGGTATTGTAACTCCCCCAACTTCCCAATTCAACTGCCTCACGAATATAACTTCCTGCCTTGGCCATAAATACAAGGGGAATCCATGAGAAAGGGGCCAATTTGGAGAGAAAACTATTGTTATGTTGAAGGAATTCCAAGTCAAGAGACGAGAAGGAGCCCAGAACTTGGTTGCAGAAGTGCTTGAAGCAAGATCAGGTATATCAGTTGTATTTCGCAGCATTTCTTTGACAATAAAGATCGAGATATTCTTCTCGTCCCAATAAAATGCCAATTCTATTGGATTTTTTATTATAATTAATGTTATATTGCTTGTCAATATCATTATATGTTTATATTCAAATCGTTTTGAGGAAGGTTTGTCAGTTTTGCGGGCACATTGCTATGGAGATCAGGAGAAAGCTAGGACCAACCGCCATAAATAAGGTACTCTTTCCTAAACCCTAATCTCATTTGTTTACAGTGATTAGTGTGAAACCCTATATATATATATATCTGTCAGCCCCATGTACGTTGGTAGCATCCGTCCCCTGCTATAAGGTATTTTCCCTAACAACAGAACTAGCAACTCCACTAGGGAGCACCTATTCATTTCTACTCTGGGGATCTTTTTACTCTTTCTTCAATTTTTACAGCTTTCTGGTTTTCTATGAGGTTTTTGAAGTTCTTTTTTTGTTGTTGGTTTACTTCATTGGGTCTAACCTAGTTTTGAGTTTGCAAAGCTTTTCTTTCTTCATCAATCCATGTGTGCGTGTTTCTTGTACATCTAGGCGTGCATTTTCTGACTTGTGCGCGAGTTGGTAGCTTTACAACCCGCGACTTTTTCGTTGCATGGGCGGGATGTTAGTATATACAACCACGGACATCCCTGTAGGGTTTGAGCTCTTGGGTGTTGGGCCTATCTTTGACTTTTTCTTTTCCTTTCTATTGTTGCTAGACACCCCTGTGTCTTTTCTGGTTTTTTTCTTACAGCCTCTCAGAGGTCCATTTTTTAGCTCTTTATTTGATTCAGTCACTTGTGTGGTTTCCTTTCTTCTTCTTTTTCAAGTTCTTTTGAAGCCTATGCGCGACTTTCCAGTAGTTACAGTAGTGCATTTTATGCCCTAGCCATGAGTTTCCTACTTACAGACCCGCGCATCAACCACGAGTTGTCTTCTATAGTACCCACGCACTTTTCCTGAGTTTTTCCTTTTCAATTAGGGTTTGATCTCAGTAGGGTCTTTTTGTGGTTTTGAAGGTCCTTGATTGTTTGGATACCCCCTGAACATTTGTTCAAGTCAGTCTAAGTCTCGTTAGAGTCTTTTTTATAGTTTTTCTCTTTGAGTCTTCATGATTGTAAAGTTTCCCTAGTTTGCTTACCTACTTTCTGTTTAGTGGATGCTTTTCTTTGGTTTTCTGATGTTCAAGAACGGTTTAGTTTTCTGCTTTTCCTCTTTACACATCAGCTTTTCCTTTTTCTTTTGCATCTTGTTCCAAATTTCGATTTATTTCAATGAAACAACTCTGTAGGTTAAAGTCTTTGTGAGTCTTCAAATCTGTTTGTTATAAGCTTTGGGCTCTTTGTCTTTACTCGCACTTTTGATAAATCTTGTTTGTTCATTTTCATGTTTATTTTCTTTCATAGTTAGAGAAAAAGGTCAAATTTGAAAAATCAAGAACTTGTTTACAAGATCTGTCATTTTTTCGAAGTAGGATAGCTTGTATTACTATTAACTTTGAAAATCATTCCAACGCGCAATGAACTTCACTTTTCATGATATCAAGCATGTAGTTGAACCTTATCTTGATGATATCCTAGCGCGATCTCGTAAGATACAGGATCATCCTAATCACTTGTGACTCGTGTTTGAACGATACAGATACTATAAGATTCGTCTGAATCCTAATAAGTGTGTGTTCTGTGTCGAGTCCGGACGTTTACTGGGTTTTATTGTATCCAGTCATGGCATCATGGTCGATCCTCTAAAAGTTGAGGCTATTGTAAATCCGCCTCCTCCTCAAACCCTATAACAACTTCAGAGTCTATAGGGTATGTCCAACTTCCTACGACATTTTCTCATTAACTATGCCAAAATCACAAAAGGTTTCATGAGACTTCTCAAACAAGAAACCTATTTTCTTTGGGACGAGGCTGCTCAAACTTCATTTGAAGCCTTGAAAAAGGAGTTACTATCATCCCTCTTGTTGATCCCTCCATACTATACCAAGGATTTCATGTTATATCTGGCTGCATCTATATACACAATCGGCATAGGACTTGTTCAGGAGGATGACAAGCTCCAATAGCATGTCATTTACTATTGTCGCGCGCATTAATAGCTCCTGAGATTAAGTATTCTTACGTTGAGAAGTTGGCATTAGCTGTCGTCCATGCTGTTCAGAGGCTACGCCACTACATTTGTTGTGATCTACTACAGTGATCACAGAAGTTAATCCATTTCAATATGTTCTTACCCGACGTATCATTGGTGGGAAATTTAATAAATGGATTGTCATCTTGCAAGAATTTGACCTAGTTTTTCAATCAGCTAAGTCAAAGAAGTCACTTGTTTTCGCTGAACTTATCTCTGAATTTTCGAGTGACGTAGTAAACAATGAGGAAGAGTCATCATTCCCGGATGAACACATCTTTCTTATTGCATCTTCTGACCCATGGTACGGGGATATTTTAGTATATCTCCAGAATTTGAGATGTCCTTCTACTTTCTCTAAGGATGAATGACGGAAACTAAAGAATCATGCAAAGAATTATCTCATCATTTCTAATACCTTATACAGACGTGGGATAGATTCCATTCTATGACGTTGTTTGACCTTAGAGGAAGCTGAAACAGTATTGAATGATGCTCACAGTGGAGCATGTGGGGGTCACCTTTCTGGGTTGGCAACAACTCAGAAGATACTGCGTGCTGGTTATTTTTAGCCCACGATCTTCAAATATTGTGTGGAAGTTGTGAAACACTATCAGCCATGTCAGTTTTTCACCAAAAAGATGAGAGCACACTTAGCTTCTCTCCACCCTGTGATTACAGCAGGCCCCTTCACCAGGTGGGGGATTGATTTCATGAATTGTAATCCAGCTTCTGCTAGAGGACATCATCACATCATTGTTTCCATCGACTGCTTCACAAAGTGGGCCGATGCAATGCCTACTGTCAAAGCAGATGGAGAAACGGTTGCTTACTTCATATTTAACCAGATCATTGCTAGATTTGGTATCCCCAAAGAAATCCTTACGGACCATGGTCGACACTTTTAGAACAACATGATGACTGACTTATATACTATGCTAGCTTTATGGTAGGAACATTCGTCTTCATTTTATCCACATGCGAATGGTCAGGTCGAAGCGGTTAACAAAACTTTGAATACTATTCTTCAAAGGACCGCCAATGCCAGTCGATCCAACTAGCACATCATGTTGTATCCAACTCTTTGGGCATACCGATCTAATGTTAAGACTGCTACTGGGTTCTCTCCTTTTCAACTTGTTCATGGAGTAGAAGCACTTATTATAATTGAATGCAAAATTCCTTCATTAAAGTTGGCTATCCAACTACTCCCTGATACTTCAGTTCTAGAAGAACGTTTGCTGCACCTAGAACATCTTGATGAGCAGCGCCGCGATGCGCTCATAGAAAATGAATTTCATAAGAATCGAGTCAAGAATCAATACGATAAGTCTGTCAAACCTAGGGTTTTTCTCGAAGGAGACCTTGTCTTGCATTACGACCAGGACAAGGAACCATTAGGGGCAGGCAAGTTCAAGTCTATGTGTCTCGGTCCTTACATAGTCTCTAAAGTTCTGAAGAAGGGTGCCTACGAGCTGACAGATTATGAGGGTAATAAGTTGCCGAAGCCTAGAAATGGGCTCTACTTGAAAAATTATTACGCTTAGGCCTCTATGCTTTTTCATGTATTATAGTTGTACATTTTTGTAGAGTTAGCTTTGCTTGTGGTTATTGTCGCGTCTTATGTGTCTATTGGTTTGTTTTTTCAGATGTCGACCGAATACTTTATAGGATTTGCTGATGGCACTAATCGCCACACCCGTTAGTTGGTTAAAGAAGCTTGGGTTATTTACTCACCGGTTGGCCAACTTGTGTCTTCGGGAGGGGTTTGCTTAGGCCCCACGATGAATAACGTGGTTGAATACAGCGCGATCATTGAATTACTCCGAGATTCTCTTCACCATGGCATTTCACGTATGGAGGTAAGATTAGACTCGCACTTGGTTTTGTTTCATTTAATGGGTGAATATCAATTTAGAGATCATGTTTTGCTGCGTCATTTCTTACGAGTTAAGTTGCTTGAAAGACAATTTTATTATATTACATATCAACACATTCCATGGAATTTAAACGTTTTAGCTGAATCATATGCAAATTATGTTTTAAACTAGCATCTACATCACACACAATCATAATAAACAATTCACACATAAAGATAGTACACACATGTAAATAAAGCCGATACTGTATATAAGCCTTATCAAAAAATATATGAGTTTGGGTCACCAAGTCTGTCACAATGTCATATCAATATACAAAATGGGTTCACGGGCCTCAAAAATATACATATATGTACTCCTCTATGGAGAAGGAGGGGCCTCTGCCATCTCCGCTACAGCCTCTCTGTAACAGATAACTAGTCTAGCTACTTTCCTAAGTAGCTGAATCCACGCTGGGGGCACACCCACTTTTTATATGTTGATATAGTTTCAAAATAATTTTAAACACTTTATTTTATCCACTAATATGTTTTTTGAGTTTTTGTTGATTAGGTAAAGTGCAAACGACAGAACTCACTATATTTCATATCGATGGTCTATTAAGGTTTGTTTTCCTTGACGACATGTTAATGAGGTACAGTATTTCCATGTTACTCTATGTCATTTAGGAATATTTCTTGATCATGCTATATATCACTAATCTGGTTGTTGATAGTATTTCACCACTTGACAGGTCATGGAACTTAGTGTCCCTAAAGCTTATAAAATATTTTTAATCCCTTCTTAGACTTTTTTCAAAATAACCATGATCGTCGAGTATAGTTGTCATTTCAGAATCGTTAAAGGATTTGAAGCGACATCCACTTAGGTATAAGTTTACCCCTTTTCCGTACCTTTGTGGATCATCTACGAAAAATGTATACTCTAGTCATATGTGGCTAGAAGAGTTCTTCTCTCATTGTTTTACACTTTTTCGGGTGAGGAGACTAACTGTACAAAAAAGGACCTTTAGGAGTCTTCTTTAGGGTTTTCAGACTCTCAAAACATGAAAACACCAGTGAGCATTCACCTAATCGGGCTCGATGTGAAATCCACGAGAAGGTATATAGAGTTATTGTTTAATTTTTTAAGACTCTTCAAACAAGAAAACACCGGCGAGCACATACCAACTCGGGCTCGATACTAAAATCCAAGAGTAGGTGTATGGAGTTATTGTTTAAGTTTTTCAGACTCCTCAAAAAAGAAAACACCGGCAAGCATAAACCGATCCAAGCTCGATATTAAAATCCATGGATCAATGTTATATAGAGTATTCGTCTATCTCTTCTTCAAACTCTATAAAAATTGAGGAAGGTCCTGAGTTTCCCTCCCATGGGCTCGTTAAATTTACACATGGTTGGACTTGTATCAAGCAATCTTCTCCCTCTTTCTTCGAGATTGCTTCAAAAATGAAGATAGACTATTGAGTTTTCTTTCTTGGACTCATTA
This sequence comes from Larix kaempferi, assembly GCA_027924585.1. NCBI lineage: Eukaryota > Viridiplantae > Streptophyta > Pinopsida > Pinales > Pinaceae > Larix > Larix kaempferi. Next base: position 15,130,127 of record BSBM01000269.1, on the reverse strand, counting down.
AAACCAACAAGAAGGATATTCTTTGATAAAAAGATAAAAGGGAAGGGAAGGGTATCAACCATATTTTCAGTTTAAAGGCAGCACGTTAGTCATGTCCTTGAACAAAGCACCTTTTTGAGTCCATCATTTAGTTGGGTTTCAGTTTTTGACCTTCGGATGAACTTGATCTCAAAGTTTCTACTCCTCCGATTGGTTACTCTTCCAATCATATGGAGAATTTGTCAATGTCTCCTACATTGCAGGTTTATATCACGTCCTCGTTATGTTAAAATATTGCTAAGTCACTCTTTTGTCGTGCTCACTTTTGAAGGATATAGCCTATGTCGACCATTCTGCAGTTACCTTGACTTCATATGTCGGCCATCCTTGGTGTCAGTTTGTTTCATCTTGTATCATTCCTACTCCAAATCAACTCAATATTTTTGTTCCTTGTGTTGGATGATGGAGGATTCTTTAAGGCCTCCCTTCTAGAGGACTTCTTCCCATCGAATTCAACTCATCATGCTCTGGGAATGAAATCTAGAGTTTCGGATAGTACCTTGGGGATTGCAATCATTAGTGGTAATTACCCTCGCTATTGCATAGTGGGAATACATCAATGTCTCCTATTCGATGGATTCTTCAAGTGTTCAACTTCAAGTTCACTTATTCACACTTGTTAGAATTTACTAGGTACCTTGGGCCCCATTTTCATTATTGGAGGAATCCCTCGCGTTTGTTAACGATATACATTAAAGACCGGCAATCAAACGGCACCCACCATGTTCGACTCCAACTCATTTATTCACATGGATAGGGTTCGTACTTTGGGATGTTTTGTATGAAGACCTTGGGACTATAATAGCATCACCATATTTATGTTATTACCCAAGTTGCGCAAGACTGAGCAACACTCATTTTTGGCTCTTAATGAGACATAGATCTAGCTTGTTGTTATGGCTATGATCTCCTATTTTTTGACATAGATCCACGCTTGTATTTCAATGACCATGCTATATACATATCCCAGCTATGTATTGGATATTATGTTCTATCATATTGAACATCTATCTTGTCACGTTCCAAATTTGGCATTGGGTCACAATGGCCTAATCACATTGGCCATATTCATTAGAGTTTGTCAAATTGATGTTAATGGTCAAATAATTGCCAAGGAGGAAAATTACTAGTTTCCTAGGTTTGGGGTAGAAGCTTTGGGATTTGGAATAAGGGGGATAATAAAATATGTTTGAACATTAGAATGGCATAAATATTTAATAAATGAGCTAAATAAATATATACAAGTGAAAATCAAAGTGGCATTTGATCATGAAGACACATGGAGGAAGTGGGACCCACATATGGCTGGATTTCCCCACTACGTTTGGCATCATTCTCTCACCAATTCGAATTCAAGGTGAATGGTAACATACTTGGGGGAGTTCAAAAGGTATTATTCATGGCATAACTCATCCAAGGTCGAAATATAGAGGAAGAGTAACTCCCATGGAAGAGGAAGAGGCAATTTGGAGCTAGTGGGACACTTGGGCTAGATTCCCTAGCTCTATGACAACAATGATGAAGATGCTATGACACAATCAAACCCGAAGGATGAAATATGAAATATATGACCTGTCACGGCTAAAAATAGCCTCCAAGAGGGCGCTCAAGGGATTTAGGGCAGCTAATATGCTTCCACATGTGATTTGGTGGAAGTGGGAAACTAGGAATTGTTGTACAAGTGGCATTCTTTGGAATCTCTTCCCAACTTGAGTTGGCATGAGTCTCTTGGAAGGAATTCGACCCATGGAGGACATTAGAATTTTATAAATGTCAATAACAAATAATTAAACCAGCTTTTGATCATTTGTATAATTTGCAATTGCATTTGTGAAAAGGGAGAGCTAGTGGATGACTAGTTTCTTGCCTTAGCCAATTTCGAGGGTGAAAGATTCCCATCCAAGTTGGTAATTGGAAAGGCCATTCAGACCTTTCATTTGGAGCTTTAATGGATTCTTTATTTTTAGGTGTAAGCTACAGGGAAGCTCATGGTTTCTTCTATTGCAGCTCACTCCTTCAACCATTTCCAGTTTTGATGGCATATTCTTGATCCTTGAGGGAGGGCATTTTTGGTGAGCTACTGTACTCTTTGGGGGAGATTCTAATGCCCCATTTATTTTTTAATATGAATTAAATACTCCGTTATTCATATATAGAAAGTTTCAGGTTGAAATTCCAAGTAGAAATGTATAAATATTATTTTTAATAAAAGAACAGTGCCATTTCCCCACTAACTTGTTGTGAACCAATGTAATGCTGATGATTTCGAATGAATTGATGATTATCTGATAAATTTGTGATTAATGGACTGCTATGGATTTATTTTACAATTTTCATGTACTGTACTTGAGAACTTGAATTATTTTTACTTAGTTTAATTGCATTGGGAGAAGAAATAGTGCCATTTCCCCAAGGGTCGAATGGGTAATATTTGCAGCTGAATGGGAGAGGGTTGGAATAGATATAATAATCAATTAGTGGTTAAAATGAGACCTTAATAAAATAATTAATACACTCCCTACCTCTGTTCATAAATTTGAGTGGGTTTGGAGGCATTTGGGAAGCCATTTTCAGTACTTACCCCAGGGGGATTTGAACCCCAAATTACTAGTAAAATTGCATACCTGGTCCAGAATCTTAAGAGAGTTTGAAGAGGTATTTTGGTGGCCATATCTCATCCTTGAACATGATATTCAAGTCCTAATATCATTCATACACCTTCCTTGAATATTTGAAGGCATTTGGAGTCAATTTGAGACCTAGAGACCAATACTAGTCAAAGGGAAATTATTAGTAAAGTTCCCTACATTGGCCAGAATTGAAAGAGGATTTGCAGAAGTATTTTACAGATCCAAAAGCATCACTGAAACACATATTTATGTTCGAACATCATCCATATACCTTCTCAAAATATTTGGTAGTAATCAGAGCAATTTGGGGACCTAGAGCTCAAAACTAGTCAAATGTCTAACTAGGGAAAAAAGTGAAAATTTGTTATTTTAATAAAATTCCTAACAAGGGACATTACAGTGGTACCAGAGCATGGTCCTTGCACCTATGGATTAGGTACATACATTAAAGAATAATTGAAAACCATGTATTACTATTATAATGAATCCTATGAGTACAATTCTTATGAGGAATATGCAGATGCTTATGAGCAATATGAAGCAGAATGTGAATGGTACAAAGAAGAGGTGTCATCATGCAACACTTCTTACAATTTTAGGAGAAATGAAGATTATTATTATGACTTTAAATCTGATTAAGATGAGTATGTCACACCAACCAAGGATAATTCTATGAATGAGTTACAAAGATGGAGAGCAACATATAAAACCTTGCCCCAACAATGTCAAAAATATCAAGAATATCTTGCTTTGAGCAATAATACACAAAATGCCATGTCTTTTGAGTACTATGCTGAACATATTTTTGCAAATAGGCCCAAACATGAAGATGCGGATTTAGTAAAGAAAGGTTTATGCCCTTCTTGTAAAGAACCTTGGAGAGAGTATCATATATGTGTGCGTGAAATGATGTCATGCTTAAGGAGAGCTTTTGGGAATTCTTCAAAAAGAGATTCCAAATATATTGATCCTAAGGAAAACAAGGGGCAAAATGCATCAACGTGCTTGAAGGAGAAAAAGAAAGAGACATCACAAGAGCATGAAGAATATTTTATTGAAAATATGGAAAATCATTTCGAGACACCTTCTAGCTTAGACATGAACCAAAGAGCATCTACTGATGGATGCTTAAACTATGAAGGAGTACCTACTGATGGGTGCTCACACCTCTATGTTGGTGACATAGAGATCACTTTTGAAAGTGTTGTTGCAAGCCCAAGTTCCATTAAGCATGATAATGAAGACCTTGTAGCAGTTGAAGAAGAACCAAGATCAACTTCCCCATCACCACTTGAGCTTCATGAAGTTGGTCCAAGCAAAAATGAAGAAGATGAGGAGGTTCATTTACAAGAGCCTCATTTTCTTGAAAGGTCCTTAAATATGAATGAAAAGAAGATCCAAAAGTCCCTCAGCATTCTCCATGACACTCAAGCATTGGTGTCAAATTCTTGTTGGAGAGCTACTTCATTGGAGGAAACATCCTTCCTTGAAGACATGGAGAAGATTCAAAGAGCAATGTGCCACATCAAAGGTAATTTCATGTCTTTGCTTTTTGATAGAAACCATTTGTTTGAGATTAATGAATTGTTACATGATGCATACTTTAAGAATAATGAGGACAATCATAAGCTCACAATTCAAAATGAGCAACTTCTTGAAAAGTTGCAAGATACTTGTTTTTCCTTCTATGTTTCAGATTATCAAATGGTAGATTGTTTGGAGGATTCTCATGACATGGTGGATCATGAGAAATGTGAAAATTTGAATGTTCTTAATGTGTTTGAATATGAACTTGAAGAGATCCAAACACTTGATGTGGTGGAAGAGGAACTTGAATTGTCTCTTGATGAAGGTTATGCAATTTTTAAAGAAGAGCATGATTCCTCTACATTGGAACTAATCTACAACAAAGGTTTCACACTTTTGAAGGAGATGCATGATACTACCCATATGGATCCTTTCCATGATGAAACTCCTGCATTTTTTGATCATTTGGGTGAGTTAGTTCACTCTCCTACATCCTACAATTCCATGTTTTGCAGCATTAGTCTCAATGAAGAATGGGTGAAAGGGTTCTTTTTGTTGGTGCCACATGAGGAGTATGGAACTCCTAGATTTACCTTTTATGATGACATGGTTGGAGCACATTCTTACTCACATTTGCAGCAGCATCATTTGTTACTTTATGATAATGCACATCTACATGGATGCACCTATGATATGCATTTGAGTCACTTGAAGACTTCATCCAACACTTGGGTGAATAGATTTATGATTGGAGAATATTTTTGTTGGCAGCCACATACCTTACTATATCTTTATGATTCTATCATTCATGGATGTATGGGTGATACTTCTTTCATTCATTTGAAGTCTCCTTGTTTTTTCTGCTCATTATTTGGTTCAGATTTTAGTGGAGATTCTTCATTCACTTCTTGGATGAAAGAATACATGGATGAATATTTTGATGCATATCATATCCTTTTGGAGCAGCATTATAGGACATGGGATCCTCACCTATGTCATTGGAGAAGATTTGATTGGTTACTTGTTGATTGTATGCACTTGAAAAATGGTGGTCTACTTGCTTGGAGGTACAAGCCCTTTCATGACTCTTTGATGAAACATCTTTTTGATGTACATTCTCATTATGTTGTTATGTACTTTGATGATATATATATTTTGTACTCATGATGTTTGGAATAATACATACCAGAAAATGGGATCCAGGGATCCTCTTATCTGATGGTATGGTTGGAAAGCACTCTTAATTGTTGGGGTGCAATACAAGCAATGGGACCCTAGAATAATTTTTGTTTCATTGGTTTCAAATTTTTTATTTGGGAAACAAGAAGTATGGGAGATGGATTTCCCACCTAATAAAGTGATTTTTATCATAGTAGTGCAGCAGCAAGCATGGTGGTTCCTCTCTAAAATCTTCATAGAATCTCAAGACTCAAGACTGGGCAATTCAATGGCAACTTCAAAGAATTATAGAGAAAGCAAGTTCTTCAACACCCATGTTTAAAATTGCTTGAGGACAAGCAATATTGGAAAGGGAGGATTTTTCATGTCCCAAATTTGGCATTGGGTCACAATGGCCTAATCACATTGGCCATATTCATTAGAGTTTGTCAAATTGATGTTAATGGTCAAATAATTGCCAAGAAGGAAAATTACTAGTTTCCTAGGTTTGTGGTGGAAGCTTTGGGATTTAGAATAAGGGGGATAATAAATTATGTTTGAAAATTAGAATGACATAAATATTTAATAAAGGAGCTAAATAAATATATACAAGTGAAAATCAAAGTGGCATTTGATCATGAAGACACATGGACGAAGTGGGACCCACATATGGGTAGATTTCCCCACTACACTTGGCATCATTCTCTCACCAATTCGAATTCAAGGTGAATGGTAACATACTTGGGGGAGTTCAAAAGGTATTATTCATGGCATGATTCATCCAAGGTCTAAATATAGAGGAAGAGTAACTCCCGTGGAAGAGGAAGAGGCAATTTGGAGCTAGTGGGACACTTGGGCTAGATTCCCTAGCTCTATGACAACAATGATGAAGATGCTATGACACATATGACACAATCAAACCTGAAGGCTGAAATATGACATATATGAAATGTCACGGCTAAAAATAGCCTCCAAGAGGGCGCTCAAGGGAGTTAGGGCAGCTAATATGCTTCCACATGTGATTTGGTGGAAGTGGGAAACTAGGAATTGTTGTACAAGTGGCATTCTTTGGAATCTCTTCCCAACTTGAGTTGGCATGAGTCTCTTGGAAGGAATTCGACCCATGGAGGACATTAGAAGTTTATAAATGTCAATAACAAATAATTAAAATAGCTTTTGATCATTTGTAGAATTTGCAATTGCATTTGTGAAGAGGGAGAGCTAGTGGATGACTAGTTTCTTGCCTTAGCCAATTTCAAGGGTGAAAGATTCCCATCCAAGTTGGTAATTGGAAAGGAAATCCATACCTTTAATTTGGAGCTTTAATGGAGTCTTTATTTTCAGATTTAATCTACAAGTAATCTCATGGTTTCTTCTATTGCAGCTCACTCCTTCAACCATTTCCAGTTTTGATGGCATATTCTTGATCCTTGAGGGAGGGCATTTTTGGTGAGCTATTGTAATCTTTTGGGGAGCTTCTAATGCCCCATTTATTTTGTAATATGAATTAAATACTCTGTTATTCATCTCCAAAAAATTTCAGGTTGAAATTCCAAGTAGAAATGTATAAATATTATTTTTAATGAAAGAACGGTGTCATTTCCCCACTACCTTGTAGTGAACCAATGTAATGCTGATGATTTCGAATGAATGGATGATTATCTGATACATTTTTTATTAATGGACTGCTATGGATTTATTTTACAAGTTTCATGTACTGTACTTGAGCATTTAAATTATTTTTACTCAGTTTAATTGCATTGGGAGAAGAAATAGTGTCATTTCCCCAAGGGTCAAATGGGTGATTTTTGCAGACGAATGGGAGAGGGTTGGAATAGATATAATAATCAATTAATGGTGCAAATGAGACATTAATAACATCCTTAATACATTCCCTACCTATGTTCATAAATTTGAGTGGGTTTGGAGGCATTTGGGAAGCCATTTTCAGTACTTACCCCAGGGGGATTTGAACTCCAAATTACTAGTAAAATTGCATACCTGGTCCAGAATCTTAAGAGAGTTTTCAGAAGTATTTTGGTGGCCATATCTCATCCCTGAACATTATATTCAAGTCCTTATATCTTTAATACACCTTCCTTGAATATTTGAAGGCATTTGGAGTCAATTTGAGACCTAGAGACCAATACTAGTCAAAGGGAAATTACTAGTAAAGTTCCCTACATTGGCTAGAATTGAAAGAGGATTTGAAAAAGTATTTTAAAGGTCCAAAAAAATCCCTAAAACACATATTTATGTTCTAAAATCATCCATATACCTTCTTTGAATATTTGGGAGTAATTGGAGCAATTTGGGGACTTAGACTCAAAACTAGTCAAAGGTCTAACTAGGGAAAAAAGTGAAAAATTGTCATTTTAATAAAAATCCTAACAAGGGACATTACATATTTGATGTCAAGATTGTAATTGCTCGCTGACCTTGGTTTTTATTTTTAGGTACTTTTGTGACTTCGTCCTGTGGTTTCCTTGCTCCTCCTCTGACTTGGATTGTAATGTATTTCGACCATCGTTTCCCTCTGACCTCACACATTAAGGGGCATCTGTTATAGGTCAAATAAGCACTCCTCCATCCATGATCACATTGCCCTGTTGATCACACAAAAGGACACTATGGATGGAAGAGTTAGATTTACCTTAGATGACTTAGTGCTGAGATCCCACATCTTCAAGTGAAAACCTTATCCTTCTGCATATTTGATTGGAAATCCGCGACTCTAATAGTTGACATCTAGTGGGTCATGCACGGGTTCCAATATCGACAACCCACGCACATCACTTAAAATTTGTATGCGTGAGTTGATAAGAGAACTAGCCGCGCACCATGCGCCTATTTCCTAGTGTCATACCCGCTGGTATCTTAAGATGAAATTGAAAAATATATTAAGAATACGAATTTGGATTAGTTGAGTTTGGTATTGTAACTCCCCCAACTTCCCAATTCAATTGCCTCACAAATATAACTTCCTTCCTTGGCCATAAATACAAGGGGAAGCCATGAGAAAGGGGAAAATTTGGAGAGAAATCTATTGTTATGCTGAATGATTTTCAGGTCAAGAGAGGAGTAGGAGCCCAAAACTTGGTTGCAGAAGTGCTTGAAGCAAGTTCAGGTATATCAATTTTATTTCGCTCCATTTCTTTGACAATAAAGATCGAGATATTCTTCCTGTCCCAATAAAATGTCAATTCTATTGGATTTTTTATTATAAGTAATGTTATATTGTTTGATAATATCATTATATTTTTATAGTCAAATCATTTTGAGGAAGGTTTTTCAATTTTGCAGGTACATTGTTGTGGAGATCAGGAGAAAGCTAGGACCAGCCGCCATAAATAAGGTACTCTTTCCTAAACCCTAATCTCATTTTTTTACAGTGATTAGTGTGAAACTTTATATATATATATCTGTCAGACCCATGTACATTGGTAGCATCCATCCCCTGCTATAAGGTATTTTCCCTAACAACAACCTCTTTGTACGATATCTCTAATGAAGTTATACTTCATCTCAATGTGTTTTGATCTATCATGAAACACAGGGTTCTTACAAAGCTTCATGAAACTCTAGTTATCACAGTGGATAACAGTTGGCTCAATATTTCCACCAAAAAATCAGATAGTAGCTTCCTAGGCCACACTGCTTCTCTGGAGGCATCACTGGCAGCAATATATTCAGCTTTTGCTGTGCTCTGAGCTATGAAACCTCGTTTCATGTTGGAACATGAGATCATGGTTGATCCGATACTGAAACAATACCCGGATGTGCTTTTCTGGTCCACTACATTTCCATCCCAATCAGAGTCTGCATAACCAAGTAACATCACTCCACTGCTGGAAGTGTATATGAGTCCATAACCAATAGTTCCTCATAAGTATCTAAGCACATGCTTTGCAGCAACCTAGTGTATGTGCTTAGGCTCGAACATAAACTGACTCAGTGTAGTCACTGCATAACAGATATCTGGTCTAGTGTGTACCAAGTACATCAATGATCCAATAAGCTGACAGTATAAAGTAGGATCCATCGATTTTGAGCAAGAAGTTGTCTCATGTAGCTTCTTCAAGTTTGACACCATTGGTGTGTTCATGGGATTGCGGTCTTGCATCCCAAATCTTCGTAATATATCAACTGCATACTTTCCTTGTGCAAGGAAGATCTCATCTGGATTTTTCCAGACCTTTAGACCAAGAAAATAATGCATAAGACCCGGATCCTTCATTTCAAATCCTGAAGTGAGCTCCCTCTTACACTGAGCTATCAATTGATCCTCTCCAGTAAGGAACAAGTCATCAACATATAAAACCAAAATCAGAGGATGGTTCTGTACAACCTTGAAATATAGGTTGGGGTCAACAACACTCTTGGAGAAACCCAAGCTATGAAGGTAACTGTCAATTCTTTCATATCCTAGGCCCATGCGGGCATCTTCTACACTGTATGCGGGCATTTCAATTAAGCCCTTGCGGGAATTTTTAAGAGGATATGCGGGCATCACTTGAGGCTTTGCGGGCATAATTAGAAGGCTCATGCGGGAATGTCTGAAGGCCCATGCGGGCATGTTTGAAGGTAACTCCAAAGGGACCCTTTCGGGCACTTCTAGTTGACACATGTGGGCATCTTTGTAAAATCCCTTGCGGGTATTGTTGAAGTGGCTGCGGGCACAAGCTTGGAGCCCCTGCGGGCATTCTGGAAAGCTAGAAAGAAATGACATGGCTTATAAAATAAATATTAATTTATTTATTTAATCAATTGATGTTAAAAAGTCTTTAAATAAAATATTGAAAGAGAAACCAATGATGTGGGTAAAGAGCCACCATTTCGATAAAAATGGCATGGCATGGTTGCCTTGTCTCCTTGAATGAAGGGTGGCCATCATTAAATAAATCATTTTTTTTATTTAGTTATCCAATGTTAGAGATAAAAATAAGAAGACAAGTTGGCTTCCTGAATTGATGAAAAACAAAAAAAATAGAAGACAAGTTCTTGTTTTGAAATTGGATTTTGGGGATATTTTGGAGGAGTAAAAAAAGCTCTGATTTTCGGTAAGATGCCTGAAGAAAATTTTGGGGGTTAGCAGCAGCAGTAGATCAGCAGGACCATCAATGAATTTATTTTATCTCTAATTTTTAGGCATAAAGAACTCGGAATAAGTGTAGATGACGTTATGATTTTGAGTGACAACAACAGTGCTAGAAGAGGATTCAGATTGTGGTTAACTCTGAGATTTTCTGGGGTATGATGTTATGAGACAGTTGTAGCTAGAAGACAAGATTGATGCTATCTTGGGTAAATTCTTTTTCTCTTTTGTTGTTTCTCCTTATGGAAGATTGAACCGTGAGCACTCCTAGATATTTTGAAGACATGAAGACTCCCAAGAGAAAAGGATAGAGATCATTCTGAAAATGGTTTGAGAGAGCAGTTTCAGCAATTGCATCCGAATGGTTTGAAGACCTATCAATAGCCAAAATGAAGACATAAGCAGAGGACAAAAGTAGAAGCACTTGTGAGAGGAAAAGATCAGTGCAAATGAGTAAAGGCACTTGAGGACAAGGTCATGAACAGCAGCATCAACATAAGTCTATATGTTTTATATTGGGTGTGTCACTTACAGCATAGTGCTTAATTGGAATTGAAAATGGCAGATTGATGATAATATTGATTTGACTAAAATTACTAGACAAGATGTATAAAAGAATATGTGATGACATGATTGAGTTGAAAATATAAAGTGATAGTGTTGGATAGCAGGTCCACGGGATCAATGGGTTTTTTGGTTCAGTAGTTCAATTTCTATCTTCGTATCATGGTGGCAGGACGGGGCAAGGAAAGGGGGTTGTAACCGGAGAACTAGGGAGTTGGAGCTTCCTTCAAGTTGTAGATTGTAAACCAGGGGGTTGTAGCCTCCTTCCAGTTGTAGCTGGAGAATTGAAGTCTTTTTTACAAAGGGGGTTTTTGCCTCCTTCCAGTTGTTGCTAATAAATTATTATTATAAAGGCTTCAGTAGTTTTTTCCCAGGACTTGGGTTTCCATGTAAAATATTTTGTACGGTATTTTCTATGCGATGTTGATATTGATAATAATGATGATGATGATATATATAATGCATTAATGAATGATATATTCTAGAGAATGATTAGATAATCTGATGATGATTGTTAAAGTTGAAAAAGTAATAAAAATCTATACACATTGTTCACCCCCCCCCTCTCAGTGTGCTCGGTGTGTCCAATAGTCCCTAACTAGGTCCCCCATTCTCCCAGAGAATGGTTCTCGGCCCCAGGTTGAGCTTCAGTCCCAGACTAAATGTTGATCAACACTGTTAAATGACCAGTTGCTTCCATTCTCTCAGAGAATGGCTCTCGATGCTGCTAAAATATCAACACTCCCTCTCAGCGAAAAAGGAATTCTCTGCAAGGACAAGCTTATCTCGGAAGTACACAAACTTCGTCAATGATAGAGGCTTAGTCAATACATTAGAAATCTGCTCATCTGTACGAATGTCCTGAAGTCTTATGGCACCTCTTTGTACCATAAATCTGATGAAGTGATACTTCATCTCAATGTGTTTTGATCTATCATGAAACACAGGGTTCTTAGAAAGCTTCATGCAACTCTGGTTATCACAGTGGATAACAGTTGGCTCAATATTTCCACCAAAAAATCATATAGTAGCTTCCTAACCCACACTGCTTCTCTGCAAGCATCACTGGAAGCAATATATGCAGCTTCTGTTTTGCTCTGAGTTATGAAACCTTGTTTCATCTTGGACCATGAGATCATGGTTGATCCCATACTGAAACAATACGCGGATGTGCTTTTCTAGTCCACTGCGTTGCCATCCCAATCAAAGTCTGTATAACCAAGTAACATCACTCCACTGTTGGAAGTGTATATGATTCCATAATCAATAGTGCCTCGTAAGTATCCAAGCACATGCTTTGCAGCAACCCAGTGTATGTGCTTAGGCTCGGACATAAACTGACTCAGTGCAGTCACTGCATAACAAATATTTGGTCTAGTGCGTACCAAGTACATCAATGATCCAATAAGCTGACAGTATAAAGTAGGATCCACCGACTTTGAGCAAGAAGTTATCTCATGTAGGTTCTTCAAGTTTGAAACCATTGGTGTGTTCATGGGATTGCAGTCTTGCATCCCAAATCTTCACAATATATCAACTGCATACTTTCCTTGTGCAAGGAAGATCTCATCTGGATTTTTCCAAACCTCTAGACCAAGAAAATAATGCATAAGACCCAGATCCTTCATTTCAAATTCTGAAGTGAGCTCCCTCTTAGACTAAGATATTAATTGATCCTCTCCAGTAAGGAACAAGTCATCAACATATAAAACCAAAATCAGAGGATGGTTATGTACAACCTTGAAATATAGGTTGGGGTCAGCATCACTCTTGTAGAAACCCAAGCTATAAAGGTAACTGTCAATTCTTGCATATCAGACCCTTGGGGTCTGTTTCAATCTGTACAAATATTTATTCAATTTGCAGATGTGGGATTCCTTCCCATGGATCAAAAAACCTTCTGGCTTCTCTAAGTAGCCTTCTTCTTAAATTTTTCCATTAAGAAAATATGTCTTCACATCCATCTGGTGAAGTTTCCATCCAAAAAATGCAGCAAGGGAGATAATTGTTCTGATAGTGGTGTACGTGGCAACTGGAGCAAAAGTTTCATCATAATCTATTCCTTCCTTCTGAGAGAAACCACGGGTCACAAACATTGCTTTGTACTTTTCAATGCTCCCATCAACGACATGTTTGATTTTGTAAATCCACTTAGAAGTCACTACAAACTTACCCTTTGGTCTTGGGACCACTTCCCATACATCATTTTTCAGGATGGAATTGTACTCTTATGTCATTGCATCTTTCCATAACTGTAGTTTGGTTGCTTCCTCATAAGTGGAAGGTTCTACATCAATGAGGTGTCCCAATTGAGCAATAAAAACATAGTACTTATGAGGCTTCTTACTTTCTCTGAAAGTTCTCGGAGGATATTTATGTTTTTCTGCTTCACGAAACCAAGCAGGTCTTTGTTTGGAAGGAGTAGCCTCAAGCAAATCTTCAGTAGGCATCTTTGGTTCTATTGCATCATCTTGAACTTGACACTCATCTTCCTCCTCCATCCAATCATCTAATGAGGATAATTTGGAACTTCTAAAGGAGGAGAATCTGGATCATTTGGAAGCTCTTTAGATCAACGGAAAGTAGCTTCTTCATGGAATATTACATCTCTACTAACCTCAATGTATCTCTGACTTGGAACATAGATACGATAGGATTTTGAACTTTCATTGTAACCAACAAACGTACCTTTCTTTCCGAAAGGTTCCAACTTTGTTCTCTTTTCTTTTGGCACATGAATAAGATTGGAGTGCCAAAAATCCTCATGTGATCAATTGTAGGCTTCTTACATGTGAACACTTCTTCTAGAGTCTTTTCTGCCAAGATAGCATGAGGGCATATGTTCTAGATGTAGATAGCAGTACTATCATCCTCAGCCCATAGAGATAATGAAATATCTAGATCGCATAGCATAGCTCTGGCATCTTCACGTATTGTTATGTTCTTCCTTTCCGCAACCCCATTCTGTTGAGGGTTGTAGGGAACAGTTAGCTCCCTCTCAATCCCTGCTTCTCAACAAAGATCATCAAAATGATGAGACTCAAACTCACCCCCATTATCTGACCTCCAAATGTGAATGTGTCTTCCTGCCTGATTTTCAACTAGAGCCTTGAACTCTTTGAAATTATCATCAGTTTCATTCTTTGTCTTCAAAAAATAGATCTAGTATTTGCGGGATCAATCATCTATGAAAGTCACATAATATAAACAACCACTCATAGAGGTTGAAGTCATGGAACCACATATCTGAATGGAATAGATCCAAAATTCCTTTAGATCTACTGCTACTGTTAGAAAAATACTTCTTGGCATGCTTTCCAAGGGCACAACCTTTACATACACCATCATGCTCGCAAGAAAATTCAGCCATACATGTCAAAATATTTTGTAGACCAGGAAGGGCTCTGTAATGAAGGTGTCCAAACCTTCGATGCCATAACTCACATGGGTTGATTGTGCCATGAAACAATGCATGAATGGCGTGGTTGGATTCTTTGTAAAGTCCTCCTTCTCGAACTCCAATCGTCACAGCTGAACTCAACTCTTCATTCTTTGGCCACAGGAGAACCTTCTTATCCATGAAGATTAATCTGAAGCCTTTATCTTCTAAGCATGCAACAGAGAGGAGATTCTTCTTTAAGTCAGGAACATACAATATTTCTTCAATATGTAAGATAGTCCCTGAATCAAGCTGAAAGTATGCTGAACCAACTCCTTCAATGTCATAGGTGGTATCATTTTTAATGTCCTTTTTTAAGAAATTTATTAAAATGACAAAATTTTCATTTTTTTCCCTAATTCGACCTTTGACTAGTTTTGATGTCTAGGTCTCCAAATTGATCCAAATGCTCCCAAATATTCTAAGTAAGTGTATGACTGATATTAAGACTTGATTGTGATGTTCAGGGATGATTTAATACCATAAAAATACTTCTGCAAACTCCTTTAATATTCTGGTCAATGTATGGGATTTTACTAGCAATTTGGAGTTCAAATCCCCCCAAGGTAAATGTTGAATATGGCTCTCCAAATGCTTCCAAACCCACTCGAATTTCTGAACAGAGGTAGGGGATGTCTCAGGAACAATATTAAGGTCTCATGTGCATCATTATTCAGTTTATTAATTCTGTTATAACCCTCTCCCAAACATCTACAAAATCACTAGTTCAGCCTTGGGGGAAATGGCATTAAATCTTCTCCAAATGCAATAAAACTGAGCAAGATGGCTCCAAATGCTTATGTACTGAACACGAAACTTGTGAAGCTAATAAATGAAAGTCCATTAATCATAAATACATCAGAGGAATGATCTTCCATTCGAATACATCAATACATCATTGTTACATATCAAGATAGTGGGGAAATGGCACCATGCTTTCATTAAAAAACAGATTTGTACATTTCCACTTGGAATTTCGACCTGAAACTTTCTGAAGATGAAGAAAAGATAATTTAATTCATATTACAAAATAAATGGGGCATTATAATCTCCCTCAAAGAGTACAATATCTCACCAAAAGCACCTCTCCTCAAGGATCAATAATATGCAATGAAAACTGGAAATGGTTGAAGGAGTGAGATGAACTAGAAGAAACCATGAGCTTCCATGTAGCTTACACCTACAAATAAAAACTCCATTAAAGCCCCATTAAAGACCTGAATGGAATTTCCACACACCAACTTGGATGGGAATCTTTCACCCTCGAAATTGGCTAAGGCAAGGAGACTACTTTTCCACTAGCTCTCTCTCTTCACAATTGCAAATTCTCAAATGATCAAAAATCCCTTCTCATGCTTGATTCATGTATTTTATAACCAACCTTAGCCTCCTATGTTTCGAATTCCTCCCATTAGCTTCTAGATATTTCCACTTAGGAAAGATTCCACATTATGCCACTTGTCTCCCAAGTTCCAACCTTCCACCTTCTCCCAATTTGAGTAGGAGTCTCTTTGTCTTCTCCAAATCCCATGAGCGCCACCTTGGAGATTATTTTTGGGCCTGACATGTCATATTGGTCAGATGTCAGCAATTAGGTCTGAAATTTGTCATAGATGTCATAGATTCTTCATCATTGTTGTCATAGGAGCTAGGGAATCTAGCCCAAGTGTCCACAAACTCCTAGTTTGACTCTTCCTCTTCCATGGAGGTTACCATTCCATCCAAATTCGACCTATGATGATAAATACCATGTGTATGAGCCCACCAACTCATCCAAGAATGTTTTCCTTCTCATGGATTCGAAATGGCAAGAGAGAGATGCCATGTGGCATTGAAAAATCAAGCTAGTGTGGGTCCCACATCCTCCATATGTCTTCAAAACCAATTGCCACCTAGAATTTCTCTTGAATATCTTTATTCAACCTCTTTATTAAATACTTGAACTATTCTAATGTCTAAACATCATTTATTATATCCCTTATTACAATTCCAAATGTATCCATCCAACCTAGGGAACTAGTAGGATTGATGGGATTGCCTTGCTATGCAATTATTTGAATGGGGATATTACAGTCCTCCCCACCCAAGATTGCTTGTCCTTAAGCAATTTCAGATTTTGATAGTGCAAAATCTTCTCCTCTTCCCATGTGGCATTTTCACTTGGTAGATCCTTCCATTGTACTAAGTATTCTTTGATAGTTCTACTCCTCAATCTCCTTTCCCTTGTCTTCAAAATCTTTTCCGGAACAAGTGTGAGCTAACCTTCATCATCCAAAGGAGGAAGTATTTATGAAGTGACAATTTTCTGACCAAGAGCTTTCTTGAGACAAGAAACATGAAATACATAGTGGATTTTACTCCCTTCCCGAAGTTCTAATTCATATGCTACCTCCCCAATCTTCCGAACTACCTTGTATGGGCCATAGTATCTTGGTTTTAGCTTTTTTGCTCCATTCTTTTTGAGAGATGTTTGTTTATATGGGTGCAACCTCAAATATACTAAATCATTAACATGAAAGGTCCCTTCTTCTCTATGTCTATCTGCATATTGTTTTTTGTTGATTTTGGGCAACCTGCAAATTGTCTTTCAAAAACTTTAAAATTTCTTGGCTCTCTTCCACCCAATCTTTTGCTTTTGGGGCTCTACTATCACCAAAGATAATTTCAACAAAGTTAAGTGCATCATAACCATATAATGCTTTGAAATGAGACATCCCTATAGACATATGAAAAGTGGTGTTGTAGCAAAACTCACCCAAGTGTAGTCATTTTTCCCATGCTTTTTGCTGCTCTCCCACATAGTTTCTTAGGTACCCTTCCAACCATTGATTCACCCTCTTTGTTTTTCCATCAGTTTGTGGATGATAGATTTTACTTGGAGTCAACTGAGTGCCCACCAATCTAAAAATTTCTTGTCAAAAAACACCCATGAATCTACTATCTCTATCACTTACAATGCTCTTGGGGAGCTCATGCAATCTGAAGATTTATTTGAAAAAAATATCAGCCACTTGTGCAGCACTAAAAGATGATGTAACAGCAAAGAAATGAAAAAAAAAAATTCAACCTATCCACTACCACATATATGCAATCCCTACCCAAATATTTGGGAAAACCGGTGATGAAGTCCATTGAGATACTGTCCCATTTTTGCTCCGAAATGGGAAATGGTTGCAATAAGCCAGCTGGGCATATAAGTTCTGATTTGTTTTGCTAACATACCTTACATTCATTCACATATTTCTGAACATCTTCCTCCAGCCCCTTCCAAAAAAATCTTTCCCATAATTGCCTATAAATTTTGAAGATCCCCGGATCGCCAGCTAGTGGGAAATCATGTGCTTCTTGCAAAATTTTGTACTTGACTTTTGAATCTTGAACCAAATAAATTATGCCCTTATAATATATCATCCCATTCAAAATCATGTAGTTATCATCCCCTTTGATTCCATCTAATACATCACAAGCAAATTTGTCTTTGGCAAATTCAACTAGTAGCATGTTTTTCCAATCCTTGGCAATGTCCATGAGACAAAAAGAAGGTCTTCAAGATAATGCATCTGCTACCATGTTATTCTTTCCTTTCACATATTCAATATCAAAATCATAAGCTTGAATCGTGCTTACCCAATTTTTTTTTCCTTTCATTTAGATCATTTTGGGTGAAGAAGTGCCTTAGACTATTGTGGTCAGTTTTCACCACAAACTTGCTTCCTACCAAGTATTGTCGAAACTTGGCCAATGCATGCATGATGTCCAACATTTCTTTGTCATAGATGGAGTAAAGCTTTTCATGAGGCTGCAACTTTCTTCTCTCAAAGGCTATAGGGTGTTGGCCTTGCTTTAGGACAGCCCCTATTCCTCCACCTGAAGCATCAAATTCAACAACAAAAGGCTTAGAAAAATAAGGTAATGCAAGTATGGTACAACTACTCATTACCTCTTTCATTTTTTGGAAGGTCTTTTCATCCTCTTTCATTGATTATGTTGTGATATCTTTTAATCTCAACCACTCATTTCAAAAAGTGGTTCTGAGATCTAGGGCTTTGGTCTTTATTATCCTATATAAGGAAGAGACCCCCTCATTGTAAAATTCATCTAGAGATTTTTGGCTCTTGGCTATTGGAATAAAAATACTTTCTAGGCCTCTTGGATCTTGGAGTTGGAATTCTTATGGTGATTGTAATTGCTTCTTCCTTTGCACTAACATACATTGGTGGCCATCTTGATTTTATATTCAACTAACATTGTTTTGTAGGAAAAGAAAATGTTTTGGAGGAGTGCGAATTGGTGGGGAGGCCTACCCTTCAAGCTTCAAGAGGACGTTTTGGTTGACAGGGAGTTGTTTTGTCTTTGTACCAACAATTCATGTTTCTCATCTCTTTGTTTGCATCTCTTTCCATTCTTGATTGATTGATTGATATTTGTGTCCTTGATTTACAGGAATAGGGAAATCGATTTGGTTGAAGGAGGAAAAATATTGGCAAGAAGGGATCATCCAAGTTTGGAATTTGATCTTTGTGGGAAGTAATCCTCATCACAAGCCTCTTCCATCTTCATCTTCCAGGTATGTTCCAAGAGGTATGAATTTCTTCTATCTTATCCATCTATTCTCTTAGATCTAAAAACCCTCATTGATTAAAACCCTCATTTTTCACTTTTTCCTAGATCTACTTGGATCTAGCTTGTCTTTGGGAATAATAAAAAGAACCCACCTCTATAGCATCCACGACAATTCGGATCTATAGTTTGGTGGCAATTGGGATTCATTTGACACATTTTTCAAGGCACTTAGCCTTCCTTAGGTGAGGTCGCACTCCTTGGTTGGGTGAGTTTTTCTATTTCCAAGACTTGGGTAGGTGAGATCCCACTTGATTTGCATTCCTCTCACTTGATAACCTACCCCTAGTGCTTCATCTCTTTGATTTTTTCCTTGTGGGCCCCATTCCTCATTTTGAGGGTTGTGCCCCACTTGGGTCATTGGGTGATGCACTTTCGACCTTAGACCTATGGAGATCTAGCTTCTCTTTGGGCATGCCATCCTAAACCCACTTTGATAATTGCCTTAACTACCCCGATCTACATTTTGGCATAATTTGGACTCCATTTGCCTCTCCATCTAAAGGCACTAGTCTCCTTGGGTCAATTTGCACTCCTTGGGGATTGTGTCACATGCTAGATCCCATATGTGGGTGGGTCTAATCTACCTTGGATCCATAGATCCAAACCATCAAACACCCCTTAGTGCCACATCACCCATAATTTGACCTTGTGGGTCCCATTTGAACCATTTCCCTATTTTAAGGAAGTGGGCCCCACTTATGTATTTCATGGTGCTAGATCTATCTCTTTGGTCTTCCTAGGTGGCCTAACTCATTTCATTGGTTGAAACATTCCCAATATCTTAAGCCTCTTCAACCATACTTAAACTCTTGGGCTCACCTAAGATTTCATTGGTTTCTGTAACTCAACTTCCACATCTCCCTAGGGACCATTTCTTTGGATAATATTTTGTTGATTGGCTATAGGGTATCCCCCTGGTCTTGACTTGTCTAGATCTAAAGTGAAGAGTGCCTCGGTTGTCGTGACTCCCATCTTGCATTGGGAACCGTGGCATCTCTTGGTCACCTCTTTAGTTGTCCATCTCCTCTACCATCCCGGATGGGATACCATTAGGGGCAACTACAAGTTGTGTGATAACAGTACCCTCCTCCAAAACAATGTTTTGCTCAACCCCCCTATCTGGTGGTCTACCATGTGGAAGATCTCTAAAAAAAAATTCATACTTTTGCAATAGTTTCTCTATATCCTTTGGGTGTTCAACAACCTTTATGTTTGGCTTGGGAGATGTGATATGACATTCAGTAGCCCATTCTATGTCCCCATGCCTCAATATAGATATCATACTATTGCAAGTCACTACTTGATTTGGGTAAGTGTGCTACCGTCTCACAACCCTTGGTACACCTTTCGAATATTGAAATTTCATCTCAGAAATTTGATAATTTATTGTATGCTCCCCTATAGAATACAACCATTGCACTCCCAAAACCACATTAGTATCAGCAACATCAACCACATAAAAACTATCAACAAAATTATAGTTACATACGATGACTTGCAGCTTTGGAACCCGTGTTTTGCACTGCATTGTGTTGTGACCAGGAATGACAATTGTGAAGCCATCGAATGGTTCAATAGGTATCTTCCTTCTCTCCACCATGTCTGCATCAATGAATTTATGTGTGTCTCCTCCATCTACCAAAACTAAATCTCTTTGTCCTAGTACCACACCCTTGCATCGAATAGTGTGATAACGAGGCACTGCTGAAAGTACTGTCATTCTTGCTTTGTCCAGTGAAAGCTGATTTTATTCTTGTCTTTCTTCTTCAACTGCTGTCTCATATGCCTCCTCTTGATCTGAAATATGTCCTTCTTCATCCATACCCCCTTCATACTCATCATTATCAGAAAATACTTCTATGTATTGAGCTTTTCCCTTAGTACATTTATGCCCTGGTGTCCATGGTTGAAAGCATGTGAAGCACAATTTTTTCTTCGAAGTTAAACCCTGTTTAGTCCTTCTTTCTTATTATTTTCAAATGAATCTCTTTGCCAAGGCTTCTTATCATATGCACCTCTTTGCCAAGGTTTCTTTTCAAATCTGAAGTTAGGCTTGGGAGGAAATCTTGTTCTAGAAAGCACATTTTGGAGATCTCTAATCAAGCTCATAGCATCTCTTAATGTAGTTGGTTTGTGGGATTTAACTAAACCTTTCAAGGGTTCATCCAAACCTTTAGTGAACAACAATACTAACCTTCCCATAGATATATCAGCCACCTTGACTGATAACTTTTGAAATTCTAACATGTAATCAGCAGGAGTTCCCACTTGCTTCAATTGAGCTAGTTCTTTGAAAGGCAATTCTGGATCTTTTTTCTCAAATCTCTCTAGTACCCTGTCAATAAATTATCCATATGTTTTAACCTGATCATGAACCAAATTTTTCAGACCATGGAACCACCATTCATTGGCATCTGATTCTAGATGTAAGATAGCCATTTTTAAGGCATCTTCCTCCACCATTGGATTCAGCTGAAAATACACATCTAGTTTCTGCACCCAAGTATTAGCAGAACTTTGAGAGGAACCATCAAAAGTAGGAAGTGGAATTTTACCAATGGCACAATTTAATTATTTGTTTTGGTATAGAGACCTATTATCCTCCCTCTTCTTGAGTTTGTTTGAGACAGTAAAGTATTGGTCAAATGGAAGAGTCCTTCTACAATCCTCACTCAAGTTTTCCCATTCTTTTTCCAATTCACTCATGTCAAATGGAATGTTAGGCTCTTCTTTGGGAACAATAAATTTAGGTGTAGTAGACCTTGGTGTGCTCTGAAATTCATTAGGTCTATTATGGGGTCATGTGCTTGAAAATATATGCTCACCCTTTGACTTATTTTCTTCTGATTGTGTACTACTGTTGCATCCTACTACCCCTTTGCTTCCTAGCTGGCTAGCCATCAATTCGAAGCCTTTCATCATCTGCTTGCTCATGTCTCTCATTCCCATTGAAAGTTCATCAAAAAATGGTTTTATGACTGCAATAAATTCCTCTTTATTTTCTGAGGTTTCCTTTCCGTCCTTAGGCATGGTTTCAATAACGTACTCTTCTTCTCCTACTACTTCCTCTTCAACAAAAACCTCTTCAACTTTAGGTTCTGAGGGTGGTGCCTTATTTCTTTGGCTCCTAGTCAAGGCCATCAGGTGCCAATACCATGCTCTGATACCACTTGTAATGTCCCTTTTTAATAAATTTATTAAAATGACAAATTTTTCACTTTTTTCCCTAATTCGACCTTTGACTAGTTTTGATGTCTAGGTCTCCAAATTGATTCAAATGCTCCCAAATATTTTGAGGAGGTGTATGATTGATATTAAGACTTGATTGTAATGTTCAGGGATGATTTAAGACCATCAAAATACTTCTACAAACTCCTTTAAGATTTTGGTCAATGTATGGGATTTTACTAGCAATTTGGGATTCAAATCCCCCCGGGGTAAATGCTAAATATGGCTCTCCAAATGCTTCCAAACCCACTCAAATTTCTGAACAGAGGTAGGGGATGTCTCAGGGCCAATATTAAGGTGTCATGTGCATCATTATTCAGTTTATGAATTCTGTTATAACCCTCTCCCAAACAACTACAAAATCACTAGTTCGACCTTGGGGGAAATGGCATTAAATCTTCTCCAAATGCAATAAAACTGAGCAAGGTGGCTCCAAATGCTTAAGTACTTAACAGGAAACTTGTACAGCTCATAAATGACAGTCCATTAATCATAAATACATCATAGGAATGAGCTTCCATTCAAATACATCAATACATCATTGTTACATATCAAGATAGTGGGGAAATGGCACCATGCTTTCATTAAAAATCATATTTATACATTTCCACTTGGAATTTCGACCTGAAACTTTTTGAAGATGAAGAAAATAGTATTTAATTCATATTAAAAAATAAATGGGGCATTAGAAGCTCCCCCAAAGAGTATAATATCTCACCAAAAGTGCCTCTCCTTAAGGATCAATAATATGCAATGAAAACTGTGGAAATGGTTGAAGGAGTGAGATGCACTAGAAGAAACCATGAGCTACTCTGTAGCTTACACCTGCAAATAAAAACTCCATTAAAGCTCCATGAAAGACCTAAATGGTCTTTCCACACACCAAATTGGATGAGAATCTTTCACCCTCGAAATTGGCTAAGGCAAGGAGACTAGTTTTCCACTAGCTCTCTCTCTTCACAAATGCAAATTCTCAAATGATCAAAAAGCCCTTATCATGCTTGATTCATGTATTTTATAACCAACCTTAGCCTCCTATGGTTCGAATTCCTCCCATTAGCTTCTAGATATTTCCACTTAGGAAAGATTCCACAGTATGCCACTTGTCTCCCAAGTTCCAACCTTCCACCTTCTCCCAATTCGCGTAGGAGTCTCTTTGGCTTCTCCAACTCCCATAAGCACCACGTTGGAGCCTATTTTTGGGCCTAACATGTCATATTGGTCAGATGTCAGCAATCAGGTCTGAAATTTGTCATAGATGTCATAGATTCTTCAACATTGTTGTCATAGGAGCTAGGGAATCTAGCCCAAGTGTCCACAAACTCCTAGTTTGACTCTTCCTCTTCCATGGAGGTTACTGTTATCACATATATAGTAGCCAGGCTACCATACATTTTTTGTCAGATTCCAGTACAATATTCAGCCAGTTCCCTTACATTGAGATGCTGAGATGAGAATCTATATTGGATCACTATCAAATTTGGACAGCAGTATATATTCCCCATGCCATGACTGAGTCTCAGGACATTCAGAGAGATGACCGATGTAGCCATTATACCATTTTTACAGAGCAGTGGCAGGTTCAGAGGACAGATGATGGTTTAGATTATGAGCATTCAGGTATATGACTCAGCAGGTATATCATAGTGTTATGGTTATATTGCTTTTATACTTATTCTTATAGCATGTCTTAGCACTTAGTGTCATGATCTGGCGATCATATAGATATGTGGACCTGGTTGATCTTATTATATATATTATATTGTCCCTACTCAGACTTAGAAGTCCACTATTCATACTCATTGGTTTTACCCTCCTTAGGGAGAATAGAGGTGATCATTCCACCATACCTTGGCTTGCTAGTGTTGGCTCCATTATTCATTGTCTTCATCCATCCATTGCCTACCTTTTAGTTTATCACCCTGACTTACTACTTGACTAGTGGCATGGAGGAATTTTCCCCACTGTAGCCTCTATATTGGATGAGCTTCCATGTTTATTGTGTCTCGGCTCTGAGTTGGTGACAAAACTTACCTATGGTGAGTTGGAGTTCCTTGTGAATTCCCCCTAGTCACTAAAGTTGTGTTGGCTAAACCTGAAACTTTTAGTGCTACCATGAATACAAAATATGGAAAATGAAATGTTATATCTTGTATGAAAAGCCCATTCATGCAATGTGTTTCTAAACACACATGAATGAAAGGCATGCCAAATGAAAATGGCCATGAAAATAAAATGTTATATCTTTTGGAAATGTAAATACCTAGGTAAACAAGCTGTCTTTGACACACCTAGAAGTGCTCAAGTAAACAAGTGCCTTAAAAACACACCTACAGCAAAAAGCCTAAAATAATTGTAAATCTATGCAATGTGTTTATAAACACACATAGATCAAGGCTATGGAAACTTCAGGCCCAAAAAGCAATGGAACTTAAATGCTATATCTAAATTATTGCTGGCCTCATTTGTATTATGGATTTTGCGCATTTGTTAAAGGTGAATAAACCCTCTGTGAACAACTCATCCATTTGTGAGACACCGCCATTTCCTGTTTTGTTGCTCATTCAGTATATACTATGGTGTGTATTCCCTTTCCCTTTGCCAAAGTGTCACAAAGTTAAGTCAGTCAAGTCATCCCTTAGCCTAGCCAGTTATTTTAGCCTTCACCCTTCACTAGCAAATTGATCACAGCTATGAAGTGAGTATGATCTTGAAAGTCTTGTATGAGTAATAATAATAATTAATGACAGTATATATTTGGATTTAGATCGTCAGTAATGATTACTTTGTGTTATAATTGTTATTTGAATAAATTGTAGAGCATGCATTAACCTTTGACACTTTGCAGCAGCTTCTGATGACGGTCTGAGTTATATTTGGTCATGTTGACTTGGTCAAACCTAGTTTGACCAAGGTCAACTATAGGAAATGAGATGGTTAGACCTTGTGATGATATGGATAGATGATATATGGTCTATGTACATGTACATGATGATTCTATGCAGCAGCTATAGGGTTATGATGATGATTCATGGTTTACAACAGTATTTGATCATTTATAGATTATTATTATTTGACCTGTTCCGGTATATTAGATATATATTTTGATCATGCAGAGATTCATATGGTGTATGAGTACACATATTGGATAGATTTGGACCTTCTGAGTCCAATGAGACAGTCTGTTTTCAGTTCCGGGCACTTACAGTGATGATTGAGCCTCAGTAGGCTATCCCAGTGCAGTTTTGGTCTGTCGGAGACCCTGTCAGAGCAGATGTGATTTTTATCCGGTTGACCTAGGGCGCTATGTTTGGAGGGGGTGGTCCAGCCACTTGTTTTTACCATATTACCCCCCTCCCGGACACACTGGTGCCCTCACCTTGACAGCGCAGGCACTCCAAGAGGCAGTTTGGGGCAATTTCACGTTTCCCGAGACATTTCAGGATTGGTAGAAATTGCTATTGAGGAATTCAATTTGGGCTACTGAGGCAATGTCTTGGCATGGGATGATCAGTGATGATGGGTTGATGTCTTCCACACCTCCTCCAGCAGTTTCAGCTTCATCGGGGCCCGCATCCATCACTTATGGCACTTTTTGATGATTTCTGAGGCCTCTTAAGGCCCACGATTTGTCCATAGAGGCACGATTTGGTATATTGATGACTATTTTTATTATTGTGCTATGGGGATTGACCAAGGGTGGCTAAAATTACCCCTTGGACCCACCATAAGCTTCCTATTATATTTTGTCATCATGATTTGGTGGGATTCCCCTCTTCTAGGGCGATTTTGTCCACTTATATTATATTTTATTAGTGATCCATGTATTTTATTGTTGAGCTCATCTCAACCATTGATTAGACATTTGTATCTTTTAATCTTAGCCACTCATTCAAAAAGTGGTTAGGATTTTGATGCCTCTCCTTCCTATTTAAAGGAGAGCTTCTCATTGTAAAGGGACTTGTGGCTCTGGATTATTGGAATAGAAAATTATTATTGCATCTATCTCCAGTGTTGTGGTGAATGTTTTTGGTGTTCGTTCGTTGGTTCTTCCTTTGCACTGAGTTATTGGAGATCTTGTTTTGCCATATCTTTTGTACCACGTTTTTGCATCTACAGGTGGAGGCCGATTTGCTTTGAGGAGGAAGTATTGGTAGGGGAAGACTCTCCCTACTTCTTCTTTGGATCTCTTCGTTGGTAACAGGGAGTATTACTATCCCAGGACCTTCTATTCTATGTTATCATTGCATTTTACTTGTATTTCCTCCATACTTGACCTCTCTGATTGAAATCGTTTTTCCTTGGATTGACAGGTAGAAGAGGGCGCACTTGTGGGCTAGGGCATCAATTTGGCAAGCAAAATCAACAATCTCTCATTTGATCTCTGCAGGAATCTTCCTCAACATCAAAGCATCTCTCTTCATCACTCAGGTATGATCTCAGGGTAAGTTCTATCTCCATGATATATCCACTTGTCTAAAATATTTAAAACCCTAATCAATCAAAACCCCATTTTTACATTTTTTCAGATCTACTAAGATCTAGTGGCTTCTTGGGTAAGAAATTTAAAACCCACCTCTATAGTATCCACAGCATCCTGGATCTATATTTTGGTGAGGATTGGCCTCCATTTGACCCTCTTCCCAAGGCATTTAACCTCTCCAAGCAAGGGCGCACTTCCTAGTTTGGGTGGGTTGACCTAGATCTAGTACGTGGGTAGTTGAGATTCCACTTGATTCATGATCTACACATCCAATAACCTACCCCCAGATTGTCACTTTTCTGATTTTTACCTTGTGGGCCCTATTCCAAATTTTAAGGGATTTAATCCCATTTTTTGGACCACTTGGTATCTTCAAACTCAGATCTAGTAAGATCTAGCCATCAGATTGCCTTGAAATTATAGATCCATACTCTCACTTGCTTAAACTACTTGGATCTAAAGTTTGGATGCCATTGGACTTGTCTTGATTGATTTATCCCACTTTTTAGCCTCCTTGGGTAAAGTCGCACCACCTTGGAGAAGTGAGTTGGTCCACTTCTAGGATGTTGGTACTTGAGATTTTAGTGGATTTGGAACGGGCATAATTCAAAACCTAGGTCTAGTTGGTCACTTTATCAAATCTTTCCTTGGGGATAGCATTCCTTGTTTTAAGGGATTGTGGTCCACTTAAGTCAAACTTTGAATCTTTAGATCTAGACTTATTCATCCATCAAACCTTTAATTGCCTACTTGTCTCATGCAATAGGAGTCATCAACCACAAGTTAATTTCTTTGACTCCATTATCCCAATTCCCAAGGCACTGGTCTCTCTCCAAGTCAATTCGACTTTCCTAGATTGTTGGATTAACTTGTAGTTTGACCTTTGTGTGGTGAACTAAACCCTTTGATTCCATCATACTTCATGATCAAGCTTGTCACTTGTACTAGTTAGCCCCAATTCAACCCTTAAACTACCCTGCACTGGACACGGTTCCCAAGGCAATGGATTTTGTCACATTGAACTAGTACATCAATCCTGGATCCTATTTCACAAATCATAAGTCACTTTCACATCAATAATGAACCAAAGCTATACTCATTGAACCCCTCACTTGTCTTGTGACTTCATCCTAAGTTCTAGGATAAACCATACACCTTACTTCACTTAGAATTAACTTGATTTGGTGTCTTGGTTTTGATCTCTCCTGTCGGGAGTAGATCGGGTCTCCCCCTTTGTTGTCTGGGCTAGATAACATAAAGTGAAGGTTGCCTCGACTGGCGTGACAACCATCTATTGGAGGTCGAGGTGATCGTGGATGCACCTTTTGAGTTGCCCTTCCCTATTGCCATCCATGAGTGGATACATCCATAGGGGTAACTACAGTTTAGGTGATAACAGTTACCATTCCATCCAAATTCGACCTATGATGCTAAATGCCATGTGTATGAGCCTACCAACTCATCCAAGAATGTTTTCCTTCTCATGGATTCGAAATGGCAAGAGAGAGATGCCATGTGGCATTGAAAAATCAAGCTAGTGTGGGTCCCACAGCCTCCAGATGTCTTCAAAACCAATTGCCACCTAGAATTTCTCTTGAATATCTTTATTCATCCTCTTTATTAAATACTTGAACTATTATAATGTCTAAACATCATTTATTAGCTCCCTTATTACAATTCCAAATGTATCCATCCAACCTAGGGAACTAGTAGGATTGATGGGATTGTCTTGCTATGCAATTATTTGAATGGGGATATTATATCATCCCCAAGTTCCACCTGAGCAATGAACTTCTTATTTCTGAAGTTTGTATGAGCCTCTCGAAATCTTGTCATACGTCTAGAAGCTCCATTGTCTACCAACAAAGACTTGGTACTATTTGTAATTGGATCCTGAGAGAGATGAAACCAAATAGTACTCTCTCTTTGGTTCTTGGTCTTTGGTAGACTTATTATTTTTCTTCTTCTTTGGTTCTTCTTCTTCTGCAGCTGATGTTTGATACTTTCCTTTGAACTTTCTCGTTGGTTGCTTACAATTTTTGGCATAGTGTCCCATCTTGTGACAATTAAAACATTCATTTTTTGACAAATCAAAACGCTTACCTTGAGGCTTCTTACCCTATTCTGGCTGAGAGCTTTCTTCTCATACAGTTTAGTCAAGGTGTCAAAACACTCCTTGGCATTCTACAACGGAGTTATGACAGGCATCAAGCTTTCTTTGACTGAATCATAAATGATTCTTCTTGCCTTGGCTTGCTTCTTCTTGAATGTTTCCCTTCCTCCTGCCGAGGTGGGTTCATCTACAACATGGGTGACTAGACCATCTAGATCATTCTCTTATAGTGTAGCCAATATCCTTGCCTTCCAGGATTTGAAGTTAGATGACCCTTCAAGTCTATCCTCAAGCCTGAAAGAGACTGAAGCCATGAGTGTGGATTACTAAAACAAGTCTGCAATGAGTTTATACTTCTCAGATCTGTACTTGGATCACGTGGGAAACAGTGGTCTGCTCCAAAAACTGTGCTTTTCACGCCCAAAGCTTTGAAATCATGTTAAATTTTAACATAGATCTGAGATTTAACAGCAGTAACAGTCTTCTTGCAAATTATAGCATACTTAAAAAATTAATTTTGAGATTTAGCAGCAGTAGATCATTAATGGTAGATCATGAACCATCAGAAAGTAGAACAATCATCCACGAGAACACAAAGTTTACCCTGGGGAAAACCTTTCAAGGTATAAAAACCCCAACAAAGAATATCTTCCTTAATATGAGATGACTAAATTTTACATAGACCTTTACATCAATTTTTCCTCTATGGCATACATACTAAAACTGTACATTCAAGTCTGTGCAAGATGACCACTGTCATCAAACACTACCCTTGCCAACTGCTGATATAAAATGATGTTTGACCAAAGAAGAACTTTGTAGCTTCTGTTGATTGTCCTTGACATTTATGAGCCTGAGCTTGACTAAAAAAATATTGTTGTTGACTGAGGTTGACTGTGGATGAGGTATGTTAGGGATGCGGCCTCCTTGCTGCTACTAAAAACAAACTCAGAATGTCAAATTAAGGGCCTTGTTTAGGGAAAAATTTAAGGGAGAGACCTAGAGCAAGGCTCAGTCTGCTCCCTCTCCCACTAAACACACCTACGACCTGCTCCTCTCCACTAAACACACCTACGACCAAGGTTTAGCATCCCTAACAGGGCTCGGTTCCCTTCCAGTCAGCTTAGGGCTACTAGGGAAGAAACCCTAATAGGTTAGGCTACCCAAAAAAAAGATAAAACAAGAAAAATAACAATCTCTGCTACTGCTGCCAATTTTTCAGAGAGAAAGATGCCCCACGAATTTCTTTGGATCATATATGAAGTTGATGATATGATATGTTTACAAGTGAGAGTGCTCCTTCATTTATAGAGCATCAATAGGGTCATATCCATAAGTTTAGGAATTATAAAAATTAAAATTAAAATTAGTTAGGATTAATATTTTTATTTTTATTTTTATCTTTTCATTTTATTTTATTTTTATCTTTTCATTTTATTTTATTTTTATCTTTTAACCCATCAACTTATAACTTGGTCTTTTGACCCTTCACAAGTGGGCTCTGGGTCATCCAAAAAGTTTCAAGGTCACCCATAGGAGTACTTGGTCATCCAAAAGGTCATATGGTCACCCATAGGGGTACTTGGACCAACAAAAGGTCTTTTGAACATCCATTGGGATCCTTGGGCCATCAATGGGTCTCTTGGTCATCCATTCAAGTACATATCATATATAAGGAAGATATTCTTTGGTCTCCTTGTTCTCCTCATTAACACCAAGATCATGTGCTAGGTACTTCATCAAGGGGTGGCCAATCCCTTATGAGGGTCCCATAGCCCACTGATCAAGGAGAGGAGTACAACACTTGCCTAGATCCAATCTAGGTCTTCACGTTGATTGAATCAACGTTTTGGTCCCTGACCAAGTTCTTCAGCCCCAGGTTGAAGGTTGACCGAAGTCAACAACTTGGAAACTGACCAAGTGCCTCCATTCGTAAAGAATAGCTCTCAGCCCCAGGCTGAGTCTCAGTCCCATACTGAAATATGTTGATCAACCCCCTGGTCCTTGACCAGGTCCCCCATTCTCCCGGAGAATGGTTCTCATTCCCAGGCTGAGCTTCAGTCCTAGAATGAATGTTGATAAACCCTGGTAATTGACTAGGTGTCTCCATTATCTCAGAGAATGCCTCTCAACGCTACGAAAAAATCAACAGGAACCATTGTTATGCATTTCAAATTTCCAAAAAAAATGTTTCATTTAACTACATGACCTTGTTTAGAATCTAGCATATCCAAATTTCTTAATTTTCCTTGTTATTCAAACAAGGAGTCATGGAAGGTTTTGAAATCCTTGGTGTGACTAAAAAACATTTTTATTGTGTGGTAATTGCAAACAAAAGCATGACCATGAAAATGCAAGTTATTGATGACATGAATTAGTTTGTTGTCATTTTTTGTAAACTCAACCAGATTACTCCAATTGCTCGTAGTTCCTTCATTTCATCTAAATAAGAATTTCAAAGGCTTGTGAAGGATTTTGAGTTGTCCTTTTTTGTAAACCCAACTATATTTTTTTTCTCTTTTTTCTTTTTCTGAAGACTTGGTTTTGAGTTGTTCAAGTGTTTTCTCATCAAAGAGCTCATTTGGCAATGATTTTTCTTAGTGATCTTCTTGCAGCCCCTCATATTTATATCATTGTTACCATTGTCTAATGATGTCCACTAATAACAATATCACTCATTCCATGATTATTTTGTAGTTCCTCGTATTTATATTGCCACTTCCATTGTCTAATAATGTCCACTAGCAACAATATCACTCATTTTGTGGAAATATTTTGAGAAGCAAGTGCCAAGTGTTTTAAGGGAGCAATAAAACTTGTGTGACAATGTGCCTGCATTGGAGAGGTAGTTACACAAGGGTAATGGGATTTTACACCAATTGAGAAGAATAATACAAGGAAACAAGAGAGTAACACACCTGGCTTATTGCCCCCCACTCATACAATACATGCATGAGTAAATGATGGAAGTCTTATTCTCCAATGCAACCCAAGATATTCATAATAATGTGAATGGTGTCATTGTTATTGTAAGGTCCTCCACAATGCTTGCAATTGTGGTTTCATCTCCTAAGAAGATACTTTGGCACTTGACTTTTTGATGTGTTTGATATTAGGGTAGGGAGGGAACAACTTAAGTTGTGATTATCGATGCTTGTGCACATGGTGGTGTCTCAAAATGATAGACTTTATGAAAATGCTAGACTTTAATTATGTGTTTGACATTAAGGGTAGGGAGGGAACAACTTAAGTTGTGATTATCGATGCTTGTGCACATGGTGGTGTCTCAAAATGCTAGACTTTATGAATAATTATGGATCTATGTTCATGAAAATGTTATTCACGTTATCATATATCCAAGCAACAATTTTGTTTTATAAGGTTCTTTTGCAATTATGATGGAGTATACACCCAATTTTGGACAATTTTGTGGTTGTTGCTTAGTAGTGTACATTTTGTTATTATAGAAAATATAATATTTACAGAAGTTGTTTATATTAATAATTAAAGGAAGCATTTTATTCCAAAAACAATGTAGGTAGGGTTTTGATCTCAATATAGCAAAGCTTTTCATCGAATGGAATGTCTCATCTAATGTGGTCCATTCCCCGTGTCTAAAAAAAGGATCCATGCAATTAATGATGATCATATATAAGGCACTTTGCTATAAGAAGTTTATGGCCATGTTAAACATATCGTGTAGTGGAGATGGATCTTTTGTGATGGCTGGTTGCATAGTGTTAAAAAATGTCTGACTCCTAAGCATCGTTATATCTTTAACATTTGGTCCTTATCATGTAGTGGAGATGGATCTTTTGTGATGGCTGGATAGTGTTAAAAAATGTCGACTCCTAAGCATCATTATATCTTTAACATTTGGTCCTTAATTTCAGAGCCCAATTTTATGTGACACCATTAGATGGTGCCATGTAATGTCATGCAAGATATCATAGATGCAACCCTTGATTGTATTAGATATTTATGTGTTTGGAATTCATTATGACATTAAGTCCACACACCATTACATATTGACACTAACGTTATAATATATATTGGGACTTGTGTCCTTATTATGAACCACAAAACCAACTCATCTAATCAACCTCATGTCATGTCTGTCTCTGCCAATCAGCGACCACCAAGGCAATCATGTGGCGAAGACGCCTGAAGCCTCTCAAGGCTAGGGACTTACACCTATTAATTCTTAACCAACAGCCGTGGGAATGCACAGTTTTCAACACCTACCAATGCTTAACCAACAGCCGAGGGTATGTACAGATTTCAATACTTGCCAATGCTTAACCAACAACCGAGGAAATGTGCAGTCTTCAAGTTAAGCTTGATTCTTCTTGAATGGGGTTTCTTTATTTTGCACCACAAGCTTGTGTTCTCTTGGTAACTAGAGATAATTCATTAAATATAAAGAGAAGAGAGTGCAACATTAGGTAATAAAATTTGCATTCAGTTCGAGAAACCATATAATTCAAATTATGTACTCCTCGCTAAGCATTCCTATGAAGGTGAACCGCAAGAGCCCTATTAGATAGTAGTGAAGAAGGCTCAAGCATCAAATCATATTGCTGCTGTAGACTTGAAAACATGGAAAATGCCAAATGGACATTGATTCGCCAATGATGTTGACAAACTACTAAGCCATCCACTATTTTTCCATTCTCACTTTGACCCATCCAATTCAAATGGCATATGTTCCAAAAAGATGATATCAAGTGCAAGCCCCGGAAGATTTTGGTTAAAATAGTTACTTAATCTTAGCACCTAAGCTGAAGTTTGTCTGCTCTGTGTAATGCAACCCCTTAGGGTGTGTTTCACAAAGCATTTCTGACAAATAAAAAGAAAGAAAGAACAAATAAAGAGGCCATTAAGTTTGTCCATTTTTAACCGTGGTGAGGTGACATTATCTGATAGGCATGTCAATAGGGATTAGTACAACGGTGGAAACTTCATTGTGGGCATGCCCCAAAACAATAAACATTTGTTATGGAATTACTCTCATAAGTAGGCAACGTCTAAACCTCTAAAAACACTTGGATTACTTATGGCTTTATTCATTCAATGGAGAGAAGGTTGTTGAGATCAAAGATACAAAACCTAGTTTACATTCTCAGCAGCCTCCGACTTCTTTCCCCAAAAAACCCAAGGTACAAGGCCCTTCCTGGAATGTTGATTGGGATCAAAGATACAAAACCCAGTTTACAATCCCAGCAGCCTTCGACTTTCCCACAAAGACCCAAGGTACAAGGCCCTTCCATGAAATGGGATCAATTCACAGATAATGCTATACATGTGGAAGAGAATATTGAATCAGATGGCCTTATTGATACTCTCGAGATACTCATCACTCTCAACCTCTCCCTTTGTTTACAGAGTTTCATGGGCAATCTAGAAGGATGTAGAAGACACCCGGATTGTCATTAATGAATGGTAGGCAACTGCCATTGAGCATTGAGTAGCCTAGTCTTGTTCTATTAATTACAACTTTATAGTTTTGAATCCTTATGTAACATTTTTTATGCTGTAGCTCAAAATTCATATAATAAATTCTTATTATTATATTGAATTTTGAAAGGTTCTGGTCATGACTTTTATGATTGTTGAATGACTAATGATATCAACAATTATTTTATTGAAGTTTTCTTGTTTTACAATTTTTCAGTGCTATGTTATAGAGGGTTACATATTTCATATTTATATACATGTCGCATGCCCCTGCAGCCCAAGGAACATGAATTTCAAAAGTAACCTCCCCACACCCACACCCATGAATGTTGGCAACCTCGCTAAAACAATTTTAAACAGGCAATACAAACAAGTGAAATGGAGAACAGTTTCAACCATAGGAAAACAAGTGGGACAAAAAACAAACTTTCCAATATAATGGAAGCATAGAATTTAAAAAACTAAAAGGAGAAACTGGACCGAGCTGTTCTCTAGTGTTCAAATGGTCTACACTCATTTCACCTCCTAATTATGGAGGTGAAAACATTTTGGGAAAAGCCTTTTGATGTGAATCATCTCCTTTTACAATGTGTATCACAGTTCATATTCACTAGCCATTTAAAACAAGGCCACCCCATGATATGACCATATGCATCCCTGTCTATGTTACACATCCAGAGGTTATGCTATTCACCAAATGAAATGTATCTTCGCTGTTTAAAAAGTTCTATACAGATGATAACAAAAATAGCTAATGGTACAAACAATCTGCTTATTCTGTTGCTTTAATATTTTAAACCTTCACATCATTTCCAGGGAAGAAATAAAGCCTTCGGTATGCCTTCATAAAAGACAGTCATCATAGGATATAGTAGAAGTTTCTGTTCTACAATCTGCAAATCATGCTCCAAGCCACAATTCATATACCTGGCCAGTGTTCTCCCTGCCAACTCGTTTCAAAGCTTCAAAACTCCTTCGGCTTCCAAGGAATTCACTCCTCTTTACTGGGACATAACCAAGATCTAATGCTTCATCGCTGGCATATAGATGTCTAAGGCGATCTGCATGCTTTGAATCTGTATGAATTGCTACCTCTATTTCATCTGGTGACAAGTTTTCCTGTTAAAATTCAACTCTGTAGTGTCAAAAGATTATCATGGTAATCTCTGTCTACAGGAAAAACAAATGGAAAAGAGACACTACAAGAAAACAGCCATATTACAATGACAACTTCAACTGGAAGGTGAAACAGTAATTCAAGAATACCTGAAAATAAACATCCCGTGGAGAGAAAAGCAGGTATTGTCACAAATAAGAACTAGCTCACATAGACTACGATGTGAGATAGAAAGATGAAAGGAACACAAAGAGGAATGGGAGAGTGGGACATGCCAGGTATGTGGAAAAGGAAAAGTGGAGATCAATAAACACTTCCTACTCTATTGCCAGGTATTTAGGTACATCATGAGGAAGGGAGCATCATTAGAAAACAGCAGCTGGGAAGCAGCATTCCAGGAGAATTATGTATAGGATAGGGCAAAGGGAACAGCAAGGATGATGTGCATCAGAAACTAGTGGCTGAGAGCCAACCCAAACAGAATAGATGACCTACCTTTAAGGGTTAAATCCAGATGAGGAATGCAACACGCATCCTTGTATAGATCATAATTAATGGAGGCTAGAATCAGATGAAAAGACTTAAAAACGCAAACCT
The DNA here is from genome assembly GCA_027924585.1 of Larix kaempferi. Taxonomy (NCBI): domain Eukaryota; kingdom Viridiplantae; phylum Streptophyta; class Pinopsida; order Pinales; family Pinaceae; genus Larix; species Larix kaempferi. Next base: position 15,094,057 of record BSBM01000269.1, on the reverse strand, counting down.
CAGGAAAGCCACTGAAGCTTTGCTTTGGTTTGAACACTTATAAATTACAATAAATTATAACATTACTATACACAGCACAAAGCAAGGCCTCAAGGGTCATGAAATCCTCATCCTCAACTCAGAATATCAGGTGAAACAAAAAGTGCCTGGTGCAAAAGCATGCCTGCTGAGGAAGGCATTTCAACCCTTCAAACAATATTTGCCACAGAAATTAATGGTGAAGTTAATGAACTCAATGTATTAAATATTATACTCAAAAATGAAGAATTACTAAAGATTGAATTCAGTCACTACGAATATTGCTCTGGTTACATATCACGTCAGGTCAGCTGAATAAAATGAAAACAATAACCATGATCAATCAATATAGTGTCAATTGGCTAGTTTCATGGAAATCAACTGTACCTAATTTCATGATGTGCAATGTGCATTCATCTGATATGCAGTTTATGATTGTAGCACATACTTCTATAGACACACTCATAAACATAGATAACTTTACAGACCTGGTAAAAGGAGTGGATATGCTCTAAAATCTGCAGACGTGTGAAACCTTTCTCACTAAAGAAAGTTCTTGCTGATGGGCCCATCTCTCCAAATCGATCAATTGGAAATAATATTGTCAAAAATGCACCCTTGTAAATTACCTCTCTTTTCTCGCTGCAACAAAGGATATATTCAGCAGGCATCAGTTATACAAATAGCTTTTCAAAACCAAATGCTTAAACTACACAAACAAACAGCTGTGCAGAAGAAATGTCATAATTTGATCCCTTGAGTAAGGACAAATTGAATATTGGAGAAGATAAAGTATGTCCTATAGTCAAAACATATTTTTAAACCTCACCTCTCTTTCATTGGTTGAGTTAAAACTTCATCTTCTGAAATGCCACTAAGAGCTTCTGAATGTCTTCCATCATCACGTGCATCAAAGAAAAAGGAAGCCCTTTCATTTGCATCCATGTCTGGTCCATTTTCTGGAAGTGTGCAACCCAAACTATCCATATAAATACAAGCAGTAGAGGTTGGCTCAGATATTGACCAACATATGGAATCCAACAGGCTGCTTGGAGTCAAGGGCCGAGGTATTGTTCGACAAGGCTACAATACAAGGAGAACACAGAACCAAGTAATGAAATCCTAGTTTTGCCTAAAAGAAAATTTATGCTACCTGAGAAAACAGTTATGCAGATTAAAAGAAAAATCAGGAAAATATGTACAGAGGAAAATTCAAAATACATAAAAAGGACATGCAAATTATAGAAAAGGTCAGCCAAAGTTGTACTAATTATAAAATTTGCCAAGGGCATTGCAGTGAAACATTAAAGCATTGTGTTAAAAAATATGCTCCAATGTACTGACAAGATAGCAAAGCTATCAAACAGCATATTCATAGTAACACTTATTCCATTACAAGTCATAATCCAAATATTGGAGAATATGGAAATGCACAAAGCATATATGATCATATTGGTCAGTTGATATCCCAATTTAATGTAGTTTATGAAGACACATTTCTTCCCATAAATAAAAGACAAGTCTGAGAATTCTAGGAGATATTTATAATCATAACTAACATGTTTCTTTCCGATCAAGTATTCAAATATTTACACCTTAAAGCAAGTCGAGGGTTGAACTGCATAAGACCCATATCAACAATAACCAAGAAGTTGAAACTGCTGGCTTAATTGCAATATATCATAGTGCTGTTAGTTTTGTACCTAGGGAAGTGTTCCCCTAGTGACTATTTGCCTAAGTCACTTAGAAGGGGGAAAAAGTGACCCTCACATTAAAAGCACTTTAATGAGACTTTATAAAATGAAAGTCACTTTTTGCTAAAGTTAAGTGGGTGAGTAAATGTTTATTTAAGTGAATTAAATAAAGTGATATTTTTACTCTCATCAAATCTTAGCCCTTGGATTGGATTCATCTCCACCGTCGGATTAGATACCCACTTAGGGTTAGTCAAAAAGCATGAGGGAGGCTCATTGAAGCTCACTTTTTGAGTTTGAGAAAGAGAGAAATCGAGAGAGGAGGAGCTAGGACACTGCACGCACTTCGAGGCAGCCATCACGCACTTGGCACAGAAATCGAGGCACGAGCTGGGGCATTTAATGCACAGTACGGTCTTCTCCTTATTGTCTTCAGCTGGCACATATCCCGAGGTGAAGGTACAGCAGAAATCAGGGCACGAGTTTCAAGAGAAATCTCGGCACAAGTTTCAAGAGAATCTGGGGCTGGGCATGATTTTCTAGAAGAATCTTGGCACAAAAATCGAGACTTTCTGCACACAGCCCGAGGTAGATTCTGGGCACACTTCTCGAGGTTTTCAACACAGTTCGAGGAGATAGAGTGGGCACAGACTTCGAGGTTGCTGCACACAGTTTGAGATAAAGTTGGGGCTCGGTTTTGAGACAGTCATTGCACAGTTTTCAAGGTGAACCGTACAGTACTGTGACTGTACCTTCTGCACGTTTTTCGAGGCACTAACAGCACAGATTTCAAGGCTGCTGTTTTTGGCACAGAATTCGAGAAATCTGTTGGGTGATATTTCACTGTAGAGATAAGTAAAATTTCCGCTGTGTAAATTTATGTACTGAGATTTTATGAAGAAATAAGAAACTCTCTTTCTCTCTCTAACTGGTTTTCCCCGTGGGGTTTTTTCCAGGGCTCGATTTTGGCCAAAAATCTCTGAGTCTATCTTTTCATGTGTGAATGTTGAAATGTTCTTTTCAGCCTGTTAGTAGCATTCTATTGTGTGTTTGACTGTTACAGAAATTTTTATAAGTAACCTACAGCCTATGCATAACCGGCTGTAGGTGAAAACCACAAATTGTTAACACAAACCAGCAAACAGTAAAGTGCAGAAAACTCTACAAGTGCCATCATCAAAATGTTCCCAAAACTTCACTACACAATCTATAGTTTTGATCACAGAATTTTATCAGATCTGTATACAAAATGGAGCATGAAATATACATTTAAGAAGTTATTAGAAGGATAGGTGGTTCAAATTCGGAAGTGACAAGGTGGACATGTGGAATGAGTTGGGTGGTGGCATGTTCCCATGAATGGATGAGCTAGTCAAATTAATGAATGTTTTTAATACTGGAGTCCCACTATGTCAACATTCGAAGCATTGACAAAAAGTAAAATTGGAAAAGGTGCTAACTGGAAATAATAAATTCCTTGATTGCAGACTGTTGATTGCAAAAGGAAAGCTGCTGTCGACTCTGAACCAATTCTATATCCCTATTATAGAGAAGCCAGTCAACGCAGTCCATAGAATGGGGCCCAGCTGTGGAGCATGCAAGGTTATATGGGGCACCAAATTATTAAAATTGTTACTGGTAGACAACTTGTGTTGAGATCACAAGATATAAATGAGGATCAAATGGAACCAACCAGCAAACCCTAAATCGGCATATACCATAAACACGTAAAGAGAAGAGAAAATGAACACTTGAACAAGAGAAACACAAGATGTAGGTGGTTGTAGGCTAAAGAATCAATCATTAATAAATGAATGTGTTACACAAACAAGGCATGGGTGTGTATTTATACACAACTCATGAGTTGGGGCACCTTCCCCCATCAAGGGGTTATGGGCCCACATAAATGACTAGATCAACCATAAGCACCTAACATATAATAGAATAGTGTTGACTAGGTTGGCTGTTAAACCACAACCTAGTATTACAATAATGAGGGCTCTTTACCCATAACACGTAACCACAAGTGAAGATTACACGCCATCATTTCAACAACCCCCTAATATGAGCATGGTATCATGGAGAAAGATGATGAAGTACAAAGGAAAGAGTGAGCATACCCAACTCAATAGAAATAGTCATAGTTGAAGTATAAAAGAGAGTGAGTTTGTGATTACCCAACTCGATCTCTCCTTGGGCCTCTTAGGGATCCTTTTGCCTCTTAAGGAACATTCTTCTCCCTATTTCCTTCACCTCTACCTCCAATAAGAGCCAAGCGATCTCTGCACTATTGAAATTTCATTTGCACCAGACAATTAATGCAAATCTGAAAATTCACCTGCTTCCGAGAAGGTTCCTCGGAACTTAACCCTAGAATTTTCAGCGTTTAGGACTGTTGTAAATTAATGTTTAAAAAAACAACATAACTATCACAATAATTAACTTCTAGTAGCCCCAAAATTCACGGCAATTCAAGGAGAAAAGATACCAAACACTCCAATGAGCTTCCAGCCCTCTAGGGCAACTTCACACGCATAAACCAGATCTGAAAACTCTTCTTATACAGCAGATATAACAGAAAACACAATAGCAATAGATGGCTGTACTATTATCTTCAATTTTAGTATTACTATTAAGTCCCTTAACAGTTTTTTCTTAAGTGTGTCAAGTCAGCAAGACAATTAAGAGCAAGAAATAACCATCCAAAGAAGATAAAATGTTGAGATCAAATCTGCAATATAAACAATATGTAGACAGCTGAAAATCTCATATATATGTGCTCAATGAACGAAGTACATACATACCATAGCCTCTTCTCAAGGCAAGGACAAAATCCAACCACCCAATATGCCCTAGCCAGGGTTAGTCAACAAACCCTAGCTTCTCCAAGTGCAAGAATCTCTCCAACACTATCTCCAAGGCAAGATGTCCTCCTCCTCTTCTTCCCCAAATACATCCAAGGGTTTCCAAACCCTAATATCTAACCTACCAGAGATGAAACCCTAACCATATAATCCAAGATGCTACAAGAGACCAAGAAACCCTAGCACCCAAGAGAGAGATGGAGATCAAATGTAAAAAGAAGAATCTCAAAAGAGAGAAATCATCCACCACCTCCTCATATGTTGCATTAGGGCTTCCTCATAAATCCTAGTGCATCACTAAGAGGGCACTCCAAGAAGAGATGAAAAGGAATGTTGATGTGTTGTTTGGCAAGACACTCTCCTTCCACTATTTATATGGTAGGTAAAGGAGGCCAATAATAAGATACAGGTCGGCCTAAGCCTTACAAGCAAGCCTACACACACAAGTGAAGTGCTCCAATGATGATGTCGTGCACAATAGTGACCCAAGGTGATGTAGTTATGCAAGGCAAGTCCACACCACTCCATCTCAAACCTCCATGAACTCCATCCACCTCCAAAGCCAAGTACTCCATTGGGGCAGCTATGCCCTACAAGAATAGTATCAAATCCCTAGGTGTACCCAAGCCATCTCCAATCCTCTAAACAAGAAACAAAGCTGCAATATGCCATCTAGGGCTTGTATCCCTTCACAATGCACAACCCTGCTCATATCTTGTAGGGCATTCTCCCACCAGGTGAATCCTCCATGAGGCCATAATGCAGGGCATCCACCATCCAAGCAGGAGATCTCCAACGCCTTAGGGAGGAACACTAATCCAATGATCATATGAGGTCTAGAATCCTCTAAGCAAGCTATCACAAGTGTCCATATCCATCATGGATCATCTCTCATGCTACAATCCATCTTAGACTATCCAAGGGATGAACATACACCATGTACCCCAAATCTCATGAAGCACCATGTACCCCAAAACATGGTGTACACTGTAAACACTTTCAGAGTGTTACCGTTCAAACTAGCAGTCCATGAACTCGCAGCACAATACAATGTGTATGCTAGTGAATGGTAGACACGCGAGAGATCTAAACCCAATGTCACCTCAACTCAGTCTCTCAACCACTTGGGTAACTCCTGAACCCAGGGGGAGCCCTATGGAGATAATTGTCAACACAAACGCACAGATACCTTCCAACAACCTTTATGACATAGATCAGTGCCTTTTATGGAGTTTAAAAATGAATGAAGAAGACACACTAAATCTGTCAAGGAGTTATCTCAATTAGTCACTGGCCCAACCAGCAAATAACAAGGACAAATATCAGTAATGTAGTGATGATTTAGGTGTAAGTGTAGACAACTAGTTGCAATGATATATCAGAAATATATGACACTTTCATATTGAGATCAGCATAAGTTACTTATCAGCAGTTAATCAAGGATATAAGGCAGCAACAGTCCAAGATTATACAATGTTATGTCAAGTTAACCAAAGCCCTACCTTCATAATTAAAACCAGTAGGAGATCATTAGCATTTCACACAAGAAGTATACAGGATATGTTAGCTCTGCACTTACCATTCAACAGTAAATCGTAATGATGACAGAATAAATCAGTACTTTGCATTCATGTAAATAATGAAGAAGCTCATAAACATATCCCAGTATGCATTCAACTGAGCCAACTTATATCAGTCAGAATAGCAGCTGTACTTTCAATTCCACCAGTGAATATTCATAAATTTCAGTGTCAAATCAGCAGCTAGCAATAGTGGATAACAGTCCCAAAAGAGGCCTCAATAACCTTACATGAACCTCGCTTTGGTGACAAAGAAAGTTAACAAGCTAAGGCCGAGGTCAATGTACTAACTAATCTGAGAAATCTTCGCTGCCCTAAGACAGTCAACAGTCTGCTGCAGGGTCGATTTAGGGTTTTGCTGGTCCAAAACAAGGCTAATGATGACGCCTTTCAGGATTCATGGAGAAACCATCTAAGTCGCAGCCTTTTGTGGGCTTAGATTTTTCCAAATTTTGATATTTTTTTGAGTTTTGATTTTGAAATTTTAAGGTTTTTTTAGGTTTTCTGATTTTTAGGGTTTTTTAGGTATAAGATGCAAGAAATTTGAAAAAAGAGTAGTTGTTTTAGGGATATGGTTTGTCTCATCCCCTAAGGCATAAGGGATCAATGATCAACGTCCCTACTTGGAAAGATTCTCTAGACTTACAAACTAGGGCATCCAACAACAACCACTAGGGTTCATTGTAGGGGCCTAGTTAAGGCAAAAGAAGAGATCCAAGGCCTAATACAAAGAAAAATCCTTCAAGAGGACGTTTTCCACCATACAAATTTGACAAAATATTGGCAAGAAACCCTAGCTAAACAAGGAGAATGCACCAAATAGCACCATTCAACAAAGAGATAGAGATAGACTTACCAACACTTAACAAAAGATGAGCAAAGAAAAGTCAATAGGTCACCTTTTGTGCATGAGGTCACCAACCATTCTAGCATCAAACTTGTATGTGCAAAGTAAACCTAGTAAATCAGCCTTCATTCACCATTCAAGCCAAGAAGAAACCCTCCAAGAGGTGCCAAGAGGTGCGCATCACATAGAGGCCTCATACAAGAGGAGAAAAAGAGCAAACATAGTCTTATCCCATGAGTTATGATTTACAAATGAGTTTTGATAGGATATTTATATCCATCCTATCACAATCTTTTAATTTTATCAAGCCTACATGTCTTAATTTGTCAATTTAAAATTAAAACAATAATAAGACTAAAATAAGACTAAATTAGGGAATGTCACCCACATGTTCGGGACTAGACCCTAAAACAAGCATAAAATGATGAAATATACTCAAATACGCAAGATAAGGCATCACTTTGATGGAAAAAGTGAGCCCAAGGGGGACGTCATGTCCCAACCAACCCCAGAGTGCTGATAAATCCCTCAACGCCCCCTTTGCATCAGCTTGAAGGCTTGATCCAATGATGATGTCATAGGGCCTAATTTGCCAGAGAGGGTCAGAAGTATTGCAGAATAGGTCCAAATGGGGTACGAGAGGTGTGCTAGAGTAGGGATGATCTCCCTTGATGAAATGTAATCACCTCCAGGATAGACAAAACATGGTGTTCATGTGACCCAAAGGACCACTCTCGGAAGCCTCGGACACCAACCCCACGACTAAAAGCCCTACAAGGGAGAGTCAACAATGCCACTAAGCCATAGCACTTCCGAGAGTAGAACCACAGAGTCTAGTCATGGCCAAACATACGAAAAGCCCCACACTTGGCCTTCAAAAAATTTTACCCCTTCTCTGCAAATCGGCCTGCTGGAATGCTGTAAAACTGGTGAAGCGTAACACAGAGTAACCCAAAAATTGAACAATCCCTCTTTATGAGGAACGTGCTTACACCAACACCTCTCGACTCTCTGCAACTCCACCAAATCCTTCATTTGCAAAGCAATACTAGCTGTGGTCTCAAAATCAACCATTGTTGTCTGCAACAAAGATGTCAACCATGCCATCACAACATTTCAATCATCTAATGAATAATGACCACCTATGAATATATAGGATTGTGTCCCTAGAGAAATAGTCAATTGTCACCCTCCATCATCCTCAACATCACGAGTCAACATCAATGGGTACCACATCATAAGATGACCAAAACAACCTGCAAAGATAATCATTTCTCCATGCAAGATCAAATCAATCTTGGAATGTAAAGCTTGTCGTATAGTCATCGAACTATGTAAGGTCATCATGAGAATCCCTCTCGTGTACCTCAAATCCTCTGACAACTGAACTATCCCGAACTAGGCCAACTCCCTCATCTTGAGAGAATCCTGAAGTAAGAGTATCATCAAGGGAAACTCCCTCTATCTGAGAGAATCCATAATCCTTGGCTCTATACTCTAAATAGTAAATACTCCCACTAGCTACAACTCTGGAATCAATTTTAGCAACATCCTCCATCATGGCATCACACCTCTCCTTCAATGTAGAAATAGAGGCCTCCTAGATGGAAACCAATGTTTTAGGACTAGCATATCTCATAGGCAATACACTCGCCATCACTGAGGATTTGGGTGCTCCAACCTGCTCCCTAGCCTCTTGCAATGTTTAAGTAATCCATTTCGATCTCCAGCTTGATCCTAGCCTCACCTCATCCTCACTTAATTCATCTCATTGTGAACCTTGAGCTCTGTCTTTGGAATAACAACTTCCTCACCTTCTTCAATCACTAAAGTAAGGTTATGAGTATTGGAAGCTCTCTCATTAAACTCAAATCTTTGCTTACCAAAGTCTTCCTCTATAGTATGAATATAGACCCTATAAGACTTGGAAGTGTCACTATATCCAACAAATATACCCTTGATATTGGAGGGGTCTAGCTTTGTCCTCTTCTTCTCAAGCACATGAATATAAAATGGACTACCAAACGCACAAAGATAAGATAGATATGGTTTTATACCAGTAAATGCCTCCTCTGGTGTCACATCCTTCAAGATCCTCTAAGGAGGCCTGCTCAAAATATACATGGTTGTATTACAAGCCTCAGGCCAATAACTCACAAACAAATCCATGTCATGAATCAGCGACTTAGAAATCTCAATGATGAATTGATTCTTCCTCTCAACAACCCCATTTTGTTGTGGATTGTTAGGTACAGTCAACTCCCTCCTGATGCCTAATTCCTTGCACAAAGACGCAAAATTCCATAGGTATACTCTCCTCCATTATCTGAGTGAAGTAATTTGAACCTTCTTCTTGTTTGATTTTCAACCAAGGCCTTATATTTTGTGAAAACACTTCATCCTTGGTCTTCAAAAGATAGATCCATCTTGCGAGAATAATCATCAATAAAAGTGACAAAATAACAACTACATGTTAAAGATGTCGAGGACATAGGTCCACATTGATTTGAATGGATCAAATCGAGACTCCCTCTTGATTTATGCTCACTGCTGGGAAGTGTTGCCTACTAAGTCATACTTAGTTGGATTTCAAGTGAGCTGGCAAAGAATGATCAAGTGTACTTGGTCATATCGGATTTCAGAGGTCCATCAATCCTTCTAGGCCCTTTATTTTGTGTACCACGTGTTCATACCCCCTTGGGGGAATTGTAATAAAATGTGTTAGCATGGTAACTGTATGTAAAAGACTCGACTTCCTAGGACTTAAACATTAATCCGACTAGCCCAGAGTGTTTTTTCCCTCGTTAATTATTTGTTGTTGAACAAACAACTAATAATTTTCAAGTTTTTCACTCATACCTCCAAAGTTGGGGTGGTCATCTTGGTGTCTCAGCCTTACGAGGTTATTATAGCCCAAATGTCAATGTATTAGACCATGCTACGTATTAAAATTGAGTCATATGGACATGTGGTCCCCCTGAGTTTTTTTTTTAATTCTAAGAAAAATAATTTTTCTTGTAAAATTAGACTATTTTTTAATATTTTAATTGGAAAATTTGAAAATGTAATAAAAGTGTGGTTAGGTGGTCAATTTGGCCATGGGGGTGCTCATTTTCTAACTCAGAGCACCCACTTTACCCCTAGAACCACCTTCCTAAGTGTTTAAGTGATTTATTTTTCACTTAATTAACTTTTGCTCGAAAAACCCAAAAAAGTGACAAATAATTGGAAAATATTCCAAAATCCCAAGTTCCTAAATCAATGGGAGTGTGCTCGGAGTGTGTCGATTGAGTTGGCATTGGAACTAATGGTTAAGGCAAGTTGATTGGAGGATAAAGCAACTGGTTGGGCACCAAATCTTGAAGGTGGCGAATGGATCTCTTAGAGAGGATGCACCCTCTCTCTCAAGATTGGCGCATGGCATATGTGGAAACCCCCTCTTACTTGATGGAGAAACCAAGGAAGGCATGCGCCTACCTCTTGAGAAGTGGCGCATCCTTCTTGGATGTGAATCTTTGGCATATCAATCAACAGGATTCAAGAGATTTTTTATCCCTCAATCAAAGGAATGCACCCCTCTTGGTGGATTGCGCCCCTCCTTCCTCAATTTTTCTATAAATAAAAGCATTTGCCTCTCTTCCAAGCTAGTTCGAGTTGGAGTAGAGAGTGCTTTCTATTGTAATTTGCTTATGCTATTTGCATTTTTTGCTTGATAATAAAGAAGCTTTGGACTCTAATGGTGTTGTGCTATTGTGTGTTGGCCAAAATTGTCATGCTCTCATGAGGTAATCTATTTTTTCATTTCAATTGCATGCTTTGTTCCGTGCATCTAGCTAAAATATTGCTCCCAATCATTAGAAGTAGAATACTGTAAGTAAGTTTACTTGCTGCTTCTATTTTGATTACATACTTTTAGAGATCTAGATCTAACATGTTTTATAAGATTATATGCATGTTGTTTTAATCTCAATTTATATGCTATCACCAGATCTCACAGTTTTGCAAGTTTCTTGAGTGGTTTTCAAGATATCTAGCTTGGAGGAGGTGTGGATCTAGTTTGACTCCACCCCACTTCTAACATTTCTCAAGACATAGTCCCTCGGCATCCCACTACAAAGTCTTTGAGCAAATCTTCCGCGGCAACAAGCTCTTTTCTTTTTCTCATTCTCTCTAAGAATCAACTTCTCCTTGGTTACTATTGCTTGTTGATGTAGATCTATTTTGCTAAAGGATAAATCACTCACTAGATTTCATTTTCAAGCTTTAAGACAGTTTAGATCTCATAGTTCCTCAAGTTCCATTTCTTTAAGTAGATATAGCTTAGGAAGTCTCTTTTTTGGCAAGTCTTTCAAAGTAGATCTTAAGCTTGTCTTTTAGAAGTACTTTCCTTTGATCATTAAAGTTAAATCAAGCATTTTGTGTACATCATATTGGCTGCCCAAAAGCAAGCCAAGATCCCAAGGAAAGCTTGCTTCAAGCTTTCCTTGGTTATTTTATGCATTTTTATCATAGAAAAAACTTAGAAATTTTTAGGATTTTTTGGGGGATTGTTCAAAGACACTCTCAAAGTGTTTTTGGACATCTTTTGTATTTGATAGCTTGCTGTTTTTTGCAGGTTTGATGAAAAAGAGAGCGAAACTCTGGCCAAATTTCGAGTTTTGGGGCCATTTAGAGCTTAACGGAGCTCCCCTTCTTTCTTCTTGTCAATTTTCTAGCAATTTGTCAGCCTTTGGATCCTAATTCATAAGGACCAAAGTGCATTTCTTTTTTCTACGATTGTAATAACGTTTAATAAAGATTTGAGTAGGCCCCTAAGAGCCCACTCCCCATCCCCCAGGGGGGATCCGTGTCGATGTGCCTTTTTCATGAATTTTACATTCTAAGTTTTGCTTTGATTTTAATTGTCTAAAATTAACTTAGAAACTTTAAAATTTAACGTTTGAAGTGTCCAATCCAAATATCTTGGTGCTCCAACTCAGTAGTTGTAAGAAAGAAAAATGGGTCAATCAGAATATGCCTAGATTTTAGGAATCTTAACATATCATGCCTAAAAGATAATTACCCATTTCCCAACATGGATACCTTACTTCAAAGAGTAACTGGTTCTGGAATGATGTTCATGTTGGATGGCTTCTCTAGATATAATCAAGTGTTGGTTAATAAAGAGGATCAGCATAAAACAACATTCACCACACCCTGGGGCACTTATAAGTTTTTAAGGATGCCTTTTGGCTTATTAAATGCGAGTGCCACTTTTCAGAGGGCCATGGACTTTGCCTTCAAAGAGCTAATTCATAAGATCATTGAAATATATCAGGATGATTTGACAATTTTTTCAAAAGAGAGATCTGACCATGCCAATCATCTAAGGCAAGTGTTCATAAGATGACGTAAGTATGGCATCTCTTTAAATCCAACCAAGTTGATATTTGGTGTTGACGAGGGCAAGTTGTTAGGCCACAACATCTTCAAGGATGGGGTTAAGATTGATCCTGAGAGGGTAGAAGCTATCAAGAAAGTTCCCTTGCCCCAAAATTTAAAATCCCTCCAATCCTTCAATGGTTAGATCAACTTTATACGAAGGCTCATCCCTAACCTGGCAGAGCATATGAAACCGTTACAGAAATTGTTAAAGAAAGATGCCAGATTTGAATGGACGACTGAAGAAAGGGAGTCATTTAAAAATATAAAGGATGTCGTAGCTAAATCTCCAATTCTAATCAGTCCAGACTATTCAAAGGAGTTTCAAATATTTTCCTTTGCCTCAGAAGACACAGTCGTCGATGTCTTGCTTCAGAAGAATAATGAAGGACAAGAGCAACCTATTGCTTTCAAGAGTAGGGCCTTACAAAATTCAGAATTGAAGTACACTACCATGGAAAAGCAGGCATATGCTCTTGTCAAATCCCTTAAGCATTTTAGGACTTATGTTGGGTATTCAAAAATTCTCAGTTATGTACCTCACGTAGTTGTTAAGGGTATCCTATCCCAACAGGATCGTCTATGCATAAGGGGAAAGTGGGTTTCGAAAATTCAGGAGTTTGAGATAAAACCCACCAAATTAGTCAAAGGACAGGGCCTAGCTAAAATGTTGACACAAGGAAATGAAGAGGCCTTAGGAATGGTTTGTCAGAACAGTAATTCAAAACAAAGAGTATCAGTGGAACTTCAAAGACTAGAGCAGCAGCCTTGGTATTCAGATATCATTTGTTTCTTTCTTAACCCCACATGGCCAGATCACCTAGTTGGCCATAAGAGAAGAGCATTGAGGTTAAAATCCACCAAGTATTGCATAACACAAGATGGACTGGGTTGGAGAAACCCGGATGTATTAATACTTAGGTGCATTGATGAACCAGAGTCTAAAAAGCTTTTGGTTGAGTTTCATTCAGGTTTTTGTGGTGGACATTGTTACCAGCTAAGTTGTACTTAGTTGCACTTTCAAGTGAGCAGGAAAAGTTGAACATGTTACATGTTCATTATCAGTGTTCTAAGGTCCATCGGGCCTTTTTAAGGGCCCTTTTTTTATTTTTTCTTCACATGTCCATGCCATGCAGGGTTTGTAATAAAGTGTACTAGCATGTTATTTTTATGTAAAGGACTTGGCTTCCTAGGACTTGTTAATCAAGTCAGGTATTCAAATGAGTTTTTTCACTTATTAATTGTGTCTTGCGCGGTGTAGTCATACTCGGCAGAGACTCGCAAGTCTGGCCGAGTTTGACCAAGTAACAGTCGGGTTGGTTACTCGCGAGGCACTCGCTGCCCAAATTCGTGACTCGGCACACTCGCCCACACTCGCCGACACTCGCCCTACTCGCAGGCACTCGCTAAGTCCGTGTCACCAACCGGAAAGCCCCACCCCTGTTCCACATATGCTTGTTTTTGGCAGGAATGTGCGGCGAGTATTTCTTTAAGACCGCCATCGACCTGCTTTTCCACTCACATTGACTGTAGGGAGTGCGACTACGACTGCAACCAGAGTGGAGACGGGAGTTGCATTGGAGCTGTGAAGAGTCGAAGACCATCGCCATCGACCGGCCGAGCTGCTACCAGGTTGGTGAATGTTTTTTTTTTTTGTAATACAATTTGTTTTAATGTTTATTGTATAATTTTTATAGTTTTTTTTATGTATCAGGTGGCTGCGTCCCTATCGGGCCTTTTGGCAACCTGTGGAAGCTGCCTACAGGTCATGATGGCCGTGTAGGCAGGCAGCCTCCACAGGCTGCCAAAAGGCCCAATAGGAACGCAACCACCATACATAAAAATAAAATAAAAAACTATAAAATATATATATATATATTTAATTTTTAAAATTTTAAAATTTTAATTTAAAATAATATTTTTTAAAGTTTAAAGTTTTAAACTTTAAGTTTAATTCTTTAGTATTAGTAATTTACGTTTTTTAAATTTTTAATTAAGTCATGTTTTTAAATTTGTAATTAAGTTTTGCTTTAAATTTGTAATTAAGTTTTTTTTAATTTTAATTGTAATTTTGTTTTTATTTTTTATGTAATTTATTTATGTTTTTTTTAATTTCTTTTATGTTTGGGTGTTGGGCCTGTTGGCAGCCTGTGGAGGCTGCCATCATGGCCTACCCGCGGGCATGAAAAGAAAGGGGTCTATTCCTAGAATGATTAGATTCAGATTCCTGAATCATATTGTATCAGCTCCTCTTAAATCCAAGTACTAGTGGTACCCAGAAGGGAATAGTGAAGACTTCATAAGGCAAGTTAGGGTAAATAATAAATATCCTAGTGGTACCCCCTGATTCCTGTCTTCAGCAATAGGTTCTAAGTAAGTAGAGTAAGGTCTTCTATAGGTGGATGGGCAAGTTGGTAACAAGTCCTAACAGGTCCTAGGTCTTTAGTTGGTTAAATAGAAGGTGAGTAGCAGGAACGAAGTGAAAAGCAGTAAGTGCCTCCAATCAGGGCATGTGGTGGGTGTGATTAAGAAAGGCACCCAGTTGGGTTGGTTGGGTCGATTCCAAAAACCTCTCCTTTTAGTGGAGCGGCTCCACCCTTCGCCAAACGTTTTTTTAATAATCAAACATTTTTTTTGACAGGGTCGTACAGGTCCGATCCATCTGGGTTAGGCCACGATGGCAGCCCCCACAGGCTGCCAACAGGCCCAGCACCTAAACATAAAAAAAATTAAAAAAAACATAAATAAATTACATAAAAATTAAAAACAAAATTACAAATAAAATTAAAAAAAAACTTAATTACAAATTTAAAACAAAACTTAATTAGTTGTTAAGTTTTAAACTTCTATGTTATTTATGTTTTTGTTTTGGGCCATTGGCAGGCTGTGATGGCAGCCTCCACAGCCCTGGGGAGGCTTGTGTAGGCTCCATCACAGCCTACAGGCCTATAGGCTGTGATGGCAGCCTACACAAGCCTCCCCAGGGCTATGGAGGCTGCCACCACAGCCCACAGTCTTGTAGGTTTCCTCCTGTGGCTGCCTACAGTTCTGTGGGTTGTGATGGCAGCATCCAAACCCTACCAAAAATGAATTAGATTCCTTTAAAAAATTTAAAAAAAAATCATTTTAATTTTAATTTGTAAATAAAAATTCATTTTAGTTTTTTTCCACTATCAAATTGTCATCCATGGCACCTAAGGGCAGACCTAGAAGGCCTCTTGATAAAGCATGGGAACATTGTGTCTGGGTGGTCCTAGGGCAAGACAATCAAATAAAGTGCAAATATTGTCCAACGACTATGTATGGGGGCATAAACAGGCTAAAACACCACCTAGCTCGAGTTGTGTGCAAGGATGTTGTAGTTTGTGATGGCTGCCCTGAAGAAGTCACAGCGGAAATGCACAATGCTTTGGAAAGGCATCAAAGAACAAAATGCCAAAAGAACTAGGCTAAGGTTTGAAACAACATGGATGGGCAGATCTCCAATGGGACCTCAAGGCAGTTGCTCATCAAGTTTTGCACCAAGTGCTGCACCAAGTCCATCTATCACCTCTCCTTTCTTCCTTCCTCGTACAACCCCGAGATCTCAACCAACCTTGGAAAACTTTAATGAAAGGAAAAGGAAGGAGGCAAATATGGCAGTGAGGAGGTTTTGGTACCATGACAGCCTATCATTCAACATTGCAAGGTCTCCTTTTTATCAGCCCATGGTAGATGCTATTGCAAGCGTTGGCCCTGGATTCAAAGCCCCCTCTTATAGTGCACTTAGGGGGAAAGATCTAGATGAGGAGTTGCAATGTGTCAAGGCACAGTTGGAGAGCATTAAAAGCTCATGGGAGTTTACAGGTTGCACAATCTTGTCAGATGGGTGGACAGATCAAAGGAGTAGAACGATCATAAATTTTCTTGTGGCTTGCCCTAAAGGACCAATATTCTTGAAATCTGTTGATGCATCTTCACATGTGAAAGATGCAAATCTGATATTTACATTGTTAGCAGAGGTTGTGGAAGAAGTGGGGGCCAAACATGTTGTCCAAGTAATCACGGACAACGCTGCAAATTATGTGGCAACAGGTAAATTGCTTTGTGCAAAATACCCTACTATTTTTTAGACCCCTTCTGCTGCCCACTGTATAGATTTGATTTTGGAGGACATTGGGAAGTTGGAGTGGGTGCAAGATGTGGTTCATGAGTGCAAGCAAATAACCAAGTACATTTATAACCATGCTTGGGTGTTGAGCTTTATGAGAGAGCACACAGAAGGTGAACTCGGTCGCCCTGCTATCACACGGTTTGCAGCAAACTTTCTCTCCCTCCAAATCCTTCTTAAACAGCATAGATCCAAATCCTAGGCTCTATCAAGCACCAAGAGGGATCAAATCTCCTGAGGTGCAAACCTCTCCTTGAATAGCTCCTTGAGTGCAATACCTGAGCCACCTAATCCTAAGCTCTAAAGTCTCTAGTTTAAGTCTCATATTTACTTTTTACTTTGTATTATTCTTTTTGTTTATGGCCGACGTAATATTTACTACTTTTTACTTTGTATTATTCTTTTTTGTTTACTTTATATTATTTTGTTACTCGACAAACACTCTAAAATCTCATATTTACTTTTTACTTTGTATTAAAAGTAAAAATTAAAGTCTCTAGTTTAAGTCACATATTTACTTTTTACTTTGTATTATTCTTTTTTGTTTATGATAGACATAATATTTATCACCTAATCCTAAGCTCTAAAGTCTCTAGTTTAAGTCTCATATTTACTTATCACTTTGTATTATTCTTTTTTGTTTATGGCCGACATAATATTTATTACTTTTTACTTTGTATTATTCTTTTTTGTTTATTTTGTATTATTTTGTTACTAGACAAACACTCCACAAACTCGACAAACACTCGACACATGTTACAAGATCTCCCTTATATTGGGCTGTAGAGCACCTCTCGGCGCAATGAGTACCAAGCATTGAGACGGATGGTTAGTAGCAGGGAATGGATACAGTATAAGGACAGCACAAAACCAGATGCAATGGCTATGAGTTTGCCTGTCTGTAGAGATAGTTTATAAGAGGAAGTCACCGAGATTGTCAGCATGACAGAACCACTTGTGAAAGTGTTGAGGATCATGGATGGTGACAAACCACCAATGGGGTATGTTTATGAGGGGATGGACAGGGCCAAAGAGGCTATCAAGGTCTTCTATAAGGGGTATGAATCAAAATATCCTCCTATATGGGATATTATTGATTCCGGGTGGGACAGGAAGCTACATTCACCATTACATGCAGCAAGGGCATATCTCAATCCGAGCATATTCTATAATGATGGATTTAAAATTCAAAAAGATCCTGAGGTGATGAGAGGTGTAATGATATGCATTGAGAAGATGTACCCCAATCAAGAGACTCAAGACCTAATCAATATGCAGCGAGATATGTACAAAGAATCATCTGGCATGTTTGGATTTAGCTCAACACAACGTCACAGGGAGAAAAAAATGCCATGTAAGATTCAATTCGTAATTTGTTAAATTTTATTTTGCTAGTTACATTTTTCAAGTTTGACATTGCAAAACTTGTAATCTTTGTTTCTTTGTTTTTTATAACAGCCCATTGGTGGTTAGATTGTCGCACTAAGGCACCACAACTACAGGAATTCACCATCATAATCTTGAGTCAACCTTGCAACGCTTCAGGTTGTGAACGCGATTTGTTAGTATTCGAGCACATCCACACCAAAAAGCACAACAGGTTGGAACATGAGAGGTTGGAGAAGTTGGTCTACATATACTACAACCTTCGGATGCTCACAAAACAACTGCGGGCAAAGGATTTGGATCCAATTTTATTGGATCAGATTGATCTAGTCTATGATTGGGTAGTGGAGGATGAAGCTCCTTCTGATTTGACTTGGCTTGATGAAGAGACCGAGGGTCCCTCTGGTGTACCATTTTCTGAAATGGAAACACCAAACACACCTGCATCACAGTTGATTTTTCCATATAGTGATGTTGTCACTAGATCTAGTAGGGCCTATACTAGGCGTTCCACTGTTCGGAGTCATGCATGAGACTCGAGTTTGGACTTGGAGACACTATCTTATTTTATTTGCTAGTTATGTTTTGAGTTATGTATTTGAACTTAGTAGTTAGTACTATGTATTTGAACTTGGTACTATTTTGGAATGTGTTCAAGGAATCATCTTTCAGTTCACTATTTTGCATACAAATATGGAGTGTCAAATATTGTATTATTAATTTTTATGAGATGATCTAATGAATTTCTGCATAGAATTGTTTTTATAACTTATATGGATTAGAAATGTCATTATCTATGTTTTTCGTGCTTAAAAGTTACCATATTTTTAATTTTTTTCATATTTTTCATATTTGTCGAATCTTATCCGAGTCCCAAGCTAGCCGAGTATTTGCCGAGTCCGACTCTGACTACACTAGTCTTGCATTTTAGCAGGACATAATTTTTTAGTTTTTCTCCTCCAAAGCTGGAATGCCTGGCGTGGTGGTTAGGCCTTGGGAGGTTATTAAAGTCCATGGGTCAATGTATATGAACATGCTAGACATTAGGATTGAGTCGTATGGACGTGCTAAGTCCCCCAAGGTTTTTTTTATGTTTCGGAAAACTAAATTTTTCCCGTAAAGCCATTTTGTTAATGGTTTAATTAAAAAAAATAAAAATGTTGTAAAAGTGTGGTCTAAGGGCTTTTTCTGCCATGGGGGTGTTGATTTTCAAGCTTAGAGTACCTACTTTACCCGAAGACCCACTTTCCTAAGTAGTCTTGTACTTTATTTTTCATATTTTTCACTTTTCCCAAAAAAAAGTCAAAAAATGTGAGACAAAATGTCAAAAAGTGAAAAATGAGAAAAAAATCCAATTCCTAATTTAATGGGATTTGGAAGAGGTTAAGGTCAGGATTTATTGAGGAAGTTATGGGCTGAATTTTGGCATGTTTTTGGGAAGCTATGCGAGAAACTCTTGTGATCTTGGTCTAGATGTTTGGCTATCTCAATTGAAACTGCTTTTCCATTGCATTGAAGATATTGGTGAATATTTTGCACATCTTTCGATCTACATTTTACTTGCAGGTGAAGAGGACGACTTGGTGGAGGGATGCACTGGCTGAGGAGACTTACCTTGTCTCTCTCTTTCCGATCGGTTTGATTCAGGAAGTGATTTTGTCTTTGTACTACTTATTCTCTGTGATTATTTCTTCATTTGCATTTACCTTCATTTTTGCTTGTTTACTGAGTTTATCTCCTTGGCTTTGCAGGAAGAGAGGGGCGCACTAGTGGATCGCGGCAAATTCGTGGAGGCAAGAGAACGCATCAAATCTTCACTTGATCTTTGCGGGAGTAGTCCTTGACATACCATCATCCATTCTCATGATCCAGGTAGGCTTGCAAGGTACGTATTTTATTCTTTTAACTTACCCATCTGTCATCTACACTTAAACCCTAACTGCAAATTATTCGAAAAATTCTCTAGGTTTGATTATTTGGTTTACTGGCAAACCATTTCTAGCTTTTTACCTTAAGGCCAATCCCCAAGTGGGTTCTCAAGGGCATCATGCTCTGAGGACTCCATCTGCCCCTTTTCCCTAGGCACTAATCTTTAACCCTTGCGCCCTCCTTGGTTTGCCTGTCTTTCGAGTTGTTAAACACTTGTTTGTTGAGCTTGTGTGCCTTGATACTGTCAGATCTACTTGCAAGCTGTGCTAGAAAGCCTTAACTCTTCATATCTGCTCCTTGGGACCATTTTCCCTGTTTTAAGGTTCATGTTTCCCAAGGCAGTTGAATTTGATCATTTTCCCTAGCACTAAAATCCTGGATCCACTCTTAATCTCCAAGTCACTGTGTCTAAACACTCAAAATCTAATCTTATCTTTCCTAAGCCTCCAAGTGACCTTGTTTCCTTAAATCTAGGGTTCTCCACCCCTCACCTTACGTACTCTATTTCCATAGCTTGATCTGGTGATTGGGTTAGATCTCTCCTATCGGGAGTAGAACAGGGTCTCCCCCTTTTCTATTTGTGGCTTGGATAGTAAAAAGCGAAGAGTGCCTCGATTGGCGCGACAACCAATCCATCTTGGGTATCAAGGCCCTCCTATGTCACCTCTTTGGTTGCTCGTCCCCTTTGTCGTCTTGTATAGGATCACCTTCAGGGGCATCTACAAGTTGTGTGATAACAGGTTCCAATGCAAACTAAGCCTAGAATTGAGGTGAATCTGAATCCTCCTAAGAGTATCGAATTCATTCTATTGTAACATTCTTTGATTGCCAGCGTACCGCTGATTAATGTATCAACAGCAATTTTTCATGTGCGTTTCAGTTTTAACTTTTATGAGTGAATTGATCCATGTTCTTGTCTAATTCTTGTCAATAATTACATTGTGAAATTGTGAGGTTTGTTCAGCTCAATAATCTACCCCTATGGAATTTCACATGGTAGCAAAGCTCGTGAGAGCCTTTAAGTACAACAGTTGCAACAGTTCCAACAGTAGATTGAGCAGTTGCTTTCAGTAGACCACCAACAGCCTCTGGATTTCCACAGCAAATCCTGGTGCCATTGCATTGAATTCATTGGAGAAATCCTTTGAGGTCTAGCCAGGTGTAAAGGATCCGGATAAAAGTGCCTACTGTCGTAAAGCAATGTTCAATAGATTCAGTAACAATCCTCCAGATATTTTTCCATTGTTTTTGCAGGTATTCTACAACAGCTTCCATGAATCTGAAAGCAATTCCTCCTCTCTCTCCATTCAACTATGATAAGTGGAAACCAAAGATGATAGCATATCTGAAGAGACAAGGTCTTTTTGATATGTGTATTGGTTTTATGAGAGATTTTGCTTCCTATGAAGAAGAGAATGATTGGCTAAATGAATGTGACAGAGCCTTTGGAGCAATGTGTATTGCTATGTCTCCCAGTATGTGCTATCTCATGGAAACTGTTGAATATCCAAGTGATCTATGGGCCAAACTGGACAAAGCATTTGGCAAGCAGAATGAAAAGATAGGTGCAAATTATTTCGAGAACAAGCCCAATGATACCTCCTTAAGTGTTCTCTCTAATTATGTCTCGACCTCAATCATCTCTCATGATGAATTTGTTCAAGATGAAGGAGAAGTTGCAGATTCAACACAAAAAATTCATTTTGAAGACATTCCTTCCTCTGTTGCTCCAGAAGTTGAAGACAGTTTTGAGTTGTCCCCTTCCTATGTAGCTGATGCAAATGAAAATGACACAACTAATGAAGTTGATCCTTTTGGAGATATTATCCATTCCTCACTCATGTTCTCAATATCTCTGAGCAAGATAAGCCAGCTCATGCTCTAGAATCTGAATAGGTTCTTAAATCCTCTCTTTCCCATGAGCCTACTGATGTGCAAAATGATGATCTACTGAATGTTTTGGAGGTTAAATCAGAGTTTGGAGGTGATGCATTCACCCTCCTTGATCACATGCTTCCTATTAACTTCTATTTGATCATTGGCACATGCTCTAAGAGTGTCACTAAAGATGGAGGACACTACCACTCGCTTGGGTTCAAGTCTCAGGCACATTTTTGTGATTTTGGTTTTGATCTCACCCCTGCTAGTTCAAAGGAGATCACAAGAAACCATCTATCAATTCTTGGAGCTGATTTAACTTCCACTGATCAGAAGTTCAAGTTTCCAGAGCAATTAGATATGATTGGAGTTGATCCTACCTCAGTTGGTTAGAATTACAGGTTCCAGAATGATCTTCATATTTTTGGATTTGTTCTCACCATGTTTGGTCTGAAGAGCAAGTTCAAAAAGCCTCCAAATTCGTTTGCATCCATTGAAGGAGAATTCAAGCACATGTTTTTGGAGCATGATCCACTTCTTCCCAAGAGGAAGATACCTCCAGAAATTGAATCAAGCATCACACCTACTTGAGTCTTGAACGACAATTTTTGGTTTGTTTCGGTCTATCTTGAGGGGTGGGTTTCCCACTGGGTATTCCCTCTTTCCTCACTTTTTCTAGATTGATTGTACGGGGTGACCATTGATCTCAGTAACCAGGGCCCTAATTTCCATTTATTTTTCCTCGTAGTCTGGCTTAAGGGGGGGTGTTGGAATATTCTCACCATATTATTTTGGTCTTGCATGCATGCACTCCATGCATCCATGCATCGACAGTTGATTCTCCTAGCACCTAGTCCCTATTTTGGGCCCCCTGGAGCTTGTTTTTGCCATCATTAGCCCTCTTATCCACTCAGAGCGCCTTGTTTCCATCACTGGAGTTCCAATGCGCCCTCATGCACAGATTTAGGAGTTCTGACAGTCAATTCCATGATTTAAGGGCCTTGTTGTTAGTTTCTATGGTATCTCGGGATGTCCTCTATGATTCAGATGCCTTGCCTGGAGGTACATTAGCAGTATAGGCATCAGTATGGAGTAGAGGGTGAGATACACTCTACGCAATGGCATGAGCCCAGTGGTGGCTGCATGCGAACCTTCCGAGGTGTTTTGACCTTTGCATGCATGAGTTTTGCATGACCTCCTGTCAGTGATTAAAGGATGCATGCAAAAGTGACTTTTTGCATGCACCGAGATTAGGTTTTTGGTAAACCTAATTCATCGGTGAGATTATTTATAGAGGCAAGGGGTCCCCGAATGAGGTTGCTCAGTTGACTTATCAGAGAGTGATAGCTCAAGAGTGAGGAGGGTGCATTAGTGCATGCAGGGCGACTTTCTGAGAGAGAGAGGAGCTGCTGCAGGAGCTAGGGTGGTCAAATCTTAGCTAGATCAGTGACCATTAGCTCCAGAGTCACTTGGCACCTAGATCTATGGATTGAGATAGTTCACTGAGGTGGTTTTTGCTGAGTTTGAGGAGGACGTGTTCCACAGAGGAGGAGGGCGCATTACCTGAGGAGAGAAGAGCTCATTCAGAGCCCGATCGACCAATTCAGAGTCTGAGACGTTCAAGATAGCCTTGCCTCAGTGTTCGAGGAAGGTTCGTGACGTTCAGAGCTCAGATCTGTTGAGATCTAGCCCAGTACGAGTATCAGACATCAAGAGGGTAGGGCGCATTTCTTCAGTTGAGCAGTTGGTTGTCTTATGTTGCAGAGCGGATCAAAGTAGAGGATAGAGAGAGGCAGTACTGTCAGGGGCACCTGCAGAGAGTCTCAGATCCAGATTGACAACTAGGGCAATTTCCAATTGATGCATGCACATCTAGGGCATCGACCTGTTTAGGGATTGATTTACTTCTGAGGTAAAATTATATTGTATCTGTTCTTTATTTATATATATGCTCTGAGATCGAGAGAGAAGATAGCCCCACAAGATTGTTGGTTTTCCCCGGTTGGGGTTTCCAAGGTATATGCAATGTTATTTGTGTGATTGCATGTGTGTTAAAGTTGTAAAGAGATCTATAGTTGTTGAGTTTATATCTTTATGAGTATTTATTGATATACGAGACTCAAACCACTTGAGATCTCAGGGCTATCTATAGGGAGTAGTGATCTCTGGATTAATTAAAGTTTACACTTGTTCCCTTGATTGCTCAGTTAACTGATTGTAGCTCCTAGTTTACTGCTACTGAGTGTAGGAGCACCCTCCTTGACCACTGACAGCTAGTTATGCACCCCCTTGGAGTCTCCTCCCTTATTTTGGTGCCCACATGATTCAATTATGCTTAGCCCTACTCCAGTTGACTGATTATTCATCATCGGTGGCCACTAGACCTTATCAGGAGATGGTTCCAATGCAAACTAAGCCTAGACTTGAGGTGAATTTGAATCCTCCTGGGAGTATCGAATGCATTCTATTGTAACATTCTTTGATTGCCAACTTACAGCTGATTAATGTATCAACAACAGTTTTTCATGTGTGTTTCAGTTTTATGAGTGAATTGATCCATGTTCTTGTCTAATTCTTCTCAGTAATTACATTGTGAAATTGTGAGGTTTGTTCAGCTCAGTGGTCTACCCCTGTGGAATTTCACACAATTGCCCCCTACAAGAAAATTGTCGCAGCCAAGGAATCCTCAAGCCAACTCCAAGCCTCTAAATAGGCATTCAAGCAACCCCATGCCATCTAGTGCTTGATGCCCTCCTCCCAAGTAGGGCATTCTCCAACCAGGTGAATTATCCATGTGGCCATCATGAAGGGCATCCACCAAACTGGCTAGAGAACTCCAACACTTAAGGAAAGAATATCAAGCCAACACCTATATCAGGTCAAGCAACCACCAAGCAAGCTATGTAAACTATGTAAATCCATCATGGAACATCTCCCATGAACCAATTCATCTCAGACCATCTAAGGGTTGAACATACACAGTTTACCCCAAATCTCATGAAGCACCCCAAACATGGTGTAAAAAATTTTCGAGTGACCTGAAAAACTAACAATATGTTCCACGCCACCAAAGGGACCCCTTTGTCCCTCCCTGTTTGGCTCGCAGAAATCTTTGGAGCACACATTCCAGGGCTTTATATGTTAATTGAGAAGGAAAGAGACATGAGGAGCAATTATGTCAGCAGTTGTAATTCGTTGAGTAAGTAGCAAGTCCAGAATAGACTAAGCAAGAAGCTTATATTCAAATTTGTCCATGATCCACCTTCATTGATCTACAAGAGCAACCAGATGATCACCCCATGTTTGATGGATATAACAATTTACAAAGTATGTTGTGTTGTGACATAGTGGTGAAGGCAGTACATCACCATGATAATGACCCAAGTCCAAACCCTGTCGAGCATCGAGGTCTGATCATCTGTATGAACTGGCTGAGTTTGGTGACCAATGTTAAAGTGGGCTTTACCACAAAAACACCCAAGTTGGGGATCACAGGTCCACATGGATCAAAAAATACATTTAACCTATCAACAAAAACACAAAAGGAAGCATTAAATGGAACAAAAGGTATAGAAATATACAAACATGGAAAACTCATGCTTTCTAAGAAAAATTACAATTACCCAACAACCAGTAGGAATCATGCACTTGCAAAATTCAACTTAAAATCTCAGCAAATAATTGCCTTCTGTAATAAATTGATATTGTCCCAAGCATAGTTACCAGAATCGCACTTTAAATCATAATTTCCCAATTTAAATTTGGATCAGGTCCTAAACGATCTGATTTAAACTGGGCCGATTTTTACTCGAGTTGACCGATTTTGACCCAGTCAACATGATTTTGACTCGAGATTTAAAACTTTTCCTGAATTTCAGTCACGAATTTTTGGTCTAGATGCAGCCCAAAAATTGATAAAAACCTGATTTTGACTGTGTTATCTCATTTCTTCATTTGTTGTGGGTGTATTCATTTGTGTCCTGTATTTTCTTCCAGCTGGTGTGAAGGAGCAATGACCATCATCTTCATAGTGGGTTGTGGCTAGCTACCTGCACAGGAGTTAACTCGTTCCTCAGTTGTGAACTGTGCAGTGTAAGTCGTGACTATGAACAGTACAGTGTGAATCTATGTTTTAAAAATCGGCCAAATCAGTTTCGGAATCGGCCGATCTACCGGTTTGATAAGGAACTGAATCAATTCGGTCTGCAAATCGGTTCGGTACCAAACCGGCCGATCTAAACACTAAATCAACCAGTTCAGTACCGAACCAGTCTAATAGGCCGAGTTATGTAAAAAATCGGTCGATTTGTCTGGAATTTTGTGTGGGTGCCCGCGGACTCAAAAAAACAATGCAATATCCCCATGGTGCAATAGTACTTGGTGATATTAATTTTTAACATTACCATTAATTGTTTCAGGATGTTTGAGAGTGGTTCCAACCTCATCGGACTTGATATGCAAAAAATAGATTTTTAGATCCCATTCAAAATTCAGCAAACTTAATAGTTTTCAGGATTTTAGGATTGCAAGGTTTCCACCGGATTCTATCATGTATGAGGGTATGGAATTGACATTTAATCAAGCACACCAACCCCTATATGTACCTTGATGTTGGTGGTGTTGATTGTTGAATTCTTCTGTCATGACCTTAATAAAAATGTACTCTTCACTCATGCAAAATCACTCATCAATCATGGGAAGCTTTTTCTACATTATTTTAGCGATTGGATTAGGAAGTTTCATCAAAATTGTAGTGTGTTGAGTCGTTGACTAATGTCCTTGGAGGCCAACTTTGAAATTCGAGTTAGAGGCAAGGGCTAGAGCCTAGAGGAGGGAGGCATAGGGTGCTATTGATGAATAGGATCCCAATATAGGCAATGATTAGTTGACATGTATGATTGATGATTTATATTTCACATTCATTTCCGTAAATATCTTTGCTAATTTATTAATTTATTAATTATATATATATATATATATATTGCATTTCCTGATTTCCAAAATTTTGGGGGGTCACATTTCCCCTGTTTCGAAGTTTCCCCGTTTCGTCCTCGTTTCCCTGTTTCATGCAACTTAGGTTGAAGCTGTTCAAACCCTCGTACAACAATTTTGAAGTGCAGCAGTAAAAAGTCATGAAAATCACCTTAAAGACTTAAAATAAATTGTGGGCAGTACTGTGGATGAAAGCAGCCCTAACAACAAGTATAGGTGCTCTTTGGCCTTCAAACAACAGGTCTAGGTCATAACAACAGTCCTAAAATCTTGAAAATGTTGTTTTTCTTTAAAATTTAAATATTTTATGTATTTTTGAGTAAACCGATTCATTAAATTCAAATCGGCCGATTTATGACCGATTCTGAGTTGACCCTCAACCGATTCCAAGTCCGATTTCGATTTTTCAAACATTGGTGTGAATCGGTAGACAACAGCGACAAATTTTGAAGTTTAAACGGTGTGAAGGGGCAGCAACCTGGGCAGGACTTAACTCATATGTTAAGGGGCATCAAAACTCACATGTTAAGGAGCAACGATCATGGGCAGGAGTTAACTAAGGTCTGAAACTCAGCCAACTGCCAGACTTCTGTGGATGAGAATTGATATATTTTGGACATCTATTGATATCTTTTGAACATCTATTGATAACTTTTACTATATGGAGATGGCTATTTGAATATCTATGAAAAATGTTTTCTTTTAATTCAAAATATGTGTATATATTTAATTTTTTGTATTTGCCGATTTTTTCTTGATTGTTTCCCAATCCGATTCAAACTCTTCGTTCTTTTGCCTTGCCGATTTATTGCCGATTCCGATTCTGGTAACTATGGTCCCAAGCAAGAAGCAATAATCAAGCTTACTTGGCAATTGGCATATTATAATACTTGTTATTCATAATGCAAACATGCAAAGATCAAAGATTATGTTTAAAATTTAAAATCATGAGGAAGTTGAAATTAAAAGACCAGTCTCAGAAAAAGGCTCTCTGTGGGAACAAATGCTATATGGGACTTGCAAATAAACAGAACTAAATGGAATGTTTAGACTTAAAGAGTTGCACGCAAGATTCAAAAATAATAGAATTAAAGAGGATATATAATAACAGGATGAAAGTAACAAGAGAAATAAAAATAGCTTACTTGCAATCGAGGTCCACGTCTTCTTCTAACACAAGCTTTAGCTTCATTCACCTTTTGTTCTCTTTCTTCAATCTCTGTTTGTATACTTTTTTCATCACGGGTTCCATCTATTGCCAAGGTGTTACCACTGCCACGTCCATGCTTATTTCTATTCTGAATTTTTCATACAGGATAAGAGATATAATGCATGACTGCAAAAAAAATCTAATCAAGGAATTCAAATCATTTTAGCATAACAAACAAAACTCAGCACACCTTAGTTGTTCATAACCCAGTTAAAAGAAGATTGGGAAATATCAACCATGTACAATTTAAGCTTAAATGAAATAGTATTCAGTTTACTTTCCCTGGATACCAATTAATCACCACTAAGCCCTGGTTTCATTACAAGATTAATTAACTGGTATCACATTTCAATTGATCTAACAAGTTAACTTATCAAATTTTAGACTGTATGGAGAAGTTTCACCTGTGTTTTATGGATTTTGCTGAATGGCTTTTACATTTATAGTTTTATATTACCGTAACAAACATAGTATACACTATAATACACCTCTAATATGCTTCACATGAATGGCAGAAATAAGTGCATGGTAAGAGAATGCCATTAGGTTTTTCATCAGAAGCTACAAAATGAGCAGAATTAAATTTCATAACAATGATTTTTTGATAAGATGTGAGAATCTAAAGGCTATAATTATAATTTCGAGCATAAAACAAGGCCAAAATTAAAGCATCCCACATTGCATGCAGTTCAGATTTTGTTACGGGGTTATACGAACGAACTAAGGCATGCCCATCAATTAATTGCAAAACTAGGCTTCTAAAAAGCTTCTAGGCACACTTACTTTCATGACTAGAGAGTTATATTTATGTGACCACTACAGCTCTATTTTCGTACTCCCAATAGTTTTGGACCTTGGTAATCAACATCTTGTACTATAATTTGGCAGGTGGTTTTAAAAACCATGGGTCCATTCTATATGTAATAGAATTTTGAATTTTATTTTAATTGTCACCAACAAAAAGAACACAAACAGCAGTCAAAGAGAAAAAATTTGTAATGTTTATGTGCATGCAACCATACATACAAGTCACAAGCATACCACCATGTAAATAGGCAAAGTGTTAAAGATTGACCTGTATTAAATGCTTGCTTTGAGAATCATCCAACGCAATCGCAATTTGTCTAGCCAGGTCTGCAGAGAAATGAACAAGCCGCTGCATAAATCTCTCCCTTGTTGTCTTCAATACCCACAATGGCTGACACATTGATTTAACATACAATCAATCAGTTTACTAAATAGGATTGAAACCTAATTTTACAATAAAATCACTGAATATTGCAAAAATTCCTCAACCGAAGGTGTGCAATACCACTTACCGTTACTAAATTTGTGGCATAGCCTATGTATTTTTGAACTGATGCTCCCTCACATACAACATGTGTTGCATTGCAGCCAATAAACCAATGATCCACACAGGTTGCACCTTCTCTCCTTGCTGCCTCAACTACCTAAGAAAGCATACAGCATGAGTGCTCAAGAATGCCCCTATATACGAAAGCTGTAGCATGCCAAACATAAATATTCTAAGTGAAAAATTGCATGAATACAAATATACAAGGCATATCCATTTTCTGAGCATTGCTATCAACTTCAGAAAAATAAAAGAGAAAAGGAGAAAGGACTAGAATATATCAAGAGATTAGAAAGCAAAGACTAAAAAGAGAGACAGGACCACAGGTAAAGATGATTCCATCAGGTCTGTCCCAGAAAATGATTCCATCAGGTCTGTTAAAAAAATAATTCCATTGTGAATAATTCCCTTCATAAGTGTTGATATAGTTCTGTGGTAATCCTCCATTAGGTGGTCTGAGGACACTTTCCAGTGAAAACCCACTTCATTATGTTCTCTGAATCATTTCATACAGTGAATCTAACTTGAGATGCTTTAGGGAAAAGAGAATCCATTGTCTGTTCGGCATACTTGTGCAACAAATAGACTATCAAATGAACAGAAAGTGATATTTAAACCCAGGCAGTGGAAATATTCAGACCAGCTTTCCAGTGCCATAGAGCAAGTACACTGAGAAGCTTGTTAAAACCAACAAGACAATGGTTTCAAGTAAATGCAAGCTTAGTGATAGGAATTGCTATAAAGTAACACAACTAGGATCAATTTAAAATAAGCATTCCAAAAAGAGAGTGCAAAATAACTGCCTACATGTAGTGCACCAGATTCAATCATTCGATGTCTTATCATTATAAATTTTATAAATTCATTGTCCAATGGATATTTTAGATGCTTGGTATCACTACACCAAAAGAAGACGACACAATAAGAAGCCACTCTAAATGAACTGTTCCATAGAAAAAGCAAAGGGGACAGAAGACATTGATGTAATGTGGTAGACAATCATTAAGGGATGATATTCATGATATGTCCATACATGCATGGTGAACCACAAATATCAATATGGGCAAGAAACAGTTTCATAAAGCAAAGGGATGTCAGCAGCAACTCAGGCCAAGACAACTAGCTCTCTTAACATATCTGTAGAGCAACTACAAGAAGCACAAGAATATGCACATTCTGTATATTTACCTTTTTATGCAATTCACTTGACACATCTGTGTCAATGTACAAGCAATGACCAGAGAGTACACATCCTGCATTTTTAGAGACTTCTTTGCCAACAGATTGAGAGTGAGGTTGCAAAGATATGCTTAGTGACTTGTTCTCCCCATTGCTGATAAGAGGCAAACAAGAGTGTTCTGCATTGGTTATTGCAACAAGTTGAGAAAATTCTTCAAGAGGCAATCCAGGATGTACAACGCTATTCACGCTATAAACTGATTCATCCAACCTTGCTGCAAAAAAGGAAGCAAAAAGAAAAGTTCCAACCATTGACAAGCAAATGTTTCATAGCAATATCACTTTTTTTGTTAAGCACATTTCTTACTTGCCTACTTCATCTAGATTCTCCATTTTTATAAATGGATTTTGTAATAAAGATCATAACATATTAATTGGAAAGTTGTAAGCTGACTCGCTGAGTTTAACAACATATGCTTTATTTCAACTTAGATAGGAACTACTAAATAATACTTTTAAGGGCCAGCCAAATATAATCCTGTCATGGGAAAGACTGACAGAAGCATAACATCATGTTCACATACTGTCTTATTGAGATTATCAACCAAACACTTTGAAGGAAAATGGGGGAACATGTTTACAGCCTAACAAATGTTAGCCAGTATTACTGACTATAAAATCCTAAGTAAGAAGACAAGTACGTACCATTGTGTCTCACACAACTTACAAACCAAGCCAAAGTGACAACAAAAAGGCCACGTCTCAACCCATGCTTCAAAGCATGCTCAAATTTACGCCCAGCAAAGCTGTTAAATGTGTTAAAGGGAAATAGCAAAGGACTTTGGAACATTTCATTTCAGAATATTGACAGAAATTTTGAAGAATAGAAGTAAATTTAACTGATGTAATTTAATTATTTATAGATTAATTTTAATCAAGAAGAGGATATCTGAACCACAAGATGAGTACATTGAGGATGCAAATCAGGGCTATATTGGCCCCCCATCCTCTCTGTAGCAGCCTGTACCTGTTTCCGTGCCTCTGCAACATATCAAATACAACAATATGAATTCACAAGAATATGGCATGGTATAACTTGCCAGCAACTGGAATATATACTGCAAAAACACAGGCATATGTGCCAAAGAGAGAGGTGGTTGAAAGTATTCATAGAAGAAAATCTAGTTAGCCTGCACATGTACCATGCATATGGTAATAGACTAAAAATATTATAAATTCAATTCTTTGAAGCCAGTCATGCCAACAACATTTTCTCTACGACTGTAATGCAGCTGCTTAAAAAGACAATTTAACTGAAAAGTAAGATGTGATCCAGAAAGATTAATGCCATCTTAAAACTACTATTTGCTAGATTTGTAAAATACCATTCAAATTTCAAACATAACGGTCGTCGGTGACCAAAAAGTCTATCACTTCAATCTTGTGTATATTTCGTTAGCCTAAGTTTTGTCAAAAAAGTATATTCCTCTCAGTCTATTTGCTATGTAATTGATGCCATGTGATTGATGTTATAATATGCTCAAATGTTGTAATTAGTATATGAGTTGTACAAAGGGGTTTTAAAGTTAAAAGGCTATCATAAGTCTTCATTAGCAAGTCCCAATTCATGGGCAATGGATAGTTGCTTCCCCAACCATTATTCGCATACACCCTCGATCTGTATAGGAGTCTCTCTTTTTCAAATAGAGTTATAATGACAAGTAGATGCACCATTGTGTGCCGTGCTTCCCAACCCCATTCTGTTGATCACTCGTAGACAAAAACTGTTGTGTTGAAGAAAATAATAGCACTGTTATTTCTGTTCTTATAAAAATTGCAATTTTTGCTATCTTGTACATTTAAATCATGTGTACACACATACTCTATATTTACTCTGCTTCATTACCACTACTCAAAACTCACAACCATAGGAAATCAACATTCAACAAACACATTTGAAATTTAAAATCTCTGTTTACAAAAAAATACTTATCGATAAACATAAGAGCTTCAATAAACACTACACTGGCAAACTTAAAAGCTAATGCTTGTAGTGCTAGTTTTTGTACCTAGGGAAGTGTTCCCCTAGTGACTTTTGCCTAAGTCACTTAGAAAGGAGGAAAAAGTGACCCTCACATTAAATGACTTGAGAAAAGCATTTAATGAGACTTTATAAACTTAAAGTCACTTTTTTTATAAATTTAAGTGGGTGAGGGAAATTAATAATTTATGAGAAGTAAATGGAACATTTAATTTCTACCGTTGATATAATTCAATCTCATCCATTGGATTAAGAAAACCCTAGGGTTTGATCAAAAAGGAAAGGGAGGCATTTCATTTCTCACTTTTGAGAGATTCAAGAGAAGAGAAAGAGCAAGAGAGAGCTAGAGCATTGGCACGCATTTCAAGGCACCTGTTAGGCATTTAATGAACAGTACAGATACCCAGGCAGCATTATTCTTCAGTCAGCACGCATCCCGAGGTGAACCATTCAGCAGCAAACTGGGCACGAGTTTCTAAGAATTTCTGGACACAAGTTTCGAGGCAACCTGCACATTTATCGAGGAGTTTTTTGGGCACAAATCCTGAGGACATTGGCACTGTTTTCAAGGAGGTATTTTTGGGCACAGAAACGAAGATTCTGGGCACAGTTTTCGAGACAGGGACAGGCTGCACAGAACCGAGACCGTACAGTACGGTTCTGTACCTTCCTGCACATTTTTCGAGGTACAGACAGGTACAGAAATCGAGGCTGCTATTTGGCACAGATTTCGAGATAAATTTCTGCACAGAAATCGAGGGTTTGTACAGCACGAATTTCGAGGTAAAGGACAGCACAGAAATCTAGGTGTACGGATTTCTGTCCTTTCTCAGCACGAATTTCGAGAAAAATATTTGCACAGTTTTCAAGGCAGCTTCAGCACACTTTTCAAGGCAGTCTTCGAGTGCATTTAATGGTGGAGATAAGTTGTATTTTTCACTGTAATGCTGTCCAATAATTTTATTGAAGAAATAAAATCTCTCTCTGACTGGTTTTCCCCGTGGGGGTTTTTCCAGGGCCATTGGCTAAATTTCTGAGTCTGATATAATTTTTATGGGTGCATGTTAAATTAGTTTTCTGCCTGTTAAAGTGATTTTTGATTTTTTAGCGTGTTTAATTGTCTGAGAATTTTCATTAGTAATTTCCAGCCTAGGCAAAACCCGCTGTGGATAAAAACCACTGAAATGTTGACATAAACGAGCAAGCTGCAAAACTCAGGAAAATTTACACACAGAAATTTCCAAAACTCAGTAATTTCAGAAATTTTCTTCTCTTAGTGAACAGCGCTTTGTTGGGTTGAAGCAAAGATGGCTACAGGACTTAGGTTGGAGGATAGGCTGGATGGGATAGGGAACTTTGTGACATGGAAGGCTAGGATTTTGCTAGTTTTAGAGGAAAATGAGATGTGGGAGGAAGTGGTTAGGAACACTACAGGAAACTCCGTTCAGATTCTCGCTGCTACAGATGCAACAGCATTATCAGCCTTCAACAAGAAGGACTGTAAGGCTAGAAGAATAATCCTTGATGCAGTTAAAGATCATATCATCCCTCACATTTCAGGCAAAGCTAGGGCACATTTGATGTAGACTGCTTTGACCAGTTTGTACAAGAGTACCAATGAGAACCGAAAAATGGTTCTCAAGGAGAAACTGAAGAGTATAAAGATGAATGGCGGAGAGGGAGTGACAGCTTACCTTACCAAGATATCTGCAGTATAAAGATGAACGCCAACCCAATCCAAGTTGCAACGTTCCAATCGCATAAATCAGGGGATCCACTCCAACACATGGCTCCCTCTCTCTCACCCATTCGCATGCCTTCACCAATTCGACTTCTCCTCTGGAAAGCTATAAAAACAGGGTCTTGCTCCATTGATTTTGATGGATGCATTGAACCTCTATTAAATTGTATACTTGTTGCTATTTGATAATAATATTGAAAAACTTTGGAGGTCTATTGTGCATCTTGTGTTGGAGCTTGGATCATGAGGTGATATTGTTGCTTTTCATTACTATTCCATGCTTGCATTATTGTAGATCTAGTTTTTTGGATATAGAAGCAAGCATTTACGGTTGATAAGTTGCTTGCTTGTGCTTAGATATTAGCAGATTTGAATGTAACAAACAGTATTCAGTTGTACTTAAGTTCATTCAATTTCATTTTATTCTAACACACTAAGATCTCATATTTTGTCTTGCAATTTTTGGTGTTGTTTAGCTGCAAATCACAAGCTCAAGTGGATTTAGAATTTGGTTGTTCTTCCTCTTCTTGGGCAGCCTATATTTATCTAACATAAGTTTGTTCAGAGATCTCTCAAAGACATCTACAAGAACAAGGGCATTTGGATCAAAAGCCCCATCCATCTCTACATCAAACAAACTATTTTCCTCTCCTTTCTTTTGCTTCAAGCTTGGAAGTTTAGATCTAGGGCTTTCCATTTGCTTATCGTTTTCAGATCTAAGTTTTTCTCAAGCATTCTTAGTAAATCTAGATCTTCACTTTCATAAAAAGTACATTCATAAATAGATCTAGATTTCAAGCTTTTGTACTTGCAATTTCAAAATTTCAAAAAAAAATCTAAGTACAAAATTTTTTCAATTTTTTTTTGTTTAAACTCATTTCCATCACTTTCTAACTTAGTTTGTTTGTTGGTTTTTAGCATATCCAAAGAAATACAGAGAGAAACTCTTACCATTTTCTGCCAGAAAGCACCAAAAAAAGGCTTTCCAAGGACCCCTTTCTTCTAGTTTCTCATTCTAGGTTATTGTAAGCCCTTTAGATCCATAAAAATGGACTAAAGAGGTATTCTTTTTTTAGCATTATTGTAAAAATTTAAACGAGAGCAGTGGGATACCCAGCACCCACACCCCATCCTCCCATCCCCCCAGAGGGGATTTGTACTTTTGTCAAATTTTTGTGATTGATTTTTTCTAACAACACAACTATCACACACACATAATTTAATTGCAGGGTCAGCAACGTTACCAAATTCAGCCATTTACCTCTCGAATCAGTTTCCGAATGGGAGAAGAATCAGGGATTCGATGATCCGATTCCGATTTTCAACGATTCGGTTTTTTTTTGGGTCGGATCCGTTTCCGTTTTAGGATCCGGTTCCGGCGATTTGGGATCCGTTTCAGGAAAATGGATACAGTTTTATATTTGAGGGGAATCGGATCCCATTGAAGGATCTGTATCCCGACCCTCAAGATACAGATCCTTCAATGGGATCTGATTCCCCTTAGTCATTAAAAAAAACATAAAACATTAAAAAGGCCCTCTTTCATCCATTCGCTAAAGTTTTGTTGACCTTGGCTTTCATCCATTCGCGAGCTACAGGGCAAGGGCCGAGCAAAGAACTCAGTCAGCGATTGCCGATTTAGCATTGGCGTTTTCTGTTTTCAGTTTTTATCCTCCAGCGGACCAACACAGGTTGCGGTCGGGGTTCGAGAGGTAACTGGTAAGTATTAAATTTTAGTTTTATTTTTTTAAGTTTTAACTTTAAGTTTTAATTTTTGACATTTGTTTGTATTCGTTGTGTATGCATGCTAGCATACACAGCACAACAATGCTACTAATTACATTTATATCCGTTATATCTATTGACGCAAATAATTCAGGTAGTTACATTTATTAATGCAAACATTTAGGTGGATTTTAGCCCCTATGCAGCGTTAATATTCTTTAAAAAATAATTCACTTTATAAATATAACAATACCAGATAGAATACACTTCATAAATATAACAAAATATAACAATACCACATAGAATTCACTTTATAAATATAACAAAATATAACAATACCACTAGCCAATAGAATTTCCGAACACCAATTTATTCACTTTATTAATATAACAATACCATTGGCCAATAGAATTCCCTAATACCTTGATAATTCACTTTATATACATAACAAAATATAACAACAGCACTAGCTAATAGAATTTCTTAATCCCTAATAAATTGGAATTGGATATTTTTTCCTCTTATATTTAAACATTCTATGACTTTATAAATATAGCAATACCACTAATTAATTGAATTTCCAAACCCTTAATAAATTGGATTTGATATTTTTTCCTCTTATACTCAAAGACATGCTTTTTGTTTATTTTTTATTTTAATTTTTTATTTCATAAAAAAAATCATAACTTTATTTTTAAAAAAAATTTAAAAATTTAATCTTCATATAAGGTGAAGCAAAGATATGCTTTTTGTTGATTTTTTATTTTAACTTTTTATTTCACATTACGAATATAATGTATGATCAATGAATCATGTTACAACTTTGAATGTATGATACTATGATGTAAATGTTACATCAACATGTATGAATCATGATAATTGCCTATAGCCATGGCCCATAAGTTTATATTTTTAATTTTTAAATATATATTATTTTAATTTATTAATTTATTTTTTATTTTATATATATATTAAAATATTATAAAAAAAATAGGGTTAGGGTTCCGAATCCCCGATTCCTAATTTTGGAGATTGTCGAATCCCGTATCGGATTCTTCAGCAGATTCCAATCGCACCCACGGTTCGTGTAACCTTGGTAGGGTGTATACTATAACAATTATTTTCAAACTTTTAAATTCATTTAAGTATTTTTGCAAGCGTTAAGTAGAGATTACACATACCTCGTTGCCACAAAGTATGCTCTCTCCACCACACAAAGGCTTTGTCGATTAGTGGTGGATGATCAGAAAGTGACACATAGGTGTGCGCCTTTCTTGTTTTTCTTTAGTCATTTTTGCAAAGTTTCGTCGCCACGAAGTATGCTCTCACCACCACCTAAAGGCATTGTCGATTAGTGGTGGTTGATCAAAAAGTGACACATAAACTTGGTAATCCATATCTTACAATTTACTTTGTTAACCTCTCCATTTCTCCATGGTACAATTGTTCAAACAAACTGGAATTTACACTTAATTAATACTCATCTAATAAAATCAACCACCCTTTAACATAAGTGAAAATCTGACACTTCGATTGGATTTCGTGTGGGGAAATTCTGACTAAGGACGCGGGAACCACTGGGAGGCGACCTCAGAGCACCAGTTAGACTACATCCTTGTTGGTGTAGTGTTGAACACCGCTCTCGAGACTCTGTTCCAACCCCACATGTCCTTGTACGGAGCCATTGATTTCTAAATTTCTGGACATTCCTCCCTGTACCTCACAGTATCTCAGGAGTCCCCCTTTTCCCTAACAAAGATTCATACCATAATAATTTAAAAGTAACCAAGAGACATTTGCACTACATTTTCCCTTTCGGCAGCTATACTTATTTGATATTGTGACTCCATAAGGCACTGGTCATCATATGTGTTTTCATTGGCTTAATATCATATCAGTATCGTGCATCTTTTTGGCAATCATTTCAATTTTGCTGGTGAAAACAGGCTTTAAATTTATTTGTGCAAATCTATTTTGGAACCCTTCTAATCAACACCCAAAAAACTCCTAAAAACATATAAACACCTTTAACCATTTCACAGAAACTCTAAAAAACCTTAGAAACTTTCCATAGGGACTACCCCCTTTGGCTTCGTTGGGAGTTTTGCCTAAATGGAGGAGTCAAGATCAAGTGACAGCCTTGACTCAAGACTTGCCCCCAAGGGCGCACATAGCAACAGCATAGATTTTTGTTATGTTAACCAAGTGTGCTGATTTGGCGGCAACAAGGCCCTTTCATTTATTTCTTATTTTGATTTTTATTTATCTGGTGATTATGACTGGCTGTAACATTCTTCAATGTTAGATTCTCTCTTCTTGCCTTCATCACTCTTTATGTTTAGTTATGTTCATGATCCAGTTCATCATTCTTCCCCTTTTCACAACTGCATTCATTGTATTGTTTTCTTTTGTGTCTGCTAATTTCGCTTTTCTTCAAGTTTTAGCCTGCTCTAAGCTGTGTTTCTTGCCCACAGGCTGATTGGCACCCGAACTGAGAGGGAGCAAGATGCTCTATGGATAGATCCATAAAGGAATCAGGAAGCTCATATGCAGAGGGAGTAGGACACTCCAGCACAGAGGGAGTTGATTATGGTGAGCCACTGATTTTGGTACTTTATGTTGATGATCTATTTCTCACTCGGAATGAGAAACTTATTGTATGGTGTAAGAAGAAGCTTGCCTTTGAGTTTGAAATGAAGGATCTCGGATTGATGCATTACTTCTTGGGATTAGAAGTATGGTAGAGGCAGAAGAAGATTTTCCTAAGTCAAGGAAAATACACCATTGATATACTGAAGAGATTCGGAATGTTGGATTGCAAGTCCATGGCCACTCCGATGGATGCAAATCTGAAGAAGTTGAGGGACTCTGCTTCAGATTCAGATTTGATTGATCCCACTATGTATCGTCAGCTGATTGGATCTTTGATGTACCTAACAAACACCAAACCAAATATATGTTTTGTTGTGAATGCTCTCAGCCAGTTCATGTGCGAGCCGAGACAAATTCACTAGGTTGCTGCAAAACATGTGCTAAGGTACTTGCGTGGCACTGTGGGATATGGCTTGAAATATGCTTCAGAATGTGACTTGAGATTGCATGGATTTTCAGACTCAAATTGGGTTGGATGTGCTGCAGATAGGAAGAGCACCTCCGGGTGTTGCTTCAGCTTGGGTTTTGCAGTGATTTCCTGGTGCAGCAGGAAGTAGACCTCAATAGCATTCAATACTGCAGAGGCAGAGTATATGGTTGCTAGTACAGCAGCTTGGGAAGCTGTATGGATTCGGAAACTCCTTGCGGGATTGTTTGGCCAGATTCCAAAGCCAACTGTGATTCACTGTGATAACTAGAGTTGTGTGCAAATGTCAATGAATCATGTATTCCACGACAAGTCGAATCATATAGAGATTCGGTATCACTACATTCGTGATATGGTGTAGAAAGGTGCGATCAAGTTACAGTTTGTTCAAACATATGACTAGACTGCAGATGTTCTTACCAAGCCTCTTCCCAGGATAAAGTTTGAATACTTTCGTGGAAGACTTGGAGTGGAAGAGAACGTGTCCCTCCTTGAGAGGGAAAGATGATACAGAGACAAATATTTACCTTGCTTCTACACAGGTACCTCTGCTCGTTCAGGTTCTCATCCGGGTATGGGAGGATCCCATCGACAGTAGAGACGGACAGGTAGTAGATGGTCGTGTGAAGTTTCCTATGCTCGTCCAGGTTCTCATCTAGGTATGGGAGGATCCCATCGGCAATAGAGACAGACAGGTAGCAGATGGTCGTGTGAAGTTTCCTCAGCTCGTCCAGGTTCTCAGCCAGGTATGGGAGGATCCCATCGACAGTAGAGACGGACAGGTAGCAAATGGTCGTGTGAAGTTTCCTCTGCTCGTCCAGGTTCTCAGCTAGGTATGGGAGGATCCCATCGGTAGTAGAGACGGACAGGTAGCAAATGGTCGTGCGAAGCTTATGGGAAATCTCTCAGACATCTTGATAGGATGGAGAGGCCAGCACACACTCCCGGACACTCAATTGAGTGGGGAGATCTCTCGGACATCATAGGACATGATGGAGAGATTTAGTGTAGGACATGATGGAGAGATTTAGTGCATTCTCCAGTTCACTCTGAAAAGAGTGAGAAGATCTCTCAGACATCCTGAGATAGGATGGAGAGGAGAGAGAGAGAGATATCTGTGAAGGAGAAGGAGCTCTTGTTTGGGGATTTCATCTTTGTACTTTTGATCATCTATATTGAGGATGTTTTGCTGGGTTTTCTACCCCATGAGGGTTTCCTAGGATAAATTGCGTCTCTTGTGTTTATGTTGTGCTTGTTATTCTTTCAGTGATCCTGTATATGCTATTGTTGTGAAATTGAATTGAATATTGATGTTATCTATCTTAGCATATTGAATCTTAACATGGTATCAGAGCTAGCCTGAAGGAAGGCAATGTATGGCATTTACGACACTTGTTTCACTTGCGACAATTTGAAAGCTAGGGCTTTGTATAGCAAAACCTAGTCATCGTGGAACTTTCGCTATAAATCACTTTTGGCGAAGGTTCAGGATCTGAAACTTGGACAGGCCGAAGACGACATGTTCCTATACCTTGTGTCCGAGTTTCAGCTTCAGATTCGTTGTACTTTGTGAGATATGATCCGTACAAGTTAGGGTTTCTGCCTCTTCCAAAATGCAGCCCTAAACAGGTGACCTAGGAAAAAAGGTCATAGCTCAAGCTAGGAAGCTCCCAATGGAATTCCATTAAAAGTGACAGTTAGGGAACAGACTGTAGTTTCACAGGTCCGAGTATCAGAGGCCGAAGTTGAAACAGTGACACGTGGCACTCCATACAAGTTCGCTATGTTGTTTCATCCCATAAACAGGTAATGTTGGGAAACTTAGCATATCTCTCTCATGGAGAATCCAACAAAGCTCAAATATGTGGGGTTGGAAAGATGACAGGTCAGGCTACCACAGGCCGAAGTTTTAGACCCTGAGGATCCGAAATTTCAGAGATACACCAGAAACAATAAGGCACATCTGAAATAGCCGAACGGAGGAAATCAAAGAAGAGGAGGAAGAAGCTCTCACTTAGGGTTTTCAGTTTTTTAGGTATGGCATGACCTGATACAATGTTGGAGACACCTGATGCAACATTGGAAACTTTGAAAATGGATTTGGAATCCATTCATTATAGATATTAATCTTCCATCAAAATGTTGTGGGAGGAAGGAAATTGAAAATTGGGGTTTCCAAGTAAGAAGAAACCCTAACAAAGTTGGGAGACTCATAGGGAAGCAATGAAG
Organism: Larix kaempferi; assembly: GCA_027924585.1. Classification (NCBI taxonomy): domain Eukaryota; kingdom Viridiplantae; phylum Streptophyta; class Pinopsida; order Pinales; family Pinaceae; genus Larix; species Larix kaempferi. Next base: position 15,052,740 of record BSBM01000269.1, on the reverse strand, counting down.
GAGGTTTAAATGGCACTAATATTCTATAATCCTAGCACCATGAACCTATATAAGATGTTTACAAGTGATCTACCTTGGATGATTAGGGTTTTACCCTTATAGAGAAGACTACAAGCAATATCGACAGGTATGACTTGAGGAGATGCAGGTATGTTTTGAAATCTGTTTTATTTATTTGATGATTAAGTTCATGATATGTTTGTCTTCATATTATTGAGGTTAGTACAATCATGATTAATTTTAGACTTGTCTGATCACCTTAGTAAAAATATGAATGCATGTGAATGATAGAAGACATTCATTGATTAGGGTTATGACACTTATGATTGTACTAATGCACTTGTGGTGTTGTATGAGGATGATGTTGTCTGCTAACATGAAAGGTACATCAAGAAAGACAAATCAAGTTCCAGATCAAGAATATATGACCATGATGACATGAAAACAAAGACTCATCCATAGTCTTTGATCACATAGAAGCTCTACTTATGAGGATGGATAGAAGTTCAAAGACATATAATCATGATGCTATCATAAAGGGAAAATAGAGATCAAGAGGGAGGCAACCACACAAACATAAAAGATAAGTATTTGAGTTGTTATTTGAATTACTTCTTGAATCTCTGAATAGTTAATGATATTCCTCGTAATAGTTGTATGCATGTTTGTATTCCTAGAATCCGGAAATATATCATGCATAATGTAAGCATTCATATAGCATTGAACAGTATACTACTAATATGCATATGATGGGTAAGTTGGGCAAACATTCCATTGTTGCTTGTCTAGAATGAAACCTCTTTGCTGACATGATGGGAGTTGTGCACACTCTTGATAGTATGTTCTGGTAGAGATGGAAGGCATCTAGATAGCCACTGTATGCATACAGGATATGGAAAATTGTTGTGCCAAAGTATTGGTCAAGATAGTTGCATAACTATGTGAATCATATCAGTGTGCATAATAGGTTATCATTGAAATGTCAACATTTGATAATTATGAAGTGTTACTAATCATGTAATTGAATTTGATTTGTAGGAAAGATCGTGTGCTATGATCTACAAAAGAAAGATGATGAACACTTGTTCTGAAAAACAAATGATGATTGTTCAACAAGAAGACTTACAAGTCAAACATACTATAGAAGTACAAAGCAAGGCTCGTGGTTATAGGATTCTCTTAGAAAGAGGGAGAGGATCATGATGAGATGTTTGCTCCAATGGCTAGACACACTTCCAGAGATAGATTACACCCATGGATGACAAGACCGTTCTCTTGAATGGTGTAATTGAAGAAGCGCATATCGAGCAAACTCCCAAGATGTGAAAGAGAATCACATGATTGAAGAAGGCTTTGTACGGGTTCAACATGTACCCAGGATCGATAGTCATTTGAAAAGCTTGATGATCACTGTTACCCCCCATATTGGCAGGGGTATCCACAGCAGCAGCAACCTATGGATTACAGGAAAGTTCTCAGCCTTGTCGTGTTGGAACTTTATTTCTATTCATGACAAAACACGCCTTAAGTTTCTTCAGCAGATCAAAACTTCAGAAATTTTTTATATCAAATGGAGACCAGGGAAAGGGGAACATGCAGCCTCATCTTCTACCAGCTGATTCTGATGGTGACTTAACAACTTATTGTCTAGAAAGTTCGGGGATGATGTCTGAAGATGAAGTTCAGGAGACTGAAAATGTCAAGATAAAGGAACTTGTGAGCATTAGCTGCTTTGCAATGTCCCTTACTGTCGATTGGGATCAGATTTAATATGTTTTCAGGAGGTTGATCACTTTGATCAACTGCTCCAGGAATTCAAGAAAAAAAGGGCTAATGAATATGAGCATCTGAAGGCTGACCTAGAAGATACTAAAATAGCCTTAGAAAGTTCCAGAGCAGGAAACATTTGCACACCTGAACATTGCTCCAATTGAGCCACCATCTAATGAAGAGGTGGAGGTCTATTTGGTGTTACAAGAGTGTCTTGCATTGCGTGAAGAGTAAGTCTTTTGGGAAAAGTTTGCTCCGTAGGAGAAGGAATTTATAACAGACCCGGAGATGTAATGTACATGGCTAGTGCATTGCAGAACAGTGGCAGCTCATCAAAAACATTGATAATGTATGGATGTTATGGATATGGGGCACTTGCTTCACCATCTAATCCTCTAGCTGATATAGATCGCTATGTGGAAGATGGGCCCTTGGATGATAATGAGGAGTCATTCCTGTCTCACGATGATACAGATGCAAGGGATACAGTTGGTCGGTGTATGGATGTTAGCAAAGGGTTTTCATTTTTCGGAGTTCCAAATACATTCGGGCCAGTACTGGTAAAGTTGTCTGTTGCCACTTTTCCCCTGATGAAAATTACTAGCCTGTGCTGGACATGAGAAGAGGGCAGTGTTGTGGAACATGGACACTATCAAACCCAAAGGCTCCCTTGAATAGCATTCCTTTTTTATCACTGATGTGTGATTCAGTCCTAATTCAATGCACTTGGCTACATCCTCTTTTGACAAAACAACCAAAATCTGGGATGCAAACAATCCAAACTAGGATTTATATGCCCGTGACTCAAGCTAGCTCGACGTATTTCTGCTTTGAATGATTGCGACTGTGTGAGAACAACCCAAACTGCAAAACGTTGGGGGTTTAAGGCTGCGTTTTTTCTTTTACGTAGAGTTTACATCCGGTTAACCTCTGACAGCCAATTTATTGATGCAGAAAGTTGGACTCGATGCCAGTGCTCGGGTTGCAACAGGTTCTTAGCAAGCAGCCGAGGTTAAAAAATAGCCAGAGGTCACGCAGATCCGTAAGTAGCAGTAGCCAGCGAGGATGCATTTTTAATGAATCTACTCTTGGATTCGGGCCGCCGTTGATCATGAAATCGTGCCTACGCACAGGAAGTTCGTTGTTCACTATCACTTAAAATTCTGAAGCAGGCGATGACCCCCGGATCACGTGTGTCTTGAGAGTCGGTTGCGCCATTTTTTCCCTTTGATTTAGTAGCTACATGTGTGAGAAGATTGAGCCATTACGTCGCCACTCAGCTGCTTCTCAAGTCATAGAGCTCGTCCACTTGAAGCACCAACACTCGACATATTTTAAAACCCTGTTCTGGACTGGAGAGCTGACATTTGGTGAATCAACTCCTCGCTGGGGTTTACATGGCAGCATTTATCCACTAGTCTAACCAGTGTATCACTTATGGGCGTTCATTGGAGCATCATACTTTATGGTTGGTTGTCCACATTTTAGTAAGAGAAGCTAGCTAGGGCAGGGATTTCTTTTTAATAAAGAAAAATAAAATTCTTGGGGATTCGATGGGAGAGAAAAGTGGATCTGTGATCCTACTTTTCCTCAAATATTTTATTATTTTATTTTTTCTTCATTTCTATGAGGTTGGGGGCCTATAAAAAGACCATCCTTCTTCATTGTAAAGATGGAAAAAAATTGGGAGTTCTTTCCCTTGGAGCTTAATAGAAAAAATACCATGCTGGGTTTTTAGGACAGATTGAGCATCTCTTTCAAAGCTGCAGGTTTCATTATAAGCTGTAGAGCAAATCTAGCTTGTGAAGGCTCTTGAAGCACAATAGATTAGCCATTTACAATTGTTAAGTTGGTTAATTATGCTTAAATGATTAATATTTGGATGGACATTAGTATTCAGTTGTACAAAATGTTGATTTAGATCTGATTGTTTGAGCATTCTAGCATTTCTCACTTGTATGAAGCACAAGGCTCCCTTGAGTCCTCTTTTGACTCCATTCTCCCTTCTAGTATTGACACTGGTCTTTCCCCGAGGATTGATCCTCCCTTCTTTCCCATCGCTTATTCAAAATACCTTTTTCTGTTACAATTGTTTCTCTAAGGCAGCCTCTTCGATTCACCTCGCCCTCCATTGCACCTGCCTTAGCGATCCTACCTTAGGGATACCCCCCTTGAGTTGGAGAAGAGCCAACCTGAAGTGAGGAGAGAGGAGTGTGGTGACATTGGCTTCTCTCTTGAGAGTTGTCATCGAGCTGGTGTGTTCATTTTGGGGCTTCAACACACGCATGTCAGTTTTGGGTGACAACAATCACCACGGGTGATGCGGATTTCAACCTTTGCTACAAGGTTGAAGATGGTTTCTATATACAGATGACATGCTTCTCTCAAATGGATGCAAGAAGGAACTCACCATAGAGTTCGAGTGATCTTGAGGCTCATATCAATAGACCCATCTAACGGGAGATGGCACAAATAGATATGCAGAAGATCACTCAATGCAGAGTGTGAATGATGTTCAGTCACATAGGGAGGACAATACTAAGATGTAGAAAACTCCACCCTAGAGGGAGTAGATCTCAGATTTAAAGAATCTTGGCATGATTCTTGTGATTAGATATGTGGCTGAGATCAGATGAGATTTTTCCTTAGCCAAGGAAAATGTGAAGTAGAGATCTGGGATAATGGATAGTGGTTTCTACAGTTTATAGACAGATGACTGGTTCATTGATGTATTTGGCGAATACCAAGCCAGATATATGCTTTGTTGTGAACACCCTGAGTCAGTATCTAGTTGAGCCTAGACGTGTTCACCTGGTAGCTGCAAAGCATGTGATGAGGAACCTGAAAGGTACGATAGAATTTGGTCTATACTATGTTGGAGATCATGAATACAGATTGTATGGTTATACAGAGGCAGATTAGGCCGGAAGTGTCTCAGACGGGAAGAGAACCTCAGGTGGATGTTATTGTCTGGGATCCGCCATGATCTCATGGTTTAGCAGGAAGCAATCCGGTGTTGCTCTCAGCACAAGCTGAAGCAGAGTATATAGTAGCTTGTTCTGCTAAGTTGTGAAGCCAGATGGCTTTGAAAGTTGATGTCAGGTCTATTTGACCTGGAGTTGGATACCACGGTGATTCTATGTGACAACCAGAGTTGTATAAAGATGACGGAGAACCCAACATTCCATGACAAGTCAAAACACATAGAAATCCGATATTTTTACATACGGGATATGGTACAGAAGGGAAATATAAAGCTCCAATATGTGAGCACTGATGAGCAAGTTGCTAATGTGTTGACTAAGCCTCTGTCTCGAGTGAAGTTTGACTACTTCCATGACAAGCTTGGTGTGGTTCAAAAGGACCTTCCTCGAAAGGGGGAGTAGTGATGATGATGTTGTAGTGGGATTGTATCATCTCCGGACACATGGCCTAAAGTGATCCATAGACTCTTGTCTCCGATAATGTGATGATGATGTTGCAGTGGGATTGTATCATCCCTAGACACATGGCCTAAAGGGATCCGTAGACTCGTCTCCGAGAATGTGATGATGATGATGTTGTGTTGGAAAATCCTAGATTTGATCTAGGTCACATCCAGTATGAAAAAGGACTGGCTCTGTAGTTGGTAAATCCTAGATTTGATCTAGGTCACATCCAGTATGAAAAAGGACTGGCTCTGTGGTGGTAAATCCTAGATTTGATCTAGGTCACATCCAGTATGAATAAGGACTGGCTCTGTGGTGGTAAATCCTAGATTTGATCTAGGTCACATCCAGTATGAAAAAGAACTGGCTTTGTGGTAGTAAATCCTAGATTTGATCTAGGTCACATCCAGTATGAAAAAGGACTGGCACTGTGGTTGGGATTGCATCATCCTTGAACATTCGTTCAGAACGGATCCGGAGACTTTGTCTTCGTGAGGTTGGGATTGCATCATCCCTGAAAATTAGTTTAGAACGAATCCGAAGACTTTGTCTTCGTGAGGTTGGGATTGCATCATCCCTGAACATTAGTTCAGAACAGATCCGAAGACTTTGTCTTCGTGAGGTTGGGATTGCATCATCCCTGAACATTAGTTCGAAACGGATCCGGAGACTTTGTCTTCGTGAGGTTGGGATTGTATCATCCCTGGGCATTAGTTCAGAACGGATCCGGAGACTCTGTCTTCGAGAGGATAGGATTGTATCATCCTTGGACTTATGTCCTAAGGTGAAAGGGATTGATCATCTCGTAATTGGATCATGTGTGTTGCAGGTTATGTTGCTGCAGAAGAAGATGTTGATATTGATGATCGAAAGAGCAAGATGATGTTGTTGATCGACAGATCAAGATGATGTTGTTGATCGAAAGATCAAGATGATGTTATTGATCGAAAGATCAAGATATTTTTGCCGATCAAGAGATCAAGTGTTGTTGTAGACGATCGAGCAATCAAGTGCTGCAGAAGATGAAGACTCAGTGTTGTAGAAGATGATGCTCTAGTACTGAAGATGTTCCAGTCGCTGATGTTGTTGAAGAAAACTTCCAATGATTTATAGATGTATCACCTTGATGTTGTTGATGATGCTCTCTCTCCTTGCTCCTACAATCGATGTTGTCGTTGTCAGTAGAATACCCTTCTCGTTATGGGGGAGTGTTGAAAATTTGAAATATTGTAACTTCAAAGAATATTCTATTGTATTTTATTGTTGTAATTTATTCAGAGATGTTTTATTCCTCCATCGAGATGTCATTATTGTATTTGATTATCTAAAGTCATTGAGGTAAATCCTCCCTTGTAAGTAGGGGTTGTTATCACCAATCTTGTAGTTGCCCCTATAGATGGATCCAAGGTGGATGGTAGAGGGGACAGGCAACTAAAGTGGTGAACCAAGAGGGCCTTGGTTCCCAGATGGATGGTTGTCACGCCAACCAAGGCACTCTTCACTTTAGCTATCAAAGCCAAGATAGCAAGGGGGAAACCCAGATCTACTCCCGATAGGAAAGATCAACCCAATCACCAGATCAAATCAATCTAATGAAGTACGTAGGGTGACAAGTATGGAACCCTAGAAATGAGGAGTTAGGACCACTGTGGAGGTTTAGGAAAGGTGTGATATGATAGTGAAAGATGACACACAGTGATTCAAGGATTAAGTATGATTCCGGGATTCAAAGCTAGTTTCAAATGGTCACAATCAACTACCTTGGGAAACGTGACCCTTAAAACAGGGAAAGTGTCCCAAATCAAAGATCTGACAGTTAGGGCTTTCTAGCTATGCTTGATGAAAGGATATGACAATGTCTAGATGTGCAAGCAAGCAAACAGAGATCAAACCCCAAGCAAACTCAACAACTCAAGAAAGTCGTGAGGGCTTGGAGAAGGATCAGTGCCTTGGTAAATGGGCCAAATGGAGTCGAATGTCCACCAAACTGTAGATCAGGGATGTCAAGATGTAAGGCAAGGTGGGTTTTGAAGATCAAGTGCATCCAATGGATGGATCTCAGTAAATCTGAGATTCAAAGTGCATCACCAAGTGACCCAAGTAGGGCACAACCCTCAAAATGAGGAATGGGGCCCACAAGGTGAAAATCAACAAGGTGAAGCACTAGGGGTAGGTTATCAGGTGAGGAGAGTGTGGATCAAGTGGGATCTCACCTACCCAGGTCTTAGAACTAGCAGAATTCACCCAACCAAGGAGTGTGACCTCACTTGGAGAGGCTAAGTTGCCTCGGGAAAGGGGTCAAATGGAAGCCAATCCACACCAAACTATAGATCCAAATCGCCATGGATGCTATAGAGGTGGTTTTTCAATATCTTACCAAAAAGGCCACTAGATCTAAGTAGATCTGAAAAAGTGTAAAATGAGGGTTTTAATGACTTAGACAAATGGATAGATCATGGAATGAGAAATTTACCTTGAGATCATACCTGAGTGATGGATGAGGTTGCCTTGTTATTGAGGAAAGTTCCCACAGAGATCAAATGGGAGATCTTTGATTTCTCTTGCCTTGAGATGATGCCCTAGTCCACACGTGCGACCTCCTCTTCCGACGAAGAAACCCAAAGAAGAGGCAAGGAGAGTCTTCCCCTACCAATGCATCCTCCTTGAACCAATTCGGCATCCACCTGTAGATGAAAAATACATGGACAAATAGTGTAGCAAGATAATCTCCAATAACCCAATGCAAAGGAAGAACCAACGAACGAACTCCAAAAGCATTCACCACAACACAACAAGTAGATGCAATAGCATTTTTCTATTCCAATAATCCAGAGCCAAAAGTCCCCTTTACAATGAGGAGCTCTCTCCTTTAACTAGGAAGGAGAGGCACCAAAACCCTAACCACTTTTTGAATGAGTGGCTAAGATTAAAAGATCAAAGTGATCTAATCAAAGGTTGAGATGAGCTCAACATAAAAGTACATGGATCAATATCAATGGACCAAATCGCCCAAGGAGAGGGGGCCCACCAAAAGTGAATGATAAAACATAAGATCTAGCTCATGGTGGGTCTAGGGGGCAATATATATCATCCCTAGTCAATCCCCATGGCACAATAATATAAAATAATCAAGCTAGACACCTTATCATGCCTCTCTGGGAAAGTCGTGAGCCTTGAGAGGCTCCCAAAATCAATATAAAATGTCGAAAGTGATGGGTGTGGATCCCACTGGAAGCTGAAACTGCTGGAGAAGGTGTGGAAGACATCCCACTCATCATCACAAGTCATCCCATGCCAATTCTTTGCCTCAGTAGCCCAAATCAAATGCCTCAGTAGCCATTTTTACCATTTTTTAACTGCCTAGGGAAATGTGAACATGCCCAAACTGCCTCCTGGAGTGCCTACGCTGTCAAGGTGAGGCCACCAGGCTCTCTGGGAAGGGGGTAATATGGTAATATCAAGTGGCTGGACCACCCCCTCCATGCACAGCGCCCTAGGTGAACTCATCAAATCTCATCACTGCTCTGACAAGGCCTCTGATAGGCCAAAACTACACTAGGAAACTGAGGCTAATAATCACTATAACTGCCCGGAACTGAAAACAGACTATCTCATTGGACTTAGAGAGCCCAAATCCATCTAAGATGTGTACCCATACACCATATAGACCTGTGCATGGTCGAAAATAAATGTCCATCATATCCAACAGACCAAATAATAATAATCTGTAAAAGTGATGAAAAGCACAAATCATCATCATAAGCCTGAAACCACTGCATAGAACCACCATGGTGACCTATACCAGACCATATATCATATCTATGTATCATCTAAGGTCTGCCACCTCATGTCCTACGGTTGACTTTTGGTCAAACTGGGTTTGACCAAGTCAACATGACCCAAAATATAACTCAAGCTACATCAAACTGCTGCAAGGTGTCAAAGGTTAAAGCGTGCTCTACAATCCATTCAAGTAGCAATTATAACAAGAAGTAATCATTACTGGTGATCTAAAACCAAATATATAAAGCCATTAATTATTATTATTACTCAGACCAGACTTTCAAGACCATACTCACTTCACAGTTGTGATCAATTTGTTAGTGGAGGGTGAAGGCTAAAAATAAAATGGCTAGGCCAAGGGATGACTACCGACTTGACATCATGACACTTTGGAAATGGAAAAGGAATACACACTAGTAACATATGTTGGACAAGCAGTAACACGGGGGATTGTTGTGTCTCACAAATGGGTAAGTTGTTCAAAGAGTGCTTATTCAACTTAGGCATCATGTCTACTTTTATAAAAGATGATCCAGTTTCATTAGGATCCATTGATTTCATTTCAAGGCCTTTTTGGCCTACATAACCCTTTGGATCTCAAGTGTGCTGATAAGCACAACCAATCGCAACTTGCATCCAGGGCATGTTTGTACATATATATATAAGGTCAGCAATCGTTTAGATATAAAGTTTAAGAACCATTGCTTTTTGGACCTTTCATTATACTCTTCAAGGAGTATTTTAGCTTTTCATTGCCCTTGCCCTTTACTCACGTGTGTTGATAAACACATTCTAGAGTTTATAGTTTCCTAGGCGAATTTACATAAGTTTGCATCAGTAGTACATGAGCTTTCAGTTTTAGCCAACACATCTTAAGGGACTAGAGGGAGTTCATACCAGTGCCAAACATCGAGACAACCGACCAGAATAATTTAGGACTACAATCCAACTCACCAAAGATAAGTTTTGTCACCAACTCAGAGCCGAGACACAAATAAACAGGGAAGCTTATCCAACATAGAGGCTACAATGGAGGAAGGTCCTCCATGCCACTATTCAAGTAGTAAGTCAGGGTAATAAACAAACTGGGAGGTAATTTCCTTTTTACAATTAAAAATGAGAATTTAATGTGCATCTCTACATCAAATTCCTTATTACAAAGTTTGTCCATGAAAATACTTTTATGTACAAATTATCGCAAAAATCCTTCTTGTTGTCGAAACTTCAACCTGGAATCTTCTCTGCATGCGAGGTCCATTTGTCCTCATTCAAGTTGCCTTTGAAAGCTTTCTGAGAGCTCTTCGATGGTTGATCAACTACAAAGAAAACGGACACCATCTTCATTCTTCGACTGAGACGATCCTCCTGGATCATCTAAAGTTGCTTAGTTACTACCTGAGATGTGGGGACCACATGAAGAGCAGTTGGCTTCCAGTTGGAATCATGGCAAACTCTAGAAGTGGTTAGAGCATTACCTATGCCTGAGTGTCCAGAATGCTCTAGGACAAGAACTACTCAGTTGACCTCTGAGGAGGTGCAATATACATATGTTCAGTTAGAGCAGTGGCTCAGGATTCAGCATGTGTAGGTGGCACAAATTGTTGATGATGATTCCTTGATTGTGATGTTCCCCGCCGAGACAGAGAGATTCATTGACAGATGCAAAGGGAGTTAGCCAAGTTCCTAGCTTCAACCAATATGGCCTCCTTGAGTAGATGTCGAAATCACCTGTAAGCAAAGAATGTCTAAAAGCAAAAGATGCATAACCATGTACAAGAGCAACCCAATCAAAGCTATGAAGAAGATCTCCAAAGATAGTATTTTATTCCAAGTTTTCCAGAGCCCAAAGGTGCCTTTACAATAGAGGGGTCTCCTCCTTAAATAGGATGAGGAAGACCAAAACCCTAAACCACTTTTGAAAACTCGTGGTTGAGATCAAAAGATATAACAATGTAATCAACGGCTAAGATGAGCCAACATAACAATAGACATGGATCACTCAAATAGAGGATGACGTCATGGCTAAAAAGCCTCTAGGAGGGATGACGTCATACATGGGGGTGGCTAGATACATAGGAGCCACAACATAAAGACATGGACAAGTGACTAGGAGCACATGGTGGGGCTAGGAGGTATTATTCCCCTTCACTAGCATGACCTCATGGCACAATAATATAAAATATGACTCAATGACATGTCCATGTATACAAATGATCAAATCCTGTCCCCATCGTCAAAGAGAGAAATAGACTAAAAGAGCTCTTGTAGCCCATGTGGACCCCACTGACTCATGCCAACTGATCTAGAAGAAGGGGGATACACGATGGATGTCCTCTGAGCAGACCAAGTGCCAAAACCTTGCCTCAATTGCCCAAATTGAATTCCTCAATGACCTTTTTATTCCAATTTTTTTAATCCTCCTAGAAACCCTCAAATTGACCAAAACTACCTCTGGAGTGCCTGCGATGTCAAACTAAGTGTATCATGATGTCTGGAAGGGGGGTAATATGGTAAAAACAAGTGGCTGGACCACCCCCTTCATCTGTAGCGCCCTAGGCAACGACTTGCCTTCAATGCTCCTGCTGGACAGGCCACATCAACATGCCCAAACTGGTCAACAAGTGGAAAATTGCTAATATCATGCCAGAGACTGCCTGAAACTGAAAGATAAGTGTCTCAATGGATCCAGAAGACCCAAATCCACTAGAGAGGAGTCTCATGATAACCTGTGGGGTCATCTGTAGGGTCCACCATACCCGGACAGTGTAAAATATGATGATCTGGAAATAATAATAAAAATGACCAATTGCATCAATCATCATCTGGAGCATATGTCCAACATATGGAATCATCAATAGGTGCATGTGGGACCTGTTATCACATATATAGTAGTCGGGCTACCATACATTATTTTTAGGATTCCAGTACACTATTCAGCGAGTTCCCTTGCATTGAAATGCTGAGATGAGCATCTACTGTGGATCATTATCAGATTATGGACAGCAGTGTTGATTCCCCATGCCATGACTAAGTTTCAGGACACTCAGACAGATGACCGATGTAGCCATTTAGCCATTTCTACAGAGCAGTCAGTCTTGCCCGGAGTTACAGCAACAGTTTCAGAGGACAGGTGATGGCTCATATGATGAGCATTCAAGTATATGACTCAACAGGCATATTATGGTGGTGTGGTTATATTGCTTTTATGTTCATTCTTTTAGCATGTATTAGCATTTAGTATCATGATCTGGCGATCATATAGATATGTGGACTTGGTTGTACTTTTATATATATATATCATATTTGTCCCTACTCAGACTTAGAAGTTCTTGTCCCATACTCATTGGTTTTACCCTCCTTAGGGAGATTAGAGGTGATCATTCCCACCATACTTTGGCTTGCTACTGTTGGTCTCATCATTCACTATCTTCATCCATCCATTACTTACCCAGTGTGTTATTTACCTTGACTTACTACTTGACTAGTGGCATGGAGGACCTTTCCCCGCTGTAGCCTCTGTATTGGATGAGCTTCCTTGTTTATTGTGTCTCGGCTCTGAGTTGGTGACAAAACTTACCTTTGGTGAGTTGGACTTCCTCATGAAGTCCCCCAAGTCACTAAAGATGTTGTTGGCTAAACCTGAAACTTTTAGTGCTACCATGAATACAAAATATGGAAATAAAATGTTGTATCTTGTATGAAAGCCCATTCATGCAATGTGTTTCTCAACACACATGAATGAAAGGCAAGCCAAATGAAAATGGCTATGAAATATCAAATGTTATATCTATTGTAAAATGTAAATACCTAGATAAACAAGTTGTCTAAAGACACACCTAGAAGTGCTCAGGTAAACAAGTGCCTTAATAACACACCTGCAGCAAGAAGCCTAATGAAATGTAAATCTATGCAATGTGTTTATAAACACACATAGATCAAAGGCTATGGAAACTAATGGCCCTAAAAGAAATGGAACTTAAACTCTATATCAAAAAGATTGTTGGCCTCGTTTGTATTATGGATCGTGCGCATTTGCTAAGGTGAATAAACACTCTTTGAACAACTCACCCATTTGTGAGACACCGCCATTCCTTGTGTTATTGCTCATTCAGTATATGCTATAGTGTGTATTCCCTTTCCATTTCCAAAGTGTCACAGTGTTAAGTCAGTAAGTCATTCCCTTTAGCCTAGCCTTTGCAGTACAAAGCCTTCATCCTTCACTAGCAAAATGGTCACAACTATGAAGTGAGTATGGTCTTGAAAGTCTAGTCTGAGAAATAATAATAATTAATGACTTTATATATTTTGATTTAGATCGCCAGTAATAATTGCTATTTGTTATAATTGCTATTTGAATGGATTGTAAAGCATGTTTTAACCTTTGACACCTTACAGCAGCTTGATGATAGTTTGAGTTATATTTTAGTCATGTTGACTTGGTCAAACCCAGTTTGACCAAAAGTCAACTACAGGACATGAGGTGGCAAACCCTAGATGATACAGATAGATGATATATGGTCTGGTACAAGTCACCATGGTGGGTTTATGCAGTGGTTTCAGGCCTATGATGATGATTTGTGCTTTTCATCACTTTTACAGGTTATTATTATTTGGTCTGTCGGATATGATGAGTATTTTTTTTTACCATGTAGAGGTCTATATGGTGTATGTATACACACTTTAAATGGATTTGGACCTTCTGAGTCCAATGAGACAGTCTGTTTTCAGTTTCGGGCAGTTACAGTGATTTTTGGCCTCAGTTGGCTATCCTAGTGTAGTTTTGGCCTGTCAGAGCAGTGATGAGATTTGATTGGTTCACCTAGGGCGTTGT